>JAYKKO010000051.1:0-1252311 GCA_037074685.1 Glyphodes pyloalis
TTAACAAAGTCTTGACGTGCTTCAGCTAAAATGATGACGATGATAAATAAAATTTTCAAGCAAGGAGATTTTGAACGGGATCATCTGAACTTTTTATTCCAAGAGGGCGAGAATCTTTCTTAAACCTTAAAAGCAAGTTACAAGTAAAATAACTCACTTCACACCATGCAGAGTGCCACCATAAAAGAACTGCTTGATCCCAGCCACCACCTCCTGCAGCCACATGTTCGTCAGACCAGCACACCTCGTGTCGGATGTGTCTCGCTGGCTTACTTTCAGGGTCCTTAGCATCCCCGGACTGATGTACTGGAAGTCCTTCTTATAGTAATCCCGGATGTAGTTCATGTGTGTGATAGACCCGGTTTCAGATACCTGCCTGTGTTTTTCTTGTCTTTTTGCAGCAGACATATTCTCAACAATATTATTTACCTTAAATAACAACAAATTATTTATATTCCAAGTTTTCCACTTTTAACTTTCGGAAATTCTGGAAGGTATTATAAATAAGCAATAAGGTTTGTTTCAAATGTGTATCTTTTTGTTAATTTCCGAAAAAAATATCAGAATGATCGGATTTAGTGTTGTTCTTGATTGTCTAGGCTTTATTTTATTTTATATTTTAATCTTCACAAAATTCACAACTCTTAATTAAATTACAAAACACAAATTTTCATACTGAACTTATAGCTTTTTAAATATTTTTGCAGATATATTAAAAAGGACGAAACGAGAAAGGTTTAAACGGAAGTGTTGTTCAAACAACAAGGTTTACAAAAAGCAAACACTGAAGTAATTGGTTCAGGTGAAAGTGCATCCATACGGTACCTATTAGCGCTAATTGAGTCTTTGTGTGCGTCCTGTTATTGGTGATTACTATGTTTGTTTGTTTGTAACATTTTTTATGGCTTGTAATTAGCTAGTAGCAGGGACCTGGTACAGATAAATGCCCGGTTCCAATATTTGAAAAACGGTTCGTTCTATTTACGGATAGTAATTATTTATACGAGGCGTAAGCTAAAAACGGCTGACGGACGCCTGATGACAGCTGCAAGGAACGGTAATATTTAACGACTCGTAGTCGGTTAGAGAAAAACGAAAAGTCATATAAAAATGGCATAAGACATCAGGCACCATTTATTAATTTTAAAGTTTAGGTATAAAATATGCTTCAATTGAGACAGTATCACTGCCTTGCAGTCTGGATCCATTTTTTTAGTGTTATAATGAAGATTTTGATTTCTTGAATATTCTCGTATTAAATAAATTAAACAGAAAGGTATCTCGACTAAGGCAAAGTGACTTAGATTAGCGAGTAGAGCATTTGAAAAACATCGAATTTAATTATTGGAAAATTTAAAGTAATGTCAGAGCTAAAGCTAGTATTAAGCAGTGAGTTGTAACATTGAATGCAATCAACTGTATTGGCGAATTGATGGCTGCAATTCAATCGTACCTTTCAATGATCGATGCACTGGTGAGTAGGTAATAATGGTAATTGGTAAACCAATCAATTACATGTCTTTTTTATTGCCACCATGGCTCTTTGGCAAAAAGTAAAAAACTTAATTATGATTCCCAGAGTAATAGGTGCCTAGTTAATTCTTTGATATAACTTTTAGAAATTCCGACATTTGACATACATGGGACAAAATGCTTTCTTTCTCAGTTGCGCCAACTTAACTTTAACGACTTTAACAGTAACGGAAGATTTGACAGCTGTCAAAACTGTCATATCCCATTTTTTTCCGTTTCCCAAAGTTATCCGTTTGTGCAACTGTTCTTTAGTGTAAATGAAAGTACTTTTTATATCTATCGTAATACGTTTTGCAGGCTTAGCTTACGCAACGCGACTAAATTTTATCGCGCTCTTAACATACGTCAAAATCGATTGAAGCCAGTGCGGCTCAGTCAGCTGCTGATTGGCTAAAAATACGAGTGCGTGTGCTATTAGCCAATCAACAGTATCGAAAATTTTGTCGTCTCATGCGATAAATTTGATATATTGCGTATGCAAGGCCTGATGGAAACGTAAAGCACTTATATTACATACCTACATCAGAAACGACGATGGGACCGCTTCTAGATTACGGAGGTACTCAATATCAATCCATACTAATATTATAAATGCGAAAGTAACTCTGTCTGTCTGTTTGTCTGCCCGGCTTTCACGCTTAAACCACTAAACCGATATTAATGAAATTTGGTATAGATATTCGTGGAACCTCTCGAACGGACATAGGCTACTTTTTGTTTTGTTAATAAGGGGGATGGGGATTATACCACCTGTTATGGAGCGAAGAGAAAGAAAAAGAACTCAGAGTAGTTTAAGGAAATGTAATAAAAGAAAATAATAGAAATATAATCTGAAAGAGAGATGAATTTTGACAAGACAGACCGAACAATAGAATAAGACAGATACAACTTTTATAATAAAAACTATAACAAGGCTCCTACAAAGGAGTCCGTAACACCACCCTTGAAAGTTTATATGTGAAAAAATATATAGTCCACGCGAGCGAAGTCGCGGGCACAGCTAGTACACAAACAAAGTGTACCTAAATGTATGTATAACTGTGTTTTTTGAGACGTATGGATCTGCATGCATATTTATAACCTTACACAAAACATTTCTCATTTTCGCCACCAGGCTGCGAAGTATTGGGATCCCACGCACATAGAAAAGTCATCGAACAATATTGTTAGTTATTAAAGTTCGGAATCGAAAAACAATGGCTTGCCATCGCCAGTTGTGTGAGATGCAAATCGTAAACTTTTAGATAAGACCACTCATATTGAGATCGCGATTCAGTATTTTTTTCTTGAAGATTTGTTTTGTTGTATTACTTTTTGTTATTTTCTCCTACATCACTTCAATATCGGCCTTTGAAAAAAGGATGTGAAATAGTGGGGAAAGAATCAATTACTATTAATGGTCTATTGTTTCCTGAATATATAGTGTTGTACTCTTCATTAGTAGTAGATTCCCAGATTTTTGTACTTTTACAATTTTTTTTTATGATTGCCGTCCCCATGATTATTTTATTATCACACACCGAGGTTATGCCAAAAGTATTAAGTACCTATCGCCTTGTGATTATTGGCACAAAATTATTCATTCTTGATTTTATATTGAGATAGGTGAATAGGTTGTAGCTGAAAATAAAAACAAATAATTTTGTAGTAATCGATTACGAACAAATCGCAAGTTATTGCAGGCGACGAATTTTTCAATTGTAATAACCACTAAGCCTTCGGTTGGTAGGGGTGACTTTTGAACAACATGCTAATAGGCTAATGCATACATTAATTGTAAAAATGTTTGGAAACCACAGAATCTAAGACATCTTGGCATCTTAATAGATTAAAATAAATAAATAATAAATATTTGCTAAAATCATTTACATTTATTATGTGGTCAGTAGTAAAAGCACTTGTGATACAGAAATCAGAAAGGTACCAGAACACCCAGACCTAAGACAAAATAGAAAAGTTCGTTTTCCATGTTGTCCCAACCGGGGATCGAACCCGGTACCTCAGAGATGGCGCGGCGTTAAAGTCCGGCCCACTCGCCTTTTCAATATAATATGGAATTAGTCATATTAATTCTATATGTTTTTAACCTCGCACGAAGTATAACTAATTTAAGTCATTAAATCACATTAGATATACGTGTTTCGTAATTTTTGAATAGTCCCTTATTATCTTTTAAAACATTTTTTTACACATAAATTCTACCTAAAAAAATTCAGTTGAATACTTTTGCTTGAGTTTAAAAATATAATACTTTTTTGGAAGTGAGTTTCACCTATGTTTAAAATTAAATAATACTCAAGTAAATAAAACTCGTAAACGCTGTGAGTAAAATGTAATATGGCGTGACATCACTGTTTCCCGTAAACAATTATACAAGGAGTATTTGCTTCTTGACAGAGCTAACTAAACTCGAATATTATTTCTGAAAAATGTTCTTAATTCACAGTTATTCAACAGTGTTTCTTCCATTTCCTTTCCCCGGAAGCCAATATACGGGATTGCGTATTTTTATTTCCGTAGCTAATTATTACTCTGCATTTCTTATGAACTGGTAATTTGAATACCTTTTACTGGAGCTTTTTTAAAGGTTTTTCAAGTCTATTGTTGTTTCCTGAGAACTGTTTTATTTGTAATATACAAGGAAGTTTTGTTGAAATTTTTATCTAGTGAAATAAGACATTGAGGCATTTTAATTTGCAGTTAACGCAGTTAGGCGAGCATTACTTTAAGTCTCACAAAACGAAAAAAGATATTTATCTGTTTCTATAAGTTTTTAAGTTAGCTAGAGTAGCGTGTTGCACTTATATTATAACATCAAAACATTTTAGGGATACTAATTGTATTTTGATCCAAAAGGAACAAAATCCAATTAGTAAAAGTTAAAGGAAGGAAGGAAGAAAATATTAGGTGTCAATATTGATGTACAAAATTAATTTTAAATGAAATCAAATAATTATTTAATATTTTCTACTTGCTTGCTTTAAATATTCTTAAAGTATCAAATAAGATTGGTTCGAGTAGTCGTATCCTGAAGCCGTATCGTCGACAAGGATCATATTACCGAGCGAAAGGATTTAAAATGGAAATTGAGTGGAGTGTTTAAATGTGTCATTTATTTACTGTTCAATTATTTTTTTATAATTTTTTAACGAAAGCTCAGATAATTTTCACGATTACACGTTTCACTGGAAGCCATTTATTAGTGAGATATATTTAAATGATAAATCCTTATTGGACTTTAACATAGACATCAAACTAAGCCCAAAGTTAGTAGCTCCTGTTAAACTATCTCAAAAATGTGTTCTTAAATAGGTACACACACAAGTATAACCATTCAGTCACAGAACGAACATTAAGATCACATAAATGATAATAGTTCTAAGTCGGGTATCAAACCCCCGTCAGCTGGTTATCCTGGCGAGAGAGCGGAGTCACCATCAACCCTCCCCCCGACTATCCAGGTGACCCCACCTGACCCATATACTCATACCCATGAGTGGTCATTCCGCTGGTGGTGCTGTGGGGGAGAACCACCAGCCAGAAGCTGAGCTGAATTCCACAGCAACTTTACTAAAAGGCGATGAAGTCCAACCGGGGGGTTTTAGTAGGTAGTGAAAAGGGCAAAGACTACATACACCACATACACCGTCAACTTCAATTAAGTGGTGGAATGGTTCGTTAAAGAAGAATTTCAACCACAATTTCATCCAAAAAGAGTCACTATTAAACAAGCCAGAACGAACCAAAGCTCGATTATCACTTATGAATCAAACTCAAACTCAAATATTTCTCTATTCAAGTAGGTTACATATAACACTTTTGATTCGTCATTGAATACAATGCAAAGTGATTCTACTGCCCGGTTCGGAACCTAAATCTACCGAGAAGACACCGGTAAGAAACTCAGCAGATCATTTACAGTATCAGTATCTAACTTATTGCTATGTGTAGCACTTTGGACCAAGTCATATAGTTTTGATTTTGATGAGTGATGAAACAAATAAGTACTCTAGTAAGTTTTTACTTTCGAGAGGTAAGCTGGAGCAGACCAGTCCCCAAAGGTGGCACCTGTTCACAAGCATGACGTATGTGCCAGCCATCGCTTCACTCAACCATATTGTAGGGAATGTAACGACCACATGGCGCCACCACTACCACCACCACGAATGGTACCTACAAACCAAAATATGAAACTACTACCGGTACATAACCTATAACTACCGAGAAAATACCGGCAACAACTCCGTAGTTTTAATTTCAAGGGAAGATAACTATTTTTTGTTAATTTAAAAAAATATTTTAATTAGAACTAAGACTAATAAATAAACTGCAAGCCTTTACATAGTATTAGAGAAAATAACTCATAATAGTGAGCGTGTGATTTTAGAAGCATATCTAAAAATGAAAATTTCCAATGAGAATGACCTTATTGAGTATACGAATTATCGATAAATGTAACCACTAAAAGAAAAGTTCATTGATCTTGCAAGATAAACAAATGTAAACGGTAATACTTAAACGAATTGTTTTGTTAGGTAATTTGTGTTTTTTTCCCTTTTTACGAAGAATCTGTGAATGTACTTATGTAGATTACTGAGACTCGCAAAAACAATAACATTATTTATAATTGTAGACCTTGGATAAGGCTAAAGGACTAAAGGTGAGTCTACTAATTAACCTAAGAATTAATAAAGATCGTCTTGTTTGGACTATTAGTGAACAGCTAAATGATGAAACAAAGCGTTTTAAGCGAATTTCTTAAACTCTACGAAGATTAAATTATCCTACTAATATTATAAATGCGAAGTTTTATGAAAATTTATGTATATATAGTCTGGATGTATGTTTTTTACTCTTTCGCGCACAAACTACTGAGTTTTCAAGAGAGAGGATTTCAATGAAATTTGGTACATTGGTAGATGATATGATGTATTAATATAAAGGAAAATTTTATAACGCCAACAAAGTAAGTTTACTTTTAAAATATGTTTTCAATTAATTCATCTAATTTTAATTGACCTATTTACAGTATCAGATCATAAAAAATGAATTATAACGCTAAGTTTATTAGCAATTTTTTTTCACTATGAAATTAAGTTTGGTTATTTTTAGTAGATAACCCAATTTTTATCCAATAAATATTGTCCACCGTTTCAATCTGAATTTAGAGTTTAGTCGGATAAAAAGAAATAAAACATTAAAAGTCCATTAACATGTTCTGATGCAGTTGTTATTTTTTGTATCGTGTTATCATACGTGACCCCAAGCTGAATCTCGTATTTGGGCTACCAACAGAGGTCAATAGATAAACTATGTTACAATATATTAGATACTGTAACAATATGCATTACATGTCAAGCGTTAAATATAGTTAGATAGACTTGTTTGATATTGTGATATTTTAATAAATACCTGTTTTAATATCAAACAAAAATGTATATTAGGAAATCTGTTGTAACTCGAAAACTTTTTGAGATTTTTATGTTTTAATGACTGCCCTATTCAAATGACGAACAAGAAATGCCAAATAGAGAAGATGGTCACTAATAAACGTTTTTTTATTAAAAAAAAATATGAGTGCCTTTATATACCCGCGCTTGGCCGTAAATAAGGCTCTAAATAAGATAGAGACACACAAATATAAAGTTGAGTGTTCATCGTATTTGAAGGTACCATACAAAATTTATTAATAGTATTTTTTTTGTTAAGTTAGTTTTTAATTTAAGCAAATTAATAACAAATTTAAAAGCAAATAGTATTTCTTCAACTCAAATGAGCATCATAAAAAAGCAATAAATTAAGTTCATTCGGTTAAAATTTCATTTGATAAACACTGCAAGACATTAATGTCTTGTTAGTATGTACCTAAATTTGTACTTATGCAGTCTGATTTCAAAAAATATAGAGGGGAATTTCCTAATCAGATATTACTAATAATTGACTAGATTATTCCACAGCAACGTGTTAAAGATTGGTTTGAAATCTTATATTTTTGGTGAAAAAATATTTAATTCATTATTATAACACCCTTCAAAATTTACCTTAAATAACGTGGACATCAGTCAACGTTATCAAATTAGATGTCCAGGCAAAAAAGCTCTTAAACAGGATCTGAGAATATATTTTTTTTATACAATATAACTATGATTATCAAAAGCGTTTAGGCGCTCTATACGTAATGTGTCGAACGACCAACAACGACGTATCTTCAGTAGTTAGATAATAGCAAACAGAGACAAAGTGTGCGTTTGTGAGTTGTTTCATTAACTATCTAAGGATAACAATTGTAAGTGTTGTAATTTATATATGCTTTACATAATTGGAGAAATTTCATTTTCGGGAAAGAATATGCGTAAAAAAAACTTATAATTGGGTAATTTCAAAAAGTTTTTGAGAGTGTAAGGATGCTTTTAATATAAGTTAACGGGTCATTTTTTAGCAGTTAATACATTTTACTTACTGCCTGACGTTTCGGTGAGGTTGCATCGACTTTGGTGCTTGACCCGTTAACTTATTTTTTATGTTTAAAATGAAACGTAACGAAATTAATATACATAAGGTCTTTGTGCCTCGGAAGGCTCTTTAAGCAACAGTTTAAAGTTTACGTACCCCTCTCTGGTCATGTAGTCTGGATAGTTACAGTCATAACAAAAGTATCAATAAGCTATTGATATACTACCTAGCTCAGAACCACTATCGCATGAAAGAAATATTATCAATAGGTAGTATTGTGCTTAAGAAAAATAAACTAGGACAACACCACATAGGCATTTAGGTACTTTACTTTTTTTTAAGAGAGGCAGGGCAAAGCGATTTATCGCTCGAACTGGAGCTGCCCGACTGGTGAAATACCTCCACCTTACAGAAGACCGCAGCCAAATAACAATCACTCCGGTGTTGTTGTGTTCCTGCGTGTGAGTAAGGTTTCCAGAGCTCCTGGGGGGTGCTAAATTAGTAGCAGGGGTCAAGCCTTCAAGGTAAGAGCGACAAGTCTAGTAACAGTTTTACTATGCTATACTTTTTTTCCTTAAACTAGGGACTCATTACCACTTAACATCAGGTGGGATGAGGTCAATCTTGGAGTGCATTATAAAAAAAACTTTAAGCAACAGCTTAGTATTAGTTGTTAAACCTAGTCAGAGGCGATTTGGCGGCTTGGGAACGTCTGATAGTGAGGGCACTTGCCTTTTACACCTTTTTTACCAATCCGCAATGAGCGCACGTTGTACGGCATGTCCCTTTCCATTTCCTTATTGAGATGAGCTCTGTGTCCCACAAGTGAGCCGTAATATTCTACACTTCTTTGACTAAGCCTACCTACAACATAATATTATCCTAAAATAATAGGAGTAGCATCCTAAAATAAGTTGCTCGGAATTATTTTTAACCAGCGGTTCTCCCACTCTTTGCCCGAGATTAAAGGTAATAAAAAAATAGTATTCATCTAGATTTCTATCTTTTTCAGCTTAGATAACCCTGGTGGGACCCAATGACGCCTACCTACATAGGTAGCCGAGCAGGGTGAATGACAACCTCACTACTTTTTTTAATTGATTTTTTTAAATTCACGATATCATTCGAAATAAATATCTAAATTAAATAAATTAACGACTTATAAAGATATTGAAGTATGATGAAGTAAGTCTTGAATATAAAGCAATTTTTTTTCGCTTATTTTGGCGTAGACATATTATGCTATTGCGTAATTTTTTGTAAACAATTATATGTTCTACTGTCTTGTAGTACATTATCTTATTTTATCATCAATAGTTTTCGCAATGTACGCGAAATACGAAAGATTTTAGGTTTTATTTTATACTCTGTTACATTATTGAAGTTTTAAAAGGACCCCTTTTTTTCAAATATAACATTTTTGAAACAAAAACGATTTCTGATATTGCATGATCATTCTAAAAAAAATTATAATACAAATATTTCCTCTTTAAAAAAGCATTGTAGATGTAGTTTTAAAATTGCTATGACTACACTTATTAGCAAGCATTTTTATTAGTACAAATAAGGTATGTTCGTTAAAATTTGTTATTGCATCAAACATATGTTTTTCTTGGTAAACAAATAGGTCGACCGATCTCTTATCGAACCATAAACTACAGCTTAACAAACAAACGACCACAACCAAGAGTTCTAAGGCAAATTAATACTCGCAACCTTGATCTATCAACCCAAAGTAAGCCTTTCTTTCAGCCACAAAATCGCTGATTGTCTGTTAAAAGCCTTCTTATCTGAATTTTAATAGAGTTGCAAACTCCTTTCATGTTGGGTAATTTGTGGGGCAAGTAAGTACTGACTTACAAACAGGTTTTGTTCGCTAATGTGAGAGGTTCTGATAGCTTAATGGGAGATTAGCGTCTTACTAGTCCCGCGAATAGACGTTTCGGGGGAAACAGTGATCATTTAATATTCATTCAGAAAACCATAGAACATGATAGAGTAGAGTAAATATTATATTAACTCTTGAATGTACTTTTTTCAAGTAGAATACAAATATAGTTAACTGACGGTTTTCCGCGACTTCGCGTACTATTTCCGTTTTTTTTGTCACATTTTCCGCTACTATTGGTCGCTGCACGATGTTATAACACTTATTGTGACATAATATATTTAGTTAAGTTTTGCTAAGACGTAGCACATTATTTTGTTCTTTAACCTAATTAGATTTCGGTGCGCATGTGATGTAAGAAAGATTTTTGGTATTTTTTTCATAACTTATTGGAATTTTATTTTATTTTTATTTATCATAAAATTAATATAGCCTATGTTCATCTGTGAAACTATAGCTTCCCAACAGTGAAAGATTATTTCAAATCGGCCAAGTAGTTTCGTAGCCTATTGAATGCAAACATTCACACAAAAAAAACAATAAAATCTTTTCTATTAAAATATTAGTGTAGATATAAATAAAAAAAAGAAAACTAGTGTAAAATTTAAAAAAGCACAGTGTAGTTACGTAATTATTTTTTTAACTCTAAATGCGATCATGGCATTAGATAAACGTTTTCGTATCTAATTCATAGATTCGGAAAGTCATAGAAACCGATAACTTACAATACACAAATATACTTATAATTATAAAGAAATTAAACAATACTGCATAAATATTTTTACACATATATTTCTTGCGTTCAGGTCATACCAGTCGACGTCAGGAAAAATGTATTCGTGGCGCTAGTACCGTTACGAGTGAATGACGTTATTTTCCAAACTTTGTGTCGAGAAACTTGATCTTAGAGTTATAAATGGGGGTAGATCGGTGGAAACGATGATGCGGCTCTGGTTGCCTTTGCATTCTGTATTCAATAATTAAATTCATTGTTTAAGCCCGATGGAAGCTCTTAGCTATTAAACCAAGGGTTGTGGGTTCGAATCCTACATAGGGCAAACATTAATTTGTTCATTTGTGTGTTGGGTGTTGGTAATTTATGAAGTATTATGGTCCCTGCGTTGTTCCTAGTTTCCATATTTACTTAAGCTACTTAGTATGGGGTCAGGTCATAGTAACTGATGTTGTCTGATGTTTAATTAATATACAGTCATTGTCAAATATAATGTAGTCTTTCAGCAGAGTACCACTAAATTTGTTAATTTATTTATCTAAATGGATTTAAACGTTAATAATTAAAATTTTAAATCCGAGAATTACAGCCACACAAGAGATATCCATCATAGAGTATAATTTGATATGGAGGAGAATAATTGTTAAACTAAAATAAAAATAAATTATATTTTTCCTCTGTTTCAGAAAAGATGACAGCTACCCACAAAATTCTTTGCACGCTTATAATATTATTCTCAATGGTTTATAAAGGTATGTTTTTACTACAGTATACTAGTATTTTCTACCTGCAGTAACTAAAGGCATGAGTTCGTTTACTTAAATAAAATAAAAATGAGTGCTGATTGTAAAAATAACATTGAAACTGCGCAACAAAGGTACTTAGGATAATAATGTTATCTTACTCTACCTTAGATACAAAACCAGTTAGTATTTTTTGCTTCTGACTTAAGAATTACAGAATAACATAACTCTTAATGACCTCGTGAGAATCTTAAGTTGAATACACAAAAGGTTTACCTACACGCTAAATCCTCGTAAATCCAGCCTTCAAAAGTTGTGGTTACACGCACCAGATTTTTTCAATGTTTACTAGAAAATACAAGATAGACTGTGACTAACTATTAAACGCATTGCATTCCTTTAAATCAAACAATGTCCAAATCAAGCATGATCAGTGTGCCTTTGCGTATTTTATTATTTATAAAAGGGTTTCGAAAATGCCCATAGCGGTATATCGTCGACTCTCTTGATGCAATGGCGGCTTAGTATGGGAGGGCGACCGACGACAAACACTTAATGTGCGGACTCTACTTTATTTTGCTGTAATATTCCAAATTTATATTACTGCCTTTTTAATGGAAAATGTGAAAATACTAGTTTGGGCGATCTCAAATCAAAACAGCCAGTATGTAGTGTAAATAACAGGAGTGAGATTTATCAATTTGCGATTATTATCTTACTAGCAGCTGCCGCGATGCGTACTTAGGGTAAAAGTAATTTTCCAATGATGAAATTATTTTTTAAATAGACACAGTAGTCTTCGAGTTTATTCATTACAAGATTTCCTCTTTATAATAGCTTCTCAATAAATATCATTACGAATATTTAATGTGCGTAAGCTGTGATCTACTGTACAAAGTCTACGCTGACGCTACACTGATAAGTCGCGTTTGGCTCATTGTAGGCCTTGAATAAAATTTTACCAACTGTCGACTTTAAATAAAACATCTTGCCGCTGTCCTTGTCGAGGCTACCACCACTACTAATCCGCGCAACTGAGCTGGCCGTTGTTACCTCTCGGTGCTTGGTACAAGTGGCGGATCGCCAACACTGCCCACTTTTTATGATGCCTCTGTCTTGGTGTCCAGTTTTGCTATATCATAATCTCGTAATCTAATATATTTCCAGCAAGCAGCATCCAATGTTACTACTGCAACAGCGCCAATAATAGTGCATGCCTGGACGTGACGTTGTACGATGATGAGGAGCGCGCTCGCATTGTGCCTGTGGTCACATGTGAGACCGCAATACCCTCCGCCGTGAGCGCCAGCTTCTTCTGCCGCAAGATTGTGCAGACCAGTACGTACCTCTTGCATCCTCTTCTACCCTAGTACTTTTCTGTTGCTCATCAAGCAATACAAAAGTAATTATCTGGTTTATTCTTGAAAGATTGTTATGCAATGAAGGTGCGACGCCAAAGTCCGGCCTCTTGCCTCTTGGCTGCGAAGGTCATCAAATATAAATAAATAAATAGGTAGTAATACCGATGAAGAAACCTCCTTTTTTTTAAAGTCGGTTAAAGGTATGTCAACCAACTTAAATTAAGCCGATAGGGTAGATAACTAAAAATTTCTTGGTTTTAATTTGTTTGGTGCGACCATATTAAGTCCATGCATGGGTGCGACAATAAGATTTAAAAAAAAATTAAAATTTTTACGAACTTACGAGAAGATTCACGGGTTTTTACGAATTAGTGATGTAATACACCCCTCCACTGAATTTTGATGCGCTTTATCATAAAATTATTTTATTTACCTACTAAATTAAACATACGGTTTCATTTAATTTTAAAAACTATCTGACGGGCTAAATTGAATATAAATAAAATATTGGACAATATCACATACATTGCTCTGATTCTGTGAGCAGCTTAAACACTTGTGTTACAAAAATCAGAAACAACAACGGAAAACAACACCCAGACCCGAGACAATCTAGATAATCATTGCTCCTTACTCTTATTCCTTCAGCCATCATCTCTTTTTTCACAGTTTAACCAGTTGTTTCTTGATGTTAACTGTTTTAACCACCTTCTCCAGTCTACCACCCTCGTCGGGACAGTGAGGTGCGCGTGACCCGTGGCTGCGGCTGGGTGCGGCATCACCAGGAGTGCTACAACGCAAACAATCAGGACCACCTGGAACGAGTCTGCCAGTGCTTTGGAGACTACTGTAACTCCGCTGAAAGTGCCGAACCAGCTACTGCGACCGTCTGGTTCTTCGCCCTAGCTGGATGCTTGTATTTCTACCGCTGATGCTGTAGTTTGCTTAGGATTTAGAGTAATATGTACTTAGGTTAATTAGGAAAGGAATCATTTGAAGAGCAAATGGTTCTTGACCACTTGCGTTGCGTAAATTGGATCTGAACCAAATTCATTACAACTCCCCTGAACTTTGGACTTGTAATTATTTTCAGTGCTTTGGAGTTTGGATTATCACATATACGAGTTATGGGACCTCTGTAAATTAGCTCAAAACGGCATACTTACAAAATTAACTTTTAAGGCACAACTAAAAATGTCATATCTTATATAGGATACTGTTAATTCCGAATTAATGCGATCAAACTTGCGGGCAACAGCGAGTTATAAATATACTTCTTTTTACAATTGCAATTTTGGTCATGTTTTCATATTTATAATTTTTGAAAAACTTCCGAACTTCTTAGCGGGTCTTGTCGAAAGCATCAATCTATTTATATATTTTAAGAAGTTTAAGTTCAATCTGAGGATTCATAAATTATATTGCAAAAATTAACACGAAAGAAGTTTTCTATTCCATTCAGAACTAAAAAATATTAGCTGTTAATCCAGATTCATACCTAACGATTGCAATACGAACGATTTCGACCAGAAAACACGTTCCACAATTCCCTCGCCTTTGCTTTAACGAACATATGGGTATTGATAAGCTGCCTCGAAATAGGACATGGTACGTCATAAAAGCGTAGCTGTTGTTTATGGTTTGTGTCTATGGACTGTTGTCTATGAACTGCAGAGCCGCGGCGGCCGCCCGCGCACACGGACTTCTATTTGCTCATTACTTATTGAACCGACAAGGTGGGTTGGGCGCTACTGTTGGCGGTTACCTTGGCACGTTCCGATATCGTGCTTAAAAGAGAAAATTGTAATTGTAGTAACAAAATTTGATAATCAATCCTAGCATATATTCCGGTTGTGTTTCCATTGCGGAGTCTAGGGTTCACTTGCAATATATATTTCCATTTAATCGTTTAATTATTACATTGGAGAGATTACCGTATGACTTTGCAACCCTTACCAGGAGACCCAGAACTATTGGGGTCATCTGTTACGGAGCCTGAGGCCCCACTTGCAACTATGATCCCAATTTTACAAGCCTGTTTATTACATTGGAGAGATTATTTTTTGACCTTCGCAACCTTTACAGGGGAAACGGACCTTATTGGATATATAGCCAGGACCAACGGCACAACGTGCCTTCTTAAGTACGAAATCATAATTCATATACGGCAATCAGATGATTCAAGACTGTAATGTTCTAATCAAACTAGAAAAAGCGTACAAAAGTGTAAGGATTACGCGGGATCTGAACTTACTACCACCTAGTTTTCAGTACTAATAGGTGTTTGCGATATGCTTATGCATAGAAACACTCAATTTGAAGTTCTCGATGTACTTACTGAAGTTAAGGCTATAGTTAGTGATTTTAATTTCATCAAATATGGTTTTTATGTTCGTACTGTTTTGTATTTCTCTTTACGTGTAATTATTATGTTGTATTTGGTTTGTAATCAATAAAATACATTTTTTTTTCAAATAATTTTGTTGTGATTTGTTTCACATTGTTAGCTTTAAGATGATGACACTGTTTTTATCGATTCTTAGACATGCCATATATGCCATATATACACACAGTGCAATCATCTCGTAGTATTCAGTTTTAAAAGAACAGTATGCAAGCCTTATGTTAATTGATTTGCTTGTTATTTTCTTGTAATACTTAGGTATAGTCCAACAATTTGATGCTTCACACCTTAGTATATACATCGTCTTCTTATAATTCAGACAGATATCTGACGTTTTCTTATTGATTTTTATTACTGTAAATATACAGTTTTGATGTGACAAGGTACTAGTGTGTGCAGTTGTTGCGATACGGGTGTGATTGCGATTGGTGTGATATTAATTACTTGGTAAAACGTAAAATAAAATTAAAACACGTTTTTCGTTTGGTCGTCGGTCGTCATCTCTTTTAATTGTCAACTTTGACACAATAAAAAAGAAATAAAAAGAAATTAAAAAGATAACTAAAAAGTCTGAATATGGTGTCTTCAGACATGCTCCCCCAGCAACTGATGACTACCCTCTAAGTCGACCCATTTGATGGGAGAGGGCAGATTCTATTAAACGCTCGCTTGATAACGCCCTTAGTGGTGTGTATCTCGGCGACTCTGGCAACTCCGTCCCTTCCGCGGCAGCAACTGACGATTCGGCCTAGTTTCCATTGGTATGGTGGTAGCCGATCGTCCTTGACAAGAACAACTGCGCCTTCACGTAATCCGGGTCCCTTTGATGACCTCCATTTGGTACGAGACTGGAGAAGACCAATGTAGTCCCTAGACCATCGCCTCCAGAAGTCCTGTTGCACTTGCTGCAACTGTTGGTAATGCGTGAGACGATTCACAGGTACATCTAAATAGTCGTAATCAGGCATCGAGACAGGTGCTCTACTCAGCAAGAAGTGGGCTGGCGTTAAAATAAATATCTCGTCACTAGATGAGTTGGGTATTGGGCATAACGGACGAGAGTTGAGAATTGACTCTATTTGAATTAGAATAGTTGAAAACTCCTCATAAGTTAATAAATAATTTTTTAAGACTCGTTTCATGTGGTATTTGCATGATTTAACCGCAGCTTCATGTAATCCGCCCATGTGCGGCGTATAAGTAGGTAAAAATTTCCAGATTATGCCCTCATCTGCGCAAGAGGATACAAATTCGTTTGAATTCTCTCTTAGAAAACTATAAAGTTCAGTTATTTCATGATTAGCTCCATGAAATGTCGTTCCATTGTCACTGAGCATCTCTTTTGGTTTTCCTCGTCGGGATATAAACCTCCTAAAAGCTGAAAGGAAACTAGAAGTCTCCAAGCTGGAGACCAACTCGATGTGAACTGCCTTGGTAGCTGCACATATAAAAATCGCAATATAACACTTACTAGTCTTGTAACCACGTCCTCTTCTGTCTCGAATATTAAATGGACCTGCGTAATCAATGCTTGTCTTTAAAAAGGGAAATGAAGGATTTACCCTCGCCGAAGGTAAATTGCCCATTATCGGTTCATCTACCTTAGGTTTAGCTCTGAAACATGTCACACACCTATGTACAACTTTATTCACAACTTGCTTACCATTGATTGGCCAATATCGTTCACGCAAAGATGACAACAATAGTTGTGGACCGGCATGAAATAGTCGCATGTGAAAATAGGTAGCTATCAACTTAGTAAGTGGGTGTTGACTCGGTAAAATAATTGTTTTTTTTTTATCGTAATCGTAATCCGAATAACTCAAACGGCCTCCTACTCTCATAACTCCATTTTCAATAAAAGGATTCAGGCATGACAGATGAGAAGAATTTGGCAATTGTTGGTTGTTACTAAGAAGTTTGTATTCAGTTGCATATGACTCTAACTGAGCAAATTTTATCAATTGGTGTAGAGAATCTTCTAATTCTTGAACAGTCAATGGACCTGATCGCTTACCTATCGAATTCTGGCAATTGTAGATAAATCTTAATACAAATGCAAAACACCGTTTCAACTTATTGAAGTTAGACCAGTAATTAAATAGATTTTTCATAAATTCGATACTATGTAAACTATGTAAAACAATATTACAATGAGTCTCCTCTTTAATCGGTATTTACTCTACATATTTGCGTTCAAACTCAGGATTTTTATCGAATTTTGACTCTAGTGATTTAAATCGTTTGCATGCAATAGATCGCGATAAACCAAGAGACGTGACCGGTTCTTGAAAAGGAATCGTAACTACAAAATTACCATTAGGTGTTCTTTTGTGAGTAGCAAAAATTTTTTCACATTGTAATATCTCGTTGGGGTATTTTGCCTGCCAACTGTCACCGTCACTAAGTATATTATTGGAATTCAAACTAAAATTGCATCTATCTTGTAAAGTATTATTTACAACAGGTAAGCAGCCTGAAACCACCCATCCTAAACGCGTTCTTTGTAGAATTGGTAAACCGTTTCCTAGACGATGTTGTCCGATACATAAAAGTTGGTAGAAGAGCTCGGCTCCGATATTGATATCAATCACACCCCCATCGTAGAATAAGATATCAGCTAGGTTGAACCGATTTGGAATATTAAGCTTCTGTGTATTTGAAAAATATGGCGGTAAACTACAAATATTAGGAACAATGAAACAAGATAAATCTGTTGAATATGTATCGTCCATAGAGTGAATAAATAAATCGCATAATCGGTTAGTTTTCGTTGATTTTTCATTAAAACCAATGATCTCAATATTTAATTCGTGTGTAGGTAATTTTAACTTATTGTAAGCAGCTTCTGTTATATAATTAGATTGCGAGCCTGAGTCTAACAAAGCTCTCATAGTATGCAATCGGTTATTAGAATCTAGCACCTTGATTTGGGCTGTGGACAGAATAATCGTTTTATGCCGTCTTGGTAATTTGCTATCAATTGTACCTAAGGTTGTATTAGCAACTGGTTGATTGGTAAATAAATTGACCGACTGTGATTCGACAGAAGGTTTCGTAGGTTCAATAGTATGCATTGTTGAGCACTGAGAATTGTCTGAATACGTAGAGTCATGTTGATCTATATGTAACAAGGTATGGTGTCGGCCTTTGCAGGTACGACAACGCGACGCCTTGCAATTTGGTAAAATATGATTAGAGCCTAAGCAGTTTAAACAAAGACCTAATCGTTTGACTAATCGAATGCGTGAGATAACGTTCAGAGCTAAAAATTTTGTGCATTGGTTTATATAGTGGACTTCCTTGCAATTAGGGCATTGATTACGATAAGTACTGTTGTGGAATGCTACCTTACTACGAGGACCTGTAGAGGACGCGGAGACTAAGACCTTCCGCGGCGCCGTTGTACAAAACTGCTGGTTCAAGTTGGTCCCTGCTTGCTCCAACGTCTCTTGTAAATCAGCTTGAGTACGTAGGAATGATTTAAAATCCTGTAAAGTAGCAAGTTCACGAGAATTACACCTTTCTTCCCATTTAAGTTGCAAGTTAGCTTCGAGTTTCGATGATAAGAAAAATATTACTAAAATATCCCAGCCATCAATCGGAATATCTAGAGACTTTAAAGTACGCAAATGCTTAGAAATACTATCAGCTAATTTACGCAAATCCGAGGCATTTGTCGCAACAAAATCAATATGAAATAGCGCTCTTAAGTGATTTTGGACAAGCACTCTTGGATTATTAAAACGCTCGCACAACAACTGCCAAGCTAGAGCGTAGCCTTCTTCAGAGAAATTCAACGAACTAATAACTTCTAATGCGCTGTCTTTGAGACTACCGCGTAAGTATCTGAATTTTTGAATAGGTTTTAAATTTGTTTGGTTGACTAATGCGTCAAAAGTGTCTCTAAATTCGATCCATTGAGTGATGTCACCATTAAACGTCGGTAGGGAAATATCTGGATATTTAACAGAATTATTAGTACATGAAACAGCTGAAAAATTACATGAAACGGAAGGCTTTGATATGTAGGTTTTTGCCTTAGCCAATGAAGTATAGTAAATGTTTTCAAAACTTTCCCTTTCTTTTATTTCTTGGTCAATATCGGTACAAATAGTCTCAATTTTGTCTTGTATTAACTCGAATTGGGTAAAAATTGAGGCTAGTTTTTCGATGCGTAGCTCCAGGGCCATAGACTGCTCGGCAGACATGCACCTGGAGTCTACATTTTCCAAATATTTTTTGAATAATGTAAGTTTTCGCTTCTCTATACCTCGTTCTTTAACTAAACTTCCTAACATATGACTCTCTACTATCGTTCTCGAACTATGATCATCGTCAGTATCAGATCCCATTATGCTCAAATAACTCGGTTGAATAAAATTGTATGCCCAAATAAAAATCGATTGCCAACCACTTACCTACTTGCTAAATAGGTTACCTGCTCAAATGCAACGACAATAATGAATTCGTCTCAGAAAGCATTCAATGTCCATTTCTTCGTTGTACGCACGCAGCAGGCCTCGCGCTGTGTCGAGCGGCGGGCAGTCGGCGTCCTCCTCCTCCTTTGGCTCCGGAGTCAGTAAAGTTGGCGTTGTTATCAGAGGGTCACCAAAAAATGTTGCGATACGGGTGTGATTGCGATTGGTGTGATATTAATTACTTGGTAAAACGTAAAATAAAATTAAAACACGTTTTTCGTTTGGTCGTCGGTCGTCATCTCTTTTAATTGTCAACTTTGACACAATAAAAAAGAAATAAAAAGAAATTAAAAAGATAACTAAAAAGTCTGAATCATGGACCTAATATAATAAACAGGACTGATAACTCTGAAAATTTTCATTATGAAAAATGAACACTATTGCAATGCAATAAAGTATTAATTCCTGTGCGCTTTACTCAGATGCAAATCCGAGCCGACAGAGATAGCCAGGCCGGAGGCGTGTGTCTCGTTCTTTGATCTTTCTTAGATCTTGCCAGCATAAAATAATATTTCTGATCTAAATTTTGCCTGATCAAAAACTCAGTTTATGCACTTGTATTTAATTGTTATTTCAACAATTGTAAAATAATAAATTATATTTTAATTTATTTCTTTGATTTTATACATAAACTATAAAGAAAACGTAAAATAGTATTTGCTTATTTCTAATTTCCTAGTGGTAACCCTCTAAAGCATCACCATGAACTGTCATGGTGTCAGTAAGTCAAACTGTCATTGATTGAGTTTATCAAAATATTATTCTTAATATAATTCTTAGGCACCTTTTAAGATAAAATGGTGAAAAAATGTTGCGTTTATACTTGTTCAAGTGAATCATATAGTGATTGCCATATATCGTTCCACAGGTAAGCTTAAAATAATCTTACTGTAAATCTTACCACTAGGGTACCCATAATTCTCGTAATATTTCAATTGTGTGCTCGAGTTAGTTCTTCACTGTTGTACATTTATTTACAGTTACCTACCTTAAAAATGAAGTAATGCGACAAAAATGGCTCAGCAATACACGTAAAGCAAAAAATCACTAAAAATTCTGTCGTATGCAGCCGGGACTTGCTATACCTACGATTTCTCCTGTGGTAAGTATCATTAGTAATTGTTTATCATGCTTCAACGCAACAACACACAACAAGATTTAATTTTAGGAATCTTTGTTTAAACACCTAATCAAGTATTAGAAACAAAAAATGTGAGCAGCACGCGCGATACGTGAAGGTCGTGGGTTCAATTCCCGCACCGCAGGGGGAGATAACATTTTTCTGTTTCTAATATTTAAAGTTCGCTAGTACGGCGTATAGTACTATTAAAATAATAAAATCGATTAAGATGCCAGGTGTCTTCGATTCCGTGGTTTTCAAACATTTCTGCAACGAATGTACCACGGGCCGATAAGTATGTAGATATAAACATATTCGGCAGAGGGCACTTACCGAAAGGCTAACGGTTGATACAGCAGAACAATTTCATCGCCTACAATAACTTGCGGTTAGCTCAGTTCGTAAGAGCAGCACGCGCGAGGCGCGATACGTGAAGGTCGTGGGTTCAATTCCCGCACCGCAGGGGGAGATACATTTTTTCTGTTTCTAATATTTAAAGTTCGCTAGTACGGCGTATAGTACTATAAAAATAATAAAACCTAATCAAGTATTTTAAAAAACACTATTTGTATATACACTATACATAGTCTTTTAGGTTCCATACCCAAGGGGTAAAACGGAACCCTATTACTAAGACTTCGCTTTCCGTCTAACTGCCATCAGGCTGTATCTTGTGAACAGTGATAGTTAGTTATAATTTTAATTTTTTGATGCCTTTATAACAACATCAAATACTTAATACTAAAAAGCAAGATAATATACGTATGTAAAGGGCTCCTATACAACATACGTGATTTTATAGCTTGCCGGATATTGATAGCTATTACAGTTAGACACTTAAAATATTGACGGAATACACTTTATTTAAAGACAAATAATTAAATTGAAATAAAATAAATACATAAGAAGGATTCGTTTTACAGCCAAATATAGTAAAACCTTTACGACTTATGTACTTGGCCCGGTTTATTTTTACTTAATTCTTTATATGAGTATTATTTTGTAGGTCATAAACTGGATGTAATATGTTGCACTAAGTTAACTGTAATGTTTATTTTACAAACCAAAAAAAATAAGTTCTCAGTAATACATTGAGCCACCGACCACTACCAGACTCTGACGAAGAAATCCTACATCCTGCCACCTCTTGAAGATATTATCATGTTTAAAAAGTCGTTTAATCGATCAAAATGTTCAAACGATGTTTTTTGGTTAATATTAATATTGGCACTGAAAACAATCTGTTGCCCACCGTGATCAGAAGTTAGGTAAAAATCGTAGACATAGACTGGCGTACAATTATTACAAAAGCCATTCATTAAACATGTAGCCGAAGCGGCTGTAATTGTACTTACTAGCAATTATTTTAAGCATTGTTTTAACTATATTTTCTTGTCATCTGTATCAACCAAAGCATGTAAATGGCTAAATATAATAATAATAATAATAAATAAATTTAGGGTTATTCTCGTTGTCCCTACCAGGCGCGTCCCGAGCAGTAGGGACAGTGGAAAATTCAATAAATGATTCAAATTTATTGCCATTGTCCCCATTGGAGTAAAAGGGAGTAAAATTATACATAAATTCTATTGAAATAATTCAAGATATTTTTTTCAAACCTATAAACATAAAAGTAATGCTGTCCCGATTGTTTTCAACAGTCAAATCTGTCCAGACGATAACTTTGGACCATGACGACCACCGTGGCCAGATGCGAGCGGGCCGGACTTTGTTGTTGTACCATCTCTGAGGTCCCGGGTTTGAACCCGGTCGGGTCAATAAGGGAAACGATCTTTTCTGTATTGCCTCGGGTCTGGATGTTGTGGTACCGTCGTTGTTTATGATTTATGTAACACATGTGCTTTAGCTACTTACCACAGAATCTGAGCAATGTATGTGATGTTGTCCAATATTTATTTATTTATTTATTTTACTAGATGTAGTGGGGACAACGGGCTAAATTTTAATTATTTAATCAAATGTCCGTTATCAAAATAAATCTTGTTGTCACCCTATTAGAAAGGGACACGCGCCTCTGTGGTAGCTATCTCGCTCGGCTCGTTTTTTGGCTGCGAGTGCTCGGTCCTGTTTATTATACTAAGTCCATGGTCTGAATATGGTGTCTTCAGACAGCAGTAACAAATTTTTGATGACAGCATAGACTTTCAAATTTCAAGTGTAGATGAAGGTTTTAACTAATTGTAGGTATCTTATATCTTTACAAAGTTAATGAAATCCCATTAAAAATGCTCATAGTGTGGACCCAACTTTTTGCGTGGGGATTTAGTGCGTTTTACAAATATCGTAATACTCGTACAACAGGTACAATAAACATACTTTTCAGAGCTGACCACAAATCGTTCAATAATTTTACATCAGCGTCAGATATGACAACAGGTACCTAATTAGGATGGATTATTAATAAAATGCTTAGCATACAAAAGTGTCGCGTGTTTCTTCATTTAATGCTTAGTAAAATAATTCGGATGTAGTTCCAGGCCGAACTCAGATGGGTGACCTTTACGAGTTTAGTGACATTTTAACGACTTCAGTATGCGAGTGGACTAGGCGTCGCGTTCGCGGTGGTCTCATAGTTATGCCTTTGCTTTGTTTTAAAGAAACAGGAATAATTAATCTCCCCTTGCGGTGCCGGGACTCGAACCCACGATCTTCTTCGCGTATCGCGCGTGCTGCTCTTCTTTTTTTTTGTTTTTAAAATATCGGTTCCTAATACGGCGTAAAGCACTCAAACTCAAACTCAAATATTTCTTTATTCAAGTAGGTTACATATAACACTTTTGAATCGTCATTGAATACAATGCAAAGTGATTCTACTGCCGGTTCGGAACCTATATCACTATAAAATTATAAACTTAAATGGTTTGATTTTGATATTTTTGTTAATAATTGATATGTCGAGCTGACGTATCTCTACACTATAAGGACTGTAATCAAGCTAAACAAACAAATATTGTTTTATTCACACATGAAATAGTTCACTGAATAAACATTGCGACTATCTTCGAATTATTAGGCGAACCAAAAGCTCAACCTTCCAAAACTCGGAGATTTAGTTGGCAAATTAAATTAAATATTGGAATCACATACATTGCTCTGATTCTGTGGTAATTAGCTTAAACACATGTTTTTCAGGTATCAGAAACAACGACGCTACTACAACACCCAGACCCGAGACAATATAGAAAAGTTCGTTTCCAATATTGACCCGACAGGTTCGACCCTCGGTCTCTATACTGATGGCGCGACGCCAAAGTCCGGCCCGCTCGCCTCTCGCGCTCGCGTCGTATAATTAACAACAAAAATGTTGTGTGTACTGTGGCAATCTATGTGTTCTTTTTACCTCAATATAAAAACATTAAAATACAATTGGTACCTACCAAGTAAAAGTTAAAGTAGGTAGTCAGCAACGGACTAAGGAACGTTTTATATCTTAATTTGCCGGCGGCAGGATGATCCTCATTCATCTCAGGCAGTCGTTAATAATAGAGCGGTATTAATACATTTTACAATGAGCAAACGTATTTTCGTTCTTTGAAGTCTCCTCAATTTACGCCGGTAAATGTAACATAATTTTACAAATGTTCTGTCGAAACATAATCACTAACGTGGGCAAGGTGAATGAGTGATGGGGTAAAAAAAATCCGCCCACTTTAATTGAGCTGTGAATTTTAAAATTGTTTACAGGAAATACTTAAGAACCCGTATAGTTTCATTTTAATTCCTTTCATTTACAGTTCATTTGTAACTAAGCAAGTTTAATTAATTATATCTTAAAGTAATTAATTATATCTTTCAAATACCCTGTTTGCTATCAAGATTATCTAGTTTAAGACTTTCACGTTCCATTTTAAACGTTTAAAATAATTTAACGGGTCAAAACGCGACACCGTAAACTACTAAATAAAAATGTGTCGCGTTTTGACCCGTTAAATTATTTTAAAAGATTATCTAGGTATGACAAATTAAGTCTTCCAGATACCCTTTATGCTATTAAAGGTCTACAGCAACATCATTATAAAAGAGTGTTCTAACATCACCTACTTTTAAAAAACGCCATCTAGCAATAACCAAAGAATTATAGTTTCTAGTTCTTAGTTTTATTTATATTGAATAGGGATATTGACTATGCAATAGGTTCTCAACTGCATCTATAGTGGTAATGAGCTTGTGATTCTGAAGTCAGGGGTTCGATTCCCGCGGGGACAAAATCTTCGTGTATCGTTTCCAGTTTAGTTAGTACATTAACAGATGTTGTGGGAAGGGCATATTAATCGGTCCTGTGATCTTTCTCCGGCCGTGTCGGCGTGACTTCCTTTTGGAATATGAGAGTGAAGGAAGAGAGCACTTGTGAATTGGGCAAACGTTTAGGCACTATAAAATTAATCGCACAAAGTATCGACTTATGACGTCACTGCAACGGACCGTTTTTAGTTCAAAAAATGTGATTTTCCATTATGCCCGGTTCCAATATTACGAATACGATCTGTTTTAGTTACGAATAGTAATAAATTATACGAGGCGTAAGCTAAAACCGTTCCAGACTCGTAGTCAGTTGAAGAAAGACGGATTGTCATTTTTGACACATTACGAATCGTACAATATTGGAACCGGGTATTAGTCTGTATATGAACATTTTTATCGATAATCTTTTTATCTCTGCAGCAGTATTATGATCAATTATCCTGACCTGTTCATTAACTATCAAAATCTTCTAGTAATTTTTCGACTCAATTGAAAAAAAAAATACAGATTTGACTAGGTTGTTCTGTTGTAAGTAACTAGAATCTTTTATCTCTTAGAGACGTGAAAAAAGGAATTGTCTAATGAGTTCTATAAGTGATTACTTGATAGTGATTTCATATCTGCAGAAGCAAAAGTGTTTCAAAAGTATGTTTGTGTAGTACACAACGTTTTATAACGACTCTTAGTAGATCTATACGTGTGTGTGAACATCAAGAACAAAGTGAATGATTTATTCATTGTCTTTCTCGAATAAAGCAGAAAGATTTACATTCGTAATATTTGCTAACGTTTGAAAGCAATTTATTTTAAGTCTTTGCAAACTGTCTTCTATAGAGAAAAGGTTTTTGATAAGTGAAACAAAGGATTAAGTTTTAATAATGGTTTTAATCTCATTGAACTAATACATTACAAACTAAATAATAATATACTTCTGAACTTCTTATTAAATTAAATCTATTATAGTTGCCAGAACGGTTTCGTGGATTTAACATTGAGATAAATTCATAGAAAGCAAAGTTCTACTCATTAGAAATTTAGCGACAATGAGACAAAAATAGTCATGAAAAATCCACCCAGCCTTCGAAACCATTCTAGCAAAATTTACATTCTAAAGGTTAACATTTGAGAATCCTAACTTACAATTCGTTTTCAGTATTTTAGAAATAATATTGAGTAAGCACATTGTTTGTCGACCGAGTTCCTTAAACAAACTATGGGTTTTAGACATGAGCGCGCTTAAGGCTGCGTTCCCATTTGGCAAATAATGAGCTTGATAGCGGGAAACTGAGCTGAACGGTGTATCAGTCGTATACTCGACCCGAACGAGTCGGCAAGCGAAACGTCGCAATCAACTGAGCAGTTATTTCAAGTAACTACTAGGCGAACTGACAGCAAACCGCTCACTGTTTGGTCAATGGGAACAAAGTCTTATACGTACACAGAAGTATTTGCAACTTATGCCTGTTTTCACCAACGGCCTCCTCAGATAAAGCTGAGCTTTCAATATTTTTATGACCAATGATTTTCGCCCTGCAATAGTAAAACGCAGGTAATTTAGTTCATAGGTCAGACTAAGTTTGGTATGAAAGTCTTTAACGACTATCGTAAGCACAGTCATTATATAATTGCTGTGTAGAATAATTTCAAAAATAATTATTTTGAAATAAAAATCTCTTGTAAGTTATCTATGAATCTGGAATCTTTCCATTAAAACATTGAGTGAGGAGATTGTAGTTATCATTTGTTTCTAACTCGCTTGCACAGAAAATATAACCTGACTACTTTTTAAATTTCCCCATATCCATTTTATAAAAATAGTGATGTGATTTATCGAATATTATTTCTGTCCCAACATAATCGATCGGAATTTAATCATTTTAAAACTCCTTTTTGTGATCCTTAGGAATAGTTAATTTTCAGACAGCATAGGAAACAGTTGATATAAACAGACAAAGTAGGTTGTGATTAGTAATGCGACGTGCTCTGTTTCATCATTACTTCGTAAACAATTACCGGTTGAAACTCGAATTGACAAATTCAACATTTACATTACACGTAATATATTGTAACCCTCGGTTTTCGGAGAGCACCGAGTGTGGGCAGGCGTAACGGGACAAGGGCATATTATTATATTTCCATTATTAATAATACAATCTAATGATTTTCTTGTGTACGTAATTGGATTAAAAAATCAGTGTTTCCCAAACTGTTGCTTGGTGTTGATATTGAATTGAAAATGAGGCGGTTGAGGACAATGTTAAACATTTTTAAAACTTGGATTTTCGGATATTTTAATTAAGCTACAAATGTTTATATTTATAAGTTAAGTTCATTCTTTGCTATAGAGCAAATACAATGTTTTGAAACAGACATTCGAGGATTCATCTTATTACTCGCCGTACAATTTATGAATACTTAAATATTTTAATTTTGTGTAAAAACGTCTGTTCCACTCTTGAGAATTCCTATTTACAAGCAAAACTCGAGTATGGCGATAGCGAAAGTTCGCTTATTTAGCATTACAAATCAATTCGCAATTTTTAGCGAAACGAACTTTCGCAATTGCCACACAGAAATTTCACTTGACCGGGCTTTATTGTTATAGCAAACATTTGAGAAACACTGCGACTAGTGATGTGCCGGCTTTCAGAGCGGTTTCGGTAAACGGGGCGCGGGCGTCGCGGGGGGGCGTCGCTAGGGGGGGATTAATTTTGCTTGATTTGCCTCTTTTTCCTTTCCTCCAGTGGCTCCATTAGCTCCGGCTCACTGCGGCCGACATCGCCCTGGACCGTGATGTCTGACAGAAATATGGAAATGTTAATGTTTATTGGGAATTCGGAGAGGCAATGACTTTTACGCGATTGTAACATATCGGACAAAAATAGGACTGCCTTTCAAGCTCAGAAATCAGATGTTATCGGTTTGGTAAAAATAGTTTGTAGCCAACAATTTGCGGGTCCATGTTGCGTTGTATTGATTCTTTTTACCTACTTGTAATTGTAAAAAAATGGCGTTGGTTCGCTCAACGGGACAATCTAATTAAAGTGATCACTAACATTGCCATTAACACCATATTAGGAATAATAGTAGCATTACGGCATTGAAAATAATAATTTTAAAATAAATAATTTAATCCAGCCTTTGCATTCATAAAATTATTAGTGTGTTAGCAACAATTTTTATTTGGTAAACATCATAAATAAAAAAATATATTTGGCCGGTGGCTGTTTTTATCTAATAGGATAGAACAGTCAACATGAGCGGTGATCATCTTAAGAATGCGAAAGAAGTACGTAGGTTTGTGTGGTGAATAGAAAACTCAGAAAAAACCCTAAGAATCTAAAAAAAATATCTTAGACATCATAAAGAAAAACCTAAAGTATGCCTATTAATAGATGAAACAAAATCCGATTTAATCATTTGTAGCATCGAGTACAAACCTCGAGCGGAATCCGCATGGAACGTATTTAGGCTTTCATAACAAATTACATATGTGGATAACCTAAACCAATGATATTAATAAGTAAATGTCAGCCATTACTTCCTCTCTTTTGCACCTTAATCATCATCAAACATTTTCCAATTTCGAGTAAGTAGATATTAAAAGTGTTCACAGCACATTTTATGGCAAATAAGTGCTTGCATTTCAACATTATGCATAACGCTTGTTGATAAAATTTTATACTTACGTGTATATAAACTTCACAGTAAATATGGGATAGTACTTAGCTTTATGAGGGTGGTTAAATTTAAGGCAGGAGTTAGTAAACAACATTCGTGTCAACTTTTTAAAAGCAGACACATTAGTATGAAGAATTTTAATAACCGACAAGTATTTAAAGAGACGATTCACTGCGTGTTATCCGAAGGATTAGTAACCCTGAAACTCACCGTCGTCGTCATTTCGTTCAGAGCGGTCGAGCTGAGAGCTAAAACACATGCCGGGCTGGCCAAGAGTGTGCTCAGACTTAAATTGCACAGCACAGGCGTGTCACTGTAGGTATATAAGCCGAAGGAATAGTAACACTGGAACTCACCATCATCGTCATTCCGTACAGAGCGGCCGAGCCGAGGGCCGAACCACATGCCGGGGTTGTCTGGCACTTGTTCAGAGTAAGGATCACTGCGCCCAACGCGGGGGAACGCGTACAGTTGTCTCTTAGCCGCTGGCTCGTAATCTGTAGTAAAGGAAGTTAATCAGTTTGCTTTACATGGCCAAAAGTTGATTAGTATTGTGTTACTTCTGTGGTGGATTTGGTTTGGGACAGTGGTAATTTATATGTTGCGCTG
Source organism: Glyphodes pyloalis (assembly GCA_037074685.1). NCBI lineage: Eukaryota > Metazoa > Arthropoda > Insecta > Lepidoptera > Crambidae > Glyphodes > Glyphodes pyloalis. Next base: position 29,270 of record JAYKKO010000051.1, read on the forward strand.
CATGTGCAGGTTGAAATGGCATACTTAGAAATAACATAAGTCATATGATCGTACCTGATCAAACCTTGTTCTATAAATACCGAACAATAATTCACTAGGGACGTTAAACCTGCACATCCCTACCCAAGAAAACATCGTTTCCCAATTCCAGGTCGTGAATCGATCTCGGGTCCTTTCGGCCATAGGCTCTTGCCTTAGCCACTGGAGGATAAACATATAACTATTTTAAAATAAACATAAATTTCATCACTCCTTGCGATGTTTCAAAAACACGACCTTCACGCATCGTGCGTGCTGCTCTCTGAGCTAACTGCAAGTTATCGTAAACCATGGAATTTATCAGTTATACTAATCTTTTAGCCTTCAGTAAGTGCCCTCCGCCGTTAGTGTAAAGTTTGCTAGTGCAGCGTGAATCATTATAAAAATTATAAAGATATAACCAATATACTGACCACCGTAGAGGTCGTGGAGTGGCACCTGCCACGTTTGCCGCGCGGCGCGCCCCACCCTCGGGAACGGGTACAGGTTCAATACCCCATCCCTCCTTAACTTCGTACTGCTGTCTGCAAACAAAGAACGAAGAGTAGGAACAAACGAATCACACGAATACATGCTGAATATGTGAATACACGTACAGCAAATCACACGAATACAGGCTGAATAAGTAGAAACAGTTACGAGTTAAGAAGTAAATAATTGGCTTCTTATAAATACATTTTATTTTTAGATATTAAATTATAAGTTGTTCGTGCTTCTAAACTAGAATACGACTGGACCGGTTTGGCTAATTTTGTCTAGATAATTTATGAAGGATCACGAAATATTTATAAAAATGTTGAAAAATACCAAGAAATACTTAATACAGATAATTAATATTTAGGCAATCCTAAGTTTGCCAGAACATGTAAATAGTTATGGATTAATCTCCCAGCGAAATTAAATTATGATTTCTCAAAGACTTTATTATTTCAATCCCACTTACAGAACATTGTGGGAAAAGCTTTGTTATCAAATTCTGATCTAAAATAATTACTACCAGTACAGTAACCTCGTATAATCTTATTATTAACGTGTAACGGTGGATATTGACTTCCACCCTATTACGTTACCCTGTATCGTGTATTGACGTAAAATTCTCATTCGCAAAGTGTAGCGAGTCAAAGGGAGCGAACTTTGATTGTAATCGATGGGCCGCTTTATTTATAGACCGGCATCAGTCAGTCAATTTGCGGCGTACACTATGAATAAGGGACATGGATACCTATTTTGTCTGTTACCCTGCAGATATGCAGTAGTTACTTGACCTGTTGATAACTTTTAGAGCTTTAGTTTAATTATAATTAATTTTCAATATTTGATTAATTACTAGGGTAAGTTAAATAAGGTTAATGACTTTTGATTTGCACTAAAGATATATATGAACACCACATGTTTCAATTTGATATCAAAGTATGTAGCTCATGCACTTATGTTATGGCAATCAGAATCAACGGTGGTTAAATCTAAACTGATATTACAAAGAGCGCAGATTTGTATCTTTATCACAGAAAGTCCATGCGAGAAAAGCCGTGGACAAAAGCTAATACATCTATAAAGTTGGATACCCACACATTTTATAACAAACACAAATATTCTTTACATAAAGAATAATCATTCACATTTGCACGTGAATTACTAGTACCAAACAAAGCTTTAACACTGTGTCATAGATTACTAGGATATCACTCTTGATGGGTTTTACATTAGTAGCAGGGGCCAAGCCTTCAAGGTAAGAGCGACAAGTCCAGTAACAGCTTTATTATGCTGTACTTGTCACCCTTAAGATAGGACCTCATTACCACTTAACATCACGTGGGATAAGGTCTATCTTGATGTGTTTTATAAAAAAAAATGTAGTAATATCCACGAATCGACTACAAATGCCTATTTGTTCTGGGTAAAGATCGAACCCAGGACTTCCCCTCGATAACGGAGTAAAAAGTGCAGGAATACAAAATTGGACTTTAAAATGCGACCATTTTGAATATTTTCTCCTAAGCATAAACACCCATCTAATAAAAATGTGCTTGAATAACTGAGTGTGAAATGTTTCTTCCTTTTAAATTGTCACCAGCCACGTTTGGGTGAAAGTATTGCGAAAAACTTTTGATGCTGAACAAACTTCGCATGCAAATTTTGGAAAAGTTAAATCGTGGATTTTTCACGGTTGGTTAGTGTTTTTTTAGGGAAATTCAGAACATCCTCTTATCAATATATATGTGAAAGTTTACAAGAATATATATATGTCTGTTTGTTACTCTTTCACGTAAAAACTACTGATGACCGGTTCCAATAATATACGATTCGTAATGTGTCAAAAACTATCGATTTCTACTAGTCGTTGTTTCTTATTTCAAATTTACTTTCCATATCATCAGTCTTCGGTCGGATGTTTTTCGCTGAGGCGTCGTATAATAACAATAAAATATTACAATCAACTATAACCGATCGTTTTTCAAATATTGGATCCGGACATGAATGGATATTAGGAAGGGAGATGAATAAGGCGGGTGAAGTCAAGAGCAACAGTTAGTATGTAAATAAGACTAAATTGTAGCAGGTAAGGAGTCAGCGATATTGTCACTTAGGTATCCAATTCGAGTAGGTAAGGAGTTCCAAATTTCTAAATGTCACAAAAAAATACGTTCGAAGGAATCATCGTGAGTTAATGATAGTTTAATTAAACGATACCGCATCCATAACAGGTAAAACTTTATAATTCAAAGTGTATTTGTTAGGATGGCGACTGTTCTAGGGCTATGTTAGTTTCCATCTAAGATACAGGATTGGGATGGCATTTTGCTTGTCATTAATCAACATATTGAAAATAACGTCTGTAGCCGAGATGCGAGTGGGCAGGACTTTGTTGTTGCGCTATTTCTAAGGTCCCGGGTTCGATTCCCGGTCGGGTCAATATGGATAACTGACTTTTCTATATTACCTCGCGTCTGGGTATTGTGGTCGTTAATTTTGTTATTTGTAACACAAGCGCTTAAGCTACTTACCATAGAATCAGAAATATGTATGAGATGTTATAGATATCCAATATTTGGTTTCAGGTCCGATATTTCAATTGTTAGAAAATAAATAAAGATCGAATAAAATTCGACACCTACGACTTATTTTCAATGTTATCACAATATTCAATAACAAAATTATTTTATACGAACAGCTTATACTTAATCGCCTTGGCTATATTTATCTAACGATTAAAAATAAGCCCTTGATGCCTTCATTATTCTATTTTTAGATTAAATACGATCCGTATATTTTTCTTTCTTTTATCAATATCTCAGTTAACAAAAATAGAACTGTATCGATTGATTCTGTGGACAGAAGATTCGTCTTATGGCATTAGATTAGCTTCAGTTTTAATTTTCGCTCTAACCCATCCGATGTATTATATACCTCTTTTTTTATGATCTCTGTAACACAAGTACTATAGCAACTTATCATAACCAGAGCAATATATGTATGTGGGGTTTTCCAATATACATTTGATTTAAGATCTATGGTTAAATTTTGATAAACGCTAGCAATAATGGCACTTACGCAGCCTTTTAAATTGATTCTATCTACCTATTTCAACTAGAAATTTGTTTTTCGATGACACTATGTCAAATGAAATTTAGTCACTCCGTTATAGTGCTTACATAATTATAATAAGATTTTTTTAAATTGTATAGTGTTCCACTACCGAACTTTAAATATATACATTTCACACACATCTTCGTGACATTTTTATTTCATACTAGCGCCCCACCGAGGCTTCGTCGCACGCATTCCAACCCAGTAAATTTTTAACTATTATTTTACAAATTAGGACAAGTTTGAAGAAATAAACGTTGAAAATTTACCGGGATCGTGATTAACTGGCCTTGACAATTACGAACACAATAAAAAACCATTATCCAATTTGATTCATTATTTCTGAACTCTGTACGTGACTTCATTATATTTCGGCAATCTATTTTAATTCATATAGATTACGAAACACAAAATAAGTCGTACGTTTTCCAAAAATAGCTATCTCAAATGATGATGAAGCAATTAATAAATCATACGTACTTCGGATTTCCAAACAAATAAAATTCAAACATTGCAGACGTAGAGAAACGAAATGAACAAAGAGCAGACAGAGTAAAGCCCGTATTGGTTGTGGTCAGACATTATGTTAATTGTACTGCTTTTAACAAAAAAGTATACCACGCAACCACCGGCTAGCCGAGTGTGAAAATTAATGCCCAGAGGGTCATGCAGGAAAAATAAATAAACTTTTATTTAGAACACGTGTTAACAGTACAAACTTGTGACAAGTATATCTATACTTTATAACCAGAACATTTACAGATATTGGATATATTTTATCAGACAAAATATAAAACAATTATTTCTCATCATAATTAATTTCTCGCTTAAAAGTAATCGCTAAAGAGATAGTTGAGTTTTTATACAGAATTGTGTTGATGTAAACCTACCGTACGTCTCAATGGTTTAAGGCCGATTTTTCAATAGTCAAATAAAATTCAACAAGTCCATAAGTATACGCTGTTGGAATTAGAAACGTCGTAGAGTATTTCTTTTACGGAATATTGTGATGACATTTAAAATAAGTCGTATTAGTTTATTCGACTGACTATTGGACAATTGAGCCTTTGTGTTGTAAGTATTAAATTTTGATCAGGAATCGTGGGTTTGGGATTTTTAGGTCGAACAAGGTAGCTTTCCGATTTGTTGAATAAAGCTCTATTTGTGATCACGAACCTGTATTTGGTAAGTGTAGTTAAGCCAATTACTTTTTATTGTAACGATGACTGTATATTAATGATTAAGGCATTTGTCCTCCAGTGGACGATGGATTGAGAGATATGATTAACCGGACTGCCTGCTAGGACTACCTACTAGTAAACATACCGAAATGTATTAATGAGTAAAAATTAAACTAGTTAATAGATCTCACAATATTTGGAAGTAAAGAAACATAAATTACAGCACATTTTTCCTACAAATTTCCTCAACCCAACTTAGGTACTAACTTACCTATCTGGATTAAAAGCTACAAAGACAATTGAAAGTCTTTATGTTGTACTCGTAATTTAATTACCGTCTTTACCGAATTAAAGTATTTGATTAAATAATTGGCAGAGTTTTATAACTTCTGTGAGACGGTCAAGACGTTTTAAGTATTTTAAAATGTTTAATTGGGCTCTGAGATTCAATGTTGTAAAGTACTTTTGCTAACGCTGTTATGAAATAAAAAGTAAGATAATTCATCTGCCCACCGAAAAAAGATAATTAAGTAATTATCGTATTAACAAGCTCTTGTTTTTATTTTACAGATTAATTTTTAAATTTTGGTTTTGTTAGTAAAACGTTAAACTTTTTATTCACAGAGCACACCATATATATTGCAATGGAATTGTTGTCAGACCTTATAGATACGATCATGATTGAAAGTTAGTCTGATAGCACAAGTAATATTACAAGTCTGGATACTACGCCTATGTTTGTGTATAATATTACGGTGCATCGAGAACCAACACTTATATCAAAAAATATTCATATGTTTCTCTTGTACCAAATCAAACATTTTGATCAAACATTTCTCATACCTATAACTAAAGACCTGTTCCTCCTAAAATCAAATGTTAGAATATTTTATGGCTTAAGACCCAAGACAATATCAGCAACACATATTATACTAAGCGACAATTAGGCGTTAGAGGACTGTTTACACTGTTAAGAATATATATATACGTACCAAAGAGCTTCATTTCAAAATGTAGTACAATGTTTGAACTTAACCGGTTGTCAACGTGCAATTTTGTGTGATTCATTAAAATTTCAAACATGCTGTGTTCAAAAGTTACTAAAAACTTTGACGTCACGCCTTCGTAATGTCATAGTTTCCAGTTCTCCACTTCAATTGTTACTTTTGTTGTAAACTTTTTACTTAACTTCCTTCCAAGAAGCCACTCTTGTAGTTCACAGAGATTCTAAGTCTCTTCCTAACTTTTGATCCTTGTAACTTTTAGTGCCATTTCTTATAAGCAACAAATCTTGTAACATACTTATGACATAAGGTTTCTTTTACACGTGTCTTGAATAACAACTACTGCGTAGTATGGGATCAAGTAATAAAAGGTATTTGCAAGATTTGAGGTTTTTTTTTTCGATGAGCTTGGAAAAACCTTTTTTTATTCCTTTAACAACTTTTTGCACAAAAATGTACAACAGGTTCACATCCAATAATGCTAGGAGTATTCTTTATCAGCGGGGAGTTGGTTTACCAATCTTCACAGAGACTAGGTGTTGTGGTATAGCAGGTTTTATCTATTATCTGAGCTAATACTAAGTGCTGTGAAAAATATTGAGCATTAATTCTAAAACACATCACAATGCAAAGGTTTTGAATGTTCTATTTTCAGTTACTTCAAAGAATCTATTTTGTTATTTTGTTCTAATGTATATTGCAGATATAATAGAAGAAATTACTATGAAAATGTTATACAGTACTATGGATGTAGGTAGTTAATTAATTTAGCTTTGAAGCAAAGGTGTCATATCCTTCTCTAACTAATCTCAGTACGATTAGATGATGTTCAAACACATGTTAACGTTATATCTGTTTTGGTAACGTCAAAGGTAGCAAAATGTACCTTACTATGAAGGTACATTTCTTAGAAGATTGGATCCGGAAGAAGAGATGAAGTAGGCTGATGATTACTGATGTCAGTGCCACTGTTTGTCATTTATGTATGTATGTTTGTATTTGACGAAGATAGGTAACGGGTTTCTAAAGTAAGGAAGAAATTCTATATTAACCATATTTTAAGAAAAGTAAATTTCCAAAACAAAAAGGTGATAATACACACCTTTTTAAAATAGTGGCAAAGTATTGAAATAGTTGTAAATAGGTTAGCTATATTTTTTTTTCCTTCCTCATTAATTAATGGCAATCATTAATGAGTATGAAAGTTCTGCTTCCCGGCGTGCACTCTTGTGATATTATTATAATAATAATATATAATAAGATATTATTATATAAGATATTATTATAATAATAATATATAATAATATAGAAAGAAGAAAGATTTAATTGTTAAGACCAACGTTATATCTTGAGTAGTGACATTCAGCAGGTGTTTTTTTTTTAATATTATGATATAATAACGACCTCCGTAGCCAAGAGGCAAGCGTACCGGACTTTGGCTTCGCGCCATCTCTGAGGTTCCGGGTTCGATTCCCAGTCGGGTCAATTAGGAAAACGAACTTTTCTAAATTGACTTGGATCTGGGTGTGCTGGGATGACGCCCCCAGTTAGTATCTGTCGTCTGGTGCTCATAGTACAAGGGAAAACCTTAGTTTGAGACCAGGTGATTGGTGTGATTGTCTGGCGCATTTATTTATTTATTTAATACAAATAGTTAATATAGTGGCACACAAGCTTAGAGGATAAGTGTCTACCTCTATAAGAACGAGCTAGACTTAGTTCAGGTTCTTATGTGTTAAATTATTACATGTAATGAGCTTGTTTAGCAATAAAGATTATTATTGTTTTTATCATTCAGTTTAATTTTATAATAGATATTTCTATGTACTATATATACCCTCATATCAAAGGTGCTTAGTAAACTTCAAAGAAGTCTCTAATTAAAGCCATATTAATTGAAACTTAACCTATGCCTATGAGTGAAGTTGTCTCTTTAATTGACCACGAATAGTTTTGTAAATCTTGTTAAACTTACATGAGTATATTAATGTGTTTATTAGTAATAAGTTCGAACTATTAAAGTTTCATGTAACCACTTTAACTTTTAATCAATTTATTAGAATCGATTTGGCGTAGAATGCTGGTAGTACATCTTATATATTAAAGTTCGTAGGTGTTTTATATCTCTTTAAATAGTTAGCGAGAATATGTGTCCGTAACAAAAGTCGCATGTAACGGAATGGTATCAAGTGATATAAGGGATCAATACAATGTCAAATTGAGCAATCCATCCCTTTATTAATCTGATAACTTTTAAAGAGACAAAAAGTTTATTTTATATAGGACAGCATCACGTGGATTGCTCTGTAAGCGGTAATTATCTGAAGCATCTAGGGTCAGGGTGATTTGGTACAACATAATACAGACCCGAGATAATATAGAAAATAGCGTATTCTTTATTGTATCGACCGAGAATTGTGTATAAATTAAGATATTAAAGAATACGAATGTTTGTTATCAGTTTAATTTAATTTAGTGCCCAGTTCTTCATGCTAAATTGTATTCTGTCTATATGTATTTACAGTTCAGTGGAAGAGATATGTAGTAGCCTTCTTTCAAACACTAATGGGTATTCCGGATAAGTAATTAACTAATTAGACTAGCACTATTGTTTCCCATCAATATCAATACAGAACTTCGGCGCTAACGAAACAAATTTAGTAACAAAAAACTTACGAAACAATATATCATACAATAATTTTTCTTCGCACAGTTTCAAATGATTTTATAAACGATGATTGGGTAGTTAGTGAACAGTACATAAAGGAAATCACTGGCAGTTCCATTTGAGTTCTTATGCGCACAACTTAAAAGTCCAAAATGTGTAGTCTGACGTGCTGCCGACCGTACGATATTCCCGGCATATTGTTCTTACAATAATCCTTTAACCCGCTTTTTGACTCATTTTGTTTGCGTTGAATATGAATAATCCAGCATTACCCTCCAAACATTTGCCGTGAATGCAGTAATCTGCTTAAATTTTTGTTTCAAAAGCTTTCAGATTTGTTTGCACGAAAGGTTAATGTGAAGATTTTAAATGTTATTCCAAGATTTGATGGCTTCATTTTATTAGCTTTACGATGTTCAAAAAGGGAATCGAATATAAAGCACTGAAATTGGAGGATCGTCACAGCGGTGGGCAGCGGAGCTATATACATTGCCATACAAAACGAACACTATAAAATACTATTCGATTACTCTATTTTAACCAAGATCAGCTAATAAACTTAATAAACGTCTTTAACGCTCATATTTCACGCTAATTCAAGAAATGAAACTTTATTAATGTTGCACGGCCGTACCCATTTCTCGCCATCTACTATTTCCTCTACCTTAAGGTTGTCTGGAAGAGATCGCTTTCTAGCGATAAGACCGCCTGAATTGTACTATAATCAATCTGTAAAACCTATTTCTGTAAAGTTTTGTGCAATAAAGTATATCTATTTATCTATACGTTAAAGACGTTTTTACCTTTATGGAGTTTTCAAAGGTGACATGAGACGCATTTTAGACATTATGTTTATATCAAACTACGCAACCTATGTGTCTGAATAAAAATATGTTTAATTTAATTCAATTATTAACAAAGAAAACCAAATTACAATTATTAGAAATAACAATTTTAATTTTTAATTTAAACTTCTGTCATTTGGCTTTAAACAAATCAAAAATATCAGTGTTTAATGTATTTAATCTTAAAGAAAAGTGGCAAAAACTTTCACTCACGTTTAGGTATTTGGTGATAATTATATATTTCACAACAATATCACATAAATTGCCCTATTTTTTAGTAAGTAGCTAAAACACTTGTGTTTAAGAAATCAGGAATAACGACAACATCAGACAATATAGAAGAGTTCTATATTGACCAGACCGAGAATCGAACTCAGGACCTTAGAGAGTCGCACGCCAATGTCAGTCCTATTCATTTCTCGGCTACGAAGGTCGTTAATTGTAGACGAGCTTAAAACATATTGCCAACACTAGGCAAAATATTTTCTCCACCAACGGATCATAAAAATATACCAACATATCATTGATTATGCTGTATCATGACAGAACACGGAGGTCATAACTCCGCACCGTGTGATATGGGGTGAAAAAAATGTATCGAGGAAGCTTTTAAATGACATTGACATCCTCGTTTAAAAATAAAAGCATTCCCTTGTACGGTATTTTATTACAGATTTCGTTGGCTCTTTTCTTTTAAAAAAATATTTCTTTAAACATGACTTTTACTGCAGTTTGTTATATGTATCTTTGTTAGATGCATCTGTTTAAAAAAAGAAAAATGTAACGTATTAATTTTAATTAAGTTTTGTTTTTCTCATATTCCGGGAACTTCGGATTATACACTTCGTACACAAAACACTTTTAACCTTTTCTCCTCAAATATTGGCAATGTTGCTAAAAAGTTGGGTAATGTAATGTTGGCTTTAATTAGCTCATGTAACAATCTAATTGTAGGTGTGTGGTATCCTTACTCGATTGTTATGACTTTTAACAAGTTTTCCATCTTCTTTCTTAGCGGATGCCTACGTCATAACATCTACCTACACGCTAATATTCAGCCCGATCCGTCCAGTGGTTTGGGCTGTGCGTTGATGGATCAGTTTGTCAGTCAGTTTGTCCTTTGAGTTGTATATATTTAGATGATGTTAAGTGATGATGAGGCGTAGGGTGGAACTCGTTGGTCCAGTAGTGGTTTTGTATGTACTCAGATCAAGCTGGTTGGCTTAAATATGGTATCAAAGTGAAAGAGACCTCCGCAATGAAACAACTACCAAAACTGTATTTTTGGTCTAATAGACGCTAGTGCTGCCACCGATACAAAATGAACTTTTTTCTCATTTGTTAATGTTTTGTATTTTTCTAGATCCCGTTTCAAATAATTATTTAACATAATATCTGTAACAAGTGAAACTTTTATATCAATTGATCGGATCCCAAAGTACGTAGCTTAAACATTTGTGATATTGAAACCAGGGGGGGTACTCTAGAAAACGAAACGAACAAACGAAAGTTTTCGTTTTTGAAAATTATTCAAAAGTTTGGTAATGAAGACGTGGTTTTTGATTTGCATAAATAATATTTTGTGTTTTGAAAATGCTTAATTTGCATTCGAAGTGATTTCTTTATGCTTATGAGGATTAAAAATTGCCATCCGTTGTCGGATCCGACATATTTCGTTTATGAGAGTAGATCCCCAGGATCAAAGGTGGCCAAACCACGCCGACGGTACACGATAAACAAAAACGTTTATTACTTAAATATTTGAACAGCCAGGAGTGCATACCATTCTTCAATTAATGATAACTAACTAAAATAAAATAAAATAATAATTAACTAGGCATACAATGTAAAATAGACCTATATCGTAATAGTGTTCTCTTTATGAAATGATACTCAACCACATTACTGTAAAAATCGTGAGTAAATTTTAATGGTAGATACTAAAACCTGGTAACGCGAAGCCAAGAGTTGTAACAGTGTTTAGGGGTGGCTTATGCTCAGTACGGGAATTCCTATAGATTAAATGTTGATGGTGAAAAGTACTTACGATAGGCAGTCGCGATGGCCGAAGTCAGAAGAAACGTTGAGACGATTATTCTTACTGCTGACTGCATGGTGGAACCTGGTGGGCAAACAACAGATTTGTCATGAAATGAATGTCTATCGTCGATGGTTTTGTTAATACAGTTCTGTTTTATGATCTTGTAGTCCCAGGTACGATTGCTCAATCAAACAAAAAGTTTGTTAAGGAATTTTCGGACATAGCTCGAATGTGTGATTGCCTACTAATTAGAGTGTGGACACCGTTTATAAATAATTATAAAGTACAGGATAAGCGCAGAATTTGTAAGTAATGGCTACTAAAACCGTTGTCCGTAAAGTATACAATATACGAACTATGGCCGCGAGAGTTCATCATGTCAACGTATTTCATTCTAATGAATGTAGGCCTGTAGATTCACTTTTAAAAAAATCGATCTCTGAATCGATTCAAATCGAACATACTAATATCGATTCTTTATTCAATCGAGGATTGAAAGATTGGTTTTTGATTAATCGTGGCAATTTCGCACATTTCTAATTATCTATTACACAGGATATTATTGATTACCATTTAACATAAGAACAATAAATTGAACATTAGTATCATGAAAATCATAAATACAATATCACGGCTATATTCTTTCGAATGAACAGTTTGAGTAAAATTAAATTCTGGGTCCAGGGTTCAAACCCGGGGCCCCTTGCTAAGTTGTAATGACATATTTTTTGCAACCTAGGTACTCATCAATAGTAAAAAATAAAAATAAAAAACCAAAAACCATGGTCAATTTAAAGTTTGAATCAATCAGTCCGATTTGGACTATTATGGATCGATTCATCGATTCTGTGAACTGTTCAACATCGATACAAAAAATCGACTTTCTTTTTACTCTTAAAAATTGATTTTAAATCGACAGGGCTACTTTTAAGTTCAAGAGAAACTTTAATCAGCACACGATTTAAGAATGGCTTTTGAGCCATATTCCTGTCCTCATAGTATACACAGTACATAAACTATGGCCGTGCGCGTTCGTGTTAACGTATTTTATATTTAAAAACTCAAAAGTATGACTTTAATCAGTACACAAATTTAAAACGTAATTGAACGTTTAAAGTGCTGTTACATTGAAATTAATAGTGACATTCGTATGAATTTTATTTATGAATTCCACACCTGCTAAGCGACCTTGCGCATTTTGTAAAATTGTTTATTTGGATTAATTACATGAGTCGTTAATCAGTCAGATTACGAGTAATACCAGGTGCTTTAGATGTGAATATATGGAAAAAATATGTGATGAATAAGATAAATAAAAATACAACCTAATTTAAATATGTATCCAAATTATCATCATCAAAATAAATATCTCATTATCTTACTACCCTCTACTTAATTTGAGGTGGAATGAGGTCAGTCTAGAAGTGTAATAGTTTCCTAAATAAGGTATATAAGTGGTATTTGGTTGTTCTAAATTATGAATCGTAACTTCTGATCCAAATTTAAAAAACCCTTATTAATTTATTCGATCGCGAAAATATAATTTTTAAAATCAAAATTGTTTTAAAAACTTGCAAAATATAATTCGAATCATGTTTCAGGTGGGTTACAACAAAATCGATTTTGTGCTGTCATCTTATAAAAAAATGTGTAACTCGTTTATTTAATAATCATTCTTCTAACGTGGTGTACGTTATATAAATAAAGGTGTCTTTTAATAAAAACATGTATCATCGTTATTATATTATTAAAATATTAATTAGGTTAACATAATTATTTTCGTTATTTAACACTAGCTCAGTATACGACTTCGCGTTCTTTTTTGTAACATTCTAATTTTGCTACGAATACTCGCATGAGCTACGCTGTAGCGCACTCTACTACGCTCGTAGCGACCAATAATTACTATGATCGTGATTTGCTACGAGATGTGGCCTACGCCATACTACAGCAAGATTTTAAGCAACCTTTGATTAGTTATTTGAAAAACAAATAAAAAAATATAGTATTGGTGACTAAATTGTATACAGTACAGAGAACTTTTTCAGTATAAAAACTCGCCTACCATAGCATTTTAGATATTAATATTTTAGATAGTCGAATTGAGAACCTTTCTCTCCTTTTTTTAAGTCGGTTAAAAATTACACTTCTACGAATTTCGTCCGAAAACCAAAAATTAGCTGACCGCTTATTCAAAAACGTCAAAATCGTTTCATATGTTCTTAACTTCCAATAGCTTAGGTTAGAAAAAAAAGCATAATATACGATGTCAAATTCGTTTCCGACCTTAAGTGAAATATAAGACGTACTAGGAAAATTAAATTATCGTTTTAAATTGACTACGATAAGAAACAATGACCAAATGGTCAAGATACGGACATCCACGGGAAACACAAATTTGACTGATGTTGACACTGTTGAAAAGCCTACTCCAATTGAGTTAAGGAAGTTAAAGTCAATATTATACTGACCATACAACTACTTCCAAGTTAATACACCTTCTGCCTACAGGATTCACTCATTTCGAGAAAGCTTACGTTAGTAGAACTGACCTGTTTAGAATAACACCCCCAGGCCATAATTAAAGTTAAAATTATTTCTCCATAAGTAACCAAGTTTTAGATAACGTAGACCATGGCATTGAAGAAAAATCATTAACTTTAGCATTCCTATTCATTTTCTACGAATTCCTGGGTCTCTAGATCCAATTACATCAGTTTCTGTCTAAAAATTAGCATTCAAACACAATGAACACATGAATTTTAGTCTCGGGAAAAATATAAATAATTACATAGGTTTATTAACTTTTTGTGAAAACTTAAGAAAAGGAATAAATATTAAAGCTAGATAGTATTACAAAGGGAATGTATAAGTATTAAATTAAAAACTTTTTGCCTTAAATCTTTACCTCAGTAAGACATCTATCGTAAAGAAATTACAACACAAAACAATTATTTTTGAGATATTAGCGCTATTAAACTACATTAATAGACATTGAACTATGACGTCGTTATATCTCAATATTTTAATTAAATGATTGCTAGATTGGTCAAACTATTCCCAACTACTAATTTAGATGTTTTTTATTATTTTTTTTAGAATTAAGGATATTTTTTTTATTTGGATTATTGAATGTCCATTAAATTACGTACTCCGTAAATAAGACATAAAATTATTTATTCTGTGGAAATATGTTAAGTAGGTACTAATTACGAAGCTCGCGTTGGTACCTTTCAAGATCGGAACTCAGATAAAGCCTTATCCAGCTTTTAAGCTAGACCTGTAGCTAGCTGTAAAGATATTTTAAAAGATTTTCCATTTGGTGCAGAATATTTTACATGCTGCCGACACAAAACACAGTAGACAAACATTTTAATATTATCTGTGTTGACCTCCACTGCTTTTAAAAATACCAATTTTTTTTTCAAAATGTAATACCGTTTTCAATTTTTGAGGAGAAATTTTAATTCGTATCTACACTCTGCAACATTTTATTGCTCAAAACATTTACAGAAATTAAATAAAATAAATAAATAAAAATTTATTAATATCAAGTAAATCTTTACAAGTAGTTTGCCGGGGTTTCCCAAAAAGAAGTCAATAGAAATTTGTTTTACAGACCAATTATAGTACAATTTAGGCGGCCTTATTGCTAGAAAGCGTCTTCCAGACGACCTTTAGATATATGATGAATAGTTATTAACAAGAAATGGGTACGGCCGTGCAAAAACACTAATTGTGATATATATCAGCTAGACTAAAGCATATTTTTTTCGTGCTTGATTACATAAAGTCTTTATTAATGATAATAAAACAACACTAATTCTAAATGTTCTGTATAAATTGTGTTTTAAGACCGCCTACGGGGATTGCCCTGATAAAGAAACACGGCTTACGTTGTATGAAGTTAAAAATAGCTTTATCTTAAAAGTATAAATTAATAATATGCAATAAGAAAAAAGATGTATAGGTAATAGAAACTAACCTCATATCTAGTAAACTGAACTAAAATTAATTTTGAAATCCTTCGACATTTCATTTCAGCTAATCTGCGATTTTTAAATTACAACTTCTATCATCTAGGCAGGCAATATTATCAATATCGCTTGAAATCAAAATGGCTTTCCAAAAATACTAATGTTGTTTCAAAAATTTCTTAAAATTGATTTTGTATAAATTTCATGCACCGCCACTAAATTGTCGGATCAAATCTGTGGTGTTGACTTGTAGAGAATATTACTAGGCATTAAGTCAGCCATTTGAACTTTTTAATACCTGAAATAAAGTTTTATCAAATAATAAATCAACACTCCAATTCGAAATCTCAATTGCGTGAGTATAATTATCTCTTTGTACGAGTATATTTGTTTTAATTTAAACACTGGAGCGAGCGTAACAATTTAAACAAATGACTTTCACTTTCCCTGATTAATTTGTACCAAATTTAACGCGCGCATAAGACATATGACATTTAATAAGCACAAATAAAATTATCCGTCAACTGTGTATTCATCCACGTCGGCACGAATTATTTCTGATACAGTCGAGAACAAAAGGAGCTACGTAGGTACATTTATTTTTCTAAGCTAAGAAATAAAGCGAAAATTAGAAAGAAAAGAAAGAAAGAAAAAACATATATTGGCACACATAGACACACAACTTTTCTACATATAGAAGGTACTTAGATAAATTATTAGCTACATTTGGTGTGTTATAATCAATTAATCAAATTTATTTGGTGCAGTACCCTTTATGAAATCTATACGAATACTAACGTTATGAAACTTAAGAGTTTGTGCATTTGATCGCGCTAATCAAGAACTACTCGTTTGTATCGAAAAAATATGTTTGTGTTGGACAGTTTATTTATCGAGGAAGGCATTAGGGTGTATAACGTCCCGCTACCACTATTGGAAGCGAAAATTCAGTGGGAAGTGTGAATAAAACGGGGATATAAGGCGTGTGAAGCCGCTGATTAAGGCTTTTTTGAGTGACATTCACCAACGGACGAATGTGAGCTTGAACAAATTTAATTCAGTCTTACATTTTCTTAGCGTGTATTCTAGTTGTGCACCCATAAGGAATCTTGTCCTCTTAGATTTGACAAACCTGAAACCTTGAACGATCTTTGCAGCCTATACATGGAGAATCAGAACTATATAGATCATAGCTTAGGAAAAACAGCTTAATGTCCCCTCCGAAGCACGTAATTATCATTCTTATCAGTACAGTACAGACAGTAAGGTGATACAAGCCTGCGATGCCAAACTCACAACTGCTCTCCACAGGATTTGAAGCCACAATCTTTTTTTTTATATTTCACTTCAAGATTCATCTCATCCTACCTGATGTTAAGTGGTAATGAGCTGAAGGGCGATTAGGACAGCATAATAAATCAAAACCTTCGAGTTCTTGAACCTAACACCCTAACTACACGTGGGGCAGTTAATTCAATGTGTGTTGTTAAGATACGCTGTCCGCTATATTTTGTTTTGTGGTATAAACCTTTTTAAAATTTATGTATTCGGGTATTTTTATACATACGTGGATAAAGGAAAAGACATTGTTGTTTTTGGCTTGCTCTTTTGTTATTCAATGTGGTCTTATTTTTATATGGGCCCGCCCTACGAGTTCCAATAACGCGTAACAGAAAAAATAGCTTCAATTAGAACTAGAATTGCGTTCAAAATGTGGCTCATACCGGCAACACGATAAACAATGACGATATTTTTTGTATATTATTAGCGTATACACATCCGACCTTACACTTTTACAGAAGGAAACAAATATTTAAAAACGTATTTTTAGTCCAGCACTTCAAATTTATCGTAGATGCGGATCGACTTTTTATAATATATCGAGGAAATCTTTAAAGTTTATGTATTAATATTTAATACAATGTCACGCTCACATTAACAATTATTTTAGTAGTTAGCTTAGAGAGTATTTATGCAAACAAAATTAAAAAAAAATTAATGGATATTTTTTCAAAAAATTATAAGACCACTGATTTTTCCAAGACATAGCGGTCCAAATAAAATACGAGAACACCCAAATGTTTATACTGACGTTACATAAATTGCATAGTAAAGTTAAAAGAGGAGAAATCTACATTTCATTTAATTGCTTGAAAGCTGGTAACAGATTTTCATAGACAGTTCATAATTGCCACCATACTGGTATAGAAGTAAATTTAAATCAATTGCTTTAAACAATATTTATATGATTTTTTAAAGATCATCTAGTATGCCTACATCTAATTGATTTATTGTTTTTTTAAATAGCATTTCCATTTTTATTCTTTTAATGCAAAGTCGTTGTAATTCGCTAACAGTTTTTTTAAACAGAAACTAAATCCACTCACGTAAAAAAAAATTAAGTAAGATTTTTTTAACTAAAAAGAAATAGAAAGAAAAAAGCATTTCTTTTTTCGAAATCAGCGCAATTTTAGTATCGATCACAAATAAAATTACGATAAGGACGTGAGCACACTCACCGTTCGCTCGTCACCTGTTGCACGCAAGGAGTGCTGTACCGCCGCTTCTAGCCCACTTTATATAGGCCGGCCCGCCCGCGCTACCGTGACGCTCAAACTTTCCTAGGGGTGAGAATTTCACTTCATTCAAGTAACGCTCTTTTATCAGAACAATATTTTTTATCAGACACGTTTGTCATTTCAAACAATTTTGCAGTTACAAATTCGAATATATTTGTTATTTTTAATCCATGAACTTAATTTATTAGGTTATTATCGAGGATTAAATTCGAGACATGTAGCCGACCGTGTCGCATTTCAGTCTTCACTAATTTTTTTTTCATAAACAATTTTAATGACGTTAGCATATTTAACATCGATTTTCGTAAAGCTCACGGGAAACTATGGCATTTTTAAACTATTTAAAGGTGTTTATTTGCTGTCAAAGTCTTTAAAATATTCTTAATTTATATATTTCAGGCTCAATTTTTACATTTCATTGCTAAACATGAATTTCGACGGTAGAACCATTAAGTCCTAGTCAAGAGTTGCGCCACCGAGACCGTGAGAATAGAAAACACAATACAATACCACAAACATTTAGTTTGGTTAGTACTAGTCAAATCTGTATAATTTATTTTCTTTGTTTATTTTAATTTAAAATCACCGGTGTGTTACAGTTTAAGAGCCAACGCGCTGTGTGGTAGCGGAATCACGTCCGGATTGGATAATTCATTGACACCGCGACCAGGTAAGCTCCGGATAGTGTGCACGCAGCCTATATTTTGGGACGTCAAAGCAAATGTCAAACGCTCAGTATGTCCGATTTTTATGGTTCCTTGCTGTAATATAAAAATTAAATACAACTGCACCAAACTGGATAATATAATTTTTTGCTATACCTACATAGCAAAAATGTTTGTATATTTCCCTAAATACAACGCATTGATCCGCTTGAAAGTTGTGTATCATAATTAAATATGAATAAGCTTGAAACACATGATTAATTATAGCATCAGATTAGTAAAACAAAAAGCAAATGCAAATCTATTCATTGTTTACAAAATAATAAGGTCCTGTAATACAAATATGACATTACTGCCTAGAATAAGCCAGTACTCCTTACATAAGAATTACGTTTCTGAATTAAGGAATCGCCAGTTAGTTTTTTTTATTTTACGTACCAAGTCGAAGTGGGCTAATATGTCACTTTGAGCCATTATTTTGTTTGTTGACCGATGGGATTCACCGCTCCTTGACAGATGGGTGAGGACCCATATATATATATAAATAAATAAAGTGTATTTTTACTAACATTAGTTCTTAAGAAAAATTGTTACTAACTATGTATGGGCCAAGTAGGCCTGAAATAAATGAATTGAATTGAATTGAATTGAATTATTTAAATTTATTCCCAATGGTAGGTTCAAGTCCGTCACCGTTGTACTTTATCTTCATACCTATGGTGTCACTTTTAGGTGATAAAAGGTGTGGGAGGGGCAGGGGGGGTATTTAGTGGGTAGTCTCCGCTCTTATTTAGGCAGACATATGGTACCTGAAGCATACAAGATAAATAAATGAATCGCATAAAGCTTTTCATGTTTATGCACCTAATTAATAACAAAATTAAAATACACGTTTACCATTCAAAATTCAGTCGTTTGCTGTAATTTCCGTGTACTTATCTTAAATGAAGAATTTTAGACCTACAAATAACTCTCCCGCGACGACAGTTAATAAGCTCGAGGCGTGTTTTTAGATAATTTATATGTACGAAGCTCCATGAGGACCTAGACAGCCACCATTAATTTATATACTGAACCTCAACCCCAGCGGCCGGCTCGATATTGGCATAACTCTTTGCACGTGCATCTATCCGGCGCAATCGTTCGAAGAATCGGACACAGGCCGTAAATTGGATTGCCCAACAATAAAAAGAGTGCTTCCCGTTTTGTACGACAAAAAGCTTCAAATAGATTGAAATATCACTTTGTTTTCTAATCCTTGTAAATGCCATAGCACTTTAACATTGAAATAATTTTTAGTTATTTATTTGAGTACACCAATAGCTCAGAAAATAATATTAATATAAGTCAAAGAGCTGCATGGATGTATTTGGTACTCTTTTACACAAAAACTACTAAATGGTTTTGGGTAATATCTGGTAGCTTGACTAGAATACCAGAATAATAGGTACATAAAACAGGTACTCTTAATCCCAAAATAAAGCGAACAAAGTCGCATTTGCTAGTTAACTAAACACATGGCTTACTTTACTTGGAAATATCTAAACTAGCACTATACAATTATTGAAAACAATCATTAAATATCAACAGTGTGTATTGATATTTTAATTTTTAATGTACAGCAAAAGCACTGAGGAACTACAAATTTGTAATCTCCAAATGTTTTACATGTTCATTGTTATTTTATGATTAGTCCGGTAAAGACTGGGAAGTTTCACTTATGGGTTTAGAATAGCGAGGATGGATTTGGAAAATAAAGCCTAATGATGGATGTATTTCATTTGTATTTTTTTATTTTGAATGCCAATTAGTCTTCTTTCTCTTATTTTTTAACCCCCGACGGAAAACCGACGGGGTGTTATAAGTTTGACGTGTCTGTGCGTGTGAGTATCTGTCTATGGCATCGCAGCTCCCGAACAAATGAACCGATTTTGATTCTTTTGTTAGAAAGATTAGTGTTAGACAATATGGGTATCATATAAAACGTCTTGACTACCAGAATATATTTATAATGACAAATTTGAAATCCAAGATGGCCGCCGCCAGAAAATGACGGATTTCCTAATTTTTTTTGTCACAACTCCCTCAATAAATGGTCCTTTCTAACACTTTTTTGTGTCGGTTTGTATGTACTTTTTTTATATTAAATGACAACTAAGCTTCTTTTATGAAAATACCTCTGCCAGTCTGTTCACAATGGAACAGGGGTGTTTGGTGTTCTATAACTGGCCAATATTCAGTTTAAGCTTGTTACAATTCAGAATAGGATCTGAAGCAAGTTGTTCAACTAGACAAGTGGCTTAACACTTGGTGCGCGTTTGAATACGGTACACTTCATATATTATTTTATTGATCGCTTACTACTGAAGATTACTGCATTAAGAATTAAAAACATACCAAATTTATACACTAAACTTAATTACCAAAAATAAAAATAAAGAAACTGATCGACTTTGTTTTTACTTCTACTATTCTCCACTGAAATGTCATATTTCATAACTGCTGAATAAGTTCATAAAATTGCAGTTCATTTACCATATATGTATGTCTTACTCCATATTAAAAATGACGTTATGGTTGTTTTAGGATCTATAAAATGAACATCTCATTTTGGAAAAGAAATTAGCCTCATCCCCGCGCTATTTTCATTTTAACGTGTCTCTAAACACTTGACATTTTAGAAATCACCTCGTTATCCTCAAAGGAACAAGGTTTAACATGGATATTAAAAAAGTATTTTTTTATTGTATTTGATAGCAACTAAGCGTTGTTTGCGATGTCTACTTCTGACAATATCACATAAGTTGAGCATTGATACATTACAATAGAACAGAATGAGTGTTCGGTGCTCTATAGCTATTCGACGATTCCGTGGTTCCCAATATTCAGTTAAAAATGCGCCAGACAATTACGATCACCTGGTCTCAAACTACTACGACGGGTGGGGACGGACTAACTGGGGGCGTCATTCCAGTTTAAGCTCGTTTCAAGGCACAATCAGGTCTGAAGCAAGTTATTCACGTGGAAGAGGGGCTTGTTTTCGATGCGCGTTTAAATGCGGTCCACTTATAGATTATTTTATTTATCACTTACTAATAAAGTATTGTACATAACAACACGTAATTTATACACTGAAACTCACGTAATCATAAATATAAACCAATAAATATAACCGATCACGATTTTTCCTCCATTTCCCTCCACTGATTCAGAAAATATTTAAAACAAAGTCGAGTAGAGTGTGATCGAATAATATTTTGATGTAATCTACATGAATAAAGTCATAGTCATAGTAAATTTTAAATAAGAAACTGGCGGTAGTGATTTGATGATTTAAGTCCTATTAAATATTCTCCATTTGGTTCAAATGTTCTCGGTCAAGACCAGCTCAAAAAACAAGGTAATGCATAGGTAGTGCATTCAAGTAGACATGCTGCCCGCCAGCGGTCTGTCTAGTCTGGTCCGTTCCTTTATTTATTTATTTCATATTGTATTTTGTGTGCTACTAACACTAGTTGTAAGTTTAAAATATTACTAACAAAATATGGGTTACAAACCTAAAATAAAGTTTATTATTATTATTATTATAGGTATGCGGTCTGTAGCAAACTACTAATATTGCCAAACAAAACTGTCACTATGTAATGCTAATCGATCACCGTTTTTGTTCGTGCTAAGGGTAAAGTGTTTAAAGTGGACCGCATTCAAACGCGCTTCAGGTGAACCGATTGTATTATTTTTTATGAATTATTTTATATGTATCTACTATACTGTTAGGTATAACTGAACTATTCAAACAGAACAATTCCAATAACAATGGTGTTAATTCAAAACAATTCACATTTCCTTCACGAAACCGCAAGAGTCGTCCAACGTACTTTGTCATCGCGATGTGGGTTCCTCTCTTGCTTACCATCAGGCTGGGAGGAGTCAATATACTGTGCTATTATAGTAAAAATATTCATTATTAAGGATAAAATTAACATAGAACATGGGATCGGGATTTTGAATGTTACGGCTACCGTTTTTTGAACTTTCACATTCCGAGATTATGGAGACTAAACATCGACCTTATTCCAAAGCAAGTGTGTTATAGAAACCAGAATAAACATTGGTACCACAATATACTTCAGTACTTTATCAAACACAGAGATACTTAAATGTACTCCTCATTAATGTTCGTCTTGGGTGGGCATCGAACCTTAAACCCGTGGTTCAATAAACATGAGCGCTAATCATTGTACCACAGTCAAATTATTAAAATAAAACGTGTATTCCCTATTTGTCGAAATATCCTTTACATCATAAGGTTAAAGTAATGACAGACGAGTTTACTGCGCACTTGCTCAGTGAAAAGATTATTAATAGCTATTAAGTATTTATAGACAACTATTAGCTAAAAATCTTTAACTCACATTCAAGGCTGTTCAAATAATCCTTCTTTGTATTTGATATCATAAGGACTGTTTGTTATATCAACGTCTCAAATTCCATTTCGGGTCAGAATTATTAATGGAAATGCTTTCATACAATACCTCCTGGAATGTTAACATGGTTATATTCAACACATACGCTAAATGTGTTTAATATACTAAAATTAACTAATACACTATCTGAAACAAAACAATATTAAACGGAATATAATAAATCCCCAACTAATAATATATAATTAGGTATTATTGGGGAATATTATAGGTTATTTAACTTTTTTGTAAGACTGAAAGATTACTTCTAATATGTCTAATATGTAGTACATCAATATCGTTAAGTGATATAATTAAAATCGTATTCTTTAATGCACGGTTCCAATATTTTACGATTTGTAATGTGTCAAAAATGTAAATCCGTTATTCTATAACCGACTACGAGCCGTTAAACAATAACGTTCCATACAGCTGTCATCAGTCGTCTGTCGGTTTTTTAGCTTACGCCTCGTATTATTTATTACTATCCGTAAGTAGAACGGATCGTTTTTCAAATATTGGAATCGGGCATTAGACAAACAGCTAAAAGAAGCGACGTGAAGCTGGCTTTTTCCTAGGCCAGAGAATAAGTCTAGCCATAGAAAGAGGGAACACAGACGGTCTTCTTGGCACCATGCCTCTTGGCAGTGACCTGGGAACATTTTTATAATTATAAGTTCATTATGATATGTGTATCATATTTTTATGATAGTACTTACTTTAGTGAATACTCATAGATATTTTTTAATACCTACTTACGTTTTGTTTTCAGGGTGATTAATTAACCTGCGCATTTTATTGATTTGTGTGCATTCATCCGAACTTGAAGACGAGTTTTGCGTCAGGGGTCGTGATGTTGTTTTGACACTTGCAAACGGACTGCAACCCACAAATGTGGTCGATGCTGACAGTGATTTATTATGGCTGACGAATCTTCGAACATAATTACCTATTGATTTTGTTTATTAAGATTGTTTGGTTCTTTAGTCATTTCATTGTCGTTACTCAAAGACAATAGGTGAAGTATGTAAAAAAACGACCACACCATACATTGTTATGTGCTCGTATGGGATAAACTTGTTAAATAGAAAATTAAGTAAATAATTAATAAATATTGAATCAGATCACATACTTTGCTCTAATTATGTGATAATTAGCTAATGCACTTGTGTAATAGAAATCAGAAACAACTAAGGTACCATATTGTTATCGGGATGTGGGTTCCTCTCTTGCTGGGAGGAGCCAATATACTGTTGATGTTATAAAAAAAACACAGACCCAGAGACGAGATAATATAGAAAAGTTGTTTTTTTAATGGCCTGATCAGGAATCGAGCTATGGAACTCAGCGATAGCGTAACGCCAAAGTCCGGATTGATAAAATGAGATAAAAATGTCTCCGTTTCCTGATAAAAAGGAGCAAGCTTATGGCATTATCTCAAAACTATGTACATACCTTGCTATTATCACTACACGGTTTTCTTGGTCTTGGTTGAGTGTAAGATTCAGTCTTAAGAAGCAACGACTTAACCACTAAAACCCTCTGGAGCCTCATCACACTAATGGAGATAGATCTGGGAATCTTTAAAACCACCACGTAACCACTGATGGAATAATACTAACCTAAACTGTATGATTTGGTTCCAAGTAATTTATAGCAGTAATTTATAGTATTAAGGTAGATACTGTAACATATCTCCTCAGAGGCGGATTTACCAGAAGGCTGAGTAGGCTGGAGCCTAGGGCGGCAGATTTTGGGGGGCGGCAAATTTGCCCCATTTTTTTTTGTCTTACAGTAATAGTAAAAAATGAATACCAATCCCAAACTCCATACAGTTCACATTTTTTTTTAATTAAATAAAAAATTTGAATAGCCTACTGGCGGCAAGTGTAAATCCGCCACTGTATCTCCTGACGGTCTCACTGGTATTTATAAAATAAAATAAAAATAAAAATAGCCTTTATTTCCTCTGACCTTAAATACACTATTTAGAATATTAGCTTCACTATTTTGTAACATATAATTAAATTCTAAACTATCACTTTTATTTCAACTATAAAACTATATCTATACTTATTTCTTCTAGATATGTATTGTATATATTTTTTTTTTCTCTCTTTATATCAGCTACCAGGTCAGGTTATCTTGCGACATAGGCCTCCTCAAGTTCCCTCCATTTTTGCCGATCCAGCGTTGTTCGCCTCCAGCCCTTGGGGAGATCGTCTTCCCACCTTTTCATCTGCCTTCCTCTACGCCTTTTTCCATCCCTTGGGTACCATTCAGTAACTTTTTTGGACCACTTTCCTGTTGTTGTTCACATCATATGCCCTGTCCATTTCCATTTCAGGATACGCGTTTTTACTTTTACATCTGCTACTTTAGTAATTTTTCTTATTATTGTTGCTTTCCTTTTGTCTATCAGTCTTAGACCCATCATACTCCTTTCCATTCCTCTTTGACATACGCTTAGTTTGTGTTCGATCTTCTGAGTTAGCGGCCAGGTCTGGCAGCCATATGTAAGGCATGGCAGTATGCAAGTGTTAAAAACTTTTCTCTTTTCTGAAATGGGTATTGTTTTGTTTTTCATTACTTCCTTTAGGGACCAGTATCTTTGCCATGTATTGTTCACGCGTCTTTCTACTTCTTTGGTTGATAAGTTTTTAACAGATATAATTTGGCCCAGGTATACGTATTTTGTTACGTATTCGATTTCGTCGTCGGCCACATAAATTTTAACTTCGGGCCTATTTGTCATCAACTTTGTTTTTGCCGTATTCATCGATAGCCCTGCCTTTATACTTTCTAATGCCAGCTGTTGCAGCATTATTTGTAAGGTGTTAGGGTCTTCTGCAAATAAAATGAGATCGTCTGCGAATCTTAGATGGTGTAATTTTTCACCGTTTATATTTATGCCGAAGGTATTCCAGTCTAGTTGCCTAAAGATGTTTTCCAAAACTGCATTAAATATCTTTGGTGACAGTGGGTCTCCCTGTCTTACTCCTTTCTGTATTTTGAATTGATCACCGATCTTTTCTAGTTGCACCTTCGCTGTGCTGTTGACATATATTTGTTTGATAATCCTTATATATTTACTTGCTACTCCTTGGTCTTTTAGAGAATCCCAAATGTAATTGTGCTTCAAAGAGTCGAATGCTTTATTGTAATCTACGAAGGATAAGTAGTATGGACGGTCATACTCATTGCATTTTTCAATAATTTGTTTGACAGTATGTATGTGGTCGAGTGTTGAAAAATCTGAGCGGAATCCTGCCTGTTCTTGTGGTTGATTACTGTCAAGAGTTTTAGTCAGTCTGTGGAGTATAATTTTGCTAAATACTTTATACAAATTTGACATCAAACTAATGGGCCTATAGTTATTTATATCGTTTTTATCTCCCTTTTTATGCAGAAGTATTATTGTTGACGATGTCCATTGGGCTGGAATCTGTTCTGTGATTAAAATTTCGTTACATATATGTGTAAAGGGTTGTATTATCTCTTCCATTATAATTTCGAGTAGCTCATTGGTTATTCTATCATCTCCAGGTGATTTCCCTACTTTCTGAGTTTGGATAGCTCTTCTTACTTCACTTTGCATAACAGAGGGGGTTGGTTCTGGGTTTGGGTCTTCATCTGTTGTTATTCTACTTGCACACTCGCTTGAGTTATCTGTATATAATTCTTTGTAAAAATCTGTAGCTGTTTGTAAAATACTGGTATTTACTCGGATTTAAATGTGCAGAATAGTCAATAGGCAAATCTATTTATTCACATAGATTACATCAATAACACTTATGAATCGTCTCTATACAAATTAAATGATACTACTACCGGTTCGGAGCCTATATCTATAGAGAATATACCGGCTTCTTGCCGCTCTTAGTAGTATTTTACAGAACTAAATTTATTGCTAACTAGCTGTCCCGGCGAACTTCGTAAAATTTTTTTAGTTTCTAACCTTTTAAACCTTCCCTGGACCTCCACAATTATTTCAGAATTTCAAGATTAGCCAAATCGGTCAAGCTGTTCTCGAGTTTTAGCGAGACTAACGAACTGCGATTCATTTTTATACTAGCTGTTGCCCGCGACTTCGCCCGCGTTATTTCGGGATAAAAAGTATCCTATATGTTAATCTAGTATGTCATCTGTCTTCCTACCAAATTGTATCCAAATCCGTTCTGTAGTTTTTGCGTGAAAGAGTAACAAACATCCATACATCCATACTTACAAACTTTCGCCTTTATAATAGTAGTAGGATATAAAGATTTTGCACCAAGACCAACTGTTGGTTTGTATTAATCAATGAAGTAAAAAACTAAATCACCATAATTTAAATCAATTTTAGGACTGCAGGGGAATACAATTATCTATTTCGTACCAGACACAACAAATACGGCTTTAAGTTTGTGTAAACTTTGACTCATATCGATGCTTCAAAGTGTATCGATTCGCAGAGTGTGCCCTACAAAGTGAATTACAACGCATCCGGCGCGTTTTAGCGGAGTTATTCCAACCTGTCTATGCGGCTGTAAGTAAATGTTGTTAGCTTGAAGGAGCCACAGGGTGGTAACACTACCTGGGCGACCGACCATTATCAGGGAGCACCCTAAACATCTACACTTCTAAACTAAGGGGAAAGATTTTATTATTTTCATCTTTGCTTTTTTTAATAACCAAAATTATATGACTTGGTCTAATGTGGTCTATACATAGCAATAAGTTAGATACTGCTACTGTTAGCGACTGCTGTGATGCCAGCTCCTCAGCCGTTTTGACTTTGCTTTTTTGTCAACATATTTTACTTTAGTTTCGTCTTTTTACTTTAGTTTTAATGAGTCGCTGTGTGTACTGTCTGGCTTACCGAATGTACCGTACGAGCATAGAATGAGTTTAATTTAATTATAGATTCATGTTCCATTTTAGCTAGTGTAACTAATCTACTAAGTTTCTTACAGGTCTTCTCGGTAGATAATGATTTCCGAACCGACAGTAGAATCACTGTATTCATTGATGGTTCAAAAGTGTTAGATTATGTTACCTTTTTCAGAAATAAATATTGGATTTTACTTAACTTCGCATTGGACTCTAACCAATATTTCTAAACAAAATGTTAAGCAATGTTTCTATTTCAATATTTTACATAGGGGCTTGGTGACCTGTAATACAGGTCTCTAAACCTTAACTGGCACTAGTCTTCCATAAATGGCACAACTATGATCATATAACGAAACTGAAAATATTGTTCCTGTTATTCCTGGTGAGAAATAAAAAAACAATGTTAAATTTTTATTTTTACCTAATTAAGTCAATTACTCCTAGTCGGATTTAAAGAATTACATTTTAATTAGCCCTGCGCCAATTAGCAATTGTGGGGGCCGCCTCCACCAAGGACAAACATTCGTGTGATGAACATTTGTGTTTCTTCTGTGTCTGGGTGTTTATACAGTATTTAAGTATATATTGTAGTACCATCGTTGATTTTAATTTCTTTGTGATTAAGTAGTCTTTGTGAATAAAAGTGCTTAAGCAACTTTAGGATCAGCTCAAAATATTATGTCTTGATTATTATTAATGTATTAAAACTTTTCTCATATCCAATTTGGCTTGCTCAGCAACTGCCCAAAACTGTAAGTAAACGTCTCTAAATGCCATAAAATGCCCGTAATTTTGTGTAAGCTTTTCCTAAAAGCACGACTTTAAGCTCGTATTAGTAAATATCGATTCGCCACCGTACCGGTTCCCCAGTGCCCCGCCAAATGAATTAACAACATGTCGGCGCATTTTGGCGGAGTAAGATGTTTTTGTCTCGATAGTCTAGTTGTTTAAGCACAAGGCTATAATCCAAATGTTCTGGGTTCGATACCCAGAGCGACATAAGTATGCTATGGATTTTTGAAATGTAGCTCGGTTTTGTAATTACCAATCAGCTTTTGGCTAGTGATTAAGCCCACCCCATCATTTCCAGTATCCATTGTAGTGAGGACTTCATTTTAATCATGAAAGCGTTTGCCCTGTTGTAAGGCAGTACTAAGCTGATATTTAAAATAGCTGTCTACTATAGCTTAGCCAGATTATATCTACTAAAATATGTACCAATTTCTGTAATCTTTAGTAAAAATATTTATTTATTTACCTACTCATATCTTTTTTTTTTCACAGGGAGAAATGCGTGACGCACCGTACCGCCACCCGAGGGAGAGTGGAGGCGTGTGTGGGACTCTCCTGCCCTGAAATGGCAGGCCTACCCACTAAAACTCCCCGGTGGACCTCATCGCCCTAAGTGCTGTGGGAAGCAGTAAAACCATAACCACCACAGCACCGCCAGGCGGAATGACCCCGTCTCCTCCCCCCTAAATGGCCAGGGGGGTACCTACTCATTTCTGACTGAGCCTTTTTAAGAAGCTTTAATTAGCTTCACCCTGCATTGCCTTATAAAAAACTCGAACGCACTCTAACTTTTATTTAATATTACCTTCAATTTTTATTATTTTTGTAGTACCTATATTTTTAAAATAGCCCTGGTTTTCCTAAAAGGCTTGCTTAGTCGCTATTGAACTGCACTGTGTATTCAGGTATAAACCGATAAATTGTAGCGTTACTCTTTTCGTAATATATCACGTTCCTTACAATGCAAGCCCATAAAATTTGGCGATACCTTAAGCACCTAAATCACTTCTCCATGGGTGTATTAAGCCTTTAGTTCCTGAATTTTTTATAGTTATTTATGGAACGTTCAAAAACTGTTTTAGGTAATAATTCATCATTTCTTGTTAATAAAATCAATTATACGGTTAAAAATAGTCAATATTTTCTTATAGACTAAGTCATATTGGACCTGTTGCTCACGACTTTATTGTGTTATTTAAGAATAGAAAATGTTTTATAAAATAATCTAGCTTGCATGAAATAGTAACTTAAACACACATCCAGACATCTAAGCATTCCTATATTTACATAAACTATCGCTAATATTAGTAGGAAAACACTTAAAAATTTTAACTTTGCATGAGATCTTTTCATTTCATCACAATGTTAATTATTTACATAAAAGTGTGGGACTATTTTATTTTAAATCGTAAAAAAGTAATTACGATTGTTGTAAAATAAAAGATGTATTAATCACTTTTATCAAATAATTTTCATAACGATAATGCTAATAGATATCTTACATGGTATAAAATGTTTCTGTCTCTGTCTTTTCAAAGACAAAGTACAAGTGTACCCTTAGCACAAAATAAAAAGATAAATCGAACAGGTAGTATTAGATTACACTTTGGTAAGGCAATTTCGGTAGTTCTGCTACTCTCCACCACTAAAAGGTTGTTACTTCTATGTCCATACAATTTGTCCACTACGTAATACCATTCGAATACTACCGTTTTAGCTCGTGTTACGGGTTATATTAGATAGATTAGATTATATAATAACTCAGTACACTTTGAGACGTTTACGTTAATCTTTATATATGGGTAATTTTTCTGTTAATCTGTTCATCAATTTAAATCAGCCACAAATCCTAAATGAAGATGGATTAAAACAAAAAAACCTACAATTTGAGATAAAGACATTCAAAGCACGAAACAAAAGATTTTAAATTCAATAGATTCGAGAGTTTTTCCCAATTACTCAATCAAGAAGAATTGGATGAAAATTAAGTTTTTTTTTGGTCTCCTAATCATTGAGGCAAAAGAAAGTATTAGGCCGCGTTTTCATTATGCGACGATTAATTTATCGTTCAACAACTGTCGTCTCTAGCTGTTTTTATTGGAACGACTGAACGGTGAACGTTATATCAAAATAATCACTTTACAGTTCGATTTAAGCTTTTATGCCTGCGACGTAAGGCCGGTACGAACTCCAAAGTGTCTTACGTGCTTTCGACCGTACCATAGCACGACCAAGAGTTGTAATTAAATAATATGCATATCATATATATATATCAGCTTGAGCATACCTCGACATCATACCGAGTTCTTCTCCAAGTCTTTCACTGTGCAAGCCATCCGGCTTTGGAACGCTCTGCCCACCGTAACTGGACAATCCCTGACTAAGGGTATTTTTAAAATGAGAGTCCGTGAATTCTTTTGTTCATCCCCTTCTAAATAGAATTTTGTTTGCTTAACTTGATTTTCTTTATGTATTCACTTGTTTTCTATATATATATATATATATATATATATATATATATATTATTGTTATTAGATAGATGTATATATTATTTTATTTTGTTTTATTATTATATTAATTTACCATGTACCTTTGTATTCTATTCTGGTGTTTAATTTGTTGCTATTTATTATTATTATTATTTTTTTGTTGTAATCTATACTCACATTTTTACTGTTACCGCACCCATAAACGAACTATCTGCATGACACAACGGTTGACTGGTAGAGAATGCTTCTAGCATTAAGTCCGCCTTTTGTACTTTTTATTTTGTGCAATAAAGTTTTTAAATAAATAAATATAACAAAGTCAGACAATAGTAGATAATGGATATTGTAGCAACGCAGCAGCTGTGAGCAGCGAAAACTGCCGTAGAAAACAGTTACTAAGTAAATCTACTAGGTTACCGTATTTGTGCATGATATTGCGTCGCATTTTAATTGTTTCGCTTTAAAATTTCACTGCTTCTTCAATCGAGTGTTGCAATAACAAAAACTTGCCACGTTTGTTATCACCGTTTACCGCTACAACTTCAAAGCCGTTCCTATTGTCTTGATAATTTGTAGGCGAAAAAAAGTATTAGATAATAGAAATCAAACATCTCCATACAAATATATCAATATACCAGCTACGACGTATTATACGACACGATAATCGATCATACCGACATAGTGGAAACATAGCCTTACCTGATTGTCTGGTAATTGCTCATCGAGCAGAGATAAAACTTAAAAATAAAACTAAAACTACAACATAAATGTAAAAAAAAGACTGTATCTGTAGTAGGTATAAATGTTTTTTGCAAAAACATTGAGAATTAAAAAAAATCGTCTGGTAACACTTGGTGCTAATGGCCCAAATATGGCAAAGGGTCGGAACGAATACCGACTCGTAACCCGTTCTGGCACCACATGGCCGCATGGGTACTTTTGTAGATACTAATAATTATTTTGGCTTATCTGTAAAATCATTTTATGTATGTACTAGCTGTGCCCGCGTCTTCGTTCGCGTGGACTACATCCTTTCATGGTTGGTTTTACCCTTATCTCCCCTAATATTCCAAACAAAAAGTAGTCTATATTTTAATACAAGTTTCGAGTTATATTTATCCCAAATTTCATATCTCTAACTTAAAAAATAAACATTTTCCCATATAAACTTTCAAAGGTGGTATTACCCCCATTCTCCCCTCCCTTATTTTCTAACAAAAAGGACCCTATGTCCGTTCTTGAGGTTCAACGTATACCTATACCAAATTTAATCAAAATCGATTGAGAGGTTTTAACGGGAAAGCGTAACAGACAGACAGAGTTACTTTCGCAATTATAATATTAGTAGGGATAATACATATGATCCTTCCTCTTGAAACACTCTATATATATAACATTATTTAATTATTTCTGAAAGTATAAATGGTTACACAATTTGTTTTCGTAAAAATTGTTAAAAAATCTATTTTACGTTGGTAGGTACATTTGAATTATCAGTAAAGCTAATAAAAGGGCCTATTAGCAAACGCTCAAAGTAGACGTAGATGCTAAGCCGGCGCCTTGTGCCCACGTTCCCACAACAAATGGTTTCGGTATCCACGTTTAATCTAGTTGTTTGTTAACACAGCAGCTGAATTATTTAAAACGCCACGCACACGTCGCAAATTGAGAGTGAGTGCCGGATGCTGTCCGTGATCATATTAACTCGACAGCTATACGCGGGCCAGACAGTTATGACACTGGGGATAATGGATATGTTGACTGGTAGTAAGCCGAGATACTTTTAAATGCCTAACCAAACAGGTATCCTTAATTTGCTATTTTGTATGATGATAGCAATCTGTGTTGTCACAATTTTACTTTCCAACACACTGACTATTAATTAATTGCGAAGGATTTTAAAACTCATAAGGATATAATGCAAAAAATCGATTAAGCCGATATAACACAAGCCATCTTCAACGGCATTGATGCCTTCAAATTATTTGTGACTACCGGCCGCCTACGACTTCGTACGCGTGGAGTTAGTCTTTTCCAGCAATAAATATAGCCAATGTTACTCAAGGTGATGTGTCTTTCCAATGGTGAAACAATTTTTGAGTTTATTCATGACAAACAAACACACAAAAATGCAAACCTTTCCTCTTTATAATATTAGTGTAGATAGATGCCAACGTCTCAATTATTTCATTCTATTGTTATCAACAGCCAGGATCATATTGACCGGATCCCAACGTAAGTGGCTTAATAACTCGTGTCATGTATACCGAAACCAACGATGATACCACAACTGGACACTTAAAAATATTTATGAACATAAAATGTTCAGCGCATTAAAATTTGTCCTAAGTTCAATTTGTTTCAGCCAAGGACCACGCGTCGGACTCTTGAAAACGAAATATGTCGGATCCGATGACGGATGGCAATTTTTAATCCTCATAATCATAAAGAAATCACTTCGAATGCAAATTAAGCGATTACAAAAAACAAAATATTATTTATGCAAATCAAAAACCACGTCTTCATTCCTAAACTTTAGAATAATCTTCAAAAACGAAACCTTTCATTTGTTCATTTCGTTTTTGAGAGTACCCCTCCAGATTAAAAAACGTCAAAAAGGATTCTGGTTCAAGATTACTAA
Organism: Glyphodes pyloalis; assembly: GCA_037074685.1. Taxonomy (NCBI): domain Eukaryota; kingdom Metazoa; phylum Arthropoda; class Insecta; order Lepidoptera; family Crambidae; genus Glyphodes; species Glyphodes pyloalis. The sequence continues at coordinate 63,117 of JAYKKO010000051.1, forward strand.
ATTTTGTCTGCGTTCAATTGTTTGCACGCTTGGTTGCAGGTCAAATACAATTCAAGATACCACTTTGTAACATCTTCATGTATCACACTGTATTTTATGTAAATAAATGTTATTCTGTTATTCTATTAATTTTAAGAAAGAAACAAAAAGTAGTCTCCGAACTCGATTTCAATTATATTAAGTTTTGTCAATCGATATATAGGAGCGCTAAGCTTAGTGAGTTGGACCAACTTTTTTCAACATGTTTGTAAAATATGGTTATTATTTGTAATTGTTATGTATTTTTTATAATTTATTATTTTTTTTACATTATCAAGACTGATTGGTCAGACTGCAGCACCCAGCGCAGCCATTTTGTTTAGTTTTGAATAAAGAACGACGATACATGAATAACGTCCCACATGATACTTTTTAGCACTTTGAGAAGGATTTCGGGTCTCAAGAACCAAGGTTAGCAATTTGTCTTCCCGACACGGCTACGTGACTAGTTTTGTCTTAATATTAGTAATGCGGTCAGTTTGTATAAATGGTATGGTGTAACCTTTGACCTTACAAAAACAAATAAGTGGACTCAAGTTTCCATGGTACATACTTTTGCCTCCGATCTATTAATAACAACGTGTTCTTGGGTGAATATCTTGACTTGGTTACCGTAGGATGTCCTCTAAATATATGGGATTCCTACGAATGCAGATTGCTGGATACGTCAAGTTGAGGTCAGGTGGAGCTCATTTGGAGAGCCTTACAAGTCAAGTGTGTTTTATAAATTAATTTAATTATAAGAAAAAATAATAATAAATGCAAGTAAATATTAGACGTCACGCACGATACAGATAATTAAAAATTCAAATTAATGATTTAGCCCTTGAATTCGCGAGCGTTACCCCAGCAAGAAAGTAACTGGTAAAACAAACTGGTGGTAGTTTATATCTAAGTAAACTATCAATAAGCGTGTAATCTGCTATGGATGTGCACTGCGTAAATAAAATAGTGTATTCTGTAGTTTTGGAAAAAATAATAATAAATTAAAATAAATATGGAAATTTGGTCATAGGAACAGAGACATGCTTTTTAAAGTGCATTAAGCCGCACTAGCGTACATAAATTTAAAAAAAAATTCAAAGAAAACAAGTTTAGATGAAACCTTTCTGACCAACGGTACATACATACCAAAAAACGCTAAATTTGTTTCATAAATCTACTTTGCATTTTCTAAAGTTTGAAGAAATACCAATATGCAGCTATGTATAATAATGTTTGTAGAAAGCAATACATATGGTATCGCATTTTGGACCTAATAATACATTTATTGATATTGGAATTGTATAGGTACAGACAGATTTGAGTAGGCGGGGGTGCTACCTATTACTATAGTACTGTAGGTATACATTTGTATCCAACCTCACTCTAAAGTGAACCTTATAATAACATTGTAAGATCTCAATTGATCCTGCCTGTACAGTTATCCTTACGCATAGACTTAAGAATCTTATCATGTAGTTAGTGATTTCTATTAGTAACTTAATACAGATAACTAACAAGGTGAACAGTGTCCATTTTCTTGATAGTAAGATTACCCTAGAAAAATGCAAACTTCCCTTCTAATGAACATTTCATACGACTTTACATGTAAATAGAGCTGTAAGGTAGACTCAATATTCTTGACGTGAAGTTTAATTAACAAAAAACTAATTTCCTCAGCAGATAGTATGACATCATTGATTAGGCTGATTACTCGAGTTATTGGCTATTGAAGAAACTTCACTTCGTTATTTTGAAAGTTAATAGTTTAATTAACGTGTTTATTACATCGAACATGGTGTGTCGATGATTACGTTGTGCGATTTTTTATTCCATGTCGATGCTGTAATGTGTTGTAATGAACAATTTAATTGCGAAAAACCCTCCAGCAAGCTCATTAGTTAAAATAATGAAAATTTTGGGGTATCGTGGGGTAACACAGTGGTTCAAAATGCCTACTATGGTAGGTACCTGATATTAAATTAAAGTTCTTATGTATTCTTTTTTTTAACATTTATTTTAAAATATTATCTACATATTATCTTCTTTTGTTTCAACACACAGTATTTTATACAGTATTTCTTTATTTTCTACCTACCTTTATTATTAATTTTTCAGTAAAGAGACAAAACGCGTGTACCTTATAGGAAATAAGGTAATAAGGCGTGAAGAGAACCATTGGCTTTTTTATGTCAACCACATGTTTATTCTTCAACAATCAATGCGGAAATTGACCTGAAAGTAAATTGTAAGCATGTATTTCTACAGGTGCTAGAAAATCAGAGCTTTTACCAAAATTCCTGACAATATAGACAATCACGACATCTATTTCTAGCTTAAGTACCTAAATTAGCACGTATAAAAGCTCTACGCTCAAAAATAACAGCGCTTGTGCTTTCAACAATCATGCTTTCATTATCACGCCATCTACACATACAACAAAAAAGCTCCACACACAACAATTGTACCGACATCTGTCGAGGGGTGGGTGAACTAAAGTTTAAGCAAAACTTTACGACAGACGGCAGCACGTGTACATCAACCCTTGTAACGCTAGATCGCGCCACATTTGACTTTACTAAGTTTAGAGATAAATGCAAAAAAAATTTCGTGGTTTAGTTTTATCTCTGGTAAGTGATACCATTGATTCAGAAATTAATTATAAGCGACAGTAGGTATAATGCGGACATTGTACTGTCGCTTATAATTTTATAATACTTGATCAAAACCATTGTAGGGGAAATATAATAGAATCGTTAACAGAGATTTAGCATTAGACACAAGAAACCAAATTCCTTATTAATATGCATTTTTTTAAATTGAAGATCCGTTATCCTTTAAACACATGTAAAATATTTAATTATTGGATTACTAGTTTAAATTTAAGAGTGTGTGTTCGCTATACTGCTATATTGATTTATATAAACAAAATTATTAAGGCCATTTTAACCATAAAATAGGACTTTAACCTTAGTCCAAATAAGTGGAAGGGATTAAAAATGAACTTCTCTATATTGTTCCAGGTCTTTTCTTTGTTGCGGTACTGTCGTGGTTTCTGTTTTCTGTAATAATTGCTTTAGCTAATTACCACAGAATATGAGAAATGTATGTTAAATTGTCCATTATTTTTATTTATATAAATAACAAGTACCGGCTTTATCATCACGCATACCAAGTGCCGATTAGTAACAAATATGAGCTACGTTAAAAAAACCGTAATATACTTTAATCGAATTCAAGACCCCAAAGTAAAAACCTCTTTTTTGTGCGGGGAAAATGCGTGACGTCACCCGTGGATGACGGTGTGCGTGGGACTCTCCTGCCCTAAATCTTTCGTAGGACTTCATTGTCCTAATTGTACCTAATGCTCTTCGAAACTATAACCACTACAGTACCACCAGCAAGAGATCATAACCCCTAGACCATCTTTTCATCTCTTTATCACACTGAAACCACTACATCATCGGCCTCGAAAGTCAGTGTAAAACAAAACAAGTATATAATATGGTAATTACGTAGCAAGCATTGTTACGTACTAATTTTCCCAGCTCCTATCTAGGCGCTGAATGCATTTAATGCATTATCTGTACATCTCTGACACAATGGCGCATTGGGTGCAGCGCTGCACTTCCGCAAGTGCAATTATTATGCAAATAGCCCTGCAGCTACCTGGAGGGTATTTACAATTTTAATATGAAACTAATGTTGCTACGTCCATTTTACTTTGTATTTAATGGATGCAAACGTAAGCAGGTCAGGTTGGGAAGATTCAAGGTTCTTTCTGTGAAAATACTAAATATTTATACCTACGAGACAATGGCGAGTAGGTACAACTGTTGTTGCCCTTTGGCTTACAGACTAACTATACCTCCTTAACTATTATTAGTAGGTATTAAGATCACTTACACCAAAATGTCTGAATGATGAACAGTTTAGTGTAACAGTAGAAGTAGTAGAAGATAGATTTATTGCACCGAAATAATAATACAGATATTGGTTTTGCAGACATATTCAAGTATAATTTAGGCGGTCTTATTGCATATGGTGTTTTGATAAAGCACGATGACAACAGAATGATCTATTCATATTAAAAAACGCGAAAGTAACATACTCTTCCACGACAAAACTACTAAACGAATTTGATAGAATGGTACCTAACTGAAATACAAAATTACAGTAAAGTAATTTTTCGTTGTATTCAATGACGATCCAAAAGTGTTGTTTATAACCTAATTGAATGAAGAAATATTTTATTGAATTATTGTTTGATTAGTTCTATTGACTCAAAATAACGTAAACGAAGTCGCCAGCATCAGCTAGTTTTAAATACCTACTAATATTATAAATGCGAAAGTAACTCTGTCTGTCTGTTACGCTTTCCCGCTTAAACCTCTTAACCGATTTTGATGAAATTTGATATAAGTATACGTTAAATCTCAAGAACGGAAATAGGCTACTTTTCGTTAGAAAATAAAGGGCGGATGGGGGTAAAACCGACCATGAAAGAATGTAGTCCGCGCGAACGAAATCGCAGGCACCTAGTTAGTTATAATTGCCTTGCAAGGAATCCATGGAGGCCAATGGTCCAGTTCAAGCTTGTTTCCAGGTACTATAACGACTAATGCCCGGTACCAATATTTGAAAAACGATCCGTTCTTTTAACGGTTAGTTATAAATAATACGAGACGTAAGCTAATAAAAAAACGATGACGGACAACTGATGACAGCTGGTATGGAAGGTATAGGTATTATTGAACGGTATTAACGACTCGTATTCTCTATTTTACTATTCTATTCTACTCGAGTATAAACTAACTATTGAATATTACTAAAATATTAAGCATAAAAATTACTTTAAATGATAAATAAGGCCGATATAATGGATCAACAAAAGCTGTTCCTTTCACTGCCTTCCACCGAATCCGATGATTTTTTACCTACTTACGTGATTATATGTTGTTTTAAGATTGTTTAGGACCTAGGGGGTCAATTAACTACGGGTTTGGATTTATATCTTTTCGATTAAAAATGCTTTTGATCAGTAATTAGATTTAAAGTGCTTAATTCTGTTACAGGCCAGTGCGATAAAAAAAAAACAGATCCATTAAGATATTGACCGTCTAATCCAGACATAGTGCATCACAGAAATGATAGGAAGTTTCTGAAAATGCGCAGTCCGTCGTATTACGCGCTATTCTGTAGCTATTTAAAGAGTTCCTACACTTACCTGTGGGCAAGTATGGAGATGGCACCTGACAGCTTTCCGTTTTCTCTTCTTATCTTGAGAAGAACACTTTGACACTACAATTTTAGGACCTATATAATAATACTAGCTGTGCCCGCGACTTCGTTCGCGTGGACTACATCCTTTCATGGTCGGTTTTACCACTGTCTCCCCTAATATTCGAAACAAAAAGTAGTCTATATTTTAATCCAAGTTTCGAGCTATATTTGTGCCAAATTTCATATCTTTAACTTCAAAAATAAACATTTTTCCATATAAACTTTCAAAGGTGGTATTACCCCCATCCCCCCCTTATTTTCTAATAAAAAGTAGCCTATGTCCGTTCTTGAGATTCAACGTATGCCTATACCAAATTTCATCAAAATCCGTTCAGCCGTTTAGGCGTGAAAGAGTAACAGACCGACAGACAGAAAGACAGACAGACAGAGTTACTTTCGCATTTATAATATTAGTATGGATTTAGAATATAACTGCTGTTTGCACTGCAGCTTTTGTTGAACGAACAGAATTCAAAATACATCAACAAACTCAATAATATAAAATTCTTCGACTTTACTTTAAATAATTTATTGTAACCTTAGCACCGGGGTAAGTGGTAGAGACAAATTAGCCATGCATCTAGAATATATATTCTAGATGCATGGCTATGGGCTGGTATGTCTATATAGAGTTTTAATTATTTTCTGCTACCCACATTCAAAAGTTTAAGGCCCGTGTTGATAACAAACTTAGTTTATATTTTGTTATGCCTATCTATACTAATATTATAAATAAATAAATAAAAAAATATTGGACTGCTTTTTATGTGTTCTGTTTCTCATGTAAGTGATTTTTTTAAATATTTATGAGAAAATAAATGTCTGTAAACTTAAATATTGGACTACATCACATACATTGCTCTGATTCTGTGGTAAGTAGCTAAAGCACCAGTGTTACAGAAATCAGAAACAACGAAAGTACCACAAAACCCAGACCCGAGACAATATAGAAAAAATCGTTTCCCATATTGACCCGACCGGGGATCGAACTCGGAACCTCAGAGATGGCGCGACGCCAAAGTCCGGCACCCTTGCCACTCGGCTACGGAGGTCGTCGACTTATAAAGCTGAAGAGTTTATTTGTTTGAACGCGTTAATCTCAGATTTGAATTGAAAATGTATTTTTATGTTGGATAGTCCATTTACTGAGAAAGGCAACTTAGCTTAACCAATTGTATTACAGAACGACGGTACCACAACACCCAGACCCCAAACAAAAAAGTAAAGTCCATTTTCAATGTTGACTCGGGACCTCAGAGATGGCACGACTCAAAGTCCGGCCCACTCGCCTTTTGGCTACGGAGGTCTCCATATCATAATGCATGCTGAGCTAAGAGGAGCGAAGAATTTGTGGGAAAACCATAAAAAAGGGGGTAGGGTGCAACGCCGTGCCGCTATAAATCCTTACTAATAGATATTATAAATCGGAAAGTGAGTTTGTTTGTTTGATTCTTTGTTTGTTTGTTCCGCTTTCACGCCATAACTACTGAACCGATTGCTTTGAAATTTTGCAGACGTAAAGTTAGAAGTCCGGATAGGGTACTTTTTATCCCGGAAAAAAATGATATTCCCGAGGGAAAACAAAAATATAGTTTGCTTGATGGATGGATTGGAGATAGCGCTGTGTGTCGTATATAACAAGGTAAAATATTGCAAACGAATATAAACATGTAAATTTAGAATCCCCGATAATGAGGAATTCCCGAGGGATGACGTCAGTTTGTTTTATCGTCTAAACTGTTTTTTTACATCTACTTATAACCGTATTCCACGCGGGCGAAGCCGCGGGCGGAAAGCTAGTAACATAAATAAAAAATTAGTTTCATCAAAAGCCGTGTCCATACTCGGTGACATCGAATGCTCGACGTTTCTACGGCGCATTGAGCACCAAAGAGGACGCGTAACCGCTTGATGGAGACAAACTTACCCCACTTACACACGTGTTTATCAACTACTGTACACATATTAATATATCTATATTAATAATTTCGTCAAGGGTACGGCAGACTCGATCGAAACCTTGGATGAATAACAAAGCGTAAAAAAATATTGATTTCGGGTCGACAACATATATCCGTAAAATTCGGATTAGGGAGTATTTCGTTAAATTCTAATAGTACTGACAAAAAAACCGCAGCCGCCATCTTAGGTATGTACGCCTTGCCGAAATTGACGTTTCGCGAAAATATTGTTTTTGACGCTTTTTTATGATAAACTCTTTATGTGATTTTTCGTTAAACCTGAGATTGGCCGATTGCAATAACAACGAAAAAAAATAAACATAGAAGTCTTAGTTCAAATGTCATTTAGTTTCGCGAAGTGATTTACTTTGTTTGATGACCTATATCATTTTGTTAACCGCCATATCTTTATAAAAATTTTGTACAATTCAATATTGAATGTATGTTTTCAGGGTACCGTACCCAAAAGGTAAAAACGGGACCCTATTACTAAGACTTCGCTGTCGGTTCGTCCGTCCGTACGTGCGTCTGACTGTTACCACGCGGCATCTCAAGAACCGTGATAGCTAGATAGTTTAAATTTTCAGATTATGTAGGTATTTTTGTTGCCACTGTAACAACAAATACTAAAATAAAAATACAATTATTATTTAAGGGGGGCTACCCCTACAACAAACGTAATTTTTTCGTTCGATATTAATAAAAACTGTTGTTAGACGCTTACAATATTCACAAAATATTTAGTTATATTTTTACTTCAATAATAAATAATTGTGTCTAATTTAATTGTATCTATTCAACAAATAGATCTTCTTCTCTTCATCCGCGAATCCGACTCGCACTATGCCGGTTTTTCACCGGATTTCAGCCGAGCAAAGCCGGGTTTTCATCTAGTTTATTTAATAAATTGCACATGTAACGTACATTAAGTAATTAAATTTAAGAATTGCAATAACATGGAACCTGCAAGGGTGTAGCTTACCTATATTGCGTGTACTGTTTATACTGTAGGTGTATTCTCATTAATATTCTTTAATGGACTCCGCAAGTAAAGTAGGTCTTACATATACCTAATAGTTGCTTAGAACTAAAAGTACAAAATAGGTGAATTACAATTTAATAACTATGTACTTAGGTCACATGCACCCTTATCAATAAAAAGCTATTGTTTATATAGATAATCATAATTACCCGTTTGTAAAAAAGTACAAAAAAATACTTAATGTCTAATGCATTGCACTTGTGATACATTGACAACTGCACAGGCTCCACTGGAAAACCAGTTTGAACCAAAAATTACTGGTTTATTGATTGGTATTTTGATATTTTTTGTAAATAAATAATCCGTACGTGGTTTACTAGTACATTTTTATTAGTATTTAGCCTTCCAAGACTTGATTGGAAAGAAAATTCATTTTATTTGGAAGTTAATATAGCCTCGAAACTTTTAAATGCGGCATTAGGTTATAATAACAGAACATTAACAAGAACACGTAGTTAAAAGAGCATCACGCGCGTTTCAAGTCTACACTGCAAAGGGACACGAATAAAATATGCATTTGACAGATGCGCCAGATCGGCCATTTTGACAGGGACTGAGGAGAGGATATGGAACGGTATTAACAATTGGTAGTTGGTTGTAGAAAAACAGATACCTAGTCATTTTTGACACATTACGATAAAATATTGTAATAGAACATTAATCATCGCCTGCAGGCCATCTCTGCCCTACCTAGCAAAGGAAGTCTTCTTCTTTTAAACGCTACTCTATTCCGTTGCTTGCTACTCACGTTCTATAAATTTAAAGACTTTCGCGTTCCATTTTAAATATTTAAAATAATTTAACGGATCAAAACGCGACACCATTTTTATTTAGTAGTTAATAAGTACGAACTACTTACTGCCCGACGTTTCGGTTAGGTTGCACCAACCGTGGTCACGAGCTGACTTAGTCACTTTCTACTTACGTTCTTTATTTTCGGGCTTCTTTTTCTAAGTATCTTACCACCAAAGGAAGGATAGATTTGGGTTATCATAGCTTGGCTGAAATAATCCCATCCAGCATGAATTAATGGTGTTTTGACGACGTTTTCATTTGTAGTCCAATAGTCTATCCTAAAAGTTCTGGATTGTTAGGAAATTATTCAAATAACTCTCATTTAACCTTTGGTTTCCCAATGAATGGTTTTCGAGCAAAAAAATATTGTGTCTGGCTTGAGAAGTCATATTGGTGTGACAAGACATTTAAAATTGAAAGTAGGTAGGTAATTTCAAGAACGAAGATTTGCAAGACACGACAAGACATTGTGATAATAATACTATTAAATAATATATTAGAAACAGAAATTTTTTATCTCCCCTTGCGGTGCGGGAATTGAACCCACGACCTTCACGTATCGCGCGTGCTGCTCTTACCAACTGAGCTAACCGCAAGTTATCGTAGGCGATGAAATTTTTCTGCTGTATCAACCGTTAGCCTTCCGTTATTAAAAAATATGTCTTGAGAGATCAGATACTAAATTAGTTAAGTATTACTAACAGTGGCACCATATCTAATTAATAAAAAAAAATCCGTTGTTTGAACCTTGTGCGCACCACGACTTTGCTGAGCAGACACCATTTAAGCACTCCTTGAGATTAATTAACAGTGTTTTGTATTAACCTTATGCCTAATCAACACTTTTTCATTCTTTCTTTCTTACTTAATTATATTTATAACCATCTAAACTCAGATTCGAGTTTTATGTAGGTAACCCAGAACAATTTTTTTGTTAAGAGATCGAACCCACGATCCCTAATTCAAAAACCAGGATTGCAAACTATCATTCTAATGGACCAGGTAAACAGGTAATAATCGGCTAGATACTTCAGTGTCGATAAAAACGCAAAATTCACTGATATTATAAGATGAAGAAAAAATCTTACCTCACTGCTGTTTGCAGTTTTTAATACGCCCCATTCTCTTCATGTTATTAACTTTTTATGACCATACTTAATCTAATGAAACAAAGACGACACCACTAAAAAGCCATTAACAGGAAAAAATAAAAGCAATACGAAAAAGCGCCGCTACACAAAACGTTCCGAATTCAAAAATCGAACAAAAGAAACAAAATTCAAATTCGAAAGCGCGCGAAACCGAAAATTTTGAGAGCGTTGATTGGCTGCAAAAGGCTCGCGGTTACGTGCCATTGGTCAAAGATAATGTTTGTCTGACTAACAATTTTGTGCAGGGGATATAAACCGCGAGTCTCGACCGCAAATGTTGACAGAAACTCCGGAAGCAAATCCTTTACAAAATAGACTTTAAGTCTTATACTTAAAACTCATATTCGGTTTTCACGGACCACATAGTTGAGCGGAAAATATGATAAGTGAACGAAGAAGCAGGATGGAATACCAACAGTATGAGCCTTTTTGGTGGTTGGGGGAAGAGGACCGCATGGACTTTTAAAGGGTTGCATTGCTAAATCTGGGTGTATACCCAGAGTTCACAAAAAATTTAAAAAAAATTAAGTGTATACTTATAAAACATAAAAATATTTTAATTTGCAGCACAACATTCATTAAGATGCGTACGTAGAAATAATATTACATGCAATACGAAGGTTGAACATACCTACTATATTTTATACCATCAGTTTCGATTGTCTTCATTCAGCCTCTACTTAAAAAAATACTAAATTTCACCCAATGTGAATAACTTTTATACTACCAAACCTATGTCTATGTAACGTAATAATGTAAGATACCTACACAAAGCTACACCCGTCCCGACTGTCATGTTTGCCACCTGAAGCATTCAAAGATAAAGATATCGACATAAATTAAACACATCATTACCATAACCAACCCCTTATTTCGCGAAATAATTTTATTATAATAGATAATTTAAAACTGCCCAAGTTCACCCCACCACCGGGGGGTTAAATGAGTAAAGGGCGGGGCCTATTAGCAGCCGAGTGGAGGAAGGCTACCCGTCCCGCTCGCTCAAATGAGCAGTCCTGAATGCAGTAAGCGGCTTACAATAGGAGTTGGCACTCAGGCGTGTTGTGGTCTCGCTCTGGTTCTGACTATAGAGGAGCTTTCGCTCTTGTAGCTATAAAGGTATAGACAGGCGACTGAGTTCCACGTGAGATTGTGTTTTGTAATCAGTGAAGTGTCGCCTTTATACCCGAACAGGAGGCGCAATGTTCGCGCGTTTGACGTTTTGACGTACAGTTTGGCGGGAAAATTACACTTTTACGTGTTCACAGCGCGAAGGAAACGAGTAACGTACAGCCTTGAAGTTTTGTGAACTTTTTTAGATGACAGCGTAATGTATTGTTGACAGTGATGTTGCGATCGCGAAGTTGAAGTCTGCCACAGTTATTGCTTAGGCAATAACTTGGATTTTTAGTTGCAGTAAGTTAAAGTAAGTTCATTGTATACATTTACTTCTAAGACATATTTAAACTGAAAAAATAAAGCTTCTATTAGGAGGTACTATTATCATCCCAACGATTAGCAAAAATAAAACAAGCTCAATTTAGGTAAATTTAATTATTTAATTGTATGGGGTACCTACCCCATACAAATTAAAATAAAATACTTAATTTAAGTTTATTGCTTATTTTTTTTAATTACTCTGAAGTAAGCTTTTTATTTCTTTTCTAACCTCCGATGAATACTCGTGGCCTCTGAAAAAAAAATCAATTTAATAAATTACGTATCTACTTAAACTATATTTACAGAATTCCTCATAGAACCCATTTAGAAGTAAACAAAAAATAACAATTCTCAATTCAAATAAATTCTGATCAGAATGTTAACTAAAAACATAACTTCGCAAGATCAAGGTCTTTTTGTGGTTATTTAATTGTTAATAAAGTATGAATTTTAGATACGATGATAATTCCTACGCTATAAAAAAATATGTATGAATAAATTTGGCTTCAAGTCACTGTTCAATTGATTTTGACTTTCATTTGACAATAACATGATAATAAATTAAAAACCTAATAAATACGAATTTAAAAAGTTTTAGACTTTATGAATATTAGTGAAAACCATATAAATAATTTTCACTGTAATTCATACGTAATTCCCAACTAACCCAAGCTAGAAAAACCTAACTCAACCAAAATCAATTCATTCGTTCTTTGCTGTTGTTACTCACATTTCAGTATTTCTAAAACTAACTTTATGAAGAGTGGTCCCGAAAAACAAAACGATATCAATTGTCTATTTAGTTTAAATATGAGATACAAGTGTAACGCACTTCAAGTATGAAATAACCCTTTTGCTTTTTTCTCGTTTAAAATAAATTCAATTATTACATCTACATCAATCCAAAAACCAACACAAGCGTAAGGTTTAGTACAAGTCTAGGTAACGATAAAAAAATCGCCATAATCACAAGAATTGACCTGATCAGATCTAAAAGCATAGATAACTTCTATTTGGTAAAACATACCCGAAGTAATAATTTTAATCTTTAGTCCCTCTTGATATAACTAAATATTAAAACTTTAAAAACGAAATATTTGATATTTCTGATTTCTTCCGCAATCACAGTCATTTTAAACCAAGTCCACGGTGACAGAAATTGCGAACAAAGAGTAATTTTTCAAATTTACGAAATGACGCGTTAACTTATTTTAAATGGTAAAAAAAAACGTGTGACGCACTTTTCATTATCCTAATTTTTGGTTGTAAATATTGGAAATATGTAGACATAAGTAATTTACCATTTACCTCGCTGATATCTCAGACAAATGCAGAAAATCTGGAATTCAGTTTATATAACAAATAAAAAATATAAAACAAAGTCACTACCCGCTGTATGTCCGTATGTAGCTTGGATTTGAATACCTAGTCAACTGTATTTGTTATGTTTTTGTATAGAAAGATTGATTTAAGATGACATTTTATAAATATGTATGTTACATTCATATTATAGTACAGAAAATATAAAAATTTAATTAGTAATATTCAATGAAGAAAACATTACATTCGTGCGAAGCTTTGGCGAGTCGCTAGTCTCAAATAAAAAACAGGTGGAAAGGGAATATGAATGAGAATAGTTTAGGCATTAAACCTTGTATCATAAAATTCATCATCCATTTTTGTTAATTAATCGTAAAAACAGAATCAAAAAGTCCTAACAAGCTACACACGTTTAGCCAATCAATTATCTATTTGTTCGTAATCACTAACGTTCATGTTTTAAATCTCTTTGTAAACTACAACATTACTCGTAATGACTTTAGCAATAATAAAGATATCAAAAAGATCCTTGTCACCTGATCTAGCTCATATAGCTGTTCATAAATAGTACTTATGAAATTTTACTCGTACTATTTTGTTAATTAATAAACAAAATAACCGTTAACATTGCCTATTACTATATATTTTCCCAATTAATATTTTGCACGGCCGCACCCGTTTCTCGATATCTACTATTTCCTCTACCTAAAGGTTGTCTGGAAGAGATTGCTTTCTAGCAATAACAACGCCTAAATTGTACTTGATTATGTGTGTAAAACTAATTTCTGTAATTTTTCTGTGCAATAAAGTGTATCTATTACTGATTACCCAATGTTGCCTGATGAACTATTTTAATGAACACCTTAAACTGTAAATAAAGTAATAGTACCTTATGCATTTATACATGACACATAACGTCCCATGCTTTGGCCTAATTAAAAAATATGTAGTAGCCTTAACTCCTGGTAAGGAAACCAGAACCTACAGTGGTATCACAATGAGTGCAGTGGTAACATATCAATAATATTAGTCCTCGGCGGGTATCGAACCCAAGACCAGGTTTAACAGGCAGGAGTATGAACCATTGTTCCGACAGATCGGCTAACTATGATCTGTTGTCATCTTGGTTCGCGCTATATCTAGATAAAATTATCTTGTATTATTCTAGTTTAAAACTTGTCTGGCTATCAAATCAGTGCCACATTAACAAATTTCTAAGAGAGATAGAGCATAGCGATGTATCGCTTAAACTGGAGCAGCCCGACTGGTGAAATACCTCCACCTTACAGAAGACCGCAGCCAAATAACAATCAGTTCTGTGTTGTTGTGTTCCTGCATGGGAGTAAGTTTCCAGAGCTCTTGGATGGTGCTACATTAAGTGCAGGGGCCAAGCCTTCAAGGCAAGGGCGTCAAGTCCAGTAACAGATTCACACTTAACATTAGGTGGGATGAGGTCAATCTTGAAGTATAATATTTAAAAAAACCTCCATAATTAGGTAAACTGTTTACATAACGTTTTAAATTGAAACGTCATTTGCAAATAAAATCCTATTTAATCCGTGTCGTGTCCGTGGCCTTCATTTTTAGTACCAAATTTTTAGGTCAATTTTGCCACTCAAAAAAAAGGATTTGTTAAAAATTAAAATCTATTCAGTAGTTTTTACGTGAAAGAGTAACAAACTTCCTTAAATCCATAAAAAAATAAACCGGGTATTAGTAGAATACATACCCCTAAAGTCCGTCGAGGTAATGATGAAGTAGCTCTAATCAAAGGACTTTTATCTCTAAAATCAACTCTTTCTTCAACAGATTTCGTTTCATCTTCATTCGTTGTATCATTAATTACAGTTTCTGTAGTCTCAATTTCATTTTTATCTGTAGTATTTTTTAAGGTAGTACCTAGTGTATCTTCTGCGCCAGTTTTAGTTTCACTATCAGAGGTTTTGTCTATGAGTGTTTCTGTTGTCATAACTTCATTTCCATCTGTTGTAAGTTCTGTAGAAGTTCGTATGGTTTCTGTTGTTGTAGTTTCATTTTCATTATTTCGGTCAACTGATAGTGTCGTGTCATCTGTAGCAGTATCAGCGTTCGTAGTTTCATTACTAGCCGTAGAAAGTTCTGGAGTTGGAAGTGTGACTTCTGTTTTTATGTCTTCTATAACACCCATGTTGTCCGTAGAAGTAGTAGAAATATTTGTGTTAATATTTGTAGTTTCACTTGCAACTTCTGAAGTAAAGTGTTCTGTTTTTGTATTTGAGATAGCAGAAAAAGTATTATTGACAAGAATGTCAGATGCAGTAGTATTTGTTGAAATAGATTCTGTGGTTTCGATTTCATTTTGTGTCCCAATGGTAATATTTTGAGAAATGGGATTTGTATCCGTGGTTTTATTTTCTAACATTAATTCTGTAGTAGTTGTTATATTTAGAACTTCAGTCGTTGTAGTTTCTGTTTCGTCTGATTTAGAAGTGCCCATTCCGACAAATATTGGAGAAGTTGAAAGAGTACTAGCCGTAGTCGTCCTAGAGGTGTATGGCACAGTTGAAGATGTAACGAAAAATTTATTGTGTGTTACAATCGGACTCGTATTAGTTTTGTGTTTTTTTTCATTAGACTCAGAATTATAATCGGCTACATTGTTATCAAAGTTCTGATTTCGGAAAAGCCTTTTTAATTTCTGTGATCTAAAAGGAGCCATTGCAGGGCCAGTGTAAAACTTGTTGTTATACGTTGGAAAGAGTACTATATCTAACATTCGTGGAGAGTGACGTGTCCGTGGCATTGCGGTGACAAAATGGTTATACAAATATGATTTCGTAGGTCCTCCGCCAGTTACATGCCCTCTTTGCATTAATGCAGTTTTAAACTCTTCTAAAGTAAGATATGATTTAGGTATTCTTGCCTCTACGGGGTTGTCAATATAAATAATGGGATTATCTCCCGATTGATCTCTTTGTTTGATCAGAAGATTGTGCTTCTTAAATCCGTTCACTTCCTTTAATCTACTAATATGCATACTGAATTCTTTGTTTTGTCTGAATAATCTGCGAAGAGATGTGGCCTCGGCTGTTAAAAATAAAAATATTTAATTAATTTGTTTGTTGGTTTAGTTGCGAATAATCTTTCAACAAGTTTAAATAGTTCATGGAACATATTATGCCTGAAAATGCTTAAGACTTAAACAATATTTTTATTATCAAATAACATTGCCCTAGCTATCCAGGCTATTGTTTTATTGATTTTGGTTTTAATTACAGTTAGATAAATTGTTGTATCATTAACAAACGATCATACCGATACAAAAAAACAATGATTTTCTATATAGTCTGTCAATAAGATTTTCATTTTACAATAAAATCGTATTCTTTGCTTCAACATATAAATTAAAACTGATGTTGAGACAGCGCATCAAAGTACAGGGGTGTCATATCGTCACTATTTCATAAAAATGGTAAAGATGTGACTTTCCTCTAAATTTAAACGGATTGTTTTATAATACATCTTTGTTCGAACCAAAAACACTCATTTGATATTGATACAACGCACCAAAATTCAATAGTAGTGCGTGTTACCGTCACTATTTTTTAACCATGCGAAGAAATGACATCGCGATCAATTTTAACCCAATGTTTCTTAATAAATTTTCAACCGACTTCAAAAAAAAGGAGGAGGTTCTCAATTCGACCGTATATATATATATTTGTTTGTGTGTACTTGATTGAAGCAAAATGTATGTGTATGTTATTTTATATTTTTGGTGTCCACTGATCCAACAGTTAGATAACTGATCAATCAAAAATTGTAATCATCTACTTTATCGATGATTGTTGAATGATTGACAGACGTAAATAAACGCTCCTAAATTACCTTCACGCATTGCGTCTTCGTACATTCGGTACAGTTCAGGCACCATTGCCTCCGCCACTTGTTCGGCGACACTCCATTGAATCACTATCAGCACAAAAAACACAATTCCTAAGCCACCGACATCGGTATAACTTTGGCGCATGATTTGAATCGGCCACGAGAACGGGTTTGAAACGACTGAACGCATCGTTGAAATTTAATAATCGATAAATTTGTTTCTCCATTTGTAGCGGCCTTTTTTCTGCAAGTGCCATTGCGGTGTGGTATGATTTTAACATGACCTATGGCGTTGATCATATGAAGCTATGAAAGTTACGGTTCTTGAATTGATGGGAAATATTGACGATAATTATCGCAAAAAATTATAGAGAGATTTGTTTTTTTTTTATTTACTGAATATAGAATCTAGGTTTTTATTGTAAGTAATTCGTAGCTAACGACAAATTTTCAATCTTTCGGTTTTTGCTAAAATGTTAAACGAACAAGTGCAAACCCGACTACTGAATAATAGCGCTTTAGAAATGCAAGCAAGACCATGAGCAAATGCTAACAATGTATGTTCATATCATATTCCGACCTTTTATTTTATATTTGATATACCTACCATTGACAAGACGTTTATCAATAGACGATAACTGATGTATAAGTTATAAGGAACGTAAATACACACAGGCCAAAATCACGACCCTCTTTTTTATCTTACTGAAGTCGAGAAAAAAAAGTTTTTAAATTATTTTTTCAATATGTGATATTTACGAACCCTTTCTCGTTGTAAAATAGACACACATATCCAAATGTGCGCTCTCTTATGATAAGATTTATACAAAAAAATATATATAATATGTTGTACTATAACATAAAAAACATTCCGCTTCCTTTGTTTTTAACATATCCGTCCGAACACAATCCGAATAGCCGGTCAAGTATGAGTGGATCTCGCGCACTGTGGATTCAGTACTTATTTCTTGTGTAAGAATATTATTTCCTTAGCTTGTTCATATAATGTTATTTTGTTAGCTTATTACGTTCTTTTTGCCAAATATCATGATTCCAAGTCGGAATTATCCATCATGATTCCTATGCGAAACGTTACAAAATAATGTATCGTTGACATAATATTTCTTGATTTATACAGCTTCGAGGCTCATGTTTTTTGTACATTTTTACACGTATATTATGTTCATTTTAAATTGATTCTTCCACATTCCTGAGTCAGACTCATGAAAAAAGGTTTTATTATTTCCTTTTGACAAACAAAACCCCTACTAGAATATAAATTAGACTTTTCAGGTTTCGGTTTTCTTTTGATACTTCTTTAAAATATCCAAGTAACAAAAATAACTTTTATTCAACATAAATAACTTAACCTACGTTTAATTCAAGTAATTAACGATTCAATTTGTTAGGTTAGATTAGGCTAGTGACTAAAATGAAGCGCAAGACGAGGGAGCGTGCCGCGGCAGCGGCAGGCGAAGCGCCACGACTAGCTCATTTGTAAAATATTATATTCAGTAAAAACAACACTTTTAAATTGACAGTTCGTTAGTTTTATCAATTTCAATAATACTGTCCATTGCAAACCAAATGCTATGGTTACCCTAGCATTTTTATACTTTGTAAAGCTATGCTTCAATTTGCCGCGGCATTATACATAATAGCATTTTACAAACCAGCATTCGTTTTTAAACTGACGACACCGTATGTAAACGGCGGATTTACTCAAAATGCCTGCGACATATTCATGTCCACGGATATCAGAGGAAAAATAACGATTTGTAAGTATTTGTGTCTGTATCGGCGATGCAAATCTAGGCAAAGCTAATCTATAACGGGAATTTTACTTTTTATACATTCGAAATATAAGTGGATAGCTAAGTAAGTACTTGTTAAAGAATCTTCACAAAAACAATGACATAACACTATAAAGCAGTATGATCGCTACTCTTTTGCTCTTTGAACGCTGCACCATCCTTATTTCGTGCGCATAAGATCTAATATTGTCTAACAGCATTGATCTAACAGCAAATGTCAACCGTGACGTGCTGATGATGTTCATACCGTACATGATTTGCCTAGGGTTTTAGTATTACGTTTTTTGCCATGCCATGGGCGGGCGAAACAGATTTTGTGGACATTATTTCGCCACAAATTACTGACTGGCGCAATCTTCTATATTTTCTAAGCCGAACAAGAATTATCTGCGACCAATGATGTAAAAGGAAAAAAGTCTCTGATTTAATTTACTGTAACTATATTTTAACCTAACATAATATAAATGATACCTAATTGGCTACTTGACAGTGTTAACAATAAAATATGAAAAGTGTTAGATATGTTAGCTTCATCATCAGCCTGTAGCAGTCCACTGCTGGACATAGGCCTCTCCAAATGTTCGCCAACTCGCTCGATTTTCGGCGACTCTCATCCAGCTCCTGCCAGCCGTCCTGCGCAAATCGTCACTCCACCTGGACTGAGGGCGTCCTACATTACGTTTACCGAGGCGTGGTCTCCACTCCAGAACTCGTTTACCACAACAGTTGTCGGCTCTGCGGCTGATATGGCCAGCCCACTGCCACTTCAGCTTGCTAATCCTGTGAGCTATGTCGATGACTTTAGTTCTCTGCCGGAGCACATCATTATGGATTCGATCCCTTAGAGAAACACCGAGCATAGCTCTTTCCATAGCCCGCTGAGTGACTTTAAGTCTGTGAACCAGTCGTGCCGTCAGTGTCCACGTCTCGGCTCCATATGTCATAACAGGTAGAACGCACTGATTGAAGACTTTTGTCTTTAGGCACTGTGGGATGGACGATGAGAAGACTCGACGTAGTTTCCCAAACGCTGCCCAGCCCAGCTGAACCCTTCTATTCACCTCGTCCTCTAGGTTGTTTCGACCCAACTGCAATTTTTGCCCGAGGTACACATATTTTTGAACAACTTCGAGGACGGCGCCTTGGACTGCAATCGGTTCCGGTAGAACATGTTCATTAAACATGACCTTGGTTTTATCCAAGTTCATCCGTAGGCCGATGCGTACAGAAGAGTCAGCTAGGTCATTCAGCATCTGTTGTAGGTCTTGCAGCGTCTCTGCCATTATGACGATGTCATCTGCAAATCGCAAGTGAGAGATGTGTTCGCCATTTATGTTGATGCCACGTCTTTTCCAGTTCAGCGTCTTGAACATATCCTCCATTGCATTTGTAAACAATTTCGGGGAGATCACGTCCCCTTGTCTCACTCCTCGATGCAATGGTATAGGCCTTGTTTGCTGATTTTGTACTTGGACGGACATGGTAGCGGTAGCGGCATTTATGTTAGTTTTTTAGTAAAGTAATAATTTTACATTTTTATTTTTTAATTAAAAGCATAGTTAGTATTTTATTTTTGCAAAATAAATTTTACTTTTTTTATCTGTGGAACAAAAGAACCGAAACGGAAACCACCATTTCAATTCGGAAATGACAGCTGTCGGCGAAAGTTATTTATTTTAATGTGGCGATATAATGATTATTTTACCGATTAAATTGAATTATTGTGTCTCTAATCGTATTAAAAATTTATTGAAACATTTTCCGTTTATCTAAATTAACTCGTTCCTATGCGTATCGGTTCGTTGTCTAGAACGTTGACGTCATAATTGCAACAGTGACGTGACTTGGCGTTTTCGCGCGCTTTTTAAATGTGTTACACAATTTTTTTTTTCTCTGGTTATTTATATTTTTTCCAGATAAATCGAATTGCTTGGGATATAAAATGAACGGGTGCACATTTTACAATACTTTTTCAAAAACTGTCAAGTAGCCAATTTATAGATAGATCCTAGTCAATACTAACAGAGATGACGACTGGGTAACAAAACAATAATTCGCTTTAGTCCGTCAAATAGATTTTCAAAATACAATGTAAACGCATTTTTGCTTAAGGAAAATAATAAAAATGGATGATGATACATCGCATTTAAATTCAGAGGAGCGGTTTGTTTACGTCCAGTACCTAATTTGTAAAAGCTGTGCGAAGCAGTGACGACGCGCTAAATTTTAACATAATGTATCTTAATTAATTTTTGTTTGCATAATATAAGAATAATATTTCTCTATTTTTTTGTAATCTTTTTGATGGACCAAACAGACATTTTAATCATCTACCCTTTTCTGCTTAAAGTGAACTTTATACCTTGTTCAAGAATACGTGGGGCGTCAAGCGGTGCAGTAGGTTGCAACAATATATGTCAATGTATTCAAGAAAATCCCTTGCATGAATTTGTTTGAATTATTTCGTTGCATGTGACGGATGAAGCAAAGTGCCGTCTCTACACTTGTTATGTTCTGCTATGTTTGACTAAATGTAACGGATAACGGGACGCGATGCCTTTCTTTAAATAAAGAAAAAACTTGATGCTTCTCGGCACCCGCCAACAGGCATCTACATGACGACCTACCCACCGCGCCGCTTAGGTAACGCTCCACAAATCCTTGACAAAAATTAGGAGACGTAGGCTGCTATAGATAGGTAATCTACGGGTACATTCCCATGACGCCGTCACTAGGCGATGAGAGGTACGGAAGGGTTTTAGTGGGTAGTCTCCGCTCTTCTTAGAGCGGAGAAGTCCCACACATGCCGCTGCCTCCCCCAACGCAGCGGTACGGTGCGCCAACGCATATCCCCCCTTTAAAAAAGGCTAACCAAATAATTTTTAAGCCCATACCTTTTTTCAACAAATATTAAGCCACTGCTGTTAGTTGATTTTATTATTTTTATAGTACTATACGCCGTACTAGCGAACTTTAAATATTAGAAACAGAAAATTTTTATCTCCCCTTGCGGTGCGGGAATTGAACCCACGACCTTTACGTATCGCGCGTGCTGCTCTTACCAATTACCGAAAGGCTAACGGTTGATACAGCAGAAAAATTTCATCGCCTACAATAACTTGCGGTTAGCTCAGTTGGTAAGAGCAGCACGCGCGATACGTGAAGGTCGTGGGTTCAATTCCCGCACCGCAAGGGGAGATAAATTATTATATAATATATAATAATTTTTTTCTGTTTCTAATATTTAAAGTTCGCTAGTACGGCGTATAGTACTATACAAATAATAAAATCGATTAAGATGCCAGGTGTCTTCGATTCTGTGGTTTTCAAACATTTCTGCAACGAATGTACCACGGGCCGATAAGTATGTAGATATAAACATATTCGGCAGAGGGCACATACCGAAAGGCTAACGGTTGATACAGCAGAAAAATTTCATCGCCTACAATAACTTGCGGTTAGCTCAGTTGGTAAGAGCAGCACGCGCGATACGTGAAGGTCGTGGGTTCAATTCCCGCACCGCAAGGAGAGATAAAAATTTTCTGTTTCTAATACTGCTGTTAGTTCTCTAGCTACCACCAAGTAAGTGGTACCAGCTGAGCACAGGCAGATACTATACCGATGTGACGTCACAGGTCAGCACCATAGAAGAGTACGGCGTGTACACGATGCTGCCCGCGCAGCAGCTGGCCCCCCTCTCGCCGTGGCCACCCGACGGCAGCCTGCTAGACCGCATGGATGACCTCGCCCACAAAGGTAAAGGTAATGGTGACCGCCATGTTCTACTCGAGTCTGGGAAAGGTCCAAATGAGTTCATTACATAGAGCAAGTTCCCTCGTTCCCCACTTTGACGCACTGGTTAAAATGCCACTGGCGTACAGCAATTTTCATGAAGCTATTTATACTGCTGTATGCTATTGGCGTTACGGATGCCGATGCATTGTGATTCCCACAAGCTAAAGGTTTTTTTACAAACAAATTTCCAATCCTCGCCGTAACTTTTAGAATTGAAAGTTTGGCATATATATTTCAATTATTTTCACGCCCCGTCTCGTCCCGCCCTTCTGGTGGAAAATTACCTTAAAGCGCCGTTCTCGACAGTCCAGTTTTGCAGAAACAGTCCTAGGCCACTTAGCTGCACACGATACGGACGCTATCTATTCAAAATCGCGTGTATCATGTGTATAGCATGGGCATGCGACATTGACAGGACTATTAAACAAAATACTATATATCCGTTATTCAGAAACAAGATCTTGAAGAAGAGTGAGTCTTTTGTAATTCAAAAAAGTACGAATTTATCTGACCTTTTTGTCAACAATGAGTTTTACAAACTTGAAAACAGTAAAAACAAGTGAAGTCGGTATTGATGATTTATTTTTTGTGTATACAGCCTTTTTATTCAATTTCAATAGCTGAAATATCTTATGCAAGCCAGTAAGTTTTTGCCAGCTTATGTAAACTCGAAAGTACACTAGGGACTTAACACCGCCCTATAGTTGTGGGCACAAAAACTAATATCAAACTGTAAGAAATAATGGTTAACCATTATGTCGTTTTGACAGTACACATACTGGTACATCAACCTACCCCGCTCTATCTTAATTTCCCAAAATAGATTTAAATGTATATACTTCTACAGCTAAAGGCTTAACTGGGAAATTGGCCAAGAATAGTTATGACAATTAAGTGGCTTGGCTATTAAACTTTTATTAGCTACTATTTACTAAACTAGTACCAGTGACATTTAACAGTTATTACCTACTGTAGGTGATATTTTACATCTTTGTCCGGAACATGTTTTACTGTAAATTAACCTACTTAAGCGTACCTTTCGACCAGACTCAACTTTACTATAATTAAATTGTTTAGTTATAATTTAATTAAGTTATTAATTAGCAATAAGAACATTTATCACGTTGTACTTTCTTCCCAACTATGTTATTCAAGAAGCGTAGCGTCATAAATTTCGAACTCTTCAACTTTTGATATAAAAAGGTTTAAGTTGGACCATAATCTCGCTTGATTTGGCGAAAATAAGGCCTAAAATAGTACACGTTAGTCTATAATGTGTCTGTTAACTTTTTCCTGAAAGATATCCAGATTATAAATTTGGTTGAGATATAAAATATATCGGTAAAAATCTTTCTACTTACGTGAGAAGTCTTTGTTTGAGAAATCTACTATATAAAAATAAGTCGGGTTTTCCTTCCTGACGCTATAACTCCAGAACGCACGAACCGATTTCCACGGTTTTGCATTCGTTGGAAAGGTCTCGGGCTCCGTAAGGTTTATAGTAAAGAAAATTCAGAAAAAAATTTAACAGAAAAGCGGGAAAATCCTCTAAGGCGAAACGAAGTTCGCCGGGACCGCTAGTGTCAAAATAAAAATAAATCATGATGCCTATCAAAGACTTTAGTGTGTACAGACAAAAGCATGTTAGACTTAGGACTTTGGACTTTGTATCACTCATATGTCCTGGGCATAAACACGAATATCTGCAAGTGTTCAACTTCATGTGCCTGCACTATTATAATAAATTAGGACGGAACCTTGAGCCTATCTTTATGATTAAAACAATTGTACCATTGGTTATCCACCATAATCTGTCCAATAAAATAATATTGTACACAAATATAGCACTTATATAAATGGCAATAAAAGCGTTGTACGGTTATGTTCCGGGTCGTGAGGCGTGCCTAAGCAAGCGTGTCTTCATAGGTTCCGTCCCTACTCGGCCGTTTCGCGCTTCGCTAAATCAATACTTCCGATGTTATAACTCTCTGATATATTCTCCGCACCTAATTTATTTTATTAGGCGGTACAAATCAACATTTCATTTTATGATTTATTACCTTGTTTAATATTGCACAGAAATATGTTGGATTTTCGTTTCTTGATTGTGATGGATTTTCGTTTTTATATCAATAAAATTGGTAGATTTTTCTACCTTAAAGATTAGTTCGTACGCGCGTGGTACCATATTTTCAATATTTCGTTTACTCGCACACTACTGACTACGAAATGCGTAAATAAATAATAATTATTTTAAAATTACAAAATAAATGTATGTGTTATCCAACATTTGTCTTCATTTTATATATGTACCCTAAATAGAAAAAAAAGTAAATATTCCATTTATTCATCTTAAATTGAAACAAAAGTTTTCTGAAAAAAATTGGTTCCTAAAAAAACTAGTTTCCAACAAAATTATACCACGTATAAGTTTCCCCCGAGAAAACAGGAAACATTAAAAATAAATATATGTGTAAGAGTATCAAATACACATTATGTAAGAGTATTACCAATATAACAAGACACATAATTTAGCAAGTTAGTTACACAGCCCAATAAACCACTTGGCAGACGCTCTATCTCGTATTTATGACGTTACGCTTCACAGACCGTTGCGTTTCCTTGTAGATTTAAACACAACCTGTTGCATTAGCAAGTCTACCATGCATCAACTGCATAAAACGTGATTAATTGGAGTAAGCAGACTTATGATGCGGCAGGTCACAGCGGTGTTAACCAGCTCGGCGGCGTATTTGTAGGAGGGCGGCCGCTGCCGGACTCCACGCGGCAGAAGATCGTGGAGCTGGCCCACTCCGGAGCGCGACCCTGCGACATCAGCCGCATCCTGCAGGTCTCCAACGGATGCGTTTCCAAGATACTCGGCAGGTCAGTCACTGCTGCGCGGCCGGTAATGTAAGTGTGTGTCGCATGCTGCTAGAATAAAAGCATGAAGACGGTGAAAATCCACTCCATCCGGTAGGTGTTTAAAGGATGCGTCTCCACAATACTCAGCAGGTATGTCAGGTGGTAATTTATCTAAGTATGTGTCGCATGCTGCTAGACTAAAAGCTGAACACGGTCAAGGACCACTCCTTCTGGTAGGTGTTCAAAGGATGACTCCACAATAATCACCAGGTCAGTTGGGTGGTAATATATCTAAATATGTGTTGCATGCTGCTCAACTAAAAGGCTGAAGATGATGACCTGTATGTTGACCGGTCGACCTGTATGCGTCTTCAAGATACTCAGCTGGTCAAACCGGCGGTAATATATCAAAATTTATCGCATGCAGCACCAGATTTTACAGAAGATTAAAACGTAGAACTTCCTCATTCAGGTCTAGCGCGCAGATCTTTAATATTCTGAGTAAGTCAGTCATCACTCAAGGTACCGCATGCACATAAACTTTATATATCAGCAGATAGGCTTTTTAAACTGGCAAATTCTGGCACACATCCATATGACATGAGCAACATCCTCTAAGCAATATAAGAACGAGTTTCCAAGATTGCAGTCGCTCCTACCGTTATCAGTACTAATAATATTTCTGTCATGTGTTTGCTGCTAGATTGTTCACAATAGAAGATGTTGCAGTTAACCTCCTTAGTCCGGATCAGCCTCTTTGAGGTAGTAAGCAGGTTATTCAGTACTGTATGGCTGGTAATATGAGTTTGTGTGTGTCCTCCTGAATATTCACAGTTCAGTAGTAATTACACAAACTGTGGTTTTAGAATAGATACGTGGATGTAGATCCAAGACATGTTTTCCTCTAAAGCAGATAAGCCTATTTCCTCGTAATAGGTAACAACAGGTGAAGTACTTAATTTAGAATGTCCATTAGAATAAAACTACCGATTTCCACAAGACCAAATAGTTGAGCAAACCGCAAAAGTTAAAGCTGGCAACATTATACTGAACCATCCCAAAAATGCAGTTTGTAACTTATCCCGCGTCTAACTGGTCGCGACCGCAGCTCTTGGGCCACAAGACCGCATACTGCTCGACCATTAAACAGAGACCTCTAGCCACTCACATACTATGACTGAAACTAGCTCAGCTACTTTGGAGTCTACGACCAACTTAAGTGAGGCTCTACACACTTCATAAGACCACGGTATTGTAGGTCAAATGTTTTTGGTAGTTCAGCTTCGAAAAGCATGTCCAAAGTAAAAATACCATTCTTGCCTTCGCGAATGCTCCTTTATACAGCTCAAGTTGTGCTGGTGATGTGTCAGACAGCCAAGGTGACGATGAAGGTTGGTTGTGTGACAGGTAATATGAGAAGTTTATTTTAGACTCGGAGATTGTCTATTAGTTTTTTGTGTTGCGGTTTATTATTGATTTGTGATTGTTGCAGAAAAGTTGTCGCATAACCTAATTGTGGCTAATTATATAGATATTACAACTGAGCAGGAAATATGTTTCTATAGAGTTATCTAAAATCTTAATTTCATAACTGATTGAGCAATAAATCTTTCCAATATTATATACGCGAAAGTTTATAAGAATTGTAAATGTTTGGATGTATTAACGTTTGTTTCTTTTTCACGCAAAAATTACTAGTTTATGGATAAAATGAGGCAGAAAGATAAGATACTAGATTAACAGAAAGGATACATTCTATCCTACATTAATGAGTACGAAATCTTAGGCAACAGCCAGAGATGACATACATTTTAATCAGGCCACAGCAACGGAGTTAAGGTATGACAGTGTATTGTACAATAACATGCAGTTAAATTAAAGGTATTATCACTCGCGTCATGTTAAAGTCATAGGTTCAATTCCCAGACTGCGATAGAGTATATTTTAATATCTACTTATTAATTAATTACTAAAATATCTTCAGACAATTACATAATTTTGTATCGTCCTCAGATGTATGAAACGTAAAACCAAGCTCCACCAATCATAAATCAATATAAATCAAAAAAGAATTACAAGACAACCTAACTTCTTAAATGACTGATTGAATCAAATTCGTTATTGAACTTGAGTACCAATTTTCTTTTGTTAAACTCAACATCAGGTGAAACTTAAAGGGAAGCAGCTGTTAGGTAATAATAATATCGCAAGTGACTTCCCTGGAATCGAACCTGATACCCGCCAGCCGCAACCCGACACCACCGGCCACCCTACGCGACGAGGATCGCCGATACGAAACTGGTGTCAACTGTTTGCCGACTTTCAGTGGGCAATTTTCAAATTGACAGTATAGCTAGTCTGGAGTGGAATCGGTTCAAAGGTTTTATTTGTTTAGTTAAAAACTTTATTGCACAAAAGGAAGTATAAAGGAAGACTTAATTCTAGGAGCATTCTCCATCAGTCAACCTGGGTCATGAAGATAGTTAGTTTATAGGTGCGGTAACAGTAAAAATGAGTGTAGTGGTTCCATAGATCTGTAGTTCCGTACAAAGTCAAAACAGTACAGACTATGTTTTTGGGACAGAGAAAAAGGTATTATTATTCCATATTCTTGACTGATATTTATCGTATATTTAACTCGTAGAAATATTTTAATAAACTGTTATCTTTTTGTTAGACAATTAAGTTACTAAAACGCGAGCATCCTCTCTCACGTGGCAGTGTCCTGACGGGGTCTATAATGATCTAATTTTCGATACCATTTGTACTGTATTTACACTAAAGAGTTGAGTATCATGAATGCAAAGTGTAGAAATACACAGTTATAAATGTAACTGTTGAATATGCTGTACCTATTTGAATTGCATTTGTTGCATTTTCTTTAAAACAAAGAAAGTTTTGTTTGGGGATGTAGCTTGAAAAAGAGGTACGACAATTTTAAAACGTAGTGAAAGTAAATGTGGTTGCAGAATATTATAGATACACTGGTTTCATTCTTACACTGAAAGTGTATTATCAGCTTTTAAATTTCAAAATGTCTTTGGAAATATGCTAATGAGGTATGTTGAACGCAAAACAATGCTCAATATTTCAATTAAATCTAACCATTACCAACCGCAAAAGAAAAAAAAAATTCTTGAAAATTGCAAATGTTTTTCTCGCGATAACAGCTCAATATCAGTCCAAACAGACTAAAAAGGGTGCACAAAATAACGTCACGTCATCGTATCGTGCCAGTCACGCGTGCCTTATCTGCAGACTGTCTGCGTTCATTATGCTTTGTAACGATGACTGGACAAACTTATCTGCGAATTATAACGTTCTGCACTTGTGATGAGGAAAGTGAAAATGCTTTCTGATACATGGATCCATTTTATTTGCAACTGCACACCTATTAAGCCTTAAACTGTTTCTGTTGTAAATTTAGTTTTTAAGTAGTTCTACTTTGATAATAATCTTAAACGAAAATAACTATTAAAATGCATTAAACAAACATACAAATGAGCTTCTCATAAATTAACGTTTTTACTGGTACTAGGAGCATCAGACGACAGAAACTAATAGAGATTAGATGAGACTCGGTTAAAAAAAACAATAATTCTATCTTGTCTATTGACGAACTCCGTAGCCGAGAGGTGCGCGTGCTGGACTTTGGCATCGTGCCATCTCTGAGGTTCCGGGTTCGTTCCCCGGTCGGGTCAATATGGGAAACGAACTTGTCTGTATTGTTTCGGGTCTGGGTGTTGTGGTACCGTCATTGTTTCTGATTACTGTAACACAAGTGTTTTAGCTACTTACCACAAAATCAGAGCAATGTATTGTCCAATGTTGATGTTGTCTGTCAGTTACATTTCCAAAATTCACTGAAAATATATAGATATTATTAGCTTCAACAAATATAGAAATTGATAATGATACAACCCATGAAATTTCAGCGTAGGTGTGTTTCGTAAAAACTGAAAGAAAAATGACGTCGCGATAAATATTAGCGCAAATAGTATATGGTTTGGACTTCTTGCTAAAATCAACAAATAACACATCAACTTAAACCTTGGTAAAACTTTTAACAGTCTGTAAAAGTTTTTGTAAGAAGGGTGTTTTTATTTTTCCTTTCAATTTCATCTCTTGAGTCAATGGTGACGGAGTCGACGATAAAAAAAGGTAAACGCTTACTAATTTATTGAACATTTCCTTTACCTGTAGTTTTACCGTTAATATATAAAGCAGGACTTATTACATCGTCCTCATACCTCCAGTATTAGTGTGACACCACTGTGAGCAATGCAAGTAGGTTATTTATTTTTATTTATTTATTATTATTAATTTAATAACACTTCTTAAATTATATATAACACTTTTGAATGGTCATTGAATACAATGTCAGGTAATTCTACTTCCGATTCGGAACCTACATGTACCGTGAAGACACCGACATCTCACTTCCCCAATGGAGTAATCTTGCTTTATCAGCTCCTGGTAAGCCTTCCATTGGTAAAAGAAATGTTCTTCCTGAAGTAATCGATGTTCTAATCCACTTTTCTGGGCAGGTACTACGAGACCGGTTCCATCAGGCCCCGAGCCATCGGGGGCTCGAAGCCTCGGGTGGCCACAGCGGAGGTGGTCAGCAAGATCGCGCAGTACAAGCGAGAGTGCCCGTCGATCTTCGCCTGGGAGATCAGGGACCGCCTGCTGAGTGAAGGTGTCTGCACATCTGATAATATTCCTAGCGTGAGTACTTTTCAACTTTTATACGGAAACTTGAAACATTTAGCTACGTTCTATGAAGGGCTACCAGTATGCTTCTTGATTTTTGAGTAGTCTGCCCTGACAAGATTCTGTTTACATTAACAGTATAGTTATCTTTATGTACAAAATTCTTCTGTGTTTTGTTGTTTTTTTTGTGAGTATATTTGTCACCTAACTCCTCCTAAATGGATGGACCAATCTGGATGAAACTTTATGCGTGCACTTGAGTAGCTCCCTGTATGAGCCGAATGCACAATTGAATTCGGTAATTTTTTTAGATGTACAAAGTTACGACTATAGGACTATATATATACAATATCTGTCGGGTTAGCTAAAGTTATTATAAATATGTATTGCTGATAATAATGACTCCACTTCATCTGATGATAGGCTATCATAAAAGCCCAAGCCTTTACGGCAATTAACAATAGACGCTAAGAGCAGAGGGTCATTCACAGTCAAAAGCACATCATTTTATTCGCTTGCAGTAGGATTAGTTCTTACGCCCAAGACATAAGAGTAGTTTTAACGTTGTTTGTAAACTCATGTTAAAATGTTAATTATAATTACAGCCTTTTAGGCTTTTGTCTCCATTTATATATTAATTTTGGTAGAAATCACATTACTAATCGTAATTGGTCATCTTGCCCAAGAAGTCTGTTTGCCCAACAGAACTAAGAAGATAAATAAAATTTTATATCTAATGTAAAAATCAAAAAATACCTTTATTCTTTGTCGGTTAGCTATAGAATTGGAGTCGCTATGCGATCAACAGCATTTAAAAATTAACACCTGCAAATCTATTTAAATTCTTACGTCAACTACAAAAGGGTGGTATTTAAAATATACACCAATTATACCTTATCAAGCCTTCATTTTCCTACTGAAAAACTACGAAACTCTCCTTAAAACTTACCCGCGACGCCTTGCAAAAGTATGTGCACATAGGCGAAGTATAAAACACAATAGACCGCTATACTATACCTACGTACCTTATCGCCGACACTACAGCCCTCCCACCCTCGTGGCAAAACAATATGACGTTATAACTTTTTTCTTCATTTTTTCCCCTTTTTGAATACGGCTCGCTCCCCACTGGGACATCCTTTAGACGTCGATACGTCTTTCTGTGTACAGCGTGATGCTTTTTAAACATCTCGAAAGTCCTAGTACTTCATTTTTATTCGGAAAAAGAATTGTGTCTTTTGAAGTTTGGTATGCGTTTACGGAATTTTTACGTCCTATTCTATTATTGGCCCTGACTGATCTTTTTGCAGGCTAAAAGTTGTAAACTAAAGTAAATATTTGACAACTTCTCTCCAACGTAGCGCAAGCAAAAAACGCAACATAATTCAGGACTCTATTTGTGAAGGTAACCCATGTTTTTATCATTAAAACAGATCAAGCACAGGCTACATCATATATCCGCTATTAGTCCTTCGAGCCGGATCAGAGTCAACAACCTTTAGTAGTCCTACTAATATTATAAACGCTAAAGTTTGTAAAACAGTGGGGACTTCTGTTGGTTACTCTTTCGTGCAAAAACACTTGATGGATTTGGGCGAAATTTGGCATAAAGATAGCTGAGATACTTAAATTTCGAAATAATAAACGACGTAGCGGACAATAGCTTTTTAAAAAAAATGTTTCATAAATTGTTTTTTTGTTATTCACACTAATCTAGTTGAGGAAGCGTCATAGACAATATAATAGAAAATAATTCACATCGTTATGGAAGTTTAAGAAGAGTTCAAGCATTTTATTCATTCCAAGTAGATTCAGAGTTAACGCTAAGCTAGTATTAAGAGCTTTAAAACCATAAACTAAACGTAGCGACGTCAAACGAGGAGATTGCGTAAAAATTACTGTTTCGCTTTACGACTCGGATTAACGGACACTTAAACACCCTTTTACTATGTCCCTGCACATAAATTAATTACTAAGCACGCGCCATCACCCTGTCTTTGACGTTTAAAAAAGCACCAAGTACTCACCAAGATATCGGCGAAAAACACAAAACCGAAACAGAGGGAAAATCTAGGAACGAGACGGGGATACCCGTTTATAATGAGCGCGAAAGAGTTAGCGCGCTGTCTCTTTTTTCGTCTCCTCAAGGGGGAGAGCGGGCGATTTTGACACGGCATGAATAAAGAAAATATGAAGGCTTTTGTTACCGTAAAAATTCCTGTACAGTGGATAAAGTCTTTAAGTTATCAGCGGGGGAGAATCGGGGGCGCTTATATACCTATATAGACAGGTACGACTTGCAGGGTTGCGTCTTTGTTAGGATCTGTGTTTGGTAAAGGGGAAAGTTAGAAGTTCACAGAAAAACTACGACTAGAAGTCGATAGTGATGTTCTATAATTCTGACTAATCGAACTTTTGTAAAGATTTAAGAGTATTTACGCCGAATAATTTCATCAAAACTTTTCAGTTTTAAAATATTACCTGAAATATTATATTCAGTAAAATTAATTTGTTTTCTCATACCACCATATTTTTAAGTTCTCTAGCACCAAATAGTGTAAAGATTAGAATAATTACTGAGTTTCTTGCCGGGTTCTTCTCGGCAGGATTAGGTTCCGAACCGGCTGTAGCTTCAATTTTGGTTAATATTCATTTTGAGGATGCATAAGTGTTACTTCTAACCACATAAATAAAATGAATAGAGTTTTACGAACTTGTGAAATAAACGCGATTGGTCTTACAAAATTGATATACCTACGCTTCAGTTAAATGTATTTATTACGTTATGTATGTCGTTCAATAGAAAATCACTTACACAAAAAAATGGTCATCCTTTCCCAAAAAATTGATACATTCTTTTCCATTTTGCGCAAAATATTTCGATGAAAATATTTTTTTTTTGTGTCACCTTTATCAATAGAGACGAGTACGACTTTTCTGCTAATCCCATAAAAAGGTTGGCGGGGACATTCCACCATTCATGCCGAAACTATTTATCATTCGAGAATACCTATTTGTGTGGTAAAGGTCAAATAAACTCTCGTCCTTTATCGGAGACATTAGGCATATATTATAAGAAAACACATGCTGGATTTAAAAAAATATACTAATTTTTTCGGCTACCCGGCTACAATTGGGCGTTTTTTTTTCTACTTTAAGTCACTGAAGTTGTAAGAATAACAATACATCTACCTATCCTAACATTTTTTTTTTTCTGAAAATTATAACAAATGTAAAAAATAGCTCACTATGGGAATTAAGGATAAAAATGTATCCTACTATATGACTCCGTGCAAAACTAGTTATAAGTTCAGCTATATTTGTAATATGAACGACAGAGTTTCTTGCCAAGATCTTCTCTGTATGTAATTGGTACAGAACCGGAGGTAGCATCATTTGCATTATATAAAAGAATATATTGAATACTGAATTAGGATAGATTTTCTTGCATTAATATAACGACCTCCGCAGCCGAAAGGCGAGCGCGCAGGACATTGGCGTTGCGCCATCTCTGATGTCCCTAGTTGGATTGTCTCGGGTCTGGGTATTGTGGTACCGTCGTTGTTACTGATATCTGTAACACAAGTGCTTTAGTTACTTACCATAAAATCAGAACAATGTATGTGATGTTCATTATTTGTTTTATTTAAAAAACCAGAGCACTATGCATAATTCGATGTGAAAATTAATCATGTACGGGAAAAACAAACGGTCTTATTTGCAAACTCCACCGATCCAACCCTTTTATGAGTACTCTCGTCGATATACGCAGATACGTGTGTTTACAATACGTAGACACGTATATTGTTTTAAGAGGGCGTTTATAGGTTGAATATATTAGTGTCTGGCGGGCCGTCTGATTTCATTACGCCCGATTGAGAGCGAAAATAATATTTACACCTCTTAATAGAGGGTCATGAGGTTTATGGATTTACTGGAGCAAATTTGTATGCGTGTTGACAGGTTTTGTGAATGCAAATGTTTTTCTTATTAATAAATATTGAGGTACACAGGAGAAAGTTTCAATATTTTCAATTACATATCAAAATGCAGTGATTTTGTTTTCATATACTTGCTGCCTGCGACTTCACCCGCATTGTTTTGGGATTTAGCGTATGTTAATCTTATATATCATCTCTCTTTATACAGGTCCGTTCGATTTTTTTTTTTGAAAGAGTAAAAAACATACATTCAGATATAAACAACTAAAATCCATACATTCTTAAATTTTTCTCGTTTATGATATAGGCAGATTTGCACTTAATTTTCACTATCCTAAATATGAATTAGGGATTAAGCTGTCTTTTTTTTCAGAAAATTATAATAAATATAAAATACAGCCATTAAGGGATTATGGGAATTAAGGGTAAAAACTTACCTAAATGTAACAAATAGCTGCTTAGGCTGGTTGCCTATTGACAGCCTATAGATGAGTGTTTCTTAAGGTAGCCATGAGAAACATGTTGAAACGATCTCAATGGGTCATTGGCAACCACGGAATTCTTATAACACGGAAGCTATGGAACATGTAACACCTGTGATCTGTCGTTAAAGTATTAAAAAAAAAGGTGCCGCGATGTTCTTGACCGGTATTGGCTAGAACAATCACGAGAAATGAAAGGTAAGTACTCGAGCTCTTATACCAATATTAATACAGTTCAGTTTATAATGGAGTGGTGTACATGTTAATGCACCTGGCTGTACATGCAGCAACGGTCAACGGCTAATAGTCTCACTTGGAGGAATTCAGATACATTATTGGCCCAGTGATATATAAATAATAAAAAGTAATAGGTACCAAAGATTTATCTAAGCTCTGTCTAAGAATTGCCGGTGTACCAAAATATATCGATTAATACTTACACACACGTATTTAAGTATATTAGTAGTATCAAAGTCAAAGTCAATCTTTTTTATTCACATAGATTACATTAGTAATACTTATGAATAGTCTCTATATAAAGCAAATGAAGCTACCTCCGGTTCGGAACCTATAACTAAAGAGAAGATACCGGCAAGAAACTCAATAGTTTTTTTTACAAATGTAAGATACACTTATTACTAATTTTGCACTAAGACACACAGTTAGTTTGTCAATTGTAAAATAAAAATTAAAAATCAATTATTGAAAAAAATAAAACAAAAATATTTGTAAATTTCATTAAATTAACTGTGTAAGACTTACATGCGTCAACGTGGCCCAATACTGACATTGATTGAGAAAATGTGTCATACTATATTTTTAAAATAATATAAAACACGCAAGTATATATCTAATATGTGTAATTATATACTGTGATGCTCCCGTAGGTTTTTATTTCCACGAGTATACAAGTTTACGAGTGCTTGAGCTACTTTGAGCTCAGGACAAATAAAAATGAATATCATAATATATGTTATCTGATACTTATTTTATTTTAATATATTTATGTATTCAAAGCATTGTAGCTATTTTCACTACGAGCGGATAATTGAAAAACTAACTCACTTCAAACGCGTAACGAACGACTTAACAGACTAAGCCTCCTGTAACGATCCCTAACTAAAACTAGTTACGTTCAACCCTACCAACTGTCCATCTGTATCCGAAAACGCAATCAATCGTTGTAGCAATAAAGTTTAATTTCGGTTACTTACGCGGCGAGAGGGTCAATAGTTGTCACAGGGTCATATCGCAGTGTAACATGCGTTCCCGTAGCAAATCACTTCCGGGCCACTAAATCCAGGCCAAATTAATGCATTTAGCACGCTCCGTCCCTTTGCTGGGGATGACAACTTTATTTCATTGTGTCGCGATATTTTCTTGTCACTTAGTCGATGACGGGTGCAGTGTCATTTTTTTGGCGGTTCGCGGGGAGACTGGGGCATTTCGGGTAATGCTGCAGTGGGACTGTGGCGAATTAATGCGAGTCGGCAATGTGATCTCGATACGAGATGTCGAATTCGAGGGTAGTTAAATTGCTATGTGATTACTTACTTGTCTTTACTCTTGAGTAAAAGTAGGCACCAATAAATTATTGTAGAACAAATGTAGGTTTTTGCTATAAATTAGTCTTCCATACGCTTTGGAGTTTTTTTTTTTAAATAAGCTGTAACATTATTATTAAGAGTACTTTAAGGTATCTATCAATTAAAAAAATTGGCTAACAGAACACTTAAATGAAAAAAAACAAAGTCTAATAAAGAATATCATATTTTTTTAAAGGGCTCTTTTTAAATACGAGTATGTCAACATCACTTACATCGAACTGTTTCAAAAGAAAATATTTAAAGTTAAACTTTTCTTGTGAAAACCAAACTCGAGAGTTGTATAATTTATACATTATACAACTCTCGAGTCACCTTGAGAACAACCTTGTCATATTAAACGTTCGCATAATCAAGAACATCAAAAAAGGTACGAACTAAAGGTGTTGGCTGCATCACAATATATTTTGAACACAGAACAACCAGAAAACCAGAAATGTTTTTACAATATGTTTGTCCTGGATTAGGAATCAAACGCGACCGAAGTGCAGAATAGCTAGTAACATAATAAATTGATCCTCAATCCACACTCGTTACTTTGGCGAAACAGAGCCCAAAGCAACGCCCGGGGTCCGATGCAAGTGACAACAGAATTAACCGCACATGACGGACAGCATTCCTGCTTATTTGCTTAGCGATAGACAGCGATGTAAGCCTTAAATCCTCACAATTGTGGTATTAATTTCTCTCCGACACTTCTTACTTTTTAGTTACTCTTACTGTTTCAAGCTGCAACGCAAACTCGACTACCATCTAACACTTTACGTTCCATTTTCGATTGCACGGCTTTGTGACTATTCTTAAATTTTGCCTTCAAAGGAAAGTATGTTTTGGGGGTGGTTGATAAGGTTAGTTTTCGTTTGAGCTTAGATGGATAGGGTAGATTCGACT
Organism: Glyphodes pyloalis; assembly: GCA_037074685.1. NCBI lineage: Eukaryota > Metazoa > Arthropoda > Insecta > Lepidoptera > Crambidae > Glyphodes > Glyphodes pyloalis. Next base: position 100,099 of record JAYKKO010000051.1, read on the forward strand.
ATCGTGGAGCGCATGTAAGGCACGTGCACGGCACGCGTCGCCTCCGATAATCTCCTTTGGCGAGTCCTTTGTTACAATTTGTTGCTATCCGCGGCCCGTGAGATCGCAGATATGACGTAATGATATTTTAAATCGGTATTCGGCTCAGTTTATTGACGCGATTATTGCGCTCGATACGATCTCATCGAGGAATGTAATAAAAGCCTAGTTGGGTTATTGTTGATTTTATTTACTTTGACGGACTGTGCTATTTGTTATTTTTTTAATGCGAGCTTTTTAATTGGCACAAATAGTTTTTCATAAAATATTTATTATATATATAGGTTATATTTCACGTTTAAAATTCAAACAAAATATTTTCATAACCTTTTAGGAAAGTTGATCAGCTATAGCACACATACTTTAATGGCTGTACCTACCTGTACAAATATTTATTTATAATTTTATCTTTTTACTTAATATATTTATTTTTTATGAAAATAATATGACGCTAAGGTTTATACAATAAAATAAAATGTAGGATTGCTTGAGATTACTCTTAGGATTGAGCCCACCAGTTGTAGGAACTTTTTGTGCTATAAAGTGTTCAATGAATTATTAGCAGAATTACCATGAGTTAATATTTAATTTCATATTTTAATAGGTATATTTAATTAGCGTGAATGATCACGCTTAAAATTAAGAAATGTAGAAATTAAATATCAAACTTGGCAAAAATGGTTACGTATTACGTTTTAGAACAATAACTAGGTACATATCAAAGACAGGACTTAAAAATTATGAAGAGAGTTGAGTTTAATAAATTTCATATTCGAAATTATCATCATAGAGAGTATTTCCCAAATTACCCTAGTATATTTTTGCTGCCTGCAGTGGGCGCTACAGTGATTTTCAACTAGAAACACCTTTTACCGCCAAACCTTTCAAACCGAATTTTGACAGGAAAATTCAACAAATATACAGCCCTCAAAATCTCGGCACCATCCCTCATATGCTACTAACTAACATTCACTAAACACTACGTAAGCCAACTACTAAGGACACGAGGGGGTCCATCGAAGCGTATGGACACGTGCGGCTAAGCCGGGCCGTACAATTTCTCTATTACGGACCCCGAGCGGCTTTCATTCCCGCTTGCAAAGAGTTTTGGCGCCGTTTTCAAGTGTTTTATGATTCTTTTTTTGAATGGAGATTAATATTAAAGCCGGGGATTTGTAGAAAAATGAATATTTAAATGAGTGGCAGTAGATATTTAGTCTACTCGCATAAGTGGTAACTCGTTTAATCTTAAAATATGATACATATTTAAATAAGTACCTACGTTTATTAACAAGGCTAACGAATGACGTTCTTTGCCCAAGATGACTGTCCGAAATAGAGAAATGTCATTTTAGTATCTTCAATATTTGATAGGCGAACCATTTGCAAAAAATGTATTGTGTAACATTTGATCAGAGAGCTTACTCGCGCGTAGTTAAAACACGGATACAATTTTATATGACATACATTTAGGACCCCAAAATAAAGGTGCATACAAAAATTATAATTTAATTCCAAGGTTGATAAATGATTGCAACTTATTTAACATGAATCATTTTGGAATTCAGTTTAACGAGAATATGCTTTTTCTTCTCGAATACATTGCCATACATTAAATATAATAAGTTTCTATAAAATAATATCTATATTTGTGTTCTTTTTTTTAAAGGAATTAAAAGTAGAACCATAGAACAATGTAAATAATGATAGTCAATGGCACCTGTATATATATTGTAGAAGGATATTATATTTGGTGTATTAAGGCAGTTAAACTTCCTTTATATTTATGCAGTCTATATTTCTTCTTTAAACACATTCCTGTTTCTAATTCAAACGTATGTCTATTCGTCAAACACAAATTAAAATTGGAAAATTATAAGAAACTCTTAAACTAACTTATTAATAAAAATATAATAATAAAAATAATCAAAAGAAAATGTACAGAATATTTACAAAGGGTTGTCCGCTCCGGTATCAAGGGTATTCGTATGTCCTCGACATTTCAATTTGAAATTGTCTAGGCAGGAATTACTTTCATGATCACCGTCCTAATAACTTATAGGTGCTAAGATTCTAAAAAGTTTTGTATTGAACAAAATTATTGCTTGTAATTAAACCGTCATTAAAGCATGTTAGACGTGTGTATGTGTGTGGTACAATAACAAATTGAGCTTGTTAGCACTAATCCCAGTCGAGTAGTTCCGTGCGAGATCATCTGATGCGCCCCGCAGATCCCTTGTATAGTCAGCAACTTTAGTTGCTGAACTCAGTACCATGTCTCATCAAGGAAACTGTCTATTTGACTTAAGCAGACACAAGGACGTATAATGTGACAAGGTATTGAGGTTTATACGAACTAATAATGTTGACTCTATAGACAACAATACTACGATTGAGTGTTTGAAACGAACTTTAACGGCCAATACTTTAAAGAAACAGACAAAAATCCCCCCTTGCTGTATAAGTGAGTAGTTCTAAACATATACGGCAGAGGGCACTTACCGGAGGCTAAGAGGTGAATACAACAGAAAAATACGTGGCCAACGATAACTTGTGATTGGCTCAGTTGGAAGAGCATCACGCGCGATACGTAAAAGTCGTGGGTTTGAGCGCCACACCGCAAAGCGAAATGGAGTTTTTCTTTTCCCTTCACGGTTTCTTCGCTCATCAAAACAAAACTATATGACTTGGGCCAAAGTAACCTACACATAGCAATAAGTAAGATACTGCTACTGGAACTAATCTGCTGAGTTTCTCGCCGGAGTCTTCTCGGTAGATAAAGGAGTCGAACCGGCAGTAGAATCACTTTGCATTGTATTCAATGACGATTTAAAAGTGTTATATGTAAAGCCTTCTCTCATGTATTGTCATAGCGTTCGATCCATTTTTGATGCATGCCAGTTTCAAGATCATCCCACCATCTCTTTCTTGGCCTACCTCTCCGACGATGGACACCACCAAAAATAGTGTTTATACATATATACTTTTATTACAATTTTTAGCCTACACATTATTAAACTTGTCAAAACAACTATTAAAATCTTAAGTTTGAATAATATCACTTAACAAAACTTACATTTAATTTTAAAGATATTTGTAAATTTATTTTTAATGTGACAATAAGGAGAAATAAAATAACTGTATCAATACAAAACTTGATGCTTAATTAAGCTCATTCCCTTAACTGCTATGTCCACATCTTATTGCAAAGTAGTAAAAAAAATATCAGTCAATAAATTCACAAATCCAATATTTGCTCATTAAAAGCTAGCACAAATCGTAAAACTTGTTTGCAAAAAAGCTAGCAATTCAAATCGAATCTCAAACACCCAATTTGTTTTGCAGGCCGTACCGTCCCCACTTGGGGTAAGTATATTAAACTGCGATAACATCAGCGATATCAGATAAGATAGTAATTATAACAAATCGTAGTAGGGTGGGATAAATACTGTGGCGTTTAGTTTACCCTGTAGAAAATACTTATAAAAAAATTAAGACTTTTACTCGTTTACTAGACCCGGCTTCGTCCATGGTAGTGAATTTTTCGGCATTTCTGTACTATAGTATGCATGTATAACAAACCTCCTTCTTAAATTACCCTATTTTTTTTTAAAAACTTCATCTTAATCAGTTGCGTAGTTTAATGATCTAAGCCTACATAGGTACAAACAGAGTATGTATTTATTTAAACAATGGTATCTATAAATAAAATTATATTTGAACACGCCTATTGACAATGTTTAATAGTATTTTCAATTTTATTGATTTTGTTTAATTTATTTAATCGCTTTTCTATTTGTATATGACCTCAACGTTACATCTCATTTCTCACTGTCTAACCAAAAATGTTGATATTTTTATCACTGGCAGGGTGTAAGGAATTTAAAAATCGGGTTCCTTTAGTTCTACGTGGTTAAAAATATTAAAAGAAAAGTCGTGCAATTTGGTGCCATTCCGTTTTACACAGCCATACAAGACCAAAATTACTAGTCAACTTATATATTTTAATAATACGGATTTAGTTGATAATTTTTCACATCCAAAATTATGGTAACAAGTTGCATCTAGGCCATTTAATATAAAAAATTATAATGTTATGTACCTACCTGTGTCGTTACATTTTTTTTATTCAAATATTATTTTAATATCAGTTCCATTTCACCTCATCGGAACTTTTCTTTTTAATTATCACACAAATAAGAATAAAATATCTCGCATTTCAAAAATCGAATGCTATAAATACTTTGAATAAGGAGATGTATAATCTTTAGAACCTCAATAAGAGTATAATATGTAGATTTAACTACAGGTTTTTTGCAACATAGGTGCAGCTCATAATAATAACCTGAATGCGACGTGAATCTAAGCGTAAACTAACTTCAAATTACCATGTTGTGACGTTAAAACTACAATCTACAACAGTAATCAAAATCAGCAGGCAGGTTGTATAGTGGCCATGTATACACAATTTCCATTTAGTTACACAGCGCCGTAAGCCGAAGACTGAAGGCGGCCGGCCCACAAGGCATTCTTAGGCCAATCACGCGCCGCTGAACATCAAACAACGACTCATAATCAGCCTTAGGCTTTCTTTGATAAGCCAAATTAGCGTCTTGGCGGAATTTAATTTGTTTTCACTTGCTAGTTGGGACTTTGAGACTAGCCTCGCCTGTTACTTTGCAGCGGTCAGTGGCTTGCTCAGAAATTTGGGTGTGAACGTTCTTGGCAAAGGATTGTGACCCTTAAGGAACGGGAGGTCGATGGATTGGAGATAGTTTACCTTACTATCTATAGTTGCACAAAATATTTCGAGAGGTTGAAATGGAAATATGACATCGCTTTTGCTGGAGACTTCGTTTGAATAGACTTTTTTGTACCAATATACATCAGATAAAGATAATATCTCACACATTGACCTTTTTCAACTTTGTAATAACTCAATATCACCTATATTATGTAAATCAAAACAAATTTGGTATGTAGACTGAATAGGTTCTCGAATAATAAATTGTTCTAACGGGATACAGTTATTAAAACATTTAAAAAATATTAATTGGGCCTGTTATAAACGATGTTTTTTAATTTTAAATCTAAGTCGACGCGTATCAATCAGCAAACAATATAAAGTGCAATATAAAATCTTCAATTTTGCATCCGTGACGATTGGATCTGCAATCATAAAAGCCCTCACACTAGGGTTGGCAACATTTGTTTGAAGAAATAAAACACTTACTTACTAATTGCAAAAAATATAGTACTAATAAAATAAAGTATTTTATGGAAAATATGTTTAGCTCATCATTTAGTTCTAATATTTTTATCTACACAAATTTTATAAAGTCGAATGTTTGTGAGTGGGAGTGTGTGTATGTTCGTTACTTCTTAATGCTAAAATTACTAAATGGATTTGGCTGTAATTTGGTAGAAAGGTGGTGGAAATACTTGATTAATATTTAAGATACTTTTTATTCCGAAATAATGCAAACGAAGTCGTACGGAACAGCTAGTTTAAAAAAAAACAGAAGGCTTCACATCCGATTTTTAATGAATTACAATCGAAAGTTTATTTTATAACCTTGATACTAAAAAAACTAAACATGATTGATTGTATTAATAACCTCAGATTTTTAAATAATATATATTTTTCCGTGCATTTCTTCAACAGCATGTGTACACACACAGTAAAATCACAATAGTTTATGGCGTTTAAACTGACATTTGGTCTTACGACAAACTTACGACTTAAAGTATGCAGATATGGCACATTCCGCCGGATGTGCCATATCTGCAACGCCTTACAAGGTTAAAGTACGCAGATTCATAATGTAGTACAATACTCTATGTTAGTATAGTATAGTGCGGTTGTCAACCCTACTCAGAGCGTTGTTTGCTGACGTCATCCCGTTAGCGTCCCGACATATGCCGCGCGTTACTCGCTAATCCACTATACGCGATTTGCATGAGCTAGGGCCCTTATGCTCGGTAATGTTTTGAATAGTCCGATTTAGGGTTCCGTACACCAAAAAGGGAAAAAAGGATATATCCAAGGCACCGTTTATTCATTTGGAGACTCGCCCAAGCCCAGTTATAAATTTGGGTTCTGTTTAAACGCTCACTTATTAAATTTGTGCTCTGTTTAGACGACCGTCAAAAAATTTTAACCTAATTTTACCTAAATAATCTTTATGCACAAATTTATAAGTGATCCACTTGTGTTTGGGTAAGTTTTGGCTCAGTCAGTATTTCCTTCGCCCAAATTAATAAAATGACGCCTGTGAAGTTGTTTCTCATTCAATTTGTCCCCAACCTATTTATGTTTTTTTTTTATGCCCCATGAAATATAACACATAAAAATTCTTATTGGTGCAATTTATTTTTATATTTATGATTATAAAATGAGATACGTAGTTTTAGATCAAGTTCAAATTTGATGTATTGTGATCTAAAATACTTAATGCTCTTGTCTTTTAGGAACAGAAATCCAAGGCATTATTTATTTATTTAGGCTTCATCAATTACTAAGGGAAACCGGGGATGGTTGACTATAGGGGTCAGTTGCCTAAACGACACAAACTAAATATACACGACAACCTGCATCAAGCAAGGTGCGAATAACCTCTATCTCCTCTTTGAATAGAAACTCAATTATCAGAATGTAGTGATACTTTTATTAATCGATAATACTTTCGCGTTGGTCAATCGTCTACTGGTTTTCAGCAGTCAACTATCCCCGGTGTCTCTACGCTAACATCTACGTCAAATCGTTTAATGCCCGGTTCCAATGTTAGAAAAACGATCCGTTCTAATTACGGGTAGTAACAAATTATACGAGGCGTAAGCTAAAAACAACTGACGGACGACTGATGACAGCTGATATCGAATTTAAACTATGGAACGGTATTAACCAGTATTACGACTCGTAATCAAACTCAAATATTTCTTCATTCAAGTAGGTTACGTATAACACTTTAGAATCGTCATTGAATACAATAAAAACTAATTTTACTTCCGATTCTGAACCTATATCTACCGAGAAGACACCGGTAAGAAGTTAGTCAAGAAGTCAATTGGAGAAAAAACAGATTGTCATTTTTGACACATTACGATTCGTAAAATATTGGTACCGGGCATTAATCGTTTAAATTATGAAAAAGACAAAACGGTTTTCTAATATTTAGACACATTGTTCTGGACAGTTTAAGTTTGAAACTGTATTGACCGTGTTCAGCGTCGATTAGTAAGCATTTAAGGCAATATTGTTTGCTTTGCGGACACCGGGCGGGCAAATACTGGCAATTCATTACACAATCAGGCTCGCATACCGCGCGCGCCGGACATATCTCGGGACCAGCCACATTGCTGCCACCATTCCCGCACAAACTTAGATAGACAGATAAATAGATAGATAGATAGATAAATAAGAGAGGTAGGGCATAGCGATTTATCGCTCGAACTGGAGCAGCCCGACTGGTGAAATACCTCCACCTTACAGAAGACCGCAGCCAAATAACAATCACTTCTATGTTGTTGTGTTCCTACGTGTGGGTAAGGTTTCCAGAGCTCCTGGGGGGTGCTACATTAGTAGCAGGGGTCAAGCCTTCAAGGTAAGGGCGACAAGTCCAGTAACAGATTTATTATGCTGTACTTGTCACCCTTAATCCAGGACCTCATTACCACTTAACACCAGGTGGGATGAGGTCAATCTTGAAGTGCAAAATAAAAAAATTTTAAAAAAATAGATAGATAGATATTGTACTTTTCTGCACACGTGATGGCGGGCTCAGGAGCTGAGTCAAACACTTTATTCAGTTGATTATGATGAACAGATCTTTATTAATTTATTGACACCATTTTTATATTATGTACGCGTACATATTCCCGCACAAACTTAGATAGATAGATATACTTTACTGCACACGTGATGGCGCTTTGGGGAGCTGAGTCAAACACTTTATTCAGTTGATTATGATGAACAGACCTTTATTAAAGATTGACACCGTTTATATATATTACGTATGTATACGTAAATATGTGTAAGCTACAATTTATTGTTTCTTCCCGCTATCTTCTCGGTAGCAAAGGGTTGGAAGTGATTGCAATACAACAATGATTGTTTGAATGAATATTAAAAAATATATTGGATTGTATTTTCGTACACTTTATTAAACCATCTTAACTCTAATATTAACCAGAACAATGGACTGATGGATGGAAACCATTGGTTAAAGACAATTAAAAATAAGCAAAACGATATGTCATTGTTTTAATAAAACTATGACACAGATTTAGCGTATTATTACAACTACGGTCTACGAAGTAGCATCTCAATGCTACGACGTAGCATCTTCTGTTACGAAACCACTTCGCACCATTTAAAAAATTACAGATGATTATTTATTTAAGTCGTGTCATATTTATAATTCGTTAGCTGGTTTAATCAAGTTCCGCATCAACAATTGTCATTCCCCGCACCGCCATTCAGCAAAGACGCCCTCAGAAAACATTTTAACCGTACCATTAACATGCATTACTGGAACACTCGTCAATTTAAAGCCATTTTACAATAATTTCACAGATGAAACAGTAACTCTGCTCCCCCAAACGCGAGATCGTCACCCGACCGGCAATAATAGGTTTCGATCGACACCATCATACCCTCTCGAGTTAACACATGAATTATGACTTATTACGTATCGCCACAAAGAGTGGGGCACTCGACATCTAATAGCCCAAATGACATGTCATTGCATTGTCACCTATGCGATTTACGAATGTGGGTACACGGCCTTAGCGAGGGATGACCGCGCGCTGTCTCGCTCGCGCGTCAACGCGACCTCATCCGTCTCGCTCTAGATATTTATTATAATTTTATGCGGCGTCCACACTATTGTGTATTAAACGACATCCTTGTCGCTTTTTGTTGTAGGGAGGGCATCAAATGTAATAACAGTATACTATCGAGTTGTCTGATGAATACTAATGCAGTTTTTCTGATTTAATTCGGCGATTACGGAGCGTCAGTTGTGTGTAATTACTGTCGCGGTTTCGGTGTCCAATAACTATTGTGGTGTTCAAGATTATGCTGGCATTATTGTGTTAATTTTGGTTTACAAATTGCGATTGCGAGTTATTGCTACTAATCTAATTTTTCAATTGAGATATTCCATGAAATGTGTAATTGGTTTAAACGAGAAAATTGTCAAATAAGCATAACCTAATCACCATTTATATTTACAATACCATATTACGATAATAAATAAATGAATATTGAACAACGTAACATATATTCCTATGATTCCGTGGGACGTAGATGAAGTACTTGTTTTACAGAAATCAGAAACCAAGGTGGTACCACAACACCCAAACCCGAAACAATATTTAAAACTTGAACCCGAGACCTCAGAGATATCATGCCTCGAAATCCTGCCCTTTCTACCTCTCGGCTACAGAGGTCGTCAAATATAATAAATAAGTTCGTAATTTCCATCAAATTATTTAAAAAATACTAAAGTATTTACAGTAACGTAACCTTTAGGTTACGTTTCCAAACACGATTCCAACTAAAAGAACTGCAAATAAACAGTATTGAAAAATATTTTATACTAGTACTAGTAGATAAATAATTTAGTATTCCATATTAACAAACTTGGCAATATTTTTTTCATCCAGATTCAGACACATCAAACATAAACTAACCAAATACCAAAAAAGCAACTTGCAAAACTCTAAATGACAGATGCTAAAATAATAATATCGAATTGTAATATTCGCGCCATCAAAAATATTAACAGCCGAAAAGTGAAATAAAAAGCCGTTGAGTTGTCATTCTGAAGCAGTCAGGCGTTCATCCCTGCGCGAGCTGAATAGTACACTATTATACTATTTTACTAATAATAATACGCTGCTTTATTGTCATTAAAATAAAATCATTATTATCGACGAGTCCCGGGTAAACACAATTGACTCTTGCCATTTGGATGGCTCTCAAAGACGTTGGTATTTAATTATATTGACCCCACGTTTGTTTTCGTTTCGTAGTTATTTCGTAGGTCTTAAGTCAACCTGCCCAAAAACACGACTTACTGCACTCTTCGTTAGTAGGTACGGCAGAATTTAAGACACGTTGTCCTAAGGTATTTGATTTCAAGATATCCCCGATAGAGGCCAAATATTCTGTTCAATGAACTCTACCTACGCAAAAATATGATCCTATACACTCCAGGTCAGTCTTCTAGTAACCTATTCTACATAATAATAAAGTGGTACAGCAATCAAGCGATATAAACTTATCATGACTTTTCGTGAAAGCCTTTCCTCAAATCTAAATAACATCACGCATCGAAGTACTCGCATCTACTCGAGAAAGTCTTCGTCACACTTCACCCTAATCAAAGCCGGCAAGCCCCATCCGTCTCCATAATAAACGTGAACGTATAAAATAAATCAATATTCAATTTTACGCCAGCCTCCGGTCCGAGGTATTTTTGTTCGGATTTTTATTAGTGTCCGACCGAAATTTCGGTTTCGGTTTCGGTTTCGGCCAGTTTCGGCCAAAAAATCAAGTTTCGGCCAGAGTTTCGGTTTCGGCCAAAAACGGCCGAACCTTTCGGCCGCGCCGAAACTTACAAATAATATATTTGTTTCACTTTATTTATAGGGTAGTTAAGTTTTGCCTTTGAATACATATGTCACCACCCCTTCACTGTCCCAGGGAGTCGTAGAAGCCAACTCAAGGAAAAACGCACATACCACCCAGTGCGAGAGAAGGAAAACTCAAGATAAAACCTTGTACCAACCCGTCTGGCCAGGGTGGTACCAGTAGGCTATTAACCTTCAATGACGGCACAATTGAAAACCAGGCCCCGAGTCCCCGACGGCCCCGCAGTCCGTGGCTACGGTAGCGGCCACGATAGCGGCGGGGCCAGGGGTGCTAAGAATCCCCAGCAGAGACCGGGCTACCACCCCCACCGACAATTGGCCCAGGTAACACACAACGTGCGCACATTGAGGTGGGATGAGAAGCTAGTCGAGCTGGAAGAAGAGATGAACAAGTTGCGATGGGACGTCATGGGTTTATCGGAAATTCGAAGAAAGGGAGAGGATACGATAACATTGCAGTCCGGTCACTTGTTCTACTACCGGGAGGGAGAACAGAAGTCCCAAGGTGGTGTTGGGTTTATCGTCCACAAGTCACTCATCAACAACATTGTGTCCGTCGGAAGTGTGCCGCATAGAGATGCGTGCCTCTTACTTAAAATATCCAAGAGATATTATCTTAATATAGTACAGGTATACGCTCCATCTACGACTCACCCAGATGACGAAGTAGAAGCTACGTATAAGGACATTAGTAGGGCCATACATAGCTCCAAAACACATTTCACTGTTGTAATGCGTGACTTCAATGCGAAGCTGGGCTGTAGAAGCGATGATGAGCTGAAAAGCAGCGGAATCCCAGAGGACAGATGCTGGCGGACTTTATGGAGAAAGAAGGACTCTTTATGATGAATTCTTTCTTTCGAAAGCCGCCACAAAGGAAATAGACCTGGTCTGAGTCCCGACGGTGTAACGAGGAATGAGATTGACTTCATCATGAACTTCAGAAGACTGAATATCTGTCTTCTGATATTCAATGATGTCTCTGTGATCAACAAGGTTAAAACCGGCAGCGATCACCGAATCGTCAGAGGCATATTGAATATCAATGTCAAACTTGAAAAAGCGCGTCTGATGAAGTCCACGCTCCGACCGTCGAATGCACATATCCAAAACCCCGAGAGCTTTCAACTTGAACTGGTAAATCGCTTCGAATGGCTAGACAGCTGCGCATCAGTGGGCGATATAAATAGCAGGCTGGTAGAAATTTCCAATACGGTAGGGTCCCATACCCAACGTATTAAGGAGACGATCGAGCGGAACCAAGGCTCCAAAGTGTTCGCAAAAGACTTGTCTATTGGGCAAAGCCAGCTAATGAAGCTGAAGACCGAAGATGGGCGTATAACGTCGAATAAGTCAGAGGTGTTACGGGAGATAGAGAGGTTCTATGGGCAGTTGTACACCTCGGTGTCTGCTGAGCCGGTCACTTTGGTGGCAGACCCTGGAAATCGGTTGGAGAGGCCTATATTCAGCAGTGGACAGTAATAGGACGAAATAACGATGATGATGATGATGATGAGTTAAATTTTCAAACAGAACCTTTGTAACTGTGCTTAAATTTCATTGTGATATATCTTTGAAAGTAGAAACCTGTAATTATACGTCGGCGAGATATAAATTTTTGAAAAAAAGGGCTCACTAACATTTTTTCGACTTTATTAGGACTTTTTTTTTATAAAAGGTTCGGTTTCGGTTTCGGTTTCGGCCGAAACTAGAATGAAACCGAACCTTCGGTTTCGGTTTCGGTTTCGGCAAAAACACTTGTTTCGGTCGGTCACTAATTTTTATTATTCTGGCGTCACATCTAGTGGAAAATCGCGTCCGTTCGGCTCTGCCGGAGCTAGGAGGAGGCGGGAAATCACACTTATTTATTATTTATTTACGGGCATAACAACGCGACGACCGCCACGCTCCGCGGCACATGAGCGAATGGTGCTTAGTTGGAATAGGCGAAGCGTATTTTTTTTTAAAGGAAAATTAAAAAAAAATCTTTTCAGATTAACTTAAATGAAATTCTGGTGTCTGCTCACATTATTTTGTTTCCATCTTTATCTATAAATTTTTCACTTTCAATAACTTCCATTGTTTGATAAAATAATATGGTTATTTATAATCAATGTAAATGTGTTCTTCTACTAATAAAATTTTATTACGAAGTCTTAATAAGTTGTCATGAAAATAGGCGAAAGAAACGCCTTATTTTCTAATCTCATTAAAATTTATTAAGAAAAAATCTCATTGTAATGGAATATTCAATTAAATATTGGCAAACAATCAACAAAGCGAAAGCCCACCGTTCACACATTCGTTGATGAGAGCGAACCTAATAAATGGTTGCATATCATTTCACTCAAATGGATGTGAATGGACCAGAGGGCGAAACACCTCAGACTCGACTTAATATGAGGCATTATTATCGGTCGGGGCCCTAACGTACGCCCCGCCGCGCGACAAGCAAAGACGTATTGACAAACTGCCTATAAGTCAATCAAACAATAGCATTTATGAGCTCCTTACTTTATTGACCCATTTCTTCGACTACACAATAGTTGAATCGACGATTCAATTTGAATTTCGAATCGTGGGAATCTCTCGAATTAAGAATTTTGACTCGTGCTGTCATCGGCTGGGCGGGAAAGTTTTTTTTTTATTTTAAAGACGGGGCGTGGACAAGACCTTTGTAGTGGTTTTGAGAGTATTCAACGATTTAAGCTTTTATTGTTCTGAATAATGAATTAATTGTTGGATGTTAAGACTTGCCCCACTTTCTTAATACTGCCTTTATGTCCATTTGTAACTTACTTTACAATAAATGCAATAATACGACTTTATTCCAATTACACAGAATTCCCATTTCAAGTTAATGTACGCTGAAACAAACCGCGTTTAAAACTTCTTAATTATTATCAATTAGATAAAAAGATAATTAAAAAATAAATTCGAAAATGATGTTGATTTTTAATAAAATTGCGTAGGTCTTATTGATCGAATTTCAACGTCACCAACCACTTCTATCGAGTGGTACTCAAAGAAAAAAACAAACACTTCAATCAGCGCATTGAGTTGTAATTACGCGCGCAAAAAGTGCAAAAACAATGGAATAATCAATGAAATGCGACGCGAGAAGGTTAACAGTTGTTCGCTTACCGTGCATCGTGAAGACACAGCAGGGTTGACAAAAGGACTAGAAAAATATTGTTAATTTACAAGCCTTTTTTCGTACCACCTAGTCGCATATGTACCTGAGTGAAAGCACATAATAAAAGTAATATTTACTGATAAGTAAAGACCAAGAACTTTAAATAGACAATAAAATCATAATGATAAAAAAACAATAGTACCTACAAAACTAAAAAATAGCACTATCAAACAAAACAAAATAAATTCAACTCAGATATTACTTTTTTTGTTAAAGACTAAATATACAAAAATATTACAAATAAGTTACTAGCAACCACCATCTATGTGACAAACTGTAGCACAATGTGAAATTAGAAAGTTCCTGATTAGGATAGAATTAGGAATTCTACATTGATGACTGTTTTTGTATGTAAGAAGTAGCAAATAGGGGCCAGTTTGCATTTTTTTTTTCATAAAAAAATTAATATCCGTTTTTTGTCCTAACCGATGATTATATATTAAATTAATAAAAAATAAATCTTTTTTGATTCTAATTTTCAAAAGTTTTTGTTTTCGAACAATAACAGATCGTGTGCCTGTCTGATAGATCTCTTTAATAAAACAATAAAAGTGTTTTAACCAATCATGGTCGGTAAATCAATATGATATGTGGACATTTTTGATTAGTGCTAGCTGACGACTTACAAAACTATTTAATTAACCTATACTTATTATTTTTAGTGTAAAGCAAAAACAAAAAACATTTCGAAATCGATATAAAGGACAAAAAAAACTACCTAAGGAATATCAGCGGCAGCCCTACGGAAAGGAGCCCGAGTCACCCAAAATATTGACTCGTAAAGTGCCGCGCACAAAGGACCAGCAGGTTGCCCTTTGTCCGGGCCCTGCACTTAACAATGCCACGGTAATGCATTGCTTTTTTACTGGGCGCGCTTGTCGCGAGCGAGCGAGCTGAGCGAGCGATGGATCTACCATTTTTGATCTTAAAAACGTATTGTTTGCGCTCACTGCATGAGTGCAATTTCGAGATTTTCGCTTGATTGTTGTTTTAGTGCTTTTGTAGTTAACGTGTAATAGTTAAAAATGGCATTGTACTGATTTGTAGATGATTCACTACCTTCAATTAGTTCAGTTATAACATGAATAAACACATGGTAGATTTAGATATAATTTTTCCGCGGTTTTCCACCGTTGTTAAGTTTTTGGCCAGCAATTTAAGCATATCCATAGGTTGTTAAAAAGCTACAAAACTGGCCTACAAAACCTATAATTAAAAACATATAAAAGCACTGTCCTGAGAATTCAAATATGGATACAGAATAAACTTTTCTTACACTGCTCAAAAATATCTAGTATTTATGTAGACTGAGAAAATAAAGCGAATATTTCTAAGGATCGAAATAAAGATTTGTAAAGAGAGCACTATAATATCTACATAAATTAAAGAATTGTATTTTTATGATTTATTGAAGTTTGCAAAACATCAATTGTAAATATTTTTTTACCCTGTTATACTATTCCTGAGTGATGATTGCAGATGATTGACTCATACCATTCAAAATGACACTAAATTATTACGATACTTTTCATTTTCATTATTCAACAAGAACATTATTTCGTACTTACCTTTTCTCGATTCCATAGTCTCCAAGACCTAAAACAAAAAACGAGTCCTAAATGCATGTAAAATATTACTACATCAAAATAATAAACCTGTAAGCAATCAGCAATGAAATCGATAAAAGCACCCTCTATTTACATTCCGTTTTACACAGCACGCTTACAAGATAGGTCTCCTCGCGAAATAAAAAAAAATCGCTCTCTAAGCTTATTGAAAAGTATTCTCGCCCTGCCTTCACGGAGTCTGAGCAAATATAAGATAATTTTGCCGCTTCACCTCACTCGGTATTTAGGGGGCACCTTTCATACTTTTTACTTGCCGTTTGACGGTACACAGGGACGTAATGTAATTTATTTTGTATTCAAAACGCGTCGGCTGCGTGCCGAGAACGCTCTGATTTGAGGTTATTGAAACGTTTATTCGAAAATGTTACCATTATTTTTAAGCATCAAATTGTTTCTTACCATTAAGATATTCCATCTTGACTCTCAATCAATTTTAGAATGTTAAAATACTTTTTTAGGTTGAATTTTGTTAACCTAACGTTGATTGTGGATTAAACCGACTGACTTTTTTTATAATGGTCTCGCGTTTTTAAAAGAATCTCAAATATGTTTGTTATATCTGTCATTTAATCAAAAATCACTTAATACACCATTATCTTTTTTTTCTTTTTAATTACGTATAAGCAGTGGTCATAAACTATTTTTTATACACATGTTAAAAAAATAACTATAAAAGAATGATTTTGAGTGGAAAGCAACTTTAAACTCCAATATTGTCAATCATAAGGGGAACGGTAGTGCATCGTTATAGATATTCCACGATTTTTTTTAATTTTCACTTGAGCGATGAGTGACATGACAAGGTTTAACCTTTTGTTTCATGTTTGCAACTTCTGCTTCTGTAAGTTTTTTTGATTCTTTTTTTTTTTATCTATTACACTTCAGGATTGACCTCATCCCACCTGATGTTAAGTGGTAATGAGGTCCTAGCTTAAGGGTGACAAGTACAGCATAATAATTATAACTTTATTCCTAATAATTTATTACTTTAGTAGTAGAAATTCCAATAACAGTATTTTAGTATTAAACATACGAATAAACCTTTACGTTACTTGCTATTTAGAACTTAAAGATTTAAATTTAAAACTGAGGAATTTTGTGGTAACGCTTTCATTTCCGTATGTTATCGTTCGGAAAACGTAACATACCCAGATACTATTAGAAACATAAAATTCCAAACAAAAAGATAACAAGGTTTTAAATTGAAACATTTGATCATTGAAGATGAAAAGGCCATCTGAGGCCATCATCACATGTCCTTTAGAAAAAAAAAAATATGGTCCCTTCTTTTTAGTACTTTAATCTAATTAGTAACAGCTTTACATTAATGATGCATCACTCTACTCTAGAAAACTTATAAAAGGCTTTGAAGTTGAAATAAAACAAAAATTCGTAACCTACCACAGCTTAGAGTCAGCTTAGTTGCAAGAGCACTACTTGTGTTAAGTAAAATCGTGGATTAAAGTTTTTTTTTTATATTGCACTTCAAGATTGACCTCATCCCACCCGATGTTAAGTGGTAATGAGGTCCTAGCTTAAGGGTGACAAGTATAGCATAATAAATCTGTTACTGGACTTGTCGCCCTTACCTTGAAGGCTTGACCCCTGCTATTAATGTAGCACCCCCCAAGAGCTCTGGAAACCTTACTCACACGCAGGAACACAACAACACAGAAGTGATTGTTATTTGGCTGCGGTCTTCTATAAGGTGGAGGTATTTCACCAGCCGGGCTGCTCCAGTTCGAGCGGCAAATCGCTATGCCCTACCTCTCTTATAAGTCATACACTATGAGAGGAGTTGAATATTATATGTTTTTTTATAAAAATCAGTTGCAGTTAGGTTCGTATAACATAATCAATGTTAATATATTAAAAAAAATATTTCATTAAAGATTACAAGCAGGATATATTATGTACTTTAAAATATTTACATACCAAAAGGAATATAAAAGGTACTCACTGCCTTCCGTACATATCGTTCATTAAAACCTTCACGCTCTATTACAGACAAAAAAATTAAAAAGATTTAAACCAAACCCTTTAATAAAAACCGCATTAAATTCAAATTAAGCCTAATTCACCGTGAAATAAAAACTGCAAAAAATTGTTCGGAAGAAATCGGACGAAAATGCACCCATTGTACTTTGGACATTGTCTATGTGCATTGGTTAAGGTATTGAATTCGTGTAAACACATACAAACAGTTTTAGTACGGGGATTTAGGTAATTGAAGCAATGGGTACAATCGTGGAAACAAATCACTCGACGCGTGTAATTCGAATGAAACTCAATGCGCTTGGGACAGGTCACAATATTAAGGAGGGCACAAAAAACGGCGATTTGAAGATTAAGAAATGAAACGAGGTTTTAATATTTTTACAATCACTGGAATAAAGAACAATATAGTGGTAACATTTGAAACAGACCTGTCATCTCAATTAGGTAACGATTTGTGTGTTAAAGCATAGAACAATTAGTTTAAAGTATATCAAACATATACTAAATTTGTTTTTATTATTTCAGGTTAAAACGTATCATTAATTGTAAACCTATGAAAATATGTTCAGTTGCTTAAAGGGTAGCAAGTACAGACATAGGTACACATTTTTTACATGTACATGCACAGGTATGTACCTTTAAGTAACAATTATTTTAATGTTTATGAGACCCTGATCACGCAGACAAATTGTATAAACAGTTTTATGGGAGTCTTAATTCAATCTACTTACCTGTTTTGTTTAATAAATAATTTATCCATACAAACTTTTGTCATTCTTAATTTAGCGCAGTTTTCGCTGTTGTTACAAATAATTGGTGCCTATTTAGTAGGTGGCACCCTTTTATTTAAAACTTGTGGTCAACCACAGATAAAAAAAGTTTTTTTTCTGCGTAATGATACACAGCCATGGAAACAAGTCAATCGGCGCGTGTAATTCGCATTAAGGAGTGTTTACAGGGCGCACTGAGTTTATTTTTTCGAGCGGCCAGCGCGGGACGCGGACCGTTTTCACACATGGCCGCGGCGCCGCCGACCGTGAGAGTGCAATGGATTTATGTAAAATCGGGTGTGAGACTCGAACTCGTTACAACGAACTACTTTATTACGATTATTCGAATCGATTTTGAATAATCGCTACGAAGAAGTTCAATGTGTTGCTCGTCTGCCGATTTGGTTGTCCAAACTAAAATGATTCGGGCTCGCGTCTAAGTTGATATTAAAGGACTTGGAGAAATTCCAAAACTGAATTCCATAAAAAGAGCGTATTAAGACGGGAGATTGTTCTATCTGGTCGATGGTCTAGTGGTTACAATACCAGATCTCCATCCATCTCAGGGTGCAGGGTTCGATACCCGATGATAGCTCGACTTTTTGATCAGCGATAGCATTGGCCACCACAGTGGTTAGGACAATATCCATTGATGTGACTATGATTGATTTCAATCATAGACGCCTTATCAATTATTCCAAATCCTGTAACTTTGACTTTAATATTAAAATAGCGCACACACACACAGCCACGACTTATCTAAAGTTTGTAACAATTAACCTTACATTCCGCCAATAGTAAAAAAAAGCTTTAATTTTTTTGAGCCCTATTGATTAATAAAGCGGTTCTACCAATTCATTTTGCCGTTCGTTCACAATTCAAATTAAGATCTTATTTTAACTCTAACATATGCATTCTACAGAATATTTAATTTTCTGACGTAACACAATTACCCGAAATTGTATAATTACAAAAGATTTTATTTTGTAAATGGGTTTGTTAAAGAAGATTTCATTATTTTCTGATGTCCTTTTTGCAAGCTCAACTTCTGAAAAACAAAGGTTCGTTAATAGGCCATAACAATTACACATCAATACACAGTCAATGCGAATTGAAGTTAACAAACATTCTAATTGATTCAACCCGCTGACTGCCCATTGACCGGCGCTTGTTAAAAATTTCCATTTCATTTGAATGAAAACTTGACATAATTTCAACCCTTCTGAAGAATTGTATTTTATTTACAATTTTAACTGCGTCAGACGTCGACGTTTTGACATCTAATTGTATTTCTTGTTATTAAAATCTTCTGAACGAACAGACTCTGTAACTCCATTTCATTCAATTTATAAGTGGAATCTTTTTATTTGCCCATTATTTGTTTGTAATCTATATTATACACTAAGCTATCATTCGCAACATCGTGTAAGTAATTTTGGGAGTAAAAGAATTATCCTTCGTAATTTAGTATCTTATCTTGTTAAGCTACCAAATATGAGTTCGTTCATTCGTTCTGTAGTTTTTGCCCAAAAAATAAAAAACATCCACCCATACATTTATGTACACAATTATTAAACTCTAAAATATATGTTTAAACAATAATATATGTAAACGCATATGTTATTGTCAAAAGACTCCATTGGTTAAATCTATCGCTGCTGAAGGTTTTTAAACTAAGGTCCGTGGGTTCGATCCCCACTCTGAGCAAACATGTGAGTTTGTCCTGCCAAGGTACGTATTTACGTATACATTGTGGTACCACAGTTGCTTATGGTATTTAAGGTTCCGATTAATGTAGAAACATGAGAATTATAAAATTTATTTATTTAAATATAGATATCAAGTAAATTATAATACGGCGCGTTCATCCTATTTCGCGCCTCATTTGCCGCCAGTCATCGATACTCATAGTATTGAAATCATAGACAACCATCGAATCAGTTTAAAACAAAAAACTTTTTAAAAAGGTTCATTCTCTTGGTGCGCTTTCTCGGTCCATCGGGCATGCCGTCAGCTGCCAGTCACCGCGCGGGCCAGACCACCGCGCGGCCGCGTATCGAGTTACCATCTATCGTCTTACGGCCTCGCCTCGCCTTCCTGTCCTACGTCTAAGTTACGCTCTACGTCCGTTTTGGCGCGCTGTCACATGGCATATGACAGTTGGTACGGCAGACATTTTGGTTTTCCTTCTTTTGTCTTTGTATGGGTGGGCTTGAGAGTGAAGGTTTTTTTCGTTGCCTATTATCAATAGTGTCATCGAATAAACGTAGAGTATGATTCACTAGGGCGATCCTGTGCGAATGTAGAGCTATGAGATAACAGAAGTGTTATTCTGAATTATGTTTAATATTTTGTACGATATGGTTTCCGAATACCTACTTATAAGGTAGAATAAACCAAAAGTGAAAGTTTGTTTGTATAATTGTATCATTTGTTACTTTATTCCGGAAAAATGAATACTGAATGGATTTGGATTACATTTGGTAGCTACGCTACGTATATAAAAGAAGCAACTTTGGAACAAAGAATATTAGAAAACCTTTAAAATAATTTAACGGGTCAAAACGCGACACCATTTTTATTTAGTAGTTAATACGAACTACTTACTTCCCGACGTTTCGTTTAGATTGCACCAACCGTGGTCACGAGCTGACTACATGTTTAAAATGGAACGCGAAAGTCTTATTAGAAAACCTTATCACTTTACTTAAAATAAAAGATAATGATCATACCAAAAACCAAATGATCAAAAAACGCCTACTTACAAGTACCTAATATATATGTACGTTTTAATAAGGTACCATATCAATGTGTACGAGATCAAACGCGATAGCAGATCCGGTGTAGTTTCGTAATCGATTCGTCGCACGCCCATCCGACCACGGCCGACAAGCGGCGCCCGCAAGGCATAAACATCCACGAATCATACCGCGGCCATTATTGTTTTGTTTTTATAACGAAATCCTTAATGAGTCCTGTTTGAAACTGGTACCTGCCAAAAAAAAAGAATGCGCCATTGAGGATGATAAGACTGCATGACCGTATGCATTTCTCGTTATCTATAACTAGATTAACCCGTGGATTCGCCTTATTAGATAAAGGAATTAATAGGCACTAGCTGCCGGCCCTGCTTTGCACGGGTTCAAGTAAATACAAATGAAGTTGTCGGCTTTTCTGTACATCAATATAAATATATAGTACTAATATGATATGCTATGTTCTGTACATTCATATAAATAATGGATTGTACATATAAACCTTCCTCAAATATCACTATATCTATCAAAAATCGCATAAAAATCCATTGCAGAGTTTTAAAAATCTAAGCATACATAGGGACATAATGAAAAAGCGACTTTTTTGTATACTATGTACTATGTAGTGATGGTGAAATAAATTTCGAACAAAACTACAAATGTTTTCTAATCTATTTGGGAATTGTTGTCTGGAAGAGATCGCTTTATATCTAGTCGACCGACTAAATTTTTCTGAAAATTCATACTATTCAAGCCTACTTACGATGCGCCACGCGAGTAAATTTTATCGCGCTCTTAACAAAATGTCAAAATCTATGCGTCAGCTGATAATTGGCTGAAAATACGAGTGCGGTATGCTATCAACCAATCAACAGTATTAAAACTATTGCCGTCTCTTGTGACAATAGATAGATAAAAATTAGACATACACAGGCCTAACACGCGCAACGCGATTAAATTTTATCGCGCTCTTAAGAAATGTCAAAATCGATGCGTCAACTGCTGATTTGCCGAAATTACGAGTACGGTGTACTATCATACCCTATCAACGGTATCGAAACTTTTGTCGTCTCATGCGATAAATTTGACATATTGCGTATGCTAAGCCTGCTAGATTCTAGTAGGGACAAACATAGTTTCGAGTTGAAAGTCGATTTTAAAGAATTATAATACCCTCAGAACGGAAATCCTGTCGTTATTTCTGTACTTATTAACAAAGTCTTCCTCCACCAGGTCTCCTCAATAAACCGCGTCCTCCGCAACCTAGCAGCGCAGAAGGAGAAGTCTAACAGCCAGCAGCCCCCCTCCGACTGCTCCACGCCGGTGTACGAGCGGCTGCGGCTCCTGGGAGCCCCGGGGTCCGCCCCCACCTGGCCGCGGGCTCCTTGGCCGGCGCAGATCGACGCACGGACCCCACCATACCAGCTCCACAGTCTGAGCCCAGGCCCGCAGACCATTGGCTGCAATGGAGCTGACATACCTGGGATGAAGAAAGGTCAGTGACTTTTAAAATATAACAGAACAGAAACATATTTATTTGGTGCCATAACACAAAACAGAAGAAAATCAAAAAAGGAAAATTGATGGGGTCAAAATCCAAAAAGACGCTACAACCACTGGTATTCTGCGAAAGCTCATGAATGCCCGGTTCCAATATTTGAAAAGCAACCCGTTTTAGTACGGATAGTAATAAATTATACGAGACGTAAGCTACAACTGTTCCAGCCTCGTATTCAGTTGGAGAAAAACGGATTGTCTGTATTTACACATTACGAATCGTAAAATATTGGAACCGGGCGTTAGACGCAACGATAGCCAACGTTACATACAGCAATACATTTTGTAATTTAGCACTTGATTATTAAACTCGCATTATATACTACAGCTCAAGGTACAACCCTTGAAAACTAAAAAAAGATGTGTTCTATGAGGAAACATTTTGTGTGTCGTTTATTTTATACCTGGAGACACCTAAATAGCATGGTCTATTAGGATGCGTAAATTCAGAAGGCCAAGTATACCAATATATATGTACTTCTTCAATATCTTTTTTAGTAAAAGAATAGGAGAAGTAAGGTAAATCGTACGATTCTGTCTCAGGATGACAAAATGTCTATGGAGCGACTGATAATAAACTAAGTAAAGTGTTATTCCGCTACAAAATACGAGTATGTTAATAAATATATGTCCTAAAATTTACATAGATATCAATAAAGAGAGGATTGTTAAACTGAAAATCACATAAAAACCATCCCTTTTTAGAAGATACTGTGCGAATCAAAAGAGGAAATACATTTTGCAACCTAATTTATTTCACGGTAAAGTGAATTAAAAACTTGTCATCCTCACAACGCGCGTAATCCTTTTAAGTACATCGCATGTACTCACAGCCCAATAACCGACCCGCCAATCGTTAAACAAAAAAAGTGGATCGAAAAAAAAAACAAAAGCCGCCAAAAAAGGCCGCAACAGCCGGTCACAGTCTGGGAACAACACTTTTTCGGCGGGCATTTTGATAGTCGATTTGCGGGAAACGCTCCCCCCCCCCTCCCCTTCCGCGGCGGGGCCGACCACGCCACCGTCAAAAACATTACTCTGCCCATCCGCGTGGAAGATTTAATTTTCATTTTTATCTCAAACATCCCTCTTTGTAGTGGTTTGTACTCTGTATCCAATTAGGTAGCTTTGAGCATTTTTCCGAAAGTACCACATAGCAGCGAACTCGCTTGGAGATATGGAATTTTTAATTTCGATCCCGTACAGATTATAAAAGATTACGGAGGAGCATGCCTCATAAACATAAAAGAAAAACCAGCTTGCAAAGAGGTGCGTGGATTTTCCTTTTATCTAGCAGAAATGAGCGCACGTACGTTCTAACGTAAAATAAATAACGAAGGATAAAATGCAGTTCCGAAATGAAAAACGCTTTACTTTGTGCTGTAGCGACGAGTAGGTAATATAAATTTATATAAGTATGATCGATAAGTTAAGACTTTGTAAATCAATATATGTAGTACGATGTAAAAGATTAGTGTTAAACTTCCACAAATCTTTTATTATTATGACTTTTCCAATTCTTCGTAATCGCGACTTTAGGAGAACAAGGGCACAATTGCAGTTTGTGAAATTTTATAGGAGAGCCATTTTAATAGATTTTATGCATTTAATGTGGTCTAGTTCTGTCATCATTACTCTAAAGTTGTTCTCCTTTTCAAGAAATAAACGATAGGTATACTATATTCTTTTTAGACATGTGCTTTACAAGAATTAAAAACTTTCAGTTTTTCTAAGGCAATTGACTATTGTGCCCTTGGGGTTTACTCCCTAAAACGAAATATGTCGGATCCGACGACGGATAGCAATTTTTAATTCTCAAAATCGCAACCAACTTACTTCGAATGCGAATAAAGCGTTATCAATAAACAGAATACTATTTATACAAATCAAAAACGATGTGTTAATTCCCAAATTTTTGAATAATCTTCAAAAACGAAACCTTTCGTTTGTTCGTTTCGTTTTTGGGACCCCCAGGTTCTATCAAAGGTACGGTATGTTATACTGCACTTTTTATATGATATAGTTTAAAGTTTCTAGTCGTTTCTTTATTCAAAGTAAAAAGAGCTCTGTAATTTATGGGTGTGTAGGTAAATATGGCATTGCCGGCGTAATGTTGTATTTTATTTGGCTTATCAAGAAATAATCGGTGTGAATGAAGTAGATTACATCATACCTACCATTAATTTGCTGGGAAGGCTAACAAAGCAAGCTATGTATATCTGCAGGTTACCAAGCATTTACAAATTGGGCCCGAGGCAAGAGCTGCCGACGGCCCACCGTTCGCTTTGTGACTTTGACACTGTAGCTAGCGAATGGAAATTACTCCCAAATTATTATATCAACCTGTTTTGGTAACGGAGGTGTATAATAATATCCCTGTCTTGCACTCTCAATAACTGTAAGGCCAATTTCATTCTTGAACTCCGAAACAGCTAGGCTTAACACTTAACAAACACCCTTAACTAAATATTGTGTGCGTCTTGAATGCAATTTTTGAATACGTCTTATCAAGGTACCCCTTGTCTTCTCAGTTAATAACATGCTCAAATCATAGTATTATTTTTCGGCACGAGAGACTTATTAAGTCTTAATATAAAAATCCAGAATTTGTAATATGGATAGGCGTACGTCATGTTCTTAAACCAAAAATCAATAATATCACAAAATTACTAAATCGATGCGAGCTGTATTTATTTTAGTCAATAAGTGCGAATGGACGAATCATTTTTATTTGATAAAATGACAATAGGTACATTCTTTCCTCTCATATTTTTTCTGATTCCAATTCAAAATTTTTCATGTAAAAAATGTATCCATTTTTTTTAGTATCGACATTACCCCCGCGCGTTGCGAAATGATAAACCTAAGCAAACATGCTTTCAATCCCATACACAACCAACTGTCCATCGCACAAAGCAATATTAATCCATCAGATCAAGCACCTATCAGCAAACTCAGTGATCCAAAAACCGTAGCCGAAATAGCTCACTGCCGAACCTCTCGAAACGCCCAAAAATAAGGCCGTTAAAATTCTCCAAGCCGACTGAGCGACGAATCCGGAGGTTACAGCGAAAAGGCCCATCCTGCTGAGACAAACACGCAAGGTCAAAGTCCGGCACTGAATAAATCCATTAAGCGGCGTAAACTAAATAAAACGTATAGAAGGGAGCCCTCTGTCTTGATAAATGCCCCGAGAAAGAGACGCAACCTCCGAATATAGTGCGAGGAGGAGCGAGAGAAAAAACCGTCTGGTCTCTCCAGATAAGGCGAAGAAAAATGTCACAGGATATATTATACGCGGGGCCCTGGATAAATGGTTATTATGGGGTTCCGTAGCACTAAATTAGTGAGATGTATGGCGCGTTGAATATTTATTCCGTGTGCGCGTGAGTTATCGCGCCGTTGTGACGTAATGAATGTGTCGTCGGGTGTAACTCATTTGCACCTTATTGTGTTTGTTTTGGGAGGTTTTTAGCCAATTCCGTTATCGCGGGTACTAGGGTTTCCCGAGTTTCTTCTTAGTATTTTGCGATTATATTTCTGGTAAGTATTTTGCGATCAGTACAAACACGTCATGCTTGTGAACAGGTGCCACCTTTGGGGACTGGTCTGCTCCAGCTTACCTCTCGAAAGTAAAAACTTACTTGAGTACTTATTTGTTTCATCACTCATCAAAACCAAAACTATATGACTTGGTCCAAAGTGAGCTACACATAGCAATAAGTTAGATACTGATACTGTAAATGATCTGCTGAGTTTCTTACCGGTGTCTTCTCGGTAGATATAGGTTCCGAACCGGAAGTAGAATCACTTTGCATTGTATTCAATGACGATTCAAAAGTGTTATATGTAACCTACTTGAATAAAGAAATATTTGAGTTTGAGTTTGAGTTTGGCACGAAAAATAACAGTGATCAAATAATTAGCGGTAAGTAGCGGAACTACTAAATTGTCATACAAAACTGTGTAACTAAGTAATACAACTTATTCGATTCAATTTTTAATTCGTACTACAATTTCTTGATGATTATTCAAAGTAATAAACCAAATCCGAATTTTAATGCAGTTTTTTGGCTCCAAAAATACCATTAATTATGGATCATAAAGGGGCGAACCCGCGGCGAGTTGCTAGTCATAAATAAAAACGAATAAATTAGATCGAACTTGCTTTTCATCCGTATGCAGAGAGACTCCTTGGTAACAATGGCAGACTTTTTGGTGAAATCATTATCTGGCATCGATTTAAAATTTCCCTGAAATCTTCTACAATGTTTATGCGACATGATCGATAATTAAGCAGTAGAAGAATATCTTTAGCATATAAAGAACAAAAATGTTTGTTAATAAAAATTGTTTGTTGTATACACAACAAACAATAAGTATGAATTATACCAATTGCAAAATAATGCAAAATCGGAACCTATAAATTATTATCTGATCGGGATTTAACACTTTTAGTAGTTTGTACACATACAAATAAATTAACTGTATGAAAATGTAATAATTTCGGGTCGTTCATAACATTTCATACGGTAACTTTCTTTCATTTTTACTTAATTGTGTTAAAACACAAAGTAAGATAAATCCCATCGCAAGAATTTCTGCAAGACACCATCTACGCCATTACATTCTAAACCACTCCACTAATCAATGAACCCTTTAATAACCAAACCGCGACGAGCAGGATTAATCCAGTATACGCTAGGTCTAGCTTAAGACGGCACCAAAATAGAAGGGCGTAAGTACCTACGGCCTATAGGTACCTAAACACAGCAGATCAAAGGGCCCGCTACCGCTTTGAGCGGTCGTATCCGCCGGCACACACGCAAACATATTATATACTACATACAGGGTGATTCAGATGTATACGAGGGTAGGGCTGTATGGATATCACAGTGAAACTCCGATGGAACTTCAAAGGGTGGATTCCTCAAGAGGTACCTACTATTTAATATTTTAATCGCATTATAAATTTGCTTTTATTACGACCATATTCGTGCTTTTGAAGGTACGTAGACTGGTTTCTCGGCTGATAGCTAGATATCGGTCATTGAACTTAGTCAGAGAACACGTGATAACTTGAGGACATCAACGACGATCTCCGTAGACGAGAAGCGAGCGGGCCGGTCTTCGTCGCGCCATCTCTGAGGTCCCAGGTTCGATCTTCGGTGCGGTCAATATGGGAAACGATATTTTCTATATTGTCTTGGGTTTACCGACCGTACATTCGTTGTTTCTGATATCTGTAACACAAGTGCTTAAGCTACTTAACAAAGAATCGGAGCAATACATGCAAAAAAAATACTTATCAAGAATTGCCAGCAAGGTTGATCACTTTCCTTACACCCTTTAACCAATCTAGCACGTGTAGTGTAATTTGACCTGTTCCAACTTATGAGATTATATGATAATAAAAAGTGTCGTGGGACTCTGTCTATTTTAATACACGTACTTGTTTTGCTTAATAAATAAATCTAAATATTTATTTATTTATTTGGAAAACAAAACAGATTACAATCAAAACAAATGTTAGATACAAGGACAAATAGATTTTACATCTAGATTATAATCCTAATATTGTTAACACATCATTATGAACTTTTGAGAATTAAGTTAAAAAACAAAAGCAAAGTGAGTACTTAGATACAAAATTTTCATATTTTAATAGAGACGCATGACAGACTTTTTGAACATATGTAGTCGGGGATCGAATATATCCAAATGTGAGTGTTGACTTACTAACTCGTTAAAGTGACGACACATTCTTGCTAATGGATTATAGTAGGAAGTATTTTGTTCTTATATATTTGCAAGTAAAATGTTTTGTGGTATCTTCGGGGATTGTATTTAAAGTTGATATTTATGGATTCCAACATGTAAGGAGAATCCAAGTAGCCATGAAGTAACTTATGTAAGTGTAGTATGTCCTGCTGCCTTCGACGATCAAACAAAGAAGCAACATTATATTTCATTAATTTAATTCAAAGGTGACTGACTGACTGACATAGTAATCTATCAATGCACAGCTCAAACCACTGGACTGGATGAAATCTGGCTTGCAGATAGATGTTATAACGTACGCATCCGCTAAGAAAGGATTTTGATCAATTATACCCCCAAGGGGATAAAATATGGGATGAAAGAACTATCTCAGCGCGTACGAAGTCACGGGCGACCGCTAGTAAATGATAAGTAGGTTACATAACACTTTTGAATCAACATGGAACAAAATATAAAATGTCCCTACTATCTGGTCGGGGTGTTGGTCTGAGAAGATACCGGTGAGAAACTCATCAAAGACTTTACAGCACACCTTGTATATGGAGAGTTCCTTCGTATCCCCTGCCCCGCTTCAGAATATCCATAAATGTAGGTTATATTTAAACTACCAAGGTGATGCTTACCTACGTAGATGTTTATTTTTAGTATTATTAGCAACGATATAATTCGATACATTAACAGTTGATATTAAGATTTTCGGATCAGGTACAAAATTATAAAATTTAAAACTCAAAACTGGGATTAACTTAAACTACTTAACAATTTATTATCATAATCACAACCAACACCTTTTGAGACAACCACTTAATGATAAAACAAATACAACATTATGATATCACAAATTAAATCATTGGTTTTGACGAAAACATACTTTTTCAAAATGTCGCGTTATTATAGGTCTGGTTACATTACTACCTACTATTAACTCAAAAAGGATGCGCTTTAGTGTCATTTACTAAGCAATGTTAAACAAAGAGACGCAGGTTCAAAGTATCCCTGCACATATTTTTCGGTACAGACAAAAGTACTTTCGACTACACACTTTGAACTTTATATCGTGCGCATAAGAACTTATCGTCGGGATAGTGCTAAACCGCGTAAGTAGATTTTTCCGTAAGTTCTAATTTGTATTAAAATAATATGAAATAACAGACCAAATTAATCTTTATGGCAGTATTGCACTATCCCCATTATGTTGAACTGCAACCTTGTCGTGCGGTCGATCGTACCTAAATACATTTAGGTACAGTATTCCATCAAAATACAGTTCACATTAAACCATGTCTGAACAACTTCGGTCGCGCTTCAAACTCCAAAAAGGTTATGGGATTAATTTCAGCGCAAAACCTTCTTGTTTCAATCACGTCTACTCGGCTTAGAAGGGTGTAGGCAAAACAGGGCCGCAAATTAACAGATATAATCATATGTAACTGCGAATACGCCCTTTAACGCGCATTTCATGTTTTATAATCCTGTTTCATGCGTTATTGGCTTCGCTGGGTAGGGTTGGGCCAACGGATTGAGGTAATTTGAATCATTTTCATCCTTCGAAACGCTTTGAACGGAAATACTGGCAGTTTCAACTTCAAAAGAGCGGTTGATGAATGAAAATAAAACAACGTCATTCTACATTAAATTGCGTGTCTTGTTTATTTTAAACATGGTAATTTGTATAAAGCTTTTCTCACTTTTTAAGCGTCTTAAAGATGTCCGTAAGTTCAAACTGAAGTAACTTTTGGTACAAGTTATTTCGTGAGGTGTTCCTTAACCACTTAGCAAGAGATTGATTATAACTTAGGCACTCTAATGTAATTGATCAATTTATTGTTTGCTGCCGAGAAAGGTTTATTGAAAGTGTATTTTTTTGGAATTGCAGTTTTTAATGTATGTCCCTTACAATCATAATTTGGTCGAAGCTTTTAAAAGACTGCATGTAATAGCAATTAAAAGCATATATATCCGCTTAAAAGCAGTGAACAGTGATCTATCTTCACTGTTCACTGCTTTTAAGCGGATATATATGTTGCACTTGGTGTGTTGCCTGCGAATTCGTTCGCAATATTTTTGGAATAAATGTATCTACGTGACTCGTTATCTTACCTAAATTTTCACCAAATTTAATCTAAATCCATAAAGTGGTTTTAACATAGAGTAACAAACAAATAAACATATAGCCACGCTTTTATTCATATTACATACTTTCGCGTTTTAAATATTAATATCATTTAACAGCATAGCAACCCTATTGTCCTTCATATAACCCGTTCGCGCAAACTGGGTGCGCTTTTCAAACGCGTAATTAGAGGCGAACGAGTTTGTGCGTACCTACGCTCGCTGAAAGTACGGCCGGATTGATTGGAAATTGATTTTCATTTGCCATTGTCGACCTCTGTGCTGAAACGCTTGCTTATTACGATTATCTGTAGCTTGATTAGTAAACGATTTCCGAGGTTAGATTTCTCACAATAGCGATTAATAATAATGTCATTAAATAAACCAAAGTATGTAATGGATTTTTTTTCAACAAATTAATCTATCAATAATTTTAAAATGTATTGTCAATAATTTCAAAAAGTATTTTAGTAATTTTCATAATCTCTCTAGTAGATTATGATGGCATTCGCCCAATCGAGATAACACTATTCGATATTCATAACCACGATGATCTAATTAAGGGTGATTACCCTATTCCCTTGCAAAGGTCTACTGGTAATTTCTCAATTGTAATATACACATATAAGGGCTGAGATAAATAGTTACACTTTCAAAAGATTGAATTGTTTGCCTGACAGTACTCGTATTCAATATGTTTTCCTGTTAGTGTTGAAAATATACCAACGTCGACCAGTTTTCAAAAACATCACTAAGCAAATGGTTTACTCAAAAATATCCCACAACAATAATAACACACTTGATCAAATTCTTTCCACATATTATCTCATATGAGTGCAATTTTCTCTTCCCCGAGTTAATATTTGAATCTTCATCAACCGTCCAAATAATAACACACTCGTAGGTATTTACGAGATAATCACATGTAAACGGAGAGGGGGCGGTAAGCATTCGTGTTTTACTCGCATAATCCTGTTTCACGCGTTATTGGCTCGCGCACAGCCCTTTGTACACCCTGTGCGTTGTAATATGGTGCGCTTTTCATAACCATAATTAGTAATAAGCTGGACAAATTTAGAATTTGTATATTGCAGTATAAAATGTTCAGAAAGGGTTGTTTTGCTGTGTGGGGACGTAGATGGTGTGACACGTGAATAAGTGTGCTTTTAATTGCGATAATCTAGTTTTGGACTTTAGTTATGGATGACTAGATAGTATGTGCTGTAAGATAAGCAGCAAAAAAATGTGCTGAAGAATGGGTCAGTCAGAAGCTTTAGATCAAAATGATAGAATAATAGCTCCGAGATTTTATTAGGTGTCCATACCTGAATAATATTGTATTGTGATTGAAATAATCATCGCAGTTCATTTTAATTTTCTTATGTGGACCCTATGAAACAAAAAATCTCCTTTTTTGCAATTGCATCTGATCGTTTTCCCTTTTTTAGTGTTTTAAAGTTCAAGGATTGAAAACCTTTAACTGGGGCAGCTTGATCGGTGAAGCTAATAATTAAGGCTCCTAACAATGATTGTACAATCGCTTAGCTATCGCTAATAGACTCATTGAATAATATGACTGGTAGAGAATGATCCTAGCATTAAGTCCGCCTTTTGTACTTTTTATTTTAGGCAATAAAGTTTTTAAATAAATAAATAATAGGAAGTAGTATTAAGTCGTCGCACCCTGTCCCACCGCGCGGGATATAGCGGAAGGGTTAGAGATGTAATGAAGGCGGTTCTAATTGCTATTTTGGACGCGTGCACCCGTCCCGTAACGCTCACGAGCGGGCCTCTTTCATCTGTGACAGGGCTGCCACAAAAAAGGTTGGTACAAAATTTGATCTACTTGTATTTTAATTGTAATGTACTGACGACCGAAATTGTGGTCAGCCGCCCTAAGTTTGAATGTCATTCGCACACATAAACTTCGTCGGTTAATTTTTTTATCTATTTGATCACATAAAGGTTTGCCCTATCATGATGATCACTTTACTGACATAGATAGCTTTGTTAAAAAAATAAACCACTTTTATGGCCCATCGTTCAGGCCTGGTTCTAGTACAAAGTCATTCAAAGTTATTTTATTAATTTTAAATTTTAAAGTAGATGATAAAAGCAATTTTGATTTCCTTAAACTTAAAATAGCTACTTGGAAGAATATTGAGTAGAGGAAACGTTGTTTTGTTGTAATACCTACGATCAGCATCATTAGTATCGAATTAAGTTACCTGTCTAAATAATTACTGAGTTATTTGAACCTTTGATGAGGCAAGTGTGCACCAATTACGAGTAAGTATGATGATAGAACCAGCCGCAGCGTTGGCTGGTGGTCAAAGACACTGTCGAGAAAAAATACGCAATTTATGACATTAGCGTTCCCTTTAATTAAAAATAAAAACAAGAGTACGCAACCAATTGCTAACAACTTAATTTGCGTTAACTTAAATAGATATGGACGTCTTTCTTACACGGCGATGACGGTTTCAGATATCACTATGTGATGCAGTCTGACGTTGCGATATCAACACGGTAGTTATAAAAGTAGAGTCTGATATTTGAGGCCTCTAACCAACCACGCTATGCGACAACCCTACCAACATCGGCATAACAAAACCCACTCATCTATTTCAAACCTTATCTTAACTGACATACGCTCTCATTTCGCCTCCAATCGGGCGCACCCGGTTGTCTGTCTGTGCGTCGCGGTTGCTAATCACTTGTTTGTACAATTAAAGGGGATACGTTAGGGTTTGTTCACAGATTTGAGGTGACGTTTATGTGTTCTGGGAAATGGCCGGCACCGCCTCAGTAACCGCGTTGACCCTTTGTCCGGCACAAATAAGCGAAATACGTTATTATTCGTTTTCAGAACTTTAATTAATTTTTCCAAATCTTTACATATATTTAGTACATTTCAGTTTCTTTAGTCTACTTGTACTTTTTCAAGAATTCCTTTTATTTTAATCTAACAAGTAATTCCTATATATTTTACTTCTATTTGCTGTTTTTTTTTGTATGGTTATGTAATAAAACTAACTTAACGTAACTTTTATACACGCCACTCACCACAAGGTCTCGCCTGAAAACCAGCGCTGGTGTGGCACTGTGCTGCAGCAGCTCATGCTGAGGCTGAGACCTTATTGGCAAATGATAACATTTAAATAATTTTGAACCTACTGTATGTAAGAAGTTTGTGTGAGCCAATAATGTTTTTTCTTTCTTTCTTCTAATTCCTTGCTTTATTTTGTTTTGTTTTTGTTACTATTGAATAGAAGAGCAGCACTCCCACAAGCAAATAGAGAATTTTACTTAAAAGAAAGTGTAACACGATTTATAGGGAAATAGATCTAAGTTACCTAAAAGAATTTGAATTTGACATTTAAATTAATAGTTGTTTGTTTGTGGATATAAGGGTAGAGAAGTCCAAAAAAGAGGTGGCTAGAGTGTGTGAAACATGACACGAAAGAAATGGTGTCAATAGTTTTGGAGAACCTGATAGTGACGAATGGAAAATGCAAACATATGGCACCGACCCCAAATAACTTCATTCAAGGATCATTCTGTGGTCAGTAGCTAAAGCACTTGTGTAACATAAATTGCGCACAACGACGGTACCACAACACCCAGAAAAGATCGTTTTCTACGTTCACCCCACCAATAATCGAACCCGGGACCTCAGAGATGGCGCGATGCCAATGTTCGGCCCGCACGCCTCTGGCCCACGGAGGTCGTCAAATCAATGAATACCATGTCTGATATTGATTAATGTTTATTTATTTACTCGTTCCATCGAAGCTAACAACACATTCCCATATTAATCGGATTCAATTTGCGCGAAAAAAGTCCACCAGTCATTTGTTTACAACAGAGATGGCCTACCCGCGCGGCACACAAGCTAGACCGTTCGGCCATTATCACATCGAAACAAACGCACGCACAGTGCGTGGGATTACAGTAGGCCACAGTTGACTCAAGAGGGAATATGCACGACTTTTGCCGCGACAGATAGAGAGCTAAAGTTAACAAAAATACCGGATAACCAAATAGCGGCTCAAAATTGTTCCGTGGACAGAGCTTGAACGTAAGACATGACGTCAGGCGACACGCAACTTGGTAATTACTTGACCAGACCAGTGTGAGTTTTGCTTTTATTGTGCATTCTTTATTATAGGAAATAAATTAAAAAGCTTAAATAGCAGTGTTCACCTATATTCTATGCTGCTATCATGTGACTTACTACTTAAGAATTTAATCAAACTGTTTTTAATTAGAAAGGAGAAAGAAAACTGTTTACTAAAACAAAATACGATCAAATCACTATAAGGTAAAAACGTGCCGCTCCCTGTCATTTGACGTCATAAGTGCCTATTTGGCGCGAGATAAATTGTGCCTTACTCAAGTTAACCTACCTCCTACGAAGGCCAGAAGTAGTATGATGTTTTTAGATATTGTTTGAAGTATTGCCGGGTCCCACAAGATCGATATATTAGGTATTATAATGCCCAAGGTCATACGCAGTAGTCTTAAGCACGCTTCCCACGTCATATTATGACTTTATTGATAGCAAAAATTCACGCAGCTCTGTCACAAACAGAACCCATAACTTTACGTTTGTGAGCATGATGAAAGTACCATAGAAGCCAAATTTTCGATTCACATGAAATAATGAACGTTCTGACACATGTTATATTTTGATATGAAGATGAATCGAATCATTATCATCAATATTCTCTTCTCCATTGCGACGCAGTCAAAACTTTCTTTCCATCACGCTCATGAGCTCCCACAGAGCCATGAGCCAGCAAGGAGCCTCTCACTGTTGTCCCGTTAACTGTGCCAGCCGGGAAAAACCAGCTCAGAGTATTGTGCGGGGCGGCGGGCGGCGGGGCGGGGCGCGCATTACTCACACCCCGCTGCCCCGCCCACGTAAACAACATATAATTATCAGCGACACATATGCTGCACAACATATGTACAGACAGACACGGTGTACGAACGGTGCGGAATGGGAAAAGCTTGTATTTTGTTTAGATGTAGAACAAAGATTGACACTGGCTTCGACTACATCCTATATAATCTATATAAAGGCGAAAGTTTGTATGTATGTATTGATGTCTGGATACACGGATTTTTTATAGAAGCCCAGTATATTGGCTCCTCCCAGGCTGATGGTAAGCAAGAGAGGAACCCACATCGCGATGACAATGGATTTGATATATATTCTACCCGTTAGCATCGCCATACTGACCCACAAGGTGTTTTTTCACGCTCCTTTTGAAAGATTCCATATCAACGGATGTATGTTTGTCACGCTATCACGCAAAAACTACAAAATGGACTGGGTTGAAATTTGGGACAATGATAGGTGAGATTCTAGATTACCAAATGGAATACTTTTTATTCCGAAAACGCGAACAAAATCACGGCCAACAACTAGTGTACATCCATTTCTTTTTGTTGAATAGCTACACTGTATCGAACTCTCTTTTTCCTAATATCGTTTAATAATTCACGTAATTTCACGATAGAACACGGGTTTTCGATAAGATAAGATAAGGCTTACAAAGATTCTGAGAAGATCGTTTCAAGGCAAAAGTCTAAAGTAAGTTGTCCACATGGGCATTTTGCTTGACTCTAGATATGCGTTCCACTCTATGGATAGTTTTATTTATCACTCACCACTGAACATTACTGATACTGATAATACACTTACGATTTTAAAGTTTTGAGTCATAACTGACACAGTTGAAATGTTATGGTTCACTTAATAATAATGTTAAATACTTCTCTTGGTAGTTCTGATACTTACTTACTTATTGTCTTAGATGTTATAAAGTGATGAAACTGATTTGTTTTGTCAAAACACTTTTGAGCAATTGTTTTTTGTTCTCCACACGTTCTCATTGGCAAGTTGATTGCGGAATATTCATACATTTAGTTAAGTTTTGCGTAACCTTTATCACCTATTAGCACAAAGTTAATAAACATTATCGCAAGGTTAATCGTTGTTAGTTTACTTAATTAAAAAAACTGTTTAACTAAATCAAAAATCGAAGTATGATTAAAAGCACGTCAGAATTCAGCAGTTTGGACTTAGCACCGCATTTATGTCATGTGCATACAACTAATATCTACAACTACCTAATATGCAAATTTTTACCTCGACGTACTATTGACCGTATATATTTTTTCCGCTTTCTTTTTAAGCCACTAACAATATCATAACAACTCTTATTATTAAATGATTCATGTCAGGTTGGAATTTTCTTTTTTCTCGTTTCTTTTTACCCAGCCAGGTACAATAAAATTCATACCGCTCAGCTCAGTTTAAAATGCATAAGGCGCGCCGCAATGTCGCTTACCTACGGGAAGGTAAGTACTTGTATCATTCCGAGTGGACGCGGAAAACGCATGGATATAATATCTACTTATAAGTCGGGAAATAAAATACCTATATTATAATTAAAAAGATAAAATTAATTAAAAACGGGTAATTAGTTCGTTATTTAGAGCAATTATATTATAATGTTTGCCTTGTCCTAAAATAAGTGTAGTAGTAACAAAATAAAATTGAAGCATGAATTCTAAAGATCAGCTGATTTTATAAGAAGTGTCTACTAACTCCCTCATTTATCTATATCGCTAATTATGCTTATGATCAGAAATATGTATTATTGACCCTGGTATTGGTGGAATAAGGAGGAAGAACTCATAAAAATTATAAAATATGATTTTCATTTCCTGCAGTTGCTCTCATCTTCTAACATAGCGTGCGGTTTACTTATTTCATTGAAGATTATTAGATATTATGTAATGCCACTTTAGACCATATCTCTTAAAAAGTTAATTAACAATAACAAATAAATAAATAAATATTGGACAACATCATACACATTTCTTTGATTCTATGGTAAGTCCATGTGTTACAGAAATCAGAAAAAACGTCGGTACCATAACACTCAGACCCAATAAAATATGTATAGAAAAGTTCGTTTCCCATAGTGACCCGACCGGGGATCGCACCCGGACCTCAGAGATGGCGCAAAACATCCGGCCCGCTCGCCTTTCGGCCACCGAGTTCGTCAAATTGTCATTTTCCTTTAAGGCACGGCACATTTAAAAAGTTTTCCTTTCTCGCCCGTCTATCCATGTTTCCAAGTGAATGAAATAAAAATTCTTACTCATACCAAGAGGGAATTTAAAACGCGCCCAACGCTGTATCAGTTACCTCGCATCGTACCGAATGGCCGGCGCGTGACTTGACTCTCTAAATGAAGTGCGATTACCTACCTGGCTAAGAGAGCGGTACTCCGGCTCATTGGACTCGCGAAACAATTGTACATCAATTGTTATAGTTCGGGATTTTAGTACCAACGGTATTAAACATCATGCAAAATTAGCTATAAGTTCAGCTTTTTTGAAACGGAACTGAAATTCTCGCTAAACAATTGTACATCAATCTTCACATTGTTATAGTACAATTTCACGATTTTAGTATCAGACATTCAACCATCATGCAAAATAAGTTATAAGTTCAGCTTTTTTTGTAATGGAACTAAAATTCTTGCGAAACAATTGTACATCAATCTTCACATTGTTATAGCGACTTTTGTACCAGCAGTTTTTAGAATCATGCAACACTTTTTTGTAATAAAAACTGCATTTTCTTGCCGGGTTGTTTAGCTATGGGTTCCGAACCAGAAGTAACTGTCTGCTGGCCTGGCCTATAGCACGCGACTGAACTAGACTTTTAGCTCTTTGTTTCTTACCTTTGCCAGCCACATG
Source organism: Glyphodes pyloalis (assembly GCA_037074685.1). NCBI lineage: Eukaryota > Metazoa > Arthropoda > Insecta > Lepidoptera > Crambidae > Glyphodes > Glyphodes pyloalis. The sequence continues at coordinate 138,380 of JAYKKO010000051.1, forward strand.
GCATATATCGCCGCTCCACCTTGCTGAAGAACATCCACTATGTGCCAAGATGGAATCTCCACTCTAAAACACATCAACTCCAGAAGCTACATGTATGCTCTGCAATAGATGCAGCTAGCTCACTGCAACCTCAGTTTGCTAATTCTTTGTGATATATGTCGATGACTCTCTGGTTATCTGTTGGATCTCGTCATTTTGGTAGGTATTGTATCATCAGGTCACTTCATTTGATTATAGAGACTATTCATAAGTATTACTGATGATCTATGTGAATAAAAAGATTTGACTATTGACTATCGAGAAATATATTAATTAACACCAAAAGGAATTGGGTAACCACAAACCACACAATCACATATATACATGTATATCAGTAGTCCGGGGAGTTTTTGCATAATTTGTAACATTTTAAACTTCTTAGGACTTCTACAATTACTTAAAAATTAACATTAGCAGCGATTCGACTTTTTAAGGAAATAGATATTATTATGCGACGAGAGCTTAATCTTTTTAGAAATTAAAAGTACCTATAAATTTTAAGACTTTCGCGTTCCATTTTAAACATTTAAAATAATTAAACGGGTCAAAACGCGACACCATTTTTATTTAGTAGTTAATACGAACTACTTACTGCCCACGTTTCGGTTAGGTTGCACCAACCGTGGTCACGAGCTGACTGGTCTTGCTCGCCTTCGTCTGTTCGGGGGAGCTTGCAAATCTTTATCCACCCGCACATTGTCACATAACAAAATATTATTGAAGTCACTTTGACACACTACCCAGTATCCGGAATTTTTTTTAAATGTTTTGACCCGTTAAATTATTTTAAATGTTCAAAAAGTACCTACTTATTGTAGTGATATTTTCTCTTTATTCCAGAAGCCAGATTGATTAAGGAAATGAAAGAATAAAGGTTAGCTTATCTGTAGATTTCGATAATAACCCACATTTCTTTCAAATGAAATCAAAATATTGGTAGTACCTAACCCTTGCAGCTCAAAAGTTTACCCGCCCCGCCTATACCATCCATAATATTATGGTAAAATTCAACCCTTCTATTCTGCGCTATTAAATTAAAAACTTTTAATAGGTATCAATAAACTTTTCGAATGGGAATGGATACCTACGCTAGTACTGTCACTTGCACTAGAACATACAGCTTCGTTCTGATGTGAACTTTATGGTAATGTCATAAGAGTTAACGTTTGTACATTTTATTGGTTGTGACTGTACTACATGTAGCAGGACACCCTCACAAAATGGCCGCGCGTGATCAGACTCGCGATCGCCGTTATTCATACGAGCCCGCAATTTGAATGTTTATTTCGGCTGAATAATGCTCCGTTGGAAAATGCAGAGGTATTTTTGCAGACTACTGATGGAAATTCAAAATATGCCTAGGCCTGTTTGCTGTACGTACTAAAATGTTCCAATATGGCTCAGTTTATATACGACTACTTTTTTCTTTTGTTACTTACTTATCTAGTTTTTTTTTTTCAGTTCAAAATATTTTAACTAGATAAAAAGGCGTGCAAATGTTCTTTTTTCACAGAGATGGCCTAATAATCTGGTAAAAAAATTAATAAGAGGTAATTTTTCTGCTTTGACGGGATCAAGGCCAGATTTTTAGTTCAGCTAGTCCTCGGCTATTACCAAACTATACACACTATACCTACAACAACACTTACATGAAACGTTAGGTTCACTGTGCGATTTATCACAAATATACATATAAAAAAACAATTAAAAGTACATAGTTACAGGTACATAAGCTTCATGGCACTTACTATTTTTCTTTTTCATGGAAACACATGTACCATTATACAGACAATAACAAAAATGTTTTTGATTCATCATTTATCTTATTTATACTCGTAACTTACCGGTACGAAAATCAAGATACATTATCAAAAATCACAATAAAAAATAATGATTTTTGTGACACAACTAAATTTAAACGACCGATTAAACTAACGTCTATTTGAATAAAAGTTTACGTGGAATTAGTATTCCACGTAAAATATAAGTTATAATTTGCAAATTAGAACTGGTATCTATTAGTAAAACATTTTTTTTTCTAAATCTGTGACTACGTTGCAATAGTACCTATTCAGTTACCTTGAATTTATCGACAAGATAGGTACCTAACTGGAAATATAAAGGCTGTTACCCGAAAGAGGGGAAGGAAAAGGCACAAGGGAGCGTGCGAATACATGTTGCGATAAGAGACGGCGTTTGTTTATGGTTAGGATGCCATCTTTGCGCGCGATGGCGGGAAATGTGCAAAAACGACATGGCCGCCGCGACTCTTTCACAGATAAAAAAGGATAAAATAGATAGCTGTACATACCTACATAAAACAGAATAGATTTAATTCTTATGAAGTTTTTACAGACAGGATTACGGATACTAAAAAATATCATGAGGCATGTGAAATGATATTTAAAATTGAATATGCAATAAAGCTTTTGCCACCAAAGCTTTGTAAGCGGATGCCTATTTTAGCTGTGTAAATGTCATTAATTCAATGTAGTTCGATAGTTTTAACTGTAAAAAGTATGAAAAACAAATGTAATTTTCTTAAAGTTTTCATCTTATCCAACTAGGCCAACCAAGGTCCAAAATTACGGAGATTTAACTTATGTTGTATAAGAACGCTAGATTTTATTCGGGAGTTCGTCCGCGTAGACTTTTTTCCACGTGATTATGGTATAATGTAGATTTCACCCGGTTAAAGAATTTAAAAATCGGATCATTATTCCTGGAGATGACCCCAAACACCTAAACTCACAAGCTTTCATTTTAACCAAATTTAGAAAATTAACCAGTAGGTACCTACTTACTATTTGTTTGATTGATCAAGTCACCATTACCATTGATCGCATTTTATTTTTACACCTCTAGTCGCCAAATGGAAACAAGCCCTTGTTAATTTCGCGAAATGTTTTCGCCGCGTCCCCAGACGTTGAGTGACGGTAAATACACAGACAGACATGTCTATTATCTGATACGGATCTGTACTCGCGCCTTCATGAAACATTAATGTTCTGCCAGCTGACAGATGGGCTTCTGATACCAAACGTGGCTTGCAGTTCGCTTTGAGCCTGCCGCGCGAAATGCGACTTTAATCCAAAGAAACAAAGCGCGCTGGCCCGTCAATGGTGGTCAGCCATTCCTGGGCATATTTTAGGATTGTATTTCGAGGTGTCATGTTCGCTGTGGTGACACGAAAAGATGATATAGCCGCACGTATAATGTAGTAGGTAACATTTTGGAATGCTTTCTTGTAAACATTAGGAGGTGATGCAATTATTGTATCAACTGTACCTTTACTTCTTACCGTTTAGGGCCGATTTTCCAACTCTAAAATGCGTGATATCTTTTAACAAATCTAGTTTATTAAAATGTTTATTAGGCGCCCATATCGGTGTACATTTTTAAATCCTTATTTCTTCTTTAAGTAATTATAAAACTGATGGTAACTTTGGAAACAAAATAAATACCAGTTAATTTAAAAGCAAAGTAAACTATTTCGATCAAGGTAGCTTTCATCAATATTTGCAATAATATCCATACATTATTTTTAAACGATTTCAAACAGTCACATAAGAATAATCTGGCGAATTCAGCGGCTTGAGTTATTGTTTAATTTATAATAAGGACTTGCCGTGATGTTTATCTGATAATTGGAAAAACACAAAATTAATTTATTGATCCGGTGTCTATGGAGCAATAAATATACGACCCTACTGTCATTCAAGTGACAATGATGTAAAACGAACAAAAGTGTTTGTTACGTTGTTAAAAAACATACAATAAAATCATATTGTGAGCCCTCTGCCCCCTCTTTCAAATATTAAAAACGGGCATTAATCAACCAGTGCACACTCGTTGTACCAACGGTGCCAAAAACATACAAGAGAAAAAAACCTCAAATACTTAAGGAGACCCCGTTGTCTCTGCTTTAATAAGTGTTCCTATATTTCTCCCGGTCCACCCCCGATGATAAGATGCAGCATTTTATAAATTTCCCCGCGCATAAACTATGCCGGCTCTCAGAAAGGGGGGGGGAGGTCTGTGTAATAACTGCGCTGCATCACGAACGAACTTGCCGCGGGAAGATTTTTCTATATTTACGCGCCATTTTAAGACATCTTAAGGTACACGTGTGGTTATATTCAGAAGGAACTCTCTGTATAATCCTAACTTAGCTTAACAGGTAGAGAGTGCTTTTTTAAAGTCTAACTGTTGCATTTTTGTGCAATAAAGATTTTAAATAAATAAATAAAACTAGAACAATTTCATTTTCTGTCATTTGCTTTTACAATGCACAAAACTTACTCATGTATTGTAAAACTGGTTATAATTATTGTTTAATCATAATCAAACATAAAAAATCGAATTTATACCATCCCTTCTATCCAAGAAGTTGTCTGAAACTTTTAGAACTTAATCCTAATTATATAACAAACGTGAAAGTATAGATGTAACTACTAAGTAGATTTAGATACAATTTAGTTGATGGATTAATTACATACTAGAACATCATATAAGATACATGTTATACTGAAAAAACATGAACAAAATAGCAAGCTACTGCTAGTTGCACCACGTGTCTGATGCAATTCTGAGCAAAAGGAATATCTATTAGCCTATTTTAAACCAAGAACATAAGATACCAACGTCAGAGATTTATTTTTTGAAGTTGGTACGCGTATTTCCGTCTACTATCTTATTTCAACATACCCAAGATTTCCAATTTTATAATAAGTGAAAAATACTTCACAAAAAAAAGTGGACCTTTTACTGCCTTGCACAGCCTAATCTAGCTAAGATTAATTTTTCCTCTACCTGAAACTCTAAGAAGTGCGTCTGAAAGAAATTGCGTTTTAGCGATAAAACTGAATTCATTTTTTTTACTTGTTCTTATGACATATAGATTTTCAGAGAATTTTCTTTGTCTTTAAAATGTATCTACTTGTAAACTACAACTGTACATGGTAGCAAGGATTTTCTTATTTATTTTAGCACGTATAGTGCTATCTTAATTTGGACGTGGCCCTTAAATGCATTTTTTTTAATTTTCTTACAATTATGTACTCTTTTAACTCGTTTTAATTGATTTTCTAAAATAATTTTATATGAGTTATTACTTACATAACATGCCTTAGTTGCACCATAATGACATCGACCCGCGAACGCATTTAAAATACACACTACATGTGTCGTAGTATAGGAAGAGCGTTCGTAGCTCATTGCTACGAGCAGTGCTACGAAAGTCTACGACTAAACAGAAGTAAAATCTACGCTACGAGTTCCCAAGATGACGAGTGATATTTTTACATTATTGGCGGCATATAACATGTATATGGCGAACCTATAAACTTTTATAGTCGCACAGGTTCCTTACAAAATCCATCTAACAGTACTAACCCAGCTGTTAAGAGCTACAAAAATGTCAGATAACAGCGGCACGCATAAACGGTAACGGCGCGAAGGCTGGCTGTAAAATTATTTTCCTTGACATTAATTTCGGCTAATTCAATACTCTTATCGGGCAGGTAGACGCGACGAACTAAAGTGCGTTGTCAAAACCGGCACTCCATTATTGGGCATACATTTTTAGGCGATATGCCCCCCGGCAGGGTTACGTGGTAGGCCGGCCCGTTATCGTCAGTTTCTGCATGAACGCGCGCGTTACGGGCCTGCTCCTCCTCCCCCGCCCCGCGCCCCGCGCCCGGCGGGCCCACCTCGCCCCCCGCACGCCGACGAGGAGATCTTGACACTTGAGCTTAATTTATTCGCGGGAGTTAGCTCTTGTAACTGAGAATTGTGTTTGAGATAGGATATCGGAGTTTGTTCTTGGTTAAAATGTTCGTACTTTTAGCGTGGCTAGGTCTGTGGATTTTTTTTATATATTTACAGTAATTTCATTTATTAACTCAATGTGTGTCCATATAATAACTCTTATATGATAAAAAGCGTATTACAGTAAACAACTGCAGTATGATAGTAGTTCTTATAACCACGATTATAAAACCATCACATGACAACACACTACAAAGTCAAATACATATATCATAAATAAACTGATTTAAACGCCCCCGAAAATCGCTAAGTCATATTTTGGTTGTTGTAATCATCTGAGCACTACAGGTTAATAGATGCACGGAGCTTATCTGCGGTAATTTTAAAGTCATTAGGCTTTAGGTTATCTTAGCATTTTCTTGCATTAAATAGCATGGGTCCACAGTATCGTATGATAAGCGCAGCACTACCGGTTTTCCATGCGCTTAAAAACTTAAAGGTATATATACGTGGGATGAAAAAACTGAGATCGCTCTGAAATGATTGGGCCTGAAAAAAGCACGGAATTAAACGATCAGGGGACCAACAACACTTTAAGAAAACAACTGTACGTGGAGAGAGGGGCTCGGCACACAAAACTATTTTCGCAGACAACAAATAGACGCCTTTTGACGTCGAATTATTATATTACAAACAGCTGATATACCTAGCAAATGATGTAATCGTGCGTAGCGTGCACATTCTGCGCAGTTGTGTATCCGCGCCCTTACTTTATCGAATTTTATTGACGTTGAGTGTCTGATAAAACTTTAATTACCAATCCTCACGTAAACTAAATCAATTGAAATGTTTATGTGACCAAAAGCTTGCCTGGAGTTATGAGAAACTGATGCATTCATTATTTTGTGGCTTGACTTGTAGGTAATGCCTGTCAACACAGGGCTTGTTGACTTAATTACAAAATCAGAAATTATTTATTAGCACACACAATCAATACACGGTACATACTCATTAAAGTAACACGAACAAAAGATAAACAGTAAAATATTAACAAACAAAAAAGAAAGAACATATTGATTGCGCAACTAACAAGGTCCCAGCGGAACCTTAATAATGGTGATTAGTGATTACTTAACGACTTGTAATTTTAAATTTTTTATTCTTTATGGAAAATTACCATCAGGTTTAAAATCAGACAAAAGTCATTTAATATTATTCATATATATTTTATATTATGTATGTGAAGTGATTTAACTTTAATTTTAACTTAGTAGTAGTAGTTAGTAGGAATAACCGAACAAATCGCAATCATTTTCTGCACCACAGTGCATGTATCAATAGTGATTGGTCGCAGTACTCCAAGCGGCAAAGCGGGCTTCGCTTTAGATACGACGCCGCAACACAACCAACCGGATTATTATTGTCTCATCCTCCCAATAGGCACAAGTATCAACACTCCTCCGTCGATGTAACCTGACTGCAATGTTAGCCTAGCCTATAAACAAGACAAAACTGGCAGAATTCGAGCAGTTGATAGATAACAAGTATCAATATTACACGATCGTAGTATCCTGGGCGATAAAGCGTGCTTAACAGCATAAATGCAACAGCCATACCTAGCCTAATAAAATATGTTCAGAATAAATACGTAAAGCAGCGGACTTAGTGCCATTTCGCAGCAGACTACCAGTCAACCACACTTTTGAGTGAAGGTATAATTGATAAAATCTGAGTTACTCTGAACTGTGTGCGGTAAAAGAGCAGGTGGTAATTCAAGCTAACTTGGAATTGAATTAACCTTAATCTTTTTAATAACCTTTCAGGGTTTCATGTCTTGGAGCTATGATAAAATTATGTCAACTGTATAACCACATGTGTGCAATAAAGAATTTTGAATTTGAATTTGAATTTAACATACCTGCATGTGCAAAGCTATACAATTTTTAGGTTAACATAGCGGAAGAAACACAATTTTTTTTTCATCAATCCCCCAATCTGAACTCAAATAAGTTTCAAATTTTTAATATCCATTTTTCCTCGTCCATTTATTGAATATCAATCTGGCTTGGTCGCCGTATCCCGCTGACAAAGCGAGCGGCATAAATACAGAGCCGCGACACCAGCGGATTATAATTGTTTCATCCTCTCGGTGCCGAGTTATAGGAACAAGTATCAATACATTGCGGTCCACGTAACTGACTTAAAATTATGTTTGATAATGCAAGCAAAGGAACTATGCTTATTCGATAGACAGTCAAAGGCGCATCAGGTCATACACTTTTGACTTGGCACCGTCTACCTCTATTATGTCGTGTCATAAGTATAACTATTGAACTGCAAGTGTTTAATTTGGCTAGAATTATACTTGTACTTAAATAAGTACCTAAGTAACATAGATAATATACGCAATTTACAAAAATTGCGCCAAAATACAAATAGCGTTCACAGTTTTGGATCAAAGGCTTATAAATTTAAGCGAACCGAATTGAAAATAATGCCTTATGCTTTTTAAAAAACAGCTGACTCTCTTACTCTGCTGAACTAATATTAATCAGGCATTGCTAAAACCTACTTCAAGGAGGCTCTCAAGTAAAAAAACCCCATAGAAATCGGACCATTTGTTTGAGAGTTACGATGCCGCAGATAGATACACACAGGCAGATAGACATCAACGTCCAACTTATACACCCCTCCTTTTGCTTTGGAGATGAACTAAAAACGATTATAGATGTAAAACCATGTTAAAATTATTTTTCCCATCATAAATCATTTTGTACATGAAATATCCAAGGGTTGACCTCTTAAGTGCAATAATTACCTGTGCCAGAGGAAGCCATTCTCCCTCAACACTTTTCTACATTTATGTTTAAAGCCAAAATAAAAAAAGATTGTAGGTTTGTTGTAAACTCTATTATTTTTATTTTAACCCTAGGCGGAAAAAGAACGGGGTGTTACAGATTTTACTTGTATATATATATCTGTTTGTATGACTATGGCATCGTAACTCCCAACTCAAACGAATGAACTGATTTTGATTTCGGTATTTTATGTTGGTAAGTCGGGAGTGGTCCTTTTAACCATATTTGATGTAAATCGATCTAAGATAGCCGCCACCACGAAATGTCGTATTACATATTTTGACACATCTCCCTAAATAAGGTATCAAATAAAAGGGCTTGAGTAGTTCTTTGTATTATGACACATTTCAAATCAAAATGTTTCAATTTTTATGTCAATTTATTATGTCTGATATTCTACTGACTTTCTTTTTAGTGTAAAACTAGCTTTGAGTGCAGGTTTATTTGTAATGTGAAGTACAAAGTTTCTTGCCGGGATCTAATCTGTAAGTTATAGGTTCCGAACCGGAGGTAGCGTCATCTGGCGTTTCATAAATATTAGTGATGTAATTTACATGAATAAAAGAATGTTTAACTTCGAACTCCTTTCGCGGGTGTATCAATACCACAAAGTCGCCGTACAAGCCGTAGGGCGGCGTCCGCCGGATAAATACGGACGACAAACCGCAGTACAACCGGATTATAATTGTTTTATCCTCTCCGCCGCGGCGGGACGGGGATCTGTCCGCGAATCCCCGGGAAGTAGCTACATGCCTATCGAGTTGTAGGGTAAACCATAAACAACATTATGATTTTTTTACTTATAAACTTTTTTGCACAAAAAAGTGCAGAAGGTAGACTTAACGCTTAGAGCATTATGTACCAGTCAACCCGTAGATCAAGCAGAAAGTTAGTTTATGGGTGCGGTTACAGTATTAATGTGTGTATGGATTACAAAAAACAAATTAAAAAGCAATAAACTAAACACTATAATATGTTAGTAATAGGTAATGTTTTTGGCTGTCATACCTAACTAGCTTTAACGCATATATGTTGTCGTTACTTTCATCCTGTGTTTACCTTGCTATCGTAGCTATTTAACTTATGTATAAGTTGATATAGGATAATCTATCTACCAAAGGAGACTGAGCGAAAGTGGTCCGTGAACCAATAGCGATTCTATGGTGGTATGTATGGGATACCGCAACTACATCTAAGGCCTAACATAACACTAAATATATTCCTCAAAAATTAAGTCGTTTACATATGTTTTGCCTGCCTTATAAAAACAGTCTATCCTAGGTTTTGCTAAACATATGCGAATTGCGTAATGCCAAACAATATTCCAACTATACATATAAATAAAAATATATAAAATAACGGACTTCCCCTCAATGTCTCTGGGATACCATTATCAGATCCTGGTTTTTATATCATAGTACCACTTCTGGAATATCTCTATTCCAACTAAAAAAATATCATCAAAAACGACGAAACACAAAACACCCTAAAAAACATATAAAAATTCTGGGACCGCACGCGCGATACCAACATAAAATTTTTTATACAATATTATTTACCACATTCAATCATTATGTTCCAAATTTGAAAAAGAAAGATAAATAGGTACCAGTAGGTAGTCAGCTGCCACCCACCTCTAGACAAACACTGAACTAATCTCGGCTCCAAGTTAGACAATAACTTCAGCTGTTATCACGAGGAATGGCGGCTCGCCGCGTTCCCGATTAAAATCGCAACTCGAATAAATCCAGCGTTATCGAGTTATTTGGGCAATTAATTATTACTTGTGCTCACTTGCCGCCCAACTTCGTGGAGGGGAACAGTTGATATCTATTCGCGAAATGACGTTGCTAGCAACTACCCTCTGGATTCTTCTCTTCTAGATATCTTTTTACATATCTACAAATACGAATACTTAGTATCAATGCGAAAGTGTGTCTTTTGGACAAATTCAGGTATTAATCGAACATTTGATAGAAGTTCGGTAAGCCAAAATGATGGTTGGCTAATTTTGGTAAAATTTCCTATGTAGATAAGCTAACGGTAAAGTTGACTCTTTATAATAAAGTAAGAGCTTACCAAGAAAATTTCATGAATTTTGTTCGGACTTTCAACAAAAGGGTAGACGAAATTTTAAGCTACCGTTATTTAACTGGTATACTCTGGAAAAGGATAAAAGTTTGTCTTATATAAAATCAGCATCAAAGGATTCCTACGCACGCAAAACTACTGACAAGATCGCTCGTGTACTTGAGATGAATACATTATTCAAAGGGAACCAAGAATCATTTAAGATTATTTTCATTACCTAGGTATTTGTTTATAACACTAAGAGGGCACTTACCGGAGGCTAACGGATGATACAGCAGAAAAATTTCATCGCCTACGATAACTTGCGGTTAGCTCAGTTGGTAAGAGCAGCACGCGCGATACGTGAAGGTCGTGGGTTCGATTCCCGCACTGCAAGGGGAGATAAAAATTTTCTGTTTCTAATATTTAAAGTTCGCTAGTACGGCGTTTAGTACTATAAAAATAACAAAATCGATTTGTTTATAACAGCCAATCCCATGGTATTGGTACCTATATGAGGGAACGTTACTAGAGCTGAATAGGTAGATGGATAATACAACAACCCTTAGTTACAAGTTTCGTGTAAATAGCGAAGATGTTATAAATCTAAGCACTCGCCACGATTGCGCCGTCTAGGAACATGAACGACGGTAACAAAGTTTCTTCAGTATATATCTGTGCACTTATGACTTACGCGCTAACTCCGCCGCCAAATATCTATAGTTCACTGTAGATAAGAGGATTCACTCACAAACATACTCTGTACATATTGGGTGATTTTGGTTTAGACGTGTTAGGTATATATGAGCCTATAGATGAGTCTGGAATAGGCTTTGATTGAAATAAATATAGAAAATAAAATAGCTTAAGCGAAATTAAAAATTAACGACTCATAAAGTGCTTCGAAGATTTTGTTTTACTGACGTAGTTACTCCGCTAACTCAACGAACCAAATTATAGGTAGGTACTTTGGCTTTCGACATTAGGGGGCTCACTCTAAAAAACTTGCCCAAGATTAGAAAGGTGCATCTGGAGCGATAGTGATAACAGTTAATTTTGTTACTACATTCCTGTAACAAATAGAAAAGGAAATAAAACAGAAAATAATTAGTTCTTGTCAAATGCGGTCTAAGCACCGGATTGCTGAGGGCAAGTTGATCGCCCAAATTTCAATAGTACCTACGGATTTAAGCAGAATAAGAGTCAGACGATATTTTAGTGTTTTGGGGACGGCACAGTTAAAATTCAAGTTAATATGTACTCGTAGGTATGTATATAGATAACTGACAAAAATGTTGAGACTTGATAGCATTAATTATGTACACTAGACATAAGCTATATTGCTTATATGTTTTCATGGTACCATATTTGTAAGTTTTGAAAAGAGTATCGAGTTTCCCGCCGGTTCTTCTCGATAGCATCAACATTCCGAACACGGCCGTAGTTCAACAAAATCTGACGATTCATAAATGCTTTGGAAAGTATATTGTTTATGTTTTGGCCTCTATCAAATTAGGGAAGAATGCAAGAAGCAACATTTGAATAGATCTTATTGTGACAGGCGACGAGCCCCTGGAAGGCCTGGAAGGGCTGCACTCGGACGAGACCGGGTCCGGAGACAACTCCAACGCGGGCTCGAGCGGCGCCGACGACGACGCGGCTCGCCTGCGTCTGAAGCGCAAGCTGCAGCGCAACCGGACCAGCTTCACTAACGAGCAGATCGACAGCCTGGAGCGAGGTGCGTATTAATAGTCGGCGGAGTAACTACAGGTTGGCAATTTGGCAAAATGTCACCTCTAAGCGGGGGCTTAGAGGAGAATCCCAACTCCTAAAATTGAGTTTACTCCTACTTTTGATTCGTTACCTTACATTCAAAGTTAATTACTTATTAGAAAATCCACTAAATTTTTGAGTTTGATACTTAAAATGTTTTTTATATTCGGAAAGGGAGTGGGGGGATGTGATGAATTTGCCACGGGCCACCAACGCTATAGTTAGGGTACTGTATCCGGTGGTGCTGTGATGGTTATGGCTGAGCCGAGTTTCCCATAGCATCATCTTAACGGCGATCAGGTCCAATCGGGGGGTTTTGGTGGTACTGCCCTTCTCAGGACGGGGAGGCCCACTCAAGCTCTCTGTTGTCTGCAAGCCTACTACGTACCTAGCCCTCTCGAGTTACCTATTCAGACCTCGCCTGTGCAAGATACTAGTATCTGATGGGTCTTTCATTGTTTTCAGAGTTTGAAAGGACTCACTACCCAGATGTCTTCGCCCGCGAGAGACTCGCAGCTAAAATAGGACTCCCTGAAGCTCGAATACAGGTAGGCTTAAATCTTCATAACATACATTGTTTGCATAAAACCTTTACCTACCCACTCATTATTTGCATTACAACAAGTTCTCATTCAAAATACAAATTTTACAGCTCGCTTATAGATGATTTAGGTTTTTTATTACTATTACTTACGATATATCAAACTCCATTTATATTTTCGCTTGCATTTATTTTTGAATTATGAAAATACAAGACACATCTAGTTACTAATTTCCATCTTACATCAAATAACAAAACGATTTCATTACCAATAAAAATATAAACATACCTACATATTAAACTGAACTAAAGAATAGTAATAGAAAACTTACCTTAGCATACGTGCTAGGCCTGTTGTGTTAACCTAACCCGACGTTAAGGTGTGGTTCTCTAATCGGCGCGCGAAGTGGCGGCGGGAAGAGAAGATCCGCGCGCAGCGGCGCAGCCCGGAGTGCGCGTACGCGCCCCCGCCCCCGCACCAGCCGCCGCACGCCGCGCACCCCGCGCACGCCGCCCACCCCGCGCACGCGACGCACGCCGCCCCGCCCACGCACCAGGCCTACCAGCCGCCGCTCAACGTCGACACTTACAGGTAAAATAAATACAACGCCTAACAAACGAACAAATTGAGCCTTTAGGTTCTTATACATCCCTGTTGGACATAACGTTTCCTAAACTATGAGGATACAAGCCATACCAATCCCTTTACCGACATACTTTGAAAAGCCTTAAAACATTACCTATCTTTTTTCTATAAGACATGCATTTACGAGATATTTATGAGGCATGGTAAGGGTACAACAATTACTTTTAAAAACATCAATAACCTTACCTATATGGCATCTAAGTAGTAGATAATAACTAGTAGTTAAAAAAATCTAAATTGTCAAGAAAATTGACCTGAAATAAAACCTTGCATAACATTCTTCTTACTACCATTTTTACAAACAGTTTAATGGAGACTTAGTGGTTTTTTTTATTTATATATGTTCAAATAAAATATCTTATTAACCATTAATTGAAAAACAAATTATTAAACACTTTCTTATACCTACTTATTATATTACAAAAAGCTTTGGCAAATTCAAAAGAACTTAACAATTTTTATTTATAATTACAGCCCGCTCACCCCAATGGGTTACGGCGGCGGTATGGTCTCAGAAGCACCTGTTTGCGAAAATACGGACTCAGAGCTGTGCAAAGGTGGATTCCTGGGCTACCCCCGATACGAGTTAGGTTATCGGCAACCTCCGCATCCTTATGCAAACCACCACGGATATCAACATGAGCCGGCCTCACCGCCCCCAGGTACGAACAGGCTTAACTCAACTAACTTATTAAGTAACTTATCAAATCCTTATTGATTTGCGTACGAAGTTAGAATAGTTCACAACATTTGATTCTCTTTTTGACTACTCAGTTCAGCATAAAGTTATTCTAATATCAACCAGTTTCGAAATATTTACATCTGAGTCCAGTTCGGTTCTGTACTTAAATAATCCGTTTCTAATTTTCCCCCCTAGTTTGAGGGGGAAATTTGAATGGAACGGATTTAATATACCTACTTATAAAAGCTTTTTTTATAGCTTGACGATCTAACTAAAAAAAGGCCACCGCCCCTTTTTAATGTGACAATTCCAGGACTAAAAAAGTCATCCATCCTAGAAACCCGTCCGTTCAGGCGGTCCCCTGAATAATTTATGATATTGGGTTTTTTGGCTTTAGGAAAGGGAAAAATAAAGAGTTAGTAACGCTTGCCGCAAACAGTTCATGACCGTTTAATTTTGCTCCCCATATAGGTATATGAAGTGTGAAAGTACCTACCTACAGTCAAAAGCACAAACGTCAGCAGACTCTACGCTTAGAACTTTGTACCGCCATTGTGTGGTAGACATAAGAAATAACTAGGAAATATGGACTTGCAAGTGTTTACCGTGATTTGCCGTTTACAGTACGTAGTTGGGACAGTTAACCCCTCTCTCTTCGCCAAATAGGAACAGCGTAAATCTCGAAATCGACACCGCATAATATTCTAAAATGTGCAGTCGCTTTAGTGATAAACATACTGTACTTTATCACGTTATGTATCCGACTTCCGCGTAACCAAGTAGGTAAGTCGGGGTTACGCGGAAGTTCAATGTGACAAGTTACTGAAGAGTAGGTATAGAACTAAAAACGATAACTATGTGTAGAGTAAAAAGCACATCAGACTATCTACATTTCGACTTTGTCCCGCTCTTAAGTAAGTAGTTGGCATTAGGACCAGTACCTAACTGCAAGTGTTTGTGTGATATAATAATAATAATAATAATAATAAATATTCGACAAAATCACATACATTGCTCTGATTCTGTAGTAAGTAGCTTAAGCACTTGTGTTACAGAAATCAGAAACAACGAAGGTACCACAACACCCAGACCCGAGACAATATAGAAAAGTTCGTTTCCTATATTGACCCGACCGGGGATCGAACCCGGGACCACAGAGATGGCGCGACGCCTAAGATATGCTGCGTACATCTGAAATCCATTTCTCGTGTTCTTGTTTGCCATTTGCAAGAGTTTTATCTTTATCCTTCCAGAGTTGGGTGGTCTCCTAGGAGCAGGAGTGTCAGTCCCTCTCGCTGTGCCGGGACAAGACTCCCAGCAGTACTGGTCGCGGCTCCAGTGACCCTGGTGGAGCTAGTTTCGTTGCCCGCTACTTAAGCCAGCCAGCTTATCACATTAGAGTTAATATTGTACCACGAGGGAGTCCTTGTAGAGTTTATTCCCATACAAGAGACG
The DNA here is from genome assembly GCA_037074685.1 of Glyphodes pyloalis. Classification (NCBI taxonomy): domain Eukaryota; kingdom Metazoa; phylum Arthropoda; class Insecta; order Lepidoptera; family Crambidae; genus Glyphodes; species Glyphodes pyloalis. Next base: position 154,213 of record JAYKKO010000051.1, read on the forward strand.
AATTTCGAAAACACAGTTCCGTGCCTCAAGATGCAATTTATACTTCCAAATATGTTTCACGAAAATTAACCTCTATCTGTAATGATCTCTTGGCATTCCAAGAGCACATATTATTTGTGTGAGCAAGACAGCAATACTATAACCGAGGGAACTTTCGCTAACTCGGCAAAACATTGCCTATTGTCTACACGTAAATAAACATTTTTCAGTTATCACTACATAGTAATAAACAAAATCGCTTTTTCTGTCCCTATATCCCTTTGTACGCTTAAATCTTTAAAACTACGCAACGTATTTTCATGCGGTTTTTTTTAATAGATAGAGTGATTCAAAAGAAAGGTTTTTATTTGCAATAAAGAATAGAAAAACCAATATTTCTAAATATTTACATTACATCCGTGCGAAGCCGGGGCGGGTCGCTAGAAGGTTAGAAAATGAACATCACAAATTAATTCTTTTTAGAATAAACTATTCATATAGGCAGTTACAAAGGCATAAAAAATATGTCAAAATTAATGCATGTAGGCGTTTTAAGGAATGTTTTAAACGGATGATATTATTTATCATTTAAACTGAATATCTTTAAAATTCAGTTATTTCAAAATCAACGTGTTCTAGAAATAACTGAAAAGAAATAATGCGTTTATCGGTTAAAATGTAATATATATCGATCACACATAGTATAAAGAATCAACATATCCGTTAGTTGCCACAAAACAGGAATACGAGCACAAAGCATAGGCTCAAAAGTATTTATATTATTCGTTAAACTATTTCATTCAAATGGTTCATATTAAAAACTGATAGAATATAACAAGTGCACATATGATGTGCAATTAAATTCAAAACAGCCGGAAAGGAATTGTTTGAATGAAGTGATTTAATATATTGGTGTAAATGTTAATATCTTTATTCTAATTAACACATAAACCATAGATAGGTATTAGATAAGAATAGAATGTTAAGAATCGGCTCTGTATATTTGTTGTAAATGTTAATTTAATTAAGGTCAAGTCTAAATGAGATTTATTCGTTAGTGTGTCTCGTTAAAAATTGTAAAAATTTGTCCGCACATTGTCAAAATTAAAACTGTATCTTAATGAAAATTTATTCAAAAAGATATTTTTTAATAAAACACAGGGCTTCTTAGGTCTAAGGTAAACTGTAAATAAATTCATTTGATGTATGTAATGTTAATTGTGAATCATTTTCAATGTGACGTAATTTTATAACAAAAGCGGTGAGCATGTAGATAAATATTCAATTTAAACCGAAATCAAGTAGTATTATCAAACCAAGAATGTTATAATTATAATTACCTAAGTGTATCTCAAATCAGTTGTGGTATTACTTTCGAATTTATTAAACCTAATTACTGTTAGTTTTAAACTGTATAAACATACAGAAATACATCAAATTGTGCATAATTGTGTGATGTCGATAAAGCGTTTTAATAACAGCATTATTTAAATAAAATTTTGGATCAAGTAACAGTATATTTTTTCGTTCCCATCCACAGAAAACAATAAAAACTACTTTCTTAAAATGATTTAAGTGATTACATTGGCACTGGGCCCAAAATACTACCTTGCAAGAAACAGTATCGAAACTTTTGTCGTCTCATGCGATAAATTTGACATATTGCGTATGCTAGGCCTGCAGGTGTCTTTTAGGTACACTGTTCTATTAAAAGAAAATTAAAACAACTTTGTACAAGTAATATATTTAATTAAAGCTTTTACCATACTATAGCTAGGAGCACTTTAATGATTTTAGTATGAACTGGCAAGAAACTGATTTCACAGTTACAAAAACAGGTCAACCTACCATCTAGGTAGGTACTACAGAGTGTACCATATACATTACGTATTTTAAGTTATTTTATTTCCATTTTATATCATAGATTGTTAAACTAAGTATTGCTAAGTTAAAGACAGGTTAGAATGTCCATTGTTGGTACGCAAGGGCCTACAGTAAAAACACAACCTTATAAATTTTAAATTTTTTAAATGAAAAGTTTTGGCACCAAAGACATCAAGAAATACTTATTTTTTTAACAACTGTCACTTCATCATAACACAATAGTATTAATTTCAAAATTAACTCGCTGATATCGAAAAAATAATTAAATAAGAAATATGTATCTACTTTCTTTTACCAGTCGAGTCTGAATGAAAAAGTGCATTTTAAATACCCAGGTAAGTATTTACTTATAAGCTACTGGTTTTTTTTAAAGTCTATTAACTATCTAGAGAAAACATTTATTTAAGGCTGTCAATGTAATATTGCTTATATTCGATAAAAACGTTTGCTTCTACAGATGGCTATCGGCAGAAACTTTACCAAAATAAATTGTTAATGATGACAATATCCCTATTTATTCACACACAATATGTAACTCAAAATAACACAAAAACTTCATAAAACAATGTTTAGTCTAAATTATATTTCGTCGCTTCATTCTTCAGATATGATATAATAAATTACCAGGTAGTCCCTCTGTTTACCAGGCAACGCTCACTAGTCCCTCTGTTTACCAGGCAACGCTCACACAATTTTTAGAGTTTTTAAACTAGTCTAACAGATTTTTAAAATAAAAAGTTTTTAAACGAATCTTTTTGTATTTCCGGTTTCACCATAATCTCGCATGGCGCCAGTGGCGCTGTTCATCCCTCTGTTGTGCTCGGTAACGCTCGCACGTATCAAACTAAGTCGGTAGCCATGCCCAAAAGAAACGCACAAGCGCGTATCGAACGCTATGCAAGAAAGATTAGGAAAATTGAAGAACGCCAAAAGCGACGAAGAATTATATCTCCATTTGATTCGTCGTCGGAAGATGAAGGTAAGCGAAAACGTTATAACTTGTTCCAACAGTGCCTATGTAAGTGTTAATTAAACAATACGCTGGTTTTGTTAGTGCTTTGGGATTGACTGCGAGTCAATAACTCTGACGCTTACCAAAACGCAATATTGATCAGCGACTTTTTTATGCATTGGGGTAGACTGCGAGTCTACAACGATGACACCCAGCAGAACATACGTAACTTCTAAAATAGAGGTATCGTTACTCTGCAAAATCAAAAACCGAAGGCTCCAGTTTTTCGTGTTTCTTTTTATTTGTAATACCCACATTTTTGATATTTTTTCGCAACCTAAATACAATTTGTATTTTTAGGTAACGAGATTCCAAATCATAATACGGACTGTGAAATTATTCCGGATCAAATATCGATTACACCGGATATAGCCACGGAACAAAATCTCAGCCAAAACGTGGAACAAATTAACGACCAGTCAGACCTCAGCCTGCAGGCTGAGTCTCCGACCAAAAATTATCTCGATCCCGAACTTTTGTCTGCTTTGGGTGAATCAACATCCGAAAGTCCTGAATATGGCGACAGCATCCACGATAATCTGTCTAAATTGTGGCTTCCCTTATTAAAAAAAGGGATGCCTAAAGAAAGCAAGGACAAAACGCTAAAGGAATACCTCATACCGGATAATTGTAGACTCTTGCAAGCACCAAAATTGAACGCAGAAATATCAGCTGCTATCCCGGATATGGTGCGCAATCGTGATAAAACAATTGTCGCTTCCCAGCAACAACTTGGCCTAGGCATCACAGCAATCAATAGAGGTTTAGATGTCCTCTTGAAGAGCGACAATAAGATCCAAGCATTGAAGCACTTTAGTAACGGTTGCCGTTTATTGTGCGATTCACATAGTTTAATGTCAAAGAACCGAATTAAGTTAATCATGCCCAGCTTAGACAGGACCTTTCTGCATATGATTACCGAGTCAGAAAGAGACGAAACGTTATTTGGATCTTCGCTGTCGGAGAAGATAAAGGCCGCTAAAGCCATAGAAAAACAGAGCCTTCAGATCAAGAAGCCCATACTAAAGCCTCAAAAATCGACAGCAGCTCAGCCCACTGGCCGGTCTGGATCCCATCAGGGAAACTGGGGCGCGCCTCCTCGCTATCCGTCAGCGAACAGGGGGGGGCGAGGAGGTTATCGGCGACCACAAATGGCGTCCACTGTTCGTCGCCAGTACAATGCCCCGACAACGCAACCGCTACGCGCTGCAACCCTGGACAAGCCCCGTGCCCTAGCGCAGAATCACCACTAGCACAGGTACATGCCGGTAGGCTTACCCTTTTTTACGATTGTTGGCTAAAAATCACGAAACCATAAAATCTGTTGTTACTCAGTGTGATATCCCTCATAATTCAATTTCACAGGCAGAAAAACTTGATATCTTAGAAGCCATAAATAATTTAATAAAATTGGGTGCTATATTACAGTGTCATGAAACTCGTGATCAGTTTATATCTAGATTTTTTCTCACTCCGAAGCCTAATGGGGATAAACGCTTTATTTTAAATTTAAAACCCTTAAATCAATTTATTCAAAATAATCATTTTAAAATGGAGGATTACCGTACTGCCTGTAAATTAATACCGTACGATGGGTATTTAGCGACAATCGATTTAAAAGACGCATATTATCTTGTAACCTATAAATCCTTCACAACATAAATATTTGAAATTCCAATTTCAACAAGACTGCTCATCCAGGACATATCAGTTCTGTGCCCTACCCTTTGGGCTTTCTGTTACCCCACGTGTTTTTACCAAGATCTTTAGAGATGTTGTAGGTCATTTAAGACGTAACGGTCATAAATCTGTATCTTGCTTAGATGATTTATTATGTATAGGAGATACTTACGAACAGTGTCTTAGTAACGTTAACGAAACATTAAAGTTACTCAAATGCCTTGGATTTGTAGTTAATTATGAGAAAAGTAAATTGACACCACAAAAATCGTGTAAATTCCTTGGTTTAAAATCTGAAATCTATACTGATGCCTCTTTGTCAGGATGGGGCGCGGTATGTCACGGTAGGTACAGCTCAAAAACTCAACACATAAATTATTTGGAGTTGATGGCTGCTTTTTTGGGTCTTAAGTCATTTGCAAACTGTAAAACCAACTGCGGAATATTACTTACTTCGCATTGATAATACAACTGCTATCAGTTACGTGAACCGAATGGGGGGCGTACAATACCCCCATCTCAATGACTTAGCTCGATCAATATAGGAGTGGTGTGAAGGGCGTTATCTTTGGATATATCTGATCATATGTAAATACAGCGAAAAATTGCGCGGATTCTGCATCTAGAATAGTCAATCCAGATACAGAATGGGCACTATCTGATCAAGCTTTCCAAAAAATTACACACCATTTTGGCGAACCTGATATAGATCTATTCGCTTCGCGAGATAACGCCAAGTGCTTGCGATTTATATCGTGCAAACAGGACCCAGATGCCGAGTCCGCAGATGCATTTACCATCAGCTTGCTTTCAAAATTTTTCTATGCTTTCCCGCCATTTTCGGTCATATTAAAATGTCTCAGAAAAATTATTGATGATGAAACTCACGGTATATTTGTTTTTCCCCAATGGCCATCACAACCTTGGTTCCCATTATTACAAAATTTAATCGTATCCGAAATAATTTATATGAATCCAAATAAATACCTTTTACAATCTTATTTCAGGGATCATCATCCCTTACACAAGAATCTTACCCTGGGTGTCGCGAAGCTTTGCGGCAAGCCTTTATACGACGAGGCGCCGATGCAGATTCAGCGACACTGATGTTGGCTTCGTTCTCCGATAATACAATTAAACAATACAATACTTCGCTAAAACTTTGGTGGCATTATTGTACAGTTAACAATGTAGACAATATATTTGAACCTTCTAAAATACATCTCTTAAAGTTTTTAACAACACAATTCCAAAAAGGTTGTGCCAACGGTAGCCTCAATTCGCATCGTTCTGCTTTATCAGCCTTAGTTGGAATAATATTGGCTCTAACGATTGTGTTAAACGTCTTCTCAAGGGCGCGTATAAACTTAAACCTACCAAACCTAAATATGTAAATACATGGAATCCTCAACAGGTTCTAAACCACGTCTCAGAATGGTACCCTAACAAAGAACTGTCTTTAGAAAAAATAACAAAAAAGCTTTGCATTCTACTTGCAATATGTACTGCTCACATAATGCAGACTATATCTTTAATTAAGCTGGAAAATATTTTAATTTCACATAACAGAATTAAAATCAAAATAATGGATATTATTAAAACGTCTGCGCCAGGTAAAAATCAACCCGAGTTATTTTTGCCATACTTCAGGGAAAATATAAACATTTGCCCAGCCACAGCACTCTCAGACTATATTTTGTTAACCAAAACCTTAAGATCTGAGAATGAAGGCAATCTGTTGTTAACATACAAAAAGCCACATAAACCTGCGCATACTCAGTCTATCAGCAGATGGGTGAAGCAAGTGTTATCGGAGAGCGGCGTTGACACCAGTGTGTTTGGTGCGCATAGCACCCGACATGCATCGACCTCAACCGCCAGCTTATCTGGAGTCAGTATCGACTACTATCGCAAAACTGCAGGCTGGACTAACTCGTCTAATTCCTTTGCCCTTTTCTATAATCGGCCCATTTTAAATGAAGGAGAATTTGCTCGGTCTGTTTGTTTATTGCCAACTAATTAGTTTAATAATTAAATTAAGAAGAATGAATATGTGTATGTAACTTGAAATGTTATGTTCATGTGTATAATAAAACTAAAACTTAAGAAATTATAAAAATAAATAAATTATACATTTTGTTTCAAAACTTCCCTTCTCTTAACATCTACCTGGTAATTAGGTATATCATATCTGAAGAATGAAGCGACGAAATATAATATGTGAACAAACTTCATTTGGGAAGTTCGTTTGATCACATATCATAACTCATCGTTGAGTAGAGCATCTATACTACTGAGCAAATCTTTTCCGCTACCATCTATTAAATTAGATACGACATTGGTATTTTTTTGACAGCTAGCAACTACATCCGGTACATTATTCACCAACTCTAAGTCTAGATCAGACACAGTAACGTCATCACTATCATCCAAGTCATCGCTCAAGTCAACGATGGCTATAGGATCACCCATCCGAGTCGAATCTACGTCTATTATTTCAGTATCTAATATTGCACTAACGTCCGCATTTTTGTCGCTCAATCCAACACCCACTATTTGTACTTCCGAATCAGAATCATTGTCTACTTTATTACTAGAGTCTTCTTCCTCGTCTTTATTATGGTCTGCATCATTATTGTCTTTGTTTAAACTCCTATTTCTAATTAGCCTAGGCTTAGTCGTTTGTTCAGTAACTTTAATTCTTTTAAATTCATACACATTATCTACTAATTCGTCATCATGTAAATCGTAGAGATCACTTAGCTCTGACAGCGTTCGTTTCCTGCTAGAGCTATCCTCGTTAGGTTTTTGATCTGTTTTGTTCTGATTTGATGCAGCAGGAGCATTTTTATCTAATTTCTTATAAACTATTGAGTTGCTCCTAACGACTTTGATTATTTTGTTTCCAGACGTAGTAATAGTTTCCGTTGTGGACAGTTTTCGTTTGCGACTCAAGTTTAGCGCGATAGGTGTAGGGAGTACGACCGCTTCGCTTTTTTTCCTAGCTCTTATTTCGTCGAGGGATAGGACTTTGAAGTCAAGGGATTTCCGCCGCTCGGCGGGGGGCGGCTGCTGCGTTTTACCTGCGATCTCGTCTAGAGATAAGCGGTCGTACTTGGTGGACAGATTGGTGCGGACGAGCTTGCGGTCGGGCCCGGGCGGAGGCGGCTCGGGCAGGCTGTCGTACCCGTAGTAGGCGGCCGCCTCGGCCTGGATGCGCTCAAGGAGCACCAGCTCCTGGCTCTTGGAGCGCGCGATGCGCTGAGCGTCGTCAGGCGACACCGTCTTGGTGGGCGTGGACGAGGGAGCACTTTCACTGTCCGACTCTGCAAGAACAGACCGCTCGTTGAATCGACCGCGATATCGAACAATCATGATTTTCGTAATTAATTTTGAAACGACCCGATTCTTGGTCGGTAGCGGTGTGTTCTTGGCGAGTCGACCTGAAAGTTCGGGGTGGACGGTCAAAAATAATTACAAAAATCATTATTATGGAACATTTTTATTTACTCGTTGGTATATTAAACACAATTTGATTAAACAAAGCCAAAGTACCTGTTCCGATACGAGTTCCTATATCAGTGTTGAATGTTAATTAGCTTAAAAAAGGTCTTAACACACGCGATACTAATATTAAGATATTTTGAAATTCTTATATAACGTAAGACTAAGATTAACATAACAACAACCCCGTTTTAACTCAAACAATAAACCGAAAGTACTAGCACGGAAAGTTTTCACGAGTTAGTTTTAGTCTTGAGTGAATACATGGTTTCCGTGCTAGCCCTCTCTCGTGTGACGAATTACATCTATGTACGGCACTCCTCTCCAATACCTTCAACATTAACCCAGCGTCCCTTAGCACGCTCGCAGGAGTGCTCCTATCTACTTCCTCCACACACTAATACAAACATTATAAAAATCACCCCTCAAGTGTTATTTTTCGATTTGAACTTACAAAGACATAATGGTTACATCATATATATTATTGAACAAATCGATTAATAATACACACAAAAGGCAGTGTGCCAGCATCGCGTTTCATTACACGTCCTCATGCTTGTGTAGCTCAAAATTAAAATTTAAATACATTCCAGCACATTTAAACAATAATGCAATCGAGGATAAATTTATTCATAAAAATAAGGCAAATTACATATTGTAATTGAGCAAAAAATACTTTCCTTTAAAGCCTACTCTAACTCTAGAAATTACCCTGTTAAGTGGTAGACTTTCTCAAGGTGTAACTTTTACTTTTCACCTGTCTGCGTAGACAATAATCAACCTGCTTAATTTAACGTAAATATAACCATGAGGACTTTAATGAAACGCTGATGAGACACAAATACCGTAGATTAAAACCTCGTCTCAATTGAGAACTCGCCCCAATCGTACGGTTAACAGAAAAATTCAACATCCCAACAATTAATCTAGAGATAAATAAATAGTTTCTAGTAAAAGACAAGACTACAATGTTACACTAATGTAAAGTATTGCTAATGTTACGAGCGAAACCAATATTGTTACAAAACCAAAGTTGCTTAACCATTGAGCTGCCACGCCTCACTACAACCTTATTTGTACTAACACACGTCACCTCCAACTCAACGAATTAATTCATTTCTTCTACGATTTTATTAATACAAAATCAATTTTCTACAAATTTTTAAGACTATTTTTAACTGGCAATATTTTTAATGTTTAAGACGATAATTTCGAGTTCGTAAAAAATTAGCATATTAGAACTATAAGAATTCCTTCCACACATCTCTCCCCACCAATCGCAACCTTGTTGATATACCTTTAATATTGATAATTAGTTTTATACATAAAAATGACTAGGCGTATCATGGACCATATACACAAATTACTTTAAACGGTTCGCTTCATCCAGTTCATGCTTTCTGCTGATTTTTGTAATAAATATAGGAACTTTACTCTCAGTGCAAAAATATATAAAATGATTATTCCTCCCCAGAATGTCCACACGGAAATAATTTTTAATTTATCTAATCTCATCTACTAATAATTCTGAAGTGCTAGTATAATAATGGTAAACCGGAAGCATTCTCAAATATGTATTATCAAAAACCGCTAAGCATTACATCTCTTTTTTTTATTACTTATCTTTTTTTTTACTTTCCTAAAATTGGTAATACAATCTTATAAGCACAAGAATTTTTTGAAGACAGACGACACAACCGCATGCCTCTTAGTCCTCATGACAGACTGCTCACGCGATTGTGTATTCTACCCTTATACCTACATATACATTTTTTTTTCATTTTATTAGCTCTATCTAAACTCTCACGGTGCGAATATAAAGTATATAGGGCCGAGTAGCAGTGTGTACCATTATATACCGCGAGGCCCTTAGAACATCCTACAAACTAACATACAAACAATTTAAAGGCATAAAGCTTCTTTTTTTTTCTTTTTTTTTTCACCTATATTAATGAGTTACAATATTCGTGTATATATATTTTTATTTGTATTTTATATGTTGTTTAACCTATTTATTATGTACTTTTCTATCATAGACAAAGATTATATCAACATCTATTTAAATTTTATTACAGTGATATTTCAAATAAGTGTTGACATTTACCTCTCAGTCAACATGCATTCAAAATGCAACTGTAATACTATATAACATATGAGTTAAATAAATTATTACAATATACAGTAAATGAAAAAGCAAAAAGATCTTTACAAATCTAATTAGCTAAGATATGAAAGATTATCATATTCTCTAATGTATTGCACGTACTAAAATACCGACTTCGTATTTCCCACTCCGACTGTCGGTCGGATGCAAAATTATATGAGCATTGGAGGATCTCATGTCAAATCAATGTCTATGGTATCAAGAAATAGCGTCATCTTGTCTATGCTTTACTAATAAACAAATTGCCGCCTCTTCCGGCAACAGAAAATGCATCCTAAATAAAAAAAAATCTCCTGCTTCCGTCACCTTTGGATCCAGTTCGGACCCTGTCCGCTTAATACCAAGTGTTTTGGTACTGTCCTCAGTTGCTAATCTTTGACGAAAACCGAATCCAACTAACACTATTCAATAAATACTTTAGTGTAAAATATTTTTATAATTGACTACAGAAAACAAAATACTACATTTTAAGTTTCATATCAATATAAACAGGCTTTAGTTGCGCCACAAACCAGAAGAACAAAATAAAAATATTTTTTTTCTACAAAACACATTAAAGAAATAATAAAACCACCCCCACACTGTAAAAATGGTGTAAACAATAAATTCCCTGATCTGCGCGCAGACTATAAATAAAGTAAGTAAAAACATTCTTAATAACTTATAACATGTGATAAAACAATTATTTTCAAATTAATCGTCTAACTACCACACAGTCCAGTGTTGCTTGCTAGTATAGTTTAGTATTGGCACATGATGCAACAAAATTTGTCGTTAAAAGGATGCCAAAATGTATCAAACAGAACACTTGACTTTATACATTTATTGCATAACATTTTCGCACACAGGCTATATAAAAGTGCCAAACAACATCCATCCTCCTCCAGGCGTATCATTTTGTAAAGTAAAATGGATAAGTGAGCGTTCGAAGTGTCTCTAGACATAGTTACATCTTAACCCTACTTCACGAAGAATGCAGAGTTTTCAATAAATCAGATTTATATTTATTACACATACATGTTTAAGTATTAAATACTATTAAGTAACCGCGGTAATTCACGTGACTCTTTGAAACATTAAACCTTATAATGTTAAAGAGCATAATCATTGCAAAGCTCATTGCGTTCAAGTCTTACGAATGAGTATAGGTTGTATTGAAAACTCTTAATACATTCAGACGTCTGCTACAATTTTCGGCTTCATTAATTACTAATCACTTTTAAAGATCGTCGAATCCACTACACGATATAAACATACAAAACCACATACCACACATTGTTTCTAACCATCGCATCAAAAAATACTCTCGACGACATTTAAAAAGTTGACAGCCAGTGAAGCCTTAAGCCCCAAACATTCAATTCGAGATTCTCGCAGTAGTTCCGACTACTTTGCCTCTCCATGGTACATTGTTATTTTTAACCGTTCATTACAGCGAAGTGGAACATATAATCACTTCTAATACAAAATGTTAGGTAGCAGACTGGTACTTTTACTTTCCCCTAATTTATCAATTAATACTTTCCGTCTTACTCAATAAAATTCTCACACTTCGGCCGTTCCCTTCATTCAGTTCTTTTAGTGAATTTGCTAAAAGTCTGGTATCACCAGATCGTGGTTTTAAAAAGTAAAAATAATGCAAACAGATTGTGCGAGTCCAGCGCAATCAAACATACCATTTATTATGTGCTTTCAAATAATGGTATCAATTTATTCAACCACCCATAATTATTCCAAGCCGAAACACTGTTGAATTTATTTGCTCATTCAAAGCTAATAGTCATATTATTTCCTCATTAACTCATCTATGCAATTTCAATAATTCAATAATAATGGTCCTACTCAACCATTTTCACATCCGTGATCAATTCACAATCCTCTCCAGACTACTCAACCAGTCTTACTACCTAAGCTGAAAAGGATCGGTCTAAAATTACATAACATTTACCAACCACAGTATTTTAAACTACAATCAGTTGAAATATAAACCGGTACATTCATAGGTCAACAAGTGGACTTACAGAAAGACTATTCCTCACCAAAAGCGACCATAAATATGAATGTACCGATAAATACAAAGCTTCGAAAATAATTCGATGCAAAGACTCGAGATATGCGTTAGAAGAGAGCTTGATAAAACTAATATCAAAGAGCTCAAGGCATGAAATTGAGTTCACTTAAACAAAATATGTAAATTTACATAAGTGCAAATAGAGATAAATACAAATGTCACATGATAATCAGTTGACGATGAGTTTAGTCACAAAAGTAATTTACGTAGGTAACTAAAATTGGTTAATGTCACAATCAAGTTAAGGTAGACATCACCAACCACCAGCAACCGTATCAGTGTTAACTCAAAAAATTTCTTCAAAGAAACTCTCACTTCTTAAGCTAATATAGAAGCTGAAACGAGTCATTGCGATAACTGAAATTATTCTGACTATGTTCATCATATAAATCTCAACGCAAATCTCAAGTCTTAGCACGCGATCGCAGTCACAATCAGTCGGGTCGAGTCTCGAATCGTCTGGCGGGGGCTTAATACATGTAGTTTCAGTAGAGGCGCATACCTTCCTCGAAGTTGACGACGAGCGGGTCGACGGGGAGGGGCGTGTGGGCCGCGTGCGGCGCGTACGGGTTCGGCGCTTCGTGCGCGTGCGCGTGCGCATGCGCGTGCGGGTGAGCGTGCGCGTGCGCGTGCGCGTGGGCGTGCGGCGGCAGGACGCGACGGGCGCCGAGCAGCTCGCTCGAGGCGGGCAGGACTCCCAGAATGGCGGAGTCCAAGACTACTGTGTTTCCTATAAGCGAATGTTTCATTGATGAAATACCAGTGGAATAGTTTTTTTAGGAGAACATTCGACTTTACAATTATTTATTTTCGTTTCCATTATCCTTTAAGATCCATTTCTAACTCTTTCAGTTGTACTTGATACGGTGCAACATTTCTTTTGTGAACTATATCTTTATTTTATTGTTAACTTTTTTAATTACAGCATATTATAATTTTAAATAACCAATTAATTTTGATCAAACAAACTTTTCAATTACATTTCAATCCATTTTTACCCAACTTAAAAAAGAAAGACGCCTTATGTTTGAGTGTTCTTATATTTTTTTTAAATATTGGTCATTTGATTTATTTTATTTATACTACAGCATCTCACGTGTGAAAAATCCAAATGAGATATAATTGAGTAAATTGTATGTACCTTGTCGCTGTTGCTGCCACAGCAGCGGCACGGGCGCGGGTGCGGGCGCGGGCGGCGCCGCCGCCTGCTCGGGGATGCCCTCAGGGCCGCTCACTGGACCGCCCACGCCGGCCTGCAAACATAAAGTATATATAATACTAAATTATTATATAACATAGTGTTACTATATATCATTTGTATAACGAACAATCTACCCAAATATGCATATAAATTATTTTCTAGGAGTGGTTGCATCTGGTGGTCCCTCAATAACAATAGTTGTATGCAATTAATCGTGTGGACTGCAATATCCCAGTGCTTGTTGCATTCTGTTTAGTTTTACTACATCAAATAAGATTCTCAGTTCTACTCAGATTTTTTACCTTATCAGTGAATTAAGGAACAAAATCATACATACAGACAACTTATTAAATTTACCTGTCTTAATATTATATGAAGTAAACTTTTGCAGAAAAGTGATGAAACTGTAATTGTGTGTACCGTTAATCTGATAATAGTTACTTTCTGTATCTAGAAAATGTGACAAGCAAGCGAACCACCTTGATTGAGAATTTGTGTTAACCAACGACTTGATGTTTACACCTCTCATTCGTGTTACTGTTAAGGTAAAAGGGGGTGGTTTTCCTCTAATCGACGTTAAAGGCGTCTTTTTACAAATGTTACATTTTAGACCCATAAACTTGAAATGTTGTCGAGGTCTTACGGGTAGTGGAGGCGCGGGCTGGCTAGGAGCAATGCCATCGGTGCGCGCGTCGGGGTTCTTGTGCATGAACGGGCAGTGCTTCTTGCGGCATCCACCAGGCTGGTTCTCCCAGTAACATGGGATCTGCTTACGGTTTTTCTGTAACCAAACATTTATCATTTATTTCGAATTATTTGACAGGTCTATTATGTTAGTTTTTCAAAATTATTTGTGATATAATAGTTGTCCCATTTTTTAACTGTGATTAATGATTGAATGTAACTGACATTTTTTATCCTAAAATTTTCTATACAAAATAAAAAAAAACCTTTTATTACAAATGTCCCTGAAATCACTCACAGAAGAATAAAAAAGAAAAAGAAGAATGAATAGAAGAAAAGTAAAATGTTTACATCACATCATATTTACTGTGAAATATTAAAATTTAAATTTACCTCAAAATTAACAGGTGTTAGTTGTAAAGTGTATGTACATAGATAATGCTAAGATACCTAATTATTGTTCAACTCTTGTATATTTGTATTATGTAACACCAATTTAAATCGCCAAATGGCAAATATTTGAAAGATAATGATGACATTGACCTTGATAATATTTACAAGTACATGGATTACCTACATAAATTCAAGTCATTTGTGCATATCTTATCAAGATTCATTGTTTAATAATGAATAGCATGATATATTAATAATCTGGTCAGTGGGGCAGAATGTTATAACATTCCTTTGAATTTATGGGTACTACATTTTTTAAAACAATTTTCAATGAATGCACAGCCAGTTTTAACCTATGTAATTAAGTTACTCAGCCTTACACACATATGGCATTATAAAATAACATTTTTTTTATTCCATCCCACAACAGCATACATTCAAAACAGGCTTTTTAGTTTTAGGTTATCAACTATTCAAATCTATATAATTTTGAGATTATATTTACCACTTTCAATACCTGTTATTGGCCCTACCACCACAATATATCCACTACAAGTAGATGATTATTTACAACATTAGTTTAAAATAAGTTTTTATGGTCTCTTACCCTTAGTTCCATGTGACGCAATTTGCAGCGTTTGTCGAGGCACTTGCCCTGCTGCCATGCAGTGCACATTGTCTCGCAGCCCAGCGCAGAAGGCTCATGGCGGAACACACAGTTATCACCCTAAAAATTAAAGAAGATTAAGAAAGTCTTTTAACCATAGATAACAAAACAATAGAACAAACATTTTTGAAGATATTCCTTTCCATGAGTCAAAAACCAAACACATTTTACTTGGAATAATCACTGTTTAGAGGTCAGTAAAGAAAATTATCAAAACAAATTGTAGTAAGTAACAAATTTCCCCAAATTTTGCCACAAAATGTTCAATGAAATATTGGACAATGCACCAGTGCACCATATTGCTTACTACCTACTAGAAAATAATATCACATGAGTCATACCTTAGTGCAAGTCGAATAGTAATAAAAATAACAGTCGTTAAATTTCCTCGGGGACTCCATGGTGTTTTCCGCCGTCTAGGGCCTGCAAATTACAATATGCCGTGAAGTTTCCAAACGCCGACACAAATAAACACTGTTTATCAAGATTACGTCAGAAAACGCTATTATTCACACCCACTGAATTATTATAACTATTTCATCGGTAAATAGCACGTGTAATCGATTCTGGGAACACAAAACTAAGATTTTTCCATTTTGACAATTTGTGCAGCACGTCGCGGCTAAACACGATCCAAATTAAAAACTACCATACGGTCAATTAAATTAGCAATAATTACTCACCGTGATTTAAACAAACTAAAAAATAATTAAATTAAACAACAAATATCTACAACGCGACGCTATCAAACACAAAATAATACGAACGTCACTATTAGAATGAAGATGAAGTAGATATGGCGGACATGTGGCGGACTTTCATTTCATTTCGGTGACGAACCGCCCATTGGCTGTCGAGAATGTACCATAGACAATGTAAGTGTCTAATGCAAAAAACTCAAGGTAAAATTGACAGCTAATAGACCAATAACAAAGAAGTAGCTTAAACACGTTGACATTTATTTGAGACGGACGATTAGAATAAATTTTCAAATCGAAACTTTTAGCGCCACACCTTATGCGCGTTATTTTTCGTTTACGTAATATATTACAAATTACAATAGGTGCTGGTCTTACCAGCAAACCGTACGTATCTCGGCCAGGACGCTTCTTTAAGCAGTATAATACGGCGCGTTAAAACTGATCAGGCCCCTCAGCCCCTGCGCTATGTATCTATGTACGAAACTGAATGGTCTAATTAGGTGATTTCGTGAGCAACTGAATCTATTGTTTCTAGGCAGTCCGATTTGACCTTGGCAAAGTAAATTTACAGAGGTGAGTTTTATAAAGTTTTATAGCAGTAAAGAAGATTAGAAACAGATTTTTTATCTCCCCTTGCGGTGCGGGAATCGAACCCACGACCTTCACGTATCGCGCGTCTATCTCATATTTTAAGTTCGCTATTACGGCGTACAGTACTATAAAAATAAAAAATCGACAAAGAAACTCTTACCAACAGCTCACATACCACTTTTTAATCAAGGAAAAACCAAGGTGTGGGAAGAGCACAGCACTTCAAACACTATTAATATGACCTGTAAAGTTTATGGAAATCACAACTACGTTATGGACCACCAATAGTTATCAAATTGTGATTAGTGTGATTATTTTTATCACTAGGCATAGGCATAATTTTTGTCCTTCTTGGGGTACGCACAATAATGCGGATGCGTGAAACGGGCTGACCATGATAACCTGAATATTTTTTTTTATATAGTAGCGCAGTATATTGGCTCCTCCCAGCCTGATGGTAAGCAAGAGAGGAACCCACATCAGCGATAGAGGGACCCATTTTGAAAATTAAATTTCGAATTCCACTTTATTAGACTTACTTCAAACTTAGTAGCCCACTTCTCACGACACTTATGTAGCCGAGACCGACATCTCGTCAGACGTTCGGACGTCAGACGTTTCGGGCAACCGCAGCTGCCCAGCCACCACCGTATTTTAGCGTACGACTTTAGGCTGCACGGTTTAATGCATGCGTCTATATTTCCAGAGCTCGTCCTGAAAACCTTACCCACACGCAGGCGTGATTAGGCGTGCAGGGTAAGGGCGACAAGTCCAGTAACGCAGCACGCGCGATACGTGAAGGTCGTGGGTTCAATTCCCGCACCGCAAGGGGAGATAACATTTTTCTGTTTCTAATATTTACAGACTTATTATGCTGTACTTATCGCCCTTAAGCACTTAACATAACATTACCACTTAACCTCAGGTGGGATGAGGTCAATCTTGAGGTGTAATTTAAAAAAATAAACTAAAAAAAAAATAGAAGCATTTGTAACGACCGAAAATAGCACCACGAAAAGTAAGGCACGGTGAGTTAAAAAAGTAAGCTAACGCCGGTACGAATACCGTTTCCACGGACGCCGCCTAGCATGCGACACGTGACCAAATTTATCGCGGTTTAACAAACGTCAAAATCTATTGAAGTCAGTGCGTCAGCTTCTGATTGGCTGAAAATACATGTTGCGGTGTGCTATAAGCCAATCAACAGTATCGAAACTTTTGTCGTCTCATACGAGAAATTTAAAGTATTGCGCATGTTAGACCTAATAGGCGCGGACCAATCACAGTCGTGTTCCAGCCCATTCTATGATATGACGTAACTAACGACCTCTAAACGAACGCCTTTTTGTCGACCTAAACGCATTAGCCGTAAAGATTTTTTTCAAGTGTCGATACTTTATTAGTAAGTACATTGCGTTTCTATTGCTTGTGTGCTTTGGTTCCAATATTTGATTGAAGTTTATAAGACAGGAATTCTTCCATATATTTTTCGTTTACCGTGTGCAGGCCTTTGTAATGATTTACCATGAAATTTATAATACCCGCCATTGATCTAGGTCCCTGGAATTGCCAAAGGTAAAATTCGAGCTATGTGCCTGCCTGTTACTTGCATTTTTTGTTTATTATTTAATGAAGAATTTGGTTCAACAGCAGTGGTCCTTCACGCTTTAGTTTGAAAGGTCTATTCTATCTATTATTACAAAATCAATATTCAGTGTTGTATGAACTTTATTTATCATTATTAATACATCATGATTTTACAATATTAATTTACATACAATAAATAAATGCTCACAATAATAGTTAATGACGTCAAAATAATCAGTAAAAAGCAAAATACCACTAAAGAGAATAATAAGGACTAACCTAACATTAATAAAACGAAAGGAAATATAACTGAATGTGGAAACAAAAACAAAGAATGTCGTAAAAAACAAAATCGTTGAATTTTCACCTTTAAAGGGCCTTAAAATTTCGAGCATACATTTACAAAACTGATATATTATCATGTAAAGGCTACACAATCAGAAGATCTAATTAATTTACATAGCTTGCTGTAAATATTGCTTTTTAAAGACGGTTAACACAGAAAAAAAGAGTTCTGATGTGTAAGCCATTGGTCAGATACATTTAGCGTCATAATATCTCGATCGAGTCGATTTTGACTAGTTTTAAATGGATTCCTGTGAATAAGCGAAACCAAAACAGAAATATACTCACTTCTATGGCATTCTACGCCTACAACCATTTACTACGAACCAATCTTATATTAAAATATGATAAATGAGATAGTGATGAATGACACATATGATGATTGAATAAAAATTTGTACATTGCGAACCAATACTGAAGGGAATGTTTGAGTTACATTGTTCTAATAATTATATGGTTTTATTGTACGTGGCGAAATGTATAATGTGGCCTCATCTCAGCTTACAAAGTTTTCTAATAAACTTACTGGATGACGCTTTTCGATTCATACAACCAAACACAAAACAGTAACAAACACAATCTGTTAACGATTACAATAAATATAGATTAATATGTAACATTAGTAGGACAAAACACAAGTTAGGGGTGTATGAGTTAAAGCTTTTCATAAATAACATGATATAACTGGAATAAATACATGATATGGCTTTTACTACTAGTGTGAAAGTAACAAAGCAATTGTAACGAATCACAAATTTTTTTCATAATACTGTCCCTAACTTGTTACAGAAAACAGGACGTTAGTAGATAATCTGATGAACAGATGAGTATTATATTCGAAAATCACTCAAAACCATAAACAGTCTTAAAACTCGCCCAACAACAAATCAACACGAATATAAACGAACGAAATCACAAACAAACCACATTTTCAAAACTTGGATGTACATCAAGAATAGTCTTCAATAGCACTGAAAACTACATTGACAAATAGATACAAAACTATCAATCAACTCTCACTACTGGTCTATTACTAACTTTAATACATTAAAATTTCATTATTTAGATTATTGTGTATGTTGGCTAGAAATACGGCTGATTACAATATATTTACTTCGGTATAATAGCTCGCGGCGAAATTTCAAAAATGTAAACTGGATTAGTTTACAAATGACATCAAACATAAATTAAGCATTATTACTCCTGTAATGTTTAAGCAGTTTTCGTTTAATGAATATTATGCAAGGTATTCCTTTATAACAATAATTAACACATGCTTTCAACTTTTTTGCGCTAATTATTACATACATATTTTTGAAACAACTTTTAAAATCTTATGTAGATACAAAAATTTATAGAAGGCTTGTCTATTTTCAATGAAGTATAAATGATGGGGCAGATTTACTTAATTTAGTTTCACAAATGGTACAAACGTGCAACTAGTGCTCAGTGGTAGTGAAACATATAAGTATGAGAACGTTTACATATTATTTAGGTTGAATAGATACATGGTTACATTTTAGTAGCATTTTAAGTTAATTAAAACTGTATATTTTAAAACGTACCAATATCATATTCCTTCAAGACGAGCTTAAATGTTAGTATTCTTCAAATAATGGTCATCTAAATTTCGAAATCGGCCATCCAAAATAGATAATATATTTTTAATGGAAATAAAGCCGATTTCATATGACAATGAACAATGAATCGACATGTTTTCCTAACATCGATTGTCAATTGCAAGCAAAAGTTACACACTATTGCATTACATTTATACTTCTATGTTTACACAGACAAATATCCCATTTACTTCCACAACAGTTTCCTAAACACCGATGAATCTAAATAGACGCGCCAAAATGCCAATCTGAATTTTTAAAGACTTAATCAAATCGCTGGCATACGTAGAGTGACCATAATAATGCCCTTAGCGATGCCTGAACTAGGAATCGTAAAAAACAGTGTAAGTAATAACAAGATTATCGCATTCTGGTCACACGTTAATTACTTTTTACAGCAAATATGTACTTAAAATATCATCGCAATGACATACAATTAACAGATATTAGTTAATTGTTTAATTAGGCACTCGCTTAATGAACCATTAAAATTGGCATTGAACGTCATACGATCCATCGGTTCGTCATAAACAGAGACCCCCTACCACGATGAACATTGCGCAAGCTTTTTTACCCTGTTTTGGCGGTATTGTTCAGCCGTATTGTCATGTTTCAGACCTCATGGTAAGGGGCATAACAACAATTGGACGTAGTTAAGACACACACATAGGCCATTAAATTAAATACTATCATAGATTTCGTAATACTACGGGCTCGATAACTGAGTGAGATTAAAATGAGAGATGCAAATGAGAACTAAAATTAGGTGTTTTTTTTTATTTTTTTTAAAGCTGTAATTTTCATGCCGTACATATTTTAATAATCTACTGAACATTCACGATGGTCAATTTGATTAACCTAAAAATTTAAATCACTTGTCGAGTTACTTAATGCAAATGTCATCTGTATTGCATGGCAGGAAGGTGTGAAATCGCTTATCACGCTCGGAGTGTGAGTGATGTCAAACGTGAATGTGAGAGAGAGCTACAAATCCGGGGTGCGTGCGAGTGCGACAGCCTTATCTTTTCGAGGAGCTCTTGATTTGTTGTAGCTTAAGCCGGAGTGCGTCGACTGCAGCTTCGTTCTTCTGTGATAATGGCTGTGTTGTGTGTAACTGAAAAGTAAATTGATGTCAGCTTAGAAACAGTACATCTATGGATGGACAAGTTTGCGTACACAATAAATTGGAATGTTCTTGAATAGTTAAGACCTCGGAAAATATGAGTACGTCTACTTTAGATTTCGTTTGTTTGGAAGGAAACTGTAGATTAAAGATGATGTAGGAAAGGGGATTGCCAATTAACCATAAGTAAGCAAATAATCAATGAACATACTTTGTTTCAAAAAAGGCACCGCTGACAAATAGTTGCGGAAAATAATCAATGCATTGAACATATGAGTTTGAGGTAAAATAGACAAGACTTATGTTGGAATCTGATCATCCGCCAATGAGATTAATTAATGGCCCTTAAAGATATCTGCATTGTTTTTCTTTAATAATCATAAATTGCCAAAGAGAACATCGGGCATGGGCAAACTACCCCAAAGGGCCAAAGGATGACCTTTGGACGTCTTCCTAAGCCACTGCGCTACCAAGGTCGTCATTAAATTGATGAACGGCCGGAAACACCTGCTTCCCATAGTAGAACCTTATGGGCGGTGCAAAAAGTATAAACGATTCTATTATATGGTAAGTAGAAAAGTTCGTTTTCCATATTGACCCGACCGAGAATCGAACCCGGGACCTCAGAGGTAGCACGACGCCAAAGTCCGGTCCACTTTCCTCTCGGCTACGGAGGTCGTTAAGTATAAATTATATTTGACGACCTCCGTAGCCGAGAGGCGAGCGGGCCTGACTTTGGCGAGCGCCATCTCTGAGGTTCCGGGTTCGATCCCCGGTCGGGTTAATATGGGAAACGAACTTTTCTATATTGTCTCGGGTCTGGGTGTTGTGGTACCGTCGTTGTTTCTGATTTCTGTAACACAAGTGCTTAAGCTACTTACCACAGAATCAGAGCAATGTATGTGATGTTGTCCAATATATTATATATACCTCTAACTGTGGGTCGATGCTGTGTGCACGCGGCAATGTGTTCTCGTTAATTGAATCAGTCAGGGTGCGGTTGTCACCCATGGGCGTACGAGGCTGTGATGATGGCGACGACTCTGACTTCAGACCCGCTTTGGCCTGAAAACAGACAAAAATGTCATGTTTTATTATTATATAATAACAAAGATCTACCAAACGGCAGTATCAAGACGTCAATATAAGATCATAGTCAAAGTAAAATATTTATTTATATAAGTAGGTTCCAAATAACACTTTTCAATAGTGATTGAATGCAATGCAAAGTGATTCTACAGCCGGTTCGTAACCTATATTTCCAAATAGAAGCTTACCATATTATTTAAAGTAGCAGTACGTAACTTATTGCTTTTTGTGGACAACTTTGAACAAAGGCATGTAGTTATGTGTTGATGAGCGAGTCAAGTATTTATTTTTGAGAAGTCATCTGGAGTAGCCGGTCCCGAGCGGTGGCATCTGTTTACAACGATGACGTATGTCAGTTATATTATAAGGAATATAATGATTCGCCTCATAGCGCGACCCCAGTAATGCTATGCGGTTATGTGGCCACCGCAATTTAAAATGATGTTGTGCCAAAAATAATCAATTGGCTACTTGACAGTTTTTGAAAAAGTATTGTAAAATGTGCGCCCGTTCATTTTATATCCCAAGCAATTCGATTTATCTGGAAATAATCTAAATAACCAGAGAAAAATAAGATTTTGTGTAACACATTTAAAAAGCGCGCGAAAACGCCTAGTCGCGTCGCTGTTCCAATTATGACGTCAACGTCGTTGACAACGAACCGATACGCATAGGAACGACTTAATTAAGATAAACGGAAAATGTTTCAATAAATTCTTTATACGATTAGAGACACAATAATTCAATTTAATCGGTAAAATAATCATTGTTTCGCCACATTAAAATAAATAATTTTCGCCGACAGCTGTCATTTCCGTATTGCAATGGTGGTTTCCGTTTCGGTTCTTTTGTTCCACAGATAAAAAAACTAAAATTTATTTTGCAAAAATAAAATACTACCTATGCTTTTAATTAAAAAGTAAAAATGTAAAATGATTACTTAACTAATAAGCTAACATATCTAACACTTTTCATATTTTATTGTTAACACTGTCAAGTAGCCAATTACTTTACTTAACATTTGAGTTAGACCGTGCGCCTGGGGTGGATATTTTGTTCTACAAAAATCCTTAGCAACAAATGCTTTTAGGTTATAAATTAAAATAATACTTACTTGTAAAGCTCGGAGTCTTTCTAAGAATATAACATGTGATTTTTCGTCGTTTTCATTACTGATATCTGTAAACAAAAGATAAATTGTTATGATGACTTGATTCCAACAATAGAGCCAAAAGGTTCTAATTGGGCCGATACTTCGAACCACTGTTTAAAATAACTTATTTTAACCTTAGTCCACACCTAGGGATCCGTGAGAGGGTACCAGGAGACAATTATCTATTCAGAACTTAAAAAACATTGTCTTCATAATTTTGTCGGGTATATATTTTTTTCAATTTCGCCAATTTTATTAATATTGGATGTCTATTCAGGCATATTTCCTTAAGATGGAGAAAAATTATATAATGACCATTTTAAGACCTGGACATTTGGCGAATTGGACCTCCAGCACTTAAAGGCATGGAAGCAATCGCTTCTCTCTCGCTCGACCACTTATTGCTGATAGTATAGGTAGAATAACTCGCCATAAAAACTACATTCGGGTACCGTTCATATAGCTTTGGAGGGGTCTACAATCAGTTTATGTATTTTACTGTTACTGCACCCATAATCAAATTCTCTGCATGATCCAAGGGTTGACTGGTAGTGTGTGTTGTACTTTTTTGTACTGTGCTGACCTACAACAGTAGAGTAAAATAAAGTTATTAAATAAATAAATAATAGTTAAACGTTTCTCACCGATATTGTCAGCCTTGTAGTCGTGTTTGTATATGGGCAGGGACGCGAGCTTGCGCTGCTCAGCCACCTCGCGCAGCCCCCGCTCCACGTAGTTCCGGAAGTAGAACGAGGAGCCCTGCATGAACGTCCAGATATCCACTTCCGGGTGCCGCTCCTGTTGGCAGAAACACGGAGTTACTGAACAGAACCCACGTTGGGTTATCGTTGCGGGGCTGTCTTGTTGTGAAGAGAGGGATAAGTCGGCCTCTCTTTGTACACCAATCGCTTTGCATACAAAGTGATTTACTTTTGATTAAAAGCAGTAACCAGAATAAACATCGGAAAATATCAAGTTCATTGACCTGATCCTAAAGTCAGCAGCACATTGTTATAAAAAACCAGAGCCAACGGTGGTACCTACCTAATTGGCTACTTGACAGTTTTTGAAAAAGTATTGTAAAATGTGCGCCCGTTCATTTTATATCCCAAGCAATTCGATTTATCTGGAAAAAATGTAAATAACCAGAGAAAAATAAGATTTTGTGTAACACATTTAAAAAGCGCGCGAAAACGCCAAGTCTCGTCACTGTTGCAATTATGACGTCAACGTCCTAGACAACGAACCGATACGCATAGGAACGACTTAATTTAGATAAACGGAAAATGTTTCAATAAATTCTTAATACGATTAGAGACACAATAATTCAATTTAATCGGTAAAATAATCATTGTTTTGCCACATTAAAATAAATAATTTTCACCGACAGCTGTCATTTCCGAATTGCAATGGTGGTTTCCGTTTCGGTTCTTTTATTCCACAGATAAAAAAAGTAAAATTTATTTTGCAAAAATAAAATACTTAATATGCTTTTAATTAAAAAATAAAATAGTAAAATTATTACTTTACTAATAAGCTAACGTATCTAACACTTTTCATATTTTATTGTTAACACTGTCAAGTAGCCAATTCACACCCTGACTCAGAATAACACATTTGAACTCACACCTTTTAACCGCAAGATCGTTTGCTCTGGGCGGGAATTGATCGTTGCCGCGCGGGGCGCTAATCGCGTCGTGGTAGAGCCGCAGCGAAAGAGGTGGATGCGGTATTGCGTTTGCCGGCATCTGTACCCTCCGCCACCGGTGTCTCGGGACTCTATCTGGCTCTCAGAGGAAGAGCTGGAGTGAGAGTTTGGGGTGTCACACAGCAGATCCGCTGCTTGGACCGGAGGCGCCAGGCGTGGGGTAAGCCTGTCGTCCGTTACCTCAGTCCCGAGGAGGAGTGGAGGAGCCTGTGAAGAGTCCGCGAGAAATCCTGACTCCCCTGCGCAACGTTGGCCACAGAATGAGTAAGTCGGTGCGAGCCCGACGCCTCTCTTGTTTCCAGCAGATCAAAATTGACGTCATCCCACCTGATGTTAAGTGGTAATGAAGTCCTAACTTAACAGACGAACAGGAATAAAAGTTTAAGGGCGATAAGTACTGCTGTACTGTTTATTTTAATAAATCCGTTACTGGACTTGTCGCTCTTACCTCGAAGGCCTAACCCCTGCTACTAATGTAGCATCCCCTCAAGAGCTCTGGAAACCTTTGAGGTGTGTTGCAGGTTAGGTAGGTTGACGTGGTTAAGTGAAAGACGAAATGTTGGACATGGTGTATTGAACACACAAGTACAAGTTGAAGTATATAATTAAAAAGAGTGCTTATACCTAATTACAGACTATTTATGTAAACATTATTGCTTACTCAACACTGTACGCCAATGTAGCAGCGCGTAACGTTAAGTCGCGGTACAACTACAAATATAGTCATATGCTACACCTCCCCCGAAAAGGTTCTCTTTACCCCCGGAAGGCGAGAAAAAAAAATGTGTGACGAACGCTGTTGATTACAATCAAATACAAATTAATAAAACACATTTTTTTTTAATCATACATGTAAATAAACAACAAAAATATTATGAAATACTAACATTTCTATATAAAAAAAAAATGGAAATTAAAAACACAATATTCTTATTTTGGATAAAATAATTTCGTATTATTCTTATGAGTTATGTATGTCTCATTATTTTTACTAATTTTTACATTTGGGGAATTATCCTCAATGACCTCATAAGGTCCATTCCACACTGGATCTAACTTATTTCCTACTTGGTTTTTTAATAGTACAAAATCACCTGATTTATATGTCATTGATTTTACCTTCTTATCATAAGTCGATTTCCTAGTTATTTTAGACAATAACAAATTATTCTTAGCATCTAATTGAGCTTTTTGTAATCTAAACTTAAATTCTTTTGGATAACTATCATAATTGTACAGAGGGTCGACAGAAGATTTTAGATTATTTGGCAAATTACACAGTTTACCGAAAACTAACTCATGTGGAGTATATTGTGTCTCCGTGTGTACAGTTGTGTTGAATGAGAAACACCAGTAACTCAACCAACTACTCCAGTCAGTTTTATTATTACTACACTGGATTCGTAAATACGCACCTAAATGTTTGTGTGTATTTTCTAATGCACCTAGCGTTTCGTGATGATACGCTGTCGAGTTCAGTTTTTCTATATTTAATAAACTACAAACCTCTGTAAAGATATTACTCATGAACTCAGTTCCCTGATCTGTAATTATCTCCTTAGGGACTCCATATCTCAATATAAAATTATTTACAAATAATCGACTAATTGATTCAGCATCTTTCCTTTCTAAAGGATAGGCCTCTACGTACTTAGTTAAATTACACTGAATAGTTAAAATATACCTATAATTCAAATTATCTAAATCTAAGGGCCCAACTATATCTAAACTAATACGCTCGAATGATGTATTCGGAGTCGTAGTTATAACCATTGGTGCTCTTGTGTTCCTATTCGTATGCTTCTGTATTTGGCAATCTTTGCACTTTTTAACATAATCGTAAACATCTCGGCTCATACCTGGCCAGAAATAATATTTTTTAATGTTATTCAACATTCTGTTTACCCCCGCGTGACCGCTGGTAGGCAACATATGAAAATCATTTAATATAACTCGTATATCATCTTTATCTGAGATTTTCTTTACATTTTTCGTCACTAGGATACGAGGAAAATCACTCTTAAATTTCTCGAGAAAACTTCTTATTTTTCCTTCATTTACCTTATCCTTTACTACGATTACTTCATGTATTTTTAATTCTCTGCAAAAAAAATCTAATTCTCTCGCTAACACTCCTACGGTAGATAACGATCGAGATATCAGATAAATGCAAGACTCAGAAGGCACATATACAAAGTTACCTTCATTACTAATAATTTCCTCTTTCTCACTTTTATAACATTTCGAATCTAGAATTAATTCTATAGAATTATCTGGTCGTTTGAGAATTTCCACTAAATTAGGTTGATCAGGCCCAACGTTCATGAGATTCTCGGGTGTCAAGTCAGTTTTGTCAATGTCTCCTGATGGTGTGGAAACTAATTTCCGAGCTTGTGCTCTCGTCGTGACTGATACAACGTGTTCTCTCATTAATTTTAAATCTTTACTAGTTAAAGGAAGACGGCTCAACGCGTCTGCAGCTGCGTTTTGTCGTCCCGGAATATATTCAATGTCAAAATCATATTCCTCAAGATATAATCGAAATTTAGTTAATCTACTCGATGGATCAGTCATTCCGAAAAGATGAATCAATGGCTTGTGGTCGGTAACGATTTTAAACTTTTTACCATAGAGATAAGGCCTAAAATGCTTAGTAGCCCAAACAATCGCTAACAACTCAAGCTCTATCACTGGGTATCGCGTTTCGGCTGGTTTCAAATTGCGACTTGCGTATGCGACAACCTTTCCGTTACTATTAGACAGTACGGCGCCTAGACCTATTTTAGATGCATCTGTATGCAAGATAAAAGTATTGTTTTCTGAAAAATCTGGGTAGTCTAACACTTGTGGACTCATTAAGGCTTGCTTAAGAGCTTGGAATGCTGTTTCACATTCTGACGACCAATGAAAAGTTACACTTTTCTTCGATAAGTTATTCAATGGATAAGCTGTATTTGCAAAATTAGGAATGAAACGTCTATAGTAGTTAGCAAAAGCAACGAACCTTTTAACATCGTCTGAACTTGTTGGTCTTGGATAGTTTTGTAATACTTTAATCTTATCTGGATCTGGTTCTACTCCCTGAGATGTAATCTTGTGACCTAAGTACATAATTTCCTTTCTTAGAAATTCACACTTTAATGGATTTAATTTTAAATTTGTGCTCCTAAACCTTTCTAAAACTCTAATCAGATTTTTATTATGGGAAAGCATGGAATTTCCGATGACAATGCAATCATCTAAGTAAATAAAACACTGATTATAATTTAAACCTGACATTGCAATGGTCATTAAACGTGAAAAAACACTTGGACTCGTCTTAAGACCCATTGGACATCGCTTCATCTGATACATTCTATCAGTTGTGAATGCGGTGTATTTTCTAGAATTTTTCTCTAATATTAATTGATAGTAGCTTTGTGAAAGATCTAATTTAGAAAAATAAATACTTCCTGATAATGAATCTAAAATCTCGACTATATTCGGCAAAGGAAATTTAACGTCTTGTATTTTATTATTTAATTGACGATAATCGACAACTAATCTCCACTTCTTTTCTCCATTTTTGTCACTCTTCTTAGGAACGAGTAACACAGGACTTGACCACTCAGACGTAGTCTCTTCTATGATGTCATTTTCTAACATTTCTTTAATTTGTTTATGGACTTCCTTGCGTAAGGCATTAGGGATTCTGTAAGGCTTAACGTATACTGGGCTTGTATTTTCTTTTAATTGAATCGAATGTTGTAACAAGTTAGTAGTGCTAAGTTTATCACCTGGTAAGTGGAATACGTCAGCGTATTTTGCACAAATCTTTTGTATACTCAACTGTTCATCTTCGTTCAAATATGCTTCTAAGTTTAATAAGTTCAGTAAGGTTTTTACCCTATCTGTACTTATTTTCTCTTTGTTGAAGTTACAAACATCAAAACAACTCAAACTATACGTTTCTAAGTTCGATAAGTCTATGTGAACCTCGTTATCAGTTGTATTTAAAATTCTAACAGGAATCCTACCTTTCTCTGGTTTTGAAATCAAACCCGCAACAAAAACTCCTTCTCGAATTTCTTTAGCTAAAACGACACAGTCATTAGATAAAGTATATGGAATGTACTTAATTACTTCACATCGCGGTGGAATGCTATGTTCATAAGTATATAAAATACCTTCTATCGGTATGAATACGCTAAAATCATTGTTAGTTAAAGTCAGCGTGCTGTCTTTGTAATTGATTACAGCTTGATAACGCTGAAAAAAGTTCTGTCCTAAAATACCATCGGCAGAACAGGATAAATTTTTAAAAACATAAAACTTTTGTTTAACTTCTGTTCCTTCAAAAGTCAAAGTTAGATAAATGTATCCTTCAGATATCAAATTACCACTAACTCCTCTAATCGTTAATTCTGCCTGACATATCTGTCTAAGTAAATTACTTTTATTTTTTAACCACTCAAACTTTATGACGCAAAGACTAGCGCCACTATCGACTAATAAATTAATCGAGTTGTTATCAATACTACTCTTAACTATGCTGGTATTATTATAATTGAAAATACCATGGTTTAAGTTAGGAACGAAAAAACTGTTTCCCTTCTGTATTATTTTCGCTACCTATCGCAGTGTAATCTGTGTCATTGAGTGATGACACATTATGAACGCGCGGGCCGCGCGCTGGCTGGCGCGAGCCGCGTGCTGACCGTGCAAAATGCTGGTCAGGGCGTTTACCTCTTTGACCTGTATGCGTTTGCTGCGAAGTATTTTCATTGTGATTATAATTGTTATAATTATTGCGAACAAATGTCCTAGCTTGCCTATAACGATTGTCAAAATTATAAGCTCTACTTGGTAATTTAGAATCCCGATAATGACGTGTAGGTCGAGGTCCTCTCGAAAAATGTGCTACCTGATCATCGCTTGATGATGAGCTCTGTTCGTCAAGAGCTGTTCTTATGGCCTCTGGCAAAGATGTGAATTGCCTCGAAGCAATTACGGTGCTCAGCCTAGAGTTAGATAACCCGTCGGCAAAACGCTTGATAGCGGCCTTTTCGTTAATCGGTCGCAACACTTTATATGCGCTATCATCATCATCAGCCTGTGCTATGGTGAGATTGACAAAAAGATCCTCAATCTCTAAACCGAAGGATTCGATGGACCTGCGTCCCTGTTTGGCTCTATAAAGCTGTGACTGAATGGCTTCAGCGGATTTTTTCGGTAATAAAAATTTGCGCATGTCAGTAATAAGGTCACTGACACTCGCGTACGACGATCGAAGTCGTAATTTCGCGCTGGAGGAAAGCCTAGTTTTCATTACAAAATCGATCAGTAATTTCTGAGATTCGTCAGTGATGATAGAGCTGTACATCATGATACCATCAATCAACTGCTTAGTGTTATTCTCTTGTCCTGTCATGTTAGGCAACAAGGCAATAGCCGTTTTAATATCAAAATTCGATTTAGCCATTTTATTATCTATCTGATAATCCGAATCAATAGAACCTAAAATCTTAATCCTGTCATAAACTAACTTAATTTCGTCTAATAAAATTTGAATTAAATCAATCTCTTTAGAACTCAATTGACTTGTTTCCTCATTTAGTTTCGACACAATATAATGCACTTTTTCATATAACTCTTTAGCGTCCTTTAATTTTCTAATTCCGAGTTCCTTCTGTCGTCTCTCTGGACCTAATTTTACTAAATATTCCTTTATATAAATTAAATTATCGAGTAACGCTTTCAACTCTTGAGACATACCACAATATTAAATTAATCAAATTACTATTTGTATAAAAAAAATGTTACATATTTATAAAAAATTTAAAAAAATCAAACCTCTATAAATTACATAATTATGTACCTTTGTACTGTCGATCGAGTCAGTACCGTATGTAGGTCATGCTGACGGCGATAGGCTGGCGATGACGCGCGGCGGAAATGACACGGTGGCGGCCTGGGGCACGACGGCTTCTAGGGCACGTAGGCTGCATGGGTCGCGAAGGCTGCATGGGGCACGAGGGCAGCATGGGGCGCGAGGGCTGCATGAGGCACGGCGCGCTCGACGATTGGGCCGGGTTTATTCCCTGGACTCCGTGGGCCGGGATATCCCTGGACTCCGCTCCGACTGGGCCGGGCTATACCCTGGACACCATCCTTGACCCGTACGCTTCTTTCTTCACTTCCGTGTCTTCTATAATAAGCTTCATTCTTCTATAATGGTTCTTCTTTCTTCTATAATGAATCTTCTGTCTTCTATAATGAATCTTCTCTCTTCTATAATGTATCTTCTATCTTCTATAATGCATCTTCTTTCTTCAGTAAGGAATCTTCTTGGTTGTGCGATCTTTTCTTCATCATTGTCAGCTATGGGCAGGTCATCTTGTAGGTTCCAGTTGTTCAAAGTGGCAGGGTCGCCATGAGGTGTGTTGCAGGTTAGGTAGGTTGACGTGGTTAAGTGAAAGACGAAATGTTGGACATGGTGTATTGAACACACAAGTACAAGTTGAAGTATATAATTAAAAAGAGTGCTTATACCTAATTACAGACTATTTATGTAAACATTATTGCTTACTCAACACTGTACGCCAATGTAGCAGCGCGTAACGTTAAGTCGCGGTACAACTACAAATATAGTCATATGCTACACCTTACTCACACGCAGGAACACAACAACACAACAACATGATCGTTATTTGGCTGCGGTCTTCTGTAAGGCGGAGGAGAGTGATGATGCGGTAGACA
Source organism: Glyphodes pyloalis (assembly GCA_037074685.1). Lineage (NCBI taxonomy): Eukaryota > Metazoa > Arthropoda > Insecta > Lepidoptera > Crambidae > Glyphodes > Glyphodes pyloalis. The sequence continues at coordinate 186,106 of JAYKKO010000051.1, forward strand.
TTTCCCACTCGACAAACGAGTCTTGTAGTGTCCGTCGGCTGAACGATGAGTAGCACCATACCCTGAGGTCGTAGAGCTGCGCGAGCGCGTCCTTGTTGTGGTCCTAGGTGCCGATGCGCTTGAGTATGAGCGCGAGGTCCTCGTGCACGGCGCGCGGCAGGCGGCCGGCGGCCAGCGCCGCGTTGTTGGCCGCGGCTGAACGATGAGTAGCACCATACCCTGAGGTCGTAGAGCTGCGCGAGCGCGTCCTTGTTGTGGTCCTAGGTGCCGATGCGCTTGAGTATGAGCGCGAGGTCCTCGTGCACGGCGCGCGGCTGGTGGCCGGCGGCCAGCGCCGCGTTGTTGGCCGCGGCTGAACGATGAGTAGCACCATACCCTGAGGTCGTAGAGCTGCGCGAGCGCGTCCTTGTTGTGGTCCTAGGTGCTGATGCGCTTGAGTATGAGCGCGAGGTCCTCGTGCACGGCGCGCGGCAGGCGGCCGGCGGCAGGCGGCCGGCGGCCAGCGCCGCGTTGTTGGCCGCGGCTGAACGATGAGTAGCACCATACCCTGAGGTCGTAGAGCTGCGCGAGCGCGTCCTTGTTGTGGTCCTTGTTGCCGATGCGCTTGAGTATGAGCGCGAGGTCCTCGTGCACGGCGCGCGGCAGGCGGCCGGCGGCCAGCGCCGCGTTGTTGGCCGCGGCTGAACGATGAGTAGCACCATACCCTGAGGTCGTAGAGCTGCGCGAGCGCGTCCTTGTTGTGGTCCTTGTTGCCGATGCGCTTGAGTATGAGCGCGAGGTCCTCGTGCACGGCGCGCGGCAGGCGGCCGGCGGCCAGCGCCGCGTTGTTGGCCGCGGCTGAACGATGAGTAGCACCATACCCTGAGGTCGTAGAGCTGCGCGAGCGCGTCCTTGTTGTGGTCCTTGTTGCCGATGCGCTTGAGTATGAGCGCGAGGTCCTCGTGCACGGCGCGCGGCAGGCGGCCGGCGGCCAGCGCCGCGTTGTTGGCCGCGGCTGAACGATGAGTAGCACCATACCCTGAGGTCGTAGAGCTGCGCGAGCGCGTCCTTGTTGTGGTCCTTGGTGCCGATGCGCTTGAGTATGAGCGCGAGGTCCTCGTGCACGGCGCGCGGCAGGCGGCCGGCGGCCAGCGCCGCGTTGTTGGCCGCGGCTGAACGATGAGTAGCACCATACCCTGAGGTCGTAGAGCTGCGCGAGCGCGTCCTTGTTGTGGTACTTGGTGCCGATGCGCTTGAGTATGAGCGCGAGGTCCTCGTGCACGGCGCGCGGCAGGCGGCCGGCGGCCAGCGCCGCGTTGTTGGCCGCGGCTGAACGATGAGTAGCACCATACCCTGAGGTCGTAGAGCTGCGCGAGCGCGTCCTTGTTGTGGTCCTTGGTGCTGATGCGCTTGAGTATGAGCGCGAGGTCCTCGTGCACGGCGCGCGGCAGGCGGCCGGCGGCCAGCGCCGCGTTGTTGGCCGCGGCTGAACGATGAGTAGCACCATACCCTGAGGTCGTAGAGCTGCGCGAGCGCGTCCTTGTTGTGGTCCTTGGTGCCGATGCGCTTGAGTATGAGCGCGAGGTCCTCGTGCACGGCGCGCGGCAGGCGGCCGGCGGCCAGCGCCGCGTTGTTGGCCGCGGCTGAACTATGAGTAGCACCATACCCTGAGGTCGTAGAGCTGCGCGAGCGCGTCCTTGTTGTGGTCCTTGGTGCCGATGCGCTTGAGTATGAGCGCGAGGTCCTCGTGCACGGCGCGCGGCAGGCGGCCGGCGGCCAGCGCCGCGTTGTTGGCCGCGGCTGAACTATGAGTAGCACCATACCCTGAGGTCGTAGAGCTGCGCGAGCGCGTCCTTGTTGTGGTCCTTGGTGCCGATGCGCTTGAGTATGAGCGCGAGGTCCTCGTGCACGGCGCGCGGCAGGCGGCCGGCGGCCAGCGCCGCGTTGTTGGCCGCGGCTGAACTATGAGTAGCACCATACCCTGAGGTCGTAGAGCTGCGCGAGCGCGTCCTTGTTGTGGTCCTTGGTGCCGATGCGCTTGAGTATGAGCGCGAGGTCCTCGTGCACGGCGCGCGGCAGGCGGCCGGCGGCCAGCGCCGCGTTGTTGGCCGCGGCCGACGCCAGCACCGACCCGCCGTTCAGCGCGTCACACGTGTTCTCTTTCTTCTCGTCTAGTTTCAGTTGCTGAGGACAACGGTTATGCTACTTAATGGCTTGGGTTAAAAATTATATCATTACTATTGAACAATGATAACAATGTTGATATATTTACCTATCGCGATTTGCCGCTTTTATACATATCATAAATTTAAGTGCTGCAAGGCCGAAATCTCGTATGAGCAAAAACGGATCTGCAGTTAGTCAATTGTTTCTATAGTTTTGATTTCAGGACTTTCAAAAATTAAGTTTAATAAATGACGATGATTATTTTTTTGCACTATCTACATGGTAGATACTTAGTCATTCATTTATATATGTCGCAGTCATTTGGTTTAATCAGCTATTTGATTGGATCACTAACGCGTTCATTGAATGACGACGTTTAATTGAATGACTAAAGGACAACTCGTCAAATTGTTTAATATAACGTTCAACTTCTTGACTGAACGTCATTTAGCATAGTCGTTGAATGGGATATAGCTGACAGACATGACATAACACACCTTAATAAGATTTTTTAATATGTTTTAACAATTTTAAGTCTTAAGACAATTAGGCTAAAAAAATATTTTTTTACGAATAAGTCACTTTATATCTCAATTTCACTCTAAAAATTATCAACACAGTGCTATTCGATTATATCTGTACCAGCTGTTTGACGCCATCTTTGGTTTGATGAGCACTAACGCCGCAGTGGAAAAAAAATGAACTAAATTACAATCACCTGACTGATTACGTCCGCTATGTTCAAAGGGCTATGTTACAATCCGCTAACTTGTTGGACGTTCAGTGAGTCTTATTCATTCAACGTTCGGCCTAGTCATTCAATTAAACGTCGTCATTTAATAAACATGCTAGTGATTCAATCAAATAGCTGATTAAACCAGATGACTGCGACATATACATACATCAATAAAAAATCCATATTGAAGTTTAAAGCATGGGTCAATATGGCCATTTTCATACTTATGTTCTAATAAATTTATTGATTATTTCTAATCATCGGTAACATAACATCTCTAGCAGGATCATGCATAATTATGAAACTCGTTCTTGTGTTATGTGTGCCTGGTGGCTAATATTTCTTGACATCGGCGTGTGTATAGCATTGCTATTGAATCACCCTTACACATTTAAAAAAAAATTAAAGGGAATTTAAGAAATTTTGCCACAAAGTCTTATCGTTCTTTAAATTACTTAATCCAAACTTCACATCATAAAACATTTCGTTTTAGCCACCGCGTTTTTATGAAATTTTTCATTTTCTCCGCATCAAATAGCTAACTAAATAATAAGATATACAAGATCAATTACCTTTAACACTTTGAGAAGGTACGGGTAGAGGTCCGACTCGTTTACATCTGGTATCTGTGTGAGGTGGTTGGTAATCGACGACCCTTTCATCTTGACTAGAGTGTGCACCAGAGTTTTCACAGTTCTGTTAGTCAAAATATTTATACAGTTAAGTATATCAAAATGGACAAAAATATTTCACTGATTAAATTTAATTATTGTGTAAGGATTTATTGAAACATTTTCCATTTATTTAAAAATTCGATAGATTTAAAAAGAAAGTCGTTCCGGTTTGATGTATTAGAACGTTGGCGTCACAATTTTTAACAATCACGTGACTTGACGTTTTCGCGCGCTTTTTAAATGTGTTACACAAAATCTTGTTTTTCTCTGATAATTAACATTTTTTCTTTTTTCCAGATAAATTGAATTGCTTTAGGATATAAAATGAATGGGCGCACATTTTACAATACTTTTTCAAATCTGTCAAGTAGCCAATTATAAAACTGACAATAGTAGAGTAAAACAAACCTGTACGGCGTATCGCTAATATCCGGATTCTTCTTCCAATAGCTGTTAGGGTAAGCCTTGTAGAATAGATGTATCTTATAGAGCACCGCGTCGTAGTCGATCGAGTTGACGTCCCACGTTGAGATCATCTTCAAAGTCTTCCAGAAACACTTGAGGAGTAAGTCCTGGTAGCGAGGGTACGCAGGCTCTGAGACTCCGATGGACTCGTGGAGGAGGGAGACTATAGCACTGGAACAAAAACGGTATTTAATATGTTGTTTCATATGTTGGGGGCAATATAATCAAATCAAATCTGTTCTCAGGAATCGATGCTTACATCGATTCACAATTTTTCACTCTAAGTGTTTACTTATCTTCTTGAAGGCAAAATAATGGGCCAGATGTAAATTATGATCAAAAGCACGTCAGACTTTTCCATTCCTTTATGTTGTGGGCATAAGAACAAAAGTTGAATTGCAAGTTTTTACTTTGACATGATGTTGACAGTACAAATATAATTACCTACACAAAAACACAAATATAGGTACACTTTAAAGCAAAATATTCTCAGCCTCTTGCATTTTCTCTTCCTTCTTATTCGAATTAAGAAACAATTAATTACGGTCGATAGAGCATCAAGGTAAACACTTGTTTTATTGTTAAATGGTTTCGAACATATAAGGTGTATATATGTCTCGTCTCACCACAACAACGCCGTCCGCGGCGAATGCTCCAGCACCCTGACGCACACGTTGTTCAGTATGCGCACGAGCCGCTCCGCGTCCGGCCCCGCGCCTGCGCCCGCGCCCAGCACCCGCAGCAGCTCGCCCAGCAGCGAGCACAGCGCCGCCTCGCCCACCTGCGACCCGCACCCGGCTGTTTCGTAGAACTGGATAACATAATGCACAAAAACGATTATTAAACTGAAACTAAACTATCGGAAGACGACTCGCAGATGACAGACGTGATTAAGGCTCAGTTGATATAATTAAACTTTACTGGTAAATGACAGCCAACAAAACTGTCGTATTCCATACAAAGAAAGAAAGAGCCACCGCACCTGCGCCGCCACCGCGCCCACCAGCCGCTGCTCGTGCGCCGCTAGTGCTGTATGTATCATATGTGCACATACCGTGGTGAGCGCGCCGGCCAGGTACTTGTAGGCGGGCAGCGCGTCGCGCGCGGGCACGGGTCCGGCGCGCAGCCGCCGCACCTGCGCCGCCACCGCGCCCACCAGCCGCTGCTCGTGCGCCGCTAGTGCTGTATGTATCATATGTGCACATACCGTGGTGAGCGCGCCGGCCAGGTACTTGTAGGCGGGCAGCGCGTCGCGCGCGGGCACGGGTCCGGCGCGCAGCCGCCGCACCTGCGCCGCCACCGCGCCCACCAGCCGCTGCTCGTGCGCCGCTAGTGCTGTATGTATCATATGTGCACATACCGTGGTGAGCGCGCCGGCCAGGTACTTGTAGGCGGGCAGCGCGTCGCGCGCGGGCACGGGTCCGGCGCGCAGCCGCCGCACCTGCGCCGCCACCGCGCCCACCAGCCGCTGCTCGTGCGCCGCTAGTGCTGTATGTATCATATGTGCACATACCGTGGTGAGCGCGCCGGCCAGGTACTTGTAGGCGGGCAGCGCGTCGCGCGCGGGCACGGGTCCGGCGCGCAGCCGCCGCACCTGCGCCGCCACCGCGCCCACCAGCCGCTGCTCGTGCGCCGCTAGTGCTGTATGTATCATATGTGCACATACCGTGGTGAGCGCGCCGGCCAGGTACTTGTAGGCGGGCAGCGCGTCGCGCGCGGGCACGGGTCCGGCGCGCAGCCGCCGCACCTGCGCCGCCACCGCGCCCACCAGCCGCTGCTCGTGCGCCGCTAGTGCTGTATGTATCATATGTGCACATACCGTGGTGAGCGCGCCGGCCAGGTACTTGTAGGCGGGCAGCGCGTCGCGCGCGGGCACGGGTCCGGCGCGCAGCCGCCGCACCTGCGCCGCCACCGCGCCCACCAGCCGCTGCTCGTGCGCCGCTAGTGCTGTATGTATCATATGTGCACATACCGTGGTGAGCGCGCCGGCCAGGTACTTGTAGGCGGGCAGCGCGTCGCGCGCGGGCACGGGTCCGGCGCGCAGCCGCCGCACCTGCGCCGCCACCGCGCCCACCAGCCGCTGCTCGTGCGCCGCTAGTGCTGTATGTATCATATGTGCACATACCGTGGTGAGCGCGCCGGCCAGGTACTTGTAGGCGGGCAGCGCGTCGCGCGCGGGCACGGGTCCGGCGCGCAGCCGCCGCACCTGCGCCGCCACCGCGCCCACCAGCCGCTGCTCGTGCGCCGCTAGTGCTGTATGTATCATATGTGCACATACCGTGGTGAGCGCGCCGGCCAGGTACTTGTAGGCGGGCAGCGCGTCGCGCGCGGGCACGGGTCCGGCGCGCAGCCGCCGCACCTGCGCCGCCACCGCGCCCACCAGCCGCTGCTCGTGCGCCGCTAGTGCTGTATGTATCATATGTGCACATACCGTGGTGAGCGCGCCGGCCAGGTACTTGTAGGCGGGCAGCGCGTCGCGCGCGGGCACGGGTCCGGCGCGCAGCCGCCGCACCTGCGCCGCCACCGCGCCCACCAGCCGCTGCTCGTGCGCCGCTAGTGCTGTATGTATCATATGTGCACATACCGTGGTGAGCGCGCCGGCCAGGTACTTGTAGGCGGGCAGCGCGTCGCGCGCGGGCACGGGTCCGGCGCGCAGCCGCCGCACCTGCGCCGCCACCGCGCCCACCAGCCGCTGCTCGTGCGCCGCCAGCGCCGCACCCCTTCCCGACACCAGCGCTCCCGAGATCAGCGACAGCGCCCGGATCGCCGCCTGGAAAAGTTAAAAATTAATTTAATTCGTGTAAATTTCATCCATAATTGTTTTCTATATAATCAAATGAAGCACCTTCGGTTCAGATCCTATAACTTACAGCGACGATCCCGGCGATTTAATTACAAATATTTTAAAGCTGAACTAACTTTGGACAGAGATATACAGTTCAACCGTTCAAATGGTTCAATGGTTTGCAGTACACGTAGTTATCGAATATAAATTTAAATATTTATAACACATGCAATGACAAAACAATTTGCGCGAAACTTGTGTGTTTCTAATGGGATGAAAATTATTTTTGCACTTTTATAATGTGCTTAGTGAAATGAAACAAGTGACCGGTCACCACCAAGAACCTCTATTTACTGCGTCTGTACAGCACGCGGAGCTCCTTGGAAGTAAAACCAGCACGTGTCAGCTACCTATGAGGCGAAACGCCTCAACCTTTGACGAAAGCTGCCGCGGCGGCGACAAAGAACGCGTACCATTTGAACTAATGGCCTTGTGTGACACCACACTTTATGTCAATTGTAAGGTAAGTTAAAAAAGAACTTGCGACAAGTTATTTAAAAAATATAATAATAATAATAATAATAAAAATCTTTATTGTTCAAAAACATAGGCAGCAGGTTACATATTTTGGTCACTTAGGTACCTAAACTGGGTCTAGCCCGTTCTATATATATACTTAAACCAACCAATGAATTACCAAAATATATTGCTTTTATCATTTGAAACCTTTTAGTTTTAGGAAAAAATAGATAAAAGATAAAAAAAAATGAATAGGCTATTATACTTGATACTCACATTAAGATCAGGACTAGCTATCGAGTGTATAGTGTCCGCGAGCTGCGAGTCGTCAATAGTTTGTTGTGAGTGTTGCGTAGCTGTCACTAGAGAATGCGGGGCCATGTGCCGTGGCGGAGACATCGGCATTGTGCTGGAAATAATAACATTTGATAATGTTTGATGGTAACGTGACGCAGCGAGCCAACGAGATGGACAATAATCATTGGTAAATTACTGTTGGAACCTGCGCACCTCTTTGTGCCCGAATGCTGGCCGTGCGCGCGACGATCGATCGTCTCGTTATTTTTAACGACAGTTTTACGAAAAAATACGCACTTCGCAATATATTAACTATTTTGAAGTTTCACTATGTTTATTATAGCTGTAAAGTATCAATGAAAATACATTATTAAAATAACACGAATAGCTTATTAGTTTCTTCGGCGTCTCAACCTAGAGTTAAATAACAATTACACTCAGGATATTGGTTTAACCAATTTTGACTAGTAAATTTGAAAAATCCAACCTAAGATTAGTCCTAGGTTATGTGATTTCAAGTATTCACTATAATCACCAAGTAAGTTGAAATTCGATCAGTAATTTATGGTAATGTGTATTCAAAAAATAAGTACCATCAGCATACTTCGATCCAGAAATAGACTAAACACAGATTATATTTAAATGTGAATATCAATTAAATTAAAGGATTGTTACATGATGATAACATGCAGTTAAAAGCGTAAAAACAATAATATCTTGATTATTAAGTTGCTTTTCACGGCTATCCAAAAGCATTGTTGTTCGGCAATAGGGATGTTTACTAGCTAGTCAATAATCTAACAGATGGACGGTTTGTTAGTCCGCTTTCCAATTGTAAAAATATTATATTAAGACCTTTTGTAGTACTATTTATCTATCTATCTATACACCGTTATTTTTTATTTACCATAAAAAAATTAATCACGAATGTAGACAAAGGTCTTAATTGTAAATGTGCAAACCGATTTTTTTTTTCGATTAAAAATGACAAGAGTTATTACGTTTTGTTTTTTACTGAAATTAACATAGCATGTGTGGACATCCGTCTTTATACTCAATGAAACTATTGGCACGCAACATGTCAACGAAATGCGCACGACATCTTGTCTCACTATCGCAGGTTACTTCCCTTTCTCAAAGAAAAACCAATTCCCATGGCATCGATATAAGGTTGAAAGTGCACTGATAACGCCCACTCAGCTGAGTTCTCCGAAAAGAATTCTCAGTCCAGTGATTTATTTCGCGCGCGCGACATGTGACGTTAAGTAGGTCACGGTCAACGGTCAAGACGCAACTAGTAGGTTGCGCGGGCGCGTTATGAGTGTGTGTGCGTAAACAGGGAAACGATGCGATTATTCAATGAAAACGTAGTATTGATGCGCGCTAGTCGTAGTAAAATGATAGATTGCCTGCTATTTACTTGTTTTAGAGATAAATTACTTAGTCCGTTTTTTTTTTATAAATACATAAATGTAATAAGTAAGTGTTACTGAAACTGTGGTTAAAATTTTTCTGGTAAATAAAAAATATTCCTGTATAACTGACCTCTGCCTCAGCATAGGCTGCGGGACTGCAGGCCTCACTCCGCCACCAGGGATGGGCTCGTCCAGGAACTTGAGATCCAGCTCGGGCAGGTCCGGCCGCTTGAGCACGGGCACCGCCGCGTCCAGTTGCGCGATCAGGTCGGGGTCCAGGCCGAACGGGCCTGATATCACGCGCGGCTCCGGCGGTGGCCTGGGGAGGTTTTGGTTACCTTTAATTTAACCTACCTATTCGGAACGTATACGTCGATATTGGAAACTATGTCTTTCTCTTTCTTAACATAAACGATTGGAAAGAGACAAAACACAGATTTCCCGAATCGAATTCGATTCAGATGTTTGTGAATCAACTTCATGAAAGCGGAGGTGAAGGGACTTATGTAACAGTTGAGATGCTAATGTCAGGTTTTAAAAGATGATGGAGGTAAATCTTATAAATATTTAAAGCTATTAATGATAAAAACGTATATATTAATTTGTTTCTTAACATAGTAAGTAAACAATAGAATTATATTATGCACATTAAAGAATTAACATTACAACTATAACACAAAATTTAAAAGAATCTATAATAAATTGTATGAGGAAATTTCAAACGAAAATTAGTGCAGAAGAAAAAAGTGGACATCTTTTGTCCCTGGAGTGTTACATGAAAAATATATGCATATGTATGCATTGAAACCTATGCTACACTTAAGTTACTTTATAAGAAAAAAACATAAGTGTTAGTTTGTATGTAAAATGACATTTATTTATATAAAAGGATCAAGTTTGATGGAAGGCGATAAAACCGAACATAGTACAAGTGTGCTTAGTAACTTTGGACTGAAATTATTATTTCGGAAAAACTGACATCGATAGAGAATTTTTTTTTTTATATTGCACTTCAAGATTGACCTCATCCCACCTGATGTTAAGTGGTAATGAGGTCCTAGCTTAAGGGTGACAAGTAAGCATAATAAATATGTTACTGGACTTGTCACCCTTACCTTGAAGGCTTGACCCCTGCTACTAACGTAGCACCCCCCAGGAGCTCTGGAAACCTTACTCACACGCAGGAACACAACAACACAGAAGTGATTGTTATTTGGCTGCGGTCTTCTGTAAGGTGGAGGTATTTCACCAGTCGGGCTGCTCCAGATCGAGCGATAAATCGCTATGCCCTACCTCCCTCAAATTTTTTTTTTCAAAATTTCACTCCTTTAAAGAAAAACATTTGAACAAACAGACAAGAATACTTACAGATTAACTGGTGGCGGTAGCGGTTGTTCTTCCTCCTCCTCTTCTTCCATATACTCTGCCGGAACTGCGTCCACGGATATCACTCGTCTGGGTGGCTCATCCTAATAGATAAAATTATATCATTAATATTGCTTCGTTAGTCAACCGTAACGTTTGTAGTTATAATGTTATACTGGATCGGAAATTAGCAATTGAAAGATTTGAGAGATATGAAACGTTAAAGTTGAGAATCTACTGAGTGTCAAAGATGTGCCTTGAAATTAGGTTTGGATTCTACATTTCGTTCTACATCACAAACATTTGGGTAATATAAATTTGTTTAGTATTTATCTGTTTATATATGTATTTAAGTATCTATTGTGGAACCATTTATTTTTTTATTTTCGTAACACAAACTACTTATTTTGGGATCAGATCAATGTATGTGAATTAATCTTGTAATTTATCTATTTAAAGCCAAACAGTGTGACCACTACAGCACTAAGGCATTTGTATACTAATGATGTTTATAATAAATAGAGGACTTCCACAGCCGGGGGGCGAGCGGAACGGATTCTGGCCTCGCTTTATCACCGAGACCCTGGATTCGATTCCTGGTACAGCCATAGGAAAAATAAACTTTTCTTTATCCTAACTAATATTATAAATTTGAATGTTTGTGAGTATGGATGTTTAGATGTTTGTTACTCTTTCACGCAAAAACTTCTAAACAAATTTGGATAACATTTGGTAGGAATAGAGCGGACATTCTAGATTAACATATAGGATAATTTTTATCCCGAAATAACGCGGGCGAAGTCGCTGACAACAGTTCGTTTCCTATATTGCTGAGTTGAAGTACCGTTGTTTTTTTTTTACTTCTGCAACACAAGAGCTTCAGCTACTTACTACAGAATTAGAGCAACATGATGTAATGTTGTCCAGTATCAAGTTATTATGAGACATGAATGAATGTGTGCACCTCCACAGGCTGGTGCAGTATGGGCTTGCCGGCGGCGGTCAGCGGCACCACCAGGGAGCGGCGCGCCTCGGCGCTGCGGCTCTTGCCGGCGCGCTTGATGCGCTCCTCCAGCAGCGACAGGTCCTTGTCAGATATCTGCGCACGGACACACGACGCTCAACACACTCACAAACTAATTACGAACTTTAACCTAACGAGAAAACACAACAATTCAGCCACATAAGTCTATGACTGGTCCTTGGCGCTCCGCAGCCTATTTTTGTACAGTCCACTTTTATTAACAACCTAAGACCATCTCACATAAGTCCTTATCCCAATTGGGATGATAGAACCATTAACAAATAATTGTAACGTGTCAAAGCTACATAATAGAACTTTACATAACTTCGGCCATATCTTTACGCTATAATTACCTTTATAAAGCGTTTCAAATACTCATTCATTGACATAGCTTCGTATTTTCGTTGAAAATCTATGCAAGAAGTAGTGTTTTGGCAGGTATTCAAAAGTATCTCAATTGACGATCCAGTCAACATCCGTATTGCAGCTAAAAACAGACATCATCTCAACAATGATATGTGGTATATAATCTTCCTGGGACACTGATACCTATGTGGGAGACAAGTGTCACTTCTCTTATCTTATAAAACCCTCTAGCACCTCTTATGACCTAATTGATGGTGCGGTGAGAACATAGATTAACTGGTAAATACCAGCCACGGTGCAGATGTAACGAGTCGAATGCCAACTGGTTTAACACAGCCGGAGGCCATTTGGCGGCTGAGGCCATCGGATAGTAAAGTAAAAGGCGATTACCTTAAAAGTGTGTCGTATTGGAAGGATACAAACTAAGCTTAAATTGAAAAAATAATGACCTTCTAATAGTCTTGACTACTTTCATAAAAATGTAAAGGGATGCTCATATAGAATGAGAGTTATCTATTTGAAAACCGTTTGCTATAATGGCTAAACAACAAGCTTATCAGATTATTTTGAAAACATTCTCACCTTCAATGATATATTAATAAGGATGTCACAAGGTTGCTTCAAAAACTCGTCGAAAGTGAGCCCGCTACAATCAATCATATGAAAATATATAAAAGGAGAAACTGACTGACTGACTGACTGACATATCAACGCACAGCCCAAACGGCTAAACGTAGGCACTTGAAATTTGGAAGGGACGTAGCTTAGGTACCGTAGGGGTGCACTAAGAAAGGAATTCCCGAAATTCCCACGGGAACGGGAATTAGCGGGAAAATCCTTTTGTATGAAAAATCTAAACCGCTTAAGTTAGACGCTTGAAATTTGGCATGCAGGTACCTTAGTAAATACAAAGTTTAGTTATGGCTGTATTTTGAGAAATTCCCACGGGAACGGGAGTTAGCGGGAAAAAACTTTTGTATGAAAAAATCTAAACCGCGTAAGTTAGATGATTGAAATTTGACATGCATATACCTTAGTGAATGCAAAGTTAAGTCATGATTGGATTTTCCAAAATTCCCATGGGAATGGGAATAGCGGGAAAAACTTTTGTACCGCGAGTTAGAGGCTTGAAATTTTTTAGTATATGGGTATCTTAGCAAATGTACAGCTTCATGGGAATGGGAAACACGCGGACGAAGTCGCGGGCAAAAGCTAGTCAATCATATGAATTGTGCGTGGCTAAAACAAAACAATGAACGCAGTAAACATACAACTAACCTGTCCAATCATCTTGTACACCTTCTCGCCCTCCAAGAAGTACGCACTAGCCACGCAGTTGAGGGCAGCGGACCTCACAGCGTTATCTCTGTCGCCGATATGCCTCGCTAGCTCCTTCAGCGCCGCGCCGCCAGTCGGGGACATCACAGTCGACCCGTACGTCTCTAGCAGGTGCCCGATGCATTCTAAACATTCTGTACGACGAAAATTACGAGTATTATCTTCGTTATCGGTGCGGTTATCTTAATTCGATACTAGGATTGACTATATCAGCTCAGAAATGTATTATCAAATAAGTACAGTGATGAACGAATAAAAACAATGATTAGTTTCAAGGTGTTGTTTTTTTCGCTAGCGCCAATTGCGGAGCCTCTCAAGATCTTCAGATATTAATAATTATATTAATGTTACACAACAGATGTCATCTAAAAATTTTAAAAGGTGCTGTCTGAATATTTCATAATTTGCAAAGTAACTGATAAATTCTTATTTTTAAAAACACACATAATCAAAATTAATTCTTCTTGAGTGTAATACAAGAAGAATACTAATATTAATGATAACTGTAACATGATTTGCGTTATTTTCGGATAAAAATATATATACTAGCAAATGTATTCTAACATCCATTCAGTAACTTTTGCGTAAATGTAACAAACATCCATTCACACACCCACACAATCTTTAATATTTGTAATTTTGTTAGGATGATATTCTTACCAGCTCTTTGTCTTGCGTTTTTAGATTTCAGTCCCTCCATCAGATACCCAAACAGCTTGGTGACGGAGTATACGACGCAGATTTGCTTGAACAGAGCTTTTACGCCGTTGCGCACTGTATCTTTCGGATCACCCACCTGATAAAAATAGAATGTTCATTATGGCAATGCATTAAAACTTTTAAACAGCTGCTTTATTTGTTTATGGATTTTTAACTTAATATAAACAGAAATAAATGTGCCAATCCCACCATGATATATATATAGGCCTAGCATGCGCAATACGTCAAATTTATCGCATGAGACGAAAAAAGTTTCGATACTGTTGATTTGCTATTAGCACACCGCACTCGTATTTTCAGCCAATCAGCAGCTGACGCACTGACTACAATCGATTTTGACGTTTGTTAAAAGCACGACAAAATATAGTCGCCTGGCGCATGGCCAGGCCTGGTGGCCTATCGTGCGTGAAATATCGCTTAAATAGCAATATGTGAGCGTGAGGTCAAACTGATATGTGATTGGTGTTTTAAATGTCTGTCAATGTCACGTAAAAACTTACCAATAAGATATGCACATGGCGACGCCTCGCTTTTTCCAAGGAGCACGCACTGGTTTGAACAGCTGCTAGTAAGACTCCTGTTCCTTGTATCAACACTTTTACACTGTACTACCCCATTGCATACCTAGTGTTATTGATAAACGCTCCTAAACAAAAATTGCTGATCTTTTTCTGTGTGATGTTATGAAAGAAAATGACGTGGCATGTCTCTTTACTACGTTTGTTACTTCACTTATCATGAGTCTTTGAATATAGTATAATATAACATAGATAGATCTTACCTTGAGCACAAGATACGGTATGAAGCAGTTAGCCTCATACTCGGCCATCGTGTAATCGCTGTCCATCAGGTACTGGAACACCAACGAGAGGTACTCCAGGCCCTTCAGTATTACGGACGGGTTGGTGTCGAAGAACCGCAGCGTCAGCCATTTCAGTACCAAGTCTAAATTCGCCATGAGAGCTGAACCATTCTCTTGTAAGTCGTCTGAGAGGGCTTCGATTGCTTTTAGGTGATATCTGTAGGAAGAGGTTTATTTTGAAGACATTGTAAATGACCTACGCGTGGCCTAGAACGAAATTATATCTAGAAAACTTTAGTTAGATAACTTCTCTACCTGAAGTATTCAAGCAGTTATGCTCTTTCATGCTCCTGAAATTTTATATTTTCTATACAATATCTTTTTTTTTCAAAATAGCACAGTATTTTGGCTCCTCCCAGCCTGATGGTAAGCAAGATATGAACCAACATCGCAATGATAACGGATTTGATACCGTAATATCCTATCCGCAAAGCGTAATCAATCATAAGCATCGCGAACTTTAGTTCTAGAGACATCGGCGCAGAGTTCCCGATGGATTTGATTGCAAACTATCAAATTAATGATAAGGGCGTTTGCCTCCTTTTGATTGATCTTACTACAACGACTTTTATTGGGTAGCTGTTTTTAAGCAAATTAAATTCTGATTATAGAAACATAAAAATACTTTCTCTACTTTTGACTTTTGTATTTTTTGCTATATCATTAAATTAGCATTAAATTGAAAAAAAAATACTAGCAAAAATACCTGAAGTCATTGTGGAACATGTTGGCTACTAGCTGTTTATTCAGTCCAGCAGTTGCCATTTGCTCTTTCAGCAGCTCAAAGAATTCTTCGCGAGGTGCCGTGAAGTTCCACTTCAGTACTGAAACAAGATGATCATTTAGTATTTACACTCAACTCCGACTGATATGTCATCATTATTTTATCAGTGATTTGATTATTTACCTTTCAGTTTTTGGTCATCAATGATACGCTGGTTTTTAGCGTTATTATTCGGTAGTAGCGGAGTGAAGTCTTCATCATCCTTCTTGCCTCGGCTCGAGGCAGAAGTGGGTTTTGCTGGGCCCTGTAACGATTAGATTTTGAAACATCAATACTTATTTTTATGCTGTCTGATTAATCTATCTAAACCTTTGGAAAATGAATAATGGCCAACACGCTGCTGGAAACGTTTTAAATGTATGTGACATGGGATACACTGCCCAATCTTACTTTTAAGTGCTTCATTATGGCAGCACTGTTGATTTAGACGCGAACTAATAATCTGGCTATTGAATAAAGTAGGATTGTAGGCACGATAAAACGGGCTATAAAGGTGACATAACAGAAGCGTGCCATTACAATACTTTTCTATTCTATATCGCAATAAAAACCTATTAAATATTCTATATCGCAATATAAACAAAACCGCATCAAAATCTGTTGCGTAGTTTTAAAGATCTAAACTTTAAGGACATACGGATAAAGCGAATTTCAGGCCTCGCGCTCTAAAGAAATGTCAAAATCAATGCGTCGACTGTGCTGATTGGCTGAAAATACGAACGGTGTACTATCACCCAATCAACGGTATAGTAACTTTTGTCGTCTCATGCGAAGAAATTTGACGTATTGCGCATGCTAGGCCTTATACTATGTAGTGTATGAGTTCTCATATCAACATTTATTTTGGCTACCTTTCCCTTGACGACGGCGGTAGGCTTCTTCTCGGCCTCCTTCTTGAGGGCGCCGGCCGACTTGACGCCGCGCGGCTCGTCCTTCTTGGTCTTGGTCGGTAGCGGCTGCACCGGCAGGTTAGGCCGCGCCTTATCCAGAGCAGCTTGGACCACGGACTTTGATCCCGGCTAGATAAAAAAAAATAAACATTCAGAATCAACCAATCAATGTTCCGACATTCAAGTTAGCCTTACGAGTTTAAGTTAAGGGTTAGTTGTTTGCGTCTCACCTTAAGCTTGTCCAGCTGCTTGTGCATCGGCTCGTAGCCCAGGTGCAGCATGACGGGCAGCACGCAGTCGGCGGCCGCCTTGCGCACGTCCGCCGCGCGGTCCTCCAGGCACGCGAACAGCACCGGCACGCAGAGGGAGAGCTCCTCGCGAGGGAACGACTTCAGCGGCACTATCGGAAATATTTTTTTATTTAAAAACTTGATTGTACAAAAAAGTACAACAGGTGGGCTTAATGCTAGGGGCATTCTCCACTCCACTCCACTCTTGGGTCATGCAGAGAGTGTGTATATGGGCGAGGTAACGTATTTATTAAAACATTTTCCATTTATTTAAAAAAACGATATTTACACAAAATAATTGTATTATAAAGCTAGAAAATCGTTCCGACTCGTACCGGTTTAGTTTCTTGAGCGGTAACATCACAAATTTCACCATTATATGTGTTACCTGGCGGTTTCGCGCGCTTTTGAAATATGTTGCACCAAATCTGATTTTTATCAGATAATTTACATTTTTCGAGATAAATCGAATTGCTTGGGACATAAACTGAACCGGCTCAATTTTACAATACTTTTTAAAAACTGTCCAGTAGCCAATTGAAGGGTCCACTGAAATAATGACGAATGTCCAAAATATTTAAATCTAAGTGATCAACGTAATTCGGTCACTTCATACAAACAGCTAGTAATCTTGTTTACAAACTAATCAATATTGCTTCTAGCCCTGGGATAAAAACGTATGTGATATTTGGCTACACGTCTATAACGCTCAATGTTCCAGGTAGTTACGGCAATAAGGCTGATTTTTGAACAACATTTAAATAATAAAAAACCAAGGACGTCCATCGTTATTGCAGTGGACCCTTAATAGTAAGCGTGTTTACCTCTTGGCAGGTGTTGCGCGAGCCACTGCAGCAGCGAGGCGCGCAGCACGGGCGAGCCGGCGCGCAGCGCGTCCAGCACCATCTCGCCGTCCAGCGGCGCCTGCGCGCCCGCACTGCGGCACCACGCCTCCACGCACGACACGGCCGCCGCGCGGATCCACTGCTTGCTGTAAGGTAGTATCCAGCAGCGTGTTTACCTCTTGGCAGGTGTTGCGCGAGCCACTGCAGCAGCGAGGCGCGCAGCACGGGCGAGCCGGCGCGCAGCGCGTCCAGCACCATCTCGCCGTCCAGCGGCGCCTGCGCGCCCGCACTGCGGCACCACGCCTCCACGCACGACACGGCCGCCGCGCGGATCCACTGCTTGCTGTAAGGTAGTATCCAGCAGCGTGTTTACCTCTTGGCAGGTGTTGCGCGAGCCACTGCAGCAGCGAGGCGCGCAGCACGGGCGAGCCGGCGCGCAGCGCGTCCAGCACCATCTCGCCGTCCAGCGGCGCCTGCGCGCCCGCACTGCGGCACCACGCCTCCACGCACGACACGGCCGCCGCGCGGATCCACTGCTTGCTGTAAGGTAGTATCCAGCAGCGTGTTTACCTCTTGGCAGGTGTTGCGCGAGCCACTGCAGCAGCGAGGCGCGCAGCACGGGCGAGCCGGCGCGCAGCGCGTCCAGCACCATCTCGCCGTCCAGCGGCGCCTGCGCGCCCGCACTGCGGCACCACGCCTCCACGCACGACACGGCCGCCGCGCGGATCCACTGCTTGCTGTAAGGTAGTATCCAGCAGCGTGTTTACCTCTTGGCAGGTGTTGCGCGAGCCACTGCAGCAGCGAGGCGCGCAGCACGGGCGAGCCGGCGCGCAGCGCGTCCAGCACCATCTCGCCGTCCAGCGGCGCCTGCGCGCCCGCACTGCGGCACCACGCCTCCACGCACGACACGG
Organism: Glyphodes pyloalis; assembly: GCA_037074685.1. Lineage (NCBI taxonomy): Eukaryota > Metazoa > Arthropoda > Insecta > Lepidoptera > Crambidae > Glyphodes > Glyphodes pyloalis. The sequence goes on from JAYKKO010000051.1 coordinate 204,537, forward strand.
CCGCCGCGCGGATCCACTGCTTGCTGTAAGGTAGTATCCAGCAGCGTGTTTACCTCTTGGCAGGTGTTGCGCGAGCCACTGCAGCAGCGAGGCGCGCAGCACGGGCGAGCCGGCGCGCAGCGCGTCCAGCACCATCTCGCCGTCCAGCGGCGCCTGCGCGCCCGCACTGCGGCACCACGCCTCCACGCACGACACGGCCGCCGCGCGGATCCACTGCTTGCTGTAAGGTAGTATCCAGCAGCGTGTTTACCTCTTGGCAGGTGTTGCGCGAGCCACTGCAGCAGCGAGGCGCGCAGCACGGGCGAGCCGGCGCGCAGCGCGTCCAGCACCATCTCGCCGTCCAGCGGCGCCTGCGCGCCCGCACTGCGGCACCACGCCTCCACGCACGACACGGCCGCCGCGCGGATCCACTGCTTGCTGTAAGGTAGTATCCAGCAGCGTGTTTACCTCTTGGCAGGTGTTGCGCGAGCCACTGCAGCAGCGAGGCGCGCAGCACGGGCGAGCCGGCGCGCAGCGCGTCCAGCACCATCTCGCCGTCCAGCGGCGCCTGCGCGCCCGCACTGCGGCACCACGCCTCCACGCACGACACGGCCGCCGCGCGGATCCACTGCTTGCTGTAAGGTAGTATCCAGCAGCGTGTTTACCTCTTGGCAGGTGTTGCGCGAGCCACTGCAGCAGCGAGGCGCGCAGCACGGGCGAGCCGGCGCGCAGCGCGTCCAGCACCATCTCGCCGTCCAGCGGCGCCTGCGCGCCCGCACTGCGGCACCACGCCTCCACGCACGACACGGCCGCCGCGCGGATCCACTGCTTGCTGTAAGGTAGTATCCAGCAGCGTGTTTACCTCTTGGCAGGTGTTGCGCGAGCCACTGCAGCAGCGAGGCGCGCAGCACGGGCGAGCCGGCGCGCAGCGCGTCCAGCACCATCTCGCCGTCCAGCGGCGCCTGCGCGCCCGCACTGCGGCACCACGCCTCCACGCACGACACGGCCGCCGCGCGGATCCACTGCTTGCTGTCGCCGAACGCTGTGGATATTTAACGGTTGTTAGCTGTTTGTGGTAAATTGGCTACTTGACAGTTTTTGAAAAAGTATTGTAAAATGTGCGCCCGTTCATTTTATATACCAAGCAATTCGATTTATCTGGAAATAATCTAAATAACCAGAGAAAAATAAGATTTTGTGTAACACATTTAAAAAGCGCGCGAAAACGCCTAGTCGCGTCACTGTTGCAATTGGCTACTTGACAGTTTTTGAAAAAGTATTGCAAAATGTGCACCCGTTCATTTTATATCCCAAGCAATTCGATTTATCTGGAAATAATCTAAATAACCAGAGAAAAATAAGATTTTGTGTAACACATTTAAAAAGTGCGCGAAAACGCCTAGACGCGTCACTGTTGCAATTATGACGTCAACGTCCTAAACAACGAACCGATACGCATAGGAACGACTTAATTAAGATAAACGAAAAATGTTTCAATAAATTCTTTATACGATTAGAGACACAATAATTTAATTAAATCGGTAAAATAATCATTGTTCCGCCACATTACAATAAATAATTTTCGCCGACAGCTGTCATTTCCGAATTGCAATGGTGGTTTCCGTTTCGGTTCTTTTGTTCCACAGATAAAAAAATTAAAATTTATTTTGCAAAAATAAAATACTAACTATGCTTTTAATTAAAAAGTAAAAATGTAAAATGATTACTTAAGTAATAAGCTAACATATCTAACACTTTTCATATTTTATTGTTAACACTGTCAAGTAGCCAATTATGACGTCAACGTCAACGTCCTAGACAACGAACCGATACGCATAGGAACGACTTAATTAAGATAAACGGAAAATGTTTCAATAAATTCTTTATACGATTAGAGACACAATAATTCAATTTAATCGGTAAAATAATCATTGTTTCGCCACATTAAAATAAATAATTTTCGCCGACAGCTGTCATTTCCGAATTACAATGGTGGTTTCCGTTTCGGTTCTTTTGTTCCACAGATAAAAAAACTAAAATTTATTTTGCAAAAATAAAATACTAACTATGCTTTTAATTAAAAAGTAAAAATGTAAAATGATTACTTAACTAATAAGCTAACATATCTAACACTTTTCATATTTTATTGTTAACACTGTCAAGTAGCCAATTGCGGTTAGGTAAGTGTAAAAGATTGTGTCCTTGATGTCAAAAAGTGATTAAAACAAAATAAAAAAACCGTAAACGTCTATACGAGTTTTTTTTATTGAGGTAAATTTTATGTGACAATAGGATTAAATTTAAAAAGGCAGTTGAGCGTTTATCCGAATTATAAATCTAAAATTTTGTATGTATAGAAGTGTGGATATTTATTACTCTTCCATACAAATACTACTTTGATGCAATGATGTACTTTATTGCACAGAAAAATTTACAGATATTGGTTTTACAGACATACTACTATTAAATGAATGTATATGAATATTTGGTAGCTAGGCAGATTTTATAATGGACTATTTATTTCCAGTAACTTTATTTAAGTTATTTCGCGATAAAAATCCTATATATTACTCTAGTATCTCATCATTTCTACCAAATTCTATCTAAAGTAATTCAGTAGAATCTTGAAAAAATTAACAAACATTTATACATTCATACAAACTTAAATATTTTTTATGCCGAAATACGTGAACGAAGTCGCGAGAAACATATTTCGACACCAAAGACGTTACTGGTAAATAACCCAGCGTTATTGATAGGAGCCAAATTGCTGATAATGACCTTTAACTATTCTAGCACAAAGTTCAAAGCTTTACCTTGGAAGAAGGAAGGGAAGAAAGTCCGCACGTGGTTCTTGCACTTGGAGCCCATCGCGGTCGCCAACAACTCGCAAATTTGCAGAGCACTCTGTGCCAGCTTCGAGTTGGAGTCCAGTAGCCTGGCAGAAAGAGCTGCTGGTAACTCCCCGAGTGATGGCTTGATGGGAGACGAGTTGGTGATTATGGCCTTCAACTTGTCCAAACCCTCGTTGCGGACCTGATGAAAGAAAATCAAATTAGAACCTACACATTTCATATCTTTGATGTTGCCATATGATTATTTCTAGCCTAATAATGCTAGCATGTCAGGTGTTTTCTGTAAAAAAAAAAACAAATTGACTGGTGTTTCTTTCAAAATCCATTATTATATTTAATACTAGCTGTCCCGGTGAACTTCGTTTCGCCTTACAGAATTTTTCCCACTTTTCTGTTGAAATTTTTCAAATTTTACCAAGGATCCCAAATTTTTTAGCCTATGTCAAATTGGAAGAATGTAGCATTCTATTGGTGAAATAATTTTTTAAATCGGCCCAGTACTTTTTGAGCCTATTCATTACAAACATACAAAAATAGGTACAAATCTATCCTCTTTATGATATTAGTATAGAAAAAATTATTTTTTTTGGTTGTGTTTCATTTATATCTATTCCCGAGTTTAATTAAATTTATCACATCATTGTATTTTGAAATGTGTATTACAAATAACTTTCTGCTTCCACATTACTCCTTCTCTTATTTCCTATCCCTAGTCACAAAATTTAAGAATCGGATGCGAATTCGGAAATATGTTTTTTTCTCTTTTATAATATAATGACAAAATCTAAATCAGTGTCTTTTCTGATGGTTGTGAATCAGCCTTCTAAGGGTTGTTTGGAAAAATAAATGTACTAAATAAGTAAAAAAGGTAAAAAAGGTATATGAACATCAGCAGGTCCGTGAAAAAATATGGAAAAACTAGCTGTGCCCGCGACTTCGTTCGCGTGGACTACATCCTTTTATGGTCGGTTTTACCCCTTTCTCCCCTAATATTCGAAACAAATAGTAGTCTATATTTTAATCCAAGTTTCGAGCTATATTTGTGCCAAATTTCATATCTCTAACTTCAAAAATAAACATTTTTCCATATAAACTTCCAAAGGTGGTATTACCCCCCTCCCCCCCTTATTTTCTTATAAAAAGTAGCCTATGTCCGTTCTTGAGATTCAACGTATACCAAATTTCATCAAAATCGGTTGAGAGGTTTAAGCAGGAAAGCGTAACAGACACACAGACAGACAGACAGACAGAGTTACTTTCGCATTTATAATATTAGTAGGGATTCCCGTCATACTAACTTCAATCGAATATTGGCACCAAAACACACACAAATGTAAAGATACGCATTTTAGTAATAAAGTATCGACACTTGAAAAAAAGCTTTAAGGCTAATGCGTTTAGGTCGACAAATATACGTTCGTTAAAGGGTTCGTTAGTTACGTTATCTTAACAGAATGGGATGGAACACGCGCTTTGATTGCGTGTATCGGCCCTTACTCCATTAGCCACGCCCATCGTGCTTTACTGTTCATGGTGCTATTTTCAAGCGTTAGAAATGCTTCTATATTTATTTCGTTTACTGCAGCAGGTAAATTGGCTACTTGACAGTTTTTGAAAAAGTAATGTAAAATGTGCGCCCGTTCATTTTATATCCCAAGCAATTCGATTTATCTGGAAAAAATGTGAATAACCAGAGAAAAATAAGATTTTGTGCAACACATTTAAAAAGCGCGCGAAAACGCCAAGTCTCGTCACTGTTGCAATTATGACGTCAACGTCCTAGACAACGAACCGATACGCATAGGAACGACTTAATTTAGATAAACGGAAAATGTTTCAATAAATTCTTAATACGATTAGAGACACAATAATTCAATGTAATCGGTAAAATAATAATTGTTTCGCCACATTAAAATAAATAATTTTAGCAGACAGCTGTCATTTCCGAATTGCAATGGTGGTTTCCGTTTCGGTTCCTTTGTTCCACAGATAAAAAAAGTAAAATTTATTTTGCAAAACTAAAATACTAACTATGCTTTTAATTAAAAAATAAAAATGTAAAATTATTACTTAACCTCTCGTCTGTCCAAAGCCACGTCGTGGTCGCGGTCAAAAAATGCCCATCTGTCCACAGCCACGAGGTGGTCGCTGTCGACTTATAAACTTTAGGATCGAAAAAGACGTAGCAAATGTATATTCATCTCTCTCTAAATCGTACAACGTGCAGATAATTAAACAAAGATAGCAAATAATGTCACGCTCGCGTCTTAAAAGAACCATAGACGCTGTAAAATAATAATACATTTAGCCCGTTCAATTGTTCGGTCAGTGACGCGGTGTGCCGTATTTACGCGCGAAGTTTAAAGTGTTTAAAGTGGTTTTGGAAGGAAATATTGAAAATAAACATGACTGGGTAAGTAATAAATACTTTTCTATTAACATACAACACATTAGATTAGGATTTGTACATAAATTGATACATTTTATCAAACATTGCTTGCCATTTCGATCGCCATGTTGATACCATGTTCATTTTCATTTCAATTGTTTTGAATGCAAAGTACTTTGTGAATGGTGAAAATTGTTTTAATATCATTAACATACTTTTCTACAAACGTAACATTCATTATATTTGTGCGATTTTGATTGAATATTTCGTAAATTTAAAAGAAACAAATGTCGGTCGCGGGACAGTCACGGGTCGTGAGGTCATTGCCACGGAATCCGCCATTTTGGTGCACAGGCTAAAATAGTATGGATACGGTTTTGGGAATGCCAGTGTGCATAATTTTTATGAAAATGTTTGGTGTGGATTATTATTTGTTTTTTTTTTCATTTGATTTGATTTATTTTTATTGTGTGTGCATGATATTATTATTTTATTGCACGTGAAAAAAGAATGGTGAAAGAATTTTTGAAATCTGTCTAGCAGTTTCGGAGCCTATTCATTACAAACAAACAAACAAACATATTAGTTAGTTCAGTGTTTCCCATATGCCGGGTCGCGACCCTGTACCGGGCCAGTAAAATAAAATACCAGGTTGCAATATTTCAGCCTTATTTTTCGTCAATTTCTGCGAACTTGGTTACTATAGTAAATAAATAAGCAATTGCTCCGTACTTGGCACTAAAATATAGTGATTAAAATGCGAAACTCTATCAGTAGGGACTAATCCCTACTAATATTATAAATGCGAGACTGTCTGTCTGTTACGCTTTCCCGCTTAAACCTCTGAACCGATTTTGATGAAATTTGGTATGGTAGGTTTTCCATGATTTCTTCGCTCCTAATAGTTGCAGCGTGGTGTTATATAGCCTAAAGCCTTCCTCGATAAATGGTCTATTCAACACAAAAATAATTTTTCAATTCGAATCAGTCGTTCCTGAGATTAGCGCATTCAAACAAACAAACAAACTCTTCAGCTTTATAATATTAGTATTTTCCATTATTTCTTTGCTTCTAATAGTTGTAGCTTGATGTTATATAGCCTAAAGCCTTTCTCGATAAATGGTCTATTCAACACAAAAATATTTTTTCCATTCGAACCAGTCGTTCCTGAGATTAGCGCATTCAAACAAACAAACAAACAAACTCTTCAGCTTTATAATATTAGTATAGATAATTTTGTCTAAAAGAGATTGCTTTTTACGTAGTACTTTTTATTGCTAAGCAATAAGCCTTAGCTCGTTGCGGTGCATAAGTTGGAAAAGCCTCAAAATTCGTAATGGTCACCCATCCAGTTACAAGCTAACGCGTACTTTGTTTATTGTCATTATTATCAGTCTCGCACGCAGGATATCACTAGGCTAAGACCACTTTATTAAATTATTAAAATGAAAATTCCTTATTTTTTTAAAATTTTTAAATAATAACTTTGTATTAAAAAAATAGATTGTATTAATTAAAAAAAAAGACAAAACAACTTATTTGTATTTCATTTTCATTATTTATGTCAATGATTACAATATTTACAATTATTAAAGAAGTCGCCACTGGGCATATCCATACTAGCATAGCTTGGTACTACGTCACTCTTGGTACTTTTTGTGGTGAAATTGTATATTTTAGTAGTTAATTTCTAATATTATTTTGTATGAAAGGACTCTCTTTGTTTTGTTTTTTTATGTAGAAAATGTTATTAAATTTATGAATATACACTCACATGTAAATAAATTGCAAAATAGTTCGTTACAAATGCAAAAGTTTGAGGGCATGTTTCTGAGGTCATTTTTTTCAAGTGTTTGTGACCCTTCTTTTATATCTTAATTACTTAATAATTTTAATATTTGAAACTATTTATAATAAGAATAAAGACCAAACTATAGAGTAAGTTAAGATTTAAAACCACTTGTGCTTCGGGAGTCGTCGATATTGAAGTAAAAAATGTGCCATTTTTTGTAAGTGTTTTGGGTCGTCTTAAGTGGCCCTCATTCTTGTCGAGCTTGGGGTGTACAAAAAATGTTTGAAGAGATGTGTTTTTTTTATTCATTATTGTAAAGTATGTTATTTTCATGTATATAAAATTAATAATTACCGAAATAAATGCTTTATTTTTTTTATACTTAATTTTTTATTCAACTTTCTGGAAAAAAAACGATTCTAGCACTTTTACCCATCCAATTAAGTTAATATCAAAAAGGGGAACATACATATTTATACGTATTATATTAGGTTCCTTAACCACGATTCTAACAACATATTATTTTATATACTTTTTATACATAATTGATTGATTGATTGATTGATTGACGCACCACACCCAGCCAGGACGCAATGCCTGATCCGGCAGAACCGGCACACCAGGGGGCACAAATTTTTGTAAGGAGGGACACGCTCTAGGATGGGATAGGACGATCGGCTAGCCGCAACCGGCCGACCACAACCAGCCCAGTATTCACCGTTACAACCAGTATAGGATATTGGGTAAGACGGGTAAGTTTATAGGACTGAGCGTTGATGAGGTGGGCTATCTAGCCTTTGATGCTATGTTTTCAACGTTTCGTAGATTTTATTGGGTTCGGTCGTTTTTACTCGATGTACTGTAATCCGTTTCGCTATCAGTTTCTTCAATTTCGAATATTTTTTCTGCTTCTTGTTTCAGTTTGGTTTTGTCCTTCGTTAGTTCCTTCCATTGTGCTCGGGTTTTGTCATAATATTTTAAGTCTTGCAAAAATGAACTTTTCCATGTAAATATTGGTCTTCCTACTTTTCGTTTGCTAGCTTTAAACTTCATAGCTGCGTGAAGCAAGTGTGGGTGTTTTCGTCGCAATATGTGACCATAATAGCTAATTCTGAGTAGTTTTATTCTTTTAGTTATAGTTTTTCCTTGCAGTAGTTGTTTAATTTTATTCTTTCTGGGCAATTCTCTGGAGTGATTTAACATGTCTTTTAAGATAAGACGTTCGTATCTTCTCAGAGTCGATCTGTTGGCTTTCGTTATCGCTGCCGCTTTCAGCCCGTACGTCATGGTTGGTTCAATTACCATTTTGTATAACAGCCTTGCAGTTTGCCATTTCATTTTGGTTTTCTTTATGAGAGAAATCAATATTTTTGAGTTTTTAACGCCTTGTTTACATCGAGCTTTCACTGTATTTTTCCTGTTGTGGGATGCGGTAATGTATGTTCCAAGGTAACGAATCTCTCTAGCGGGTTGAGTATTTATTCCAGCTACATTGATAAACTGGCGCAGATTTAGTTTGTTTATTGGATTTCGGATCAAGATTTTAGTTTTAGATTCGTTAATTTCTAGTCCAACTGTGTGCAAAAGTTCCTTAAGTTTTATAAATATCATACTTAGCTGGTCCACTTTGTTACCGACTATTATCATGTCGTCTGCAAACGATAAAATCATCGGAAGAGAGATTTGGTTATCTTGGTCGAGTTTGAGCGATGTTATTTCTTCTTCCAGTGTTCTAAGGACGTCGTCTATTACTAATGTGAAAAGTCTAGGCGACACTGGGCATCCCTGTTTTACTCCTTTACCTTTCTTAATAAGCTTGGTTTTTTGACCGCACCATCTAATTTGTGTAAATTCATTCACACAGGCCTTTAGTATTCTATTAGTAAAGGTTTTGTTTGTCCGAGTGGTAAGAATGGCTTTAAGGCTGTTTAGATCTACTGTGTCAAACGCTTTTTCTATGTCTATTGCCATTACGTAGGTTGTTGTACCTTCCCTCCATTTTTCGTCTAGGACCCGGCGTAGTGTAAATATGTGGTCATCTGTTGAGCGATTCCTTAAAAATGCAGCTTGGTAGTTGCCTAGACTTTGTATACATTTATCGAGACGCGACAAGATGAAGTTAGCATATATTCTATAACCCGTAGAGGAGATGGATATCCGCCTATAATCATTTGTTGACTGAGGTTGTGGTTTCTTCGGAATGGGAACTTGTACTGTTTGGGTCCATGTCGATGGGATAACGTTTTCTGACCATGCTTTATGCATGTGTTTAGTAATTTCTTGAAGTAAACGGTCTGGTAGTGCCTTGAATAATTCGATTACCACTTCATCTGTTCCTGGTGCTGTGTTGTTTCGCATTTGGTTGATAATTTCTGCTACTTCTTTTTCTGTGGGTGGTTCCGGGAGATCGTTGGGTTCTTCATGTTCATGTAATGAAATATGTTGACCTTCCATTTTTTCCATTTCGGATTCCCAATGCGACATTGGAATGTACTTGTGTTTGATTTTTCGTTTTTCTGCTTGGACGTGACGTCTGTAAAAATCGTAAGTGATCCTCATTCGGGTGGAAGGGTGCTTGTTTTGAAGATCTTCGAAAAACATTTTGAATTCCGCATTCTCTTCTTTTTCCGTGATTAATTGTAGTTCAGTTCTACAAGCTTTTACTCGTGTACGAAGGATTATGTTATTTGGAAACATGTTACTACGGAACTTAGCCTTTTGTAGTTGGGCAGTGGCAATACGACGCACTTTTGAACAGTTTGGTGTTCTAATTAGTACTTTTTGTGCTGCAATTTTCATGATATCACTTATCATGTTCCAGGGTAGTAGTTCATGTTGTTCACTAGTTTTTATCCACTCCGAAGTCATTTTCAAGATTTCGCTTTGATATTGTTTGCAAATTGTTTCATTTTTTAACCTTTCATAGTCTAAGTGTCGATAGTTAAAGTTGGTTGGTTTCTTATTGGGTATGTTTTCTTCTCTGTTGTACTTTCTTATTGGATAGTTGTTTGTATTAGAGGATTGTAAATTCTGGAGTGTTGCTATTATGAGTTTGTGGTCTGATGTTTTGTTGGATGGGATTGCCTTTATTACTTTAAATGTGTGTGTAAGTTTTGCTGAGGATATAATGTGGTCTATTTGGGAGGTTTTGTTTCCTGATTTCCATGTTTTCAAACAACTGGTTCTTCCAAAAGACGTATCCAGTCTTAGATTTTCTCTTCTTAAGATGTCTATTAGTAGTTCACCATTTTGATTTGAATTTTTGTGATATATTTGTTTGCCTACTTGGTTTGATGTACGTAAATTATGAATATCTGAATAACCTACGTGCGCATTAAAGTCGCCTAGTAAAATTACTGTTGTATTTTTCGGGTTTTCTTTAATTCTGTATAGTAGGTTTGAAAAGGTAATCGTGGCTTGAGATGAATTATGCGGAATATGTGTATTAATAATGTAGATACTACCACTGCTGCCAGTACTTACTATGGCACTCATAACGTTTACGTCACTAGTAGTTTTTTTTATACATATATCAGCGTACTTTCTTATTAAAATAGCTAGTCCGCGCTTTTTGTTGGCTCCCGATAAATACCAGGTGTAATTTTTCGTATTGAGTAGTCCTGTTTTCATGTGTGTCTCTTGTAAACATGCTATGTCTACCTTGTTTTCTTTAAGAAATCGGTCTATATCTTGTTTTTTCTTCGGGTTTGCTGATCCTCTGACGTTCCAGGTGGCTACTTGGATTCTTTTTGGTTCCGTAGTATGTTTTATGTTTGATTTAGCACCCAGTATTCTATAACCCGTTTGGTCTGGAATATCTTCAAATGATGTAGGTGGTGTGAGTATTTTTGAGATTGAGGAGGTTATCGATGAATGTTCTAAAATCGTTTCATTTTCGAGAATCTCTTCGGTTTTTTTGGAACGTGTACTGTTTTCTTGCGATGGCAAGATTAGGCTATCGTAGTGATTACCATCGTAGAGGAGGTTAATTTTTCCAACTGCATCTTGAGGATTTTTTGGATTGAACGTGATTGCTGAGTGATTGCAGCTTTGATGAATGATTACATCAACCAGGTAGTAATTTGCTGCAGCTAAGATAATATCGGCTCCTCCCCACGTACCGTCCTTATACTGATTGGAAATGTAGCTAGAGTAATCCGTTGCATCGTATTCTTCCTTACTATGAGGGAAATTGCTCGCTATCGCCGCTTTAATCATTGGGTCGTGCTTGTTTTCCTCTACATAATGCGCAAGGTCGCTTCGTACGGCTTGATAATTAAGAGTTAAGTAAAACAGTTCATTTATCTGATGGGCTATAGCTCTAAATAGGCAATTCCCGTCTCCTTGCATTTTGACGATATTTGTCATTTTTGCGTTCTCTGTAAATAAAGCTTAGATCTATTTGTACTGAAAAAAAAAGAAGCGAGAATCTTCTCACCAATATTAGGTTGTGTTAAATTATTTTTATGTGACAGCCTAAGGGTTTTTTTTAAAGTTGCATGGGTTCGAAAGGTGAGCCCACAAGTGGTTGCACTGTTAATCTTTCAGCTTTTTTGGTGTCGATGTTATTGACTTAGGTAGTTTGGGTCAAATTATTTTATAAGGGTAATATTTTTTGTGCCTATTTTTTTTCAAAGCTAATGGTTGGTGGTACTTAAGCAAGTGCGCATTAGCAACTTTGCGTAACCTATTATTGGTGATTTGTGTAAGCCAGATGTTGGTTTGGTGAGCCTGTGAATCTATTGATTCTTTTGCCAGCTTTGTTTTTTTTTTTTTCCTTTCTTTTAATTATTAACAACTGGCTAGTTTTAAAAATGAAATTTCTTTGGCTTGTTTTTGTTGAATTTAAAAGGTTAGTTTTACCTACGTAAAACAAAGAGCTTGTGCAATACTGAGCTAACTAAGTTGGCAATTTGTATGAACCACATGTTGGTTTGGTGAGAATAAGCGAGTTAGAATTTATTGATGCTTTTGTTAGTTTTGTTGTCCTTTTTTTTAAGGTTTTAACAATTGGCTAGCTTTGGAAGTGAAATTTCTATTGCTTGTTTTTGATGAAAAATAAAAAATAGTGGTACCACTGTAAAACAACGAGCTCGGGCAAGTCCTTGTGCACTTATGTTAGTAATTATGTTTAATATTGATTTTCTTGGATCATTAAAAGTTGATTTGATTTCTTTTTATTTTATCAACTGATTTTCAGCCACTAGCAAGTGCAGGGTGGCTAATGTGTAAATGAATTAATGTATTAGAACACTAAATGCATGTAATGCTGTATGTAGGATAAGGTTATTCAGGGAGAGGCTGGATTTTTAAGGATAGTTAGTTAACAAACTATGTATGAGACATTGTTTTTGTTGCTACCATTGGATGGCTAAAAAAATAGAGATATTTTATGTGATGATATGATATGTAAGATGATATGATATAACATTAATAGTTATCTATTTATGTTGAAGCTATTTACGTTTTAGTACATACTAATGTTGTTTGAGTACGGAATCGCGAAGTTATGCAGTTATTCAAAGGCTCGGAAGTACCACCAATTACAATATTATTGAATAGGTTAGTGTGTTTCGCTTTTGAAGAAAACACTGCAATGATGTTGTCTGGGTTTGTATTTTTAGACTGGTAAGTAGGTAGGTAGTTAAACCTGCTAAATCGCAAGCTTTGGACTTTATAAAATGGAAAGATCTCACCAGGATGTCTCGACTGCGCTCGTTGTCTGGATTGTTTCACTGACGCTCTGTGTTCATGTCGTGGTTTGATGGAGTTAAGGTCTCCTCAGTTTTGGTCTCGGGTTAGCCGGTTTAGAATTTTCTTTTTTAATTTTTAATACAGACCGAGGGGTTGTTGTTTTATTAAATTTTTATTTAAGACCGTTTCACGACTTGATTGTTTAAGTGTATTTGTTTAATTATATAATTATTTATGCAAAAACTCAACCGCGGATGGTTGCAACGAATCCTATAACCAGCTGTATTTTTAATCTACTCAGCAGGCACCAATAATGTCACTGGTGCAATTTTTGAATCACACTAACTTAAATTTTTTTTTTTTGTGTTTTAAAGCACTGCACTTAAATTAAAACACTTTATATGCAACTATTGCACAGATTCGAACAAAAACAAAGCGGTTCGCGTATCAATAGAACACTGCTCTCGCGCACAAACTATGCTCGGTGCAGTGATAGCTAACATGTGCGCCGGATTTCGGGTGCCGAAGGGATGCGTCCGTTCGCGGCCGAGGTTCGGATGCGTCTCCATATACTTTTTATACATAATTCGTAAGATATTGCCATTTTAATGACACGCGCCACCTAAGTAATAAATCACTCGTATAGGATTTGACAGATGTGCTAAATCAGCCATTTTGACAGGGACCGAGCAGAGGTTAACTAATAAGCTAACGTATCTAACACTTTTCATATTTTATTGTAAACACTGTCAAGTAGCCAATTAAAGCTGGTACTACTCACCTTCCAGTTCTTATCGTTGATCTCTGCGATGAGAGCGTCAGTTATGAGCGGCGCGATGTCAGTCCGGGGACGCGCGTCCTCCACCACGGCGGGCTCGTCTTCAGCCGCGTCTTCGTACGTTTCAGAGATGTCGTCGCCCATCGACCCTTTGCTTGCAGACTAGGACGATAAAAGTGATCGTATAAAATTATTTTCCTACTTGACGAACGTATCCTTACAATCTTAAGGAGAGCCGATCTATCGCCTTTAATTAATTTGTACCATTTTAGGGCATAGTTTGAATACTTAGCACATACATATAAACGAGAAGATAGACAGTTTTTCTTCTTTGTAATTTAAATTAAAAGTCTAGTTTAAAATAGTGCCGTATGCTTATTATTAGTTCACCTTATACAACAAGTTTTTTTTTAAACATAGTATCAACTGATAACAACTTATTATGTGACTTATAAATAAATCTCTCGTTGTTAACTTATAATTAGAGCAATGTATATGTGTTGTTGTCAAATATTTATTTATTTATTAAATATTTCAAGTGCCAGATTTTAGGTTTTACATTGGTAAATGGTGTCATATCAGCTTGATTACTGCTAACGAGCAGCTTTAGTAAAATAGCCTTTCTACTCGCTTGCACAAGTCATAAAACTAGTCGATGACTTCAGAGTCATACTTATGTGAAACGGCTGTAATATATTTCGACAACAATTAAGTGCAAGTGATGACAACAAGCAAGTGCTTGCAGAAGTAATCAGTCTACTACAGATATGTGATAGTTACCTTACTAACAGTTCCCCTTAACCTGGTCGGCGTGGGCGGCGAGCTGTTGGCGTGCTTGTCCAGCTCCAGGCTGATAAGCTGTTTGGTGGCCGGCTTCTCGCTGTCGAAGTGGCTCAGCAGCGACGGGCCCACGTACAGCGAGAGGATGCCGAGGAAGTTCACAGTCGACGTGCGCACGTTCGGGTTTGTAGCGGAGAGCGCCTTCTTTGAGTGTGCGATTATAGACCTTACGTTCATGCTGTAGACAAAGAGTTGCTTGAAAATAGGTTTATGTTTAGATTTGAAAAAGATACGTAAATATGATACTAGCTGTGCCCGCGACTTCGTTCGCGTGGACTACTGAGTTTTCCTTTTCGCAATAAAAGGTCATATAGCATAGCATATGTCCATTCTCAGGGTCTAAAGATTGTCTGTGCCAAATTTCATCAAAATCGGTTGAGAGGTTTAAGCAGAAAAGCGTAACAGACAGACAGAGTTACTTTCGCATTTATAATATTATATTAGTAGGGATTAATGTTATCCTAATAAATCACGACGTGTAACAATTGAAGATTTTTGCGGACAGATTAAAAAAATCTGAAAATAGTAAATTGCTATCCAATATTTAATGAGTACAAAACCTCATTACAATAACGTTTTATTCTAAACATAATATGTAAAAATACAGTGTGCGTAATACGGTACCGCCCAATGCCTTGCACTTATGAAAAATCCGGTGCGTTGCGTAATGTGTACGTGGGCGTAAGGACCAACTGCCACTAACTGATTTGTTATTGTTGGCATGATATTGATAGATATTGCAATGACATTCAAATAACCAATGACGTAGCGGGTGGACCCAAGTACTGCCATCTTGGGGATTTTTTATGCGCGAAAGCCCCGCATCCCCTGGGGGGGCGGAACAGTCGTAGCACTGATGCTGCGACTTTTACTACAATAATGTACAATTTTGATTTGTGGTGGAATACCAGTTTAACGAACGTTACGGTAGTCTTTCAATAATCTAGTGTACAGTATGTATGCACTAACAAGCGCAACTGTAACCAAACGAATTTCGTAAGGTGTAGCACTATACCAGAGGTGGCCAACCGGTCGATCGCAACTGTTAGTCCAGTCTACCATGGCCAGGCAAAAAATATAAATAAGACTAAACTGCGCAACGTTTTTATCAACCGCTCCAGCATCATCTTGTATCATTGTTCAATAGCTGTTTCATCACGGTATAAGAAACTACTAAGACTGGTTAATAAGAAATACATGATTGTGTACTAAACTATTCAGTTTCATTTATGATTCCAAGAAGTATGTACTTGGTAGATCGCACAGGGTTTCGTTAGTAAACAGTAGACCACCCCTGCACTATACAATAAGTGAACTTACGAGAACCCAAACTCCTTAATCGCATTAGCCATCCAGTTGAACATCTCCGACTGCACCTTAGGATTCTTCTGCGAGTCCATCGCGAAGGTGAGGCCCTCGTTGAGCACGTGCTCCAGACCGCAGCCCTCCGCGAGGCACGTGAGGCACTCCGCAGCTATGGAGGAGCATGAAGCCTCCCCCAGCTTGGAGACAACGTCTTGGAGGACGAAATCGGCGGCGGTTCTGTTGGGCGAACAATTTTGTTTAACTATAGGTACCGGGTCCGCATAGTAAGTTGCTAATGGAATAGGTGATATAAAATTTTTACTTTGTCCAATATTTACATTACCAAAAACAATAGATAATATATATTTGTAATGGATACACACATACAATAGCTGATACATTTTGAAGAATAAATTATAAAACTAAAAAGAAGTCCGATTATGTAAATATAAATTAACTAACCTTAGGTATGAGGCGTTAAAATATAGAGCGACGTCACTTCTTTACGAAACAGTGGCGGATGACCCGCCATCATCATCAATTTTAAAGCCACATTGTTTTTATTGCTTTGAAAATCTAACCGGTAGACTTACTAGAACCATTATATTTTTTATCGAATCATCAACCCCACTACATCCATATCGCGACATAAGGGGAAATGAACATACACTGAAGGAGTTCCTAGTAAAAAGGACTTCTAGTGCGCACAGACTCTGCTATGTACACAACATAGACCCATTTATCCTTCACAGGGCGGTTATACTCACGTCGTAACCGGGAAATTCTCCGTAATATACTTGGTAGCCTCCAAGCGGGCCTTGAGCACTTGAACGTTTGTGTCTTTGAGGCCTGGCTTCTTCTGCAGCACACGGTACAGCACTTGCGAGGTCGCGTCGGCCGCTGTGAGGCCCTGCACTGTGGAGTGGAGGCTTTGGACCGCTGTGAGCCGGTTCTTCCAGTTGCTGTCGCCGAGGCCTGAAGATGTAACAAAAGTTACTATCAATCAAATGGGAAAAATAATTAATGAAATGTACTAGTTTTGTGAAGACCTCCGTAGCCGAGAGGCAAGCGTGCCGAACTTTGGCATCGCGCCATCTCTGAGGTTCGATATTAACGAACTTTTCTATAATATCTCGGGTCTGTTGTACTGTCGTTGTTTCTGATTTTTGTAACACAAGTGCTATAGCTACTTACCACCGAATCAGAGCAATGTACGTGATGTTGTCCAATAAATAATATATAATCTGTTCTAAACATGAATAGATTGTGAATAAGACAAAATGAAAAAAGTTCAGCTGACGCTGTCTCGAGAATAGATCCCAGGCAGCTGCTATAATGTAAACAGTGTTTGAGAGTACCGTTGAGAACATCAGGCGTGAAGAGTTGTTCAGCGCGAGCGTCCACGTCGTCGGCGGACAGCTCGTGCTCGCGCGGCGGGCTGGCCGGGGCGCGGCCGGGGGGGGCCTTCTTGGCCGCGGCTGCACCCGCCTTTTTTACTGCACCTGTATAACACATTCTTCGTGACTAAAACACTTCTTTTGATTCTGTTGCTAAGGAAAAATGCGTTAACAAACGTAAAACGTATAAACTTTTTACGTTTACGTGTATTGATTATTATTTTCTTTTGATTGAATTAAACTTTTGTTACATCTTCAGGCTTCAACGACAGACACTTATACCGAAACCACTGAATCGCCCAAGCGTATATCTTAATTTGTGTCGTTATATTCTATAGTAGTACTGTAGATAGGTTGAATAGCCCTCTGGTAATCTCTCTCAAAATGCAACAGCGAAATACATGGACAACCCACTCGGTCATGTTTTCTGTGAGGTATATCAACTAGGTGTCAAACCAAAAAATACACAATCGACTGGGTTTATTATTTACCAGCTGTTGCCCTCGTACACATTTTTTACGGATAAAAAGTACCTAGTCCGTCTAGCTAGCTACCCATCCAAATTCATAGTTTTTGTTTAATATAGAGTAGAAGACATTTCAGTAATTACGAAACGTATTGACGCTAAATAAAATCAATATAATATGTTCATTATTTCGAATTTTAGTGTAACAGAGCATGTTGCACTTTAAAGGTTTCTCTTTGTTGTGTTTGCGCAAGATTCCGAAACTTGTTGTTTGTAATTATAATTACAGGACTTAGTTTAATTTTTAGCATCACACTCTAAATTCGAGATAGGTCATTGTTTTGCTTTCCCCTGTGCCTTTTTTGTTCTCACCTGATGGCGGCCTCTTGACCGGTTTAGCCTGTGAGGAGCCTGCGCTGGGTTTAGCGTCACCTTTGCCCGACGCGGCGGCCTTTGGTTTAGCCTCCTTCTTGGGAGCTGCTACTTTTACTTGAATCACAGCCTAAAGAACATTACAAAAATACATATATCATCAATAAATTGGTGAGATATTTAAAAGAGTATATCTGTATAGTTAAAGCATCCTAACTTTTCAGATTGTTTTCCCAACCCCAGTTGTAAGTCAAAAAAACAATTTTTCTGTAATATACATTTTGGTACATTCATTTAAATATATCTTTTTTTATTGTATGCTATTTACTTCGCTTTTTTTATTTTGTGGTTCTAAGACGCTTAAAACCTTAACAGACATTTACAACATGATATACTTACCAAACTACCTTCAATAGTATATTTAACCTAGTACTATTTATGTTTTACTACCAAACTAATACTGCAACTTGAAAAATATTGTATAATATATAGGTACTACACTATGAACAACAAACAATTAATTTTACTATCTAATTTTGTGGTATTAGAACATGGAATAAATGTCCACATTACATATTTCTGATCAAAATAACAACTAACTGTTCGCATCCGTTCAGTTGAACCCTCAATCCATACCTGTAGTAGAAAATGGCTAATCAGCTCATTGACCAATGTTAACCAACTGAACCAAAGTAACGTAAATTTCAAACAGGCGTTATAATTGTGCTTCAAATACCTTGTCAGCGAATTCCTTGATCTTTTGCTCTTTGAGAGGTTCCAACTTCCCGATGTGCGGTGCTATATTCTTCTCTCCAACCAGTTTGGTGGCTGTGCCGAGAGCTTCGGCGGCCGCGTCACGGACCGCTGGGTCTGTGTAAAAACATATTGTTACTACAATGTTTTGACGCAATTAATACATTGCTTTTCGCAATTAGAAAAACCAGACAATCCTGTTTTAAAAAGTCATAGTTGCTTAATAACATTTACAAACCCAAGAGAGTCTCAGATAGATTGAGGTGCCAAATTTTGAGCTTATACGTCGACCAGATCTCAAAGTACCTTACGTCACTTGTATTATGGAAACCACACTAAGGGCACCTTAAATTAAAAAAGTATTATTATTTTAATGATGACTTGATTTCAATTTACATAGTTTTACCCTGAAGGGGACCTTAATAAAAAGATACTTTAAAACGCCTTAAATAATAGAAGCAAGTACTGATTTTGACGACCTCAGTAGCAGAGGCGAGCGTGCCGGACTTTGACGTCGCAACATCTCTGAGGTCCCGGGTTCGATCACCGGTCGGGTCAATATGGGAAACGAACTTTTCTGTATTGTCTCGGGTCTGGGTGTTGTGGTACCGTCGTTGTTTCTGATTTCTGTAACACAAGTGCTTTAGCTACTTACCACAGAATCAGAGCAATGTATGTGATGTTGTCCAATATTTATTTATTTATTTATTTTATATTTAAACCAGTCGCAAGCGCTCTTAACTAGACTTAGTTTTCTGTTTATGTAGATAAGACAAGGCGCAGTTCATGATTAATTGTGAAAAACGAATGGAGATAAAGCATTCAGCATGTTATTGCAGATATACGTCCATTAACACTTTCAATGCTCATCAATTTTCATGTTTACATGACACGCCCAAAATTGAGCAACGAGTATGTATAGGACTCGGTAGCCGGGTGCACGGGCGCCGCGGTGACGCACAGCATCGCAGAACATCGCGCCACGCCGAGAACTCGCCTCCCGGGTGCACTAGGGCCGTACATTTTCGTAATCTACTTTTCTTTACAGTTATACTAAAACATTGGAAAAACATATTGTTTAGATGTGCGTAACATATGGAGGTGCGTTTGATGGCATCATTCACGAACAAATATCACATAATCCTAACATAACATTAATCTATTTAAATATTTGCAAATACTCTCCATACTCCTGTTCGGTGCAGGTAAAAAAACCCTTTTGTCTTAATCCTGCAGGTGCGGTTTATAACTGTTGTAAAAACAATTGTATCACTTACACACCTGATCTTTCGGCACGGGCCTGCAGTGACGCTAATAAAAGGATCATAAAATTTAAAATTGTCTTTGTCGGCTCGCTGCGGCGTGCAATACAATTACTAACTTAACTTTATCTTAGGAGCTCCCTTACCCACCAAGGAGCTCAGCTCAAAAAATAGTACTTTGACAGTACTTATATGGAGAGTGAGCGAAGTAATTTAATTCATTTATATTCAATCAATATAAGTGTAAACTGCTATTTACAAGTTCATTTACTAAAATATAAATAAATAAATTTACTTTAGAGCATCTCCAATTTCGAACGGGTGTCTATGTTCGGAGAAAAATCTCGCCACCGCGATTCAACTATTTAAATAAAAATTAAATAGCAGCGCCATCTCTATTCGCGTAATAACACTCTATAATCACTAATTAACTTTGTCTGAAATTAATTACCTCACATTTGCAAGTCGTGGCAGCCTGTAAATAAATCTGCACTTAGACTTTATTTCAAGTTTGTATGTAATGTTATTTTTTAGTGTAAGATTTGTTGGTTGTCCTAAATAAATAAATAAATAAATAAATAAATAAATAATATTTATATTAATTCTGACAATGTGCCAAGTTGAAAGGGCACCGCTGTGCACGTGCACGGCAATGCGGCACGCTGCTTTAAGTGCGATAACGGCCGGTATCGTTTGTTCTAATTGTTTACCTGGATTACTGGTAACAGACAATAAGGTTCTGAATTTACAAATAGTTTTTTTATCTTTGGTATGTCTTGACCAAGTAACAAGGGCCATAAATTATTGGTTGAACAATAACTATTACTATTGTATGACGTTCAAATATATTGTCTCTACCTTTAAATTCTAGCATAAATTTAAAATGGATTAAATATTACTACAAATTAAAATAGAAGTTTAATTAAAAACTTAAATGTTGTACAAGTACCTACACTTACCACACCTCTAAAAAAATGTATTTAAAATGTGAATTTTGTGTGCCAACCCTTGCTCTTGCTACTTTCGAGAGAACAATAGGACCCGGCTAGCGGGTGCTGGGCGTCGGCATAGGCGATGTATAGCTATCTATAGGCCGACTCGGGAGCCGGGTTCTGGGCGTCTGGCGAAAATACAGTAGAACCCGGGAGCCGGGTTTTGGGCATTGAAAGTGTTAATACGAGCTTTCATATAAGAGAACTGCCCGATTCTAACGACTCACGATTTACATTTGTATTGCAACACTAATAATTTATATTTGCCCTTATTAAAAACGTGAAAATTTATTCCTATACGGAAAGTCTTGCCAATATCCATTTAGGTACAAATTAGAAAGAGCATTGCTAGAATTAGAATCTTTTGCCGACGCTTTGTGGTCTAGTAAGCTACCGCCAGACTCACCAGCACTTTCCAGAAGCTTGAGCAGCCCGGCCACGTAGGCTTTGATGAGTTTCTTGCCGAAGGCCGCCGGCTGAGTGTGACACAGCGCCCTCGCTAGGAACAACGCGCTTTCAGCCTTTATTGAGGGGTTCTTGTTGTCAAACGCCGCTATCATGTCTTCCATTATCGCTTCTAGGTTTGTCTGCAAAAAATATTTTATCAAATTATGCACAAACCAACTGATTTCTCTTTGGATAAGCCCATATATATCGCGGGACCCAGGACCTTGGCCAAACTGGCCCCTTCGAATCATTATACTAATTACGAATTACCCTATCATGGTTTAGGTCTTCACCTAACTTAAAATATTATTAATTACTCTATTACGGCAGAAAGTGTCGCCAGTTGTCAATGCAAGAGTTCTTTTTATGAGAATTTAGTAAAACCAAATAAAATTGATAGTTTAGGTTAATTATTTTTCATTTAAAATCTAACCGCTTATTAGTAAGATGTACTTGTATGGTGTGTCCATATTAGGATTTAATCATAAAATCTCTCAAAATTTCGCGATAAGTTTGATTTGAGAAAAATCTGGTTGAGAACATATCTGATCCATCTTACACAGACCAACATACATGCATAATAGCAACACTTACACAGGGATATATCGCATCAATAGCTTCTCTGAGCGCCGCCACTACGTTAGTCTTCTTCTCCTTGAACTTTTCGAGTATAGCCTGCACGCAGGCCGTGGCGTACGGCGAGAACTTGTTGCGGAGCCCGTTGGCGACCATGCCGAGCAAGCGCCCGCCCAGGGCCACTAGCATCACGTTCGTGTCCTTTGATATCACCTGGAATATATGATATTACAATTTAGAATTATATTAATATATATCACTATGAATATCATTTCATAAGCATACTTTTATTGATTTGGGCGATAGAACTGACTTAGCAAAAGGTCGTACAAGCCCAAGTCGGTCACTTATTAAATGGGTCCTTAACTTAATATTTAGGTTAGGTAAGGTTAGTATTTATTAGGTTGCTCGAATAAATAGAACCCAGGACACTTATCAACAATTAACAGCTAGCTGGTATGAGATAAAAAAAACTGTCTGACGATCATCTAATTTAGGGGTCTACTCGCTTGGCCTATTTATACCTCTCGAATAACTCGTCATTGTGCCTGGATTAATGTACACCTCCAGTCCCTGCTCACGCGAAATAAAAATAAATAATTAACGTCTAGCTCTAAGAGAATAAAAGGAGTAAAGATTATAATCGCGGAATCTTTACAACGTTTAACCTCGGTCGGTCAACAAACCGTAGCTGAACGCTTCTATAAAAATAAAAGCAAAAGAACAAATAATATAATATCACCCAAACCAAAGAGGAAAAGACGTCGATAAATAAATATCGGCCAACCTATCTCAAAGTAGCTCATGAACTTGTGAACACCAGCGTCAATAGTGATAATTGAATACATAATGCTAAGACACAAATATCCGTCACATTAATGTTTATCTTGAGTGGATATCGAACCCACCACCACCGGCGAAAAAGCAAGGAACTATCAATTACGCCATCCATTTAGCCCAATCATTTAGCTCAAACGACGACCTTCGTAGCAGAGAGGTGCTCACTTCTCTGCCGGTGCCGGACTTTGGTGTCGCGCCATTTCTGAGGTTCCGGGTTCGATCCCTGGTCGGGTCAATATGGGAAACGAACTTTTCTATATTGTATCGGGTCTGGGTGTTGTGGTACCGTCGTTGGTTCTGATTTCTGTAACACAAGTGCTTTAGCTACTTACCACAGAATCAGAGCTATGTATGTGATGTAGTTCAATATTTATTTATTTATTTAGGTCAAACGAGTTCCCAATTTTCTACACAAACTAACCTTCTTCAACGCTCTGACTAGATCAGCATAGTCGCCCGGCTCCAACTTGGGCGCGTTCTTGAGCAAGTTCTCGAGCGAGTCGAGAGCCTCCTTCCTCTCCTGCCACTTCTTCTGTTCCAGCTTGTCGTAGAAGTCCTTGGGCAGTTTCGAGAGTATCTCGACCGGGTCGAGTAGGTCGTAGGGGTCCATATCCCCGGAATCACCACCACCTGTCTCTGCGTCGTCGTCTTCGGGCGCACCTGGTAATATAAACAAGTTTGATGAAATATGTGTCAAATCTTGACATTATGCAAAAGAAAAGAATTGATAACAAGCAAGTATAACTTCAAACTTTATCAGTGTCGTCTATAAACTTCCATCAAAAGCCAAAAATGGCACCGTCAAAACAAGGCTTTAAGCCTTCTTGCACTCTAGTGTCCTCGCGCGCGACATTACGTTAAGAAACGGTTTATTTCCGCAGTCACATTAGATTTAAATTAGATTGAATTTGTGCCGACCTACGACATGACCTACAAGTCGACACAAATACAGCGTCAGCAGAATTGGCGTAGTAAAACAACGCTCCATACGTAATGCGTGACATCGATATCCTACATCGCGATATCAGAGTTTTCGTACTAAGTATGTATACAACAAACCAAGATTGGTAGTTGGGCCTTGGTCCCCGAGCAGATAACACCTAGCTCGGCGGAAGTACTTCCACTTTTAGTAAAGAACATAAGTTCCTTACAAATTATAAGATACTTAAGGCCATTTCTGCTGTGCTTGTGTTGATATGCAGACCTATGTACGGTCTACAGCACATCAGGTAAACACTTGCAGTTCAATATTATTCCTTATGCGCACGGCATAAGGGCGGTGAAATGTACATAGTGTATAGTCTGACATATCTGCTGAGATTCTTACCGGTGTCTTCTTGGTAGATATAGGTGCTGAACCGGAAGTAGCATCACTTTGCATTGTATTCAATGACGATTCAAAAGTGTTACATGTAACTTACTTGAATAAAGAAATATTTGAGTTTTAGTTTTGAGTTTGACGTGCTTTTAATCGGACGTCATGACACGGGGACAACAATTTGTTTGCATTTTGCAAAGCACTGAATCTTACGAACGTCACCTGGCGGCTGTCAACACGAACCAACCAATATCATGGTAGTTCGATCCAACGCTTGGGTAAATTGATATGCAATCTGCTTACCATCTGTAGAGTCAGCTGCTGGCGTGTCTCTAACTCGGTTCTGTTGTGAGCGCAGATATCTGATCGGTTGAGCACCGACGTCGCCGGCACTGAAAGCCTCTCTCAATTCCTGTTGTACTACTGCCTGTAATGACGCTATGTGGGGCTCTATCGCGGGACCGATCCATCTGAAAGGTATAATTATTTACTGTAGAGATTTCATGGACTAAACAAGGCGCTGTGATTGTGCTTTTCTATAGGATTTGTCGCATATTCGAGTTGTTTGCCAAGTCTAACAGGAACAAGCGCAATTATTTCAAACCAGTCGCAAGCGATCTTTGTGCGATGCTCTATTTTTTAAAGAGTTCCATTTAATCGAGCATCAAAAAAATATTAACCCAACCGAAAATAATAGGTTGGCCATAGATTTAATAAGTGCGCCGTAGGGCTTGGGCGATTTGTGGCTCAGTCAGTATTTCGGTCGCCCAAATTAATAAAAAGGTGCCTTTGAAATTATTTATCTTTTTAAAATTAGAAAACATTAGGTCTGCTGTTCAAACAACATTAAATATAATTTGAAAGGGTAATGAGACTATGTTTGTCCGCGATATAATAATAACCTCAGACATAACGCAGGTCGTTCAGATAATCGCATGACCTAAAGGTTCGTTTGAATTTATCATCATTTGAGACAATATTGATTGATATGACTATGTTGCTTCCTATATTAACATTGAAATTCTCGACAATACAAGTTCATTTGTGAAAGTAAAACCAGACAAGTGCATTACCATTGTTTTAAAAATGATACATTTGAATTTTTGCTAAAGTATGTCACTCAATATGTCATGTCGTGTCTTCAAGGCAGGTCTTTGTATCTTGAATAATTACTCGAGAATACCGTTACAATTACCAATAACAAATAGCTTGTCAAGCTTTTCGACATTGTTGTTCAAGGTTGCATTGAACATCTTGTAATAAAAAAAAATAATAGTTTAAAAAACTAAAAAACACGCTTTTAGCTCGCACTAAAAATTACAAAATAATTCAGACATTTAAGAAAGAAAGCGTGGAGCGTTTATGTTATCTTTACTCTTTTTGGACAAAACGCTCCACGCTTTCTTTCTTAAATGTCTGAATTATTTTGTAATTTTTAGTGCGAGCTAAAAGCGTGTTTTTTAGTTTTTTAAAGTATTATTTTTATTTTCTACTTTTTAGTTTTCTCATGTATCAATAATTATATAATTCTTTTTCGTATCCCATTCAGCAAACCCTTTCATTTAATACCCATATCATAGGGGTGCATTTCAAATAGCCTGTCCGTTATCTTGGACGCCCGCCATATTGGATTTGAATCACGTGACTATTTTTTTCGTATTCCTGACAGCAAACCCTTTCTTTTGATACCCATATCATGGAAGTGCATTTCAAACAGTCAGTTCGCCATCTTGGGGAGGCCGCCATATGGGATTTGTAATGATGTTTCTTAGCTAGTCATGTATTGTCATCAGAACTCAGAGCGTGTGCAAAATTTCATCTTAATCAAAGACCGGGAAGTGGGTCAAATTAAGATTCAAAGATTCCGTTACATACATAGATACATACAACCCGAGCTAATAAAAGCGTGTTAAAAACATTTATATGTCTTGAAGAATCACAAAAGGGTGTAGATTATTCATTGAAATTGTCAATCTATGCTTTAAATCACTACCTAGATACAGGGCAAATCAAACTTTTCAATTTCAAGTTATGAAGTTTAAAGTTATTTCAAGTCGAAGCAGATTCTCCCCAAATTCGAATAGGTTTACAAAACTTTGTAAGAGTTTTTGGTTAACTTCATAAGAATAGGTAGAAAGGAGCAATCGCTATTAAGTCTATTAAACGAACTTCGTAGCCGAGAGGCGACCGTGCGTTGCGTCATCTCTCGAGCTCTCGGGATCCATTCCCAATAGAGTAAACGAATTTATCTATATTTTTTCTGGGAGTTGTGGTCGTCTTTGTTAAGATTTCTCTGACACAGGTGCTTTCGCAAATCACAGAATCAGACCATATGTAATGTTGTCCAATATTTATTTATTTTAAATACCTACTCATTTTATAAAATAATAGATTTAGCCGACATCTAAAATAGATGAAGATACAAAAAGAGTTAATAATCTTAATTACGCACCTGTGCATCTCTACAACCAACTGCTTCATCTCCTCGCGGACACCCTTGTCTCTGTCAGCTAGCAGGACCGGTATCTTCTTCACCATCGGTTTGATGGCAATTACTTTGTTACCGAACTGCTTCAGAGCAGTGTTCAGGGTGGCCGTGCAAGCTGCTACCACCTTCGGATTCTTCTGTTCCATTCCCTTCAACAGTTCTTCTTCTACTACTTCGTGTTTTTCTATTTCTACATACATTAGTGTCACCTGAGGAAAAGCACATTATATTTTTGTTAACTATCAACTGTCATGTTGACACAATTGACTAATAATAATAAGGTAAATGCCGTAAAAGATGACTGTATTTAACATGGGTTATATTGATTTATTCAAAATATCTTTTAAATGCTCCAAAACTATAAAATAGTCAGTGTGTTAATAAGTAAATTTGTGACGTCACAGATTGGTATCTTTATATAAAAACTATGAATGAATAATGTTTTGTCAGGTATTTAAGAGTACATATCTCAGTCAGCCAGTCAACATCCCTACTATACCAATCACGATTTACTTTCATCTAGTAATAGCGAAAGCTACAGTACTGGTGAGACAATTAGAAAGAACATAGTCATTCCAATTATAGAAAAGAACGCTAAATATGCCGGCGGTTAATTCATATGAACTGTTGACGTGATGTTCGTGTTAGCATCAAACACATATACAAAGCAAAATTACGCATTGATCGTTCACGCACGAATTATCGATGTTTACCTGCAAGGCGAGATCTTTAGTCTTAGTCTTGGGAGCGGCTATGCATTTGGCGACGATGCCCGACATGACCTCGCCGGCTGTCTTCCCGGCGTGGCCGCAGTTCTCCACGAACACCAGTGCCGCTTCCAGACCTGAAGAGAAAAATACCAGAAAATTCGTAAGATTGTCACGAGCTTTCGTAACATTTAAGGACTACAAAAAATAGGTGTCAAATCAAGGAACTTATCTCGCAGATAATCGTAAACGCAGTAGCCCTTGAGTTTTGAAACTGACACAACTCTGGTTGCTATAACTACTTTTTATCAAAAGATTAACTTAAAAAAAAGCATTCCAGAAAAGTGTGTAATTAAAAAAAGTTCAGAAATCGTCTTTTACGAATCTAACGTAAAATTTATCGAATTAATAACTAAAGATTAGAGACTATGTACTAGGTACTTCTTTTTTAAAGTCTGGCTATCGGTTTCAGCGGTTTCAGGTCAAACTATTTATTCCTTAATCTATCTATCTATCTCTTACTAAAATGTAAACAACTGTTGTTTGGCGCGCCAAAATCTTTAATTTATTTGGGCGAAAGTGAAGGTTACAAGAACAATTGTGTTGCGGAAATACAAACATATTTTTTGTTCCTACAACTAAGTCAGTAGTTTTTATTTAAAAAAGGTCGTTATACCATCAAATGCAACATTTCGCTGCTAATTTAAATACGAGAAATACAAAAATCAAGCATTTTGGGCCGAAATTTGACACGCCGGGATTTATTCGTAAGAATTCGCTACGAGAGGATTTTCCAAAATTCACATCCTAAGAGAGGCGACCACTAGTACTAAACAGACCTAATAAGAACGTTGTGAGAGGATTGTTACTAGCCGACGAAAGTAATGCACGATTATACTGGTTAAAATTCGACATTTTTAGGGTACCTACTACCCTACGTAGTGACAATCAAACTCGGAAAAGCGGAAAAACAATAAGCGACCTAAAGATTGGCCAATACAAACTGTTTCTATAAATAAACACACCCATGTGATACATTATCCCTTACACGCCGACACGTGTCGACGCCGTAGGTAAAGCACGCGTAACACATAAACGTGGGAATGGATTAAGTAAAGCCTAGTAATTGGCTAAATTATTAAGACCTGGTCAAATAACTTGAAGAGATTATTTCAAGGTTCAATAAAAGTGAAGTGGTGAGTCACAGACATGTGCTACAAGTCCAAATGTTAATTAAGACAATGGGCGGGCTTGTATAACTTAAGTTGTACATAAAAACAGTTACACTTATCAATGTGATTTCATTCAGTGCTAGAAATTATTTCAGTAGGTGACTATTTGAAAATTGCTATTAATTATTGCATAAATAAATGGACAGATATAAAAGTCTCAGAAAAATAATTGACATGACACATTATAGATAAATATAATACATAATCATATTCAAAGAAATATGAGTGTCTAGATGTATATTTGTTACTGTCTTAAATGACTAAATGCATTTGGATGAAACTTGATTGGAAGATTTATGAGTTACTGGATTGACATATATAGGATCATATAGGATTTATATATAGGTATATAGTTATAGCCCGAAATAAGGCATATGAAGTAGTGGGATGTAAGTATAACATAAACTGTCTAATCCAGTGGTCCATAGCCTGTAGTCCTTGTGCGAGTTCTATGGCGTCACTCTCCTCTTTATTAAGTTACTAGCGGACCGGACAGACTTCGTCCTATCAAAACAATTTGGAAGGTGGCTTGACTCTAAATTTTAGTTTGAAAACTTTTGCACTGCATAAAAAAGGGCTGTTTTTAGAGTTTTCCCGGCATATAATTCGAATTTATCTCTGTAAAAATCATCCTTGGTCTTCAACAAACATTTAAAAAAAAGAATTGTTAAAATTGGTTCACCCGTTGTCGAGTTATGCGCTTACCAACACATTTTGCGATTCATTTTTATATAAAAGATGACATGACACTGGAGTTGAAAAGCTTGTTACACAATAATCTAGATATCTGCCATCAATATATAATACAGACAGACATCATAATAATAAAGATTAAGAGACAATGGTGTAATGGTGTATATTTCACCTTTAATATGTCACATATTAATTGTAGAAAATTATGTATTGGATGATGTTATTTATTTTAACACAGTATTTTGTCTTCTAGTAAACAGTAAGTTATGCATTATCCAAAAGGAAAGAGATCATATTCTATATTTTATTAATTTATTATTCTATTTCATCATTATATTGTCCTTCAGTAGTATCAGACAACATCACATTAATTGAATCTAAACCCAAATTACATAGCTTAAACTCTTATATTATGGAAACCAGGACTACAGTTTTACCACAATAGCAAATTTAATTTATCACAGTCAGAGAATAAATACATACATTTTATGGATAAGGACCCTTGTTTAACAAATAATATAATTGTGCTCACCATTGCGTCCACGGGCCAGTATAAATTGGATCTGATATTGAGTACAAGTTTATTTGTTAAAGTGAGGTAAACTGTACCAAGTAGACAATCATGCAAGGTTCATAGTGAAGGAAATAAAATTAGGACCAAATTTGACTGATTGATACTATAAGAGATAATTAATCAGGTCATTGTAATTTTTCTGAACGAAATTCAGCTGTATGAACTGATAAAACATCAACCAATTAAATCTTATACATACTACAGCTGAGAATAGCCTTCATTGAATGACATATCCACATTAAGATGGAATCAATTAAACTCCACACAGGATAAAATTTAAGTTAGTTGGCATGTGTGATTGAACAAATTTACTAAAAGATTACTGATTTCTACTAAAAACCTACTACTAAAAATTAAGTCATAATTTAAGACTGTATTTGAATTCAGTGGAATAAAATACAATCAATAAAGTCAAGGAAGAAATAAATCTCCATCTAGACACAGGCAATTGAGTGTAACCATATAATTACATACTGCATCACATGGCCAGTTTCTTATTCACAAACACATACACCTGTATCAAGTACACATTAAAACATAAGTTACCTTGCTTTTATTTATTTATTTATTGACAACAACCTACAAATCTTACACCGAATAACCATTAATAACTTACATTTATACTCTTGCATACAAAAACTACTTGTTTGAATTTGGAGAAGTAGAGAGGTAGATAAATGAGGTACAGGAGCAGGAGCTTACAAAAACTTAGTTGCACGCAGAAACACAACAACATTGAAATGATTGTTATTTGGCTGTGGTCTTCTGTAAGGTGGAGGTATTTCACTAGTCAGGCTACTTCAGTTCAAGCAATAAATTGATATGTCTTGCCTCTCTTATATGCCCTACCTCTCTTGATAACACAATGTGATCAAAAGATAGTTTTTAATAATGTAATGTCCAATAATTATCTTAATTCAAGAGATAGTACAAATATGTACATGCCATCACCATATTTTTGGAAGCAGTGATAGTACATATAATAATTTAGTTCTAATGAATACATTTGCCAAAGGTCCATTTTAACATATAAAGGAGCTTTAAACATTGTTTGAAGATAATGAGAAATTGAGCAGGATGAATAAGGGCTGCCATTAACTAATGCAGCTAGCAGTGTTAAATAAATTAAGATGCTAGTGGTCCGGTAAGTTCCAGTAACATCATCACTCAGACATCAATAAGCCAGTTATTTCAACATATTTTTATGAAGATGTTACTTATTATTATAGTACACATATGGACATATGAGAGCTGGTTCATGCCCTGTTTGATTAATAATTACAGGGGCCTGTTTCCACCAAGAAACAGAATTCATTGAGCTCTTATTATAAGGTACCAGATTTATTATATGGTTTCGAATAATTCATGCTTAAAATTCAAAAAGTGTATTTCATCAACATACATTTTGTAATCTTTTGAAATATCTTTTTAGGCTATAAAGGCTATGTTAAGTTGAATGAAATTAACTATGATTATCATTGTTTAAGAACAGCCAGTTATTGACATACCAATAATAAAGTTTATTTACCTTTTTCCTGTGCAACTGCATTGCTGTCTGTCACAAATTTCTTAATTAATCCTAGGTATTTGTTCCATTCTGGTGATTTTTCATCATCAATCTGGTTAAACAATTTTATCGACTCTTCATAGCCTGCAACACGTGCCTTCCAGAGCTTATGAACACATTTCTCATCTGTCGGCAACTTTTTATATTCATTCTCATCCTCCATATTGTAAGGTCAGCTTAGACGCTGGATGAGAAAGTCCTTGTCAAATTTTGTTTTCTTCCTAAAAAAAATGTAAAGTCATAAAATATTACCTCCAAAAAAAAATTCACATTTAAAATCTCATTATAATAAATAAATACTACATTTTTGCAATATTTTTATGCCATTTACATGTCACAAAAATTACAAAGGCTATGAAACAGATGCCTGGCAGAGTAAGACTAGTCTTGACAGATTATGATACCATTATGTGAATGTATCCCATGGGTATAATAATTTGGTTAATTTTAGTACTATCTGATTCAAGAGATAGTACAAATATGTACATGCCATCACCATATAAGGCACTCTTAACATAATGATGGACTGCATGTACAAGTTGGTTCACTTAAGTTCATTGCTTTAAAAGGATGCCAGTTAGCCCTGAATATAAAATAAAAGCGTGTATTATTCGTGATACGACTTCAATGACCTTACCTTACTTCCCTAGTAAGGTCAAGGTACTATTAATTCAGGTTGAAAATAACATAATTGTCAGTGATTTAATAAAAACAATTAAACCAGAACAGGAATTTCTAATATAAATGCGGTTTTGTCATTCGTTCTACTTCGCCAATGAACAATGAAGATAACCATCATCCGATACCTATGCAGATGACCACCTACCTAATTTGTAAATAAGCTTACTATTGTGTTCAACCACTTTCTATTTGGCGTAGACGTGTGTTATCAGCTTAGAAACACGAAATCTTTACTGCTATAATGAAAAAATGGTGATTCAACGTACACTCCTTTCGAATCTAGTATGACCACTCAGTCAATATTCCGGAACAAATAGTTAATTGCAAGCCGGTTCAATTATAGCTGTGCCCAATAAAAGGTGAGATGTGAAACTAGATCGCATCTGCAGCGGCTGCGACTGCCGCAACGGTCACTTTCTCACTTTACAAACAATATTCCATCAAATGTCAAGAAACTCACCTACTAAAAGCTGTCTTCAATGAGTCCTTACTTTAATACTAATTTAATTACACACTGACAACATAAACAATAAATGAATCACATTATCTGCAGAAAAGATTATTTTAACCGACAAAAAGAAATGTCTTTTTCTTTTCCGTCGTCGTTTTTTTGAGTTTGCGAAATGAAAATGGACGGAAGGTAAATGTTACCAGTTTATGATTTTGATCTACCCTACAAGTAATTTGTTCAATAATCATATCATTGGGTTTTATTGTAAAAAAAAAATAGAAGAACGCTACAATATATTCCATATACTGAAAGGAAATATCTCACTGAAATTTCGCTTTCTTTCATTTACGTCATTGCAATAAAACAAAATTAAAAATAGCCTTGGAAACACAGCCCAACCCACTACATTTTTTCAAATTGATTAATCATATCATTGTTATAAACACAAGTTTTGGTTAGACGAAAGTCTTATTTATATTTAATTTTCAAATATATAATGTATATTTTATTTGTTATTTACCCAATATATTCTAACTATCATCTAAAATATACATTTTATATCTTTATGCTGTATTAGCATGTGCGTTACATCAAATTCCTCGCGTGAGACAAAAGTTTCAATACTCTGAATTGACTGATAGCAGTCTGCTGCACTCGTATTTTCAGCCGTTTAGCAACTGATGAGCTGAATTTTATCGATTTAGACATTTGTTCAAAGCGCGACAAATTACTCGTGTGGTGCATCTTAGGCATGATTATATTTTTTCTAATTATACTAGACTAGATCCTTTTAAAATTTTCTCGTTTCACAATATTCATTAAGAATTTTACATTTGTCATGTTAATGACATAGATATTTCCTAATAGAAATTCATTCGTCATTTTTTAGAATCCTAAATGCGGCATAGGCTTTGGTGGGTTTCAATGTGTGATGTGCCATGTTGCTTGGTTGTGTTCCGCCTGCTAT
Source organism: Glyphodes pyloalis (assembly GCA_037074685.1). Classification (NCBI taxonomy): domain Eukaryota; kingdom Metazoa; phylum Arthropoda; class Insecta; order Lepidoptera; family Crambidae; genus Glyphodes; species Glyphodes pyloalis. The sequence continues at coordinate 237,952 of JAYKKO010000051.1, forward strand.
ATTATTACAAGTCTGTGGATATACCTACCCATGATAATTGTAAACAATTTTTAGTGGGCAATACTATGATTCCTCATAAACAATCTAGAGCTAGTTTATGGAACTGGACTACTACTTCATAAAGAAAAGTACGATTCCAATGCCGGAAATACATTTTATGTGAGAAAGTATAAAGTCATTTTTATACCTCTATGGTAACTCGACGTCACGCACGATGTCAACTTGGACTGCTTTGTTTCAATAAAAATCAAACAGTTTTGAGAGCAACTGCGGACGAGACGTATGTTGCGTTGTATCGTGACTACTGTGCGTTCGCATTACTTGTAGCCAATGACTGTATTTATTGTTATAAATCGCTAGTATACTGAGTAAAGTTTTATAAATGGTGTTATAACAATAATTTGAATGGAGGGTATATGAACAATACGTGAATATTCGTAAAAACAGACTGTTTTAAGTAGTGTTGTGTTCGTATTCGGCGTTGGGGCATAAAATTACGATTGTAGAGTATTTCTACCAGCAGCTTGAGCATAGTATGCTTTATATTGTAAGTACGTTGATCTCTTACACACTTACTTTTTAAATAAAACATTTTTAAATGAGTATTATGAACGTATGTATTTAACTATAGGTACCTTGTTATTCGATGTCTTTCTATAGAGCTTACCTACTTTTTAAAGTAATAATACTGTTGATTTATTATTATCTTTGCGGTACACAATTAATAAGTATTAAAATGTTGTTGGTAAATGTCTTTGTTGCCCATCCTCGTACAGCATTTACAAGTCAAATATATTAAAGACGGATCAAGAGCAATAATGCAAGCGGGTAGGCAGGTTGTAGTCCGACAAACCGGTTCTAATGATTTTAATATCAACTTAACTAATTTTTCCTAATTACTAAACAGTGGATGTAATTTATATCACTCTAGAAACAACGTTTGATGCTTTTGAAATAGGTAAGGAATATTGTTGGCTTAAAGGAAAATAATTGTTGATTATTTTTCTGATGCTCCAACAGCAGTACAAGTGCCTGCACTCTGACACACTTGAATTAATTTAGACAAAGATGTACCTACCTATTTGTTTCGTCATTTGTTTACCAATATGTAGGTAGTTAATTTATTAGCCAGTAACAGTTTTATTATGCTGTACTTGTCACCCTTAAGCTAGGACCTCATTACTACTTAATATCAGGTGGGATAAGATCAATCTTGAAGTGTAATTTAGATAAAAAAATATATATATTGTTTGCTAATTACTGCTTTTACAATTTACACCTAAGAAGAGTTTTCTGCTGAACAATAATTAATATACCTATTTGTTGCCTTAAACCAAAATGAAACTGCATAAGTCTTAATAAATTTAGATTAATTCTTTTTTCACATCTGTTTTATTATTATTCTATTAGCATGTATATCATAGACTTGGTTTTATTTATTTATTTATTTACTTCAAAACCTTAAAACTAACATTACAGGAATCTTAACCTAATATACTAGTGTGGCCACAGATATAAAAAAAATGATGGGGAGGCCTTTGCTCTTTAGTGACATTAATTATGCAGATAGTTTTATTTTACCCACATGTATTTTGTTAGCTATGATTTCTATATAAATCTTATTTTATATATAATAAATTAACCACATTGGTGTATAGAGATTCATCTATAATAAAATATTTTATTTATTAGAAGTAGGTAGAGTAGCAGAATTAGTAACATAAATTGAAAAAAATATTTATTCCTGCATTTTAATCTAACTCTAAGTAGGTATTAGTGGCAATCTTAATATGTCTAAAGAGGTACATACACATAGGTGTATATACTATAGATATGTATACCTATAGAGGCAGAATGCATTTTTTTTTGTTTTGTTTGTGTTGCATTTTGATTAGTAATGAGATTACTAAGCTATATAGTGATAATATGTAACAAGTCATTTATTACATCAATCCTAATAAATAACCTAATACCTATATTTTTAATACTAACTGATTTTTCAAGAACACTGGTTGTGAACTAATATGAAGTATGAAAAAATAAGAAATAGGTAGTAGTAAATACACACAATATGAAATATGTTTTCAACTAATGTCCTAAATATTTTCTTAGTGTTAAGCTTACTTCAAGCTAATGTATTTAATTGTAGTTCAGACAGACCAGCTGATAATAACTAAATCAACACTTGCTAGAAATGGTTTTTAATGATTTCTGGTAATAATAATACATTGGCAATAACAATTTCATACCTATTATTTAAATTAACCGGTTTTAACAATCATCAGGCATAACATTGATTTACTTAAAAACTATTTATGGAATATATTTTTTTAAATATGGAGTGGTTTGAGTTGAATTTGTCCAAGTAGCAAATGATTTTCGTATTGACGTCTTCGGATCGACCTTCCGTTTTATTAAAATCCTGCTGCTACTTTAGGCCTTAGGCCATAGACTTTTCTGAGGCGATACCTAATGAACATTCGCTTCATTAGGCAGTTGCTAGCTGTAAGTAGCAATACATTACCGAATCAACAAGCGTTATCGCCGCACAATAACACTGGTCAGGGCACCTTGTTTTCTTGAATGCTATAACCGTAGTTACGATCCATACAATACGTTATAACGTAGTCCTAGTAGCTAGTAGCACAATGAGTAACATGTGGCGTTAATCGCGTCTTGTGGTTCGGTTCGAGGCCTTATATTCGAGACGATTGTTATCAGAAGGCGCTGTACCTACTTAACTCGTTTCCAATACATTTTTACGGAAGTGTCCGTCATTTTCCGCTTTAAAACATTCATGTTGTTCTGACATTGCTGCGCCTGCGAAATCAGTAGTAGTGTAGTGAATAAATTAACGTGGCCTCCTAAAATCAAGCATAACACTTAAACCAAAGCTACGTCTCTCTTTACGTACGGATGTTCGGTTTATAAATCAGATTTGTAAATAAGAGAAAAAGAAATGTGACGTGTGTATTATCTTAATGTTGATTAAAGTTTTAGATATCTTGATATGTACATACATATTCTTCATTATACAGAACATACCTATACAAAATTCAGTATTACAGAAACATGAAAGTACAAGTCTTGTATTTATCCTTAAAAGCGGCTTCTGCCAGTCAACCTTTAGTTTAGGAAAATTAATAAAAAGGGTATGGCCGTGCAAAATCATTAGGGTTATGATTTATCTAGGATTGATTTTATAGGAAAAACAAACCCAAACCTATGTCACATAAGACGTTAACATATTTCTATGGAAATTCAGTGACGTTTCCGTTAATTGAATTTACCTTTAATAAGGGAATGTACCTACCTACGTAATACGTGATAAATTGTGTCATGTTTATCTTAGTTTGGTTTTTGTATGATTTAGCAAGTCACGAGTCACGATGACGAGCAAAAATTAATTGTACTACCCCCCATGGGGGAAATACTGTAGCATCGTTCCGGCTCGACGCTCACCGACAGTTATCATTTCCTTGTTAGCTTTTTTCCTTTCTACCGTATTTCTCGTATTTCCATTAACTTTTTGTTTTCAGTTTATAACGAATTAGTGTGATGTCACTGTCACTAATTAAACTAAATAAGTCTGCTTTGTCGTTACAATTAGTCAAGGTATTTTAAGGCACCTAATTGCCTAACACTTTGTGGAGACTGTTTCTTTAGACTAGCTGCATTTTTCTTACACGACATAGTTTTACATTATGGTCACAAAAAAAAAAGAAATCCTGTTTTACTTAGGCGTAGCATCCTTTCAGCCTACCTTAATTTTCAGATGCCTGTGAAAAGTCGCCGCACATTTTCAACTTCATTTTTAAGCATAGGAAAGTCTTATTTCCTTTATGAGCTCTTCATGAAAATCTAACTAAAACGTTATACCTACTAGGGAATTTTAGATAAATCTAAGCCGAAGCTAAGCAAAAAAATATACCTATACCAAAATAATTTCTTGTTCTCTTTTCAGGGCAAAGACTTCGCAAGATCGTACGATAATGAATTTTCAGGTTCAATAGCCCGGTTTATTCCTTGCTGAAATTCTTATCTTGAGTATCAAAGACCTTCTAAACAGTTGCTAGGTCGTCGACAGAAAATTAATTAACATTAGTGGATTTGGTTGGCAATACGAGTAAATGACCGTTGATGTTTTCGTAATGTGGCTAGACGTCGTTTCCAGTTAGCTAACCTACTTGTTTGAGGTAGCTGTTCCAATAAAAATATGAACACCAAAAATAAAGTTGTCCTCTGCGCTTGTGAAGGCTAGTCAACTCTTTAAATGTGTTAATAAGATTTGTGCACGTTATGACGAAAAAATAATATCATATAAGAATAACATACCTGTGTGTTTAACTCTGCTTGTTCTAATTTTACTACATACGTTTCAATTGGCGCACACTAAGGTCAATGACCGATAAAAAAAATTCGGGAAACAGAGACCTGCAATATTACGGGAGTGTGAAAACTTTGCACAAAACGGACTTAACTTCGCGATTGGCTACAAAGAAAACAGTGAGAAATCATATACATTTCCATATATAAACAAGTCTCAGAAAACTTTTCCAAGTAACAAACTCATAATTTGATTAAACCGTATTCTAAATATAAACACTCGTTTTGAACCACCGAATGATGTTTGGAGAGCGTCAATTAACCCAATTTCGAAAGATGGAAGTGAGTTTATAAATATACTTTACGGAGAAGTTTGAAGTTGCATCAAAAATCAATCAGAATTACCAGGAGTGGCGTGATACTTATTTTCCGCAATGCATCATATGAGATAGAGGTTTTCCCAGGCATACTGTGTTAACTGTTGAAATTGCACATACAACGTGTTCCCCGTCACGTAGCGTAGGTCGCAAGTGGCACAGGCAGGATGGGGGTACAATCACCGGCTGCGTGCTTGGAGTCGCCATCTTTGGAATTTGTTCACGGCTGCCAAGCCATGCCCTGTCGATAAAATCAAGAATCTAACGTAATATTTTCAAGCGCTGGCCACCTACTTGATATTTTTGTCTGTGATTGTAATATTTCGAGCCAACTGATACAACTTTTTGATGTCTTAAAAAAATAGCTATTACTTATTTCCTTTAAAAAAATTAACAGATTTTGGTGACTTATTTACGTTCGTAAATATATGTATTGCTAAAATTATAGTGTATCATGATACGATAACGCGCTAAAGATGATAACTATGATAAGACTTGTCTTACTAAACAACTTAAGTGTTGTGGATTTTCATATATTTTATGACCAATAAATTTCTTCATTTGTATTCGTATTACGTAAATTATATTCACTTCACATACATTAAGAACAAAAAAATCGGATCACCAGAGAGAGATTACCTCAAACATAACAATAACTATCAAACGTCATTTGCTTAAAATATATTAGTAACTAACTAGAAATAAAAAAGTCTAATTTAATTACTAATTTTGTATAAGCGGTAAAGTGAATCTTTAAACTTGTTTCACTGTTTCTGAATTAAGTCATTCATATAATTCCTAAACTCCCATAAAACGAGCGTGGCTATTTCTTTTATCGAGTTTTATTTTAAGTTCATTCATCGAAACATCGTATGACGATAAAATTAACATCGATGTTGCATTGTCTTGCAATTTTACGACATCGCATCACTGTTCTGTGATTCATATTCATAAACCAGCCGAGTTTATAGTATTGAAGGATGCATAAGTTAGGTGTGTGCGATTCTTTGCACCGATAAACGTTTGCAGTCAGACTTCCGCTCCCACTTTAGACATGGTGACGTCACATTGATTAATGCCATACTTGACCTTTGATGAGTAATCTTTTTGTTACTTGTCATAACAAGTCGTAAAAAAATGTCAACAAAGGATTTATCGTCAATTGCTTTATTTACAAAGATATTGCTAGATTTTGCCGTAGCTACGCCGGGGCGAGTATAAGATTCAAATATTTTTAAACATAAACTACATCCTTTTATGGAAATAAGCGACAGCTCATAATCTACCAACGGAATTTCATTTCAAAATTGGCTAGAAGTAGCAGTTGAGTCGTGATAGAGGGACAAATAAAAACATAAAAAACACATAGGTAGTGGAAATAGTGAATAGGTACGAATTTAGATGTTTATAAAATTTGACGAGAAAGAAAACTCGTATTGCATTAACACACGTGACTGTCCAAGTGTCATAAAGACTTAGCACACTCACATTTACTCATCCAATTAAACATAATTATTGAAGTCAGGTTTTGATCACATGTTCCTATTGTTCGTGTCGCCGCTAATGGGATTTAGATAGCAAATGTGGGTGTGCACTGCTGAGGATTCAGTGCTTGCGTTGATTTAATTATTGCTGCAAGTATGTGAATGCACTCAATGAGGAGGTGCGAGTATACACCAGTAAAATTAAATTCTGGGTTAGTAATGGTAGGGTCGATAATTGGAATAAAAATTTGGCCACTGTATGATTTTATTCCGGAAGATCCTACAGCGAAATGATAACATAAATGTAACCAACGTCAGAAATTGAGCCAATGTAACCAACGTCAGAAATTGAGCCCTCGATTGTAAATTTTGAAAGTAACGGATGAAAAGAGGCACCGTGAAATTCATGTGACTTACATTTAACGTTAGAGTACCAAAATTGTTTAAATGTAAGACAAAAAGTTTATTTTCAGTTAGCTTTATCCGGATATTATATATTCCCGCCTAATTTTTAGGCTTTAAAATCGGAAAATTAATAGTTCATGGGGTTAGCGAGTGGAGCTTTAGCTCATTTTGTTGAGATTTGGTAATAGAATAATTCTTTTTCTCCTGGTTGAGACCCGTTTGACTAATGCGACAGCGAGCCAACCAAATTAATTCAACCACACATTAAATATGGAACACTGTTTTAGTTGAATTGATAATATTAGCGCTTAAACTAACAAAGTTAATATTACTTTTAGTCTCTGTTGTTGTCCTCACCACGCCTTCGATTCGAATACTGTTAAAGGAACTAGAATAACCTGTATCTGTAGCCAAATTTAAATAACGCTCAAACTATGGCAATAAATTTGACGCTGGGAAGATACTTGGAACTAGTTGGTGAGACCTCGCAAGATCAACACTCATGCATTCTATGATTGTTCATCTCTGAACACAAGAACATGACAGATTCCGGTCCAAATAGACTGATTCATGTTACCAAGCCTTCGAGTTAGTAGCGTTCAAGGAATACGCAAATTGGTTTCGTTTTTTAAGACCAATGTCTATCTCGTCTGCCTGCGCCACATAAAGCGTCCGTTTTCAATTTCTATTGGGATAATGGATAATTAGATGACAGTCTGAAAATCGCCGAACGGCGTACTGATCAACTGTGTGTATCGCTTCGAGCATTTCGTTATAATTGTGTTAATTTTAAGAGAGGTAGGGCATAGCGATTTATCGCTCCAACTGGAGCAGCCCGACTGGTGAAATACCTCCACCTTACAGAAGACCGCAGCCTAATAACAATCACTTCGGTGTTGTTGTGTTCCTGCGTGTGAGTAAGGTTTCCAGAGCTCCTGGGGGGTGCTACGTTAGTAACAGGGGTCAATCCTTCAAGGTAAGGGCGACAAGTACATTAACAGATTTATTATGCTGTACTTGTCACCCTTAAGCTAGGACCTCATTACCACTTAACATCAGGTGGGATGAGGTCAATCTTGAAGTGCATTATAAAAAAAAAAATAGTTAGTTTGGCCAATATGCACGGCAAACAGACTTATTAGAAAACGCAGATTGTAAGAAAGGCACATTTCTTACTTAGGCGAAAAAACACTTAGAATTGGTTATCTCTTATACGTACTACGCACAAGACTGAAGAAATTGAAAGCAGGTTCCTATTATTTACAATGCAAATATCTGCTTTTTAGAACAAAGAACATCGAGCTGTAACCACAACAATCGGAATACGTTATACCTACATGTTGTATGAAGTTGTAATATAGAGCTAATGTACATTTTGCGTGCGTTTTTCCTTTGGTATTCTGCGAAGGAAAGTGACTAGGAGGCTGTCATTGTTTGACGTTCAAATGGGCGTGCACCTACGCACTCTGACCTCTTTCTTCAAGGAATCGGGCGTTTTGTGCCTGAAATTAGTTATTCAAACCATATGGCACACTTCCTCAGCAGTCCGGCCATTGTTCCAGAATAATTTATTTCCTATTATTGTATCAACCGCCGAGTTGAATGCCAGCCAATGACGGCCCAATAAAAGTCGGGAGTTAGTGTGTTATCGTATACAGGTCAATGATCACGAGCAAGGGTTGAACGACACGGCTGTTACAGATTTAGTTTGACCGAATTTCGTGAGCGCAATCATTTTACTGCCTGTATGGGTGGGCATGCATTTCCTCGATTGAATTTAGCCAAACACTCCAGACATTAAACAGCTGTCAAATGCGTGTGGTATTTACACGCTGAGAGGGTACCAAATTTGGTGAGTAATTTGGAAAAAATAATTGACGTGCAAAAGAATTTATTGTAAATCCACTTGCAGAAATAAATCATTTCATTTCAGTATTTAAGGTCGTTAAAATAAACGGTAAAAGAATACTTATTACGAAATCGAATATTGACAAACAATAAAAAAATTGTAAAACAAGAAAATGGACGCAAAAACATAGAGATAACTTGGTATAGCTTTATAAGTGTGTTGGGTGGGAACTTCCAAAGTGTACAAGTATATTCACGAGGATATTATATACTACGTACGATCAAAAACAGTGGCAGTTCGATATTCGTTCTTATACTCATGATATAAGGGCGATACAAAGTTCAAAATGTACAGCCTTACGTGCTTTGACGATACTTAAATCAATAATGTGGCATATTAGGTTTACCACATGTACCTGAGTGAACAAAAATAGCACCAATCTACCTAACCTATAAAACTCTAATAGTATTTGAAAATCGTGCAGTTTTAGGAATGTTCCTTTCTTTATTTCTTAAAGACATCCATGTAACAAATTATGAGGAACTTCCGTTTTAAGTAACAATACTTTTGTTAGGGGAGACCCTTCCCTCTTTAGTAACATCATTGGTAATAAATTAGTACGTTCTGGTACAATTTCCGTCAAGAGTATGGTTAAACCTCATTTAAAAGTGAAGCTTTTACGAATGTCAGAAGAGCTCATGTTTACATTTAATTGGTCGTGACAATATCTATATGCCACCCCGTTTAAATGAATGCACAGCTGTACTTAACATGTTTAAATAAAACAATGCTACCTTGGCTTTATTTGGTGTTTGTTATTACATCACTTCATCAGCTACTCTGTCCGCAAATGACTTGCGTGGGATCCGTTTACACTCGTCAGCCCATCATCCTACCATGATCTCTCAATGGAAGTTGGACTTTTTGATAATGATTATAAAGTTGAAAAATTATATGGGAATAATCAGATTTAGGTGTATTGATAACTATCAATGTGTAGTCGTGTTTACAATAATTTAGTGTTAATACTCATAAGATAGCCATTTTCTTTATATTACAATAGTTTGAGCTATTGTATTTAGGTCGCTTGCACATCAAATAGTCGCATATTTGCTGCCTGTATGAACTAATATTATGTTAACAGCTCCAAATGCTTAAAATGTGACTGAATACTTAACACTACATTTCCCATTAGTGTTTTAGTTCTTTGCAGACAAATAATGTGTTTTCAAATGTAGTGAAGATAATATGTTGATTCATGTGACAATTATCACCAGCGCTGTTTTTTTTTTACTCCTTGTGACTTTATTGAGTCTTGTTATCTTCAAACACGCCTACATATTCAATTTACATGTAAACGTAATCAGAAGTCATGGTCATATTAAGTTACAGTATTTCAACACTTCAGTGTCATTCTATCCGTGGTAGTCTATGAATCAGAAATATAACATACAACTGTGTGTAATTATCATCACCTACGTTCGTATGCTGGGGAAAGCTCAGATTTTGAAGCTAGTCGTTTCAGAACCTTTTTATAAATATATACTAGTATCGGTCCCGGCGAAATTCGTTTCGCCTTAGAGGATATTCCCGCTTTTCTGTTGAAATTTTTCCTGAATTTTCTTTGCTATAAACCTCACGGAGCCCGAGACCTTTCCAACGAATGCATGACCGTGGAAATCGGTTCGTGCTTTCTGGAGTTATAGCGTCAGGAAGTAAAATCCGACTTATTTTTATGTAGTAGGCTATCAGGTGCTTATTAGTACTCAAGTCTTAGTCCCAAAAATACATTTTCTAAGTAAATAAAATTATGGAATGTTAGATAATATGGCGATAATAATTTGAATGATGACTTTTGCATGTGCCCTCAATACACTGAAGTTGGTAATTGTGATTTAAAATACTATTGCACTCGTCGTTTAATCTATTCGTAAGTCTATAATCTCTCTCCTTTCGTTGGTGACACGTAACTCTTAAGTCCCTTTGTGATTGAGAGCCCTTGGGTGCCATTAGTTAGATTTGAAGTTAAGTTGAATTTTCTGCGTTTTTTAAAGTTATTTATGTCACCATGATCAAACGTATCTTCTTATGCCCTATTAGTGCCGAGCATGTTTACTTAATATTATTTAGTGATCAGATTTTATAGAATATGGTATGAACATCATTCGACGACCTCGGTGGAGTAGTTGCTAAGGTAGGAAAGGTCCCAAGTCAGATAAATTTGGAAAACGAACTTTTCTAAATTGACTTGCGTCTGGGTGTGATGGGATGACGTCACCAGTTAGTATCCGTCGTCTGGTGCTCATAGTACAAGGGGGAACCTTTGTCTGAGACCAGGTGATTGGTGAGATTGTATGGCGCATTCATTCGTTCATTCATCAACCATCTAAAATCTTCATTTTTCGTCTCTATCTCTGAAGTGGTGTAAAAGGAATTGAAATCGTAATTGAATCGAAATTGAAAAAGTAAATGAAAGGTCAAATTTTATGCGCCATTAATGTTTATGGAGCGGAGCGCGTGTTAAGAAGTGAGTTAAAAGGACAAAGCTGTAACTTCTGATTTATTCGAACAAAAAATAAACGAAACTGAACAAAACATTTACAGACCGAATAGAGTTCAAATAATCTACTATATAAAAATAAGTCGGGTTTTCCTCCCTGACGCTATAACTCCAGAACGCACGAACCGATTTCCACGGTTTTGCATTCGTTGAAAAGGTCTCGGGCTCCGTGAGGTTTATAGCAAAGAAAATTTTAACAGAAAAGCGGGAAAATCCTCTAAGGCGAAACGAAGTTCGCCGGGACCGCTAGTTGTCTTTAAAATTGTAAAACTGATTATTATTGTTAGTTTTACTCATCGGTTAAGGACACTAACGTTTGTTTGTTTTGTTACCTGTTTGTTATGAATAAACGTTTGGACCGTCAATCATACTCATCTAATTCGACATTAACGCAACTGTTTCATGAATTTGTGTAGCTACTTACTTCGAGTGTTGGTGGCTAATTATACATTTACTAGTGTTTGAATTAAAACGTAAAATGTGTCATAGTTAGTGGACGCTGCCTGTTCCGAGCAATATATATGCCCGTCCTTGTCCATTGGTGGGTCGGTAACCTTAGATTGTTGGTTTTTAGCTCCTTCATAGACGTAGAAAATATAGGTTTGTCACCAACTTGACACGAAAGACTGGGCTCACGTGTGTCTAGCTGGTGAAACTCAAAATAAATGTAACTTATTATTTCGTCATCTGGACACGCTAAGATTTTTACGTGTAAACTTAGTGAAAATTAATTTGATTACTTTTATTTGTCTGTGGCAATGGAGCTCCTGAATCGACATTTGTTTTTTTTAAGTTAATTAATCGGGAGTGTTTTAAGTCCAAGATGGCCGCCGTCACAAAATGTCGGATTCCATACTTATTTTGACACAACTTCCTTATTAGAAGTATTAAACAAAAGGGATTGAGTAGCATTATACATTATGACAAATTTCAAATCTAAGCTGCGCTAATATCGACTTGGCGGGGTCCAGACAAATAAAATATTTTTTTTCATTTACTAATGTTTATAGCGCTGGTGATTGTAATCAATGCATTTCAAATAAACAATCGCGCGCCATGGGAAACTGTTGCAAAATTTGCAAAGGGTTATTGTATACGCGTTTTCTTTCTTTCTACGCATTGGTTGACGGTTGCAAGAGGCCGAAATTGCATTTATTTTAATATCAAAAACCGGGCCCAGAACAATGGATTACAAATACATAAGCAAAGGAAGTATTGCCTCAGGGAAAGGTTCCGTCTGATCGCGCTTGGCATAGGATTAAGAAACTCGTTTTGGTACTTCCTTCGACTATAAATAACTGATATGGCCAGCCGGAAGTTTTGCGGCCTTGCAACAAGAACTTTTGTTGGAAAACTAGGAGTAGGCGTGACGTCAACGCGGAAATGTCGCAATGAGGATGCAGAAGTGCATACCTGATGTCGTTGACCTCTACCACGGTGATTTGCGTACGTGCTTTTGCTTTTGTTATCTATACCGGTAAACTTGTAAAATATTGCGACAGTATCTGTGGCGTTTGCTTGCGATGCAACTCAGCAAGCTGCGTAAAATCAAGTTGTCGTTTTAGATCGGCACAAAAAAGCAGTTCCCTTGGCTGCTTGTCTAATTAAGATGTGTGAAGCATAAATGTAGTTTACCTTTAGCTACGAAATTAGGTGACTTTGGGTAGCATTTAGAATTATTTAGGCTAATCACTACATAGCACAAAACAAAGTCGCTTTTTCTGTCCCTATATACCTATGTACGCTTAAATCTTTAAAACTACGCAACGGATTTTGATGCGGTTTTTTTAATAGATAGAGTGATTCAAGAGTATGTATAATAACATCCATCATTCACAGTTTTTCTGTAGTTAAATATTACAGTATCAGCATTGCACTCAAGCGAAGCCGGGGCGGTTATTTTATAAAATAGATCCATAATGATATAAATACCTTGATGAGCTATTCACTGCAAACAATTTCTAAGTATCAAGGTATTAAGTAAATTGTTATATTAGAAGGATAACTTTGATGCCAGCGGGTAAAACATTTGTAACAATTTAACTCGTACTAATAATATCTACATACGTTGGTTGTTTATTGGCGTGGCGTGGGGCATTTTTTTACACATCGTCGTGGGGGCCCTTATTGAACTAAAGTTATTTCGAGACGAGTAAAAATAAAAACACAGGCAGATGTCAGGCATGCAATCCAAGCACGATTTGTTCAGACACTTGAGCTTATGTTTATTTTTCTCCATTTAAAAAGTCAACAAATAGGGAACCTTTTTTAATTTAACCCTTTGTAAATAGAAAACAAATATTTAATCGTAAAACTATATGTAAAATTTTTGAAAGTTGAAAACTTCAAAATCTGTATCAAAAGAATTTAATGTGGCTGCAACTCATGCTACTTTATATATGTGCCATTACTTTATTACGATTTTTAAGTCTCATATTTAAACAATGTCGACTTACAATTATTTGTTTTCAAGGATTTAGTTTGAAATTGTTCGAATAAGTAAGTATCGCCGCCAATTAAAAATATTCATAGTCACTAATAACAGCATAGGGGTCACTTAAAAGCAATTTATGTTCATAAAAGTATATTAATGAAGAAAAAGACATTACGTACTTAAACTTAATTTATCTTGCTGTACCTATGTTGTTGTTCAAGTGAGACCGCTTTTAGAAATAACCCCATCGATAACATTAACTATGCTATCTATTTTCATTTTTCATAATGCTGCGTTAATGATCTTAAGACTTTCAATAAAGTTCAACCAAAGTCCAAAGATAAGACACGTCAACCAATGTTTCGTAATGAAAGTGTCTATTTGTTTTGGCCTTCTCACGTGATCTCGCTTTTCATATAAAACTGTTATATATATTTAGACAACGTTACTTTAAACCTGACAACATATTTTTTATCAAGTTGAAAGGCCAAATTCTGTTTTGGTACACCTGCCGTCTGGTTATGACGTGGAGACGTTATTGTACCTCAAAATATAGTAGACGCTTTAGGTAAATACGTTCGTGTTAGACTACGTCATTTAAATCCAATCTTCTTGAGAAAACAGCTACACAAATTGAGTTTATATTGCGTTTGACATTAACTTAACAGACAAAAGAGAATTAAGGTAGTTTCGTTAAGAACCTGTCTTGTAAAGATAAAGTACGCATAAACACGTGAGCTGTAGGAATGGGTCATTAATTTGCTATTTGATTTATTACCCTAGACTAGACACTAACATCTGAAATAGGATTCCGCGATTACAACTTGACCATGTTTATATGAAGTTCTTAATTAACAAGAAATTAAAAAACTTTATTGATCATTTGCATGTCATCATGTTTAATTGCTTAAAATATAAAACCTATTGTAGTCGTGAGGCTTGTGTTGTAACTACTTACTTACATGCAAATTATACCTATCGAACCAAAGAGTGAACTTGAAATTTGTGAACGTTTTTTAAATAACTTGTTTTATGACTTTTAACAAAACGTAACCATGCTTTATTTTTGATAATTCCGATTGTCTTCGAAATAAATAGTACAAAGCATCGATTGTTCTTTGGTTTTACAAGCGAACCACGATAGTGATTGCAACAGTCAACTCGTGCGCCCTCAGGAATCGATATTGATGCCGCCTAGAGATTATGACTGCTGTCAAACCTGAATCGGTAAACAGACGCCCCGCGAATCGTAACTAGTTACTTGAAGGCACTTAAGTATGTCAAATCTACTAACAATTTTATATTTATGCTATGTTTTTTTTAATTATACTTCCATTATTCATCAAAAAGTCGTTGACTTGACTTCAATTTGTTAATTATGAAGTATTTTGGATATCTATTTCTGAATAAATATTACTTATACTGGTTACGGAAAACATTGTAAAAGATTGTATCCTTAAGTTGTATGGTATGTACTTAACATTGGTAAACCGGTCCTTTTATAGGATTCCGGATTCGAATTTTATTTTGTTCGTTTGTTGTGCTGTAAATAGCCTTTGTCCACTTGTGATTTTATAAGTACAAAAAGATATTCTAATATTTAGCGTTACGCGTTGGTACATTATCATACGTAATTACCACCGAAGACGAGTCCGTTTCTGGACATTGTATAGCCCTTATGTCAGGGGTGTAAAAACTAAAATGGAACTGCAACTACAGAAGTCAAAGATCTTCACTTTAAAATCAGTGTTTTATTGGTTTCATTTACTTACTTTTAAAAAATGGCTTGAATCTAACACAACACCAAACAATGTTCATCCGTCAGAGTACTTACGTATAGTATCATTATTCTTAACATTTGCCTCAATACAGGAACTGAATTAAAAACAGGATAGTTATTATAATGGGATAGAGTTCAAAACTAAACCGAAGATAACCGGACGAAACCAATATTTAGACCAAATTGACGTCACGATTAATTCAACAATACGTTAGTTGCTTTTGGTTTTTATTCTTCAATAGTCTCGATAGATGACGTGTCAAATAAAGTGTATATAAGAACTTACTTCATGTAATTTACTATAGAATTTCCTAGTTTCGACATGTTGTTTAGTCCACATAATACAAGCAATGGGTACTTGGGCAGGTATTCTAGACACATTTGCATGAACATAGCAAGAAAGTTTGTTGGATTGTTGCGAAACTCCGGCGTAACCGAACCGCTTTCTAGAAGCATATTTCAGGTGTTATTACGAGAGATAGCTGTATTTCTAGTAAGACACTAAATTTTGTAAACTGCAACTGATCATACAGGGTCCATATATCATCTTAATTTTTAATTTTTAAATCACGCACGTCTTATGCACAATATTCGGCGGCTTCATGTAATCTTGGAGCTGCTTAAATGAATTCTACTTTCTTTGTATCAGGTAGGTAGGTACTTTTGAAAATCGTTAATTGTCCAGCAACTACCCGATTTTTTACTAAAACATCAAAACTCAACAGTATTGGCAAGTTGACAATGATATTGTCTAAGGATCATTCTGAAGTTGGGACTTTCACGGTCCAGTTGACAAAATGGCGCTTAAGATTCTTTAAATACAAAAAAAAGGGACAAACAACTTTGACGCTATAAGGACTCACTGTTCGTTCATCGATTAACCTTATTTTGTTTCTTTAATTTCAAATATTCGCTTAGTTTCAACGTGAATATCAACACAGAACAATTTAATATCTAACTCAATAACATTAGTGTGTATATAAATATACACATTCTTCATTAATATAAAGTACGACCGGTTATAACGCGGATGCTGTCATTTCTACCTGGTTAATCAGACACCGTTTCTTACAACAGAGATTTCTAGATAATGATCTTATCCTACCATTATTGTAATAGAAATTATACGATCGAGTGTAAAGTGGTTACATTGATTGATGGGACTAATAACATTACTAGAGATGTAACTTATGTTGTCAAAACAAACGAAGAGAGGAAGTATTCAAAGGTATCTTCTCTCTCCCACTGCGTTTCCTGGTCGAGCATAAACAAGATAAACGAGAACTATTTAGATCATTAGAGGACCTTAGATTGATATAACGAAGATAATCTTCTTTCTCCTCCTGTATTTCCTGGTTGTGCATCTATTACGGCCAGGGTTCTGCCACGACTATAACCTCGTTTTGAAGAACAATATAAAAGATACTAATTTGGGTCATAGTAGGACCAACAGCTCAAAATGCTATCCGAAGCACGGTAAGAGATACTTTTTCAAGGGAAATGTTCAGGCCCGTTGCTGGCCATTTTTAGCAGGTACCTACCCTTTTGAGATGACTCCTCATAGTAGTTAAGAGGTACGCGGAAATGTTTCCTGTTAAAGATATCACGAATGATTAGGGAAGAAATCTTAAATGGATGTGGGTGATAGATAGAAAAGAGTTTAATATTTCATCTCTTAGATGACATGACATAAGCGTCGTTTAGTAGTTAGCTACTAACTTCAAAATATTGTTATCAACGTGTAACACATATTTCATAGTAATCTTAAATATCTTTTACGAATGCAGTAAAAAAAACTTAAACGTTATTCATGCCCAAACTAGCGGTATGGTTAATGTCAAGGTCGAATGGGATTGCTTGAACAATTTTAGAGGTCATGTTTATTGGTGTCAAATCGTATCAATCGAATAGAATCGTATTCTTCAACCAGAAAAAAAATAACTTAAATTCAAAACGAAATGGTTAACACCTCCTTTTCACCGTGAAATGAGACGTTATCTACTCATTTATTCTGGAACAAAGTGTAGACAGTGCTATCTTTTTTCGGTTTATCTCAACAGTCATTTGTACTTTCAAATTGTTCCACTAATACATTAACAGACCTATTATTACACAATTTCCACTAATAGTGTTGGCCAGAGAAGTGTTTACCCTTAGTGATGCCAGCTGGTCCAACTGAGTAAATTAATTGCTGTCATTATATGCAGCACATGCGTATATGTGGGAGAACTTTAGGTAGTCATGAACCTACACAGTATTGTCGTGTAAGGAGAGAGGAATTGAAAAGGTCTCCTTTGGACGTGTTTCTTTCGTTATTGTTTGTTACAAAACTTATCTACGCTTTGTATTACTATTCACTACTTTTCATCTTACATTACAAATTGATAGAGAGATTAAAATCTTTGTTACATTTGGATTCAAAACATAGACACTTCCTAGTGACATTTACTAATGATATTTAGATTTTTTTCACGAAATACCAATTTGCTTATGTTTTTATCAACACACAAAAGTAGAAAGTTTATTGATACATCCGTTTTCTTATTCATAATCTGAAGATTCATTAGAGGGGCTTTGTCGTCTCAGGGCCTTTATCACGTATGTATCCTTAATTAACATCCTTGTCAGGCTATTATGTCTTGATGCAGGCCTTCCTCAATTTATAAACGATGTTTCATATCTCTTTATAACCACAATTACTGCTATCTTTAAATATGTTTATGTTTGTGGGATATAAAAGTCATTAAAAAAGTGGTTTGTGAAATCAGCGATGCTCATTATTTCTTTAAATTTATTAATATTTTATACTTTATTTAGTTTTCTATCTACATAAACTGTTTGCTCATATAAATTATGCGAAGTTTTTATATTTAAGCCCCCGACTATCCCTTTAAGTTTTACAGCAATGCAGCATTCTCATTTACATTGTCAATTTTCTCGAAGAAATCAACTAAGTGGTTTCTAGTGTGGAAGATGGTACACACAGATTATTTACAAACATGTGTATCAACGAGTATGAGTAGTTTCGCGGACTTCGCCATTTTCTCTAAAGCATACGACTGTGCCAAGTCTTTCTCTTAACGGTATTTATACTAAACATAATAAAATTGTATTTTATAGGCCGTTTATGATACGTTGGTAGCTGTTTACATATTTTAATTGGAATGGGATTAAAAATACACAGGTTACAACTTGATTTTTTTCTACATATTGTTATTTCTCCTCAATGTTACTATGATACGAATGTTTCTGATTCTTTATCCAATCAAATATACCATATACTACCAGCCATATATATTTACATAACCTTAGGTTTTGTTTGTTGTTGTAATAACCAGTTATTATCACTTCAGAAACTGTTACCTACAAAATCTCCACCCTTTGAAAAATCGTGTACAGATTAACAAAACATCAACTGTTCATTATTATACATATAGTCGTTAAATATGCTGCAACGCTTAAATTCGAAAGTTTAATTCTAATTGGCATGTGACAGGACAAGAATACACTTATGTTTGCTTCCTTTAAGATTCTAAGTACGAGGGTCACAAATTGTGGCATTGCCCATAACATTGACAGTTACAAAACACCGTACGTGCTTAATTTACACGGTTACATAACTTCCTACTGCTGTGATGTAATAGAATAGTCGCTGCAGTCATCCAAGTATTGTGTCCTTATTCGAATAGAAATAAAGGTCAGAATAGGAAAGGTGCGACCGATCGTACGTGCTGCAGCAAGCGAGCTATCCGTATTATCGACCTCACTCGACCTCGTATTTTCTATTGCTGCGTGAACTTGGAGAGGGTCGATAAATTATATCAAAAGGTTGGCAACCTCGTTCCGAGGAGATACGAGCGTACTCTTATGTTTATTGACAACTCTTTTTCAATATCCGGGTGTAGAGCCGTCGACTAATGAGATTGCGAATAGGCATACTTGCAAATCGAAATGCGGACTTGCATGTATGCATGCACCTTGCTTGAAAGAGACGTGATGTCACCAGTATCTTTCGTTTCCTTGAACGTCTTTTACGAGTTGAAGACAAATAAAATAGAGTGTAAGGTGAATGTTCATAGGCTTTCGTGTGAATCATGTGAAACTGGTGATTCTGTTGAACGCTTTTGAAAGTTCGATAAACATCGGGGCAAAAGGTAATATCTGTAATACTATGCTAGGAAAAATAACTAATGAAAAATAACATACATACCACGTTTTCGTTTTCGTTTTCTTTTTCTTCACCGTTCCCGTAATGAGATAGCCATGATGAGAGATATATATTTATTTGCATACCTGTTCACAAAACGTCAGAATCTTATTCTAATTTGGATTAGACTAAGCTGACTGGTATTCTTCGTGACGTAACAAATTGTGATTTATTAAATAAATGTTTATTATTTAACTGTTTGAATTATTAGAACGGACTCAACTAAACTACTTACTATTAATAAATATTCATTCGCATAAAAACAAAAAAAAATGTTATATATTATTTTTGTAGTAATTTGTTTATATACTATTTTTTGTAGTAATTTTATTTTATTTTAAATAATTCTTACATGACAGTTTATAGTCAAAATCATTAATGAATAGCCAACAATCACTAATTACTTTACTCATGTACGGTATGCGAAAAACAAATTTGCCATTGTGTAAAGTTAAGAATTATCTACTATTGTATGATATTTTAGGACACATACACATTATTTACTTTCATGATTTATTCAAAATGAACAGAAGTTGACCATTGTTAATTTAGCGACTGTATACCAAAATCGAGAAGTTTGTTGAAATATACTACGCCATTATATTTCGTACGAAACTGCAGAAAAAAAGCTTCCCAAAAAAGAATTGGCTAAAATATCATTGGAGTCGTTCCAGCAAAGGCGAACTTTACCATAACTTTAACAACACACATTAATCCTACTGAACTAGCCTCTTTCGGTTGAGTAAGATCATGGTCAGGTCGTTTCATCAATCATGAGTCGCAAAAAAATCTGGTTGAGATTTCCAACTACCTACCTAAATGTATGCCTAATATGTGCTATTTTTGAACAACAGTGACAAACAGAGATGGTATTTCAAATGTCGAACTGTGGTTAAAATTACCACCTACTTGTGAAATATATATAATTGAATACAAAGAAAAGCAGGATATTCCCGTCTAATCAAATTTGAGACGGAGGAGTTTAGTCTACGAGATATTTAAAAGTAATTTCTATCTTTTGTAAATTATATATGGCTCTTAAGGTGATTAATGAATGAATGCACCATTAAACGCATATGTGCAAATAGTGTCTCAAAGGACACATGCTTTATACATAATATACATAAACGCTAGACGCTTGTTGGAATATTAGGGTCAGGTGTTTATTCATTGTAAACCAGACTACAGAATAGACGTGGAATAGATAATAGTGCTTACACTTGAGTATCTACGAGAATAATGAAGAATTACATGAATATGACGTTTATTGGTACAGTTTTTATAAGTGAATTAAAATAAGAATAAATAAATGACGCGAACGCGAATAAATAATTGGTAATCACGTTTTATAAGACACTAGCTGTTGCGTAAAAGAGGAACAAACATACAGCCAGACATCATGACATTAATATATTCTTATAAACGTAATACAAAATAAATATGTGACAACATTGTTGCAGTGCTCTGATTCTATGATAAGTAGCCTAAGCACTAATGTTACAGAAAGTAGAAAAAACGACGGTATCATAACACCCAGACCCAAGACAATGTAGAAAAGTTCGTTTCCCATATTGACCAGACCTGTGATCGAATCCGGGACTTCAGAGATGGCGCGACGCCAAAGTCCGGGCCACTCGCTTCTTGGCTACGGAGGTTGTTAAACGCGTTTAAAATATTATTAGGTTAAAGAGACTAAAATTTATCATATTGCAGGTATATGTAGCAAACCACACCTACCTCAACAGACCAAGGCTAATGAGCTGTTTACTGTTTAGCCCTAAAACTCATTTCTAACTTTAAACCGGGAACAAATCAAAACATTAAAACATGGTATCGCCAATACACTTTGAATTCAAATCGAAGAGATCCTTCTCCATATAGAATTAATGACTTCCCCACAAATTGCCGTCCCAGAAATCTGCTTACCAACAAACGATTCGAGACGAAAGAGAGAGTAGGTCACTTTGGACTATCTCCGACCAATTAGCATAATTACGCAAAGTTGATAGGTCAATTACGCAAGCGTCAAATGTTATCATTAGCCTTTCTACTGGTGGACCTCATGTCTCCAAATAAATTTAAACCTAACTCGGTCACGGGCAAAGCTCGTGATTTGGCATTTCCGTAGCAGGTTCACTGTCTTTATTTTACTTTCTTTTCAAGGCTACCGGTGATGTTTTAAGTCGATCTCCGTAGCCGAGGAGCGAGCGGGCATAGCTTTGGCGTCGCGCGATCTCAGGGTCAGGGTTTGATTCCTGGTCGGGTCATTATGGAAAACGAACTTTTATCTGGTCTGGGTGTTGCAGTACTGTTTGTCTGATTTTTATAACACTAGTGCTACTAAGCACATAATCAGAGCAATGCTTATGATGTTGTCCAATAATGTTACTAAATTTTTCACTAAAAACGTTTTGGGGGAAAGTTGAGTTTATGGTTTTGTACGGTCAGTAGCATATCACGGTAAAAAATGTCAGTTCGATATATGGTCTTATTTCAAGCAACAACTTTTAATATATTTATATTTTCTTAGTCTGAATGTAGTTGGCATAAAAGTATGCTGTTCGACCATCAATATTTAGTACAGAGACAAAATGGCGGAATAATTTGTTTCACACGACCACTTCGTGACTACGTGGACATGATATGTACTTGTCTTTGTATTGAAGTAATTGCCTCGAGCGGTTTTAATGCATTTTCATGACTTCTCGTGTGAATACACAGTTGTTAAAAGAGTTAGCTGTTTTATAAGTGTGGCGTTTGTCACTGTGACATATATTTTATTTAAAACGCTTACAGTCTGCTGTGAACTTAGTGCAGATTTTGTACAATTAAATTTTAATTTAAGGTCTAGGTGTGCAATATACTTAAAATTTCTCACATGAAATGACCAACTACCCAGGTCTACCTTCACGCGCTATACGTCAAATTTATTGCAAGAAACCCAAAAATGTTTGATACTGTTGATTGGCTGATAGCGCACAGCACTCGTATTTTAAGCCAATCAGCAGCAGTCGCGCTGAATTTTATCGATTTCGACATTTTTGTTAAGAGCGCGATAATACTTACCCACGCGGCTTTTTCTTTCCTAACTGACTATAGTTGATTGCCGATTTTCATCTTTATCGAGCTTACGGGGGAGCGGAAGGCTCTCATTTCTAGTAGGTATCCTAAGCGTCTTTAAAGATTTAACATACCAAATTCTAAATTTAAGTCGATTCGCAGTTAACAAATAGACAAGATGTTTCAAGTGTCAAAATTGACTCGTGTGGCGCATCCTAATCCACGGATTAAAGTGTAGATCAAGAGTTCCGACCCAGGGGGACACGCCTCATAAGGAGGGCGTAGAGAGATGTCAAAGAGGACAGAAAACGTTTGTAATTCCTTATTTTTAATACCACTGAGGTGGTAAAAATGTAAGACAATTTAACATTGTGCCTATCTCCGTCAACCACTGTTTTAAAAAACCCCGTCGTCAAACGCGGTTTATACAATATAGGTACATGTTTCAAGAACTCACAACATGAAACCATTTTTGTATTTATTGATTATTTACAGTCTGGGCAGCCTTAACAAATCAAAGGTTGGAAACCCAGAGGGTCTACTCCCATAAACGAAACGAACAAACGAAAAGTTTGCGAATTGAAATGTGGTTATTGATTTGCGTAAATAACATTTTGTTTTTCTAAAATGCCTTATTCACATTTGAGGTCGATTGCTTACGATAATGAAAATTAAAAATTGTTATCCGTCATCGGATCCGACATATTTCGTTTTTGGGAGTAGACCCCCTGTTGTAGATTTATGTGAACACGTTTATATATGAAACTGAAAACCAAGTGATTAACATAGTAAGTCAAATAAAAGGGCTACGATAAAGATGACGTACGATTCAACCTAGCTAAGGTGTCAACATAGATTGCCTCACGTCACTTATACCGAGACGAAGGTTCTTTCTTGTTTCAATACGCTTACATAATCACCATCGTAACGCAACTATTCATTAACAATTAATCTACAATACTACTAAGGACCGATAGTATTTCTAGTACGAGTATATTTAGAGTTTTTTTTGCGCTTGTAAATATATGTTACCTAAAGGTATTTATGGAACTACATAGTTTTAGATATTTTTCTTCATGTTCGTGGTAAGCTATAATTTAATCTGAGTTTTCCAAAACAAATAATACGGTGTGACGTTTTACAAGTAATAATATAGTATTAATCTATTTTGATGTACATTGTTTTTCCTTTAACTAATACGATTGCGATTGCAGTTAATTAGCTAATTAGGTTCTATTTTTGACGTTCATTATGTAAAACGTTGAAATATATATTGGATAGTACAAAACAAATGATCCAATCAAAAGGTTCCATCGGCCTATCCAATTGTTTACTGATAGAATAGTTCTATTTACAATAACTTAGTACGGCTCATTTGATCGTATTGTAGACTGTTTAAATGATTACTTTAAATTTATTTGTTCAGTACATCGCTTATCGGTATTTCAATACAAGTGGTCATTTAAAGGTAGATATTATACCTAATATCTAGTAAATAACTTTTACTTGTCAGAATATATTTATAAAAAAGATTTGAACCAATGGAACACTTGAGATTCAAGGTAGGCCAAAGACAAAAAAAAGTTTGTGCCAACAAGAACTTGTGACTAGTTTTAAATTATAGGACTTGTTTCTATTAACCCAAGTGGTTGTAACTGCGACCAATCCTTTACTATTGCAAAAGGTCAGTCCTTGGTGCATAAATATCTTACACCAATTTCGTTTTCTTTCTATGTAACACCAGATTGAACGAACTGTCAGATTTTGTTGGAGAATAGGGAAGCCTGCGACATACGAGTATGCACTGCCGATTCTTCAAAAACCTTGTTTCCCCTTTCTTGAATGAAGTCAAACTAATATCCCATTGGATAAACGTTGAATACGAAAAGTTTTTATTCCAATCACATTTTACACATGTCCCTGAGCATCAAATCTTTTTAAACCAGCCAAGAGTATCTCAAATAGTTGCATGCAGTGACTCCAAGGTTCTTTGTCATTATGCAATGTTTATATCGCGATGCGTTCTGCTATTAATTATGCAATGGATGCCATTAGTGCACTCTCAGTCAAAGACGCGATAAGATGACGATGCGATTGTCATTTGTTATGTAACTTTTAATTTCCTTTTACAAATGTAATGTACTGTGTTATTATAATAAATGTATGAATTAAATCCACACTTGTGAATATTAATTAATAATAACTTAACTGCGTGTCTAGTCGGACACAATATTGGACTCATCAACGTTTTAAGCAAGGAAATCATTATTTCTGATTTTATTTCAAATTAAAGAAATTACTTTTAGGAATTGCACCTGTTGCAATTTTGGCTCAGCTTTGAGGCTACTCAAATAACGTGAAATACTTACTTTTATCTTGTTCTAAAAATTTGTTCGAGGTCTTACTGCCTCGTGGTATAGTGGTTAGGGCGTTAGTCTCCAAAACCTGAAGTCGTGTGTTCTTGTAATATACACACCTTATTGTTTCACATTCAATTGGCACTAAAAACAATAATATCTTTAGATTCAAGTGATAGAACAGCAAACGACTAAATATTGTAGAATTAGTGTGCAAAGGGATCCTTTTAAGATGAAGGGCTTGCATTATTTATGAAACAGATTTACCAAGAGATATTTTACTTACAATAGGTAGGTTAGTTTAACTCAGAAACAACACAGTTGTTCCGTGTTGCATAGTATTATAATCACGTTGTTAAACTTCAAAGTGTATTTAGTAATTTTCCGCAATAAACTGGTAGGGGCTCTTATTGGTACCGCTGTTTACACTCATAAATGGTTGAGTAGGGTTTATCAAAGTGTGGATGTTAGGATGACGATTAGCAAAGTAGCGCAACTAGTGCGAATATAAATTAATGGCTTAATCCAATATTGAAGGAATCAAAATCAACCTTAACTTTTCCGGAGTACAGTCTATCTGTTATCGCACACTCGAAAATGTATGTATGAACCAAATAGATGTTAGGAATTGATCATCCGGTACAACTTATTACCTTCTAACGCAGCTATGTCTATACTAATATTATAAAGAGGAAAGATTTGTACCTATTTTTGTATGTTTGTAATGAATAGGCTCAAAAAGTACTGGGCTGATTTAAAAATTCTTTCACCAATAGAATGCTACATTCTTCCAATTTGACATAGGCTACAAAATTAGGATCCTTGGTAAAATTTGAAAAATTTCAACAGAAAACCGAGAAAAATTCTCTAAAGCGAAACGAAGTTCGCCGGGACCGCTAGTCCTTAATAAAATGATGATGACGACTTTTGCAGCAAATAAACGAACCAAATGAGCGTCGACATACAATAACATTTCGTTTATTCCTAAGTGGCAACCTCACTTATTTGGCAAGTATTTACGAGCAGTGGTCGCAGTCCATTGTGCCAATATGATCTTTATTGCTTTGGGTTAGCGTTACACATAATCCCATTATTAGTGCATACGTTATTTCCTGGAGTGCAAAGATCGTAATTGTGTTATTATCGGTATGTATGATATTGTTGTTTATGATGGTGCTTTTATGGGAAGTTACGAAATGACGTAGGTCGTAACTTCGAACACTCATTCCATGATTTATCAAGAAATTATGAGTCAAATACCAGTGCAGATAATGAGAAACGTAAACAATGTTATTGTCGATTAATATTTTTTATTTTATTTTAAAACCCCTAGAAACCCCACTGACAATAAAAAAAACAATAAAAATAAGTGGCAAAACTTGATATTTTATTTTTTATTTAATCTGAAGTTATCTCGCTTCATACAAACTCGCCGGTTGTCGAATACCTAAGTCCTTTAAACGGACTTTGAGTAACCTGCTTTGAGTAAAAGATATCCAAACCAATCAATGACGAAAATTTTCGTCACTAGCAATACAAGTTTCAAAACCTCTTCTTTTTTCGTTTCGCTTAATACAATGCGGTCTTTTTGTTCTTTCAACGCAGTATCACCGTTTACAGGCGTTGTTAAATCATCGAGGTCTCGGAAACTATAAAGTTGTTTATAACCATATTGTAACTGTCCTGTTGATAAGTGATAACTTCGTGTTGAGTACAATCATTTACGTAGAAGCCAGGCGTCAATATAGACGACGGTCACGCCTTTTACTTTTTTAATCAGTGAAATGTCAACAGCGTACAATTTTAAATAGATTATATGACTAATTAGGAAAGAAATGTCTCGGTATATTTATTTATATTCTATGGTCATTTGAAGTAATATCTCTTTCTTAACGGTTTGTTAAAACGGGAATGTAGTGTCTACGTTTAAGTAGTAATTACTCAAATTGTATTGACATGAGTAAACGTTGCCCCTTGCCTTGATCAAACTTTTTCGGTCGTAAATTTGTTTGGCATCAAACAAATCTATATCGTTTAGGGTCATATTTCGTTAGGACAAGCGCCCCATCATGTTTACCAAGCGTGAAACACCAAAACAAACACCATGTTTGTTGGGTTCGAAATGTAATTAAATTGTCAAAGAGATCTTTTAGTATATCTTCGTAGAATCAATAGCATGAAGGTAACCACTTGCATATCGATATTACCAACGAGAAACGAGCGGTACAGATCTAACATCTGACGTGACTGTACAATAAAAATAAAGTAAGGGAAGTTTAATACAGCGTAGTGCAACAGTAATGGAATCAGGGAGATGTCAAATAGTTAATTGAATGGTTGCTCCGGCAGCGCATTATTCAGTTTCCGCCTAGTGATTAGTTTCGCAAATCCGCAACCAATCTGACACCAGCATAAATACTCTTCATACAACTATAGATAGATTCAATTTATTGCACAACATTTTTTACAGAAATATTGGTTTAACAGACATGTTCATGTACAATTTAGGCGGTCTTATTACATTTTGTTGGTGGCGCGATCATGGTCAGCGCCATGGTGTCCTAATGAAAATAGAGCCCTATGTTTTGAGCGTAGCGTTGTCTGAGGGCCTGGAAATCTAGGAACGTCCCGGCAATTGGCATCTTGTCCCGGGTTCAGTATTTAAGACATTAATGTCCTGGTTTCCGCACTTATTCAGTCTCCATTTATTTTTTGCAAAAATTGATGGGTAAGATAATAATTTGTTCACTATTTTCCTGGCAATTGGCTACTTGACAGTTTTTGAAAAAGTATTGTAAAATGTGCGCCCGTTCATTTTATATCCCAAGCAATTCGATTTATCTGGAAATAATCTAAATAACCAGAGAAAAATAAGATTTTGTGTAACACATTTAAAAAGTGCGCGAAAACGACTAGTCACGTCACTGTTGCAATTATGACGTCAACGTCCTAGACAATGAACCAATACGCATAGGAACGACTTAACTAATATAAACGGAAAATGTTTCAATAAATTATTTATACGATTAGAGACACAATAATTCAATTTAATCGGTAAAATAATCATTGTTTCGCCACATTAAAATAAATAATTGTCGCCGACAGCTGTCATTCCCGAATTGCAATGGTGGTTTCCGTTTTGGTTCTTTTGTTCCACAGATAAAAAAACTAAAATTTATTTTGCAATAATAAAATACTAACTATGCTTTTAATTAAAAAGTAAAAATGTAAAATGATTACATAACTAATAAGCTAACATATCTAACACTTTTCATATTTTATTGTTAACACTGTCAAGTAGCCAATTACCCTAAATTTCCAAATCTGTTCAGCCATTCTCGAGCTGTGCGCTTACGCTCTTGGAAAAACCAAACTTCTGTGCCCTAGAATTGTTCCGGAAATTTTAACCCTGTATTTGGCAAGCAACTTTGGCTAAGCGGTCGTGATACTCTCACTCTGCAAAGTAATATATTATATAGGAAGAAATAAAGATTTTGGCTAACTAGACAAGACAGGTAAACAGTTTAGTTGTACCCGCATGGAAGAAATCAATCTGACTAATTTGTTTCCTCACACACGAGCCCAAGGCCCTTCCTGGTCTGCCTTGCAGATAAATATGATACAATTCATACATACATATTTTACGACTAACCATAATCTTTTATGGTAAGCAGAGAAGCCTTACTATTGCAATTTAAATACATTATAGCGTTTCCTAGTTAGCTATTATAGACATATGATAATAAGCTACGTTTGAACGGAATTTGAGAAGTCTTATATATGTTTTATATCATAATAACAAATAACATTTTCTGATTATCAGCGATGTTCCTTATAAGCTATATAAGTTTTATCAGGCTATTAATGGCCTGCTGAAAGGCACAGGCTTTCTTCAATGAAATTAAGTCGTCTAGAGACTTAATTAACACGTTTACCCAATTCTAATTGGCGACCGCAAACCCAAGTCATTCTTCAAACATGAAGAATTCTTCACATAATTTACTAAAAGCGCGACGTCACTATCCAGTAATGAAGGGAACCCAGTAATGAGACGCGGGACCAAATACACGCGGTCTTTTGAATAACAATTGCAAAAAAGGACTGAAATGCTAGAAAAAAATATCTACCTATTAGTTTGAATTTATAACATTTTTTATGTTATAAATTCAAACTTTGTTTGATTGTTAAGATACATATAAAGTTGACTGCAGTGTCTGACTGCAGTATTGCCGATATATACTCGCTTATTAAAACTTCCAATATCGTAATGATCTAGCTAGAAGAAGGTTCAAAGAAATAATAAATTAATAAATATGTCGAATCACACCAATCGACAGGTAATAATTAAACTTGTACGTTTACTATGAGTTTCAGTCGATGAATTCTTAGACCCGGGCGCATCAACTCAGCACCCCCAGACCGAAACCAATTTTAAAAAGTTCGTTATCCAAATTGACCTAAGCGAGAATTGTACTCAGGCTCTTTCGCGTGTCGCTAAGTGCCATCTTTAGCCACTATGCCATAGAGGTCATAAAAAGTAGGAAGCAATACAAGATAATGTGTCTGATTATAGAAACATCGTTATTATTGTTACCCATTACCACATATACCAAACGTATGCATCTTTTATTTCCCTCATAATTGACTAATACCCGTTTGTCAATCAATGCTAAATCTTCGTTTGCGCAAACGCCTCACGTTTATTAGCTCATGTTCAGCTGAATGACAGTGTACGTCATAGTTTATTCAGAGGAGCAACGTTTTCTTAAAAATGCCTGTCAAGTGTGAGTGGGACTCGCGCACCAATCGGTTCTGTTGTAAAGTATTTTATTGTGTTAAGTTTAAACAATAAATGAACGCCTAAATATTTTTTATTATTTTTGTGCTGTAAACTTTTAAAATTGTATGATTGAACGTCTTTGGGAGTATCCTTTACATTTGGATTCCCTTAATGTTAGAAAATGGAGCTCCAATGACTTACGTTACACACATATTTTACAGTGTGAATTTTTTATTGGCGTGGTTGATTTATTGGGTGCGGTGGGTTCTTTAGTTTATTTCCTTCAACTTATTCGGTCCCGACAAGAGTGCGTTCATCTTTAGAAACTGTCTTATTTGGAGTTAAGGGACCGCAGTCATAAGCCAGCTAGTATTGGATTTTAATTAATTTCTATTTGACACTCCCACGCGGTCCTTATCAAAAGGTTCTAGACTTGATTGACGGGTTCGATCCCCGGTCGGGTCAATATGGGAAACGAACTTTTCTATATTGTCTCGGGTCTGGGTGTTGTGGTACCGTCATTGTTTCTGATTTCTGTAACACAAGTGTTTTAGCTGCCTACCATAGAATCAGAGGAATGTATGTGATGTTGTCCAATATTTATTTATATTTATATTAATTGACGGACAGTGAGGTAAATATTACGTTTTCTCTTTGGAGATATGGATGTAGTGATAACGTGAGTTTCCGAAGAAACTTGGACTAATAGAGCGAGTCGAAAAGTTCAAAACAAAGTCAGGTCGGAAATTCGTAATCGCGTCGTGGGGACTGAATGGTATGTCGGAATGAAAGACGCAATATATTCGCTTTCATTACAAAGCGATTGTTTATTTGAAAACTCGATCTGCTTGAACTGAAGCAGCCCGACTGGTGAAATACCTCCACTTTACAGAAGACCGCAGCCAAATAACAATCACTTCGATGTCGGGAGGGGGGGGGGGGGGGGGTTAGTACTACATTAGTAGCAGAGGACAAGCCTTCAAGGTAAGGCGATAAGTCCACTAACAGTTTTATTATGCTGTACTTGTCGCCCTTAAGCTAGGACCTCATTTCCACTTAACAACAGATGGGATGAGATCAAACTTGAAGTGCAATAAAAAAATTAAGTTATCTAGTGCGGCGTAATCCTATAAAAGAAATTGTCAAAAAAAACATAACTTGAAACTTCTAGCATTACTTTTATATATTAATCCTTTCTAGTACACAATGTCATATAGGTACAAATAAGTGCACACAAAGTCACTATTGTTTGAGTTCATCATAGCAGCGTTAGGTGCTATGTACCCCGTATTAGGTTGCGCTGTTTTGCAAAGAAAGCGCAAAACATCAACGTGTACAGTTACATGTTGACAATGAAGGTATCCTCGCTTACAATGCGTGTTGGATAACAGGCTGTTACCAGTAAACCTAATAATGATAAAAGATTAATTTCTTTTGTAGCCACTGTACTTTCATTTGAAGTTACAGTCAGATAAGTCACGTCTATCTATAGATGGGGAGATGATACTGAATTTAGATAAGTTTGGTACAATTTCTGTATTACCATTAACTAATAGGTTAATTTATTTGTTAATATGTCCTTATGTCGTTGTGGGCATTTAAACTAAAATAAAAATAAGCCAATAAACATTTTCATACTGAGAAATCTGTTGAAATCTTAAAAATAGGTATATGATTTACGTATGTTATAATTACTGCTGTAAAGCCTACTAGTTACTTATGTATTTGGCGAAAGTGAGCATCCAACTGTTCTTCCAATTTATTAACATAGCATAACATATAACTACATAGTATAAAACAAAGTCGCTATTTCTGTCCCTATATCCCTTTGTACGCTTAAATCTTTAAAACTACGCAACGGATTTTGATGCGGTTTTTTTTGATAGTTAGAGTGATTCCAGAGGAAGGTTTTTATGTGTAATAAAGAACAGAAAAGCCAATATTCCTAAGTATTTACATTACATCCGTGCGAAGCCGGGGCGGGTCGCTAGTAAAATATATATTTTTTTCTGAAGTGTGAAATCTCAGTATTCTGGAAAGTGTAATATTTTTGGCACCGTAATTTAATGCTTGACTTTTTATTTACTCGCTCATCAACATTTTATACTATCTAATCTATAACAATGTTTACTTGTTTTTGTTTAATGCATATTGTCGTAAGATTTAAAAATTCAGACATGAGGAATCCGATAACAGTTTAAGTCTGCAAACATATAGCGTGTACTTTGTGGTACCGCCATGTATCTCGCGTCTAGTTGATGAATAATAGCGTGATATAGTTTCCTAAGTACATATTTGTTCGGAATTCGTAAAGTAAGTAAATAAAGTAAGAAATGTAAGTAAATAAAGCGAAATGTAGATTACTCTGTCACGTTCCCGTATGTTATTCGTTGGAATTGTACAGTCAGCCTACGTTAGACTTCTATAGTGAACAGTACAATCTTGTGTAGTTGTCGTCATGCGCAGTTTCTAACCTACTTTGAATAATCATGCTTTGGATTTAAGATTTTTTTTGTTTACGGTTTTTTTTAATAGGGAAGCGGACTGGGTCAAAACACCAGATTGTTTATAGTTAGTTTAAGCCTGGTTCCAATATTTTCGTTTATCATTCTAGTTTCTGACAGTAATAAATTATATAAGGCGTAAGCTAAAAAACAACCGACGGACAACTGATGACAGCTGGTATGAAAGTAAATTTGAAATTAGAATTAACGACTCGTAGTCGGCTGGAGAAAAACGGATAATAATTTTTGACATATTACGAATCGTAAAATATTGGGCATTAATAGTTATGAAAAAATATTGGACACGTATTTTTTTTAAATTGCCAAATGAATAAAAAAAATACTGAGATTAACGTTAACAAGTTGCGGGGATGGGACTCGTGAGGTGCGTAAAAAATGACATGTGAAATTTTAGTTAGGAAGTATCATTGTTATTTTTTGATTCGAAGGAATAAGCAAAAATACGTGTTGGAAAATCTTACGGTTGAATTAAACATTAAAATTTTGTCTGCTTCCTTTATTGTTGTTGTGCGAACTAAATAGGTACTCGTACGTTTTGGATATTCTCGTCGTCACTATGTAAATCTGTTTCGTATTGCAATTAGTTGCACAGTTGCAATACTTCCTGATCCCACGAAGACAACGTATTACGAGTGTTACGAAACATCATCCTTGAATGTGTAGTTTCCTATAATGACGCAACACGCATAGGGCCGACACAATAGGACAATTATACGCGTCGATAGCAAATGGCCGTTTTCTTATTACCCACTATATCGGTCTCTGTCATGTACTTATTTATGTCTATAAGAACCCCACTAAACGTGAGTTTGGATGGAATCGTAGGTGTTTGTTAATTTTCAGACAAAAACAACTTTACACAATTCAGAGTAAGTGTGGTTGATAACAAGATGAAAAGGATGGATGCGTATCTAGTCGCGGGTAACACTATTTTTAGGTACCTATGAAAGCGAAACTTATTCAACAAATCCTTTTTATTAGCGTTTGATACATGTCACATTGGTCGGAATGTGATGGCTGCATGTGGCGCAAAAAAGTCTAGGAGAGCCTATATGGTGATAGAGTCATTCGATGGGTGCAAGTGGCGCGAAGCCGTGGGTGTAAGTTTTTGGGGCGGCCTATCTTCAGCAGTGGACGTCTTTCATCTAAAATTATGATTAGATAATAATACACCACGATAGTGTTATGTAACACTTGGAGAAAACCGTTTATAAATAGTTGAAAATTCGTTTATTCAAATTTTTCTGCGGGTAGGTGGTACCTACTTATTTATGTATCAATATTTAGAAAAACGTATTAAAGTAACGTATTTTTTTTTCTAATATTTTAATTAATAAAACTCCATGGAAATCCCAGCGCCTTTGAGTCCAAACTATTTCAATGGTGCATTGTATGTGCACATAAAAAACGAATTTGTGTTGAAAATCTTTGCTTCAACCACGGTAATAAATGGAAAACGTGCTTTTCTATATTGTATGGAGGCTGGGAGTCGTGGTATCGTAGTTGTTTCTGATTCCTGTAACTTAAGTGCTTTTGCTACTTACCACAGAAACAGAGACTTTCGCGTTTCATTTTAAACATTGAAAAAAAAAAGTACTTAAGACATTGATTTTTTTTAAATATTATGATTTTGTCCAATAATTTGTAAGCATAATCAACTAAGCCTTGTATACGTGTAACAGTTACCTATTTACTATGAAAGTTTTCAATCAAAACGTAGGTATTGGTAACTTATACAAGAAATAAAAGCTAAGACTGAAATTCAGTTCAGCAATCAAACTTGAAGCTATAAAGCTTTAATAAAACAGCATAGAACACTATGTTTTAACATGTTACATCGATAGGTAGTATACCGGCCACAATCACAGGATTCCTCACCTAAAGCTGCATTTGTTTTATTTTATACAATAACCGGTAATCAGGCGAGCGACGCAAATTCACTCTTAAGGTCTTCCGAGATCTGACTCTTTTTAGAACGTCTGATCTGATCTGGAGGATGTTAAGTAACTTGAAAGGTACTAGTTTTGCGTAAGAGACAAAGATCAGTATATGGTTACATATTTTATTTATTCGACGATCAGCAACAGTTAACAAATCAAGACTTTACAATTTTTATAGTGCTTCGCGCTGCACTAGCTCGTACCTACATGTAAACATCCATTGAAAATATACATTTGTTATAATTTGCACTCTGATTACAGTTGTACATAACATTTGCTTAGTCTAGAGCATAATTTACATAACTTAGTGCTGATTTTTCAATCGTCATATAAAAAGGTAAGTATAAACTGTTTAAATTGAGAACGTCAGTAAATAATGTAACGGAATATTACGATAACTTTTAAAATAAATAGTGTTGTAGTACTTTATTCGACTGATATTTTGTACTCAAAGATTATCCAGGAGTATTTTGTAGCATTTAGTTGAATTGTACGTATTTATGTATATTTAGTGTTTGCAACGTTTTTTCATTCAATTATCCCTACTAATCCCTACTTCCCTATTAATATTATAAATGCGAAAGTAACTCTATCTGTCTGTCCGTCTGTCTGTCTGTGACGCTTTCCTGCTTAAACCTCTGAAACGATTTTGATGAAATTGGGTATAGGTATACGTTGAATCTCACTTTTTATTTGAAAATAAGGGGGGGATGGGGGTAATACCACATTTAAAAGTTTATATGGAAAAATGTTTATTTTTGAAGTTAGAGATATGAAATTTGGCACAAATATAGCTCGAAACTTGGATTAAAATATAGACTACTTTTTGTTTCGAATATTAGAGGAGAAAGGGGTAAAACCCACCATGAAAGGATGTAGTCCACGCGAACGAAGTCGCGGGCATAGCTAGTTAGATATATATGTTTGTTGCTCATTCAGGTAAAAACTACTGCACGGATTTGATTGAAATTTGGTAGGAAAAGAAATGACATATTACATTAAATAGGAACTAAGCGGCAACAGCTCATGTTTTAATAAAATTTGTTTTATAAGCGCATTAAATTGTGACAGATATTATGATTAATTGGATTTTCTCCCGCCGTATGGAATAAATTTAAATTTTAAATTGGCATTGTATTATTCACAGTTTTATTACGATAAGTGAATAAATGATCCAATGTTCGTGTTTACCTACTGCGCAACTAGTCATTAGTTCAAGCATGACACAAACAGTGGTTATCACTTCGCTTTTGGTGCATCCATGTTTTGTCTAGACAGAGTTGTGTTTACCCAATGGGATTTTATTAAGGAGACCCAGTAAGAATTATACTGACTGGATAGTACAGTCAGCATGTCCGAGTTACACCTTGGACTTTTAAGGCCCTTATTTCGTGGGCATAAAAACTAATTATGAACAAGTTTTTTCAAGTTTTACCTAGAAGTTCAGTTTCCCCCTACAAAGATTGAAATATTCAACATTTATATGGGTTCTGAATGTGGTATGAGTACCTATGTATGTCTAGTATTTACTTAGAAACTTTAAAGCTGACTCTGCCTTAATTTGTTGAAAATTGTTGGATATTTATTTTATTAACCTAAGAACATGACGAATTTTCACCTGATATATTTTGATACTTGTTTTGAATAATCAACGAATAAGATTAATCAAGACTTTTACGATTAAATACTGTGGCCCTTACTGTTAATATTGATTAATTCACGAAACAAAACATTCAAATTTTAAGGAAAATTTTTGCAGCTTGAGTACAGTCAACTACCTATATGATTAGTACATAAAATAATTGTACGAATATGAGTAATAATTTTACTGATGACTGGTTTTTAGGATCGAAATATAGAATTTGCATACGACATAATTATGCATTAATAAATCAAGAAATCAATATTGGACAACATCACATACATTGCTCTGATTCTGTGGTAAGTAGCTTAAGCACTTGTGTTACAGAAATCAGAAACAACGACGGTACCACAACACCCAGACCCGAGACAATATGGAAAAGTTCGTTTCCCATATTGACCCGACCGGGGATCGAACCCGGAACCTCAGAGATGGCGCTCGCCAAAGTCAGGCCTGCTCGCCTCTCGGCTATGGAGGTCGTTAATATGTACAAAAATTACCCTTGTGTGATTGTCATAAGTGCTTAGTTGTTTTCACTTGGACTAATGTGACAGTTGGTATGACGTCATACATTATTAAATATAAGATTAGGCCTCGGCTCTTGTATATGTGAGTTAGGTACTCTACTCAAATTACTTCAGTAATCAAACAAATGTAAATTTTTATATCATACATGATATGGAAATAATTTAGAAAAAGGGGTTTTCTTCGTAGTCGTCTCATTTTTTGGCATAATAACGTTATTCGCCTTTAAAAGGTTTCCACAATAGTTTTGCCGCATAACAAGCTTTAGTATTTAGTAAATAGACTTTCGCATGGCCATTCAGGCGTAATTAATAGATCTTCGAATGGGCCTGATTACAGCACCGTAATGCGCGTAATCCAATTTCGTCTTATATCTCTAAGTCTTAGTTCAATAGACCGTTTTTAGGTTTATTTTTTTGTTGTAGTAGCAAAGACAAGTTACGAAACAAATATAGCAAATGAAATAAAGTATTCTCGACATTATTTACTGTAAATATTTTTGTTTTACATGTTAGAGTCAGAAGAGCTGCATTAAGTTTTACCATTTTCTTTACAGTTGTGCATTTTACAATTTTGCTTTTAGAATGTTCCTTTGGTAAAAAATGGTTATAATCCATTACAGAATGGGGCCATAAACAAAAGTAGTTAGTACGAACTACTTACTGCCCGACGTTTCGGTTAGGTTGCACCAACCGTGGTCACGAGCTGACTGGTCTTGCTCGCCTTCGTCTGTTCGGGGGAGCTTGCAAATCTTCATCCACCCGCACATTGTCACATAACAAAATGTTATTGAAGTCACTTCGACACACTACACTGACAGTATCCGGAATTGTTTTTGATTGTTTTAATCGCGGTAAACATTTATTAATCACTGGATTCCATGCTGATGATAACTTAAATCCGTCTTCTCTATTGAAATTTTTATACTTTTTGATTTCAATAGCTTCACGTACTTTTTAAATTATTTTAAATGTTTAAAATGGAACGCGAAAGTATTAAAATTTACATAAACAAAAGTCCATATAAATATGTATATTTATTATTTCTACCAGGGTTGCACCTTATTACTATCATTATGATATGATATGATAGTATCATATTATTGTTATGTTATCTATTTCAGTCAAAACAACTATTTCTATCTTGGATTAAAACTTGTTAATCCTACTCATTTGATTTATTTCTCGAATTTAATGTGTGGATGTTTAACTGCATAAAGAATTTCCCTGATCAAACTGTGGCTGGATCTATCCCCAATGTCAACAAAGCAGATGAGTAGTTGTATACGGAACTCATCCGGCGCACAACAGCTGCAAAAACTCTTCAATTAAGAGCGCTCCGCTCCATTTCTCAAACTGATTGACTTCTGCAAAAACCTCCATCAGGAAGTTATCTCGTTCTGACTGACTGATGGTGGAGATTATGGGAAAATCGAACGGTGTCTGCCTAATGAAGTAATTGGCAGACGATTCGCGTATCAATTGCGGCTACAGTCTGGTACACCCGATTACTGACTTTCTCGCGACCTTTAGAAACCCACGCCGGCCACGTCTTTCGGTGTACTTTGTTTGTTATTGTTCGAATTGTTTGTAATGCTCGTGCTAATATCTTTTAAATAATCTATTAGGCGATAACAAGTATGATATAGAAGAAACAATAATTGATAAGTAACGTATTGAATGTTTATGATCCTGATGGTCTTAATATGGACATGACTTGACAATTTTCTTTAGTTTTGAAAGTATAGTACGCATATCATTTCACATTTCCGAACAGACTTTTGGTTTGGTGCTTACAATGAGCTGTCTATCCAACGCGGTATTATTTTAATATCCTGTTCCAGAATTGGAGCTACAATTAGTTATCCTTACTCACGGAATTGTTTATGAGGCGTTACTCAAAAAGTTTTCAAATAACGATACGCAAACAAACGAATGGAACATCACAACAGGTACAGATGTTTCTCGTCAGTCCAAAATGGCGTATTTCTGACGTCGAACGTATTGTTTAACATTGAAGCCAAGTATTTATTTCATCGTGATTCGTGTCGACTTCACCCGTTCCCTGAATCATGTCCACTGCCATTGCCACGGTACCTTTGGTCCAAGTTCATAGCTTGGCCTCCCCGTAATAGCCCTAATGGCTCTATGCCAAGGCCCACGACAAACGCGCCAGTCACGCGATCCACCCCTGAATTTCATCGGGCGCTGACGGGGTGTTTTGACGGCGTGTAGTTTTACGATCGGTTCGAAGGTTGGACTTGTAAGGGTTGTTTAGTACCACGAAGGGCATATTTTTAATCTTTTACCTTGACAGAATGTTGCGTTTTCAGGGTTAAATTCTTAAAGGATATCAACGGTATTATCTGCAGTTTTCGTTTAGCTTATTCCTCCCTCTACAAGAGAAGGGGAAATGTGTTCATACCGTCCTAGCTCATCCACTTATAGAGTAAAGACAACCCACTAACCACCTCAAGTGTTTATCTGGTCTTTTTTTGTAGCAGGCAAATGCCTTGATGCACTCTGTCGCGCCCTGCCTGAGTAATAAGTAGAGCGACGCGCGTGGGGCTTCCCCTTTTAAAGTGTGGAGACTACACAAATACCCCCCCCGCTACCATCATCATCATCATCACCTAAATGATTGCGCTATGGAATATTGAATATCTAAATAAACTATAAAGTCGTAAGACCTAGAAAAACAGACACAATAGAAAATTTTGTCTGGCTTTTAAAAGACCTTACGAGGTTAAAGGTAGATTCGAATCTATCCAATACCATTCTCAATTAAACATCTCTTTCACGTTCTAACCACAGGTAATTCTTGTTTACAGTAACAATACTAAGCACAACCCACATTAATAATGCCCGGCTAATCGTCATTTCCCCTCAAAACCGTTCGTGGCCCGGCCTCGGTGGAGGACACCCCCAGTCAAGGGCGCGGCCTTGGACCCAGGCGCCCCTCGCGCCCTTTAAACCAGATACCATTTATCGTCTTGGTAGGCCTCGGGTGTTTGTTAAGCCTCCTATTTTAGACAGTAACGTCGGTATATGGTGATCTTGAAAACATATGCCAAAAGCGTGTGTTTCTCTTCATTTTTCGGGACTAACAACGCTTGTTAACTAGATTTCTTTTTCTACTAGATTTTGTATGGATGTACACATGCGTTGTATACCTAATATTTTCAAAAACGATAAATAATCGTATTCTTGTATGTTTACCGTATATGTGTACTATTAGATAATTTACGTCTTTTATGTAATAATGGAAAAAATATAGTTACATTATCATATTGCTTGCCTTATAATTTGCATAGCACGGGCTAAGTGCAGCAGTAGCAGTTAGCAGTGAAACGAACATAAGTATTACGTTGTGGTTTTAAAGCATGTTGAGAGCATACCTACTTCAAACATATGACGTAGCATCACAGATTAATAAATCTACACTTGCTTATTATAAAGCTTAACTTTGTTTGTTTGAACGCGATTAGAGATAATACATAAAACATATCATTTTTTTTTAAATATTGCACTTCAAGATTGTCCTCATCCCACCTGATGTTAAATGGTAATGAGGTCCTAGCTTAAGGGCGACACGTACAGCATTATAAATCTGTTACTGGACTCGTCGCCCTTACCATGAAGGCTTAACCCCTGATACTAATGTAGCACCCCCCAGGAGCACTGGAAACCTTACACGCAGGAACACAACAACACACAAGTGATTGTTATTTGGCTGCGGTCTTCTGTAAGGTGGAGGTATTTCACCAGTTCGAGCGATAAATCACTATGCCCTTCCTCTTTTAAATAATTTAATTTATAGTAGGTACACGTGGGAAGCTAGTAGTTAATATAGCGTGTACATCCAACTTTGGCCTTCTAGATTATTATAATGTGACATCATAGAACTTTTTAACAGTTATCCATGTCAATTGTATATAAACTCGAAATTGTAATAAAGTAAACGAAAGCGAACTTTTGTCTTAACTGTAACATCTACGGTATAAACTAGACTTTAACCACTATAAATAAAAATATACTCGTCCGTAGTTTATTCAAATTTTGGTATTAAAGGGTTTGTTTACATTAGATTGCTAAGCGAAAAGTTTGTTTTCTGTTGATACCTACCTCTATTATTTCATCTGAAGCTAAGTACACATGATGAATTTCGATTTCTTACGAACGAAAGACACAGTGTTTCCGAGAATTCCAATATTAAAAACTGTACTTTTGCTTCATCAGCGATGTTAACGCATTAGTATAGTAACTCACGAACGAAAACAGTAATAATTTAATGCCAATACCTTAAAGCAAATGTACCATTATCAACTTTACACCTTATTGCCTTGTGGTAAATACCAAATTAAAACCTAGCACGGATAACAATATAAAACATGATTATTTATATGATGTATACTGATGTTAGACATAATTTGGGCAGGTTAGGAAATAACTTTAAATGGTACTGTTGAAGAGTTTCACCACAAACAACCGGGCAATTTTGAAATCGTAATAATAGTATTTATCTATTGGTTGATAACTCTGCTATTATTCTCATTGAACCGCTTATATTGTATAGGCCAAATTGCTTTAAAAGAGACATAATTTTGGCTTTCATTTTCAATATGGGCTTTTGAGCCTTTCAAATACTTTCGTGTTGCGTCACACCGCAACATTAAGCTTTCGAGAGCTACTGGGGGGGTGCTACATTAGTAACAGGGGTCAAGTCTTTAAGGTAAGGGCGACAAGTCCAGTAACAGATTTATTGTGCTGTACTTGTCACCCTTAAGCTAGGATCTCATTACCCATCGTCCAAGCCATGCTCGGGGGCGAGGACGCTTGGGCGGTGGTAGCCTCCTTCTGCGAGAACGTCATCTCGCAGAAGGAGGAGGCAGAGCGCCAAAGGGAGGACGACCCGTCCTCCCCAGCGCTAAGAAGGCGCAGAAGAGCCAGGGCGCGGCGGCGCTACGACCGCGCCGTTCTTCCGCACGGAGACCAGTTGGCTGGTGGTGTGAGGGCACCCCAGTAGGCATTGCACTCACGGTCTCCAGTGCGAGGCGGGGATGGTTTAGTGGATTGACCACCCCCGCTTACTCCCCCTACCACCCAGGGGGGAAGTGTCGGGGCTGCGAAAGCGGCCATTCCGCCGGCGGTGCTGTGGATGGAAAGGCTAAGCTATTCTCCCACAACGCCGCCACTAAGGCGATGAGGTCCACCGCGGAGTTTTAGTTAGGGTAGTCCTGCCCTTTTCAGGGCAGGGAGTCCCACACACGCCGTCACCCCCCTCAGGTGGCGGTACGATGCGTCAATGCATTTCTCCCCGTCAAAAAAAAAAATTCTCATTACCAATTAACATCAGGTGGGATGAGGTTTCGGTTTATCTGTGAAACGGCTGGACCGATGTTGACGAAACTTCACTATAAGATAGCTAGATAGATAATAAGAACTAACTTAGGCTATTTATTTTATTTCAAAATTTGTAATTTTATTAATACGAATGAAAAAAATATTCGCGTGAACAGAATCGGGAGCATAGCTAGTACATCATAATGTAGTTAAACTTAGCGGAATAGCTGTTAACCAGGTTTTCATAAATATCGTCATTAAATTTAATCAAATTTTCTTACTACAACTAGTACAATATACTTTTAAAAATTTTACTGAATAATGTGGAAAGTCTATGTTTCATCCTTGTCCATGCGAACATGTTAGAAAGAGACAAAACAAAACTTCTGAATCCGATTCCGATTGTGAATAAACTTAGGCGCAGTCCTATGTTGTGAAGTTGAGCCAAGTGACATGAAACCTGTTAGCAATTGTTTGTATTCATAACTCATTGTTACTCACTTAATAGATACGCATCAAATAAGAACTCGGTTTTTGTTCACGATTAATATTCAACGTTGTAGTGGACGCGCGTTCTTCGTCATTGTCATGTAAGCCACGTTTTGTAGCAATTGCATACTGCTTAAGCATATAAATAAATATTGGACAACATCACATACATTGCTCTGATTCTGCGGTAAGTAGCTTAAGCACTTGTGTTACAGAAATCAGAAACAACAACGGTACCACAACACCCAGACCCGAGACAATATAGAAAAGTTCGTTTCCCATATTGACCCGACCGGGGATCGAACCCGGGACTTCAGAGATAGCGCGACGCCAAAGTCCGGCCCGCTCGCCTCTCGGCTACGGAGGTCGTCGAAATCGGCGTGCATTTGTAGTAGGATGTATTGATAAAAATGTTTTTCACAAAAATGTAGTCATTTTTCGTAGACACGAATAGAAGACAGTGGCCATAAAATTGTTCTTCTTAGATACACAGATAGGATTTTCGCAATATATATGACACTAGCTGTGCCCGCGACTTCGTTCGCGTGGACTACAGGATTTTTCCAGTTTTTTCCTGCTAACTCCCGTTCCCGCGGGAATTATGCAATATCCTGTTGCAGCTTTAAGTTTACTAAGGTGATGAATGGTGCCAAATTTGAAGCGTCTAACTTAAGCGGTTTATATTTTTCATACAAAAGGATTTTCTCGCTAATTCCCGTTCCCGTGGGAATT
The DNA here is from genome assembly GCA_037074685.1 of Glyphodes pyloalis. Taxonomy (NCBI): domain Eukaryota; kingdom Metazoa; phylum Arthropoda; class Insecta; order Lepidoptera; family Crambidae; genus Glyphodes; species Glyphodes pyloalis. The sequence goes on from JAYKKO010000051.1 coordinate 280,766, forward strand.
TCGGGAATTACTTTCTTAGTGCACCTCTACGGTACCTAAGCTACGTCCCTTCCAAATTTCAAGTGCCTACGTACGTATATCCGTTTAGGCTCTGCGTTGATATGTCAGTCAGTCCGTCAGTTTCTCCTTTTATATATTTAGATTGACTATCTTAACCCTGGATTGGCTTTATGTTGCTTGCCGAATGACATAATAGTTAAATTATTTCTATTGGATATTGAGGTATTTTGTTATAAAGCTAGTATAAAGGGTAAATAAAGTGGTTACTTCCATTTTGTACGTACATATACAGCTACCTACAACTCTCCTATTGTTTAAATGCATCTTAAATGACAAAAATCAGTACAAAAATTACCGATTATATATATATATATATATATATATATATATATATATATATATATATATATATATATATATATATTTTGGAGACAATTACCTGATAACCTCCTCATTAACTCATCACAGGAAGCCTCAGTTATCATCGCTAGTCATTATGTTACTTAATTTTACCACTAATTAAATGATAAGACCAGGCAGGCATTACATAACCCATTTTTGCCTGTTATCTATTTGTAGGAAGTATCTCTGCAGCTGGCATTGCGGGTGTATTAGTAAAACCAGAAGCATTTTGATTCTTATTTCCTTGATCTTAAAAGTCTTGAAATTTCGACACGCGATATTATGTTATCAGTTTGTTTTACAGTTGAGTAACAAATCTTTTATTAAGCTGTTTCAATAGATGACGTGGATGGTTAATTCCAAAGTAAGTAAATATACGTGAATATTTAATTCCAAAGCAAGTAAATAAATCTGAATCACGGCAACTATCAACCTACGTGATGTTAGTAGATTAGATTTTTTTGTCAAAACATTTTTTCGTATTTTGGACTCTATACTTTTTACGTAGGTATTTTAAACTATAGACTCGTATTTCGTCAACACTGTTCTTATGTAAAGGAGACTAAGAAACATCGTTTTATAAAATAAGAATTTCAAATAGGCATGTGCTGGTAAACACTTGAAGTTCAATATTGGATCTTATGCTTATGGCATAAGGGCGGTGCAAAGTCTAATGTGTATATATTGGCATGTTTCATCGTAGATTAAAATTTAAAATGAACCTGATAATGTTTTAGCCGCGTACCAGAGCCATCCGGCCTTTAGCAAACCAGGTTAGCCCGATATCAGGCGGTTATGATTCGGTTGCGTTTGAGGATAAGGTAATCTGGTATAAAAAATAACATAGGTTTACATTTTAACCCTTATAATTCACGTTTAAGAATGATGAATTCGTTTTCAAAGTTACTAGAAAAATACAAATTAGAAGTACCTGGTTGCAGTCAAAAGTACGTCAAAGCAGGCTATAGACTACGAGTAATACGTTTTGGAATGAAAACGTTTGTTTTCATTCCAAAACGTATTACTCGTAGTCTACATGTTTATGTTTTTAAGGCGCAAACATGAAAACAAACATGTTTTTTATAGGTAAATGCATTTATGAATTGTCAAAAAGTAAAACTACTCCCGTGTTCGGAATGTTGATGCTATCTAAAAGAACCGACAACAAACTCGATGATTAGGTACTCTACTCTTCTCAAAAGTTAAAAAATGAAAATACATACAATACAATAAACCTCATGTAGTGTACATAAAGGCTATCAATATGAATACATACAAACTAATATAGTGAGAAGTAGAGTAGTTCGTATTAACTACTAAATAAAACTAGTGTCTCGTATTGACCCGTTAACTTATTATAAATGTTTAAAATGGAACGCGAAAGTCTCAAAGTTTATGTGAGTCCAAACATTTTTGGCATACAATTAGTCTTCTATTTTATATTAGCCTTTTTCACGTGATAATTATTGGTATGTGAATTCTATGCACCGTCCGTGGATTTTGTACTGTCGTTCTTATGTCGTGGTTATACAAACGAATATCGAACTACAAGTGTTTACCCTGGTGAGCGTTTGACTGTACATATTTGGTTACGTTAATAAAAATGCGGATAGTTTGGATAATTGTCAGACCACATCCTGTATTAGATAATTACATCTGGTTTGAAGGCGTCTAATTAAATTATAGCGTGAAGATTGATCAAGTGTTGCCACCTAGCAGTGCCGTATTTTGTTTGACAATATCTAAAAAATGTATTGTTTATCATAATGCTACTAATGTCGTGTTGTGAAAAATAAATTAAGTTTTGCATGTAAATTAACCTTATCTAATGGTAATTAGTTGCGAAAGAATTTACTAGATTAAACTGAAAAATAATAGTTTATCGATGAAAAAATGAAACAATCGTAAATAATTTAAAAAAAATGAGACTAACGTTACCGACAAAACTCTATGATATACAAAGCTGCATACCTGCCTTTTCAAAAATGTCGCAATCGGATTCTTATTTGTAAACAAAACATAGACTTTCCGCATCGGTATCGTCGTTTATGCTGAAGTGGCAATGGGCAGGTCAAATTAGCCAGAACACCCAATGGCCAAAAGGGTAGGAAGGTTCTAAAATGGCCCCTGCGTAAAGAAAACTCCAGCGTAGATCGGCTCATCCATAAGATGGTCACACTACATTGTCACGGTAGTAGATAGGCGATGAATGCAAGTGGCGCAAGCCAACACTTCTGGAAGTCTTGGTGAAGTTCTATGTTCAGCAGATGACAACCTTTGCTTGATGAAATGGGTTGATGTGATTTTTATTCCTACCTGACTATCGATGATGGCTGCGAAGCTTTATCATCTTCAGCGAGCTTTCGGGGGAGCACAGATGGCTCTCACCTTATATTTAAGCAACAACCGGAGGCGCCCCCTAACGGGGCTCCACCCTCGCCTCGGGCTGCTACTGGGACTTCCTAACCTAACGTACGTTTGGGAAGATAACGACCCCGCGTCTCTCTTATATCGGGCATTATTTTTTGGGTGTAAATCACCTTCGTAATGTAATAGATGAAAATAATTTAAAAAAATAACTACATACAATTAGAGTATTTGTATTACATTGAACGATTTCCAATCATTAATCGCCTGTTTCGTTTTTGCTCATCTGGCTCAAATAACGTGAATAAAGTCAAGGTACTGGAAACGTAAAATGTTCCTTATAATTCTCGTAGTTTTTATGACCCCGATTTCCGTTTTGCTGGCTACTGTTTCGAAATGAAGGTGCTGTTTTATGGCGTGGTTTATATATTTCATAGTACTTTGATATAATGTTGATAAACCTGCCTGTTTATATTTCATTGGATATAGTGAAATCAAAGGAACAAATGATGAATAAGGCTGTGTCCCCAGTAAGCAAACTGTTAGCGGCCGACTGAGTTTGCGGCGTACCGATTGAGTACGCCCTTCCATATATTGGAAATGGAGTGTCCACAGTCTGCTAGTTTTGCGCTCACTATACGCAGTTTGCAGCGTTACGCGCGCTGACTATAGCAGTGAGCGGCCGACTCCCACCAAAACCGGTTCTAGAAGGCGGCGACGCACGAAAATTGATTAGAGTTTGCAGCTAACTCAAATTTCAGTTTGCCACAAATTTGCGGCTAACTCAGTCGGCCGCTAACAGTTTGCCTACTGGGGACACGGCCTAATGTGTGAATGTTGAAGTTCCCTGAATATTTTTTTCATAAAAAAATCTAAATATAAGCAGAACACGGGTGATTTTGTCACATAACGGGATTTAGTGGCTAGATCATTTATTGATAAACACATTCCCAATCCTTTGAGTCGGGCAGTCGGTTAAAAATAGGGTTAAAATATTGCGACACAGACCTTTTCACCGATCTGCAGTAATGTTGCCGACCGATAGTCTGCTGTCCATAGTATGTCGACAGTTTATGTCATATCAATGGTATCGATAGATCAGAACCAGGCAATACTATTGTATGAAAGTAATACTATAAATACTATTGTTCGTCAATACGAATAAACGATAGATTTATATAAAATACGAACTATTGATTGTTTGACAACATTAATGGCATGTCATCTCATAGATGTGACGAGGCCTTACCCAACACAAAAGTGAGACTGAATTTATCATCAATATAAAACTATAAGACTTGGTCCAAAGTGAGCTGCAGAGCAATAAGTTAGATACTGCTACTGTAACTGTTCTGCTGAGTTTCTTACCGGCGTCTTCTCCGTAGATATAGGTTCCGAACCGGAAGTATTCAATGACGATTCAAAAGTATTATATGTAACCTTTAGAAATATTTAAGTTTGAGTTAAAGTATTCTCTTGCACTATGATAAATTAGCCCTACGTTTTTTTATCACTTTCAGACATGACTCATTTTTGTTTTAGATCGGTTGACTGACCGGCCAGTGTCATCAACCTTATATTATTGTTTCAGGCATTTATAAACAAACACAGTATGCTAGACTACTATCAGTTTCGCCCGCTTATCGTGTCCAACTTCATTTTAGCTTTATTTAATTTTTATCAATCTTTAGGCATTACAGGAATTTGACACACATCGATTTGATGTGATGTACTTACGATATCTTTATGATTGCTCTATTTACCATTTTGTATGTGCTTTGGTGCGACTTATCTCGTTTTCTAGAACGTCTATCGAAACAAGTTTTGTGACGCGTTAGGGAAAAACTGCAGTATGTAATGATTACGACATAATAATCGACGATGTCTATTACGTTCAATATTCGTCCCCGAATGAAAGATTTTATTCCGAATTCTCTTAATTGTCAAAAAATTGCATCTCAAAATTAAATTTTAAACAAGTGTATACAAGAAATAGTTTGAGCTTTAACTTACTGTTTTTTAATTTCTACTTAATTTACCTAATACCTACCAGAACCAGTACTCAAGTGCACCGATGTAGATACCAGCAACCCAAAACTGATTTTGTTTTCTCCGTGGCTCAAATATTTAAGACGTATTGTTGCATTGGTGTATGTATTTGAAAAATGTATTATATCACTAGACCGATACACGCCTACACAGTAATCGAGTCTGTCTATTATAGCGTCCTACGTGACCAGTTAATAGTAGTAATTCTGACGTCACTCTCTATTGTTCTAGTTGCCTGCTGCATCGAGGTTTCTTGACGGTTATGGGGCAGCCGTCGACTTCGCACCCACCGCTGTAAGACAAGACAGAAGCACTACAGAGGCTGCGTCAATGACTTCATGACGAAAACCTCTCTTCGTAACATCTAACAAACTGTCGCCGACTCTAAATTGGAACGTGATATTTTGAATCCAGAATATCTAGCGTATCAAATAGTCCTCTGTTCTGGTGTGTTGTGCAAATAGATGTGAAACTTCGCGAACGATAACGATATATTATCGCGTTCTTAACAAAATCCATTGCGTCTGTATTCAACCGATAGCGCAGTTGATAAGTGCCAGCGTGCCGAGCGGTCGCGACGGAGACCGGCGAGTTCCACTGCCCACAGCCGATATCGTCAATGTTTAGAAACATTACGACCGTGCGCGTCCAAGTGTGTTTTCGTGAACTGAGAGCTACATTGTGTAGTGTGACTTTTTTGTTTTTCGAATACCGAAAGTGTATTTAGCTTTTTAAAATGCGGTCGGAAGAGTTGTGGTGCAGTTTGGCAGCTCTCGGGTGGATCGCGTTAGTGGGGTGCCATGCGCCGGGTAGTGAGTTGGAGTCCGTTCGGTATGGGCCGGCGGAGGAGCGCTTCGAGACCTTTACCGTGGCGAACATTAACATCACTTATATGGACGAGCATGGTGTCATGTACACAGAAATATCTGAGGTGAGTGCCTAACATCAATAAGGTATCAATCATAATGAATCTTTACGATTTCTGAGGGCTAACAATGAAACCGAAAGTCCGAAATCGGGCACACAAACCTAAATTTTGATTTGGCCCAACCCTCTTTCACATAACAATTCACAAACGTCTGAAAGATTTCTACACACGGAAAGTTTTTGGTACAGGTCAGACTTTTGCACGTGTTAAGGAAAAGGGAAAACATAGTTATCGAATTAGAATTCGTTTGTCCATTAAATATTAAAAATGGTGATTAATCACCGTTCGTTAGTCTTAAGGCTCAGAAATAAAAAAAATGCATATATTTTTTTTTTTATTTCCGTTTGATGTTGGTGGATCGATGTTTTAACTTGGCTTTAGGTTAATTTGCTTTGGAAAGGATTGTTCATTGTGCCCTTTATTCTCCAAAATACGGATATTTGCGTAGATGGGAGATCTACGCAAATATCCGTATTTTGGAGAATTCACCACAAATCATCTAGGAAAACCAAAGTGTTTGAAGCTACACACAAATAAAAAATCAGTTATTAAAAAATATTAATCAATATTTATTTTTCGTCAACGAAACACTATTTATTGGCAAGTGTCCAAAAATAATTTTCATTGTCTATATTATGAAACAATTTACTTGTTTTATTACTTTTTTCAAGATGACGTAAAGTAATCAATAAAATTAATGTCGCCTATCTGACGATAAAAGTGATTTGTATAAATATCAGTTCCTATCGCGGATAATTGTGTTAATGTGACGTTTAGTTTGTATATCACAGTTGTTCTTAATCGGGGTATAAACGCACATTTTTAAATAACAAGTAATTTATCAGAACATTAATGTGACGATTAAATGTTTGTTCTTTGTCTGGGTGTTTTTATAGGTATATTTGGGTATACACACATTTATGCATTATGGTGACACAGTTGAATTTGTGAATCACAATTGCTCAAATGACTTACCTACTTGTGGATCAGGTCGATTTATGTGTTATTTATGTACAGTACCTATTACTGGGCCTATTTAAAAACCTACGATCGTGAAGGATTGCATATTGACAGTATATTGAAAATGTTATAGTCCTTTAACGGTGAGCGAGGCTGAACTTATAAATATTAACTCTGCTTTCAAAGCCTAATTATTAAATTTTTTTACCACCACATTTTCTTTCTCTGCCAGTCACATGGTTATTAAAATTCGTGTGTGTTACATAAGTGCCCTCTGCCGAATATTTTTAGATCTACATACTTATCGGCGATATTCTAATATTTAAAATTAACGTTGTTCCTTACAAAAAAGGTTAAGAACTGCAGTCGTAGTACAGTAAAAAAAAAATTAAAACGTTTTAAGGAATGCATACCTTGTTACTTATTTATTTTAAAGTGTTTAATAACCACCTTGGTGTTTGGTAACCGTGGTGTACTTACTACCTTTATTTTTGGTTGGGTAAAGTTAGTGGCAAGCTTTAACTCACTAATACGATATCTAAGCATTTGGTGTGTGCGTGTTTAGTAGCCATGGTATAATTTTCAAGTCGCAACCTCTGATGTAGTGGTATCATTTTACTTAGTGCCTTTTGAGGGTTAGTGATGTGGAAATATTCATGTGGTGGAAACATCCCGTCATCCACCAGTAGGTACTTCTTAAGTGTGTACAGCTTTCGCTAAATTATCTAGTTTTTAGGACCTCATACGTTCTAATATCATACTAATATTATTAAGGTGAAAGTTCATACGATTGGATGCACGTCAATCTTACTTACACGCAAAACATCTGATGGAATGTAAATTTGGTATGAATAGATAAAATACTAAATTAACTATAGGGTATTTTCATCCCAAAATGACGATAAAGAAGTCCCAGACATCAGGTAGCCTTCAGTAATCAGGTACCTTTAAAATAGTTACATATTAAGAGTTTAAAGTTCAGTACCGTAGAACATGTGCCGTTTTTAATGTTGGCAGTGGTTTCAGATGGCCTGATGACATAATTTCACTGCAATTGTTCTTATCTCATTCGCGATACGGTATGAAGATCTTAAATTGAAGAAGCGAGTGCTCGACATTTCTGTGTTTTGGCGATCAGGATAATTACCACTCAATGAGGTGACTATGACCGCTTGTCACTTCGAAAGTGTAACTTATCACCTTTTAAAATTCCTCTCCTTCATAAATCTTATAGCAGCCATGTTGGTAAATGAAACATTTTTAATGATGCACCTCAACAAAAACATATAAAAGGAAATTAAAAAATGCCGCTGATAACATAGCTTGTACTTATGTACTAAAGTGCGCTCAACTGGAACGCAAAGTCAAATGAGATCAGAACAATTTAATTACGATTTCATTCGTAATTAATGAAATGTTCATTACTCAAAAATCACAAAAAATCATTACGAATTTTGGATAGCATTTGTGTGTTTTAAATACAGTAACCAACTACAATCCAATATTTTCAAACAAATGAGGATAGGTGGAGCCGAAACTTTTCATCGTAAATTATCTCAAGAATGTAGACCACATTTGGATTGTACAGTGAACTCTAAGACCTTGTCACATTATTTCATGTGTTTCAACAGGTCTGTTGAAAGCATACATTGTATGAGGGAATTTATGTGTGGAACTCACCGTATGGTGGCTCATGCCATGACATTTATACGAGTGATTAGTGCCATATGTTTCGCGCAAAGTACGTGATAAGCAGCACAGTAAATAGCAGTAAAACCTCGTTTTTAAATCGAAAACAGAATGTTTGTACAGCATACCATAGGTTAATAACACACTGCTGTGCATAGCGTAACAAATATTCGAAACATGTAAGTTATGAAGCATGTAGATAGAAAAAGAACAGTTTGAACGATAATTTAGATTAGGTGCGGTCTTGAAATTTTGGGGCATGCGATGCGAACCAACTAAACGTAAATCAAACCGCTTAAAAATACCGAAATACAGAAGCAGTTTTGATCTGGTCTACACTTTGTATATTGCAAGTAGGTATAGCTTTGCTGTGGCCGTTATGGTATAACTGTATTGTTTTTATATATTCACGTTTTTTTAACTACCTCTGTGGGCTACCGAGTTAAGGCTCGTGATCCGGAGGTTGTGAATCCCATTCCCGCGAAGGAAACATCTTTCTGTGCTGTTTTTAGTTGCTTGGCACATTTTCAGATCTAAAACGTCTTATATGAAAAAACATTTAATATGTCGTAAGGTATGTCAATATTCCGTCCTGCGTTTGATCTCTCTGGTAGTATCGGTCCGTCGTCCCGTCGGATTATGACGGTGAAGGAAGAGAGAGTGCAGTTGTGTAAGTCCTTTGTAATTGGTTAATCGCAATGAGATTGGCAAGCTTAATCTAACTCGGTGGCGAAATTATCATGTCCCTTTAAGGCGACTGCTCTCACCAAGAGCGATCAGAGGAGTTCCTTAAAGGTCAGTTTCCTACCCAGGCCACAATCAGTGCATCGAAGCATTACGACTTACAATAATACTGCTGTTCAAGTAGTTAGCCTTAGGCGTGTGCGAATGATCCGCTTTGAAGAGAGTGGAGACCACCCATTAAAACCCGCATCTCTCTCCACCTAAATGGTGGCGTTATGAGAACATAGATAAACTATATAGCTACGGGCCAGCGAAACCCTAGTTTATAAAATACGGGCTTAAAAAAACATAATTTTTAATGAACACATGTGAACCACAAAACTAACAATTCTTTAAATTCCACCCGTGAATTATTAGCTAAAAGTTATGTTTTAAAATCGCCATCGTAGATAACAGTTTTCCCAATCGTAGTGGGGTTGACATTTGGCAGCCGATCGCAATGCAGGCCTGCAGCCAACTGCAGTTTTGCCTGAATGATTTTGAAATGCAGCGCCAAGTCTGAATACTGATAATGACTGAAGTAGTTTCTTTGGATTGTAAAGGCAGGAATTTTAGAAGCATAAATTGCACTAATATCTATTTCTAATATTTTACGATTTGCAATGTGTCAAAAATTACTACTACTACTAGTCGTTAATACCGTTCCATAATTTAATGTTTATATCAGCTGTCATCAGTCGTTGTCCCTGTTTATTGAAAATGTTCGCTCTAAGTTGTGTTTTTTGTCCCTGCGTCGTTTCATCAGACTATGGTAAATTCTGCTCATAATCTAAACCTCTATAATTTGATATACGTGTACACATGTGTGTTGGTATTGATGTAAAGACTGATATTTGTTAAGATGAAATTTGATAGCTGGACAAATTAGATACATAGGATATTTTTTTTCAATTCGAACTAAGTTGCCGGCAACAGCTTGTAATTTATATTGCGCGATATCATTGTTCGTTCATTAATATTATGTACATATGCATGTATGTATACATATGTGACAGCTACTAATACAAGCTTCAAATAATCGTTATTATATGGTCGGCACATTGATTGGAACATGAAATATTAACCTATCGTAGGCACTGTGTTTGTTATGAATAAGTAAAAATTAGTTGTAATTAAATAGATTTGTGTTGCAATAAATACTCGAGTAGAAACAGTGGTACCATCTAAATTTTTGAGTACACACATACGGTAGAACATCGTCTTTAACTCTAATATCCATAAAGTCCTGTATCCATTGGCAAATAAACTTTGGGAAAGGGTAGGTAATGCGCTGCCGTTTGTACGAATGTGGAAAATTTTCAAATTGCAAAGTAAACATACTACATATCTTATCTTATTCGAATTCTTGACTTGGTTATTTCTTAAATCCTTAACGTGTATATTTTTGGCATGTTTTTTCAATTCAACGTATTCTACAAAGTTTTGTTTCATATTTTACCACAATAAAAACCCAGTTGTTTCGTTTAAAACTTGTTTTTTATCTTTGAATTAGACAATTTGGATTGCCTAATAGCTTGTTGTGATTTAAGGTTTTCAATTGTTTGCTTGAGAAGTAATTTCGGCCAACAAGTCGAGTATCATTGATTGGACGGAAGTCAACACTTCAAGTAAGTAAATGTCGTTTCGAGTCATTGAGTTATAAGCCCTTCAGCTTTTGTTCAACAATTAGGTACACTTTTGAATTATATTAAACTAGGTTAGTGCGAGTCGATCTCGCGCACCAAAGGTTCCGTGGTCTTGCCTTTCTGTTCTTCGGTTTTTATTTCGCTGCCCTTTTTCTTCAGGGAGAAAAACAAACTGTTTTAAACCTCTTAACTTTCTTCCAACTTTATCTACAAACGCTCGCGAAAAAATACAACATTTAATGCTATTTCCTACCTCTCTGTAAGAAATTGCATCTTACCTACGAAGTAATCAAGTAAGTTTTGATTGCTTTAAACTTACCGCTCTAAAGGCCCTAAAGTTTACGTAATTTGATGTAAATGTAAACATGCAATCCTGAAAAAAGGGCCGAGTTGACAACCGTACAACAAACCTTCCTTAAGTTAGGTACGGAACCCAAAAAAAAACGTAAACGAACGGAGTTAACCACCCAAATCGCTCGGCCATTCCCTTCGTAGAGTTTTTACGCGATTTTGGATTAGGATTTTATTTATAGAGTGGGATCAGTGACCTTATTAATTAGATTCGGTGAGACTGGCTGTGTGCCATTCACTTCGCGAATGTGGGTTAGTGCGACCGATATGCTATTTAGGTGTGCGTAAGAACTTTTATTGTCTTTTTTTTCATATATTTAGTCAAGACAACATTTACATGTATAAATTGTACCTGGTGACAAACTGGCTGCGCAGATGGTCGCATTTAGGCCAGGTTTTTTAAGGCAATGAAGTAAACAAAGCAATAAGCATTTCGCTTCATATGAAAATTTAACTTAATCAAGCCGTTGACTAATAATTACCTAAAACTCAGCGGCGTGACCTAGTCACTTTGACATTACCATTACGACTACAGTAAAAAAGCTTGACTATAGTAAAAAGAACTTGTACGGTCAGAAGCACGTCAGCCTATACACTTTGAACTTTACACTGCTCTATGTCGTGCGCATAAGAACTAATTTCGTGCTGCAAGTGGTTACCCTTATGTGCTGTTGACCGTATTCTAACTAACACGCAAATCTCCAGCATTGGTCGTCTGTGGTCATATAATACCTTGTTCAAGCAATCTGGGATTTAAATGAAAGGCTTAATTGAGTGTGTAGTCTCAAAATCGCATCACTCACTATCGGTATTGTGTTTCCTTTTGTAGTAAAGTTATATAACTATGACTCTGCATTGCTGTTGAAATTACACGAGTTTGTATTTTTTGTTTGTTTTGTAGTACCGAACCCTAACAATCCGAGTCGAGAGCGATAAAAGATGAACAAGTTGATGGCAAATTAGCGAAATCCAGTCACGATTCTACAACTGGAATAACATTGTGGATAACACTATCGCAATAAACAATTTGTACCTAATTGAATAATGAACGGCGATTTGACTGCTAAAAGGGTTATTGTTTGTTCTCCGTGTTATGTTTTAATCTGGTTTGATCAATTAATTATTTTGATATATTCGTCGCAAATTATGGTAGGGCTGTGTGTGTGTATGTGGATGGATAATAATGGAGGAAATGTATACTCATATTCAATAACACTTAACTAATGTTATTAATATACTTTTTCCAGTATGATTCTACGAGTTGAATTGAAAGTATACTGTCGGTCGAGCTGGTACAATGTCACTATTTGATTACAACGATGTATGACTGACTCATTCAGTCATACATCGTTGTATGCTTCTTTTTCTCCGTCGTATTGTAAGATTAATGTTATGACTTATCTCTTCTCCGTTCAATGAGGTGCATGAAAATAAATAATGTAATTGACTTAATTCCAAATAATACAAATAAACTTTAATACTTTATAAGACACCCCGGCACAGAACAAACACAAACTATCACCTCACCACGGTTTGTCCTGGGTCATCAAACCAACGTCCCTTAGTTAAAATAGAAGCGCTACCCATTTTTCTACCAGGCTAGTAGTCTAAAAAGAGTTTCTTTTGCGTTTCCGATGGAAATCTTTACAGTATCTGTAGTCTTTACAATAAGTTTAACTTGAAAGAGATTGAAACTACAGTCACCCAAATTGTGGTATGAGTAATAAAAGTATCTTTTAATCCACCGTTGTAAAGTGATGGCTGAGTTACGAGTAAAAGTAAGTAGGTGAGTACTTTATTTTTCGCAGCTGTTTCCCGTTGCGCCCTTGTTAGGATTCCGGTGTGGTTGCGCCTCAGTGGCTGTGACATGGCAACGGATATTTGCTTCTGCCAATATCCTGGCTTGGGGTCACTGACTTCCGCAGTGCGAACCCTTTACAATTACTCATAAATCGCTTTTTTCTAATAAATTTCACTTCATTTTTAACACATTGAATATCCAAACTGCGATGTGTTACATGATTATAATTGGCAGGTAAAATTTTACTAGGTTATAAAACTTAAGTTGGACGATTATTTTATATTATGTTGATAATTAGCACTGATCAGTCATAATGGCAGATTTTTGTGCTCTCCGTTACCGTTAAAGTGAATTTGGTAACTGACTCTAAAAGTTGTTACCACAAACGATAAATGTCGACTCGTTTATCGGATGCCAATTTTTTGTTCTCATAATCGTAACCAACTTACTCCAAAAAAAATAATAAAAAAACAACATGCTAATCAAAAATCATGTTTGACGTCCCGAATTTTCGATTCGCCTTCAAAAACGAAACTGTTCGTTCGATTTTACGTTTCGTTTTTGCTAGTAGGCTTATGACATTGTCTCTACGTGTCCAACTGGCGTAATGTTTACTGAAAGCTTACTCATGAAAACTTTATTTGGTTTGCGATGACCAATTAGATTGTCATTGTTAGACCTTTCCAGCCAGTCCAATAACGAGAAGTGTTATCAGAGCTCATGCAATAATATTCTGTTAACAGCTTATCGCAAAAACCACGTTGTAAGTTGTGCGTAGTATGATTCACCAGTCTTCACGATGCTTTGTGTGGACCACAAAGACGGCGTGTGAAGTCAGCCGTGAAAGCCTGAATAGCTAGAAATTGGACCAAGAAACAAGCCGCTATTGATAACAGTTGCGGCATCCTTGACATTCTGACTAGGGCAAAAACAGCAAACCGTCATAGCTTTTTACTTTTTCTTTTTACCTGTCTATTACAAAACCTGTGGTGGACTGGACATTCGGTTTAGATAGAAATCTTCGTCTTAAAGTCTGATTGCAGGTATCGAAAGCAAGTTAACAATCCTATACAAATACCCGGTAGATATAGATACGTAAACGGCAGTAGAATCAATTTGCACCGTATTCAATTACGATTTAAATGTGTTACAGAACCAACTTATTTTGTATAATTTAAATGAACATTATGATACCAACTATTTTTAATGTTGTTTAAACTACTAATAATTATTTGAAACTAGCGGTCCTGGCGAACTTAGTTTCGCCTTAGAGGATTTTCCCGCTTTTCTGTTAATTTTTTTCCTGAATTTTCTTTGCTATAAACCTCACGGTGCCTTTCAACCTTTCCAACGAATGCAAAACCGTGGAAATCGGTTCGTGCGTTCTAGAGTTATAGCATCAGGAAGAAAAACCCGACTTATTTTTATATAGTAGATTACATATTCGATATGTGTAACTGTATAAAACTATTGTTTTCTAACACCAGCTATGTAAACACAGGTTTAGCAATAAATAGTTTTGAATTTTTACTTTGACTTGACTATGGAGGATAATAGATGTAAAAACATTATTATATTTGGTAGTATATAAGAAAGTAAGTAAGTATCAGTCTATTCCATATACCACCGCAGGGCAAAAGCCTCCACCGTTGAAACCAGGTCAACGTTACAACAATGGGTACTTACTTAATCACCACGTTAGCCAAATGCGGGTTGGTGAGAGTTTTTAAACCACTTGAGGTTTTCTAACTTTTTTGGTTTACGGCTCCTTTATAAATCAGTTATTTTGAAGCGTTCCCCATTTTCACCTTTTTCTTTGGTGAAATGCGTTACGCGCCTTAAGGAAGTAGAAAGTACGATGAGTGACTCTCCTACCCTGGAACATAGAAATAGAAAATATCTTTAATCATGTAAGGTTTACAAAAGCACTAATGAATCGTCAGTAGGTTATTCAGTATTTTATCGCCGTGTGCGGATAGCCTTTGTGGTGATGATATGGGAAACGGGAGCCGAATTTCCTGCACTCACTTCACAGCATCACCAAGAACGACTACAGCAGCGCGCCCCACCAGAGCAGTAATAATTCAACTTTAAGAATGTGTATAGTATGAAGATTTGAAATTAAGGAAATTTTAAATTCAAATCAGGAATGGTCTCCTTAAATCGCACCAGCTACCATGTAACAAAAGTCCAGTAACAGCTTTAGTATGCTGTACTTGTCGCCCTTAAGCTAGGACCTCATTACCACTTAACATCAGGTGGGATGAGGTAAATCTTGTAAAAAGTGTAATAATAAATTTTTTTTGGCCCTTCTTATCTCCCTCTCTCTAGGTTTCCAGCACCCTTATAGCACCTGCACTAGACCATGGAGACTTTATTCCCCAGTTTGCTAGAATTTGTTGTAGAAATTAATTAAAAAAAAACCAACATATTTTACACCAGTAATATTATAATATCATGATTAATTCAAGAATTTTAAATGCCAATCTGGAACAATAGATTTCATATTTTTATATTTACGTTAGTATTGATATTATAATTTTAATCGATAATATGATAATTACTTTGATACTTATCGTTTGATTAGATTTACTGCCAATCAAATTACTGTTATCAAAAACAAAGAAAATAAATTACAATCATATAAAAAGTAAAGACGTCAATCGATTAGATCTATTGACTAATCGCTGAATTTTTCTCGTAAGTTTAATCTGTCTCAATATTCTTATTTCGTATCGTAAATATTTATCAGATAACTCGGTAAGAATGAATGTCCAGTTGATAATAATTTGAATTGAAAGCCAAATGCAATAAAGATGCAAAGGATCAAGATGCCGAGACTCATTGAAAATATGTTTGTAGCCGTCACAGTGTTTGTAGAACCTATTTATATTCGTTTAACACTTACACCAGGTACGTTATTTGAGGGCGTTTTGTACTTTGTCACCAGCTTCAGGGTTAGTAGCATGTAGTAATAAATTCGCCTTCTCGCGTAATAAAATCGACTGTTTCAAGAACTAGTGGTTCGTGAAGGAGTCGATTTGCACGCGTTTAAAATTCATACGTGAGAAACGCCTACCAAAAAATTTTTTATTGAAATGGGACGATTCGCACGTTCGGGCGAATTTATTTCATGCCAATCTATCTCAGCTACGTTGTTACAAAAAAAACTCCACAATAAATACAAGTGAGCTGCCTAATTATTAATAATAACTATTAATCGATGAACAATTATACTCAAATATGTACATTCATAGGTTTTAGATTATAACAATATGTACTTCATTTATATGTATAGTGAACCATAAAGTCACGCTGATGAGCATGCTCCCAATTAAACACGCGATAAATAGTTTTTATTTGTACGCACAAATAATGTAATAAGTAATGTAACTAGGATTCCGATAATAATTATAAAAAATTCATTCGCCTAAATCTGATAACAGTTTTTATATTTTATTCACATAACCAGACATCACGAAAATCTAAATTTAAAAGGACATTGAGCCTTACTAAATTAAAACAAGCACCCATCCATTGAATCTACGGAAGATCAGTTGTCTATGTTGAAAAAGAATTTATATATTAATGGGTACTGTCAAAGTAAATCCCCGGCCCAAACGTTATATTCATAAATTATGTATAAACAAACAACAATGGACAACGAGTTAATCACTCACTAATATTACGGGTGCGGGCTCATACTACTTGTATACAACGGATTAATTACTAATAATATTATACGAGTGAGGGCAAACAAAAGCGAATAATCTATCTATAAATAAATAATATGTTCCGCTCACAAAAACGTATTTTTTAAAGTTGTTTAGCGTCGTTTTCCATGTCGCCGTCTAACCTATAACGGAATTAAGATTTTTTTTTTCTAAATGCAGTTACTGCTATAATTATACTTCTTCTGTTTTTGGATTTTGATCTCACCTCAAACAGTAACATTAAATTTTCTACGTTTTTTCTAGTTTTAATTTCTGCTTTAAGAAACTGTTATACTTATACATATTAAGTATCAAACATGGTAAAGATGAAAATACTATCAAAGTTTATTTTTTAATGTGAAAATTAAGTAATGATTGTGAAAAATTACTAATAAAGAATAATGATTTAAAATACACGCAAAATATAAAATACGTTTCCTAGCACGCACATACCATTGATATATACAATGAACATTTGGTACATTCTAGCTAAAGCATCGTACTCGTAACTTGTTATGTGGTATAACATGACATTATGTGTTTGTCTCTTGTATTTAGCTATCGGATGCGGAGAGCTATTTTTGAAGTACACGCATAATTTATTTAAATTTAACTAATTAATCAGTGGAAAAAATTCGTTTCGTACCTTCTAGTCGTTGTCCTTAACTAAATTATGTGTGTGATAATAAAGAAGGTACAGTTTCAAAGAGATTAACTTAATGGAATACTTAACTATAAAAAAATATTATTTTCATAATGACAATAAGTACAAATCTTTATTTTTTAAAATAAGATCAAACTAGGCGCTTTTAGGTACGGATTTGCCTGACACCATATTAAGTAACGCACTACTGCCGCTTTGTATGTTTATATTCACAAATGTCTCCTTATAACTATAGACCGATAACAGTATTAAAGTGGACAATCAAAATTACTTAACTATATTATGGTATAGTGTAGAATTTGAACACACCTGTAAAAGTGCAATTTACTCCTCAGTGCAGAACTTAAGTGAGTCTTGATAGTTTAATATTATGATAATAAGTAGATACTTATTATATGGCAAGAGGTTGCCCTCTTGCCAGGGTTACTAACTTAGGGGTTTTCCCATATTTTAGCCCCGATTTTGGGCAACCGAATCGACGCAGTTTTTATCAAACTTTTTCTAAATTGGAAGTCTATTTATGAAATTGATATTTGATTGATTGAAAAGATTTAAAAAAAAATAGTAAGAACCAAAATGCTTCAAAGACGTTTCAGAACTTATTAACTAAGTTTTACAAGAGCGCAGTAGCCTGGTAAATAATCTTTACGTAAACAAATTTAAAGACTAGCAAACAAAATAACAATAGAAGAAAAATATAAAAAGTCAAGATTTAAGCGTCGGGCCCCTCGTACCTCTTCTTATGGTGTGCAATAATTAATATGAATACGTAAGTGCTAATTACAAGGCAATCTTCAGTCCAGACACAACGCTCAAATAGTCATTGTCATTTATAAACGGTGACTATGTTCAATGTCTATCAGAAGTGGGATTGTACTAAAGTTATGTAGATCGGAGAAATGTGTCATGTGTGTTGAACATTCGAGATAAGATATTAATTAAGAAAACTGTTGAGTTATGCCCCCTATCTAAAGACAACATAAGGTTGACACTTGTTGAAATTGTTTTGATGAATGTTGTAACCGTGTTACGACATCGTCCAATATTTGGTTATTGATAGCAGTATTTGATGGTCTTAAGTGCTTAACATTCAAAGTTGTTATTGGAAATGAAAAATAACCTGATTTGCGTTCTTACCCCCCTTTACATTACATATTTATTGGAAACTAGCCCGCCAATGACCCGTGTTTTTTCGGGATAAAAAGTATCATATATTTAACAAATCAAGGCTTTGGGATAGAAATTCTAATTCCCTTTCTTCTTCCGAAATTCTAGTATGTCATCTCTCTTCCTAACAAACTGAACAAATGTCTATCTGTCTACCACAGGCAGGCACAGAGTGTGCTTCTGTCTTTGGCATCTTAGCTCCCGGACGGCTAAACCAATTTTGATTTTTTAAAGATGAATCAAGTCAAGGGTGTTTATAACTGTTCATTGGAAATCGGTCCAAGATGGCCACTAAATGTCCGACTACATATTATGACACAAATCCCTTTGAATACGAGTATGGTATTGAATGAGAGGCCTTGAGTATTGCTATCTATTATAACAAATTTAAAATTCTTTGTTTTCCTGTTGAAAAATGTAACTTTCGATGGTTTTTACTTTTTTTTTTCAAAGTCAAGCGATCCCGTTAATTACACGTTGTTGAACTATTTAAACTGTTACGTTTCAGACTCTTTATGCGATACCGATTGGGTTTGAAACTGACAAAAACAAATACGTCGTTGTTAAAAGAAGGAAGCGGAAGCATCGATTTGCTAATCGGTTGGTATTAGGCATTTGTATCACGGCGCGCCCGCAGGGGCGCATGTTGAATTAGTTAGGCCTCCTCCACACATTAAAATTCTTGTATCTACCTACTACGAGCCTACAGATAGGAAAGATACATCTTTCGGAATCCAAATATTTGAATTCACGAAGTACGGTAAACAGCATATAAATAAATAAAAAGCTATAACTGGTTCGGTACCTTTTGCTATGTTTATTGTCTATCTGTGTGTATCTGCAAATTGGATTAATTGAAATGGATGCATCTAGATGCAAGTTACCAACAAAACAGCGATTTGTCAGGTTCCAAAATGTTAGTATGAAAAATACATTCATTCCAATTTTAATTCTAACACACTTCCACTGTTCTAGTAAATTGACTCATCATTTGTAAACGAACAAAAAATAAACCCAAATAAATTACTTCTGTGATGAGTGTCAACGAGTCTTAACTACACTTGAATCAATAAAAGATTGTATCAAGGCAAACTTTAACAACTTTGATATCCAAAAGATTACAGTAGTGTCAGCACAGCGAATCCGTTAATCCAAGAAGTAAACTTATTAAAAAAAAATGAATAAAAATAACCAGCTAAACATTTCTAGACTAGCAAATACATATTAAGGGATTGTGTTTTAAATCTAATAACTGTTAAAGCTATCGTAACGATATTAATTTTGTTAACATTGTAAACAAATTCGATTACGGTGATTCAGTGAAGAGAATGACTCATATCGTTACTAAATGGAGGTTTAATGCATAAATAAGTTGGACACTACAGTGACTAATGTGTAAATAGAAGTTATTCAGATATAGTTCACTACTTCTTCTTCGTAGAGGCTTATGCAAGTGCAGTACCAGGTAATCTTAGGGTGGGGTTGCCTCCCATAAAGTCATATTAACACAGTCATAGAGGAATAGCCCTCCTCTAATTGCTTTCCCTGGATCCTCGTTTGCCATCATTTTGGGCGGTAGCGCTTATGCCCGCCCGGTTCCAATATTTTATGATTCGTTCTTTTGTCAGAAATTACGATTAGTTTTTGTCCAACTACGAGTCGTTAAATAATACTGTTCCATACAGCTGTCATCAGTCGTCCGTCGGTCGTCTTCACGTCGTTTTTACGTGTGTCCAGATAGTGAAACTTAATTAAATTACTTTTATGTTTTCACGATAAAGTACAGTCACATAATACTGCATCTAAAATTATCAGTGTGATTAATTAGAATGGTCCTTTTATACTCGTAGTATGCGCAAATGGCGAGTCCAAGCGCAACAGTGACGACTACGAGAATTGTTTTTGTTTGATCCAATGCGTTATTTATGAAGTGTCGACAGATGTCTGCGCGCGGTGAATAAACATGAGCGATCAAGGCCTTTGTCCGAGGCCCTACTGACATCGAATATTCTATCAAATGGCATAAAAAAATTGCTACTGTCGTTTTAAAGTATTGGACGCCTTCCGGCCACGTTTTATGGAAAAGTTTTTCGTAAATACTGTTGTATTAGAAGTTACTTGCATTGTTTTCGTCTTATGATATTTATTTATTGCGTTTTTTTAAGATATTGTGAAGTTTGTTAATTAACGACGACTCCTTAGAATTGCCTCGAGTTTCTATATCTTATTTTAAACACATAACTGAAATTAATTGAGAATTTGTGGTCGTGTTAACATACTTGTATACATTTAAGTTTTTTCGTAAGGGTAAGGGTCAGATGTGATACGCATTAGAAGTCGTTTAATGTTTCAATCGAGATGACTTTGGCAAGATAAGTATAGATTTGAATTGTATTGTGCATCACGCCACATAAGCGCTCATCCACTTTCACATTGTAGGATTTGAACCCGCGACCTTCATATAGAGCGAGTTATTTGAAAGACTGCGCAACTTAAAAACGTTCCTCCAACTGAGCTCACAGTAAATTGTTATAGGTAGTCAAACATTTTTTCAGTTATATCTATAATTTAATTATTAGTATTTATATGTGATCGTTCGTATGTATATAGCTGGGCACCGTTAATCAAACAGTTAACTTCGCTAATCGTTAATCCGCTAACTAAAGTTTATCCGTTAGTCAAAATGTTAACTTCGTTAATTAACGATTGACGGATTAACGAGTTAATAACTATGTTCGTCGCATCGTGATATTATTTAGCCTAAATCCATCTTTGATAAATGGACTATCTAGCTCAAACATATTTTTTTATTCGAACCATGAGATTAGAGGGTTCAATCAAACAAAAAATCTCCTTAGCCATATAATATTAGTACAAATTGAAATAAACCATCTTATTCGTCAGTATAGTTTTAATAAACCATTAAAGTACAAGTGATATTAATAAAGTGCGTACTCCTTTGATTAATTATTTGTTTCTAACGTTCTAAAATCTTCCAAAAAACCAAAACATTTCCGTTTCTAAAAACGTGGTGGGTCGTGATCAGAAGATAGCGATAATTATTACGCTTATTAGCAATCGATTGATTGTAGATACCTAATGTAATTACCATTCTTATGTAACAATTATGAAACCATTGTTTAGATAACTCTTTGTTAACCTGTCGACTTCCCAAGATACAAATACGTGCGTTAAACACTAGTACAATAATGTGAAATATAGTTCAAGTGGAGATTATATCTACGTTTGGATAATGCATAAGTTTAACTACTAGCACGCCGCTTCGAACGTGTCCTATGCACGTTTTTTCAAAATATTCCACTGATACTTCTCTCGTATTGGTCGCAATAGCCTAAAATTCTCGATAAATGCACTATCCAACACAGAAGGATATTTTAATCTGAACCAGTTAGTTCTTGAGTTAAGCTAGTTCAAACAAACAAACTCTTCAGCTTATATTTTTTTTTTACATTGCACTTCAAGATTGGCCTCATCCCACCTGATGTTAAATGGTTATGAGGTCCTAGTTTACGGTCGACAAGTACAGCATCATAAAGCTGTTACTGGACTTGTCGCCCTTACCTTGAAGGCTTGACCCCTGCTACTAATGTAGCACCCCCCAGGAGGTCTGGAAACCTTACTCACACGCAGGAACACAATGTCACCGAAGTGATTGTTATTTGGCTGCAGTCTTCTGTAAAGTGGAGGCATTTCACCAGATGGGCAGCTCCAGTTCGAGCGATAAATCGCTATGCCCTACCTCTCATAAATAGTATAGATATGTAACTGATGTGGTGCGGGTTCCATTCCCGCGGAGCAACTGTGTTTGTTATATCCAATGTGGATGGAACATTTTCAGATTGATTACTTAGAATGTCTGATAAGGAAAAATGGTTCATGCTTGCGGAAGGACGCGTAAATATTCGCTCCTGCACTTAGATCAAAAATGATAGGTCATGCGCTTGATCTCATTCTGGTTGTGTCGGCCTATCCTCCCATTCGATTTTAAGAGTGAAGGAAGATAATGCACTTGTGTGTTGAGCAAACGTTCGGGCATTATAAACCAAGTCCTGTGAAATTGATTGATCTCAATTAGATTGGCCGTCTTCGCCGTTTGCCGCGATTGGTTCGGACGCCAATCGGTTAGGACGATTTTTTTATCATATCGAAGAAAGATATTAACATGAAAGTATAGTGAAAATAAAACGAATCTTTTCTGTTTATTAAAAAGGATCACGAAATTGATGCAATATTTTTTAAATATATTGTACATAACAACTTTTTTTTTAGTTTATGAAACCTGTTTAGTCAGAATCAGTAATAAAATTTAATGCAGTAGTTTTTCCACCATGTTATATATTGACTTTCAATGAGGTACAAACGCCGTGCAGTACCTATGGCTGCACGGCAGAATAGCAAACTTGAATGTCATAACGCCGTAAATTTTGTGATTCTCATATAATTTTCATGCAATAACTAAAAATAGGGTAACTTAGAAGTAAACGCCAATCTACATAGTCATACAATAAAAACTAATCAAACAAATTTTTAATTTTTGTTAGCGGTCCATTCCCAGGTTACAGGAAAAACATCAATTTAGGTAACGAGTTGAGCAACTTTTGTTACATTGAACTTAATTAACGCCCATTGCGTAAACATTTCAACAGAAAATATTTACCGGGATGTCGGATTGTGGTGAATATATATGCATTACTGATTAAACAGCAAGACGTTGTTTTTATTTTAAATTTCTACGACGTAATTCCTGTCATACCTAAAAGTGGTTGCAGTATATCTTGAATGCCATAATTGTGTCGCACGGGCCTTTGTC
This sequence comes from Glyphodes pyloalis, assembly GCA_037074685.1. Taxonomy (NCBI): domain Eukaryota; kingdom Metazoa; phylum Arthropoda; class Insecta; order Lepidoptera; family Crambidae; genus Glyphodes; species Glyphodes pyloalis. The sequence continues at coordinate 304,057 of JAYKKO010000051.1, forward strand.
ACCAAACGTCTCCTAAATGGTTGGACCAATTAAAATGTATTTTTTGCTTCCTCCTCGTTTGAACCTGGTTAATGGCCTAGTGATTTTTGAGGCGTTTACTACTTTACGGCAGTACGTATGTCCTGCTAGTGATATATAAATATTCATAGATAGCTTTTGGGCTCGCACTATCAGGAGAATTTGTATGAAAAGATCATTCATCCTGTTACGTCAAAATCAATTTAAATACAAAAACATAATTGAAAAAGAACCGTGTATTGTAAAGTTTAGATGTATTTATAAACTTTGTAATTAAGTGATTTACATAATATCCTGCGTGTTCACATTAGATATACATTTAATTAAATATTCATTAAATATTCACAATGCGGTGTTGAGTCACCTCGAATCGATGTTAACGTATGCTTTCGTGTCAATCTCCTGATAGTCATTCTTCCGTCTTGCTGTGTTAATGTTATTCGTGAAACGATGTTCGGCTTTATTGTTTCCTAGCGGATCGGCTTCACAAGGATATAGTATAACAAGCATTTAACAAAATACGAGTATCTGCCTATTACATACATTTAATGAATATTAATAACTGATAGAGAAACATAAAAATTGTAATTAGTTTTTGAGAAAACTTATAAATATTTTGCAGTCGAGAACTTTTATTAACTCTATGTACCCTTAAACATATCAAAACTTATTATTGTACGTCTGAAATTATCTGAAGAGTACTTATTATTAGGCTCATTAATGTGATTAGCAGAGTAAAGGTTTCTATAATAGAAATCAAATCAAATTTTTGCCATAAATATTGGCTTTCAGGCGTTACGTTTCCCAAATGGGGATTGGTGATCACTATTTCGAGTTAAAAACTTATTAACTTTTTATTTTAAAACGTTTACTCGACCCGTGAATGAAAGCAAAAACCCCGAGATTATTACCCTGTCATATCACTAGAGACAAAGCTAGTTATTTTTAGATAATGTTTGTACTTAATTGTAAAATTCCATTTAACGTTGCCAAAATCGTGTATTTATTAAGCACGATATTCGCAGAATTCAGAACCAGAGCCTCTGGGATTCAATAAAATACTAATATAGGGTTTCTCTGGGGAAATTAAAACTCAGTAACAACAAGTAGAGATGAAGGCACGTAACGCGTACAATTAAATGACGGTTCACGAGAGCGTGAACCGTCATTTAGAAGAGTAATGAACAGTGCATACCTACTAGAAATAAATATCTAGAACGCATTGTTGAACTGAATAATTGTTTTCAAAGAATTTTATAGAAATAATGACTGCAGCTACCATGGAAAGGAGTAACAATGCGTGACAAAAAACTCATAGTATTACGCTTTAAATTAAAATTAAGATTTTAACCTGTAATATACTTTTACTAGTCTTGAAAAATTTATTGCGTAGTTTTACAAAATATTTTAAAGAAACATAAGAAGTTAATTTCCCCTTGCAGTGTCGGATTTGAATCCACATCGTTCACCTATCACGTGTCCCTCTTCCAACTGAGCTACCTGAGAGACGAGTTTTTTTTCTGCTTCTTTATAATATTTAAAGTTAGCTTGTGCAGTGTGATGTTCTATAAAATAATAATAAAAAACTTATAACTTTCGTATACTTAATTTAAAAAAAAAATGTATTTTGTACGATTGGTTACAACATTTGACGCCATATACATTGATTAATCTCTTATCCTCATTGTCCCCAGTCCGGCAAGTACGGAGAAGGCTACATCGGTTCCTCTCACGGCATCGCAGTGCACGTGCGCGCCAAGGGTCCGGGCGGGGAGCACGACCATACCGGCTGCACCTGGCCGTTGCTGTCAGTGGCGGCTCCCGGGGAACCTCTACCAGACGAGCCCTGGGTCGCGGTTATCAAGCGAGGCAGCTGCAATTTCGAAATTAAGGTACTGTCAAAGACGTCTATACTGAGCCCTGTCACCAGGATCCGTCACCGCGCCCTAACCTCGGTGCACGCAAGCACGCGACTAAGCGTGTCATTCCACCAGACACGCCCCGCACCTTGGAACTAAGGTTGCCGGACTTGGTTAACTGGAGGCTTGGTCAGCTGTCTTCAAACCAAGCAGCTATGAGATAATTATTTCATAGATACAAGCAATGAACTTAGTTTTTGGTAAAATCAAATTGAAGTGAACAAACGCCGAACGATCTTTTGTTAATTTATTATTATATTTGCTCTTCCGCTATTTTCTGAGTCTTAGTAACTTCCAGATCTGAAAATTTCGAATATCAGGGTTGTATTGTATGACATAAAAACAAAGTTTTGAGATGATATCATTGATCTGTAGTAAAGAGGTGGGCGATAAAACGCCGTCTTGTGGAACCCAGCGCTTGGTATAGCGAATGACCCGCATAATACCGTAACACGGAACGGGCGTAATTTAACTGAACCAATATAGATCGTTTGTAGACCAAAACGCCGTCCCGTTCAACAAAGAACAGGTGCAAATAAACAATCCCCAAGTCAATTAATGTCAATGGCGCTCCCACACTCTCTAGTGATGCGATCGACCAATCTGAACATACAACCTATTTGAGCATTTGATGAATCATTTCGCGTTTTGGGCGCCCTACTTGAATGCGACTAAATAAGGTCCAAGGAAGTTATAATCAATTGTTAGGGTTAGGTAATCCTGTGATTAGATCACCATTAAGTTTTTAAATTTAAAATTTGTTGAGTTAATTTTCTGCACATTTTGTGTGCGTTGGGCCAACATTTCAAATTGGCTCAGCAAACGGGTGGAATACGAATTGGGCATTACGCAAGTAGAATTCAGTCGCAAAATGTCGTTAGTTATTATAATTGTGTTCCGATTAGTTTGTGATGTCGATAATATTTTAGACGGCGGTATGTACATGTTGTACTAAACACTCCATATTGATATTGAAGTAAACTAAACACGCATCGTTGTGTAAAATTTTTTTTTGACGAATTAAAATGTGAATCATTCTTTACTATTATAAGCTTTTACAACACACAATTGCGATACAAGTACTATTGAAGATCGATCAGTACAAGGCGTTAAATTTTAAATAGTAGTCAAGTGAACCCCAATAAATTATGAAAACACAATTTTTAAATTCATATACAAATTGTATTTAAAAAACGAAATTTAAAATAAAGAAAATTCAAATTAAAGCCTATATATACATAGAACTCCGAGGATAGATATTGTTTTCCATCGGAGACACAAAGACACAAAAGCCTACTCGAATCTTCCATATTTCCCATTGAATATTGAACTTTATGTTCTTCAGTTCAAAGTAAACATTTTAGAAAGATACTGGGAAAGTCCGGTTTGGATGGGTCGAACTGTGCACACATAGCGTGATATAGAGTTTATAGTCTTTGAACAATTACAGATTTGACCTTCCCCCTGACATTCGCGGCATAGAGAACAACCACCTGTGACCCTGGACAGCCGCGGCCTTCGCCGGTCGTTGCTCAGCCAAACGGCTTCCGCTCCTCGACTCGACGTAACAAGGCCACTAAATCTCTTGCACTTTCTTTTAGGGATGCCTGAATTGTATTTTTTTTACTAATTGTTCTCCGTTTGTGGAAAAAACTTTAGTAATTTAGTTTACGCCGCGACTTTGTCATCGTGGAATTAGGTACCACGTTATTCCTTTATCATCATCACCATTATATCAGTCGTAGGACGTCAGACACTGCATATAGTGAACATTTTGTTATGTTTGTGGTTGAAACTTTAGGTTCGCGTGTCCCGACGCATGGTCTTTATTAAAGACATTTCAAAAAGACTAATCAACTCTACAGGGGACTCAAAAGCTAGCAGCTACCTCGCCCCAGAGTGCCTCAGTCGCCATTTAGCGTCCCATAGTCTTACCTTTTATTCCTTTATCATCATTTCAGTTGTAGGACATCGTCTCCTAAACAACTGTTTTCGCAACTCTCGCCTATGCCACTTTCATTAATTTTATTCCTTTTTGTTTATTTTATTTCTTTTGGATGTGAATTTTGAGATATTCTTTCTTTATAAAACCAGGTGTGTGTCAAATTTTATTGCGACTCGTTCAGTGGATTTAGCTCTGCTTCAGTCAGTAAACTGCAGTTTAATGTGAAGATTATGAATCGTCTTAATTTTTAATACGATAAACAAAAGTCTTCATTTAAAGAACAAGTATACGAGTAAAGTAAAATAAAAATGGGGAAGTTTGAATTTATTGTAGCTAAATCACTCATAAACATTTGAAAGAGTTTGGATGAGGCATTCAAATCGTTGTTGCATGTATGAATAGGTACATAAAATACTTTTTATTTATCGCGGAAACATTAAAAGTTCTCGACCCGAGTCGTAATCTATAACTACTTCGCATATAAGTGGTATAAAGTATGTCGTATGTATGAATGCTCCGGATATTGCACATCATCTCCACTCGAACTAGGGCGCTGAATTTAGATTATTTACCAATGTTTGGTGTTTCGGTAACACCAATATTGAAATACGTTTTTAAAGTTTCAACATAGTTTGTATATTTATAGGTTTAAGTTAGATCTTTTGGTGTTTTGAATGTGACATCTACATTTAGTTTGCCACAATCGGCTCTCTGGTGACAGCGTGGTTAAATTATCAATGAAATATAACATGTGTTATGGTAGTAGTCTTATGGTTTGACACTTAAAGATTCAAATGAGTATCATTGAGCAAAGTCAAAACAGATATAAATAGAGGCCATGTAAAATTACAAATAGAAAACGCTGAAAGTAATCTAATATAAACTCACACGATAATACAAAAAAATACCTGTATGGACAAGTCGGTTACATTATCCACTTTTGAATAATATGTATGAGTCAATAAATGTAATACAGTGTGAGTGCTACGGATTGGTCACCTATTTCTACCAAGAGGGTACTGGTTGGAAACTAATATTAAATGTTACAGTAACGGTATCTAAGTTATAACTTACTATACGTAAATAACTTTGACCACAATCATACAGCTTTGGTTTGAGTGACCAGTAGTAATTATGTATATAGTTTTGAGGTAAGCTGGAGTTGTCCAGTCCTCAAAGGGTGCATGGCGTGTGCAGCCTTTGTACTTATCTAATTCAAACAATAAAAAATACAGTCTAAGACACACACAAACAAACATCAATTTGTTAACCTCATTTATTCTCAACTCACTCTGAATCTAGCCCAAGCTTGCTTCAAATCTCTTTCTAACAGTACAGTATTAAATATAAAAATGAAACCTTCAATAATATTTTGTATCTTAAAAGATACAGGTTCTCCACGTTTTTGTTAAAATCGTAAAAAAGAATATTAGTCATCGTTGCTTCTATATCCCTCTTATGTTCTTTACAAACACAATGTTATAAATAAATCGCTGCTGTACATCCTTACTTCCTTGACGTCTTCCGATGAAAGTAGCATATTGTTTGACCCTGGTGATAAGGCAAGGCCTTCCAGTTGCTTTGAGCCAGTCAATGCCCGGTGAACTGTGGGTCGAAAATGTTTTCATTTGCATTATCTAGACATTCTTTGAAATATTTACGCCAGTTGTGAAGATTTGTCAGGCACCATTATGACTGCTAAATAACATCAATTGTCAAATACTTTTATTCATATAGATTACATCAGTAACACTTATGAATAGTCTCTATATAAATCAAATGATTCTACATCCAGTTTGGAACCTATACCTACCGAGTAGATACCGGCAAGATACTCTGTAGTTTTTTTTAAAGGGTAGCCCTAACATATATATTTTTGTTGGCAATGAGCCTGGATTGTTTATTATATGGCAACAGTTGAACAGACATAAACGTACATAATCTTAATTTATCTAGTTGACCACAACCACATAAACAACTGGATACGATTATATTGATAAATACATATATACGACGCGAGTACAAATAGGGAAAACCCATTTATTACAAGTGAAACTAACTGAATGATGCGGGTGTTAGTTCAACTCTGTGCCTTTGTCCAGTTAGTGACAAATCTGGACTGTCTTAATTAAGACCTCAATTTTGAAGTATACATGGAGACATTTATACATTCCGAACACGGCGGTAGCTTCGTTTACTTAAACTGACGATTCACGAATGCTTCTGTAAATGTTTACATGCATAAAGACTATATTTATATTATTTATTTATTTATTATTTTCTATTATATTCAATACTAGCTGTGCCCGCGACTTCGTTCGTGTCGACTACATCCTTTCATGGTCGGTTTTACCCCTATCTCCCCTAATATTCCAAACAAAAAGTAGTCTATATTTTAATCCAAGTTTCAAGCTATATTTGTACCAAAATTTCATATCTCTAACTTAAAAAATAAACATTTTCCCGTATAAACTTTCAAAGGTGGTATTACCCCCATCCCCCGATTATTTTCTAACAAAAAGAAGCCTATGTCCGTTCTTGAGGTTCAACGTCTACCTATACTAAATTTCATCAAAATCGGTTGAGAGGTTTAAGCGGGAAAGCGTAACAGACTTATAATATTATAGTAGGGATACAAAAAAATACCAGCCCGGTAGCTCAGTGTAGTGATAGGGTCGTCGATTCAATCCTACCAAGGACAAGCATTTCTGTGATGAACATTAATGTGAGTTATGAGTCGATAAATACATAATTTAGTAAATATAGTTTTGCTTCAGTTATTTCAGTTGCCATAAGATATAAGTACTAGAGTTACTTTATGAGTTCAGGTCATTGCGATGTTCTCTGATATTTATTTATTGTAAATCAGGAGATTTCCCGATTCGGCTAATAAACAAGATTGACTGATTTGGAACGATGGTTATTAGATATGACAATACGTTTAAATAATATCGCAAGAAATCGTGATTTCGTAACAATTAATCACGGTGACTCAAGTCATCTTTGCAATGTACTTTCTTAAATGATAATTTCCTGTGCGCATGACTTACGTCATTGTTTTATAATGATTGTCTGAGAACCAATTAATGTACATAAAGCAGGATTGGAGAATTTGCTTTAACCGTCGACGTAAAAACGATGGGGTGTTATAAATTTAACGTGTCTATCGGTCTGTCTGTGTGTGTATCCTTCTAAGGCATTGTAGTTAACAAACGGATAAACCGATTTAAATTTTTTTGTCCTAGGAAGTGTGTTGAGCTATGATTGAAAGGTCCAAGATGGCCGCTGCCACAAAATGACGGATTACATATTTTGACACAATTCCTTTAAAGGTATCAAAAAGAGCTTGAGTGAGTACTATGCATTATGTGAAGTAACATTTTTTTTATTTTTTTTTTATTCAGATTATGATTATATTAACGAATGGTAAAATGAATGCATTTCAAGGGTGCACTGACCGGTAAGACGAAAAGTTACTGTCCTTACGTGTGGTAGGTCGAAGACGACCCTGACTAGACTGGTTACTGGAGTTATTCTATAACGCGCTCACGCATTCAATTCAATGTTTTTTGGTCTTCTGATGAAAGTACGAATATTTTATTTTTAACAAGCGAATCGCAGCCTCGCACGGGGCCTATGTATGCAAGATATTAATGATTTTATGGACCTAACATGTTTGTATATAAACATACAAACCTTTCTGAATCACACTATTAAAATCCGCGTCAAAATACGTTGCTTTTTGCTAAATAGTTTTACGGATCTAAGCATACATAGGGATAATTAGAGGGGCGACTTGGTTTTATACCGTGTAGTGATAATACACCTTACAATTTATAATTGTTTAATCATACTGGTATAAATAATGTCAGAGTTGTTTTATTGTTAATACCTAGATTTAAAGCAGACTTACTAAAAATCACATCTTTTTTAATGTATTACTTCCTATTTAATACAGAGTGGTCATTAACCAGATTTCAAGCCCATAAGATGTATGTAAAATTTTACAAATATGCCAAAATAATCTGGTCATCCTAAAAATATTATCTCCTTATGCCATTTAATATAAGGTTACGGATTTGTGTTAGATTTTTGTTTAGATTGTGAATGTGCTTCTTTCAGAGTTTCATTACCAGATAATATTTCCGCTGCCTTACTAAGGAATTCTTCATACATCAATACTGGCTGCTATCCTGTTTGCTTACTAGCCACTGTATTTGACTTTACGATGTTAGGGTAATCACGTATGCATCGTATATCTTTTTGACTGCCGGTTCTTCTTGACATGATCAACATTTCGAACACGGCGGTAGAATACCTACTTTATTTGTACTGACGATTCATAAGTGCTTTTGTAAAGCTTACATTAATAAAGATATTTTCTATTATTTTCTATTCTACTGACTACTTGGAAAAAGGCTCTCGGTTGCAATTGTATTTTCTAATAACTTGGAAGCTATTTCGACTGGTTGCACTTCTAGGTTTTTCTAAAAGAGGACTATAATTGTAGGCAGATGATTTTATATGTACACAATAAATAACAGCAGGTACTTCTCAATGCGCATTTACGAAGCACAGAGATAACATATGACCCGGGGCCGTAACTCAGCGGTGGTCACCGAACCGATGCTGTTTCACCACTGAGGACGAGGCTGATGCTGATAACAGAGTGTTGACATCGGTGTCTGGTTGCAGCAGATGGAATCATGCTCTGGTGGAACTGTGCGGAAGGTACAAATAAGTAACGGAGAACATTACATGCGCTCTGATTCAAAACCAGAGTCCACAGACAGTCAGTCACTTACAGTCGTATTAACATTTTTGATTGTACTGTGTCTAACTTTGAGTCAGGGTAACGACCATGCCAGCGAGTCAGTGTAGAAAGATGTGTTAATGTGGTCATGATTAGTACTAGATTATCATTTTATTCACACAAATAGTCGATTACCGTCATGAGTGGCTTGCAAACAAATGCGTTGCGGATCTAACATCCTCAATAAATGTAATGGATCCTCGGTTTTACTATTGTTTTTAGGTAGTCGCTGTCACATATATTTTCGCGATATCGATTAATAGTTTTACCGCATTTTTTCGACCCGACGTATGATGTCGTAAAATTGGTGAAATGAAAAGTGCTAAATTATGAGACGAGCGGGATGTGATGTTACCTATCCAATTATCCTTTATTTAGGTTTCTATGTACGAAACATTATATAGCGCGTGGCCCGGCATGTATTGGGCCGGTTTATTATTTTCTTAAGACAACAGTTTGAAAAAGAAAAACATTACGTACAATAAAAGAACCGGATAATACTACTTTTATTAGTCCTAACTAATCGCACGGTTTAATGACGATTACATTTTGTAAGTACTGATTTGTAGTGATAATCTTAAAATGATTAATTTCAAAACTACATTACATTATTTTACGAATGCATTATTCATGATAATTGATAATATTAAGTCAGCTGTCTGCAAGCATAACACAGTGATAGTAGGATCAAAACTAAAGAGTCTGAATCAGTATTGTAGACATGTACCTACTACATCGCGCCCTGCGATTCCCATTAGTAGATTCTATTCCAAGATTCCAGCACGTGCGGGGACGGGTTTTCTTTGCAAACATGTATTACCTATACTGTGATAAGTACTGTATGTTTCCTTACAATAAATAAAAAAAAAACAATATGTTCGATTACCCTCTCCTAATAATGGCTAGAGCCACGGTTCGAGCCCGGCTATAGGGTGCCTTCGGTTGTGAGCCCTACTCCCACGCAAGCTCGGTGGAGATAAAAAGGCTACAGATATATGCAGCCATCATCAATAGTCAGTTTGGGAAAAAAATGCTGTGACTTGTAAACTTCTTATTTACCAAATTAAGATGGCAGGCACAAACAGGACATTGTCATAAAACTGTACATTTCAGAAATACATTATTGCAGATAACGCTTATATCTTTGGCATTTTGTTTTGTTACGTGTAATCGTGGTCCCGATATCAAAGATCGATTGCCAGATAACCACTAATAAAACTTGCTGTATCATAATTCCCTTGATAAAGTCCCATTCAGTTTTCTATACTAATGAGGAAAGAAACATCTTTTCATAGAACATCTGATGGCATTAGGTTATCGGCGAGGCATTGTGTACTGAACAATAAAAGATTGGATGGATATTGAAATGAAAAGAGTTCTTTGCTGTCAGAGCTGGCTTATAAAAACCAGTTTGCACAAGTCTGAAAAGGTTGCTTTCATCCTTTTATTGGAAAAAAAGGATAACGTTAAATACTGAAAAAACGAAATATCTCTGTTTTCACAAAACTGCCGCTTCTGCTCCTGCCGCCGCTGTAAATCATATTAAAGTACATTCTTATCAGTCTCATGGTACCGACGTATGCAAATGTGATAAAATTGTACGAACTGATAGCATTAAGTACCTGGGAGTGATAGTTGACGAGAAACTTACCTTTAAGCAGCACATCGCACTAACATCTGCAAGAGTTAGAAAAACTATGCATATTACAAGGAACCTCCGTGAATCAATAGACGACATGACTCTAAAAACGGTTTACCTGGCCTTATGTCAGTCCCTAATAAATTACTGCATCCTAGCATGGGGGGGAGCCGCTCAAACCTCCCTTATGCAACTGGAGCGAGCTCAAAGAGGAGTCCTGAAGGTCGCTCTCTTCAAGCCAATGACTTTCCCCACCTTTTTACTATATGCAGAGGCAGGTGTACTCAGCGTGAGAAAATTATTTATCGTTCGAGCTATTGTTCATACTCATAGGGCAGTCATCACATCAGAAGGTTACAGCGTGTTACTAGAAAAGCGTTTATTCAGACTCCCATGCAAGGCCACAAAGACCGTCTTCTCACATAGATTCAGTCGGTTTCTATTCCCCTATATGTATAACAAAATGTCATCAGCTCTTGAATTTAAATGTGAACGGGTTCACCAGACTAAGGACTTGGTGACTACGCTGCTACTAAAATGGACATACGAGGAAACGGAAAACTTTCTTAAGATTTTAAAATAAACACCGCATTCCGCAATATTATAAACACCCCTGCTTCCTTAATTACCCCACACACATACATACATACACACACAAACACGCACACACACACACACACACACACACACACACACATACACACATAAACACAATCCCTGACGCCCGTCTTTCTTTATATAATTTTGTTATTTTGTTCCAATGTTCTTTAAAGAAGCATATTTCAATTTATTTACGTACAAGTGTCATAGTTATACCTGTTAATGTTAAATGTTCCTCACAGGACAGGCTTAGCCTAGTGTGAGGACCAGCAAAAATGTAACATGTATTATAATTATCGAAATGAATAAATAAATAAATAAATAAATAAATAAATAAATTTCTCAGACATTTTTATTGCTGTAATATTAGATTTATTTATTGGGGCTATTGGACTTTCTTAAGGTGTTTCAATTTCTATATGACGCGCTGTTGATAAAATTTAATGCCTTATAGTGGAAAAGAACTTCATACCACCATTATTTTCCACCACCATAATTTTTTTGTTAACCAAGCCTTAACTTTCTTTTTGTTGCGAATGTTTAAAAAGCGTGAAAGTGGGCATATATGCTCACTTTTTGAGATCATTTATATATCTGATATGCTGACAGTATTGTCATCAAATGCATAATTCGCCGTTCAGGCAATAAAGTAGTGAATTAACCAGGTATGTCTGATGTTACAGGTGCAGAATGCTTGGCGAGCAAACGCGACTGCTGTACTGGTGTACAACGACCGGGACACCACGCTCTTGGAGAAGATGAAGCTATCCACAGACAGTGGACGTGAGTACTACCCTTTAAATCGAGTTTCTTGCCGGTGCTTCTCGGTTGAATCAACATTCCGAACACGGCGGTAGTTTAACTTAATCCGACAATTCATAAATGCTTTTGTAAAAGTTAACATGAATAAAGACATTTTTAACCTCCGACGTAAAAACGACGGGGTGTTTGACGTGTCAGTGCGTGTGGGTCTGTCTATAATGGCATCGCAGCTCCCGAACAAATTAACCGATTTTGATTTTTTGTTTGAAATATGAATAAGTCGGGAGTATTCTTAGCTATGTTTGATAAAAATCGATCCAAGATGGCCGCCGCCGCCAGAAAATGACGAATTTCCTAAATTGTTTTGTCACAACACCCTCAATATAGTTATCAAATAAAAGGGCTTGAGTAGCAGAATGCTGCACACTACGGCACATTTAAAATCTTATATGGCCGCTATTATTGGTTATTTTCACACTTTTTGAGTTAGGGGTTTTTAAAATTTTCAATTTTGAACTGAATAATTATATCTATTCTATTTTATTCTATACTTTAAAACACACAATAAACGAGTCTGGCAAATAGATTACTTACTTGTCCTTTTGGTGACTAGTATTTAAAAGGGTTTTTAAAACAACAAAGAAACCACAGCCAATTCAACCATATTTCTCGCACTGCGAGGCAGAGGCTTCATTTCAAGTATGAAATGGAATTTATAATTTAATTCATAAAGGGTCTCTGGCTCTATTAAGAGGGCAACCTTCTCTGAAAACTTGAATTTCGACTTGAACACCAGTGGCCTTACAAAAGCCTAGTTGTTAATTTATTTGATGTTAACTCAAATTAAAATTGAATCATTTACTAAGTAGAGTTTGTAACTTTTCGGGTTTGGGTATTATCATATAATGTTACTTGTACGGGATCTATTTAGTGGTGTTTAGTTTATTACTTTTTAATATTATTTATTTTTTGTAATCCATACAAACATTTTTACTGTTACCGCACCTAGATAAACAAACTATCTACATGCCCCGAGGGTTGTCTGGTAGAGACAAAATGCTACTAGCATTAAGTCCACCTTTTGGACTTTTTTGTGCCATAAAGTTTTTAAATAAATTAATAGTAAAACTCGTGGCGCGAATCTTTAAATAAATAGTGAATTTAATGTACGATTTCGTCGCTAAACGAGAAAACCCTTGGTATATTAAATATTTACCTAATTTTTCGCCAATAATTACAAAACTTTTTAAAAAGATTACAATTTTCTTTTTTCTACAACTACGCTGCAATAGGTACTCTTTATTTCAAACGCCCACATCCGAACAATCCCGCAAATACATATTTGTATTGGATTCGTCGATCCTCGTAGGTAACTGGAAGCCATTTCCCAGTATATCTATTAGAAGTAAGTTTTATAAAAATGTGTGCTGGTGTAATTGATATTTCATCGCCTCGGGAGTAAGTTATTTTCCGTCGCTTATATTTCCCGAGACGTTAATGTGATGGAATTTTGGCGTGTGATGTGATCTGAGCGGTATAGAAGGATTGCTCAGCGCCGCTCAAGCGGAAGAATTACATTACAATATTTATGAGAATTCCGTGTAATTATTCATTCAAGTATTAATCTGCGTGTCGGCTACATACGTATTTTCGTGTCCATTCAAGGTGAGCACGATGCACTGTCTGGGATGCCATTCTATACGCTAACACCATTTGTAGTGTTGACAACGTTTCTTTCATTAGTCAAGGGAATTCGACGTTTATAATAGGTATTAACAACATGAAAAAAAAGAGGTAGGGCATAGCGATTTATCGCTTGAACTGTAGCAGCCCGACTGGTGAAATACCTCCACCTTACTGAAGACCGCCGCCAAATAACAATCACTTCGGTTTTGTTGTGTTCCTGCGTGTGAGTAAGGTTTCCAGAGCCCCTGAGGGGGTGCTATATTAGTAGCAGGGGTCAAACCTTCATGGTAAGGGCGACAAGTCCAGTATCAGCTTTATTATGCTGTTGCAACAAGTTGCCTTTAAGCGAGGACCTCATTACCACTTAACATCAGGAGGGATGACCTCAATTGAAGTGCAATAAAAAAAACAACTTCATATTATACATTGACTTACTTCTAAAGTAGCTTAAGCATGTTTTGGAAAACAAAAATCTAATACATACTTAAATAAACACTCAAGCACGGCACACACACATAATACGTTCGTGCCTTCAGCGGTGTCAGAACCCACAGCCCTTTTTTATAAACGAGGGGAAATACATTGGTATATTGTACCGTCACAGGGAGGTGACAGCGAGTATGGGACTCTCTGCCATAAGAAAGGCAGGACTGCCTATTAAAACCTCTCGGATCGACTTCATCGCCTTATACGGTGTTGTGGGAAATCGGGTCAATTAGAACAACCACACCACTACCGAATGAACCCAAAACCCCCCACTATCATCAGGCAAGAGCGTTAACCATTGTTCCAACGGGCAATTCAATATTATTATTGTGCTATAAAAACATCAATATTTATTTTTAATTGGAAACTCAGGTTATCATGATAGATCTGATTACATATGAATCTCAGGAGTATCATATTTTGTAATTGCATAATGGAAAAACCTGGAATTTGATAATTTTGTTTAGTCGTCAGATATTACATGACTTGTGTAAGAGTATTATCTAGTAAGTATAATAAATATTTTCGTGATATCGGATCTTTGAATAACTGAGAAATGATAATAGAAAATCATCACGTATAAGGAAAAACGTGCGGTAAAAAATATTAAAGATCTCAAATGCGAAAATTTTACAATTATCCATCGAATTTCATAAATAATATACGTACTTATAAATAGTAACATTTAGGCTAATGGAACATTATCTTTCAAGTTTTTTTGTCGTTATAAATATGTTCTGAAGTATAGTAGTGTTTTTTTTCAATTATTTACCTAATAATTAAAAAATGATACATATTTATTTTGATTTATTACCAAACCGAATAGTTATTTTTCATTTGATTTCCTGTCGTGAGCTTTTGGATAATGGACACGGAACCTTATCATCTTCACCCAACTTTCGGTAAAGCACAGATAGCTTTCATCCTGATACCTGACTATGGATGTCCTCAACACTCCGTATCCACTCTCTGTCATCTTAAATCGAATTGCTTAGTGGTTTATAAAAAGATTGATTGCCTTTGCAATGTCTTACGTCTATACTTAAATGCCTTACTTAAGTATATCTCTAGACTTAATAATAGTGGTAGCAATCACCGTTGATATAACACTAGGCGAAGGTTGTTACGTGGCAGGAGTCAAACTCGTATCTTAAAAAGTCGCAAACGGCACGCAGCCAAAGTTTTCCTTTTGCAGTTCAAAAATACTAGCTTCACTAAGATTTACACATGCACCTACGCGTGTTCGGCCGTTCCGCACTAGGGTTGCAAGCCTAAAAAATACAATTTACAAAATTCCCGATAGGTCGATATCGGTGCATCTCGTATTTGAAATGTGTCATATTTTAATGTACCTACTACTCAAGCACCTATATTATGGAAGGCTAAATATGTACAGTAGCCGTCAGATATATCGGAGCAGACAAAGTGACCAAATACTTCTGAACAATTAAAATGTCAAAAAGTTCCATACACCACAAGTTACCATTAATATCTGAACATTCATTACTTCAACTCCGATATATCTGACGGCGACTGTAATCCGACATTTGTGGCGGCTGTCATCTTGGAACGATTTGTATCATCGCTTAATAGCGCTTAGAATCATAACATCATAACATATCTTAGAAACTCCCTGATAATTCAGCTTTCAGCCAAAAAAAAACAAAATTGGGTCATCCGTTGAGAGTTCATTTCCCATTAAGCCATTTAGCTTAAAAAGTACTTATCAAAGAACCACCCTTAAAATCTTTTCAGCCTTAGTTTTTAACTTACGATTAGTGTATTTTTGAGGTTTTAATATTGAGTTGCCGCGCCTTTTTAATAGGTTTTAACGTCTTCATGCATTACTCATTTCGTTTTGTTTCGTATGTACGTTGTTAAATTAATTTATTTATATTTGATAGTAGCACACAGTGTGGTTGAACCTAGGTCCTGGCAGCCCTGTGGCTGTGCGTGTCACGCACATGGCACATGCGCCGGCGCAAGCGACTCCAGATATGGCGCACGAAGGCCGCCCGGCGCGTATTGTTTAAGGGCGAACCCTTTACTTGCTCGATTTATTACTCGCTGCATATACAGACACATTGAACCGCCCTTATGTCGTACACATAAAGACTAATGTCGAATTTCAACTGTTTACCGTGATGTGTTACCGTAGCATTTTCTTACGAGTAATAAGAGAAATAAAGCCGGGTTATTGTTATAAAACTATGTCTTATTAAATATCTTAGGTCTAGTTTTTTTACGTCGGACTCTGTACTCCTAACATAATGCCTGAATTTTATATTTTTACACCTAATATAATTATTTGGATTTTTTTATGATGAAAAAATATTTTTCCTTGTTCGACAGACAACCAAACCAAAGCCTTTGAAAATTACACGTACTATTGATACTACTCGCTTTTAGTTTCCCTCTATCCTATGACTGTGTAGACTAAAATTATAAATTATATTATAATCCTGTTCAATGAAATTACATGTTTACTTACCTAAAGAGTAAATGCTGAATAGTAGTAAACATTCATATTTTGCATTAACTTTTCGTGTCCCGAATAATCGATTTCAAGTTCAAAACAATCGATTTATCTTTGTGTCTGGAATTCAGGTTTGTGATTAGTTAAGGATCGATCACTAACTTATTGAAAACTAACACCTATCTTACTAAATCGGGCGACGAAAAAATGGTACTAAATATTGTTTCCGTAAACAGCGGAACATTCAATCGTAAAAATAATTAGCGTGATTAATTGAGATTATGTAAGGTTACGTAAACAGCCGATAAGCGACTAAAACAGTTCTTATTACGTACTTGATTGATAACTTATTGATTACATAGTGTTTACAATTGATATAATAGGAACTGTGGCTAATGCTGTTATACATTGTTGTGGTTTCGATTCGCGCTGTTAGTAAGAGGTTTTATTCAGATTCTCGTGATAAATACGCATCTATATACATAATATACATTTGGTGAACATCACTTATAGCAAAGCATAGCAAAATAGGCAAAACATTGCGCTTTTTGAATACTTTTTTTGTATTGGTGTTATAGTGGTAATAGAAAAACATAATTAGTGGATATGTCTACTGTCTAGCTATAGCGGTTCTCGAAATACAGTCTGGTGACAGACAGCGAAGTCTTATTAATAGGGTCCCGTTTTTATCCTTTGTGTACGGAGCTCCAAAAACAAATCATCGTCGAAGTTGATTTTTTGCCGCACACTGTTACTTTAATGGGGAGATATCCTCAATGAAATATCATAAGGAAGTGTACTTACTACAAATGCATTCAGAAGACTATGAAAACACTATTCATAGCCGTCCATGGCCTCAAACCTTCGAGTCTATTTCATGCCTATCCTATTATTGATGTTGGTCAAGACGATTGCTGAGGGCACGTCAGTGGGCGAGTGATCCAATCGCCTTGACAATGAAACCCGACCGACTCAATCGCGTTAGCACTGCACTCAACGACCTTGCTCCGTGGAAGACCCGTCAGCATCATATGTGTTGCATTCCCGCCCTTAAGCTAATGCAATAAGGTTTTATACATGGGTGCATCTTTTAGGTGCTGATTGCGTGGAATGTTCAGTTAATGTGCATAAATTGATCCATTTAAACAATCGGCTGTTGCTTGTCTTAAAGTTTTTAACTCCCAACGTAAAACTGACGGGGTGTAAGAAGTTTGAGGTCTGTTTGTGGCATGTTAGCTCCTGAACGGGTGTACTGATTTTGATTGTGAAAAGGATTGTATTGTGTGACCACTGTGTAACATGAAAAGAAACCTCCATATGTGACCCTTGATTTTTTTTCTGGATAAATTTCAACCATTGTTTTGCGTCTTAGACTAAGGACTTTTATGACTTTATAAAATTCACAAAGTCTTTCTCAAATCGTTCGAGTTTTTGTTAAAATGGTAATATTTCATCACCCCAAAATATCAACGACTCATTGATACATAAAGAAATAATTAATTTTCAATTCAGTCTGGAATTCCGGTTCATCAATAGTTCAGGTAGATTAGTGAAATAAGAAAAATCAAAAAGTAATGGGTAATGCCTAAATACACCTAGGTACTTTACATACAAATTCGGTCATGTAGTAGATTACGCACTTTGCTGAACTTATTTCCTAGATGCACACGACTTACCACTAATTTGAATTAGCCAATCAGCATGACATTATTTCATTGTTATACTGTTTAGAGCAATTCCTATTTGCCACTAAGATCAATGTGGCAACTACGCGAATGTATACGCCAATAGGTATGTCCGATCAAGAACCTTATATCGTAGCCATAAAAACGAATATTGAACTATATACTGTTTACCGTGACGTGCTGTTGACCGTATTCGTATGAGATAACATCCTTATGAGGCGTTAATATCCCTGGTGTGCTCATGGATCATAGATAGGAGGCTCGTAATCGTTGACTAATACCGCCGGCTTAGCTCGCATCGTACAGCAAATACTGCTGTTATTAGTATTGACGCCATATACGTATTTAGTGCAGGCCGGCATTCGCGACTTGGATTTTAAACCTCTTATTTGGTAAATCCTTTCTTAGCGGATGCCTGCGTCTGAATTCCGGTTACTGCGATAGAGTTTAAATAAATTAATAAAAAAATATTTTATAAATATAACCATAACCGAATTAATACCATACTCTTGCTTTAACAAGTAGACGCATTCATTTCAGAGTCGTCTGAAAGGTGTTTTTCTAGCAATAAGTCCGCGTAAATTGGAATGTAATATGCCTGTAATACCAATTGTTTTGCAATAAACAATATCTATCAATGTCTAATAGATTCTGTCAGAAGATTAAAACAATAACGTGAAATTAGGTGTGAGGTACCACATAGTTAAGGTTCAATGACCCAGAGACGAATGACGAGCCTTTTTCATAGTAAACAAACTGTTTAATATAGTTAATCTATTGTAATGGCAACATGATTGGGCCCAATACACCATATTAACACAATGAATGTACTTACACGCCCCCATTGTTTTTGTGTACAGATAAGATAATGGCGGTGCTGAAATGTATATAAAACCTTTGTTTACTTATATTGGTATTATCTCTCTATGATGCAGAGAAAATTAGTAACTCACGTGAATTATTTAGTTTCCGTTTTATCTATTCGTTACCAAGTTACCAAAATCTAATTCAAATGGCTGCACATCTACATATTAATGGTAAAGACAGGAATCCATGACGACACACGATAGGCCGGCCGAGTAGACTTGTGTGGTAAGATGTAGAAATATGACGTCAACGTGTGTAGCGTGCACATCCTGCAACGAACACAGGCGTGCACGCAGCGAGCTCGCGGCTAAATCGCATCGCCGTGAAATCACTCAAAAATCTAGCGTGGAATAACTGAAGTAGGCTAAGTAGCCCACTTTGCTCACACCCCTTGAGCAGTCTTTATTTAAATCTTGAGCTTTTCAATCCCGTCACCAATGACGTCACCCATCTTTGAAAAAGTGGGTTGGCGATTTTTAGATTCTATGGTCTCGTTGTCATAGACAGGGCCGCGTAATAGCGGCTATTTTGCCGGTGGTTTTGGCTGAACCGAGTTTTCCATAGCATCACCACTAGAAGCGACAAGATCGAACAGTGAAAATAGTCTCTGCCTCGTCACCGCCTCCCAGCCAGCGAAATTTCTAATTTCTCCCTAAAAAAAAAAGAGTCTCAAGTAACTACTCACTTACAGCAATTCTTTGTTGTTCGCAGGCAACATATCTGCGGTATTTACTTACAAGTGGAAGGGCGCTGAGATCACGCGTCTGATTGACAACGGCACCAAAGTCATGATCGGAATCATCAAGAGCCGCACCTTCGCCAATGTCAGCAACAATATCAACAAGTAAGTCCTGATATGAGCATGATCCATAGAATTTAATACTTTCAGTTAGCTCGTGACCATGGTTGGTGCAACCTAAACGAAACGTCGGGAAATATACAGTTTGTATTACCTAACTACTAAAAAATTTTATCGCCTTTTTGACCCGTTAACTTATTTAAGTGAGTCCTTAGAGCCCCCGCAAACCACAGACTTTCTATCGGCCGATAGTTTGGTCGGGTTGGGCTGTTAGCGCGCACACTACGGCAACTAAACAGTTGGGTTGGTGGTGAGTGCGCAAACTAGGCAACAGTCAGCCGACGATATTTAGTTTTGAAGCTATCGTTGAAGAGAGCTGTCGCATAATGAAAGTTACTCATAGTAAAATATTGTCCAGAAATGTTATAATTGCTCTCATACAACGGAGGAGAAAAATCAAGAAGCGAGTCCGAGAGTATTGGGTGCATCCCATCCACAGTGATAGATTATTAAATGGAAAATTTTACACGATGCATTCAAAATTACTAGATTACCCGAAAAAGTTTTTCGCATTTTATCGAATGAGCATAACTAGCTTCAATGAACTTGTCAAGTTAATTGGGCCAACAATAGCTAAGGCGGATACAAATTTAAGACTTTCTATACCTGTGGAGGAGAGATTGAGCGTCACTATTCGGTAAGTTAAACCACTATTTTCCTTTTTAACTATTTATTATTGTTCAAAGTGTATAAAAATTACATTGTTTACAAGTCGTATATTTGCGAATCATCTGACAAATTGCTGTAATAAGACTGGGATGTCTCGTTGGAATTGCCTGGCGATGGAATGTTTTGCATGTTTGACTGTGGTGTTATGGGGGATGGAGTTGCTCTGGTTGTATATGCCTGTAATGGTTGTGGTGGCAAGATGTTAGTCCCTCGATGATATACAGGAGAAGACGACGAAGGTTGATGCAATATATTGGAGTTCCATGGTGGCTGAAAAGTACATTGCCTGGCTATTCTTATCTGCTTGAAAACGTTAAGAATAGCAATCTTTGCATCGAGTTTTTCTTCGGCGGTTAAATTCTGTAATGAAGGGACGAGAGATAAAGCAAAGTTTGTATCTTCGTCAACATTACTTTCATTTAGGGCTTTCAATAATGCTTCATCCAAATCCGTATGCTTCGATATATTAGCCCTCTTCTTCCGCTGACGGATAGGTATAGTAGCAGTAGATGGGCCAACTTCGTCATCATCTTCGTCAATTTCTTGTGAATTATCTTCTTGCAGGTTACCTTCCGTTTGTCTATTTTCTATGCATGGAAGTAAGAAGAGTAATTGCTCGAAGTAGACATATTTACGCCTCTTGGTCGCAGCTTGCCCCGACTTTGTATTTTTTTGTGCATTGAGCTCTCGACGGAAACAAGTTCGTAAATTAGCCCATTTCTTTTGCACCTCTCGACCTGAAAAAAATACAATATACTTTATTGCCACTACAAAGAAAAGTAATATACATTTTTGTAGGCTAAATGCAACATTTTTGCAGATACCTGGCTACTGGAGCTAGTTTCAATACGTTGTCGTTTGATTATCTAATGGGAGCTTCGACAATTCGAGATATTACGAAAACTACATGTGAGCAAATATGGAACATACTCCAACCGCTGTATATGCCAACAAAACAAGAGGATGACTGGATTAAAATTGCAGACGAATTCTATAGTTGTACAAATTTTCCAAATATCATTGGGGCAATAGATGGCAAGCACATACGGATGATACAGCCAGAACATTCCGGATCGTCATATTTTAACTACAAAAAGTTCTTTTCTTGTGTGTTAATGGCTTGGACCGACGCAGATTATAAATTTGTATACATCGATGTCGGTTCTTATGGAACAGCTAGTGATTCTGAAATATTTAAAACATCTGAAATGGGTAAACGACTTTCCGAGGGCCAATTACATATTCCCTCCGGAAGGCATTTGCCCGATGATGATGATGGAGAAGTTATGCCATTCTCGGTCGTGGGCGATGAAGCATTTGGACTGGGAAATCACATATTACGCCCATATGCAAAAAGAAATTTAAACTACGCCAAACGAATTTTTAACTATAGACATACAAGAGCTCGACGCATGGTTGAATGTACTTTCGGCATTCTCGCCAACAAATGGCGTATTTTTCACCGCCCAATTGATGTGAATATTAATTTTTGTGTCAGAATTATTAAAGCCTGCTGTGTCCTACATAATTTTGTACGAATCAAAGATGGAATAAAATTCACAGATACCCTCTACAGTTGTCCCATGAACAACTTAACGATGAATGAAAATAACCGAGGTAGAAATAATATGAATAACGTGCGGCAGTATATGTCATCTTACTTTATTTCTCCTGCAGGCTCAATTCCGTGTCAATATAACAAAGTTTAACAACGATTTCAGTTTATTTAAATAATAAAAAATGTATACCTAAATATAAAAATAAAATTTTGTTTTCAGAGCAACCTCTCAATAAAGTCAATAAAATAAATAAATAAACGTCATTGTTCATTTCTTCCAATTCATATTTAAGATTATTGTGATAGATATATTATGTATATAATAAATATGTAGTCACGTACCTTCATTTGTTTTTTCTCCGGCACCAAGCTCATTCCAACTAGGAACAACTGCTTCACAAACTTCTTCCCACAACTTTTTCTTCACGTTTACATCGGAATATTCTTTTAAGCTTTTTTTATAAAGCGCGGGTCTTTTTTCTACTTCTTCGATTAAATTTACGATTGGCGTTTCTACAACCAGCGATTGAATAGAATTGGACAGCGCCATAATGAAAAAAATGCACGACCTTCCGGCTTCAAAACTCGGAGCGAATGAACCATCAGCCGACTAATAAACAATCGGTCGGTGTGCGCGCTTGCAAGGCGCTCCATACTGATATAGCAGTCGGCCGATAGTTTGCTGACAGTTCAGTTTGAACGCAGTTGAGTAGCCCATCAAACTTATTTATCGGCCGATATTAAATCGTTGTAGTATGCGGACTTGCATACATCTTCATACTGATTATAAGCCCGACCAAACTATCGGCCGATAGAAAGTCTGTGGTTTGCGGGGGCTCTTAATAACTGTATTATACAGGCCTAGCATACGCAACGCGAATTAATTTTATCGCGCTCTTAACAAACGTCAAAATCGATTAAACTCAGTGCGTTAGGTGTTGATTGGCCAAAAATACGAGTGCGGTGTGCTAATAGCCAATCAACAGTATCAAAACTTTTGTCGTCTCATGCGATAAATTTGACATATTGCGTATGCTAAGCCTGATTGTGTCTTCGAGCTACAGACCACTATAGATAAACTGCCATAATCTATCTATTCTATCGACAGTTAATTCTTCCAGATAAATAGTATCAATGATAGTATATTTATTAAAGCGATGTGATTGCATGGTTTTGAGCTATCAATAGATATCTATTGTGTGGATACTATTGATACGAGTTTTACGATAATATATCGATAACATAGATAGTGTTCTTCCATTCGACAGTATTTCCTTGTTTTGAGCAAGCGATCCTATTGATATATACCGTCTTTTATTAGAAAACTATCGATAGGAAATCTATAGATAAAATGGCAACACTAGTGTAAGAACATTCATGCTCCATCGATTTTATTATTTTATAGTACAAAACGCCGTACTAGCGAACTTTAAATATTAGAAACAGAAAATGTTTATCTCCCCTTGCGGAGATAAAATTTTTCTGTTTCTAATATTCATGCTCCATCTTGCAGTTAGGTGCTATGTGCCAAGAACCAAGACTGTCCTTCCTTTATTATCCTATCTGACTATCGACGAGGGCTGCGAATCCTTATAATCTTCACCTAGCTCTTGGGGAGAGGAACTTTCAGTGTTGTGAATATACTGTGTATGCGGATAACTTTGACTTTGCGTTGTTGGATTTCATCGACTTTGCATGATGTATAGGATTTCTTGTAGAGTAGGTAATTTGGTCAGCGCCATCTATCAGCATGTGTTAGTGTGTAATAATAAATATATGGTTGTTTGTAAGAAGATATCGCAACAGCATCATTATCTCTGGTCTGCAGTATCGGCCTGAATTTTATCTTTGAACAGGATTAAACGTAATGGATTAAAATGCGCCTGCATAGCTTCAGTGTTTCTCATTTATTGAAATTACAAGGTTTCACAAAGTTCTAGATCTTTAATAGTTTATATTAAGCAATAACGCTTGCAAAATAACACTTGCGCATATCCTTTACACTAATTATACATATAACATGCGTATTTATGTAAAAACAACTAACGGGACTTTAATAATGTTATAATTGGCTACTTGACAGTTTTTGAAAAAGTATTGTAAAATGTGTGCCCGTTCATTTTATATCCCAAGCAATTCGATTTATCTGGAAATAATCTAAATAACCAGAGAAAAATAAGATTTTGTGTAACACATTTAAAAAGCGCCCGAAAACGCCTAGTCGCGTCGCTGTTGTAATTATGACGTCAACGTCGTTGACAACGAACCGATACGCATAGGAACGACTTAATTAAGATAAACGGAAAATGTTTCAATAAATTCTTTATACGATTAGAGACACAATAATTCAATTTAATCGGTAAAATAATCATTGTTTCGCCACATTAAAATAAATAATTTTCGCCGACAGCTGTCATTTCCGTATTGCAATGGTGGTTTCCGTTTCGGTTCTTTTGTTCCACAGATAAAAAAAGTAAAATTTATTTTGCAAAAATAAAATAGTACCTATGCTTTTTAATTAAAAAGTAAAAATGTAAAATGATTACTTAACTAATAAGCTAACATATCTAACACTTTTCATATTTTATTGTTAACACTGTCAAGTAGCCAATTTATTTATCGAAAACGGTACCTACTTTGGCAATACATCATCTTACGTACAGACAAAAGCATTTCAGATTACACACTTTCCACTTTGTATCGCCCTTATATCGTGAGCATAAGAACGAATATTGAACTGCAAGTGTCTACTTTCACGTGATATCGACCGTACAAAATAAAAAGATAGGTAAGTAGTCTGTAAGATGTCTAAAAAGACGGTCCAAAAATAAAAATGATTACAAATTATTTAAGTATTTAAATGTACAAAGTAATGTCATGATAACGAGGAATTACAATTGTAAATCTAAATAGGGTCATTATTATCCATGTCTATTATATTCGTTAATTGCCAGGGAGTGCCAGTTTCTGCAGCTAAACTACATCTGTATAAGTAGTAGCATTCTATAGGCGAGATGTTTAGCGCTCTGGCATTCATCCAAAATGCGTTTTGTGAGCATTTCCGCGCACCTGCATGATATCGATATTTTACCTAAAGTTTTTGTTAAAACATGCATTTCATTATTTAAATCTTTAATTTAATCGACATAAGATTAGCTGGTATTGGCTCTAAGTCCTTGACGCTAGTTGACCAAATTCAAAACACGAGTTGATTTGAAATCAATGTCAAAGTCTTCTTAAAATGTCAAAATCTCTTTATTCATATAGATTACGTCAGTAATACTTATGAATGGTTTCTATGTAAACCAAATTATGCTATGTATCATTGAAGTTGCCCTTTTTTACTTCTGAAAGAAACGTTGATGAAAAAATTATATCGTTATAGTATAAAAGTTTCAAGATATGGTATTTACTGCACAATTTTATACTTACCCAGAAAAGATCCATAAAACGAGAGAATAGTAGTGATATCATTGCGGTTTTTTGTGTATATCAATTTTCCAACTTGAAACAAACGTTCAAGGCTTTTTAAGAGAGTATGCACTCAATTTTAAATGTATTTTACAAGTAGTTACGATTTCAATGGTAATATCTTTAATAATATTTATTTGTTTGCCCTGTCGTAATGCTATGCTTTGGGTAAATAAATGCATTTTTTAATTATAATTTAATTTATGACTGTAAGATTTTTTAGACCCCTTCCTCATTTTTGGATGATATAATTATATCTTTACCATGAAAAGGAATGGAACTAACCAGTGTTTGTCTTTGCAGGACCTCCGTGCTGTTCGTGTCGATATCTTTCATCGTGCTGATGGTTATTTCCCTGGCGTGGCTCGTCTTCTACTACATCCAGCGCTTCAGATACATTCACGCCAAGGATCGGCTCTCTGTGAGTATTGGCGAAAAAAAAATACAGAATTTCCATTTGTTGCATTTCAAAATATGGTTACTCATGGCATTCAACAGCTACTTATATTATAAACGACAAAGCTTGTAAGAATATATGGATAAATGGCTATCTGGATGTATGTTTGATACTCTTTCACACAAAAACTACTGAACGGTTTTTGATAAAATTTGCTAAGAAAGAGAGATGTCATACTAGATTAATATATAGGAAACATTTTAACCCGTATTAATGCGAGCGAAGTCGCGGGCCACAGCTAGTTTTAAAAATTTAATCAAATCATTTATCATGATAAGATGATAAGTGGATTGTTGATGTCGAAGTTTAAGTATTTGGACTTTAGATTTTAATGCAAGCAAAGAGTTTACTATTCGACTTTTCTGATAAAAAACATTTTCTTTTCAGAAACGCTTATGTTGTGCAGCTAAGAAGGCGCTATCCAAAATTCCTGTTAAGAGTTTAAAGACTGAAGATAGAGTAAGTGCTTTGCATATAAATAATACCCGACAACATCACGTAGTACGGTCCACAGCAAGTCATGACGTGCGCATAAGAACGAATCTCCAACTACAAGTGTTTAATTTGACGTGCTGTTGAACGTACATTACGGGGTTTTCTAGATAGCATTAACATTCCGAATACTGCAGTAGTTTTATTTCATTCTGAAGATTTTTCTATTCTTATATCTTATCATAACAAAAGTTTACTATAAATACATCATTGCGTTGAGATTTAGCGTGATGTCACTTTTAACGAATTAGTGACGTAAATCTTCTATATGTGGAAGCTTGTAAATGGCCGTCATTTATTATTGTGTAGATTTAATTAGTATTTTGCCGTAAGACTCAAAATGTGTAAAATAAATAAATACACTCATCCACTGAACATTGACGCGCTGTACCGTCCATCCATTTTTATTTATTTATTGTAGCCAAAAATACGTTTTTATTGGATTTTGAAAATATAACTGATGGACTTTTACCCAGTCATCCCTATTCATTTGTTCGTTTTTCTATTTTCAGGAAGTACAAGGTGATGGCGAATGCTGCGCCATCTGTATAGAACCTTACAAAGTATCAGAAACACTAAGATCTCTTCCTTGTAGGTGAGTGGACACAGCTGTAATTTTATACCGCGACTAACGCGACAATATATTTTACTATTGACTCTCGCAGATAGCGTACCAAAAGAGTAGTTTACTTTTCTACACTTGTGAACTACATACACAGTAGACACGTGTGCCCTCTAGTTTGAAACATGCGTATTACTGTCTCTTAGCCACAGCTTCATTTATTTACCTAGCTGTGTAAAAGCGTCAAATGCTGCACACTGCACAGGAAATAAATGACCGCTATTGACATTGTATTTAGCAGGTGATTATATGCGCAAGGCCCATGAGGAATTAAGTAGTCTAATAATACAGTATTTTACTGTTGACAATGAAGCCGTTAAAACTAGTTAAAACGTTTTATTCTGTATCCGCGAAGTGAACCAAGAACACAGACATTTCTATTTGTTTATATTTCACTGATTACATAAGAATTCTAGGTAGGTAGGTGGTACCTTAGTCTGTCGTTGTGATTTTTTATCGGTTAGACGTCTTTTTTGTACTTGCTTCGTTGAAATCATAAATAAGTGGACGTCTTATTGAGAGGAACAATTTAATATAGTGAAAAAAAAAACGATACGAGGTGTGTTAGTTTATTAACGTCACAAGGCAAAGACCTTCTTCATTGAAACCGTGTCACAATTATTGGTACTGAATTAATTTTTTTATTGTTATATTTTATTACACGTTTGCCGAAACGGATGAGTAACCGAAATCACTACCTTTCTTCGAAAAATCTGTTACATACTTTGCTCGATGCGGGAATTGAA
This sequence comes from Glyphodes pyloalis, assembly GCA_037074685.1. Classification (NCBI taxonomy): domain Eukaryota; kingdom Metazoa; phylum Arthropoda; class Insecta; order Lepidoptera; family Crambidae; genus Glyphodes; species Glyphodes pyloalis. Next base: position 331,827 of record JAYKKO010000051.1, read on the forward strand.
CCCAGGCCCCCAAAAGTGATTCAGTACTTAAACCAGTGTTTATCAATCTTTTAGACTACGTGACATCATTACCGGAAAAATTATTCACTTCCTAAATAAGTTGACATTTCTATTTATTGTGCCCCTGGGGGTCGTGACCCACCTTTTGAAACACACTACCATTGTGGCGTGAGTTTGATAATAAAAGAGGAGCCTATGTAATAGTAAAAAAAAATACCCCTGAACTCACCTGGTTTAGTAAATAAGGGCACAATTAATCAATCAAGCCTTTAATCAGTACAATACAAAATTATGCTATTGGTTTTGGACTTTATCTTCAGAAGGCGAGGTTTAAATCATGGTGGCAATATATGAGCCACTACCGGCTAGGAGGATAAGAGGCGCTTCGCTTGGTTCAGTTCGCGAATACATTTTAGTAAGATTGTATGTTGTTTCAGACACGACTTCCACAAGAACTGCATAGATCCGTGGCTACTGGAGCACCGCACGTGTCCGATGTGCAAGATGGACATCCTCAAGTACTATGGCTTTGTGGTACGTTTGATTTACGAAAACAAGCCAAAACAGCTCTTATGTGCGGCGGTAGTTTCAATTCGCTTCAATAGGCATTTATCATCGCGCGAGTAATAAGTATAAGTATTCGTAGTGGCATAAAATGCTGAAGTGAGCCAGATTCAATTAGGTATATGGGACTCAAAAACACTGGCCGAAATAGATTCCACTACTAGGTATAATACAAATCTAAAGAGTGCCGTGACAAGCAAATAATCACTACTCTTAGCATTCAATGAGGATAATGTAAGATCCAATGTAACACATTCCATAATCAACAACTTTTGTTAAAAAATCTTACTAAATATGTGAATTAAACCACTCTCGAATTCACCTAGAAAAAAAACATCGAGGAGTAAAGTCACATACGTATACAATATAGGTATATAAAGATAACACCCACACACACACACACACACACACACATATATTTTAAGTTAAACGAAATGTTTGGATAAATTACTAGTTTCTTATTAGCTTGATTGTGCTGCTACTAACATTATAAACACAAAAGTTTGTAAGAGTAGATATCTAGATGTATACCTATTTGTTACTCTTTCATGTGAACATTGAACGGATTTAAATGAAATATGGTAGGAAGAGGGATGGCATACTAGTTTAGTGAATGTGGGAAGGGTCCCTACACCACCCCCCTCCAGAGACCGTTAAGGGCGATAAGAATTGGTGAACTTCACCCGCCGTCCGGATCTTGTGACGTACTCTTTGAGAAATCCCGGTGGGGGTTCTTCATCGTGTTCGTGACAATGGTGGTCAGACAGCATGAAGGCCGGTTTGATTCGGTCTATCGATACCGTGACCTCTTTACCTTTAAGTAAAATATATAGATTAATATAGAGGATACTTTTGTCCCAAAATGTTGCGGGCACCAGCTTGTAAATAAATAAAAAAAAGGATGATGTTATTGTATCTAGGTATAAAGGTAGTATAGTAAATGACGATTGGTTGCGTGTTGCAGTACACGGGTAGCCAGGAGAGCATCCTGCAGCTGGAGGTAGAGGAGGCTCGCAGCCGCGCGCTCAGCCCGCAGCGGAACAGGCACCCGCTCACGCTGGTAAGCACCGCCAGACTGAATATCGTCGAGGATAGTGCAACACCGCGTATCATTTGCCATAAATACTAGTTTTGTCTATTATTTCAATCCCAATTAAAACTTACGAAAAAATCTACCTACGCGGTATTGCACTATACCCGACGATATCTGACTACATTACAAGTTTAATGTAGGTAGACGACGCCTGAACTGCACCGGCCCAACAGCATGTTTATGTATACGAATGAAAATCACGCCTCTCTATTTTGATTCTTACGTTCATTATCTTTATTTGTTTTTTCCCATATCACCTAATATCATGCACCAAATTAATCAATAACTCATATGGTATTTTGCGACTCTTCCTAGCGCAAGCGCATTGATACTTGATACAAAATGGCGGCACAGAGGCGACCCGATACGTATGCGGTGTTGGTGCGCTTTTCAAAGAAGAGACAGGGGAAAAACAAGCAATGTCACATAAAACTCAAAAATGAGATTAGTATTTTCAAATGCGCATTCCTCGATTTTTTTTAATTTAATACATTGCTTGTTTGTACTCTTCGTATACACAAATATACCTCCTTTGACGATCTCCGTAGCCGAGAGGCGAGCGGGCCGGACTTTGGCGTTGCGCTATCTCTGTGGTTCCGGGTTCGATCCCCGGGCGGGTCAATATGGGAAACGAACTTTTCTATATTGTCTCGGGTCTGGGTGTTGTAGTACCGTCGTTGTTTCTGATCGCTGTAACACAAGTGCTTAAGCTACTTAGCACAGAATCAGAGCAATGTATGTGATGTTGGCCAATATACGGACCGGAACCGGTGCTGTTCCGGCGTCGCCTACATCAGGCCTTACTTTTTTCCAATATGTCAATGTTATGTTTCCTTATGTATTAAAGGAATTTGATCGCTTTATTATTATTTTGAACACGGCGGTTGATGATGTTGTTTGTTATCAGCTGACGAGCGATAACTCGTACTCGGAGGCGGGCAGCGAGCGCAGCAGCCGCGCGTCGTCGCCGGACGAGCTCGTGCCTTCTCTACGCCGCGACCCCGCCGCGCCGCCGCTCTCGCCCAGGTACCTACACTTGTTCCGCCGATGATGCTATGGCACTATATACATATGTATGGGTCTCCAGTTTTCTCATTTCGCCGTCACAAGGCGAAGAAAAGTTAGGAGGGAGGAAAGGGGGTGGTTTAGTTAGGGTAGTCCTCGCTCGGGAGTCCCACATACGCCGCTGTCTGTTGCCGCCACGGCAGCGGTGGTACGTAAAAGTGTTTCCTTCCTTCCCAAAAAAATTGTGATAATGGCTTTAAATACTTTGATCTGCGCCTCGAATTAAACGGAGTATAATTACCCACAAGTGGGAATCTTTGGCCGAATGGGCGGCCCGGAATACCATGGAAAATAACATTGTAGTTGGCGCAATGGGTCAATTTATCTTTATGAAGTGGGGCAAGGTCAGTTCCCCCTAAGCCCTACTTTTTAATATAGAAAGAAAGAAAATATATATAGTGAACTAACAGAGCCATTCATCGAATCAGGTTGTCAAAATAGGTATCATATCCATTTCGTAGCACGAATACTTACATTGAAGTACTGTTCCCAGATCGTGCGCGTCGTCTGCGTCGGGCGGGTCGCGCGGGGAGAGCTCGCGCGCGGACGCGGCGTCCGTGACGTCAGCGGCGCTCGCGCAGGACTGAGCGACATTCAGCCGCCGAACAGTGCAGTGGAGTGAATAAACAGTGATGTGTTCATTAATTAAAAGAAAAATACTCAAAAATATTTTTCCAAACATTTAGTGGTTCGAACTTCCAGTGAAATGTGGATGACAAGTGATATTTTGTTTATTAAGGACTTTAGTTAACGTTTTAGGTAGATAGGAATCCGCTACTCCGCCTAGTCAACGAAATAGTGTTCTGTCTACCCCTGGGATGTTATTAACCGAAACCTTGGATATTGAAATACTTTGTGACCAAAGTCTACTTCGTTTAGCACAGTGGCGACCGTCAATTTCAAGTTAACAAAAAAAATGTTTATTTATGTTATGAATATTAAAACCTATAAAATTGTTACAAGCAGAAGATTGTTGTGACTTTAAAATGTCTAAAACGAACACTAAATGAAATAAAATAATGCGGTTCAAAATCTTCAAATTAGTTTGTTATTAACAGTTTAAAAAGGCACTGATTAAATATAAAAATATTTGTGACACTGCCAAAGGCTACCTTGAATAAATTCTAGCCACTGTACTTAAAACTAAAATTAATGTGTTCATGATCTCATATTGTATCCTTAAATTTTTAATTGTTGTTAAATTGTATCGACTTTTCTTCTTTGACACGGTTGCATTTGCCGTTTTGAGCATAATCAAGTACTTTTATGATAATTTAATCTTATTGGTGAATTTTTCTTTTCTGTTAGCAAGCTTTCAAGCGTTATGGAATTTAGACAGAACAAAATGTAAATAAAATCAACGTAACTTATCTATTGTGATGTTTTTCCATTATGCACAGGATTTTGAATAGAATATCAGCTAAAGAAAACTTTATTCTACATAAGATACCTGTCAATGCCATTAAGCTCCTAATAGACTTAAATGACTGGTAGATTTAAATTTCTTGATGTCTATGGAGTGTAATAATAACGTAACTAACCAAGTATAATAATCGTAATGAAATGATTTATTACTGCAAGTAGATTTACAAATAATACATTATTTTGCACGTTGGGTAATGGGAGCTGTGTGAGAGCATCCGTCCAAAATAATTGTAATTAAACCAAACCACTAACCATGTGTGTTTCTATGTTGTATACAAATATTCCATCGTTGTTTAAGTTTCGCATTAATGAATTTAACAACTCTTAGTTTATCAAATTTCGTCATAAGTATGAGTGAGAGACCTACCTACCTGATGGTTGTTAAAGATTGAATATTTGAACTCTATTTTAAAATATGATAAAATTACCACAGTTCTTCCATGGTTATTGCAAGGAAAAAAACGACTTTTTTATGATTTTTATGGATGTGAAATTTACAGTCTTCTGACTTTCCTCACAATTTGAAAATAATGTTTTGACTGTTTCAAAACCTTTCTAGTGCTTTCGTTTTAGATCTAAGGATCTTGCGTTTTTTCATCTTGTGAATAAATATTACTCACAAATATTGAGGGCAGTAAACCTCCAGAAGTCTATCAATCAGCTGTTTAACATGGATATATAGTATACTTATGAACTAACACTTCGTATATGCATGCTTTATTCTTTACTTCATTTTTACGATGATATTTGTCTTCTTTTTTATAAATCTATGGAATACATGAATGTCCCAATCATTACTTTAAGTAACTGCAACACTTATTTCGTGACTCGAGAAAACGGTAGTTATAAAATCTAGTCTGAAGTTACGCCGCTTTTAAATTCAATCGAATTTTGTAAATATTTGTAATCAAATATGTTAGTAAAAATAAATTGTATTTAAAAGCGACTCCAACCGTTCAAACTTTACGTTTTAAGTAAACAATATATTTTAGTATTATAAGTGAGCATTTAAGTTATTACTTACATAGTACACGTAAGGTACTTATTACGAGAAATCCATCGGATTTTATATTAACAAGGAGACTGGTATGTACTTTTAATAACAGTTAATTGTGGTAAAGATGTTTACATTCCCCTCTTGAAATGTTCTATGTACTCCGTGTGTGGGTGTGGACATCAAGTGTTGAAATAAAAACCAAAACAGTATTGAATATTTGTGTTTCATTTGTTTGTGTCAAGCACTGAAGCTCGCCATATGCATGTCGTTTGTTTTGACATTGATTTTGTAAGAGGCAAAAATGCACGAATAACGCACAGCTAAAGCTATATATCCATCCATGTAAGCTTAGCGTGCGCAGTACGTCAAATTTCTCACTCTCATTGGGTGATAGTACACCGTACTCGTATTTTCAGCCAATCTGCAGTTGATGCATTGATTTTGACATTACTTAAGGAGTGCGATAAATTTACTCGCGTGGGGCATGCTAGGCCTGATGGTCGCATTAATGAAATGCAATAGAGTTAGAGTTTATATTGAGGTCATTGCTGATTTTAACATAGCCTATACATGTCGAGGATGGAATTTTATAAATATAAATTTCGTAAGCTTTATTAATACAGATGCTCCTAGGTTTAGTTTTTAGGTTGTAATAAGTAATAATACTTAATTTTTGTTCGGAATACCTTCATGTTATTATGACATCGAAGACAGTAAAAAAATATTTAAATTGAAAATATTTATTGCTTACGAACTTAAATATTTCATTGAAAACTATTTACAAGTACATAATTGTATTTCTACATAAATTTTATTTAGATTTTTTCCTAGTCTTATTAGAAACACTTTACACCATTTCCTTGATAACGGCGACTGTGGAAATTTAATGAGATAACTTCAAATTTCATTTAAAACACTAACAATACATCGTAGGTATTTAACTATTTTCTACCCAGAGTGTTAATTTTAGTTAAATAAAGTCTAAAAAACACTTTAACACTCTTGAGAGGCCATGAAAAGATTCCAGTCTTTTTACAAAACAATCCACAGAGAAATCACATAGTTTCACTATATTCATTCAGTCTTTTTTATCAAACTGACACAAAAATAATCCGCTGTTGCCCAGCATACAAACACTCACAAGTACTGTCCACGATTGACAACTATTATTAGACATTGTGCGAAATGTCCTATAAACGTATTTGCGAAGTGAAGCAAGCAATATATTTTCTTTTATATGCATACAAATAATACGGGAACCCAGGAGCGCTTGCAACTGGTTTAGAATCATAGGGCTTGTTCTCATTGCCCTTACGGACTGGTCCGTAAGTAATAATGTGGACACGCAAAATCTTAGCAATGCGTTATAACAGCAAAAAAGTGGCGCTTACAGTGATATTAATGTAATATTTCATTAGTGTGTGCGGCACTCAAAGCAATAGTACATTTTGCAGTTTTTGAAAAATCTAATGAAATGTTTTATTAACAATTTTAAATCATTTATTGCAGAGATAAATGTTTTCAATGGGCAGACAACTTGCATTTGTGAAAAATATTGGGTGCACAAAATTAATGAAAAGCGTCGGATTCAAAACTACATAATGGACTAATTTTATACAGAGCGCCGCGGCAGATGCACAACACTATTTTAATCAAATGTAATTAAATAAAAATAAACGCGCCCGACTATATATATCTACATCCGGTACACCCAGACCAGAGCCGAATTGACACGACCGAGAATCGAACCGGGGCCCTTTTCTTCTTTGAGCGTCTTCCTTATCCACTACGCTACCATTTTCATCACAGTAGAAGCATCTTTCTTAGTGTGAGAACGAACTCAATTATCGCGGTTCCTTAGTTCACTTTGCAAATACGCTGTCAAATCAATCAAATCTACAAAAACTCACAGCTCGATGGCTGACCGAACCGTGTCTAGTTAAGATCGGCCAAGATTCGTTGAGCGTACCGACTCGCCATTCACCATCACGTTTTTGTTGAACAAATAAATATTAGATCAGTTCTGCGTGGCGAGGCTGCTGGCTTCGCTGGAAGGTGACGAGTCTCGGCTCAACGCGTGGGATCATTTGTCCCAGAGCCCCGCCTCCTTCATCTTCGCCTGGAAGTATTTCTCTAGTGTATTTGCACATCTGTAACAGGGAACAAATATTTTATGGATCACATACCTCTTGACTTGACACCGCTTCAGTCGTCTAGCGGTTTAAGAACAGATATTATCTCTGGGTCCTGGGTTAGCTGCCAATGGATGATCGAGATAGGATGAAAATAGATTTTGATGCCCCTTGTCTATGATTGTTTTATTTTGAAAATTCACCACACCTAATATACCTAGTTGTGGTATACTATTTCAGTTCAATATAATAATAGCGCGATAAAGGCGATACAAAGTGCTTTTGACTGAACCCACTCAGGGGTACAAAAATGGGGTAAATTGGATAATTTCGGAGGGGGGCGGAGGGACTGGCACTGAATAGGAACGTTTGCATTTCGAAACAAACATATCTATAAAACGATGGTAAACTAAACAGTACCGAACTTTAAATATTAGAAACAGAAAAATTTGATCTCCCCTTGCGATGCGGGAATTGAACCCACAACCTTCACGTATCGCGCGTGCTGCTCTTACCAACTGAGCTAACCGCAAGTTATCGTAGGTGATGAAATTTTTCTGCTGTATCAACCGTTAGCCTCCGGTAAGTGCCCTCTGCCGAATATGTTTAGAACTACATACTTATCGGCCCGTGGTACATTCGTTGTAGAAATGTTTGAAAACCACGGAATCGAAGACACCTGGCATCTTAATCGATTTTATTAGATATTTTTTATAGTACTATACGCCGTACTAGCGAACTTTAAATATTAGAGACAGAAAAATTTTATCTCCCCTTTTTTCTGTTTCTAATATTTAAAGTTCGCTAGTACGGCGTTTAGTACTATAAAAAATAATAAAATCGATAAACAGTACCGAATTGCAATCGCTGTTGTGACTAGATTTGACAAGTCAGAACACAAATGTGTCATATTTGTTAATAATATCTAGTACAATTGGCTACTTGACAGTGTTAACAATAAAATATGAAAAGTGTTGATATGTTAGCTTATTAGTTAAGTAGTCATTTACATTTTTACTTTTTAATTAAAAGCATAGTTAGTATTTTATTTTTGCAAAATAAATTTTAGTTTTTTTATCTGTGGAACAAAAGAACCGAAACGGAAACCACCATTGCAATTCGGAAATGACAGCTGTCGGCGAAATATTATTTATTTTAATGTGGCGAAACAATGATTATTTTACCGATTAAATTGAATTATTGTGTCTCTAATCGTATAAATAATTTATTGAAACATTTTCCGTTTATCTTAATTAAGTCGTTCCTATGCGTATCGGTTCGTTGTCTAGGACGTTGACGTCATAATTGCAACAATGACGCGACTAGGCGTTTTCGCCCGCTTTTTAAATGTGTTACACAAAATCTTAATTTTCTCTGGTTATTTAGATTATTTCTAGATAAATCGAATTGCTTGGGATATAAAATGAACGGGCGCACATTTTACAATACTTTTTCAAAAACTGTCAAGTAGCCAATTGGCTACTTGACAGTGTTAACAATAAATTATGAAAAGTTTTAGATATGTTAGCTTATTAGTTAAGTAATCATTTTACATTTTTACTTTTTAATTAAAAGCATAGGTAGTATTTTATATTTGCAAAATAAATTTTAGTTTTTTTATCTGTGGAACAAAAGAACCGAAACGGAAACCACCATTGCAATACGGAAATGACAGCTGTCGGCGAAAATTATTTATTTTAATGTGGCGAAACAATGATTAGTTTACCGATTAAATTGAATTATTGTGTCTCTAATCGTATAAAGAATTTATTGAAACATTTTCCGTTTATCTTAATTAAGTCGTTCCTATGCGTATCGGTTCGTTGTCAACGACGTTGACGTCTTAATTGGAACAGCGACGCGACTAGGCGTTTTCGCGCGCTTTTTAAATGTGTTACACAAAATCTTATTTTTCTCTGCTTATTTAGATTATTTCCAGATAAATCGAATTGCTTGGGATATAAAATGAACGGGCGCACATTTTACAATACTTTTTCAAAAACTGTCAAGTAGCCAATTGCGTCGCAACACTTTACTCTGCTGTTGGCAAGAATAAAAAAAATAAGGCGCCGACAGCTGTCACTATATAATGCTTAATTAAAAATCAGAGAAAACATAATTTCTATTTAAAATAAAAACTTAGTTAACATAAAATGATATCTTAAAATAAAAACTTAGTTAACATATAATCATATTTTTGTTGAAACTTAATTAAAGAGGACATGTAAATATATTTTTTTGTTCGGAAAGGCTCCGCGATAAAAAGATTGGGATAAAGCAGAATTTCATGAGTAGTAAAATTTCAATTTGACTAGTCTATTTTCTAGAACAATTCCGTTCATGGTAAGGCTTACCTGTAGTAGTCAGTGTCGGGCGAGTTGTAGAGCCTGCAGTTGGTGAAGATGCGCGTCATGTCCGCTATGAACAGCCGCTTGGACACGTAGTAGCGAGACTTTAGCCGCTCGCCCATCGTGCGCAGGTCTGGAACAAGACAACACAGCACGTGATAGCACTAATAGCAATAGCGTATCAGACAGACGGTGGTTTGTTGAGTTTCCCACAACGTCATCATCAATACCCGGTTCCTATTTTCAAAAACGATTCGTTTTAATTACGGATAGTAATAAATTATACGAGGCGAAAGCCAAGCGACAGATGTCCGATGACAGCTGGTATGGAAAGTAAATTAAGGAACGGTATTAACGACTCGTAGTCGGTTGAAAAAAAACAGATAGTCAGCCGGTCTTTTAAAAAAGTGCATAAAATATAATATAAACAGTGGAAACCTCCATTTTACATTCAACTTTGGTAAACATTTTTATGTAAGTAATTTAATAAAGTATTAAAACACGAAAAAAAAATTAATTAAAATGTATCATGGTAAACTAAACTCAGGAAATCGACTTATTAATTAAATAATATCACACTGTGACTATTATGAACGAAGAATTAGTGGAAATATCGGGGAGAAGAAGCCGCGGCAGGCCGTTAGTTTTACCAATTTGTGATTTGCAATTGGCTACTTGACAGTGTTAAAACTAAAGTATGAAAAGTGTTTGATATGTTAACTTATTAGTTAAGTAATAATTTTACATGACTATTTTTGAATTAAAAGCATTGTTAGTATTTTATTTTTGAATTATTTATTTTAGTGTGGCAAAATGATGATGATTTTACCGCTTAAGGCCCAATACGAAGAGAATTTGCGTAACTTCATGTATTTCTGTTTACTAGAACTATGACCTAAAGTAATTCTAAGTATTAAATCGCTTTTTGTACGTTTATTCAGATATTTTACAAGGTCGCCGCCTTCTTGAAATTTTAAAATAAATGAATATATAAAAGATATACCAGTTTAAAAAAATGATAAAAATTGAAATCGTAAAATTATTTTTCTTCCAAAACTCTGTAAATATAAATTTAGAAAGAAATATTTTTACTAAAACATGTTAGGATTGTGATTCCGGAGGTCGCCGCCTTCTTCATTTTCGATACAATCTATTTGTTATTAAAATAATTCATTTAAAACACAAACGCCGTTTATTTTCAAATATAAAAATTTGCCGTTATAAATATATCAGGCGCTCCGATGTGTACCTAGTGTAAGGGGATTTTAGTTAATTGTGTCTGTATTGACTATAACAGTGAAATAAGTTTAGGAAAAGAAATAAATATTACCTAAGAGCTAAAATAAAAAGAGTTTAGTACAAGAACGCAGCTCGAATTGTGAAAATTCCATTTTGAAATTACATTTTTTGTAGTATTTTACAATACAATAATATTTTTTGTTGGGAGGCTGCTTAGGCTGCATTTTTACTTATTTACATTAGCCAAACTGATCATTTATACGTTTCTAGGCAAGTGAGAAACTCAAAAATGCAAATCGTCGACGCGCGTGCAATACCGCGTACGTAGCATTTGCCATAAAGATTAAATTTGTCTGTTATTTCATATTATTTCAATCCAAATTAGAACTTACGGGTAAATGTCATTACACGGTATTGCACGCGAGTCGACGAAATATCACAACCGAGTCGGAAAATAATGAACAGAGTAAGTGCAAACACAGAGACGGCAAATAATGTCATATATTGTCATAGGGGTATGATTGACTGCTTGGAATTGTCTAGTAAGAATTAACACACTCAGGACCTAACCCCCACTATGGAGAAAACAGAATGAAGTTTTTAATTTTTAATTTTTGCAATTTTTACAACGACATTTTGTAAGACTCACAAGAACAATAATTTCAAACAAAGTACGTAAAGTTATTTTTCGTACGTAAGAGCTCTTGCCCAAAATTTTTTTTTTCGTTTTTTTCGTTTTAATGGCCTATGATACGCCTACACATTTTTTTTTGTAAATTTTGGACTTAAAATGAGACTTTTATAGCACAAAATTCGTTTATTGTAGGTAAATTAAATACCTTCATATCACATGAATAACAAAACACGCGTCTATTGAATATAATTGTTTCTTTGAGTACACCAAAATAAACGTGTTAAATCAATCTGCCGCTTGTGTCTAACCTTTCCTCTGGGTAATAACTCCTTTTAAAAAAAAAGACACGATTATTCGTGTAAAAATGGAAGCTACTTTTATTAGTTATGCTTCATTGCAGACCGCAAAAATTTTAATACAGCTATCCTAATATAGAATTATTATCTTTTACTAATCTGTAAAATAACCGTGCACCGTTTTACTACACTTGTTTATGCTTCATTTATGACACGAATAAACGTGCAGTGATACATTTCTGTTAACAAGTCACAAATTTTTCACTAGAATAATAAAATTATATGTTTTTTCTTGAATACTGAGAAAATCGATAGATTTATTTTCTTAAAAAATATATGGGCTGAAATATGTTTAACCTTTAATATAATTTATACATTAAATATATCTATTCATTACGTCATTACAGTAATGTGATTTCAAACGTTTTTATGGTTTCCTGAAAAGTTGTAGTTTTTCGTTTGCACGTTTATTCGTTGGAGCCATCGATATGTTTGTATGTATGTAACGAATAAAGTACAAAATTGATAATTTATTGGTACTTACTAATATTACAAAGTAGTAAGATTTAATAAATTAATACGTACGCTATTGTATTAGTACTACATGGCATTCGCTCGTACTAGCACCGCACACTCGTGCTGCGCTAGCACGAGCTAATGCCAAATGCGTTCAATAGATGGCGCGCGGTTCGCCGCGAAACGGGTAATGTCAATTGCTTCGTATAGGGCCTTAAATTGAATTATTGTGTCGCTAGCTGTATTAGGGATGTATTTAAACTTTTTCCATTTATTCAAAAATTCTATATTTTCATAAAATTAAGTTGTTCCGACCCGTATCGGTTTGACGTACGGAACGTTGACGTCACAACTTCAACAGTCACGTGACTTGGCGTTTTTTAAAATGTGTTAAACAAAATCTTCTATTATCTGGTAATTTACATTTTTTCCTGATAAATCGAATTGCTTAGGATATAAAATTAATATTTTACAATAGGTACTTTTTCAAAAACTGTCAAGTGGCCAATTGTTGAAAAAAATCGAAGAGATGTGAATTTCAAAGGAGCTGTAAAAAATTATCATCAAATTAAATGAGCAATGTTTGCCAGCTTACCCATGGGATATTTGATATGGTCATAGTAATCTGGTACATCGGCTTTGTCCACTGGCTTGAGGAACGGCCACGCGGCTGCATGATTTTTTACCTGTGAAATTTACAAGTTAAATATTTACGATCTCACACGATTATCGGTTTTACGGATGTAATCCATTAGTAAAAATATACAAAAATAAATTCTCTAATTATTTTAATCAGAAACAGTCTCATGCAAAAGCATGAATTAACAAAATTATGTTTGGGTTTGTTTTATTGGAAATTTTAATAAAGTTCAGTTTAATATTCGGCGAACCTATAAGAGAAGCTTTTAAACCGAATATATTATTTAACATTATTCGTTAAAAATCTTCAACTTAAATATCTACTTAATTTAAATGCATTATAGCTCAAGCACTTGTGTTATCTAAACAAAAAAAAACAAGCTACCAATTATTATGGTTCATCACATTCATATTTAGTGGAGTTCGAACCTACGACTCTCAGTTCATTAGTAAGGAGCGCAAATCATTACAGAATGAAGGCAATCAATCAAGCTAATATCATAAACGTGGAAATAGAGACGTATACGTACGTACGCACCAAAACTTCTGAAAGAATTCGGTTAAATAACATATAGGATTCTTTTTATCCCAAATATTGCGAACGCAGTAGGGGGCCATAATTATTGTTACGAGCTTCGGGTTCGTGACAATTAAAACAGCCGATAAAAATTACCAAAAGTCACACTTTAATTGAACGCCACTAATTACAACCTTAAAACGCACTAATTAAAACAACAATTACTCCCAAGTCGCACTTCAAAATCGCTTTCGAAGTAATCACTTGTATCGCTAATTCAATACTGTCCCGGTCGCGGTGAATCCCGGCCTTTTATATTGCCGCGGCCGTTCCCGAACCTTCCAACGCAGAAACATCCGGAACATTCGCGCGCAGTCCGGCCTTGACCGGCCGTACGCTCGGTCAAGGTCATAGTTCTAGTAAATTCTGGCGTACGCGTCTAGACTCTCTGTAGTCCCGCCTTTCCACACTAGATGGCGCTGGTTACTAAGAACGTTAATCGTGGCGCGTAACATTATTATATGTGTGGAGAGCACGGCGCACCTGGTGCAGCAGGTTCCTGAGCGCGGGCAGGTCCGCGTCGGCGTCGGGCTCCAGCTAGTAAAGAGTATGCGTCGAGGGCAGTGACGCCGGACGCACCTGGTGCAGCAGGTTCCTGAGCGCGGGCAGGTCCGCGTCGGCGTCGGGCTCCAGCTAGTAAAGAGTATGCGTCGAGGGCAGTGACGCCGGACGCACCTGGTGCAGCAGGTTCCTGAGCGCGGGCAGGTCCGCGTCGGCGTCGGGCTCCAGCTAGTAAAGAGTATGCGTCGAGGGCAGTGACGCCGGACGCACCTGGTGCAGCAGGTTCCTGAGCGCGGGCAGGTCCGCGTCGGCGTCGGGCTCCAGCTAGTAAAGAGTATGCGTCGAGGGCAGTGACGCCGGACGCACCTGGTGCAGCAGGTTCCTGAGCGCGGGCAGGTCCGCGTCGGCGTCGGGTTCGAGTGCGCGTGCACCGGCCGCTCCCCCGCGCCAGCCCGTCTCGCGCAGCCCCGGGATGCACTCCACCGGGATCACGCGCACCTGCAACACATCATTGAATGGTCACCGACCATACTTCTAATACAATCCACGTCAAACTTCTATGGCCTACTAGCATGCGCAATACGTCAAATTTCCTTTGACCTTTGATACTCTGCATCATCATCCATTTAGGTATATGTATTTTTAAAGCAAAAAAAAATTTATTTGTTTGTTCCGCTTTCACGCCGTAACCACTGAACCGATTGCTTTGAAATTTTGAAGACGTAAAGTTAGAAGTCCGGATTAAATAATAGGGTACTTTTTATCCCGGAAAAATTGATATTCCCGAGGTAAAACAAAAATATAGTTTGCTTGATGGATGGATTGGAGATGAGGTATACGATAGATGGCGCTAGATGGTGGTAACGATGTGCTTTTTAAAATACGTAAGAAGTGGAATGATAGCTTACGCTATTTAGTTCTTGAGGTACGCGATAGATGGCGCTGGGTGTTTTAAAAAAATGGTTATGTTGTTTTTTAAGACACGTAAGAAGTGGAATGATATCTCGCGCTTTAACCTGTAGCTCATACACTTATTCGGTGCACTTATCGACTCATTTACTTACTTGCTGTTGAATCTTTATTCACAGTTTTTCGCTTTTTTTGGTTTCTACCATTTTACATTGAATTGGCTACTTGACAGTGTTAACAATAAAATATGAAAAGTGTTAGATATGTTAGCTTAAGTAATCATTTTACATTTTTACTTTTTAATTAAAAGCATAGTTAGTATTTTATTTTTGCAAAATAAATTTTACTTTTTTTATCTGTGGAACAAAAGAACCGAAACGGAAACCACCATTGCAATTCGGAAATGACAGCTGTCGGCGAAAATTATTTATTTTAATGTGGCGAAACAATGATTATTTTACCGATTAAATTGAATTATTGTGTCTCTAATCGTATAAAGAATATATTGAAACATTTTCCGTTTATCTTAATTAAGTCGTTCCTATGCGTATTGGTTCGTTGTCTAGGACGTTGACGTCATAATTGCAACAATGACGCGACTAGGCGTTTTCGCGCGCGTTTTAAATGTGTTACACAAAATCTTATTTTTCTCTGGTTATTTAGATTATTTCCAGATAAATCGAATTGCTTGGGATATAAAATGAACGGGCGCACATTTTACAATACTTTTTCAAAAACTGTCAAGTAGCCAATTGTGTATGTTGTGCTTTATACCACAATATAAACGAATTCCACTCGGGCGAAGCCGCGGGCGGAAAGCTAGTTGTTTTATATTTTTCCGAATCATCATTCCTCGTCTGACGTCGGCAGATACTTATTTATTTAAACTTTGGTGCACGTAAAAATCCTTATATAGCCGCCTATATAACTGTGGATTTTAGATCCATAAACGAAGCATCTACCTGGGACAATTCATAGCCCAACCGGAAGAACTAAAAACTGTAAACTAGGAAAATACTAGATTTGTTCATCCTACTCGACTAGAAGAACTTCTTTAAATTGGAAATAAAGGCCATAGCTTACAAGAACTGCCATTTCCCAAACACATTAATATGAAAAATTTGTATACACATTTTAAACCTGAAATAAACAAGTACATAAGGTATAATTTTTATAAAGGAACTCCCTGCTAACTAAACTTGAAACTCTCAAGATTGTCCAAAATATAATGTTGTCACACGTAAGTAAAATAAATATGCATAATTTGACTTACGCCATCTTTGAAACACGTTAATCCAGGATGAATTTTTCTAACTTCTTTTTGCCTCATATCTATTAATTTCTTCACTATCTGAAAAAAAAATAGAAAATGTCTTTATTCATGTAAACTTTTACAAAGCATTTATAAAAGAAAAAAAGATTTCCCAATTAATAACCTCTAAAATTTCTCATGAGTGAAATGATTTCCAACAAATAGCAGCCGTATTTGCAGTCATTAAGGTTTATAATTTATTGTCAACTTTGACTAAAAAAATTGGGATGAATAAGAACGAACATGGCGAATCTTATCGAATCTTATTGTTTGGTAATACAGTTGTGATTCGCTCAAAATAAAAATGGTTTGGCCAAGACTGGTTTCTCGTTCTTAGCCCAAACAAAGAACAGAGAGTTTTTAAATAAAATTGTTGACAAATAAAATTAATACTGTTATTAGAAGGATGAAGAAATAACATTTTAGATACTTAAACGTTTCGAAGAGCACCATTTCTCATCACATAACTGCCCTAGTACTTTAAGATGGTACACAGTTGCAGTTCAATATGAGTTTTTATGTCAATGAAAGGCGGTGCGAAGTCCAAAGTGTCTATTAGTGCTACTACAAAAAATTTTAAATATTAGAAACAGAAATTTTTTATCTCCCCTTGCGGTGCGGGAATCGAACCCACGACCTTCACATATCGCGTGTGCTGCTCTTACCAACTGAGCTAACCGCAAGTTATCGAAGGCGATGAAATTTTTCTGCTGTATCAACCGTTAGCCTCCGGTAAGGGCCCTCTGCCGAATATGTTTAGAACTACATACTTATCGGCCCGTGGTACATTCGTTGCAGAAATGTTTGAAAACCACGGAATCGAAGACACCTTGGCATCTTAATCGATTTTATTATTTTTATAGTACTATACGCCGTACGAGCGAACTTTAAATATTAGAAATTTGATTTCTAATATTTAAAGCTTGATACAGCAGAATTATTTCATCGCCTTCGATAACTTGCGGTTAGCTCAGTTGGTAAGAGCAGCACACGCGATATGTGAAGGTCGTGGGTTCGATTCCCGCACCGCAAGGGGAGATAAAATTTTTCTGTTTCTAATATTTAAAGTTCGCTCGTACGGCGTATAGTACTATAAAAATAATAAAATCGATTACAAAAAATTTCATCGAAGAAAGTAGATAAACAAAACCTAGCGGTAATAGGGGCCACCACCCCCTCTGCCATCCTCTAGATACGGGCATGAGTACGATGATGTACCTCTTTCTGCCGCCGGATGACGCTAGTGAAATGAGTATAGACGATTCTGGGGTTGAGTTCGCAGTGCATCAGCGTGGCGCCCTCGTAGTCCTTGATGTAGCCCTGGTACATGGCGCGCGGCAGCTTTATGTCTTTGCTGAACCCTTGCTTCTTGAAGTACCCTGCCGAATGAGGACCGTTGTATCAAACATCGATTTCATCGTATTCGCGTAGTGCAATGAGATATGGCTTACCTTATTTTGGTAAAATATAAGACGCTTACGGAAATAGGAACAATTCCTAATTTTAAACTAATCGCAAGCGCTCCTCGATGATTTACAGTCACGTGAATTCAAATGTATACCTACACCGTCATTTTAAAGTGAATCTTATGGTGTGGTCATCATAGCTCAACTGTTTAGATTTCGTTGCTCCTGACTGTACATACCAAAACTGGGTGTCTGTTTGAAGCGGGTCTATTATATTATCGGATATTCTATCCGATAATATAATAGACCCGCTTAGATAATTATATCTGTTTTCAGGGTGTTACAACCATGTTTTGCATCCATAAAAGCTGATATTTGTAAAATACTAAATCTACCTGAATGAAACAACAACAATTTTACCTTTATTTTTTAAGTATTGATGGCTTAACCCTCCTAGAAAAATACGAAGATATAAAAAATATTATTTTACATACTACGTACCTATGGCAAACTCGTCAGCGAAAGTCAGGAAATGCAAAATGTTGTTCCTGATATGGTAATCCTTCAGATGGTTCATGAGATGGGTTCCGTAGCCCTTCACTTGCTCGTTTGACGTCACTGCGCAAAATACGATCTCGCTGAAGCCCTTAAAATAAATTCACATATTTGGATTTTAGTTGCTATGCGGCAGACAATAAAAGTAGTGGTTAAAATAAAAAAAAATATAGGCTTTTGTAGACCATCCATTAAAAAGATCAGTGCCAGATTTTAATATTTGCCGCCAGTAGGCTGTTTTTCGACTTGTAATAGGCTGCTTTATAGACTTTAAGTTGAGGTTTTTATGTAGATCTTAAAAAATAAGATCTCCATTCATTGATGAAGGCTGTTGATGGTCTGATTTCATATTTCGATAGCAATACGTATAATAATACGCCATTGAATTAGTGCCATCGGCATCCCTATTCAAAAATGCCGGACTTGGATTTGAATTCGTAAACAATTTTTTTTCTCTTTCTTAACAAACACGATTGGACAGAGATATTTTCGCGCCCTGGATGATGTCCCATACGCAATACTCTCCATTGTATATTAGGGGTTCCAACCTATACACCCCTCGGCCTATATGATAATCTGACACTGACTAATAGTACAGTTTCTAATATAAAATGTGCCACTAATTGTGCGAAAATCACATTTATCCGTTGGTTGGTTGATTATAAAAAACAGTTTTTAGATAAATAGTTACGTTGATAAAGGCTTATTTTAGAAGTGGACTCATTATTCTAAACTAATCATTAATAAAAAGGACCTACTCACCTGTGAATGGAAAGTTCTGAAGCAAATTCCTCCAATCGGCCTGCCTTCTTTTATCAGCGCTAAAGTTTTGTGTTTCCTAAAACAAACACATCCATTAACGATAAGATTCAAATCAAATTTCATAGCTCCTAAGGGGTATTTGTGTTTAATATAAGCGAGCATGACAAAGACAATATAAGAAAGCCGCAGGTATGTAACAAGGCTTTGCAAAATAATACTCACGGATCAAAGACGAGTTGCGAGATATATTCTTTGGTCATTTCTGGAAGCTGGTAAGAGAACACGTTGTGCAGACCTGGGAATAGTCGTTTACTTAACATTTATCAAAATATTAATATATTAATAAGTCAGAGCTTAGGCAAAGAAGCTCAGCTAAGTCATTTAATAACGGATGCAAAATTTGTAACATGGGGAAGACCAAAGAAGGTGGTTTTGAGATTAACGGGTTCACGTATTTAGATGGATGGTAACTAAAATAGTTTTTTTTTTCAGATTTTGTTATTGTATTTTAATATTTTTTTCAAATAGTAGCAACAGTGTTAACGTCGACGATAGTGCTACAATGCCCAAAAATATGTAAGAATTTATATACATTTTTGAGACAGACAAAGGAATTAAATTGTAATACGATTTTTCAATAGATGTAAAAACGAATGTAATTAATTTTTTTTAATATCTTAATCAACTAGCTATCATAGAAATATCTGTTTTCGTGAACAAGACCGATGTATTTTCTTTAAACAGTTTCATTATTTATTAATTACTATTTTAAAAATAGTTTTCATATATACCATTATTTTACATTCACTCAGTTCGCAAATAAATGGCTTAAGTTCTTATTACTTTCTAGCCAAAATACCAGCTATGTTCTACTAAAAGGTATACTTACTATTGATTTTTGTAAAAGTTGTTCGCGATAAATACAAGTCTATCTATTGTTATATGGCTCACCTATGAGCCACAGCATGGTCTGCTTGTTGACGGGGCCGGTGAGCGAGTTGCCGATGACGTGGAACTCGATCAGCTTCCGCTGCTCCTCCAGCTTGGCAGCCTCGTCACGTGGGGCTTGCATTTGGAACAGCGCCTGACGGAACAACAGGTAGATAAACAAGAGTTGGGAGCCTTTTGCCTACCTAACTGTCCATGATGCGAGAAAGGGGGAAAACTTACACCCCTAATAACTACCAATAATATCTACACTGCGAACATTTTGTTTGCGTAGATCTTAGATTTTTTAGACGCACAGTAGCGATTGAAAAAAAGGCTTGGACAATACAAGGTGATGGTGAAACTGTGGATCTTCATAGAAAATCTTTGATTGAAGATACACTTAACGTGATCACGTGTTCACTCATTAGGTTAGTTGTCTGATAAGAAGTTAATGTAAATAAAAAAAATGTAAATAATGACCAGGATCAGCCACTACACGAAAAAAAAATTAACCAGTTATAACCTGTGTCATGTCCACGTCTGCTCTTCTTATTTAAAAAATTAATGCACATGAACATCATGTGTATTTAAGTTTATATTTTTCATATTTACGTTTTTACTGTCTGATTGTTTTTACTAGCTGCTAGTACAATGGTAAATAATGGACTTCAAACCACCGGATGGTCAATCCAGATGGCAATATCTTATCCACCTCTTGCTACATGATTGGTCTATTTTGAAGAGTCAAGTGAACAATCACGAAAGCCTAAGTACATAAGAACATAACATTTATTGCCATGATAACAAATTCCTAAAGACCGTGATGACACCAACAATCATAATCAATTCAACAGTTAATTAACTCAAATAAATTAAAAATGTCAAAACTACCTTCAAACTCAAACTATAGTGGTGAAATTCGTTTGTTTCTGAAATAAACTCGTGCAGACGGAAATGCGCTCACTGAGAGCAGATCTTATAATACTTACACATACTGAGTTAGATAACTTATAGTAATATTACAATCTTATCAAAGTTGGTCAGTACAGAGAGTTACTATTATTACTCGTCGACTCGGTTTTCAATGATAAAGACTGGAAGATTGATTTACTTTCAAATGTTGATATCGTTTTGCAAGAAAAGGACAGTCAAGACGTGGTATTTGGACCTTATCAGTAAGACTACCTTAGATTAGAAGGTTTACTGTTCACGATATTATTTTGAATCTTTCACACAATTCCTATACTACTTGTACTAGACTGCAGATTGTACCGGCTCATCACCAACATTTACAGGCTGTATTTACCATATTTCGATGATCCTTCGAGCCAGATAATATTCGTACCATTATGTTTGCTTAGAGCCTCTGTTAAAAAGTTTTACATTTCTTCGTTTGTTTGTGCTTGTAATTGCCGGTCACAAGCTATAGCTTGGTGGCCATACCAGGACCTCATCAGCATAAAAGCACTAAGGTATAAATGCCGTTACCCACGCGATTTTGAATTAGTTTCAGTAGAGATACAAGACATCTTTACGAAACGATTTCCAGATACTGTAACGCCATTTTAGGAAGAAATTTACTGGTCCTTCGAGCCCGATAGTTGCGTTAAGGTCTTAAACTACAACGGATTCATCACAGGGCATTCCACGCTACTTTCTTACCATTGAATAGTCAGCACCATACTACATAAAAACTATCATGGTCAAAAGTCAAAGAAAAAAAAGTCGGAGCCGTACATCTGGTGGTGACGTCATTCCCACTCTATCTTTATACTACGACCTGTCAGTTTGAGAGCTACGAATTAAGAGGTTTATTTACAACGGGGCCGCATAAATAGTTAGGATCGGTGATGGTGGCGACAAAATTGCTGGACTATAATTCTCTTTCGCGGTGTCGCTTGGTTCAGTCGCTTCAATAAGACCAAATCTACAGTATAGAGGTCTACTCACATCGGGGCCGCACATATAGTTGGGGTCGGTGATGGTAGCGACGATGTCGGCGACGGTAAGCTCGCTGACGTCATCGCCGGACTCGTCCACAACCCGCCGTCGCTTGGCACCCGTTGGCTGGTCGCCGGAGCGGGACTCCGCCCCGCGCTTGCCCTCCCTCACCCCCTCTTGTTTGATCGAGCCTGGAGATTTGACGTGACGTAGGAAACGGTAATCACATGTTAAGCAACAATGCTATTCATTACCTGTCGTATTCCTAGCAAAATGTTAATATTATTACTATCAGAGATTTAGTGTTGTAGGGCAGTATTTATAATTGAATTATACGGTGAACTATATATTATCTTCTTATATATAAAAATGAATCGCTGTTCGTTCGTCACGCTAAAACTCGACAACGGCTAAACGGATTTGGCTAATATTGGTTTTGAAATAATCCAGGGAAAGTTTATAAGATAAGAAAATTTGTAATAAATCTAAGCGTTAAGAAGTTCGTGAAAAAATCTGTTACAAATTTACTTGCGCCTTTTTTCTCTACCATTATTTAATTTTCATTTGTGCCAATATTGATTTGCAATGACAGTTTTTATGTCAATAAGTGTAACTGTATTTGCACGTAGGAACGTAAATAATATTTTCGAAACTGTTATTATATTACATAAAAACCAATATTGTTTTTAGGTACCTTTCAATTAGGATTGTCATATTATTTTTGTTATGTTCATGTTGGACTGTGAAATACCATCACCAAGAGATGAGTAACAAACGAATGTTGTCGATTGAATAAGGCTGAGATAACATGCGGTTTTGATGGTAACTCCAAAATGATACATATTATATTAGTTTGATGTGTGGTGTGATGTTAACAGGAATAGCCAATGTCACTGTTTACATAAACGCTTGGCAATCCAAAAATTAAAAAACGTTCGGAGTGACCTACTAAGTTCACAATTATGTACACTATTACTTGGAGATAATACTATATTCCAATATAACTTATTAGTTGTCAAGTCGGATACATTTATGCAATAAAAAAATCTATGTAGTTTTGTAACGATTGTCCTTTATCGTATTACTTTCAGAATTTTCATTTTTCTTTCGTTAGATGCCATTTTTTAAGCAGTAAAGCATATTAAAATCATTACGTGCAAAAAGACGTAACGATTCTAATATGAACCTTGCGGTAAAATATTTAGACTTCAAATTAATTTAAAACTTTAAAAATTCACTGGTAGATGTT
The DNA here is from genome assembly GCA_037074685.1 of Glyphodes pyloalis. NCBI lineage: Eukaryota > Metazoa > Arthropoda > Insecta > Lepidoptera > Crambidae > Glyphodes > Glyphodes pyloalis. The sequence continues at coordinate 354,917 of JAYKKO010000051.1, forward strand.
ATAAAATTGTAAGAAAGTAAGAGGTACAGTCACGTACAATAAAAATTACACAAACGCATTTTAAAATGAACCATATGGTAAAGTCATATAACATTTCATTCGCTGTTAACATTTCATTGCCAGTGATTGTACATAACGTAAGAATTCGCCACCATTGTTTGGTAACGCAATATAGATTACCCCCATAGTATCATCTCCAGTTCGCGTTTTACCGAAGATGTGCCAGATCCACGTAGGATGTTCCCTGGGCAACAGACATTACCTGAGGACAGCGAGACAGTGGTGAAACCGTCCTTACTCTCGCCCGTGGCGGTAACCCGCTCGAACTCGCCGCGCCGCGCTGTGTGCACACAAACACGGGTCACACACACATTACACCATCACGACACTCATACACAATAACGCCGATAGTGAAGCGTACTACTTTATCAGATCAGACGTCGAAAAGGTGGAAAATTGTACCTCTTCTATTATTCTGCAGGCCTAGTATGCGAGTAAGAAATGTATCGTTTTCGCAGAAACAAGCGCCGAGTCTTTACGTAGATAAGAAGTCAATAGGAATAAGAACCGTGATTTTCAACCAGTCGCAAGTGCTTCTGAGCTACGATTATTTGGCACTTTCGAATTCAAATGTGTTAAGCAAAAGTATATGTTGTGTTTTAAAAAAAAAATGCATTGACCACAATGTACGACAATGTTGCACCTTACTTACACCTTTTCTGAATGGCACAAATAATATATTTCGTTACATAATATTTTTTTAAATGAAACATTAGGATTCGTCACATAAAATTCCGGTCGATTTTTAATTAACAATTCTTAAGATTGTGCGTCTATAAGTGAGGTCCATTGGATTAACCAAACCACTGTGGCTATATTTATTACATCGCTAATACTAGGCCTACAGGCGTTAAATGTTTTATTTTATGACATATTTTCAATTTTGCATTACATACGCAGTCTATAAATTGGGTACACATTTCTGTTTTAAAAACAAACGGCTAAATTTTCTTATATAAAAAATAGAACGTGCGGTTTTAGCTTACTTCCTAAAATAAGTAACTAACTTTTTTGATGTGAAAACGTAAGTAAAAATTAACAGTCCAATATTATCCTTATTCTTAAATTAACAATTACTATTTCACCACTAAATAAAACAATTTGAAATGCCAAGCGTTCACTAGCAGTGCAAGTATCAGGCTGTTTGCCTACCTGAAATAGAGGTCAAGTCTGTGGATGCATGAAATGTGTTGCGATATGTTCCTCCGGGTTAGTATGTGAAATGCATGTTAGTAAGCACAGCATGAATTTAACAAATGAAGTGATTGTTTTTGCGCTAATAATAACATGTATATGTCTGTTTATATAAAGCAAAACAGATGATGTAATGAACCCAGAGCTGCTAGATATTGTTTATTTTCTAAAAATCAAAATGCAGTTACTACGTAGGACTCACAATACCTCCAAGTTAGAAAGAGAGATAAGAAATAGGGTTGTCTTACTTTAATTTCTCTAGGTATATTTTTAACTTCAGCCGGATTATAATAAATAATTAATTGGGAGCTCTTTTATACTATATATTACTTTTTTATTATGTTTACCACATTTTAAGTCGATTTTGCTACCTCGTACTTAGTTTTAGCCTTCCTTTTCGACTTAGCAGGTGTATACAGTTTATTAGATACAATACTGCTGTTATAGTGTTACTATTACCCATGGTGCCATCAATTGGCTACTTGACAGTTTTTGAAAAAGTATTGTAAAATGTGCGCCCGTTCATTTTAGATCACAAGCAATTCGATTTATCTGGAAATAATCTAAATAACCAGAGAAAAACAAGATTTTGTTTAACACATTTAAAAAACGCGCGAAAACGCCTAATCGCGTCATTGTTGCAATTATGACGTCAATGTCCTAGACAACGAACCGATACGCATAGGAACGACTTAATTAAGATAAAAGGAAAATGTTTCAATAAATTCTTTATAGGATTAGAGACACAATAATTCAATTTAATCGGTAAATAATCATTGTTTCGCCACATTAAATAAATAATTTTCGCCGACAGCTGTCATTTCCGAATTGCAATGGTTGTTTCCTTTTCGGTTCTTTTGTTCCACAGATAAAAAAACTAAAATAAAATACTAACTGTGCTTTTAATTAAAAAGTAAAAATGTAAAATGATTACTTAACTAATAAGCTAACATATCTAACACTTTTCATATTTTATTGTTAACACTGTCAAGTAGCCAATTGGCGATAAGAGTTGTGGGGGTTTTAGTAGATACACAGTAAGGCTTCCGCCCCCCCCCCCTCATTTAACAAAGCATTTAACCCCCTACGAAAAGTGAAAACAATGATTGATGCCTTTCATTCAACAGAAAATAAACAACTTTTGCAACTACAGGTTCTTAATCCATATGGCGATGTTTATTTTGTACCATTAATGTTATTATCATCACAAAGTATAGACCAGCATCAATAATGCAATACAATCAGTCTCAAACATATACATTATAATTTGCATGATATGTATACTATTTTTATATTTTTGATGCAAAATAAATATATTTATTATTTTAACGGTATGGTTGATTGCATCTTATTGACACGGATTGTACATAATGACAAAACAATAGAAAAATAATTGAATTTTTTGTTACTGTACCCTGAACTTCGTAAGTTATCAATTAAAGTTTTGGCAAAATTATCGGTCGTTATAAGTCATCTTTTCCCGATCCCTTAAGAATGATGACAATGGATTACCCTCAATGCATGACAATTGCAAGCAAGATTACCCAGTGGTTCTATTTACACTCACCATTAAAACTTAATTGAATATGAAGAAATGTAATGAAATACCATAACCAAACCATCACCCAATCAAAAAAAGATAACAACAAGATGATACAGTAAGGCATTCTGGTCTCAAACTCACTGGTCTTATTGTCTAGAATCGCTTGAAGGTGGTGGTTGGGCGGCATCTGCTTAAAGTCCGGGTCCCATATTGGTGAATTAGCGCTGAATATCTCTTCTTCAAGCAACGCCAGGAAGCGAGGGAAGTGTGTGAGCACTAGTACCTGGGTAAAATAATGATATCTGGTAATTTCGTATGATTTGTAGGAGTTTCTCACTATAATCGTGTATACTCGTTTATATTTTTGTATAGCTTTTGACAATGTTTTCTTACTATTGATTCTTATCAACTCAGGATACTATGGTAGTTTAAACAATAACAGCAAATAAGAATGGTTTTCTATGAAAAATGAGCAAGACCTAACAGCAATGTTTCATCATTTACATAAAGTTAGGGGTACCGCAAGGTGATGTTTTTGGCCCATTATTGCTTTTGGTTTCAAACTGAAATATTACGGTTCTAGATTAACTGTAATCGAAGTTAGCAAGGTATTTTTGTAATAATATCTATAAATATTCGACAGTACATATTTATCGCTTGGTAACCAGACTTTTTATTTTTCTTTTCGGATTATGGGTTAATCTACAAACCCGTTTCTCTGGCGGCATGCGGTCACGCTCCGAATGGCACTTGTCCATGAGCTGGCGACACACGGACTTGAACACGGCGCGCAGCAGAGTGCGCCCGAACACAAGCGACGTCTCGTAGTGCGGCAACGAGTCGCAAAACGCGGGCACGTGACAAAACACCAGCCATCTGTGAAGTATAGGATCAGTAAAATGGCGTAGTGTTTGAGTAAATGGTAGATACAAAGAGTTGGGATGATTGAGTAAAGGATCTACTACAATAATACAATGTGAAGAAGAATTATCTATTTATGGATATATGTAGCAGATTACATAAGGCTCATTTGAAAATAATAAGTTAGTAAAACAAACCTGGTAAAGTTTATCTGGTACGCTGATATATCCTCTGGGTTTGATACTTGCTGTAATACAAAAACAAATATTTATAAAAAAAATCTCAAAAGAGTGAATTTTTTTTTTTTAAAAGGACAAGATAACATACATTGCTCTGATTCTATGGTAAGTAGCTAAAGCACTTGTGTTACAGAAATCAGAAACAACGCCGGTACCACAACACCCAGACCCGATAAAATATAGAAAAGTTCGTTTTCCATATTGACCCGACCGGGGATCGAACCCGGAACCTCAGAGATGGCGCGACGCTTAAGTCCGGCACGCTGGCCTCTCGGCTATGGAGGTCGTCAAAATTAAAATTATATACATAATAGTTTTTATTAAACAATGCAGTTACAGAAAATTAATTAATGATAAATTATGGTATAATTTAGTGGGTCTTATCGCTTAACCAATACTTTATTGTTTTTCATTTGAAACGAAAAGACTATTTATTTGTTTTACTGATTGGTCACGGTATTAAAATCTTAAAAGTATTTTTTGCACTAGCCCCGAGTTTTTTATGTTATTAACGCTATTCTGAAGGTCTTTCATAAGACATTAGCCAAATTCCTCTGTGGCATACACGTAAAAAACATGATTGATTAGTCAAATTAATGAAAGAAATACTTCAATATTTAAGCTTATTTTCGAGGCGATTGATTGACCTTCATAAATTCAAAACAGGACTAACCAATTTCCTAACACTAGGCGCCTCAAAGTTCCAATGGTTGAAACAATGCAGGAACATCTTGGCCAAGTCGTACATGGTCTGCCACTCGCGCTGCGGTAGGGTGTGGAACTTATAGAGCACGAAGTTGGTGATGGCCTTCGCGATGGAGGGCCGCTCGAACGGCGGCTGTCCCAGGGGACCCTCGATGCGGGGAGCGGTGCGCGTCAGGATGCATTTGCGGAGTAACTGCAAACCAAAGGGGTGGAATACTTGCAGTTCGATATAAGTTCTTATAACAACGACACAAGGGCGATACAAAGTGTAAAGTGTATCAGTTTGGCGGGATTTAGACTAAGCGAAAACACAGATTGCAAACCGACTACCACAATTGGCTACGTGACAGTGTAAACAATAAAATATGAAAAGTGTTAGATATGTTAGCTTATTAGTAAAGTAATAATTTTACATTTTTATTTTTTAATTAAAAGCATAGTTAGTATTTTATTTTTGCAAAATAAATTTTACTTTTTTTATCTGTGGAACAAAAGAACCGAAACGGAAACCACCATTTCAATTCGGAAATGACAGCTGTCGGCGAAAATTATTTATTTTAATGTGGCGAAACAATTATTATTTTACCGATTAAATTGAATTATTGTCTCTCTAATCGTATTAAGAATTTATTGAAACATTTTCCGTTTATCTAAATTAAGTCGTTCCTATACGTATCGGTTCGTTGTCTAGGACGTTGACGTCATAATTGCAACAGTGACGTGACTTGGCGTTTGCGCGCGCTTTTTAAATGTGTTACACAAAATCTTATTTTTCTCTGGTTATTTACATTTGTTCCAGATAAATCGAATTGCTTTGGATATAAAATGAACGGGCGCACATTTTACAATACTTTTTCAAAAACTGTCAAGTAGCCAATTGGCAATGTAAACAGATTGATATTTATTGTTATCAAAGTAAATAAATTATATAAATGTTTGTAACAAAGATAAATTAAAACCGATTGAATTAGATTAATTAATACTAACTTATTGAATCCGATTACATTTCACTCTAACTTGAAGCACCAATCACTTGTGCATTATTGTAGTTATGACAAATATTACACAAACCACCTTTCCGTAGCTTAGTGTGGTTAGGCCAATTTTTGATCAACATTTTTAATTGTCTGTTATTCTTAGCTATAGAAATAATTTCAAAGTTTGCACAAAAAGGAACTTTTGCCTGCAGAGAGCAACAATATGAGATTGTTGCTCTCTGCAGGCAAAATAATATACCCCCAAAGACTTGTGCACTCATAATAGTGCGATCGTTTACAGTCTGAAAATTAATTTATGCAGCATATGAATTTAAATTACCTTAAATAAATAATAATAAACTCTTTTGGTGTCGTGATCATCTTCTCTGTGCATGGACATAAAGATGTTCTCTACATCCACCACTGCTCCCAGTAGACGGTTCACTTCGGTCACTGGCAGATTTTGCAATTGAGTCACATGTTTCTCTGAAAAAAAAAATTTTACTGATGAGTTTCATACAAAGCTTATTTTCTAACGCTCTACTTATTAAAAATGGGACTAGGATCTGTTCCTTGTTTAATTATCACATGCAATTTCTTTATTAAAAACTAACTAGGTTTCGCATATGTATGATCCCGGAATTTTTTTATTTCTTTTTGCAAAGCTTGTGCTAACAATAAAATTATGAATACAAAAATAAGTTTAAAATCAGTCTCACATTGGTGCAACCTATTGTAAAATAACAATCTTATATTGAATTTAAACTACAATATACCGGTTCGCACAAAAACCTGAATCTGATTGTGAATTAATTTATTTATGTTATTATTTTTGATGTATTTTTTTGTATTAATCATGGTATTTATGTTTCCTGTTTATTGCTTCAATAAATATTTTGCACGGTCGCACCCATTTCTCGATATCTTCTATCTAAAGGTTGTCTGAAAGAGATTGCTTTCTAGCAATAAGACCGCCTAAATTGTAGAAAATATCTTTATTCATGTAAGCTTCACAAAAGCACTTATGAATAGTGTACTTATGTCTGTTAAACTATTTTCTGTGCAATAAAATGTATCTATCAATATGACAATGTTTTGGATATAATTTTTCTCACCTAAAATATGGTTACAGTTCCGACAGGGGTCATTGAAGCTAGCCAGGGGCTGATTATCAGCTCGACCATTGTTTTTCCCTGGCTGTTGTGTGACCGGTGTCTTCCAACCATTGCAATTGCAGTCCGGTGTCTGGAAAAATGAGGCACACAATAATATTTATTATACCATTACAAGTTTTGCTCGCTCTCAATGAATGATGCTTGGAGATGATGAAGATGATGAAAAAGATGCATGAAAATTTCATTTTATATATTACCATCAAAATCAATTCATTAATTATTGTAGGTTACAATTTACACTTAGTAAAAAAGTAACTCATATTTAATCTTTAATCACATATTCAGATTTTCTTCCTTAGATGTACCATAAGTCTTAGAAGTAACACCTAGTCCTGCTTATTTTGATGGTCATAATCAAAATTAGCAGGAACTTAAACAACATTCACAACAAATGCCAACTGTAGTATTCTTATATGGCAAGTGAAAAGGCTTGCTTTTTTTAAAAGTCAGGTAATTTAAATGCATGACCTCCATTTTGTGGCTCGCTCACAATTATAAGACCCTTAAACTTTAAATCGTAAGGAATTGATAACATAAATTTTATTTTTTTTATTTTTTCGTTATACTTGACAAGAACACTAAATGCCTTGTGCAGAGTGTAACAAAACTTACTCTTTTCAAAATTATTATTGTACCTGACAACCAGAGTAAATTGCTAATTTCAGTAATTTCTTATTGTGCGGCCAATTGTAGACTTGCTCCTTGCGTTGCTGAATGCGCTGCAAGTTGGACTGCCGTGACGCCTGGCCCTCGCTGCCTGCCGGAGTGGCCGCACTGCTTGAAGCTGTGTCATCGGTGTTTGCACCCGATGTTGCTGAAATAGTTGGATTATTTATTGAATAATAAACATGTTTCAATATACTATACATCAGTACATGTTAGGGATTATTAAAATTTTATCAATGAATTAAGATTGTAAGATCCAGAACTAGACACAATAGGACATCAATTGTGTCTACATTGAAAAGGATGTTTGGTCTTTGGTTAAGGTTATGAGCTTATTGTACACTAATGCTGCACGCTTTAACTATGAATATAGTATATTCACCATCAGATATATTGGAGCAGACAAAGTGACCAAATACTTCTGAACAGTTAAAAATGTCAAAAAGTTCCATACACTACAAGTTACCATAAATATCTAAACATTCATTACTTCAGTAATATCGGAGCAGATGCTAGTCAATAATTTCTATACACACAAGTAACCAATAATATCTGAACACTTATAACGTTAATATGTGTCACGCACGTCATGTGTCTCATTTAGCTATCTGTGTAGATGACATTCCGATATTATTGGTAACTTGTAGTGTATGGAACACATTGAAATTTTTAACTGTTATAAGTATTTGGTCACTTTATCTGCTCCAATATATCTGACGACGACTGTACATTTCGATGTTTTGACTTTTTTACCAATTTAAATGTTGGTATGGGAAAAATCTAAAATTAAATATTAATAAACTTTCATCACAAGCAAACAACTGTTGCATAGACATTTTAATCAAAATTATGTTACATTTTGTTTTAGAATTCGATATTTTGTCATCAATTTTGAATGTCCATGTAATGTTTCCTTAAGATGGTAGTGTAACTAACCAAAGCAGGAGTAAACAGTATAAAATTCGATAAAATTCGCAATTTCAATACTTAAGTAAACTGTATTGTATTGAAATTGCGAATTTTATCGAAATGTATATAAAATAGAAACTGACGAAGCCCCAAGGTCTGAGTTATTAATAATCCTGTTTATTTAAAAAACTTCGCATGATACTTTAGCACAAGAAAGCCGTGTAAAAATCAGCTGTTTCATCCATGTTTTTAGGTACTTGCCCAATGGTTTTAAATTTCCTTAGTAGCACTCGTACCATTTTAGTTACGTATTCAAACTTAAAAGAAATGAAATAGACGCTCTTAGTTTTCCAATATTTGTTGAATTGTTTATTTATTTACCTTCATGTCCATGAGTTTGTGAAGAATCCGCCTCGGTGCTTGTCATCGCGAGGGAACTTATTTCTTCAGACATTAGCTACAGTATACACTTGTAATTTTGGTATTACACCACACTCTTAATTTACTACTTTAAAACATTGTTTTTACAACCATTGATCTCACTAAATTAACATTATTAGCACAAATACTGAGCAATTCACACAAAATCGATCGACGCCACAACAAAATGTCAATCTCGCACCACAGACAAGGGAAATTATGATGTCTCTGTCATAGTAGACCATAGACATAGAATACTATTTTGGTTGGTAGTTTTGAAATTAGTGACAGTTAATGAACCAATGAAACGTCAGAAAGTTCAACGGTGAATACATGGACTTAGTTTATAATATTAGGTCCATGGGTGAATAACAGATATTTTTTTTTTTTTTTTTTTTTTTGTTTTTTTTTGGCTCTGCACTGTCTGTGCTTCAGCCACGGACTGAGTTTATTGAAGACATTACAAGATAAACAAAGGTAAGGAAACGTATTGGAATTTCGGAAAAACGGACGGAATTTGGATAAAAGGATCAGGTAGGTAAATATTTCGTTATTATAATTTTATGTTATTGTTATAAATAAATATAGCTATTAATCTATATACATTAATATCATTTGTTATTAATAAACTATTTACAGAAGTAGGAAAAGGAATCTTAAGGGATAGGAGATGGGACAAAAAAGAGGAGTGTTCATATAAAGGACATGAAAAGAAAATATGGTTCAGATCTCCAACGTCAGTACCACATTCGCAGATGTCACTGGACACAATATGCATTCTAGCCAAGTGGGCGGGAGTGCACACGTGACCAAGTCTCATTCGAATCAGAATGGAAGTAGCAGATTTTGATAAACACATTTTTGAAAACCATGGCTTAGCTGGAATAAAAGGTTGAATGTTCTTGAATTGCTTTCCTTTGCTTTGACTACTACTTTCCCAGATTTCCTCCCAAGAAGACTTAAGATAAGAACTAGGAAGAGCAGCCAAATCATGGCAGTAATTTTTATATGGAAAGAGATCACCACAATCCACCGCATCTTTGGCCAGGCCGTCAGCTATTTCATTTCCTTCAATATTCTTATGGCTTGGGATCCAAACGAAATTTATACACAGGTTATTCAATTCACACTTATGTAATAGTTTTCTACATTCAATAATAATGGGATAAGTAGTGTTGTTTTTAAAAGGGAACTTTTCTAATGCTTGTAATGCACTTTTAGAATCTGAAAATATAACAGCTTTATTCAATTTTGCAATAAGTGCATATTCTATTGCTTTGAACAGACCAAAACATTCACCTGTGAATGTAGATGTTTCAGGAGGTAATTTTACTTTTTGGACAATTTTATATTGCTGATGATATACTCCAACACCAACATGCCCAGAAACATCCTTTGAGGCATCACTATATAAGTGGTGCCAATCATTCCAATCTTTGTCTAATATAAATTTAAAATGAATACCAACATTATTGTCATTTTTAGACACACCAAGATTAAAATGAATGATGGGGGTTAAAATAAGTGATTCAAAGCTGGTACAAAATATAGGTAGGTATGTAGATCTATGTATTGGGGCATGAATAGAAACAAACTTTCGGAAGCTAATTACTACACAAGGCGGATTTTTATGAGTCCAATAAGGCGCAGTTTCTATAAGATCTGCTAACAACTTTAATTTTTCAAAAAGGGGATGGTTATAGAATTGAAAAGCACGAAAAATGTATCTGTCACAAAGATATTGCCGTCTAAGTCTCAAAGGAGGATCAACACATTCCACCTGAAGTGCATTTCTAGGACTAGTCTTCATTGCTCCTGTTATTATACGAAGTGCCTTTGACTGAATTCCATCGAGTTTAGCCAAGCCAACAACATTACAGGGCTCTAAGAAATACATGGCGTAATCAAGAACGCTTCTGATGATGGCATTATATAAAAGCTTCAGAGAGAAAGGGTGAGCCCCCCACCAAACTCCTGCGACGCACCTTAATATATTTAAATTTCTTTCGCACTTTGCAGTTACATAGTAACAATGAGGAGTACCAGTTAGTTTACTATCGAGTATTATACCTAAAAATTTTGCCTCGTTTTTAACAGGTATAACTGAATTATCAAAATAAACTGAAATTGGCGGAGGAAGGCGCATTCTAGAAAAAAGAACAACAGAGCTTTTAGCGATTGATAAATTAAGTCCATTACTCTCTAACCAGTTTTTTAAAATCAAAAGTGCAGATGATAGAGATGAACTTAAAGTCTCTATTGATCTACCCGGAACATATAAGAGCAAGTCATCCGCATATTGTAAGGTATGGACATTATTATCGTTATGAAGAGATGGCTCTAGATCATATGAGTAGATATTAAAAAGGAGTGGGCTCAATACGGAGCCTTGTGGTAAGCCACTCCAAACTAATCTTGACTTAATAGATCCATCTTGGAATACACTTACTGATCGTTCTGATAAAATGTTTATGATAAAATGTATTAACAGTACGGGAACTTTTAATTTACTAAGTTTAGATTTTAAAATGGGTAGCAAAACACTATCGTAAGCACCCTTAATATCAATGAAGGCTGCAAGCAGTGATTCATTTCTTGAAAAGGCTAATCGTATATCAGTAATTAGAATACCAATACTATCCATTGTGCTTTTTCCTTTCCTAAAACCATACTGGTTCTTACCGAGAAAGCCGTTACTTTCAATATACCATTCTAGGCGATTCTTAATTAAATGTTCCGCCAATTTCATCAGAACCAATGAAAGTGCAATAGGACGAAACCCTGACGGATCTGAATGAAGCTTATTAGGTTTCAAGATAGGAATCACCTCTTGGGACCTCCATGATATAGGGACTGTACCGTTTTGCATAATGGAATTTATTAAATTTAGGTAATATGTTAAACTGCATTCACTCAAGTGACAGAAAAATGAATACGGTATCCCATCCTTTCCTGGCGCAGAGTCCTTGACATATGAAAGAACCCCTTTCAGCTCCGACATACTAAATGGTGCATCTAATTTAGATAATTCATTATTCAAGAACAAAGGCAATCTATTTTCAAATACAAGGCTTTGTGGTGTAGAAGGAGGGGCCAAGTTATCTAAAAATTCTTCGATTACTGAGTCGCTAATAATTGCAGTTTTAGGTTCCTTAAAGATCGACCTGAACCTTCTTATATTGGACCATACAACAGAAGGAGGAACGTCTGGACTTATATTAGCACAGAAAGCCTTCCACCCATCCCACTTTTTTTTCTTAAGTAACTTTTTAACCTCTTTATTTATTTCCACAAGTGAATTAAAATTATTAGTTGTGGAATGAGTCGTATAAATTTTCTCAGCTTGTTTACGTTTTTTAACCGCCTCAGAACATTCACTATCCCACCAGGGTGGAGGAGGAATACCTCTTAGTCTAGTTTGTTTGATGGGGAAAACTTCATCAGCAGTCTTAATCAGTAAAAGAGCTAAAGCTTCAGCACATTCAGAGTGATTATTACTTTGTACAACTGGTAATGATGAAATTTTTTCCGCAACTTGTTTTTGGAAAGTATACCAATCAGCCTTATGGAGTTTATATTTTAAACGAGGATTATGCGAAGGGCACTGTTTACCTAAAAAGTTTGGAAAGGTGATAAGAATGGGAAAATGATCACTTCCATATGTCAAAGATAAAGTAGACCAAATAAGAGAGGATGCCATACTTGGAGAGCAGATGGAAAGGTCTGGAACACTAACTCCCTCATGTGGCTGAGAGCGGCGAGTTCGTACGCCAGTATTTAACAAACATAGATTAGTTTCATCTAAGATATCTAAAATCCGTGCCCCATAATAATTGGACGTTGAGCTACCCCAGGAACTATGCTGTGCATTAAAATCCCCCATTACTAATATAGGCTTAGGAAGTTGTTGTAAAATATTTTCAACTTCATCATAGATGACAGTGGAAGGATGTGGAATATATATAGATACAAAAGTGGTGTTATTAATACTAACTGCTATAATTGAGTAATCACTATTATGCTGGGGTAATGGTATATGATTGAATGGAATATAATTGTTAATAAGAAGAGCCACTCCGCCATACCCATCAGATCTATCTTCTCTGATAGATACATACCCGGAAATCCGAAAGTTAACTTTGGGTAAAAGCCAAGTTTCTTGTATAGAAACTGCAAATGGCTTGTATTTATTAATTATATGAATAAGGTCGCTCTTTTTATTGTTCACACTGCGACAATTCCACTGGACTACTTTGTCCATTTATATTACTAATCATATTACACAAAACATTGGCATCGTTGGACGGTAAAGAAGAAATATTACTACATTTATTTAAAGTTTTAATTAATGTGATTATTAGTTCCTTGACAGAAAGATTACTTAGGTCGTCAGGTTCTGCACTAGATAAAGCACACCCATCTTCAGATGTAGGAATGCTAAAGTTTTTAATTAGTGTATTGTGAGCAGCAACCTCATATCCTTTTATTTGTTTAGGGGGTACCTTAGGTTTTAAAAATACTGTTTTTTTATGTGAGGTTATTTTATTACTATTCAAAGAAGTAGTAGAAGTGGGAATATTTGGATTTATGGTTGTTGTGGCAGTTACCACGTCTGCATATGTTTTGGTGAGAGGAGGATGGATTTTTTGAGCTTCAGCATACGTAACACCATTTTTTGCCATTGTTTCTTTGATTGCGCGTTGTCGTATGAATTCAGGGCATTTCTTATTGATAGCAAAGTGTGGACCAGAACACAAGCAACAAGTGACAAACTCTTCGTCTATATTACAGTTGTCACCTGTATGTCCCTGTCCACACTTGAAGCATCTAGGTGTAGATCGGCATTGCGCTTTAATGTGTCCATAACGACAGCAATTAAAACATTGTACAGTGGGGTAAATGTATAAACTCACAGGTAAAGAATTATAGCACAGGAACACACGTTGAGGCAGAATCTGTCCATCAAAAGTAAGCACAACCGTTTCAGTTGGTATAAATTCAGTCTTTCCGTGAACAACACTCTTTTTATTAAAACGTCTTACTTTTAAAATATTTCCTACTCCCTTTGAAACGGATATATTTTCCTTAATTTCGTCATCGGTCCAGTCCACAGGAACTCCGCGAACTACACCCATGCGAGTAATGTTTGACACAGGTATGAATGCTTTGTATCTGTTCAAGCTTAAAGTTTTACTATTGATAAACTTGTTAGCATCATCGTGATTAGAAAAAGCAATGGTAAGACGGTTTCTCCCAATTTTTTTTAAACTTCCATTTACTATATTTCTAAAAGAGTTTTTCTTAAGGAAATGACCAAATGCAATTGGGTGGATGGTGGTGTTTTCAGAATGTTCTGGTAGCTCTCTTTGAACATGTACTACAAATGGAGCTAAATCAGATTGTTGGTAAGTTAATCTACCTACTGACGATGGCTGACGAGAATTTTTATCAACAATGGTAGACGGAGGAGTTGACACCATACTTTCCTTTGATTGCATTTCATTGTCATCAATTACGGGCTGCAACACGTTACGATGTTCATTATCACTACTAGTTTTACAATTACAGTCCATTTCGTCACCTACAATCCCTATTGAAGACCTATTCTTTCGCTTTCGCTTATTGCAATGTTTGCATACTGAACGATTCGAAGAGCGCTTGCGCTTTGAGGTTTTCATTTTATTCGATTCTGACCCGTCTGTATCGAGGATAGATCCCTCTGATCCCGAACATATAGTTACATAATGCGACACCTGGGGGACTGTGCCCCCAGGGTCCTCGGGCTCGTTCATCTACAAGTTATGTTTATAAGATTGACTCACCCAGTGCAAGAAGAGTAACACTAACTAGTATAAATACACAAATTTACTTAAATATTTACACAATAACTACTTATCTGATCCTTATTTATAATTAAAATAATAAAAGTTTTCACAAGTCAGAAAAAAAGACAACCGGCCGAACCGACGTTTCCCGCGCTTTTCCGAACAGATATTTAAAGCCTTTGTCTCACCTTTCTTTAGTGTTGCCAGTTGGCCATCTCATATTCCCCATAATCTAAAACGAAGTTGCCCAAAATTCGGGTATATAAAGATAATAAATAAAGCCCCAAAATTTAAAAACATTACGGTTCAGTCCTGTTCCGGGCGAACATTATGTAGTTCACAAAATGAATCAGACATCAATTATAGCCCTTAAATAATTAAAAACTAATCGTGTTTAAATAATAATAATTTATTTTGCTGGATAACAAATCTCTAAATAATAATTCGTCCATAGCCAGATTTCTCACTTCAGCTGTCCCTCTAAATAAAAAAAACGTCCAAAGTTTACAGGCCCTATAGGTATTATGGTTAGCGCGTTTAGCTGTTGGATCGAGGGTCGTGGATACGATGCTTCACTAGAGCAAACTTTCATTTGATGAATATTGTGTTTGTTCTGTAGGTACTAGAGTGTTTAAATGTACCTACCAATATTTTATGTATGTTCATGAAACACCAACGTATTTTTTTTGACGTGATTACGATAAGTACTTAGTTAGCTACTTAGGTATGTTGTAAGTTTGAAAATACTTCAATCTAGAGTCAGCACGTGAGACTACTGATAGATTTTGGATTTTAACCCATAACGCATACTTATTTAGAAGTGAAACTGTTTTTAGAGTAGGTAGTAATGTAAAATTGCTATTATAATATAAGTGGTCCCTACATACTTTACTAAGCCAAGAATTCCTTTGCAAAACCGATAACTTACGACTACGACTCGTCTGGCCCCGAGAAAATTAGGCTTTAATATTTTATCTTCCGCACGGGTAACAGACTTTTCGTTCCATTACGCAATTGCCGATGATCGGGACCGATTTGTGATCAATTCAGGCGTTAACATAGTTACTAATAATAGTAAGAGATATGGTCTAATAAATAAATACCTTCCTCTGTGAATAATTGTGATGGACGTGTAGGTACCTAAAATGTTGGATAAATAATATTTAATCCTCCTATGTATATTAATAGTTTGGATGTTTGTATGTCTGTGTAAATGTTTGTTACTCTTTCACGCATTGTGGTAGTTTGACAGATTAGATTCTTGAATAACATAAGTGATACCTACTTTTTAACGAAATCCGAAAAAAAAAACCGCAAGGAACAACTAGGAAACCAAAATGTGTTGCCGGCTATAAAGAAAATAGAAAGCGATCTTGTAAAAGTCCGACGTTTATGATCACATTATAGTTACAAAATATGGATTCCTATTTATCTACCTAAATATAATTTAATTGACACTTTTGTTACTTATGCACCATAGAGTATAGTCAGCACAAGACGGTAAACACCTGTAGTGTAAGATAAGCTTAGGTGAAAATTTGGTTGCTGACCATAGTTCTGCTTAAAATAACCGAAAGGATTTATTTACTCGCCACTCGCTAGTAGCAGGTAGGTATCACGCCAACACACGGGCGATTGACTCTCTAATTAACTAAATGATTGATGTTAGCTTAATGGTAAACTCCTTTATGGATGAAGGGATTACTTAGTCTCGGTATTTAGGTATTCTATTGTCTTGTAAACAGTCAAGTCCAGCTAGAAAATGAAATAGTTTTAGTGGTTTAACTATTCACAGATGCAGCTATGCTACAATTTACATACTAATTTGTCTTTACGTACCTAATAATAATCGATTACTGTTTTTGTTCATGTTGTAGGAATTTTTTGTTATCATAATTGAGTACTTAACATTAGTCAATGAATGAGGCCGTTACTTTTTATTGCGCTGTGTACTTATTGCCCTCGCATAAAATGAATAGAGACAATGGCTACAAAGAGTTCAATAAAACATCCAAAACTTTATGTATAAAAATTTTCGTTTTTGATCATAAAAACGATGTTGATAAATAAAAGATGATGTGTAAATTTTTGTATAGAAGAATAGAATAGAATTCGTTTATTTGCTTTTGAGTAGGGTACACAGGAGATGACATTAGTTAAAGTACATAATATTTAGACCGCCCATTCAGCCGTCAACAACAGCATGCAAAATACAATTACAATTAATGACTTACAGTAGTGTACATAAAAAAAAATCAGTTATATTATATATTTAGTTTTTAAAATTGAGAAATTCTTGGAGAGAATAAAATCCATGCATAATAAGCCAGGCGTGCAATGTGTTTTTGGTGAGGGAAGGTCGAGGTATTCTTCTTAGTAAAACTCCGTAGAAGGTGTAGAAATGAATGTTATTAATTGTAAAATATGTTCAGCTTATATACAAAAATGTGTCGTATGAGGACAGCTTCTGACCAATAGAATGACTGATCCTTCTGATTGGCAGATGGTAAAATTGTTAAGAAAAAGTTTTGGCGCGCGCGCCCGCGCTCAACGAAACTGCCTCACCAGAGGGCGCTGGCGCGGTGCGCGCGGGCGGTTAGCAAACTGTCGCTTGCTTTTTCTCGTCTCTGATTGGCCGATGCTAAAAGGGCGCGCGCCCGCACTTGTCGAGGTAGTCTTGGCGCGCGCGTGCGCGCGTGTTCTGGGAAATGTGCCTCTACAGGGGGTCGCGTGCACAGTGCGCGCGGGTTCTGGGAAATGTGCCTCTACAGGGGGTCGCTTGCACAGTGCGCGCGGGCGGTTAGCAACACATGTGCAAGATCGAGTGACCGCTAGAGACGCTCGTCCATTTTGACCAAGAGCAGCGGCGTACGCGGACGTCCGGTGAACTTCGTGGTCGACGTTGCGCGGGGCGTTGCGATTGCGGCACTTCGCGTTGCGTCGGTCGTAATATTCAGCGGCAGCGTGTGGTGGTGATTCCTGGTGAAGCACACGACGGTCTTGCTGATTTATACACAGTTCTTTTCAGAACTATCATCATGACAATTGTTTCTTAATGCAGACACACTGAGAGAGATGTGTTGTGTTGTTATCTGAGAGAGAGTGTGTGTATATATGGTGCTGTGGATAGGTTGCCACAGTACTCCCCCTCAAGTGAAACGTACCGGCAGCTTGACGACACGCCCTGAGCGGGTTGTTTTCAGTGCTGACGAGACGCTGTTGCTGGGCGGCGGCGGCGGTGTGTCGGTATTGTCATTACACGGCGCGCAGGTGCCATTGTTATGCGGCGAGTTTCTGGTGACTAGAGGTTCGGTAGTGGTGGCTGGTGTGGTAGTAGTGATGTGGTATTCCGGTAATGAGGAAAACTGGTGCTGATGGTATGCATTCTCGGTTGCGGTGTTTAATAGGTACGCGGGTTTAATTCTGTCGATAGATACGGTAGTGTGACGGTTAGGTAGCTGTATGGTGAAAGTTTTATCCGATCTGGTGATGATTTTGTATGGGCCTTCATATGGTGATTGGAGAGGCTTCTATACTGCGTCGACTCTTAAAAATACGTGGGTGCATGTCTGTAGATCTTGATGCACGAAGATACGTTGCTTGTCATGATGTACAGATGATGTTTGCGGTTTATTATTTTCGATGGTAGCTCTAAGTTTTTCCACGTATGTATAGTTCATGATTTGATTGGGTGATGATGTTTCGAAAAAATCGCCTGGGAGTCGTAAATTGTAGCCGTAGGTAAGTTCAGCTGGGCTAACACCGGCGTCGGTCCTTACAGTTGCGCGCAGTCCGAGTAGTATCGTGGGAAGTTCATGGTCCCACGATGTGTTCGCAGCTGATAGTTTAGCGCGCAGTGCTGACTTAAGAGTGCGGTGCCATCTTTCGATCATCCCGTTACTCTGTGGGTGGTACGGTGTAGTACGCGTTCGCTTGATACCCAATAGCTTCATAAGGTTATTGAATAGGTGGCTTTCAAACTGTCTGCCTTGGTCGGTTGTTACAGTGGTTGGACAACCAAAGCGTACTATCCAATGTTTGAATACTATTTCGGCAACGATTTCGGCTGTTATTTCGTGCGTGGGTATTGCTTCTGGCCATTTGGTTGTTCGATCGATCATCGTAATCAGGTATCGATCTCCGTTGCTAGTTGTAGGTAGCGGTCCAACGATGTCGACGTGAATATGTTGGAATCGTTCTGTTGGCGGGAAGTTTGAAGTGGCGGAGAACGTGTGTCGTTGTATCTTGCTTTTCTGGCAGTCGATACAACTTTTCGTCCATTTGCCAATGTCCGCGTTCATTGATGGCCAGAAGTATTTACGTGAAGTCGTTTTGCGAGTCGTGCGTATACCGGGGTGGCTGGTATTGTGTACGGTTTTAAAAACTTCGTAACGATGATCTTCTGGTATGTAGGGTCGGATTTGCGATGAAGAAGTTTCGCAATATAATTCTATGTTGGTGTTCGGGATGGTTAATTTCTTTAAGGTGATATTTTCCTGTCGTAGTAATTGCTGGATAGTGTGGTCTTGTTGCTGAGCGGTTGCGATTTCTTCGTAGTTAATTGTGGTCGGGCAAGATATGGTTTCAATACGGCTGAGTGCGTCGGCGACTATATTTTGTTTACCGCTGAGATGACGAATGTCGGTCGTAAATTCGCTAATAAACAAAAGTTGTCTAGTTCGCCTCGGTGTTTCAGTTGTAGAATTTACTTTTGACATTGCGAAAGTGAGCGGCTTATGGTCCGTGAAGATGATAAGTTCACGTCCTTCAAACATCTTGCGGAAGTGTTTTACGGCCATATACATTGCCTGTAACTCACGATCGTACGTCGAGTATCTTGACTGCGCATCGGAAAACTTTTTCGAGAAATAACCGAGTGGTTGCCATTTTTCGTTTACGTACTGTTGCAGAACGGCGCCAGCTGATTTGTCGGAGGCGTCGCAGAAAATAGCATAGGCAGCGTCGTGTGATGGGTGAGCGAGTAAAACGGCGTTGCTTATGCTCATTTTACAAGCTTCAAATGCTTGAGACGACTCTTCTGTCCACTCGATCAACGTTTTGTCTCGTTTTTTTACATTGTGCAGATGCGCGTTTAATGGTGCTTGGATTGTGGCTGCGTTTGGTATATGGTCGTGGTAGAAGTTTATCATACCCAAAAATCGTCGTAGCTCCTCGATGGTTTTGGGCTTCGGGTAGTCACTGATGATTTTGACTTTTTCAGCTGGTGGCTTGATACCGTCTTGAGACACTATGTACCCGAGGAACTTGACTTCGGTTTGACCGAATTGACATTTGGCTGGGTTAATGGTTATGCCGTGGTCTTCGAGTCTACGCAGTACTGTTCGCAGGTGTTCGCGATGTTGTTCTTCGCTACTACTTGCGATTAGTACGTCGTCGATAAATGGGAATACATAGCTTAGTCCGCTGAGTACTTGATGGATGTACCGTTGGAATGTTTGTCCCGCGTTCTTGAGTCCTGGACACATACGTGGAAACTCGAAAAGTCCCATAGGTGTGATAATAGCTGTCTTCTCGATGTCTTCCTCCCTCACGCTGAGTTGTTGGTAAGCGCGGTTAAGATCTAGGGTCGAGAATATATTTTTTCCACTGAGCTGGTATGTGAAATCTTTGACGCGTGGGACAGGATATCGGTCGGGTTTAGTGATCGCGTTTAGGCGGCGATAGTCCCCACAGACTCGAATATCCCCATTCTTCTTTGGTACAACATGTAGCGGTGAAGACCATGGACTCTTGCTAGGTCGGCATAGGCCTTGTTCAACCATATTTTCGAATTCTTTTTTTACTTTTTCATACCGATGCGGTGGTATAGGACGAGCTCGGCAGTGAACGGGTTGTCCTTCGGTTTCAATGAAGTGCTGTACGCTGATTTTGCTATTTAGGTTCATGGCGGTTAGTCTTGTAGTTCCAGGGAATTCGGCTAAGATATCGTGATAGGAGTTTGCGATATCGATGCTCCTTACTGTAGGGATGTCCGTGGCTCGTACTGGTGCGGTTATCTTTAGATTAGTGACGCTATCTACTAACTTTCGGTTCTTTAGGTCCACGACGAGTTGGTGATGTTCAAGAAAATCGGCGCCGAGAATCGGTTTTGAAACGTCAGCTACGATGAATCTCCATTTGTATGGACGGCGAAGGTTTAGATCGAGTTCCAAAGTTCTCTCTCCGTAGGTCGGTATTTCAGTATTATTGGCGGCGTACAATTTAAATGGCAGCGCTGTTGATGTGTGGCCTTTTGTTTTTGGTAGGACGGATATGTTTGCGCCCGTGTCTACCAAAAAACGAGAGTCCGGTTTTCTTGTCCGTGACGAATAGGCGGTACGAAAATTCTTGAACGCTGGTTTCCGCCGCTGCCAACGTTCTGTCTAGTTTTCCGACTTTTCTTTGTTGAATGAGCACGGCGTGGTACATTTTCTTGCCTGTGCGCCAAACCTTCGGTGGTAGTAGCAAACCGTTGACAGTGAGTCTTCTCTTGTGCGAGATCGGGACTGGCTGTTGCGGCTGCGAGACGGGTAGCGATTTCTGCGGTAAC
This sequence comes from Glyphodes pyloalis, assembly GCA_037074685.1. Lineage (NCBI taxonomy): Eukaryota > Metazoa > Arthropoda > Insecta > Lepidoptera > Crambidae > Glyphodes > Glyphodes pyloalis. The sequence continues at coordinate 376,041 of JAYKKO010000051.1, forward strand.
TATGATTAGTGTAATTTGGCGGTTTCGCTTTTAGTTCCGCGATCTCGAGTGACAACTTGCGAATTTCGTTGACAAGAAATTGTGTGTCGGCTTGAGATGTTGACAGCGGTGGCGTAGTTGATGTGGATGTAACGGCTGCAATCTCGTGGGTCTGCTCCATCATTTTATCAGCAAGAAGAGCCAATTCTTCTAGTTTCGTCTCTGTGCTGAATGATTCGCTGACGGCGAGTACGGAGCGGACGTGTGGAGGTAGATGATTGGTCCACATAAGCCTTAGCGTAGTGTCAGGTATTCTATCGCGAGCAAGATCTCGCATGCGACGAAGTAGTTGAGTAGGCTTTTGGTCGCCTAGCTTCATCTCTGACAGCAGCTTTTGAAATTGCCGCGTGTCAGATTCTTCGTAGGCTGTGATTAGACGCTCCTTGATTGATTTGTAGACATCGCTTTTCGGTTGGTTGTACAGCAGGTCGCTGATTTGCTCGACGTCTTGCCTTTCCAGCTGTGCGATGACCATTTGGGCAAGCTGTTGGTCGCTCTTGCTGTAGGCGTGTGTGGCGGCCTCGAAACTAAAAAACCAAAGCCGTGGTCGGTCGCGCCAAAACGGTGGAATTCGCAGTGGAAGCGAAATTGTGGCGGATTCTATAGGCTGGTCTTGTTGTTTCTGTGTAGAGGTTCCTTCGTCGGACGACATGGTAGATGGACGCGTTGTCGCAGAATTTCGAGCAGGGATTTCGGCTTGAATTTTTCTTGAGCGGCAGAACCTCCAGGGTGGATTGTTCAATCCCAGGCTGGGCAGAGTTCCGCGTTTGCTTCCTGGATCACGTCGGTTTCCCGTTGGCTTCCCAGATCACGTCGGTTTCCCAGATCACGTCGGTTTCCCGTTGGCTTCGCAGATCACGTCGGGTTCCCAGATCACGTCGGTTTCCCGTTGGCTTCGCAGATCACGTCGGGGTCACCACTTTGGTGAGGGAAGGTCGAGGTATTCTTCTTAGTAAAACTCCGTAGAAGGTGTAGAAATGAATGTTATTAATTGTAAAATATGTTCAGCTTATATACAAAAATGTGTCGTATGAGGACAGCTTCTGACCAATAGAATGACTGATCCTTCTGATTGGCAGATGGTAAAATTGTTAAGAAAAAGTTTTGGCGCGCGCGCCCGCGCTCAACGAAACTGCCTCACCAGAGGGCGCTGGCGCGGTGCGCGCGGGCGGTTAGCAAACTGTCGCTTGCTTTTTCTCGTCTCTGATTGGCCGATGCTAAAAGGGCGCGCGCCCGCACTTGTCGAGGTAGTCTTGGCGCGCGCGTGCGCGCGTGTTCTGGGAAATGTGCCTCTACAGGGGGTCGCGTGCACAGTGCGCGCGGGTTCTGGGAAATGTGCCTCTACAGGGGGTCGCTTGCACAGTGCGCGCGGGCGGTTAGCAACACATGTGCAAGATCGAGTGACCGCTAGAGACGCTCGTCCATTTTGACCAAGAGCAGCGGCGTACGCGGACGTCCGGTGAACTTCGTGGTCGACGTTGCGCGGGGCGTTGCGATTGCGGCACTTCGCGTTGCGTCGGTCGTAATATTCAGCGGCAGCGTGTGGTGGTGATTCCTGGTGAAGCACACGACGGTCTTGCTGATTTATACACAGTTCTTTTCAGAACTATCATCATGACAATTGTTTCTTAATGCAGACACACTGAGAGAGATGTGTTGTGTTGTTATCTGAGAGAGAGTGTGTGTATATATGGTGCTGTGGATAGGTTGCCACATGTTCTTGAACTTACTAAAAGTTGGCATATCTTTAATATTTTGAGGAATTTGGTTATAAATTTTCACGCACATACAGTAACAATTTTTCCTCATGCGTGTACTTCTTGGGACAAAGTCAATAACTAGTCTATTACCATTCCGGCTATTTCGGGGATATATATCTCTAGCCAATTTGAAATAGCTTAGATTCTGTCTGACAAATTTTGCTATTTCAAAGACATATAGACAAGGCAACGGAAGTATTTTCAATGACTTGAATAATGGCTTACAAGACCCATAAGGTGGTATGCTACAAATCGCTCTAAGACATTTTTTTTGTGCTACGAATGCTCTTTGTAGGTCACTACTGTTGCCCCATATAATAAGCCCATAACGCAGAATGGACTCCACATATGCAAAATATGCTGTAATGGCTGTACCTCTTGTTGCTGTCTTTACTAATTTATACAATGCAAATGAGAATCTGTTTATTTTATTACATACAATGTCTACGTGTGGTTTCCAGTTCAGATTATGATCAATCTCAATACCTAAAAATCTAACACTTTCTGCATGTTTGAGCAATTGTCCTTTATAATTAATATTAAGGTTATGAGAAGCATTATTAAAATTAATATAACATGTTTTGTCAAGATTTATTTGTAAATTATTTTTATCGAGCCAGTCAACTATTGTCATTATTGTTTTATTTACGTCATCTTCATGTTTAGATAAAAGTGAGTTCTTACTTGTTGTTACGACTACTGATATGTCATCCGCAAATAGTACACTTTTGTGTTCAGTGCAGGATGGTAGATCATTGATATAGACTAAAAATAGAAGAGGACCTAACACGCTACCTTGCGGGACACCATATGTATTTGCTCTAATATCAGATTGATATGTATGCGTGTTAGAGTTTTCAAGTTGTGTAATTTCAACTGATTGCATCCTATCTTGTAGGTATGTTTTGATCCAGCTCAAAGCATTGCCTCTTATTCCACTATTTTCTAATTTTGCAATTAGTGGTTTATGCGCTACAAAGTCAAATGCTTTTGACATATCAAAGAATAGAGTTGTTACATAGTTATTATTATTCAACCCATGTAGTGTTTTTTCAACCAAATCAAATGCTGCTAGTGTAGTGGATTTGTGTTTTTGAAAACCATGTTGGCTGTTATTCAAAACCTTATATTTTTCAAAAAATGTCGTGAGTTTATTGTGAATTACCTTTTCATAGATTTTTGAAATAATGGGTATTAGTGTAATTGGTCGATAATTGATTAAGCTGACTCTTTCCCCTTTATTTTTAAATAACGGTTTTACAACAGATACTTTAAGTTTATCGGGAAAGAAACCAGTTTCCATCGATATATTTATTAAATATGCTAGTATAGAACTTATCTGTTCTTTACATGCTTTTATTACCTTAGTGCAAACGTCATCATATCCTTGAGAGTTAGTATTATTCAATGTCATTATTATTTTCTGGATATATTCATTGTCAATTGGAGTAAGAAAAATTGAATTATTTAATTTATTAATGGTATTGGAATTAATATTATGATTATTATATGAATTGTTTGTCAAATTAATAAAATAGTCGTTGAAAATGTTACATATTTTTACCGGGTCATGAATAATAGCGCCATCGAAATCAATTTTGTCAATATAATTGTTAAAATCAGTTGTACCGTGTGTTTCACCTTGAATAACTTTCCATGTAGCTTTACATATGTTTTTACTTTTCATTACATATCTAGTGTTTGTATTTTTCTTTGCTTGAAATATACACTTCTTCAGTAACTTAGAATAATTAAGATATTTATTTTTGTCATCTTTCCTTTTTTTTGTATAGTATTTACGTCTTAAATTTCTATTCACTGCACAACTTTTCCGTAAACCCTCAGAAATCCATGATAAATGTGGTTTTGTATTAATTTTTGTTTTTATGATTGGAAAGCAAAGTCTGTACAGTAAACAGAACAAGTCGTAAAATGTGTTAAATGCAACATTAGCATTTGTTTCATTAAAAGCATCAGAGAAGGATAAAGATTCTAAGTAGCCTTTAAACTTGTCAATATTCTCTTTAGTGTAGGACCTTTTAAATGTAAATATTGTTCTCGGTATCATTGGTTTTGCTTTTACTTCAAATGTTAGCAATTGTGCAGTGTTGTGGTCAGATAACCAAAGTGGAAGTAACGATCCAGTAGCACTTTTTATATTACTGACTATGTGATCTAAGCACGAATTATTTCTTGTTGGTTCCGTGATGTGTTGAACTAAGTTATAGTTTTTTAAGATGTCTGTAAAGTGTTTTGTGTAGTGATTTTTGTTCATAGTATTAATATTTAAATCTCCAACAATAATTATTTTATGTTTGCTGTATTTTTGTAGATATAGGTTGAGTAGACGCTCTAAATTATTAAAAAATATATCATAGTGCCTTTTTTTAGTAGCTGAGGAAGATCTATATACACAAATAATGATCACATTATATCTAGGAATATAAACTGAGCAACATTCGAAATGGAAATTCATCGCAAAATTATCAAAAGTGCATATTTTCTTGTAATGAACATTTCTTTTAATTAATATACATGTTCCTCCCCTTTTCTTATTCCTTGAGCAGTGCGCTGCCAGTTCATAGTTGCGTATATTTATATTTCTTTCTTCAGTATTTTTTACAAAAGTTTCTGAAAAACATAGCACGTCTGGGGAAAAATTAAGTTCAGATAATGTTACTTCTATCGTCTCTGTTTTGGAGAGTAACCCCTGTATATTTTGATGAAATACGACAAAATTATTCTGCTTACGAACGAAAAAAGTCTGATGTTTGCTTTTCGCTCATTTGCAATGGTGTATGAATATTTTCATTCTTTTTAAAGTAATAAGGGATTGTACCTTTTTTGTAGATAAGTGAGTCATTGCATTTTGTGTGAGTGTAGCTTTTACAGCTATGAAATGTTTCTTTAATTTTTTTATAATTAGTGATATAATCAGTTTTGTATTTTTCGTAGTCAATGTCAATATTTATTTTAAAGCTAATCAAATTTTTCATGGTCATATTTTGAAGGAAGTAATTAGTATAAAGTAAGTCAATGTTTATGAAAGTACAATTCAAATAGTTTTTTACTAGCGCATTAATTTCTGAGTTAAGTCTATTTATATTTAAGTATTGATTCCTCTGCACGCTTAATAAGAATACTTTACAATTTTTTATGTTACATAAAATGTTACAGATATTTGACATGATTTCGTAGGGATTTTTGTCATTACATCCAACAGAGAGAATCAAAATATCCTCATTAGTTAATGAATTACATAAAGATGTACAGTTATTTAGTATTTGCGAGCTTGTTGCGAAGGGTTTCACTATACCAGACACATCGTACTCGTCATTCCAGCCTTTACTGCGGGTTTTCAGTAGTTGCTCAGCGAGGCCTTTAACTTGTTGGTCACCAATGATGTGAATTTTTCCTTTTGGGACTCGCCGTGGTTGACTTTGAGAGACATCTACCGGTGGGGGTTTGGCAACTGGATGGCCAGCAAGTGCTCTCGATGTACTGATGTTGTTCTCTTCATTTATTGTAGATTTTTCGGGTTTCGAGATATAATAATCACTTGCTTCATTGTCATCTTCTTTGAACGAGAAATCCAATTTTGTGGTTTTTAGACTTTTTCTTCTGTTTCTTAATGTGATGTTTTTTTTAGAACTCGAGTTGTTCATCATGTCTGCTAGGTATTTAACTTTATTTTCATGCTTCGCTATTATTTTATTTAGTTCAGAATTTTCCTGGTTTAGATTTTCTATTTCATGTTCTGCTATTCGTAATTTTTCCTGTATTTCTCTGTATTTTTTTTTCAATTGTACAAGTTTTTCTTCCAGATTTATTTTTCCAACATCCGGACAGCTGCTATTTAGTCTACTAAATGGTGAAATTGGTGTATTTTCCTGGCTTTCTTCATCAGATAATGACTGAAATGAATTATTTGTGGATACGTTTATTTTATACTGAACATTTTTATTTTGACTTTTTGTCCAGCATTCTGTACACTTCCAGTTTATCTTATTTTCTTGACTCATTAAGCAAAACCTAGTATAGGAAACATTGGTGCAGTCAACGTGATAACTTTGATTGCATACTGAGCATTGTAAATAGTCCCTTTCTTTTATATCCTTTTTACAAGTTTTGCAGCTATTGTTCATCTTGGAGTAAGTTATCGCTTTATCAGTATCGAAGTAATAAAGAAAAAAAAAAAAAAAACAAAAATTTTCGTTGCTCTGCACGAGATTTGAACTGGCGTTCATTCGAGTGAGTAGCGTCAGAGTTCTAGGACGCGCGGATTCGGCCACCGTGGTATGACTCACAGTGTCGAATTTCGTCTATAGTTTGTTTGTGATGTAATTCAAAGCTGTCCGGGTTAACACTTCGGGAGAGTTCGGTGTGATCACTCAGCTCATCAGCTGACTCACCGTCACCGCTGACAGGTAAACACAGCTCAGTCGTTTTTAAATCTGTTAACGAATGTCTTTATATTTCGTGATATTTTCGTACACTGCATTCACTTTTACAATCCATGCACACCGTTCACAAGCTGGTAATGTCACGTTCACAATGGTATATAACGTTGGCAGTATATTTCACTTTTCCTAGCTATATAGATTTATTTAACACGGAGCTTAACAAAGTAGAACCGTACGGAACGGCGCGCGCGCGGGACTGTAGGAATTTTTATATAAATTCAAAATACCTATCTGGTCAAAAAGTTTACCTAATGGCACGGAGACGATCGTACTAATAATAGGTATATACGCGGAATTTATATCAATGTGTGAATGTCTCCATTCAGTATTTAAAAGAGTATCGATAGTTTACCAATTTACATTTTTGAAATTGCGAACAGTATGAATATAAAAATATCGATCGTTTTTTCTTTTTGCGAGATATATTATGTATTAATGCGATAGTAGATATTGCCTGGTTCTGTGCTATTGATAGTATCGATCTATCGATGTAAATCCGGCATGACATGACGTCAAATATCGCTATCGATAAAGGACCTGAATTGTCCGGCAACAATATCGGTGATTCTTTTTGGTAAGCCCTAAAGAACACTTCAAACAGGTTTATATCATGTCGAACATGACCATTAGGTCATGTTCGACATGATATAAACCTGTCAAAAGGGGATTCCCAACTACTGGGCTCGAAATACTAAATCAGCCGTTGGTTACACCACGTCAGATTTATGATCCAATTTAGCTCACACTGTGAGCAATTTATTGTTTTGTACAACTCGTATGTTTTAAAGAGAGGTTAGAGCGCGGTTGTAACTTGTTAATACTGACAGTTGTGTCTTTGATAAAAAATTACTTTAACTATGGCAACATTTTGTATCTAGGGATATGGCCTAGTTGTTACAAAAGAACAGTAAGTTCTTTTTTTAAGGAAAGGAAATGCAGTGGTGTATCGTGCTGCTGCCTGGGGAAAAATGCAGCGACGAGTGTGGAACTCCCGCGCTAAAGAGCGGTGACTACCCACTAAAATCCCACCCGCACATCTCATCTCATCTCATGTCCTATTGATGGCACCATACAATAAAGTTAAACTACAACTGCCATAGCACTACCCGCAACTTCAGTAGGCCTGCTCTACCAAACGAAACTAGATTAATCGAAATTAAAATGTGTTATAACTTGCATAAACATTATTTTGCTTTGAAGCGAGTTGGTAACGATTATGAAAATTACGATCAGATCCGTCATATTTCGTTACCCTCCAGTCGAATTCCAGAATGTATAGTATAGGTATTCTACTCCGTAGTGTCTAAGTTAAGGTGTTGATAACTGGAATTGCCACAGATTCTATTTAGCTAAAATACTCTACAATTACGTAAAAAGCATTGAGTTAGGTTAATCTACGTTTATTGAAACGAATGGAAGTACTTTGTTCATTTAGGTAAGTAAGTAGGTATGTGTACGATTAACAGCGCATCATCAAAGGTACAAGCATAGCAGTTGGATATTAATTTGTATGATCACGGTATAAGGGTGTTATCTACGAAGTTCTAAATGTATACTCTAACGTGCTTTGTAACCATAGTTAAACGTGGGCTGAGCCTAATCTCCATATCTACTTGAGGGTCTACAATCCGATATAGTGGCCGATATGCATAAAAAATAAATTTTGAATAATTAAGTAATAAAAAGGCATTGTATATACATATAAGTTAATCTGATACAAAGTAAAATAACATCCTATTTTTCTTCAAACTTAACTATTTTTTTTTGAATAGGCCAGCCTTTAGTAATAAATAAAACTCCGATCAAAGATTCAAGCTACCAACGATAGAGTTTAAACTTCACAAGATGAATACAGGCAACAATTTGAGTTATCACTTTGCCTGTGAGTAAAGGGCGTACCTACATTAAAATTATTATTGGAATTTAAGAATTCGTAAATTTAATAACTCACTTACCTACACAAATTGTTCAAGAAAATAAGTGCAATTTTGGTTTTTAATTTACCTAGGATTCTAGGTAAATCTTTAATTAAGTCTAAGTTAGATTTTCTCAATCATTCTTCTGTACGCATATTATTTAAGCTAAATGAAAAGCTATAGGTATGTTGTCCACACCTATAGCTAAGTGGTAAGCACTTGTGCTATAGAAATCAAAACCAACGGTTTCCATGTTTAAGCTCCAGCTTACCTCTCGAAAGTAAATACTTACTTGAGTACTTAATTGTTTCATCACTCATCAAAACAAAACTATATGACTTGGTCCAAAGTGAGCTACACATAGCAATAAGTTAGATACCTATTGCTACTGTAACTGATCTGCTGAGTTTGCTACCGGTGTCTTCTCTGTAGATATAGGTTCCGAACCGGAAGTAGAACCACTTTGCATTGTATTCAATGACGATTCAAAAGTGTCATATGTAACCTACTTGAATAAAGAAATATTTGAGTTTGAGTTTGAGTTTATGGTACCACCGTTGGTTTTGATATTAGTTTGTTTTTTCGTTAGGTATTTCCGTAGGCACATAAAAAACTCAGACATATAGGTATTTGTCCCGGCTGAAAATCGAACCCGACGAATGATCCGACGCCGGGTCATTATCGCTCGCCAATGACTTTCCTGCCGCAAAAGAAGAAAACAGTGGTCCAGTTAATTAAAGGAGACATTGTTCTCTGCGAATGGAGGCTCAATTTAAGTTCTCCTTAGATTAACTTAGATTCGGAACAAAGTCGTTTCAGCACTTCGTCAACTCGTCCGTCAACGTAATCGGTAAACTCTGTTCGCTCGGATTGGAGGCGCTTCGTCAAAAATCACGACCAGACGAGGATTTTAGGGGTCCCTAGGATATGGGAAACTGTTTTAGCTTCGCCAGATTCGAAATGTGTAAAACTGGTAGTTTTTGAATGCTCTAATTCAGTATGAAACTATGGCTACACGTGGTTTTGGTATACGCCTGACGCTGTGGAGGAACAGCAGATTTTATGTTAAGGCAGCAGTTATGTATGGTATTTTTTTAATTATTATAACGTGCTTCAAGATTGACCTCATCCCATCTGATGTTAAGTGGTAATGAGTTCCTTTTTTTTCTTGAGTGGGAAATGCCTACCGCACCATCTCTCTCAGCGGGGAACAGAGAGTGGTGTGTCGGGCTCACACCGACTAAAATCCCTCGGTGGCCAACGCTGCGCAGTTGCGGGGAAATCGGGATTCCTTGTGGATTCTACACAGGCTCCCCCACAGCGCCTACCGCCAAGCGGCCCACCTCGGCGCGCAAATACGTTGCTGGAGCGTGTCAAGCCACCTGAGACGTACCAAAAATATTGTAGATCTGAAAAATCCACAAGTCTTTAATGTGATATACTAACCTTCCAGTACCCTCAACCTGCGTCAGCTCAATGGTTGATTCCGGAAATGTTTAATCTCATCTCTCGCTCATGAAAATAATTGTATACAAGTAAAACAAGTAGTCACAGGTGACCTTCCAACTACAAAAGTACATTTGCAAGTAAAATGGAACATTTCGTATTAACACCATTGTAAAAAAATGTAGGAAAATCATTTGGTGCTAAGAGAATCCAGCTCTTTGCTGCCCTGAGATTTTTGAACTCTCCTCGCTTCACTCACTAATCAACCCTTGACTTATTTGCACTATGTACTCTATAAATAGAATCACTATTTGTACTTGAACTAGGAATTTATAAACAAAATAAATTTGGCTACCTATGAAACCGATGGGAAATCTTGTGATCACGACTCCGTCTTAGCCGATCTTAGGAACGAATTATTTCAAATGTAGGTACACTGCATTGAGCTATTCCTTAAATTAAGTCTCGGAATTCTACATTGCGCGTGGCCCGAACCCCACTTTGCCACTTTTTATATTTTGTTATATTCCTCTCGGCACTGGGAAATAGGTCCCTAATTGAATTTGACTTGGAAAAAAACAAGAGTTGGCAATTGACGTCTGTGCCGCGATTACTACGATATTTGCGAACGGTTTTCGTATATTTTTTTACAAGCCAATTAAAAAAATAAAATACTGTTAAATTCTTACAATGAATACATTTAGAACCAAGAGGTTTACTCCCAATAACGATATAAATGTCGGATCCAATGACAGTAATTTTTAATTGCCTCTAAACTCTTTTTTATTTTTTTTTATATTGCACTTCAAGATTGACCTCATCCCACCTGATGTTAAGTGGTAATAAGGTCCTAGCTTAAGGGTGACAAGTACAGCATAATAAATCTGTTACTGGACTTGTCGCCCTTACCTTGAAGGCTTGACCCCTGCTACTAATGTAGCACCCCCCAGGAGCTCTGGAAACCTTACTCACACGCAGTAACACAACAACACCGAAGTGATTGTTATTTGGCTGCGGTCTTCTGTAAGGTGGAGGTATTTCACCAGTCGGGCAGCTCCAGTTCAAGCGATAAATCGCTATGCCCTACCTCTCTCTCTCAACCAATTCACATCGAATGCGAATTAAGCGTTTTAGAAAAACAATTTGCATATTATCCTCATTATATATTATGTCCTCTTGCTCCTCCCTATCTTAAAGATAATCGTGATATGCGGTCCTCCCGTAAACTTCACCTTGCTTTTCCTACTCATTCTTCTGAATTCTATTCCCAATCTTTCACTGTCCATCTATACGATTATGGAATTCTTTACCTTTACCTATCAGATTATCTCAGACCCTTCTCATTTTCAAACTCAGGGTTAAATCGTACTTCCTCTCACTTGATTAATGTTAATTTATGTTCTTTTACCACAATCTCTGCTGGGTTTGTTGGTTGTCAGAAAGTGTCTCTTTTACTTGATTTTATATTTGATATACCTACATATAGATGTGTTTATGAAATCTTAGTTTCGAGATATCGGATTTAGCAGGGCTATATCTCGTGAATCTACACAAATACCAATTCAACAGGTAAAACAGCACCCATTGCTGATGACGGCTCATGTTCGGTCACCACACGGTTATTTAGAAAATAAATTATAGTTTATTACACTTATTGGCTAAATGGTTGCACCAGTATTTATATAGATAGGTATAAATAAAACCACCATGACATCAACGCCACGTAACTAGACATTATTTATTGCACTAAGCATTTACAGAAATTGGCGCTTTCGTATAATACAAAACCATATTTCTATGTGATTCCCCTTTTAAAAATGCTGTAAAACAAGTATGAATGAAATTACAGCTTAATTCGATATATACAATTGAAAAAGGAACTATTTAAATTGGATATCACAAAAGATAAAGGCAATAAAACTGTAGGTAGCTTCTTCACTGTTAGTTGCCGCTGAATTGTGTCCACAGCCCTCTACAATTTCTCTCAGTCTACGTTGAATCACGGTTCGGGCGAGACATGCCATGATTCTCATCCCCTACCCAATGTTTACGTATCAACATTACTTTCACAAACTAATTTAGACCTTAAACAACGCAATGCGCGGTTCAATTAAAATTAACGAATGATTGCAAAGATAATGATAGATCATGTCTGAAGAAATGGCGGCTAGGTTGTTTCTCCGGAAGAACGAGACTTACGATGACTTTTATAACCGTTGTACGAACCTTTCCAACTTTGACTGCAGTGAGGAGGAGATGTTGTGGTGGCTGATGGGGTCCCGTCGGTTGCCCCTGAAGGAGATAGTGCCGATAAGCGTAGTACTTGTTGTGATATTCCTTACAGGAGTGGTAGGGAACGTGTGCGTTTGCGTTGTGATTGTAAAGCACCCTGGATTGCACACCGCTACGAATTACTACTTGTTCAGTTTGGCAGTTAGTGACTTGCTGTTGCTGCTGTTTGGTAAGTACGAATTTTTATTTATTTGTTTTGTTTAGCAATAATGGTGTATAACTACCAAATACACTTACAATGAGTGCACCTTCATACAATATTGAGCTTAGTGTTCAATAGTAGTTTCTAATCAATTATCTTTTAATTTACAATGGATCATTATTGTTTTCCTTATGAAAATTAAGAAACAAGTATTTTGGTACCAATGAAAGTAAACTATGTGTTGTTAATTGTGTATAGTTTGATATTATAAAGTTATGAAGTTAAAAATAAAAAATAAATGTCATTATGTATGTATTATGGCATTATGCCTCAAATTTCATTACTGACTGCTTTTCACAACTTTGCCTATTTGGATATAAAAAATTATCCGGCATCCATTTCGTTAACATTCTTCCGTTCAACACTATTTTGTTAAAATATGTGATCAACGTGTATTAATGCATTTAATAAAAACGACTAACATTAAATGTAATGACACTTGAGACAATCTTCTTGCGACAACTGGGGTCCTCTTTCACCTAATGTTTTATTACCCATGAATGAACATAAACAAACTCTGTGGATGCAGAGAGTTTGTTAAAGTTTGTTTGTTAGATGAATCCTTGCTTTTTCTCTACCAGTCCTTGGGATGGCCCCAAAAACTCGTAGCATCAAGTTTACCTGTTTACTTTATGTGCAATAAAGTTTTGAAATAAAAAAAAACAATACTTTGCCAAAGCACCGATAAAGAAATGTGTTGCTTTGCCGACATTAATGCGTACTGCTTCGGCCAAAACTGCCCATAACGAAGACCAGAACTTGTAATACACTCTATGGACTTTGCTAATTCTAAGGTCTTCGCGACCTTACTAAAGCAATCAAAAACTTTAGAAACAGAATCTTTACTAAACCGACGACCCAACGTACTTGCAAATTTATATGATTTAATCATTAGAGTACGCTATAAAACCAAGTATTCCTCGGGAAATTCTTAAAGCATTTATATCTTACTAGTGGTCGCCGGCGACTTCGTACGCGCAGTGTTAGTCAAAATCCTTAGCGGATGTACATTTGCTTGCCAAATTTCAGCCCGATCCATCCAGAGGTTTGTGCTATGCGTTAATAGATCACTATGTCAGTCAGTCAGTCAGCTTTGAGTTATATAGAGTCAGCATCATTAGTTCGTATACACGTTGTCACACTAATCGTCCATGTGACTCAGTAAGTGAATTAAACAGTTCGATTAATGTGACAAGGTACTGAGTTGTATACAAACTAAAGACGATGACTGTACATATTTAGATAAACACTTTAATGACACGATGTTTTGGTAGGTAAGATCTACGTGACCGAAAAACTGTAGAAGTGTGTAAATATGGAATTCAGGTGTTTGCAAATCACTTTATGAATGTAATAAGATGTTTTCGCTTTACTGGTGTAATTAAGTGGTTTCCAGAGCTCCTGGGGGGTGCTACGTTAGTAACAGGAGTCAAGCCTTCAAGGTAAGTGCGACAAGTCCAGTAACAGATTTATTATACTGTACTTGTCACCCTTAAGCTAGGACCTCATTACCACTTAACATCAGGTGGGATGAGGTCAATCTTGAAGTGCAATATAAAAAAAAAACGATTTAACGTAGTTACTTTAGGCAATGGAGATTAGATAAGATGGCCTTGAGAAGGAATATGTTTACCTGTACCAGAAAATTGACGAGAGAGAAAAAATGCATAGAAAAGGTTAATGTTTTTAATCAGTTTTTACATTTCGTTCCACGGTCTTTCGGTCTGGCGTTAAACAGAAAAAAAAATACCTTGATTTGACCTTAAAAAACGTAAAATTTTTCGCCAAAATTACTAAGAAAATCTCAATGCAAGACAGTGTACGTCTCAAGAAGGCGATTACGTATGTAATAGCATTCGCGTCCCTGGAATTCCTAAACCAAGGACATAATAAAGCGGATAATACCGCTCAGTATACTAATATGTGGAACTGTCACCATATTTAGTTGCTCATACACTTCAGTACCTTGTCATATTAACTTAATTGTCTCTCTGACGTATTTAGTTATGTGGATGTTAAATGTGACAATGTACTGAGGTATATTACCAAATACACAATATAATTTATGTATTGTGTTAGAGGTGACGATTGTACACTTAAATGTTAAATCGTATGAAGTATACTGAATATGAATACAGTATAGAAAGTGTAAATAAAAAAGGGTTAGTGTGTTTTACGTTAATTTCAACATTGGGTTCAATACCTAATGGTAAAGCTGTTGTAGGTACAGTTATAAGGAGTAAGATTGCACTATGGACTTTGTACCTGCTGGCGACAGATCTGGCAACCCAGCTACTAGGCACACATTACCTGTTGCTAAGCGTTTTGTAACTAGAATTGCTTAGCAACAGGTTTAGTGTACCTCGATTTTTCCTTGTATTTATTATTGTATTTTTAGTTTAATATATCTTTTGTCCTCTTAAATTAGGTTTCAATTTCGTCGCTAATAGCGCCCTTATCTTGTACGCATAAGAACTAATATCGAAGTGTTCACCCCGATGTGTTGCTGATCATAGAAAGTGTTCGTATTTGAAGAAATTGTACCTACTAATTTTTTTAGTTTTAAAAGTATATTATGGGATGGATCATTTCGAATTATGGCATTTATCATGATTGATGACCTATTAAGCGTATTTGGGCTATAAAGATATTTAATTTTATGGAACATGTGAGAATGAAAAAAAACATCTTGTTTAAGTTTATCACACATCTTGACTTCATATTATGCTTATATTAAATATATGTCCCAAGATCGTATCTGTTGTAATTAAACGGACCGTGTAATTGTTTTGTTACATTTATTAAGTTAATTTGGTTTAGATACAACTAGGTGGCCAATTTTAACATAAAAAGACTTTCTTCCCATGTCATGTGTTTTTGAGTAATGTATATTTTTGTATGTATCTTGTTGATTTGGTTGTTTTGTCAGTAGACATGCATAGTTAGAGTTTATAATTCAGGCGTGATTCTCGTAGAATGGTAAATATAATTATAATAGATGAGTGTTGAGCCTGAGCGTATACAGTTAGGAGTTTGGCTCTAGAGCTAAACTTTTTACATTGCAAACAGTTTTACAAGACTTAGCGTAAGTTTGTTTGAAAAGTATTTATGTGGAATTTTATTTTTTCTCTAGATTAAATAATAAAAAATATTAAAGGGGAGTAGCACCAACATTTTATCTGTTGTCTAATCTTTCTACTCACATATGTACTTATTATAGAAAACTATTTCAATCCATCAAATCATGGGGTTGGTGCACTTACAAAAATTTTTTTTTATAGTAGCGCTGTATATTGGCTCCTCCCAGCCTGATGGTAAGCAAGAGAGGAACCCACATCGCGATGACAACGGATTTGGTACCGAAATATCCTATCCGTTAGCATCGCCATACTACTGGCCCGCCAGACGTTTCTTCACGCTCCTTTTGAAGGAATCCATGTCAAAGGAAGGAAGAAACACATGAGCCGGCAAGGAGTTCCACTTCTTTATGGTCCAACAAAATATATAATTAACACATTATATTATAATTTAGGTGGTCTTAAGGTAAAAAGCGATTTCATGTAGACCTGAAGGTCATCTACCTAGATGATTTTTGATTCTTTTTAAACCTCCCAATTAAAAGGTTATGAAATTAGCACAATTTAACCCTTGTCGGGAATTTGTTAACAAGGGCAAAGATATTTCTAAAAAGCGTATTGCCTCTTTTCTCAAATCCCTGCTATGTCTACGTTGAACTGTATTACTAGTTTATAGAGCGTTTTGTATTGGAATGTGGGGAACGCATTCAGTGGGTCCTCGCGCTCTTCTAACCTTAAAAGCTCATACTTCGCGCTAATAGCCAAGTAAATTGACAAAGAGAGAGATTTGCCCATTCAATCACATTGCCGAAGATTTATGAATGGGATCAGGAATCGATTTGCGTGTGTAATTCACAGACATAGAAACCTGTCGTCGCGATATTCAAAGGGAACGCGACCTCTAAAAATATTTAAGCAATATTTTTAAAGAAACAGAAAAATATCATCTTGGATGATGATATTTTTCTGTTTCTCGCTCTCCTCGAATCTCTCCTTGGTGCGGGAATGGTGAAATTTTTCTGTTTCTTTAAAAATATTTATAGTGCGCTAGTTCTATAAAATGAAAAAAAAAGATATTTGAGTAATTCCAAGATGAATAGTGGTTTTGGATGAATGTTTATAATTATGCTAATATCATTTATTTATTTATTTAAAAACTTTATTGCACAAATAGGTACAACAGGTGGACTTAATGCTAGGGGCATTCTCTACCAGTCAACCCTTGGGTCATGCAGATAGTTTGTATATGGGTGCGGTAACAGGGGAGAAAAAAAAGAAATCATATTAAACAACAATAAATTAAGCATTAAAAATAACATTACGGTATCTTTTAAATATACGATAATAATACACGTACTATATAAATTAATTATAATATAATATATAAAATATGAAGGTATACTTAGATTTACATAATATTGATAATTTATATAAAAAACAAATATCTACATAACTATAAATTCAGAAGATAAATAAATTGGTTCAGCAATTGACAAATTCATGACTATCATTACTTGTTAGCGAGAGAGAAGAAGTATTCACGAACTTTATTTTTAAAAATTCCCTTATTTAGGGATTGTCGGATATCAGCGGGCAGAGCAGAGATCATAAGTGTTTATTACCCATAACTTTTATAAATAAGTACATTTTAAAGAATCATTGCAACGCCCTCTACAACAGGGCTTCACATGTAGGTAGGTACTTTAATCTTTATATAATAGACTTTGACTTTAACTTAAAAATTGAGTTAAACGTGAATGTTTGCAAGAATATAAAGATGCCTAAACGTCTGGATGTATGTTTGTAACTTTTGTCTACTAAAGTGGACTACATTTAAATGCGTCTCAACAGTCAAGCGACTTGTCGACGAGGAAAACTTGTTTTGGACCTGATTGCGCCCGAACGAGCTTCAATTTTATTAACCATCGGCTGAGATTCTTAATAAGCTGTATAACATTGAACAGCCGTGTTCTATCGTAATATCCATTCTCACTCAACGTTGGCAGAAATATAAAAGTATTTATTGAAAGAAGCTTAGTAAACATTAATAAAAAAATAAAAAAAGTGTATTGTACGAGAAAAGACACAACAGTAAGAAAATTGGAGGGTACCTAATAACAGGTTCCCATTACTTACTTGCCTTTGATCGGCAAAAATATTTTACTTAGGAACGGACCAAGTTTGATTCACTGGGTACTCGTAATAAAATATAAGGCCGTCAGGCTTCAGTGAAAATAAAAAGACCTGTCAAGTGCGAGTGGAACTCGCGCTCGAAGAACCGTACCGTAAAGTAGGTATTATTTGTAAAAACGGAAAAAAATAATTTCTGCTATATTTGGTGGATTTAGGTGAGCCCCATGATATTTGTTATATAATGTTTGAGTATGTTTTGTTTCTGCTGCAGCAGAAAAACAATATCAGTGAAAATTTAATTAAACACTTTATGAATATAAAAATAAAAAAACTGAAATAAGAGAAGAATGTTGATTTGTTGAGAGACGAGACGAACAATAGAAAAGACACACAGACAGATTAGAAAAAGTAAAAAAAAACTATTATAAGGCTACAAAGAACTTTGTAATACTGTCTTACAATGTAGGCGTAGGTATTATTAATCTTTTGGGTACGGATCTCTAATGACTGATGATGTTAAGTGTGATAGTAGGGCCTAGTTACTGTAGGAACCAGTTGGCTGTCCGTGTGAGGGCACCACAGTTAGCATTGCACTAATGGTCTCTACCACGAGGAGGGGATCGAGGATAGGTTCTTCCGACCAATATGGGTGGAAGAGCCGGACCTGCATAACAGCGGCCTATCTGCCGGTGGAGCTATAGTGGTTCTGGCTGAGTCGAGTTTCCCATAGTACCATCACTACAGGTAATGAGGTCCAACCGGGAGTTTTAGTGGGTAGTCTCTGCCTTCCTTTGGGCAGAGGAGTCCCATCACCGTGGCGCAGACAACAAATAAAATAAAAAAAGGCTAGATGGCAATAGGTAAGCGTTCGAGATGCTAACTACATATTAATTGCGGATCGTCTGAATTCATTACTAACAATAGGTCCATTAATGTACATCGCGTGTTGGTGTCAGGTATCGGTTACCTATCACTTTACCGAATTATTTTTGACCGATGCTACGGTTCATTGAACGACGTTTCGCCGAAACATACAATGTTCTATGTTTCGGCGAAAAGCTAATTGAAAAGTGATAGGTAACCATAGGTGTCTGTCTGTTCGAAATTGTCACGAATTTTCGTAAGACTTTTTTTACATTTATTGTATTCATAGCTATCTTGCTTGAGGCTGAACTGACCGATTACCGAAAAAATTACAACTTTAAAAAATATAAAGAGTAAGAAATTCTCCTCGTCAACGTTGCAAAATTAACAACGAAAAGTCGTGTACGCCAATCGAAATCTCATATCAGCAATCGGTTCTATGAGGTAAATTATGTCATATTGTAAGTATAAGGACAGTAGATATGTTATTTATAAGGACCTAATTTAAATGCGCATCGTTTGTCAAACAACTTGTACACGTTGACAACATACTTTAGGATTGTTCTTTGAAAAATAAAAACTAGATTAGTCTATTCCACCAGATTACCAGCGCATACGGTATTAGAAATAATGCCGTGACAGTTTATGCTGAGGTGGAATTAATTTGAATTAAAGAATCGCTGATAATATTTTTAAAATGGTAATTATTTTGTAAATAGATCAATAAATGTATGTCTTTCTTTCTTTACGGAACCCAGGCATAGACCACCAAACATTCGTGTTCTATCATAAAATTATATCAATCTAAGTAGGTTATTGGTTGGCCACTGCCACATTTACATTTTTTTTATTTTATTTATTTATATAAAGAATACAATTTATTTGCATGAAAATTGGTACAAAAGTCTTAAATAAAATACAAGAAACACAAATTTCACCAGAACTGGCATAGAACATAAAAAAAATAGAATTATTTCAACTAACATACCACACGAGCGTTTATCGAACAAAAACCAACGGTCGGGCCCTGATTTCTTGGACCTCTGTGATCCGCTAACGATAAATCTCGGAGACGTTCGTACATACGTAATTTATCTAGGCCGTTTGGTGACATTTGAAGTACATACCTAGTGACGAATGCTGTTATATGGCACATAAGCCTTCGTATTTTGCAGTGGCGTAACTACAGGGTGGCAAGTCGGCAAAATGCCACGGGCCCCCAGCCAGAAGGGGCCCCAGGTAAGAGGAGAATCCCAATTACCAAGAATAATTTTTACATCAAACTTTCCTAAAGTATGCACTACATTTCTGGTATTTCCAAACAAGTATTAGACATTATTCTTTCTTTGAGAAGGAGGGGGGGGGGGGGGGTTGGTCGATGGATTGATGAATTTGCCACGGGCCCCGAATGGTATAGTTACGCCACTGGTATTTTGAAATGTTTATATACTTATACCTTATAAGCTTCACAATCATATTACTTCAGTCATTTGTGAGTTTTGGAAACAGGTTTTCATTTTATTTTTGAGTGCTTTTTTTAAATTTTGACTTTGCCGTATCTTATTTTTTCCGGTTGCTGCTGTGGAAACGAGTCGTTCAGCAAAAAAGTTGTTCAGCGTTTTGCGGTGCTCGTTTGTTAAAAAATGGAGTAAAATTAAAAAAATGTGACACATATTTTTATCGTAGCATAATTCAGGAAAAAAATATAGTATACTAGCGGTCCCAGCGAACTTCGTTTCGCCTTAGAGGATTTTCCTGCTTTTCTGTTGAAAATTTTCCTAAATTTTCTTTGCTATAAACCTCACGGAGCCCGAGAACTTTCTAACGAATGCAAAACCTTGGAAATCGGTTCGTGTGTTCTGAAGTTATAGCGTCAGGAAGGAAAACCCGACTTATTCTTATATAGTAGATATACGACAAAATACGACGGCAAAGTTAAAATTCGAAAAGAGCACACTAAAATCTATTCAAAATCCCTTTTTAAAACATCTAGACAGCTTTCCAGTTCAACCCTTTTTAGGATAAAATGACTTCATCTACCCTTTTGTAAAGATTTTTAATTTTGTATGTTTGTAATGAAAAAAGTCAAACACTGCATTGCCAAATTAAAAATTCTTTCACAACAGACTATATTTATTGCTATAATAGACTAAGTCCACGAATGAACTCACAGGCTGCTAGTAAACAATAAAAATGTTAATTCAAAACATTACCGTTCTAGTGCAAAGGTTTCCGCCTAGGTACCTAGCGTAACCTGCCCGGCTGTCGGATAACGGCTTTGGAATATAATAACTCTATGTTAGCAACAGAGTGCTCCCGACATTACGCACACTAAAGCATTTTATTTGCGCCAGGCTGAAAACATTGTCCTACGCCGAACGAACTTTTTGTGAAAGAACATATTTACAGTCAAAACCACGTCTAACTATGAGGTATAGTTTGAATCTTGTACCGCCCTGTTGTCATAATAATAAGAATTAATATAGAAAGTGTTTTCTGTGATGTGATTTCGACCGTACTGTACATACATCTTTGTATTTTACGACAAGTAGAATCGTTATCGAGTAGACTGTTGTACTTGGTATAATTTAATTAAAAAGCCTTAGAAACTGAGCAAATTAATTAACATTTCTCTCAGCAGGCCGAAAAACGTGTTCCTTACTAGCAGAAATTGATTTTTTTTACGTAAATATCTAATACTATTAGCGATGTAACCATAAAAATGCCTTAGCGGATTTACGTACTCTTATAATTACCGTTCCTTTTACCATGAAATTGAATTTGGGCAAAAGGAGACTCAATCTTGAGGAATTAATTATCTGGTTGATAGCTGTCTTCATAATAAGTATAATAGATAGTTAGGCTATTACGAGAAGAACTCTGACAAGAATTCCTAAAAACTTTCACCTAAAAAAATATTTTTTTGCTGAAGACAAAAGATAGACCTTTCTGCAAATATAACTATTGCAGGTGCGAGGTTCTCGTTCACCAGATGATAAACTGCCTACGTGTTAGGTTGTGTTTATTTTAGGCGGAGAGTAAGCGGCTAATTTACTGGCCAGCGTATCGGTTGCAAATGGAACCTGTGCGCGGTATTTTATAAGCGTATGCAAACAAGCATAGTTCTGCTACATTTATCAAATCATTGAATTAGTCAGCAAGCAAAATACCGCAGCGGTAGATAAATACTAATACTTAATAATGAAATATAATGCTTTTAATTTTTGCTTCAACAAATAAACAAAAAATTATGACAGCGCATTATTTTTCAGTGATGGGGTGTGTTGTGTATTATGTCACTATTATGTAAAATTTGAACGTAATGTAGGTATGTATCTTAGTATATTTTTGTTTTCCCGATTAACGAAAAATATGGTGTTTTATATTTTTAGACCAAATAAGACATTTGTAGACATATTACCAATATAATAATTCTCTAATAATGCAAAATGCTTCTGCCGAGTAGGGTTCGGTAACGATATCAAAAGTAAATATATGTACGCCGCGGTGTTTCGAAATGATAGTATATCTTATCTATATCTATTAAGCCCAGCCAGGTCATCTAGGGGCCTGCGGACATCTATCAGAGAAGCTACTCATCTGCATACACCGCTCAATCTGCCGTGTAATAATATCCTTCGAAAGGTGCGTGAAGAAATACCTTGCAGGCCAGTATGGCGATGCTAACGGATAGGATATAACGATATCAAATCCGTTGTCATCGCGATGTGGTTTCCTATCTTGCTAACCATCAGGCCGAGAGCTACTATAAAAAAATATCAGATCCGTTGATGGACAATTTTTAGTTCCCTTGACCAACCAACGTATTTCACAAGCAAATAAAAAACAAAATATAATGTATATGCAAATCATAAACCACATTTTAAATCTTAAATTTTCGAACAAACAGCTAGGCCCACAACACAAAGGCTGAATTATTATAACGGCTCAGTTCTCGTTATTTTGGAATAAAAAGTATCACATATCTCATGTGTTATTTTCGTTTCTCTCGTCTAGCTACACATTTTTATTCATGTCCATCTACTCGCGCCACATTCAACATAAGGTACCTACCTCTAAAACATAAGTAAGATCATACGCAAAACTAAGTAGCTTTGCCGCTTACTAAAAGCCTAAATGTGGACATCACCTTTGGTCTAATATTTTAATCATTTATTACACTATGTAAAACAGAGCCCTTTTGTCTGTAATACGAAAAAAAAAAATCACCTATGTGGTAACTCAAAGTAAATAGTATAATATTGTGAGCTATTAAGAGTTAAATACTTGGGTAGGTACTTTGCAAAACTTACCTAATTCTGTAATTATGCCATATTATGCAAATAAATGTCTAATGTCTAAACTCTAAACTCACATTATTACGTTTACGTAGCAAGTGTACGTAATTTTGATGAACTTTGTTGGAAAATACTGATCAAAATTTGTAAGGAAAAAATTATAGGCAAAGCTTGGTCAGGGTTATGAATAAAATCATAGGCTTTATAGGTTTTAAACCGTATTCAATAAGTTTTTTGAAAATACGTTATGGTAGTCATAATATTTTTAAACGAATAAAAAAAATCAGGATATATTATGGGTTTTTTAAATAAGCATATAAATAATCAGCCTTTAGTAAGAGTGTGCAATTCGAACACACGGATTTCACATATAGGTACATGTATAGCTCTATGTATATCTAAATCTCTAAACTTTCAGTAAGTGCCCTCTGCTGTATAATTTATTTTCACTTTCTTAAAATTATTTAAAGCTCGCTCCAACGGCGAGATGCGCAATCAAAAATGATAAAAAATTCATGGGGTTTTAAAAATGTATAGTCACTTTGTTTCATAAGATTAGACGTACTAAGATAAACTAAAACACCAACCAACCAAGACGGATCTAATTAATTAGCCATGAAGGTCTAAATATACCGGATTTGTCCGTAATGGCCCTCAATGGAACCTTGACCTCTGAAAACGTGGGTAAAATAACAGAGTCCAGAGAGGGTAAAAGTAAATACTTACATAGGTTTCGGGTCCTTCTACGTCAGAATAGAACACATTACTAAGTGAAAGATTACTTTAATGTGCACCTGATAGTTTTCGAATTAACATACAACCCCACTAGTATTATAAATATTTGTTGGTACGGATGTATTCATTTTACTTAAACACATATGTACAGATTTAAACAACAAATATAAGGATATACACCGAACTGGAAACTGGGATCGGAGACACCAGGAGGTCTACTCTCAAAAACGAAATATGTCGGATCCGACAACGGATAGAAATTTTTAATTCTCACAGTCGCAACCAATTCACTTCGAATGCGACTAAAGCGTTTAAAAAAAACACAATATTATTTATGCAAATCACTAACCACGCTTTAACTCCCGAACTTTTGATAAATCTTCAAAAACAAATCCTTTCGTATGTTCGTTTCGTTTTTGAGAGTAGACTCCCTGACGTGGGGTAACATAATAACGGTACAGCACAATAAAGCTGTTACTGGACTTGTCGCCCTTACCTTGAAGGCTTGACCCCTGCTACTAATGCAGCACCCCCCCGGAGCTCTGGAAACCTTACTCACACGCAGGAACACAACTACAGCGAAGTGATTGATATTTGGCTGCGGTTTTCTGTAAGGTATTTCGCCCGTCGGGCTGCTCCAGTTCGAGCGATAAATCACTATACCCTACTTCTTAAACGAAGACGCGTGAATCAGGTAGTCTACTAAACGAAACTAATTTATCGATTTAATACATACAAATACAAAAGTTTTCAGGTTTACAATATCGGTTTGGTAATGAAACCCTCTTTTTATAGGTGTGATCCCTATTGGACATCATTTACATCGACGTTATTACATTTACGCAGTTTTGTTTGTGGCCGTAACGCTTAAACGACCCATCAAAACGAATAAAAACGGATAAAGTCAAAAACGGAAAAAAAAAGACTTTCTAAATTAATCTTGGTCATTTAATAAACGGTGAGAAGAGCAACGTATTTTCATTTTTATTCTGCCCAATTATTTCGAGTTATTTTTAAGTTAAACATCTTCTTGACCAAATTTAGTAAGCCTCTTAAATCGCTTAGTTAAATGTCAGTTACCGTTTTTGTGCCGAGATGATACCGGTATACTTAAGAAATTATATATTAATTTATATATTTATATTTTCCAGAAACAGTATCTAACGCATTACTAAACTCTACTATCTAGTGAATTAATTAATTAGAAGGCAATCTGAAGTTTTGAGGGTAGCTGCAGCAGACAGCACACAGCTGTCTTGTAACTGTAGGCCAACTACCAAAAAAGCAAGCGAACTTGAATTTGAAACGTGTCGCATTGTATGGTACTGCTTAAGTCCTTTCATATGATACACTAGCTGTGCCCGCAACTTCGTTCGCGTGGCACACAGATTTTTTCCATAATATATTCTTTCATGGTCGGTTTTACCCCTATCTGCCCTTATTTTAAAAACAAAAAGTACTTCCGTTCCGTTCTAGAGGTTCAACGTAC
The DNA here is from genome assembly GCA_037074685.1 of Glyphodes pyloalis. NCBI lineage: Eukaryota > Metazoa > Arthropoda > Insecta > Lepidoptera > Crambidae > Glyphodes > Glyphodes pyloalis. Next base: position 400,755 of record JAYKKO010000051.1, read on the forward strand.
TTATTGACGACCTCGGTGGCGCAGTGGCTAAGGTAGGCGACCAAAGCGTGAAAGGTCCCGGGTTCGATTCCCGGTCGGGTCAATTTGGAAAAACGAACTTTTCTAAATTGACTTGGGTCTGGGTGTGCTGGGATGACGCCCCCAGTTAGTATCCGTCGTCTGGTACTCATAGTACAAGGGAAAACCTTAGTTTGAGACCAGGTGATTGGTGTGATTGTCTGGCGCATTTATTTATTTATACCTAAACCAAATTTCATTAAAATCAATTCAGTCCGTGGTTTAGGCGTGAGAGCCGGACAGCCAAACAGACAGACAGAGTTACTTTTGCATTTATAATATTAGTAAGGATAGTCGTATATTCGGAGAGCTGTGTCCGAATCATCCAACGTTTTATGGCGGTGGTCATCTTGGACTGATTTCTATAATAGTTCACTCCCGACTACCATTCAATATTAAAAGCACCATTCAAACGATGTCACAGGCAGACCCACATAATGACAGACAGACAAACCAAGGGAACCTTACTATAAACCACGTGTACAAAAATGATCTACCTTAAATTGTCTTTAATGGACTTAATCTTTAACATACAATTAAATACATATTACCCTATGGAATCTAAACCTACCTACAATGCTTGTATAGTGTACCTTGATTAATTGATAATGATTTTAGTTAGTAGGATAATAGGATTATTTGAGCCTAGTTTGTTGATCGGATTAAGCCGCTTAAACGGATAGAAATTGTTATTTTGTCTAAAATATATCGAAAGCTGCCTAATGAAATAACATTCTTAATTCACGCTGTTTACAAACGCTGTTTAGAAAAAAATAATGTAAAATTACTAGCGGATTTTATCCGTAACGGTAGCTTCGTTTGCGTTATTTTGTGACAAACAGTATCGTATACCTATTAATCTGGTATCTCATTAATTTTTCTACCAAAAGTCATTATCTGGTATTAAAGCCACGCGGCGTTAATGATATAATGAAATATAATATTAGTAGAAATATGTATTCATTTAAAGGTCGATCCTCGTATCGACAGGGAGCATGCCCGATTTTCGTGCCATCTTTGAGGTCCTGTTGTCGATTCCCAGTCGGGTCTATATGGAAAATGAACATTTCTACGTTGTCTCGGGTCTCGGTTTTGTGTAACGAGATGCCGTCGTTGTTACTTATTGCTGGAACACAAGTGCTTTAGCTACTTATCTTAGAATTTGAGCAATGTAGGTATGACCAATGTTATTGGACAGCATCATCCAAATTATATATTTAAAAAATCAAAACTGCCCTCATTTTTTTTAATTTTTTGTTGGAAACAACTTTTTTTCACGATTTTCACTATTGCTCGTACTTTCTCGCTTCGTATAAGCTTCTTTTCAAAGATGGGTTCCTCAGGGCTTTTAGCTTTGCAGCCCAACTTTATGACTTCCGTAGTAATACGCATAAATGCTAGAAAAAGGTAAAAAAACTGTCCATGCAGAACATACACCGATCTCTTCATTTTCTTCACAAAACCTTCATCCTACCTTGGATTTTACGAGGATCATTCGCCAACAAACTTTACATGAAGGAAAAATCTGAAATTGGTATCTATAAATCACGAAACTACCAACACATTGCAAACAAAAGAAAATTGAAAGATGTTGTCTGATCTTAAGGATTAACCTAATAAACCCCATTACAAAATCAATCATTGAAATCTAGTCGACGTTACAACAATGTATACAGACTTAATCACCACACTTGCGAAATGTGTTATCACAAACCCCATGTTCGAAAAGTTCGCAACATATTTAATTTGGCCCGTGAATCGAACCCAGAACTCCGAGAAAATATCTTGGAGCTACAGCCACTAGAACATCGAGCCATGGATTTTTTTTATTCTATTCCACTAGTATCAATATTTCCTGGCAAATAGTGTAGCTGTTTCTTTTACATGCTTCCTTCTTACAAAATTCTAAATAAAAAACTTTGATCCGATGTTAAAGTATTAAGTGTTCCTCAATATAAATAAAAAAATAAGTTAAAAAAACCTTTTCAAAAACAAGCTTTTATTCAAATGCCCTAAAAAGAAAAAAAAAAATTTATCGTTAACTTATTTCAAATTCAATTTCAAATTTAACACATTTGCCACAATTTATATGATTTAAAAGCTTGTCGCGAGACTTAAGTACTCAAATTTAGCAGACAAATAAACATCGGGACAGGTGAAACTAAATAAAAGCCTGTAAAAATCCGTGAATTAGTTTTATGAATGAACATAATATTTTCAAACCGGGTTTAACTAGGTAAATATAATTGCCAGTTCATATATTATTTGCCACAAAATGCCTAAATGAGCTCGAGCCTCGTTTAAACAGCCGCTTAACTTATCTGCCATCCGGTTGACTAAAATATCGTTGGTAATACATAACAAGGGCGGGCTTGCTAAGTATGTCCCGAGGTAGTTTAACAGCCAAGTACAGTACAAAAACAACGTTTTGGATGGATAAGTATGCAATAGCATTAGCATTAACTGAACTGATTTGCGAAGTCTAGCAAGAATTTACAGACACGCCCAAGTTATGAGTGCCAAGGTCCTGGTTTGACATTAATCCTCCACTGAAAATTTGTTTCCAATTACGTATCTTTCATCTCATAACAAAATAAAATAATCACTTTAACAATATTTAATAGTACTAATTGGAAGAATTAGTTTCAATAATGAGTATCGGTGTAATCACTACGCTTGTCAATTGTGGACTGGTCCGGACAAACTCGAGCTGATTCGAAATATCCGTAACATAATTTGTTCGACTTGGGAATCGAATCCAGGACCGCAAGAACCTAATCTAGTAGTGAATTACTACTCCCAGGTATCATGTAACTCTAATATATATGCAGTTTTCATTTTTGGGAATTTCACATGAAACAACCAGGAATACTTAATTCAAGTACAAGCTTGCCAAGCTGACAGTCAAACCAAATATAAAACCAATTCCTTAGAAGTGAGGGAACTTGGCATGCGTCTCTTGAACTCGTATAGATGACGCAACTTACCGAACTTTGCCCCATTTTCACATTCATATTTTTGTTATGATTGCTTTATCTAACGCGTAGACGTACTTAAGTTTTCGATAACGTCAGTGGGCGATTTATTTTCGCCAAACTTCTTAGAAAGTTTTGCGAAAAGAGAGGAATATAGATTAGGCAAATAGGATCATTTTTATTCGATATTATTGGTTAGTTGTGTGTACAGAAATTATTGACTAGCATCTGCTTAGATATTACTGAAGTAATGAATGTTCAGATATTAATGGTAACTTGTAGTGTATGGAACATATTGATATTTTGAACTGATCAGACGTATTTGGTCACTTTGTCTGCTCCGATATATTTGACGGCGACTGTACATAGGAATCTCAAAGAGTTCGCCTCTTTGATCTATTCAGGGTTTCTCGCATCCAGCCCCTTCCAGCCATCTTGCCCAGATCGCCACTCCGCCTAGCCTAGGGCATCTTATACTACGTTTGGGGAGACTCCACTCCTGAACTCATTACGCCAACTTTTAAGGTTTCAGCGGGAAATACGACAAGCCCACTTCAGCTTACTAATCGGTCGAGCTATTTCGGTAACTTTAAAACACAAGATAGATAGAGTATAGAGTATAATGTAAAAAATTATATGTATAGTTAAAAGTATCGTTCAGGATTTATACCTGCCTTATGTATCTACTACTTATATACTTATGTAGCTGGTAAAATAACTAATTTCAAACTGCAAGTTCTTACCGTGGTATTCTTTTGACCGTACTAATAAGTTGTAGAAATAAGTGGCTCTGCTTTTTTTTTTTTTTTCACTTTATTTGGGTCAACTAACAGTTTCACAATAAGTATTTCTTAAAAAGTAATTGTACATTTACAAATAGATAATTGTGAAACCAACACCGCTAACCACATGTTAATATTGAGAGATATGATTTTTGTTGAGAGTGTATAACCAATAAGAAAAAAGAAAATAAGTTTAGTAAGTTCCACTATTATATTTTGACCTGAGGGCGTGCTTTATATGGTGTTGACTTCACGTAACTAACAGTTCAGCAATTGATTTTTTAAAAATATGAACACTGCTTGTAAATATGTCTAGACTACTAAAATGTTCATTAAAAGTGTCAGTCAGACGAGTCAGCGGCGAGCGTTTCCCAGCATTAGTTCGAGTTCGCGGTGTAAAGAATAATTTTCGTGTATGGCATGCTCGACTGAGTGGTCTGGCTGGCACTCTATAACATAATCTATTCACTATCTCTGTACAATCATATCCGCCATTACACAAGTCATACAACAACTTAACCTGCAACTGTAACCTTCGTGTTTTTAAGTGGTGTAATTTATATTGTTGTAACAATTTTGGATACGATAACTTACTTCGAAAGCATTTGTAGTGCATGTATCGTAAAAATTTCTTTTGTACTCTTTCAAGCCTTTCTGAATATTTATTATAAAAGGGATCCCAAACAGAAGTGGCATATTCCAGCTGTGAGCGTATCAAGGATTTATACAGATACATGTATGTAGCAGGGCGTCTAAAATCGTTACTAGACCGAACAACAAACCCGTACATCTTGAAGGCTTTTTTGCAAATATTCTCAATATGTTTATCAAGTGTTAGTTTTGTATCTAATGTGACCCCTAAATCTTTAATACTTTGTACTCTTTCAAGATTTACGTTGCATAGAGAATAGTCGAAGAACTTATGCATTTTTTCTTTGTAAAACATATACACTTACATTTATTTATGCTAAGTTCCAATTTGTTGCGGTCACAGTAGGCTGTTAATCGATTAAGGTCCTCTTGAAAGATTAGATGGTCATCAATATTTTCAATTTCTCGATATATTTTAAGGTCGTCTGCATAAAGAAGGAAATTGCATTTTTTAAAGCATTTACCAATGTCATTTATATATATGACAAATAAAAGAGGTCCAATAATTGAGCCCTGCGGGACGCCTGATGTTACTGTGACGATATCAGATTCATGACCATTAACCACCACTTTTTGGGTTCTATTCGATATATAAGATTTGAACCATCTCCAAAGATTACCGCGAATACCATTGAACGCTAATTTTTCTAACAGAATTTTATGGTCAACTCGGTCAAAGGCTTTCTTAAAGTCTGTATAGACAGCATCTGTTTGCTTATTGGAATCCATGCTGTCAAAAAGTGCAGTTGCGTAAACCAAGAGATTAGTGACAGTGGACCGCTTTAAGACAAATCCGTGTTGTTGTGGAAGGATTTTATTGTGGATGTGTGAGTACAGACTACCGTGCACAAGTCCTTCCAAAACTTTTCCTAAAGTTGGCAAGATTGAGATTGGCCGATAATTAGTTACATCCTCCTTCGAGCCCCCCTTATGTACTGGAGTAATTCTAGCCGTCTTCCATACCTCTGGACAGACGCCCTCTCGTAAACATTTATTAAACAAGATGTGAATTGGCTTGTAAATAGTTTTAGCAGTTTTTTTTAAGAATATCGGTGGTAGGTTATCCGTACCCGGTCCTTTCGTAACATTAAGCGTTTCGAGTTTTTTAATTATGCTTTCGTTGCTAAGCAAAATATCGGTAATAATATTATCTGTTTCAGTTTTTTCGTCCAATTCAGGGATGCTAGTAAAATCACATAAGCTCGTTACATCCGACGGCTGAAATACTGATTGAAAGAATTTTGAAAATAAGTTGCACACAGCCTCAGGATTGTTAGCCTTATTATCATTGAATTTTACAATATTAGGTATATCACACCGATTTTTGCGGTTTTTGATATAAGTCCAAAAGTATTTTACATTGAGTTTAATATCATCTTCAACTTTATTTATGTAATTATTGTAACATTTTTTTGCCTCTTTTTTGAATCTTTCACGGTACATAGAGAAAACTAAATAATCTGATTGATTCTTGTATTTTTTCCATTTTATCCAAGCCGAATTTTTGTTTTTAAATATATGTTTAAGAGAGAAGCTAAACCACACAGGAAAGTGTGAATTAGATACAACCTTAAAAGGTATGCATTTTCGGATAATATAGTAGATTTTTTCATAGAAGATATCCACACAACAGTCCACCTGTTTGCCATGAAACAGATCCTCCCAGTCTATTTTTAACAGTTCTTCATTCACCAGTTGATAATCAGATTTATTATAGCAATAGATTTTTTGTTGTTTATATTTTAACTTGGTATGTACCTTATCAGGACACGCCAAAACATAAAATGGCGGGTGTTGAATATCAATAGGCACTAAGGTTACTGATGTCGATAAAGAGGTACTACCTACTGTATTCGTTATACATAAGTCTAATATGCGGTCGTTATTATTTTTGAAAATATTTATTTGCGTACAATTGAATAAAGACATAAAATTCATCAAGTATAGGTTGGGCGGCGCTTGATCATTTACATTTGAAGGTTTTGCCTGATTAATATCTATTTGCCATTCAAGATGTGAGAGATTAAAGTCACCAAATATGAAGAATTTATCTACACCCATGATTTGAATGTAGTCTTGCATTATATCAAAGTAAGTTAGGTAAACGGAATGGTCAACTCTGGGGGGAATATAAACAGCTCCAATTAAGTAGTGTTTATTACCCACAGATAGTCGCACTAGTGTATGGTCAAGTATGTATGGTAAATCACGGTCGGTAAGAGTGGGGGACATTGAGCAAAGTACCGAACAAATTGAACGCAGCACAGCCACCAATACGCCACCACCGTCACGGCGGCCAGTCGCGATCCGGTTGCGGTCGCTGCGGTACACAGTGTAGCGGGAGTCTATGAATTCATTATTTGTTATATCGGCATGTAACCATGTCTCTGTCAATATAATAACATCGTAGGAGTGGTTCAAAATATTCATGTATATCGTATTAAGCTTGGTTCTCAATCCGCGGCAATTTTGATAGTAAAAAGACAGCGTTTTATTACTTGAATTATTGAATTTTACATTTAAAAATTAAAGATATTATTATGAAGATGTAACTTAATACTGTCGATACATATTTGATATAAGAGTTAAAAAACATACACACATAGATATAAATATTGAACTGTTCGTATGAATTCGCAATTTCAATGGTGTAATTTGATCCTTCAAGGTTAAGTAGGTAAATTGAATCAAAAATTATAAGCCATCCCACCGCGGACTCACAACAACAAAAAGTAAATATACACAAATACAGACTATTACTTGATTCAACCATTCTCAAAAAATAGTCAACGGTTACTATGATAATAAATACATGCATTCGATCCTGCCATACTGATGAAAGTACATAATTAAGTTGTACTATATAGTACACAATATAAAGGCGTATAATATGCGTTTTACACCCAACTGACCTACAATAAATAATGATCTTGTTCAGATACCATTTACTTAATTTTAGCGAGATCTTGTTCCGAGCGAATGGCAAGTACTGGTGATGTTTCAGTCTTGCGTATAAGGATAACACCATGTTTGACCCACACGAATTTGAAACCGTGCAATTTAGCTCTGTTACGACACTCTCGAAATAAGTGTTTGTTCTGGATAGTTAAATGTTCATTTATATAAATTTTTTGGGGTGTACCGGGTATTCCCATCTGCTCAGTATTTAGAGTCCCACCAGAACGACTCGCAGCAATGACATTGTCACGCAGTATCCGCGTAGTAAATTTTACAATGACATTTTTTGGTCGTGTATCTTTTTGGTCTGCGTGCGGTACACGGTGTACAGCCACAATATCAGATGCGAGTATTTGTTGTTTGATGACTGTGCCAATGCCCATAACTATATTTGTGAGGTTCTCATTACGTCTGTCGGGTAAGTTAACGATCTCCACATTGCAGTCCCGAGCTTGCTGCTCCATGGATATTATCTTGCTCTCAAGTTTTTTAATCTCGGCAGGTAGGTCACTTACTTTCTGCATTTGATTATTTATAATTTGCAATTGCCCGTCAAAGCTGTCCTGACGGTTACTATTAAAACTGAGCGAATTTTCAACATCTGTCAAGCGATTATTCATATTCGTAAGAGATTCCTTGAACATTGCATTGTCAGAGCGTAAGTTCTGTACAGTGTTATTTATGGTGTCTAATGATACTGTAATTTTTGATAATTCATTAGCTAGAATTGTCTGGAGGGATTTAGCTATAGTCTCCGAGATGGTACGGTCTAATTTATCCAGTTTATCTTCAAGTAGCTTCATTCGATAAGTGACACCATCATCTTCTGGCTGTTTGCGCTTACGTAAATTAACATAAACATCTTCCTCCGTCGCCGTTGCAGTTAAATCCGGGCTGGACATGAACTTCGGTGGTGTACGTTGTGTTTTCGACATTATCACTTCGACGTTAAGGCGTAAACTCGTTAATTACTCAGGCACGTTGACAGTTCGCGGAAAGCACCAGCGTAGCGGGAACGGGACAGTAACAGTCACTCTCACTCGTTCAGTCGTGCGCGCAACTTGTAGACTTATTTCGGCTGTAGGTCTTCTAACCCGCTTGGTCTAGTGGCACAAATCTCACTATACGTACAAGAGGTCAGCGGTTCAAATCTCAGGATCTGCAACGCTCCAACAAACCGCGCTAGGGGCTCCGGCACGGGCTCGAGGGTCTCAGAAACTATGAGGGCGAAGCCCTGGGGCACTCGCGAGAAAAATAATTTATTTAAACAAACTCAAATGATATTTGCAACGCGTCCGCTCTCAACAAAAGTCCACGAGGAAGGGGAGTCCACGAGGAAGGGAACTGAACTGCTTTCTTTTTTATTACAAACTGGCACACGTGTTTGTTTGTTGTTCACCGCAAAGGTGCGGTGTTATGTTATAGTTTTGTACAACAAAAGGAAAACTGAAACCCTTGTAAGATCACTTTGTTTGTTGTCTGCCAGTCAAGGCCCTTTTTCTCAGGAACGCGCAAAGGAATCGAGTTCAAATTGTCTTCAAGTACCTATTAATGTATGAGGAAAATTGAAAACAGCCATACAGGCAACTGGCTATTTAAGCAGTGTTTTCTAACGGTTCACGAGCATTAAATCATATGAGGTTTTTCAATAGACGTAGAATCGGGAAAGTGGGTAAGAATATTTGTCCCGGGCCCTTTCTCCATCATTGTTATAAAATGCCTAAGTAAGGACCTTATCCATTTACTATATAGTACAGAGGTACTTTTTATGAAAAAAAACACTTATAACGGTTAAAACCTTCACAATCTTTCGAGGCGCACTGTTATCAGGGTTGCAAACTTTATTACTACTCTCAACGTGTAACGTACACGTGCATGGCAGTGTCCGATGTTTGATGTTTATTTTTATTTGAAGAAAAATACGTTTTTGGGCATTATGAATACATCTGCAGTGAAATTAATATACAAATGAATGATGTTGTAACGAAAATTCGTTTGGCCCGGGAGCGAGAACACGTGATATTGATAAGCCATTGGATTTAAAATCTATACAAAGCCTATCTATAATGAAGCTTTGAATCAAAAATTAATTATAATTATTTTTTAAAATTCACAATTTACTACATTATTTTATCTAATTACTACACTGTATGTCTTAGTGCAAAACTAGTTATAAGTTCAACTATATTTGTAATAGCGGACCCGGCAGACTTCGTCCTGTCAAAAAGATTTGGAATGTGGCTTGACTCTAAATTTTAGTTAGGAAACGTTTATACCTACTGGAAAAAGAAAAGAACTTTTTTAAAGTTTTCCCGGAAATTATTCCAATTATTCCTAAAAAACCATCCTTGGACTTCAACAAACTTTTTAATAAAGAATTGTCAAAATCGGTCCAAGCGTTGTCGAGGTATGCGCTTACCAACACATTTCGCGATTCATTTTTATATAATAGATATGAACGACAGAGTTTCTTCTCTGTAAGTTATAGGTTCCGAACCGGAGGTAGCGTCATTTGCATTATATAGACGTTTCATAAATATTAGTGTAATTTACATGAATAAAATAATATTGAATTTGAATTTGCTGAAGAGTTTGTTTGTTTCAACGCTCTAAGACCAGGGTATACTGGGTCGATATGAAAAAAAAAATTGTGTCAGTAGTTAGTTCAGTTATTGATGAACGTTTTTGGTTGTTTAGCATTACGTTGTGACCAATGGAAGTGATGAATCGGTGGAATATGTGTAAGAACAGGGATGGTACGTGGGCAAAGCCGCGGCGAGCCGCTAGTACATGATAAGCGTGTAACTTGTTAAACATCCCATAAATGATGACTAATTAAATAGATATCCGACCAGTTCAATGTTTGATACTTTTTTTTGCTGTTGGCGTCCCTTTTTAAAAATAATATATTTACTGTCTATTTAGTATTTCTTTTATTTTAATCTTAATCAGTATTCTAGAGCATATCAATGTTTAAATCAATGATTCCGATTAACGAACCAAAAGGTATTGAAATAAGTATATATTTTTTTCTAATTTATATTTTGCACGGTCGTACTCGTTTCTCATCATCTAACTGCATTTATTATTGTACTAAAATATGTTAATAATATTTTTTGCTATAAAGTATGGCTATCTATTTATCAAAAAGATCCGATAAACGTACATAACACACGTTACGATTAGGAACAAGTATGTAGTTTCTATAACGATAAAATACAAAAATATATATATTATTAGGGGGATCATTTCAAATGCCTCCAATTCTCATCGTACAAAGTGTAGTCCGCGTGTCCCGGAGGATATTGTACCCTGAGGGTTTGAACCAACCCGTAATTTACAAATATAACGCAATGAAATATTCAGTCCCACTCGTAGCAATGAGCTGTGAGCCGGCCGACTACTAATGAAGCCTCGTTCCCAGGATTTTGTTACATCTACAAATTTTTTTAAACTCACATGGACAGTCATTATTGTGCTGTTTTGTTGCAAAATAAATGACTGTTCAGCTTTAAAAAGGTATCCCAATATGTGATATTAACTAATTATTTATATAATACAATCCGTATTTAACAGATCACTATCTTAATTGTGCCGACCTCCGACATTTCCTACAAGTCGACACAAATACAGCGTCAGCAGAACTGGCGTAGTAAATAATGCTCCATACGTAATGCACAATTGGTGTATCAATAACATCGATCCTACATCGCGATGTCAGAGTTTTCGTCGCCACTAACTATATATACAATACCTACACCAAGATTGGTAGTTGGGCCTTGGTCCCCGAGCAGATAACACCTAGCTCGGCGGAAGTACTTCCACTTTTAGTAAACGAATATACGTTCTTTACAAAAATAAGTCAATTAAGAAAAAAATAAGTAATACGCAATTGTATTTTCATGAACAATGCCTGTTAAAAAAGTTATTGAAAAAGCTGAATTGCCAACGAGTTAGAAATAAAACGGAATCTTTGCATACATAAACAGAATTCTCTAAAACCAACCTATGTACTACGACTTTACTAAATAAAAACAGCCAACAAAGATAGTATGCCATAATTATAATATTTTATAATAGGCTAGCGGACCAGACAGGATTCGTCCTGTCAAAAAGATTTGGAATGTGTACTTGACTCTAAATTTTAGTTTGAAAATGTTTGTACTGGAAAAAAGGGCTGTTGTTAGAAATTTCCCAGCAATTATTTGAATTTTTCTCGCCGTAAAAACCATCCTTGGACTTCAACGAACATGAAAAAATAGAATTGTCAAAATTGGTCCAAGCGTTTTCGAGTTATGCGCTTACAAACACATTTTACGATTCATTTTTATATAATAAGATAGATAAAGTTGACGAGTCAATCGGAACGTCCTTTTAGAAATTTGTAGCGCCTGTGTTCCTGAGCTGGCTGGCGTAGCTAATCCTTCTGCTTGAGCGGGCTTGCATTCATCTACCCCCTAGAACAGATGAAGATTTGCAAGCCCACCCGAGCAGATAATACATTCTCAATAAACAAACTATTGTTACGAGCTTCGGGTTCGTGACAATAAAAACAGCCGATAAAAATTACCAAAAGTCACACTTTAATTGAACGCCACTAATTACAACCTTAAACGCACTAATTAAAACAACAATCACTCCCAAGTCGCACTTCAAAATCGCTTCCGAAGTAATCACTTGTATCGCTAATTCAATACTGTTCCGGTCGCGGTGAATCCCGGCCTTTTATATTGCCGCGGCCGTTCCCGAACCTTCCAACGCAGAAACATCCGGAACATTCGCGCGCAGTGCGGCCTTGATCGGCCGTACGCTCGGTCAAGGTCATAGTTCTAGTAAATTCTGGCGTACGCGTCTCGACTCTCTGTAGTCCCGCCTTTCCACACTAGATGGCGCTGTTTACATCGATCGTGGCGCGTAACACTGCCCCCTCCTAAGACATGCTCGTCCCGAGCATTATCGGCTCCATAATAACGCGCCAATCTCTCCGCATGGACAATCTTAGGAGTGTCTCTTGCACCTTTCTGTTTCCGGTAGGTTACGTCATTGTCCCCAGTCCCAATCCGGTACGGTCCCTCCCATCTAGACTGAAGCCCAGGAGATCTCCCTCTGCTGTGGACTGGATTGCGCAACCTCACCTTTGGACCTTCGTCGAACACTCTACTGTTCACTTTGCGGTCACAAAGGGGTTTCATCTTTCCCGACATTTTCTGGCCCGATTGTCTGACGTGCTCACAAATGTCATTTATTTTGTACCGCCAGTTATTCGCATAATCGATTATACTGCCTGGAGCATCAGGTGGTATTCTGACGATCAGGTCTGCAGGTAGCCGTAGTTCTCTTTCTGCAGTTCGCTTAGGGCAACTAGATCGAAGGTGGCCCTTTTCCCCACAACCGTAGCACCTAGGGCTGTATCCTTTATTGCGGTCGCGAACTGTAGCCGCTGCAACCTCCCTAATGCGATGGGAACGATGATCCTGCCGCACAGCTTCCACCTCCAGTGCATGGGCCAAGGAATCTCTAAGCGTCCCGTGGTGCCCGAGTCTGACAGCAGCTCTAACTTCAATGTCGCGGATGCCATCGATGAACGCCTGCACAAGGTTCCCATCAATAAGCGCTGGTACGGACTGGTATGCTTTACGCACCAGCTTCTCCACTTCAAGGGCCCACTGCTGCAGGTTTTCGCTACTGCGTTGCACGCGGTCCCTGAGCTGTGCGCGAAACACGTGTTCCAGGTGAGCGTCGCCATATCGAGCCTCCAGTGCCTCAAGGAGCTGCTCGTAAGTCACTTCCTTACCGAGAGCTTCCAAAACTGATAAGGCCTGGTCACGAAGGCCTAGGGTGAGGGCAGTCATGGCCTGATTTTTGTCCCAGCCGTTCGCTTTCATGACTGCCTCAAACTGGATTTTGTAGGCCGACCAGGAAGAAGTTCCGTCAAACGGTGGCACTTTAAATCCACGTAGCGAAGGTGTTGTAGCTACGGGAGCTGCGATTGCTTCTCCAAGTTTAAGACAATCCAGCGTTTTCTTAACGTCTGCCATCACGGTCTTCTTCACATCAGCCACTACGTAGTCAACCCGATTATTGAGTTGGTCGATCCTGATTTCAGCTTTCGACAGGCGGTTGTCGTGTTGAGCAACCTTGTCCTTCACCTCCTTCATGTCTTTCCCGAAAGAGGCATGAAGGTCCTTCAAAAGAAGCATCTGCTCTTCCTGGCGGCGAGCCTGTTCCTCCTTGTCCTGCTGCCTCTGGTCTTCCAACCGACGAGCCTGTTCCTCCTGGCGGCGAGCCTGTTCCTCCTGGCGGCGAGCCTGTTCCTCTTTGTACCGCTTAAGCTGTTCTTCCAGCCGACGAGCCTGTTCCTCCTGTCGGCGAGACTGCTCCTGCAGCATCATCATCAGGGCAGCAAGGTCTGGTGCTGCCGATGCTGCTGGTGTTGCTGTGGACAGGCCAGCCTCCGTGGTTAATAACTGGCTCTCCGACTCCTGCGGCAAAGCTCCACCAAAACGTCTCTGGTCCGTCTCCAGTTGGCGTTGACTCCGGGTACGGATACCCTCCGTGTCGTCCTTAGGTAAAACCGGCATAATTTAAATCCCACTTCTGACACCAATTGTTACGAGCTTCGGGTTCGTGACAATAAAAACAGCCGATAAAAATTACCAAAAGTCACACTTTAATTGAACGCCACTAATTACAACCTTAAACGCACTAATTAAAACAACAATCACTCCCAAGTCGCACTTCAAAATCGCTTCCGAAGTAATCACTTGTATCGCTAATTCAATACTGTTCCGGTCGCGGTGAATCCCGGCCTTTTATATTGCCGCGGCCGTTCCCGAACCTTCCAACGCAGAAACATCCGGAACATTCGCGCGCAGTGCGGCCTTGATCGGCCGTACGCTCGGTCAAGGTCATAGTTCTAGTAAATTCTGGCGTACGCGTCTCGACTCTCTGTAGTCCCGCCTTTCCACACTAGATGGCGCTGTTTACATCGATCGTGGCGCGTAACACTATTATGGAAATCGCTTAGACACACAGCACTACATCGACAGTATCTGTATTTACGATTGAACCGCGGTAAACAATAGTTGATCACTGGATTCCATGCTGATGACAATTTATGTCCGACTATTGAAATTATCGGGCAGTGAGTTGCATTTTCAAATTATCCTAATATATTAACTTGGAGTTTGTGTATGAAACATTATAATAACAGTTGATTACTACATCCATAAATAAAATAAATATAAATATTGGACAACATCAATGCTCTGATTCTGTGGTAAAGCACTTGTGTTACAGACATCAAAAACAACGACAGTACCACAACACCCAGACCCTAGACAAAACAGAAAAGTTCGCTTCCGATATTGACCCGGCCGGGGTCGAACCTGGGACCTCAGAGATGGCGCGACCCTAAAGTGCAGCACAGTCGAATGCATACGAATGTACACAGAACATTTAGCTAATGTTACCTCGGTGGCGCAGTCGCTAAGGTAGGCCAAAGCGCGATAGGTCCCGGGTTCGATTCCTGGTCAGGTAAATTTGAAAAACGAACTTTTCTAAATTTACTTGGGTTCTGGGATGACGCCCCCAGTTAGTATTCGTCGTCTGGTACTCATAGTACAAGGGAAAACCTTAGTTTGAGACCGGGTGAGGTGATTGGTGTGGTTGTCTGGCGCATTTATTTATGTTATAGAGTAACTTACGTGTTTTAAGTATATAATTTCATTATTTTATTTTAATTTTAATTTATATAATAAATAATAGCATACAATATAATTATGCGCAGTCGGAGTTGTCGGCACAGTTAAAAAAATAAAAAACTAAAATATTAAAGTTTATAACATGTTGTTTACTTGTTCGAGTATAAAACGATAAAATTTTAAGACTTTCGCGTTCCATTTTAAGAGTCAGCCCGTGACCACGGTTGGTGCAACCTAACCGAAACGTCGGGCAGTAAGTAGTTCGTATTAACTAATAAATAAAAATGGTGTCGCGTTTTGACCCGTTAAATTATTTTAAATGTACAAAACGATAAGTTATTAATATCTCCTTCTTTTGTTCACAATATTACTTTTGGAAGAAGGAGGAGGATTTAAGCACTTGTCAGTGGCCGAATCACTGCGTTGTTTTTAAACGCGGGATAGAGATCATAATAAAAAAAACAGTAAAGATTGTTAAAACTTTACAAATTGTTCTCATAAAATCAATTTTAACTAAACACGTGTAGTCAATTACCACTATGTACTGGGGTTTACCATTAAATAAAAAACCTAAAATTTTCCTCTCAAATTGTTTACCTTGTCCGTATCACGTTCCAGAATTAAAAAAAGTTTGTGGAATTGGAAGGCTTTGTATCAAAAATCGCAATTTGCCGATGAAAGTTCCCCGGTGACTACGGTTAACTCTCGATAATAAATTAGATTTACTTTTCCCCGTAGTTCTAATTACGAGGGAATAAATTGGAGCTGCGAAATAAAGTATATAATTGAAAATTTCTGTGGTCCAATCCAGCAAAAGTTGTAATAACCAGAAATATTGTAGGTATACCGATTTTTTAAAGTAGAAATACCTAGGTTTTGTACGTGTTCTGTTTGATTTCTGGATAAGGTCCTATTATTAAACAGACAGACAGCTATTACAGCTTGGAAATGATATCTCGTAGTAGGATGTAAATAATATCAGAGAAAACGACATCAAGATAAGATCCCAAAGCAATTAGCCATAGCATTTCTGCTATGAACGATAAACATCCAGACATAGAACAAACATAAATAATCATTGCTACGACGAGACCCATGACAAATTTAAACGCCATTTCAATAAGCATACGCAAAACGTCAAATTTCACGCATGATATGTCAAAAATTTCGATACTGTCGATTGGCTGATAGCACACTGCACTCGTATATTCAGCCAATCACCTGTAGCCGCACTGAATTTGACATTTGTTAAGAGCGGGATACAGTTTATTTGCATGGCGTATTCTAAGCAGCCATAACAAAAATAATATCGATAAATCATATTGTAATAGTTTATTTTTATTTTCATGACGCTACTCTTTAGGCGATGATAGGTGTAGGGATTTAGAACCGCCGCTAAAGTCTACCACATACCACATCTAAGTAAGTGATGTCCTGACGAATCCGATTCGTCGTCACCTCGGACCAACTTTTGAGCGGACTTCAAGTGAATAAACCACTGGATAATTTAATTAGCTTATTTGTGTGGGTGCGGAAGAAAGGTGCCGCCACCCTGGTCATGTTATTTGGACGGACCTCAAATGAAATTAGTTAATTACTCCTGATCTAAGAGATAATGTGAGCTTACGGATAAAATTTTAAGTACTTCACTGTAATTGACACGACTGTGGTTGGAAATATACCTCTGCTTTTAGTTTTGAGGAGTGTAAATCCGAGTTTTGGATTTAAACTTAAACGGATACTTTTTGGTCCTACTCCACCCTTCCTACATTTGCCCATGCCCGAAAAAATGTTTAGGTTTCTCTAGTAGGTAATCATTGTCTCAATTATAAAAGGGACATATTCATTTTAGGAATTGACCGGTGAACTGTTGTTTAAACTTTGGTCAAATTTTAAACTCTCACTCTAAAATAAGAGAGGTAGGACAAAGCGATTTATCGCTCGAACTGGAGCAGCCCGACTGGTGAAACACCTCCACCTTACAGAAGACCGCAGCCAAATGACAATCACTTCTGTGTTGTTATGTTTCTGCGTGTGAGTTAGGTTTCCAGAGCTCCTGGGGGGTGCTACATTAGTAGCAGGGGTCAAGCCTTCAAGGTAAGGGCGACAAGTCCAGTAACAGATTTATTATGCTGTACTTATCACCCTTAAGCTAGGACCTCATTACCACTTAACATCAGGCGGGATGAGGTCAATCTTGAAGTGTAAAATAAAAAAATAAAAAAAATAGTGATGAAGAGTGAGATCACTAAATATGTCACTAAGTTTGAGAGTGAGATATAGACGTATCTATAGACACCAAAAATCAAAGTTAAATAATTACTCAACAAATTTCCCTTTTAGATGGTATCAATCAATCACATTATGTAAATTGGCATACATAGCAAATAAGAAACGTAGGTATATTTTTATAGCAATGCCCAGCATGTTATAGGAAATAAGTAAATCTATACTAATATTATAAAGCTGAAGAGTATGTTTGTTTGTTTGAACGCGCTAATCTCAGGAACGACTGGTTCGAATTGAAAAATTATTTTTGTGCTGAATAGACCATTTATCGAGGAAGGCTATAAAACATCACGCTGCAACTATTAGGAGCGAAGAAATAATAGAAAATGTGAAAAAACGGGGAAAATTATTCATCCTTGAGGGCTTCCGTTGCGTGCGCTGCGAAAACGGTTCAAGATACCAAAAATATATGTATGAAAGAATAATTCCTATTGAAATGATGTAATAAATTATAAATGCGAAAGTAATTCTGTCTGTCTGTCCGGCTTTCACGCCGAAACTACTGAACCGATTTAAATGAATTTAGGTACACATATTGTAGAGCCTGAGAAAGGACATAGGCTACTTTTTAATGCCAAAAAAGGGTTGTTAGGGGTTGAAAAGCGGGGTTAAAGTTTGTATGGAAACCGAAATCCACGCGGACGAAGTCGCGGGCGGCGGCTAGTTCAAACATAAAATGATATATTAATATTTGCTTAAAGGAGCGTGGCATTATTATTTTGATGATTTTTGTATATTTTTAAAGCCTTTGACCATGGTGTAGTTTTTGATAAATATTATATATTATGTTACGAGTATATTATTTAAGTTGTACTTGGCCCATAACAAAGGAATCTAGGCATTTGTTACTTGTTCCAATTGCCTGCCTCCATTTATCAGAGACTATGATCGAGGTTGGGATTTCGTAGTCTCCCTTCATTACAAGTTTCCAGTCCCATATCTTAAGCTAGCTTAGATTTCCTAGATGATAGATCTTAAATGTATCTACTATGATATGTATAGACCATTACCAAACAATGCATGTACATTTATGTAACACATATATTCGTTTATTATAGGTGCAGATTGAAATCTCAATAATTTGATTGCGCTAGGTTTTGTTATTAAAATAATCTAACATAATGTAAACAGCCTGATTTAATCGACATGTTTTGATGTGCCCTTTAAATCTCAGCAACGCATACCAGATTTTGTATTAATTAATTAGATATTGCTATACTTATTTATTACTATACAAGTCACTTAGTACTTTACTGAAGCCAAGTTTGGGTGCGATAAGACGATAAAATGAACATTTAATGTACCTACATACATACAATACTGGAATTATTATCTAAATATATTTCCATAATGTGGTTAAAGTTTAGAGAAGTTTGTATCCCACTTGCAAGGTATTATAATCGCTTAAACTGGTATCTATGTATGCGTTGGATTTGTGGTCCCACGCAACCCTGTAATATAATATAATAAGTAATAATAGCCGAGGTTCCACATACATACCTATTGGGAAAATACAAAATGTAGGGTATCAAGTAGTGTTTTAGTGTGCAAAGTAATATAAACAAAACTTAGACTTATAACAAAATTTAGAGAGAGGTAGGGCATAGCGATTTATCGCTCGAACTGGAGCAGCCCGACTGGTGAAATACCTTCACCTTACAGAAGACCGCAGCCAAATAACAATCACTTCTGTGTTGGTGTGTTCCTGCGTGTGAGTAAGGTTTCCAGAGCTCCTGGGGGGTGCTACATTTGTAGCAGGGGTCAAGCCTTCAGGGTGAGGGTGACAAGTCCAGTAACTTATTATGCTGTACTTGTCACCCTTAAGCTAGGACCTTATTACCACTTAACATCAGGTGGGATGAGGTCAATCTTGAAGTGCAATATAAAAAAAAAACATAGCAATAAGTTAGAGACTGCCACTGTAACAAATCTATTGAGTTTCTTACCTGTATCTTCTCAGTAGATATTATATATTCCGAACCGGAAGTAGAAACACTTTGCATTTAATTCAATGACGATTTAAGTGACACCTATATGTAACCCACTAGAATTAAGAAATATTTAATTTGGTTTGTTATGATGAATGTCACCATCATGAGGATGGTCCGCCGCTATAAGGTCATAAAGACGCGGCCATACCTTCGGAGACATCAGGAACAAATTAATTTTTACTTATGACTTATAAATTGACCTCGAAATGAATGTTGTCTTACACACGCATTTTTCATTTGCCATAAAAAGAATACTGAGATAAATCGATGCTAAATTGCGGCTCGTTACGTCACTAATGTCGTCACGCGCCAATCAATTCAATGTATTGCCGGTTTTTTTTTCAAATACGTGTCCCATATTTTTGGATAATGTAACAGACGGTATAAAAATAAAATTTCAGGCTATTTGCCTCCCTATTGCCCGCATTTGCATTGACGACCTCGTAGCCGAGAGGCGAGCGGGCCGGACTTTGACGTCGCACCATCTCTGAGGTCCCGGCTTCGATCCCCGTTCGGGTCAATATAGGAAACTAACTTTTCTATATTGTCTCGGGTCTGGGTGTTGTGGTACCGTCGTTGTTTCTGATTTCTTTAACACAAGTGCTTAAGCTACTTACCGCAGAATCAGGGCAATGTATGTGAGGTTGTCCAATATTTAATATTTATTTATTTAAGTCACTAGAAACCTCTACGATATAAGTCGATATACAAAACTTAGGGCTCCGGTCTCCAAGACTTCAAATAGATTAACAATTTTTTATAGTGGTTCACGCCGCACTAACGATCTTTAAATATTAAAAAAAAAATCATCTCCTTTGCGGTGTGGGTGGGATGTATACAACTACATATTTATCGGACGCTAAGAGATACAACAGAAAAAAATCATCACCTACGATAACTTGCGGTTAGCTCAGTTGGAATAGAAGCACTCGTGATACGTGAAGGTGAGCCTCACATTACAAGGGGAGATTATTGTTTGCTGTTTCTTAAAATATACAAGCTTTCAAAGTCTATACACCAAACGGGGGGGGGGGGGGGCGAACGATATCAGCCATCGAGGACGAAGTATTTATTGCGTTTCCGTTTCTCCGACGCTGCAGTGGTTGCTTCCGGGCCCCTAGGTGTAGTAGATAGATAGATACACTTTATTACACAGAAAAAATTACAGAAATTGGTTTTACAGACATATTCAAGTACAATTTAGGCAGTCTTATTGCTAAAGGGCAATCTCTTCCAGACAATCTTTAGGTAGAGGAAATAGTAGATATCGAGTAACGGGTACGGCCGTGCAAAATGTTCATTGAGAAAATACTAGCAGAAAATATTAATAGTAATAAATAGTATAGTGAACGTTACTAAGAGGAGGAGGATATAGTACGAAAAAACACTCTGGATATATTCATCACGGTCGCAAACAGAGGCAGTCACGTCGTGACGCTTGTAACTTGATAAAACGCACGCAATGAATTTTTTCACGAGCATTGGGCACAGGGAACACGAAGTCATATGAGCTAAGCGCTTCTCTGGTTAAACTTGTATGTGGAGTAATCAAAAGTTGGAACGAAATGGAAAAAGTACAAAGTCGGGATCAAGTGCGGATGTTTACGGACAGAGATGAACTACGAGATGGTCGTTTTGGAAAAAATATGAAGCCAACGATATAAACTCGGGTAACGTAAGAGGGATATTTTGTCTAAAGTGTTGAAAGCTTATGCACTACGTATACAAAATATTTGTTGTTTTTCCACTTAAAGTTGTTTTTGGTCTACTTAAAGTTATGATCTAAAACTACAATTGGAACGCGGATCTTATTAAAATCTCGCTGGGCAATGTAAAAGCTATGACAAGATTTTGAAGGTTAAATGGCAACTAAACTTTTTGAGCGAAATCAATTTCTGCGAATATACCCTGAAATTTGCATAATTTGATGACAGATCATGGTTTATAATGCAGCTCGATTTAAGCTACTATTGGGTCTGAAGTAAGTTATCCACGTGACAAAACGCCTGACTGTCGATACACGTATGAATTAGATACTACAGTTACTTTAAAAATTATCTACCATTTAAAGAACAAAAAAACATACGAAATGTAGACTAAAATAAGATAAATAAATAAAAACCAATAAAAAGATTATTCCATGCTTTTCTTCCTACCCTTTACTGAATTTTTTGACAAGATTTTTTTTATAATTACAGATTTTTTATTTGAGTACGTAGGTTATAAATGAGACACTATAAAGTATAGTACTCTACTATCGGCATTGAACCTTTTTCTACCAAGAAGATATGGGCAAGACACTCAGATATACATTATTAATATGTGGGGGTATATTTACAAAAGGCCTGAAAAGGATTCCAATTGGCTACTTGACAGTTTTTGAAAAAGTATTGCAAAATGTGCGCCCGTTCATTTTATATCCCAAGCAATTCGATTTATCTGGAAAAAATGTAAATAACCAGAGAAAAATAAGATTTTGTGTAACACATTTAAAAAGCGCGCAAAAACGCCAAGTCATGTCACTGTTGAAATTATGACGTCAACGTTGTAGACAACGAACCGATACGCATAGGAACGACTTCATTTAGATAAACGGAAAATGTTTCAATAAATTCTTAATACGATTAAAGACACAATAATTCAATTTAATCGGTAAAATAATGATTGTTTCGCCACATTAAAATAAATTATTTTCGCCGACAGCTGTCATTTCCGAATTGCAATGGTGGTTTCCGTTTCGGTTCTTTTGTTCCACAGATAAAAAAAGTAAAATTTATTTTGCAAAATTAAAATACTAACTATACTTTTAATTATAAAATAAAAATGTAAAATTATTACTTTACTAATAAGCTAACATATCTAACACTTTTCATATTTTATTGTTAACACTGTCAAGTAGCCAATTGGAACTATGTTTTATTTCTTTCTTAACATAAATGGTTGACCAGAGACGAAATATAGATTTTCCTTATTGAAACAATTTCTGATGTTTGTGAATTGGGAATAAGGGTTGGACATTTTCTATTAGATATTTATATTTGAGTGATTGTGTTTCTATCTAATAAGCTAAATTAAAGCGCTATTTAAATCTTTGTTACCCTACAGCTATTTACACTTGTGGTCTTATAGTAACGAGCCTAGTCTCGTGATAAGGTGTCGTGGGTTCGACTCCCAACATCTTTGTTTCCAGTTTGGTTAGGACTTTTTCAGATTAGCCAACTAAAATGTCTTTTAAAATATGATCCATGCGGTTGAATGGGCATTTAAATGGTTGGTGCTGTGCCTGTTCTCTCTCCGGTTGTGGCTAACGCAAACGTTAAGCAGAACAAGTTAACAGAAACCAGTTCTACGTAATATTTTTTTTTGATTGATCTCAGTGAGATTGGCTACCTTTGCCGAACATGATCGGGACGACTTTATTACTTTATGCCTACTGTAGTTAGTACCGTTTTTAGGCCATTGTAACTCTTTTGTGAAATCTAGACACCTCAGTACCTACCTATTTCATTGTTTGAAATTGAATATTGATTGGATTTTACTTCTTTCGTGGCATGAATTGATAGCAGTCTGAATCGCAATTTTGTTCACAATTAGGAGAACAGATATACTTTATTTAAACTTGTATGAATGCATGTATTGAGTACCTAAAACAGTTTGTAAAAGAGTGGTACTCAATACACGCATCCATACAAACTTTCGCGTCTATAATATTCCCATTCGAGAGCAGACATTTTGTATCATTTAATTTCAGAGGATTATTTTTATCAAACATTCAGGCAGTTGTTCAATCTGGAAATGTCCTAGCCAAACTGGAAACTAAACTCAGAATTCTCACGAGAATCAACCTATATACTGATGTAACTATGTCTGGGTCACAAATACTTATAATCTTTACCAATAGACGGCGATCGTAGCTTTGATTACATAGTGGGGGTATCGATAACTCAGTTTTAAGTTATGTAATCTTTAATCACGCTTATACTCACTCGCAGAAACATAACAACACAGAAGTGATTGTTATTTGGCTGCGGTCTTCTTTAAGGTGGAGGTATTTTACCAGGCTGCTCCTGTTCGAGCGATAAATCGCTATACCCTACCTCTCTTCTTCTTGTGACAGAAATGTTGGCTCGTGGCTCAGTCAACATTTCTCACCCAAATTAATGAACAGGTGCCCTTGAAATTATTTTTCTATTTGAAAAGCATACAGCTATTGATTGCCGGATAAGTTTTAACAATGGACACATAATATAATGGCCTTTTGAAGTGATTCAAAAAAATAATTCCAAGACCATTTATTGTCTTTGTTCTATTCTTTCCGGTGAAAATTAATGTGACATTTTTGCCTCCAACGCCCCCGTTTTATTACAACGCACCGGCATATTTCATGCATCGACCATAAGGTTGGCACCTTCTACGACTCTAGATATCGCGAGGCAATTTTGAGTTTTCTGCTAACGATGCATCAGTGCAGACTATCTGCAGCCAATAGTCATCATATATTTATGTTTCATATATTTATATTTTGATGACTATTGTTACCACCTCAAATTTAACATAAAGTTCAATTACACACGCCTAATTAAGGGTTAAGAAAAAAAATCGAATCTGCAAATATCATCCTTGTTGACTTTTATTTTGCTTATTAACAATGTCTTGTTTTTGAAGCATCACCTATGCGATGAAATACTGACTGAGCCGATAGAATAATGGTTATCGGTACTGAATGTTGAACTAAGGGCAGTGGGTTATTGAACCCAAAAATTAATCGCAGGAATATATGTACTGGGATTAATTTATGGACTGAACATATGTTCTGGTACAATATAGGCGGCATTATCTCTTGCGAACGATCTTTTCCAGACATCCTTCAGGTAGAAGAAATAGCATACAATGAGAAATGAATTCTCAATAATTTATTATGTAACACTGGTACCTACAGCCGTGTTACAAAATATTTTTTTAATATTATTATGTCCAGTCACCCATATAAATATTTAAGTCTCACTAAACATTATTTACTACAAATTTGATGCCAAACATATATGGATCTAGGATATGTCACTTCAATACTGATGTATATCTTAGCCTTTGATTATTTCATGTAACTAGAATAGTTAACATTGTAATTTTGAAAAGACTAAGTGGCGAGTTTCGTGCCGTTCGTGACCTTATTCCAATTACGGCGGTAGGCTAAATAAATACAGACGATTCATAAGTGCTTTTGTAAAGCTTACATGAACAGACATATATTCTGTTCTATTATATTTCAATTAGGAGGACGTGTATAAACCGCCTTGAGAGGATTGTTAATCAATTTATTGCTTGATTACGGCAAGCAATAAAAGGAAGGCTGTAATTTTGATCGATACGGACGGACATTCCATGTGTTCTCCATAACTATTAAATGAGGAGAGTTTGATTGCATGCTAGTTATAGGCTACGGTGGATGACTGTATAAAAAAACAATGATTCTATTAAGTTCGATTTTCAAAATTCAATGAAAATAAAAGTATTTTTTGTTTAGATATTTTAATGATGATACAACACACAAAGTGACGTCGCGCTAAATTTTAACTTAATGTATCTTAGTAAATATTTGATTACATAAATACTAAAAGAAAAAAAGTGTCTAGTCGTGGTAGTTTTTACTGATGGACCAAACAGAATTTTTAAGTCATCTAGTCTATTAAAAACCTTTGCTATTTGCCATACAGTCATGAACCAAAAAAAACTACTGAGTTTCTTGCCGGTATCTTCTCTTTAGTTATAGGTTCCGAACCAGAGGTAGCTTCATTTGCTTTATATAGAGAGTATTCAAAAGTATTACTAATGTAATCTATGTGAATAAAAAAGATTGACTTTGACTTTAATTGCTAAATTACTAATTTAAAAATTAAATGAAATACGTTAGTAAATTAAAAAAATACATAATTATTTTTCCTCGTTCCTTTGCTTGTGGATTTTTTCAATCGTGATGTAAACCACAATAAGTGCTATACATAGGTAGGTACTATCTTTCCCAAAAGTATTTACAAGATTCAAAACAGTTCCCTATATTCTTCGGCAGTAGGATAAAAAGGTGGCAACCTTTATGAATGAATTAAGATACGGCCATTGAACGATCGGATTTCAAATTCAATTGTCCTATCATTTCCCTCCGTTTTTCCGATTAATTAAAGCTTACACGCAGTATTTTTATTTACTCAAAACAGATACGTATTTCATCAAACGAGAAGAAATATTTATTCCTGATGTCTATTCCAGGAATACGTCAATTATTTACTGTCAGAGAGTTCTATCATCGAATATGAAAAATCACTTAGATGCTAATACGTAGGCTAAGTACCTCACAATTGATACGTTATTGGTATTTTAAGGTGACTAGTAACCCGCCGCAATTCCGCACGTGTAGTATACTTTTTTTTAACTATTTCCTGACAATTACGAACACAACAAAAAAATCTAATTTGCTTCAGAGTTTCTGAAGCTTCATGCGTAGGTACATACATTTCGGTGATTCCATAGAACTATGAATCTACTACCGGTTGCTCGCATTTTAGATCGCGATCGGTAAAATTCCATTCCAATCTACTAGTTTTGATGTGAAAGATTAATAAACATGCATCTAGATTTACATATATACGTATATACATTGTTACGAATTTTTGTGTGTGTCTACATTTTTATAAAATGTAATTGACAGTGTACCTAGTCCCGGAACTTAGCGACAGTTGTGTTGCACCGTATTATCGTTACTGAAAGCTTTACGAATATCAGTTGAAAAAAACACTTTCTTTGACCATCCAAAACTCCTATCAGTCTCTACCAGTTAGATTAAGAGAGGTAGGGCATAGCGATTTATCGCTCGAACTGGAGCAGCCGGAGTGATGAAATACCTCCACCTTACAGAAGACCGCAGCCAAATAACAATCACTTCTGTGTTGTGTTCCTGCGTGTGAGTAAGGTTTCCAGAGCTTCTGGGGGTGCTACATTAGTAGCAAGGGTTAGGCCTTCAAGGTAAGGGCGACAAATCCAGTAATAGATTTATTATGCTGTACTTGTCGCCCTTAAGCTATTCCCTCATTACCACTAAACATCAGGTGGGATGAGGTCAATCTTGAAGTGTAATATATATATAAAAAAAAGATTAAAGACGATACATGTAACTTACACTCCCTATTCAATATGTTCATGGCAATGCAACAATGCACTTTATTGTGCCATCAGAGAGCCGTTATTTATTTGCGTCTCCCGTGTTGCTATTACGTTTTCTGCGGTTTACGATAACATTAACATTTCGAGCTGCAAGATCTCAGGAATCGTAAAATTTCGATGGCTTGCTCTTGGACGGTACATTAAACACAGGTACGGCGCGTACCAAATAGGTATCACAAGTCGGAATAAAGCAGACATTGTCACCGCGACATTCATTGTTCAAACGTAATCAGTCGTAAAAACGAGGAATGTTTTAGTATTTTACATTTTATTGTCATGGAGGTACATTTTCCAAGTATAAGTTAATTGGCTATACATAATAACTACAAAAAAGAAACTGGGTTGAATGTGAAGGAGTCAGGCTCACCTGGCATAATCACATCCGAGGCTATATTGCTTCGCCACCCCTGGTCATCTATATTAACGTCTGGTCGTGTCTTGAGCGCAGTGCAGTTTGATTTCCTACTGTTAGACCTCTGCCTCAAATTGTGTGGGCAGCTGGGGATCAAGACAAGGGGTGTTTACTCGTAATCAATTAATAGTTTAAAGAAAAACGATCTGATATCGCCGCACATATATTTTTTTGACATGACCACGCATGACAATACAGAATAGTCTTCCAAATCGCGCTCCTACTTTTTCTTTGACTTCTTTACAACGAATCAATACTAATAAATAAAATTGGAATGTATTTATACTTGTAAAATAACTGTTCTTACAGCACGTACAATACGTATACACGGTGGATATATCCAAAATATACTTTTTTACTAATTTATCTGTCTGATGGGATCTCCAATTATGATGGGATTGTCCCTGGTAGAAAACTGATATGATAAGAAGTAATTAAAGAAACTTTTATTTTATAAACGTTATTTATTTTTATTAATATAATTACTATTCCGCGCAGAAGTGGGCCCAAGCACAGGTAGTCTTCATATAAGTTCTTTATTACCAATACAGCTATCAATCTCCAAAATGTATATTTATAACAGTTCATCGGTATTTGTACTTATTTGACGACCTCCGTAGCCGAGAGGCGAGCGCGCCAGACTTTGGCGTCGCGTCATCTCTGAGGTACCGGGTTCGATTCCCGGTCGGGTCAATATGGGAAACGAACTTTTCTGTATTGTCTCGGGTTTGGGTGTTGTGGTACCGTCGTTGTTTCTGATTTCTGTATCACAAGTGCTTTAGCTACTTACCACTGAATGAGAGCAATGTATGTTGTCTTATATTTATTTTATTTATTATTTATTTATTTGCCTTAAGTGACTATACAAACGTTTCTTATATCTAAGCTGCAATTTACGGGAGCAATCTTGAGTCCTTACAAACAGCAAATAGTAATATAAAGCGCTAGTCAGAACGTACAATCATTTCCTTATTTAAGAAAAGATTACACTCCGCACTGTCTATAGACGTTTCGGCGGCTACGTTTGTTGCTAAGGACGGAGTCCTATATAAATATTGTGAGACCAAACAATCTCTCGTAACCATTGGCATAGGAAGGTAAATAAGGATTTAGGGACAATGTACCACTACCTTGCGGAACTTAGAGGTGGGAAAAGTACGTAGAGCTTTTGGAAAATCTAACCACGTTTTATGATTTTTTTTAAGAGAGGTAGGGCATATCGATTCATCGCTCGAACTGGAGCAGTCCGAATGGTGAAATACCTTCACCTTACAGAAGACCACAGCCAAATAACAATCACTCCGGTGTTGTTGTGTTCCTGCGTGTGAGTAAGGTTTCCAGAACTCCTGCGGGGTGCTACATTAATAGCACGGGTCAAGCCTTCAAGGTAAGGGTGACAAGTCCAGTAACAGATTTATTATGCTGTACTTGTCACCCTTAAGCTAGGACCTCATTACCACTTAACATCAGGTGGGATGAGGTCAATCATGAAGTGCGTTATAAAAAAAACCTAGTAGTTGAGAAAGATTTTGCAATCATATTTAATTAATACTAATATTATAAAGCTGAACATTTTTACGTTTGTACGCGCTAATTTCAAGAACTACTGGTTAAAATAAAAGTCCATTTCGTCCGTTTAGTCCATTTATCGAGACAGGGTTAAGGTCATATAAAATTACGCTGCGATAAATAGAAGCGATAAAACTGTAAAAAATGGGGGGGGGGGGGAACGAGGATAATAAGCCGCGGCAGGCCGCAAGTGAATTATATTTATTTATTTTAATTGATTCACAGTTCTAATTAAGGTTTTATTTTCAAGTAGCTTTAAAGGTGTATCTTCCATTTTGTATATTCCTTCTTACTTCAATGAATGGTATGATCTGACGATCGCTGAATATCTGCCATGCGGCAGTGCCCCCGCCAAGTCGAGCAAAAAAAGCGGCACGGTCGTACCATCCTTTACTCGACGATTATTACAAATGCTGTACCTACCTACTCTCTATATCATAGTTCATTACCTTGAATAGGGGAACACTAACTTACCTTCATTATGAAGAAAACGCGGCAATTCATTTAACCCGCTATAAAACAAGTAATCAACACGTTTTATTATGATTTAAAGTTATTAAACAGTCTTCGAGCTCGAAATTAGTTCTAGTGGCAATTCGTATTGCTGTACCGAGCGTGATTAGGAAACAGATTGTTTTGTTTTTCATTATATTGTTCTATGAGTTACTAAATTATGATCGAATAGCTTATGATACTTTAGAAGAAGGAAAATAAATGTATACACCAAATAGAGAAAAAAAAAGCTTTTTTTAAATGAAACATTATAAATTGTCTTTCAGATAAAAAGACTAGCGGACCGCCGCGGCTGTAAAGTAGGTGGATACTATACCTTGTATAGATTCTATATACGAAATCCCGAGTTAAAATAAACACTTTATTGTTTTAATGAAATTAAAAATGATTAACTATAATGACTTACTAAAACGTAAATAAACGCATCACAACACTATTGAGGTCAGCGACCCCAAATCACGTTATCACTTCACGACAATCACTGCGATCCTGAATTTCTCCACCTCCTTCCTCGACATGCGCGCCTAGTAC
This sequence comes from Glyphodes pyloalis, assembly GCA_037074685.1. Taxonomy (NCBI): domain Eukaryota; kingdom Metazoa; phylum Arthropoda; class Insecta; order Lepidoptera; family Crambidae; genus Glyphodes; species Glyphodes pyloalis. The sequence goes on from JAYKKO010000051.1 coordinate 430,401, forward strand.
TTTCTTAGAAGATGCGCGAACATTATGCAACATTTGTGGTGTCACTGTACAGAACGCGGCCTTGATGCTTTCTATCATCTCTTTCCTTGAGGAGCATGCTACAGCGTACACCTTCCTTTTAAATTAGTCCCACAAGAAGAAGTCCAACGGAGTGAGGTCTGGTGACCGAGCTGGCCATGTGATACGACCTCCTCGCCCAATCCACAGATGGAAACGAGCGTTTTGATGGTTTCGTAAATCTCTTTCTCTAGCTTTCGGTCGGCCATCACGCTGCCGTCGGTTGCTCCGACACAGAGAATCATCTCGAATATTCTTGATTGCTCAAAGACATCACGAAATATCACTAGGCTATCCGTAGTAAGTAGGTAATCCAGAAAGGCAAAAACACAAGATGTTGTCACGGCGACGACAACTCAATGACTTAACTGAATTGTCAAAATGAGAAACGCTAAACCAACAAATTTCAGATGTGATTCAGTAAACACTAAAAGATGAACCACCATTGTGATATTTAAATTAAAAGCATAATAGGTAGGTACATCCAAGTCTTTCGACGATTCCAACAATACTGTGATAGTGTTGTGCAAGCGTGACTTAGTCAAAATTTTGACTTGTATTTGACTGATATTTCAAAAAAAAATATTGAATCAATAAATGCGTGTACACAGCTACAAATGGTCCCATACAGTTTGTAACCGTTAACTGCTTTGGTATTTTTGATATTGTTATACCCTTTCCGTTACACGTTGTATAGTTCGACGATTTTTTATTAAGATAGCTAAAATAACTCTTAGAAACTCATTGACTAAGCTGTTTTTTGTAATAATATATGGAGTCTAATCTTTTTGAGGCTAATAAATTTTAGATAGTACAGAAAATGTACACTCTTTTAAATGCAAAGTCAGGTTTAAAGAAAGTTATCCCTAGGGACAAGTTTAAATATGCATCAAGTATGTGATGCTCATTTGAATGCGGTTCACTTTAAAAATTCTCAAATCTAACATTCACAATGGAGTCTCGCTGGGCACGTTACCACCAAATTTACACACGTAAAGTCCACTGAATGATAAATAAAAACCAGCCAAGTGCGAGTCGGAATCAAGCACGAAGGGTTCCGTACCATTATCTATTCAACTTATTTTTCACGTAAATATCCAAAACTAAATATTCTGTGAATATTCGAAGCGTTTACATGTTACTGTTTTTTAAACCAAAAACCAGCAAAAATCACGATTGTTGTATGTTAATTTATATTAAAGTCTGTTTTTAGTATTTGTTATTATAGCGGCAACAGAAACACATAATCTGTGAAAATTTCAATTCTTTACCTATTGAAATTTTAGAGCTAAGTCTTTGTAATAGGGTCCCGCTGTTACCCTTTGGGTACGGAACCCTAAAAACCAATAAAGTGAATTCGCTTTGCTTTCCCTTCGGCTACTCTCTTCTGAATCCAGTCTCATTTGAAAGTGTTCAAACATCGATGTGTCACATAGTCGTTTGTGAATGATAAGAAGGTACTTAGAATAAATAAATTCATGGCCAAGTACGCGTCTTGGGTGTCATGCATAAGTCTATATTATCTTTTAAATTTTTTATTTCACTTTACGTTTTCTAACATAATGATTCGGCAGGTTTAATAATAAAACGGATATTATGGTATGTTTATTGTATTTTGTTCATATATAAAAGTAAAAATAAAGATTTTTTATGTCAAGTAAAAATAAATATTATTTATTTATTGTAGTTTTTATGAATTTTGAAAATGTTTTATTTCAACATTATGTACATGATAATAACTTAAGACGAACAAAATAATGTTTAGTTCTAAAAGCTAACTTCGCACGTACGAGGTCAGGGGCGACTTTTAAGGCGAATGTTTAAGATACCGTGCCGTAACTTGTAAACTATTTAAATTATTATTACGTGTAGCGTGGTTTATATAAAGAAAAATAACGTATCAATACCTAATTGTATGTTATATGTTGTTATGTGTTAATAATAAATGTAACATCTTTTAATTAATGAACATTATTGGTTTGAATTCTTTGTCCAATATCTATCCAATCTGAGAAGAAAAAGTGGACAGGATTTCATTTCAAAAATGTATTAAACTCTCAAAGAAACTTTGAGATGAAAAAATGCTTCACAACTTTATGATATTAAAGTAATTTTCATTGGATTCTAAATTGCTTTTCCCGAATATTTATCCGTGACTTTCTTTATTATCATGCCATGATAAAATATCATTTAGTTAAAGTGTTATTATTAGTCTCTATAAAAATACTGAAAAGTACGTTAAACATAGGTATTTATTATCATATAAAACAGTTTCAATACTTTTATAATCACTTTAAAGGGTTATATTTTAATATTTTTTAATGGACACTATCCCGCGTTTAGAAACAACGCAGTGATTCTGCCAATGTACAGTCAGCATCATTACTTTGTATCCACCTCAGTACCTCGTCACATTAAAGCTCGATAGCAAAGTGTACGTCATCGCGTCGGTTAACTTAATGTGACAAGGTACTGAGTTGTATACAAACTAATGATGCTGACTGTACAAGTACAGTGATCAGGGACACGTCAGTAAAAAAGACAGCGCGGCGATATGAGCTATTTCTTACGAAGTTGAGGTCTTCATTACCTAAAACAAACACTCACACCGCAACGGGAGATTTTTATTTCTGTTTCTTTAAATATTAAAGATCACTAGTGCGGCGGAAAGCACTATTTAAATAAAAAACTCGATTAAGATGCCAAGGTGTCTTCCATTCCGTGGTTTTCGAACATTTCTGCAACGAATGTACAAATTAGAAACCATTCCTAAATTGACGTTGAAATGGTGTTGTGAATCGTAAATAAGATGATAATGGTTTGTGTGGAATAGGGAACACAGATAATGTCGTTCAATGTCAGAAATAATGTCAACTAAATATATTTAATATTTTGACGTCAAGTAGTTGGGCTTATCAGGCTATGGGACTGACGAAAGAAATAATAATTAGTAAGCACTATTGGTGAATATTTGACTGAGGGAATTGTTATAATGCAAGTTCGTGAATACTTCACCTCTTTCGCCAATACATAAATCGTAGTCAGGAATTTGTCAACTACTGAATACATAAATTTACTTTATTGATATATTTAGTTTTTGTTTTAAATATATATGCGTGATTTTATATTTTGTAATATGGTTTACCATCATATTTTAAATATTCATTTTATTTAATAATGTACGTTTATTTATATTTAATAGATACCATATTTTTTTTATAATGGCCAGTTTATTATTATGATATTTTAGAGTCCATACGCACTTTTTCAATATTACCGCACCCATGTACAAACTTTCTGAATGACCTAACGGTTGACTCGTAGATTATGCCCCTAGCATAAATTCTACCAGTTGTGCTGTTTATTGTGCAATAAGGATTATTAAAAAAAAATGCCTCATCAAAAGCAGGACACAGAGGTAATATTTTAACGCCTAACTCAAAAATGACGGGGTGTTGTTGTCCAATATTTTTTTAAATATTTTTTATGAAAGGTGAGTTATTCGCGAGAGTTCTCAGCTGCGTTTTACGGAAGTCGAACGTAACTCTTTGACGTAACTCCTAAAAAATATCTCAAAAGAGCCCAATTTAAGATGGCCGCTATCACAAAATGGCGTAGTCATTCAACAAGTGCAGTCAACGTGATGACAGTTTGAAATTTGACCGCTCTTTTGTATTGACAAATAATATAAATAAGCGTTAGAATCAAACAATCGATAGTATTTTAAATTTCAAATTTAATTTCCAGTTGTTCGTTTCCATCTGTTGCCAGCTAATTTGCGTATATCATTACTCCACCTGGCTAGAGGACGTCCTATAATACGCTTGCTAAAGCGCAGTTTTCACTGTTTTTTAAAGACGCCATTCTTTAAAGACTTTTAATTTAAAGCTTTGTGGTATTGGTGTATTGGAGAAGATTTGCCAAAATACTTGAAAACCGACTTTTCAAAGATCTTTTTGTTATGAAACAGATATAATAAAAAAAAATATTTCGTACAGTATTTGTAGTGAAGAATTTCGTTGATGGTGCCAAAGATGAATTTCATTTGTACATAATTAAACATTAGTAATGTTCTTAGACGTAGAAGTTTTATGTTATTTTTATCACCAAGCTTGGATATTTTTAAGAGAGAATTCCGCAACAATGTGTACTGTCTACGTTCAAAAGGAATTCCTTCAAATGCTTAAAATTATTATATTTTTACGCGTGAGTACGAAAACGCACTCACAACTTTCCTTTGTAATAAAAATATCAAAAGTTTTGACGGAATTCGTAAATAACTTTGTATTTGAGCTTAAAATTTTGAAAGTATAGGTAAGTTCGTTGTGGTAATAACCAACACCAAGCTGAAAGCATGCTCCCAGTGTAAATATAATTACAAACTCAACCTTAACAATCTTGCATTAACAAGAAACAAGAATCCAAACCACGTGCAACACCACTTGTTTTAGATATTACGCACCCCCGGTGCGACACTGTCACTTTTGCACGAAATGCAAAAATGAGTTAAATATCTGAAAATGATCCTAGAGAACCCTTTTACTTGGTGTGATAACGTTACTTGTGTAGTACGCATAGTTTACGTTATGAGGACGTGAGTGTCATTGAGACACAACTACAGTTATTACTTTGTAAATGTATTATTAATTATTTATTTAAAAACTTTATTGCACAAAAAAGTACAAAAGGTGGTCTTAATGCTAGGAGCATTCTCTACCAGTCAACCATTGGGTCATGCAGATAGTTCGTTTATGGGTGCGGTAACAGTAAAACTGTGAGTATGGATAACAACAAAATTAATAATCATAAATTAAACACGAGAATAGAATTTTCATACATAGGTTTATGATAAATAAATATAAAAATTAAACAATATCATATAATAAAGCAAATCAATTGAGCAAACGAAATTTTATGTAGAGGGGGAGGAATAAAAGAATTCACGAACTTTTAATTTAAAAATTCCCTTACCTAGTGAGGGATTGTCGAGTTTCGGTGGGCAGAGCTACAACATCACTTTTGAGGACATTGGAAGGCTTAAATAAAGGTATAGTATATTTTTGACAGCATACTTAAAGTGATTAATACTTATCAAAAAGTAAAGTTAAAAGTTGACGTTGAAGTATAAGCTGTTCATCTCATTTATATACATTCCTAAGTCATTGTTTAGCGAGGTGTCAATGTTTTAAATGCTTCTCCTGAAAAACTACATTCCAGCATAAGTGACAATGTCGAACAGGGGGAGCGCAAAGGTTTTAGAAAGCGATATTTGTGCTTTATAGATAAACAAAAATTAGAACCAACTAATACTATAAAGCTGAAGAATTTCTTTGTTTGTTTGTAAGCGGTTCAGAAACTACAGGTTCGAATTGAAAAATTAATTTTGTGTTGCTCAGTCCATTTATCGAGGAAGGTTTTGAGAATATATTCCATACGCCCGCGACTTCGTACGTCTGCCTTCAGGCATCTGTTAACGTTTGGGTCTCGAACTTAATCACCGCACCCACCCCAAACCCCACATGGCGCACTGTGTACCGACCATCGTGGTTGTACTAAGCTATCCACCGTCATTGAGAGCTGCATTACGCTTTGCTTCGAATACTTAGAAGACATGGTAATTATCTTCAGAACAGATATTACGTGATAATTTCTGACTATTGCCTATATAGGTAGATTTGAGAGCATCTAGTCTTACAAGTACATATGATCAATCTTTCTCTCAATTCCCTTAATATTGATTTACTTGGCACCGACTTCAAGATACGAATAACTTCGTGTTACCTAAATGTTTTTCTATTCTTCTATTCTATTTTGTAATTTTTAACTTTTTAGTTCCTGTTTGAAGTCGTTTTTTTTTGTTATTTACTTATTATTCACTCTTATTAGTCATAGCGTGATTAAGAGGAATAGTAGCTAGGAGTAAGTGAAAAATGTGGGGAAAAAAGTAATGGGGCAAAGCCGCGACTGGCCACTACAAACACGACTGAATTTATTTATTTATTTATTTATTCATTTCGATAATTATAATACATGTTACATTTTTGCTGGTCCTCACACTAGGCTAAGGCTGTCCTGTGAGGAACATTTAACATTAACAGGTAAAACTATGACACTTGTACGTAAATAAATTGAAATATGCTTCTTTAAAGAACATTTGAATAAAAAAAATATATATATATAATCTACAAAATAACAAAATTATATAAAGAAAGACGGGCGTCAGGGATTGTGTTTATGTGTGTGTGTGTGTGTGTGTGTGCGTGCGTGTTTGTGTGTGTATGTATGTATGTGTGTGGTGTAATTAAGGAAGCAGGGGTTTAAAAGTTTTGTAGGTAATCAAAGGGTTGATGATAAGTTGATGATTGGTAGTAATTTCCTGTTCGATTTTTTATTTTTATAGTACTATATAGTTCTAAACATAATATATATCTACAAGATAGATAGATACACTTTATTGCACAGAAAATTTTACAGAAATTGGTTTTACAGACATAATCAAGTACAATTTAGGCGGTCTTATAATTATGTAGTTCTGAACATATTCGGCAGAAGGCACTTAGCCGGAGGCCAATGGTTGATACAGCAGAAAAATTTCATCGCTTACGATAACTTGCGGTTAGCTCAGTTGGAAGAGCAGCACGCGCGATACGTGAAGGTCGTGGGTTCGATTCCCGCACTGCAAGGGGAGATAAAAAATTTCTGTTTCTAATATTTAATTTAACGTTGTAAAAATATGCGCGGTGACTTTAAATCACACTTGTGGCAAATTTGTATTAGGGAGGTCAATGACTTCTTCTGCATCGGTTTAAAATCATAAGTTTTAGAATTTTTAAACCGTATTTACATTTTTTTCTAAGCTAAAATTCCTTCATGTATGTAGATTCAAAGAGTTCTCTTAATGCCCGGTTCCAATATTTGAAAAACGATTCGTACTATTTACGGATTGTAATAAATTATACGAGGGGTAGGTAAGCTAAAATCGATCCAGACTCGAAGTCAGTTGGAGAAAAACGGATTGTCATTTTTGACAAATTACGAATCGTAAAATATTGGAATCGTAAATAAATAGGTTAGTAGAGGTAGATAAGATACAAAATAAAATAAATAAAAATATATATCCATTAAAATCAAATATTAAAAATGATAATCACATTGTATTTGTCTGGAAGAGATCACTTTCTAGCGATAAGACCGCCTAAATTGTACTATAATCAATCTGTAAAACCTATTTCTGTAAAGTGTTGTGCAATAAAGTGTATCTTTTTATCTATCTATCATACCTACCCACTTATATTGTCTCATCTAATTGTCTGTATGTACTCGTAGTTTTTGTCTGTACATTTAATAGTTTTTGCATGAAAGAGTAACAAGCATCCATGCATACGATATTTAGCGCTAATAATTTTTATGAAATTTACTATGTAATGTTAAATCTACATCGTTCAATGTGAACAAAACTTTTTATACTATGGATCTAATCAAAGATACGCTTCCCGCCTGGTAGTAAATGGCAAAACAATCATCTTACAAATATACACTGTCACCAAATGTTCTGTTACCGATACAATTTGTTATGTCCAGTCTACGAGTAATTAACGTGTATACTACTTAAATCTTCTAGAGCAAACCGGGCTTTTGCGTAGCGCTATCTCAGAGGTCCCGGGTTCGATTCTCAGCGGAGTCAAAATGGGAACGAACTCTTTTTTTGTCTCAGATCTGGGTGTTATGATACCATCTTTGTTTCTGATTTCTGTAACACAAGTGCTTGAGCTACTTACAATAGGATCAGATCGCTGTGTGTGATGTTGTCCAATACATAAAATTATAAAATTAATTAACTCAACGCTTTGCTTATTAGCTTGGCTCAGCTTAATAGGGAGTATGCGTGTGATTTAAATAGGGGTAAATATATATTTTTTATAAACTTTGTTGCTGTAGAATCACGCTTACATCAATTTTTTTCCGCTTAATTATCGTTTTAATTACTAAAATAATTAATAAAAGTACAAAAAACGAGCGGGAAATTCAAAGTAATTGAAACGCATCGCTATTGGTCAGATTGAAAGTGACGTAACAGTCTAGTATTACATTGTCAACTGTATAAGAATTTGTCGTGTTTTTGTTATTTAATTAAGATTATTGTGATTTAAAGACATATTTCAAAGTTATATTACATTGTGTTGTAAGAAAAAACTCGAAGGAAAATGACTGATAGCGGTTTTGTTAAGGAACAATCAGATAATCTCCCCAAAATTGATTGTTCATGATGTCAACATTTTTCGCGTCTAATCCCGATTTTACGTCTGCTGAAATAAAAGGAGTGAAAGCTGCAAGGTAAATATATATTTGATTTATTTAATGTTTATTCGATCTTGTAAGTACGCCTTTTCTGTAACAATTTATACTTTTACCGAAAACATAACCTAAAATGCAAATAAGGGAACATAGACATTATAAAGGGAACATAAATCAAAGTGCAGAAATTTAGTGAATTTCTTAGGACTTGGTGTTTTTTTTTTGGTAAAGTTGTAGAGTTTAACCAAAAAAATATTTTACAAAGTAACCAAATCGGGGCCACCATATCAAAGAATGGGAGTATTCATTTTTTATGTCATTAATTACAAAGGAAATTGAATAATAAACCAGTGACCTAGTTAATAGAGTTATTTAGGTGTGCGTAAAATCTATTCCGTTTCCAAACATTTATTTTAATTGAAGCCAATTGAAAAAGGAGTTTCAAAGAACGACCAAGTAAATTCATTGTGAAGGTAGCACATAATGTGAAACCACCTTGATTTTTATTCTAAGTCAAGGTTTAAGTCAAATATTTCTTAATCTATAAGATTATTTTTATAAACAATGCAAATTGATTCTACAACCGGTTCGGACCTATATCTACTGATAAGACATTGATAAGAAACTCAGTATAACAGTTACAGTAGCAGTATCTAACTTATTGATAGTTTATTAAATAAGTTATTAATCATGCAATACAAAGATTATGTGACCGGTTAATCTCGAAAATGTTATGAGTCTATAGGAATGATCATACCTACTATGAGGTACAGGATAAGTAACAAAAGCTTTAATCATGTCCGCTTAAGATGAGCAACGCGAGTAATTTTATCGCGCTCTGAAAAATGTCAAAATTGAGTCAGCTGCTGATTGGTTAAAAATGCGAGTGCGGTGTGTTGTCCGCCAATCGACACACGATTATCATCTCATGCGAAAAATTTAACAATTTACACATGCTTGTAGCGATGGTCGTACGTGTGTATTAGAATTCACTTCCAACCCGAATTATGTTACTTAACATAATATTTTAGCTTCATGTGACCCTTATGACATAATTACCATATCAAAAGTTAAGTTAAGGGTTATAAGTGGAAAAGGGAGGAATTCTGATTGTAACCTGGTCTCAAGAGAGTTTCCCATTTTCGAGTAGAATTAAAATTCAGTGTGCGGTGATTAAAGTTGCGTTTATCTCACGAATTTTAATAAGAAACCTCGTTAATTCTTTACTCGTAAACTTTGTTTTGACTTCAGAATCTAATATCTTAGAGAAACATAAAATGTTCATACCCCACTCGTAAACATTGTTTTAATTACACAATTTAAAATTTCAAAGAAACAAGAAAAATCCCATTTCCCTTTACTATGGAATTCAGTTGGATTCAGGTTGAAGAGTCGCGCGTACGATACGTGAAGGTCGTCGTTTCAAATCCCGCGAGGGGAAATAGTTATACCGTTTATTTAACCCTTTGTAAGGCTCTGCCCACTATATGACCACCATAATTTGAACCTTACTTCCTTGAATTAAGGACCAATGAAAAATTGAAACATGCTTAGCCGCATAAAGGGTTAAATTCGCTAGTGCGCCGCAAAGCACGTTATAAATTATAAAAATCTACTGGATCTTACCTAAATCTTACCTAATCTTACCTAATTTGTCTATCATCATTTTTCAAATGACAAGTGAACTTCTTTAGCGAAGTTCATTTGTTTATTTATTATTTGTCAAATCATATGGTGATTCAGCAGTTGGATATGTTCAAGTTCAACAAGAGGGCGATATATGTATTGTGAAAGCTCGAATAACCCCTGAACACAATGTCCGCCAGATGTGTTACCTGTAATGAGGCCGAAGAAACTGCTACTAATGTAGCACCTCCCAAGGAGCTCTGGAAACCTTACCCACACGCAGGAATACAAAAACACTGAAGTGATTGTTATTTTGCTGCGGTATTCTGTCATTTGTACCAAAGTCGCGTTAAATTTGATATAAATGCACGCTAGAGCACGTGTTTCCGGTGATTAGCTTTCCAAGGATTCTGTGGAGGATAATAATTCAGTATATGCTCGTTTCAATTACAAATGGGTTTTAAATAAATTGTCTTGTTCCATTTTCCTGCTTGTTTTTTTCTGCGCGTGTTTTCGTTTTCGTGTATATTTGCCAATTTTAGGGTTCCGTATCCAAATGGCGAGAAACGGAACACTCATGGATTCGTCATGTCTGTCTGTCTGTCTGTCCGTATGTCAAAGCCACTTTTTTCCGAGACTGTAAGACCTTAACTGTAGAAAACTTGGTATGTAGATGATATTGAGGTATCTAATATAATTTTTCCTTAAATTTAATAGTATGCAGGAGAGACGCTTTCAAAGTAGTAAATGTTGTAAGTAGTTGTTTTAATACGTCATAAATCGTAAACCGCAATATACCTTTCATTAAATCAACTCATATATAAACTTTTATTTATGTTACTTGCTGTTATGGAGCCCTTCATGGGCGATTCCGAGTCGCATTTGGCCGGTTTTATATTATTTCCCTTTTTGATTAATATTAATTGTGACCTAACACAGAAACGGTGTTATTTGATTGTGTCTGTCTTTTCTCTGTGCTTGAATCAATGGTATTGTTACGCGCCACGATTAACGTTCTCAGTAACCAGCGCCATCTAGTGTGGAAAGGCGGGACTACAGAGAGTCGAGACGCGTACGCCAGAATTTACTAGAACAATGACCTTGACCGAGCGTACGGCCGTTCAAGGCCGCACTGCGCGCGAATGTTCCGGATGTTTCTGCGTTGGAAGGTTCGGGAACGGCCGCGGCAATATAAAAGGCCGGGATTCACCGCGACCGGGACAGTATTGAATTAGCGATACAAGTGATTACTTCGAAAGCGATTTTGAAGTGCGACTTGGGAGCGATTTTTGTTTTAATTAGTGCGTTTTAAGGTTGTAATTAGTGGCGTTCAATTAAAGTGTGACTTTTGGTAATTTTATCGGCTGTTTTTATTGTCACGAACCCGAAGCTCGTAACAATTGGTGTCAGAAGTGGGATTTAAATAATGCCGATTTTACCTAAAGACGACACGGAGGGTATCCGTACCCGGAGTCAACGCCAACTGGAGACGGACCAGAGACGTTTTGGTGGAGCCTTGCCGCAGGAGTCGCAGAGTCAGTTATTAACCACGGAGGCTGGCCCGTCCACAGCAACACCAGCAGCATCAGCAGCACCAGACCTTGCTGCCCTGATGATGATGCTGCAGGAGCAGTCTCGCCGACAGGAGGAACAGGCTCGCCGACAGGAGGAACAGGCTCGCCGACAGGAGGAACAGGCTCGTCGGCTGGAAGAACAGCTTAAGCGGGACAAGGAGGAACAGGCTCGCCGCCAGGAGGAACAGGCTCGCCGCCAGGAGGAACAGGCTCGCCGCCAGGAGGAACAGGCTCGTCGATTGGAAGAGCAGCTTCAGCGGGACAAGGAGGAACAGGCTCGACGCCAGGAGGAACAGGCTCGCGGCCAGGAGGAACAGGCTCGCCGCCAAGAAGAGCAGATGCTTCTTTTGAAGGACCTTCACGCTACCTTCGGGAAAGACATAAAGGAGGTGAAGGATAAGGTTGCTCAACATGACAACCGCCTGCTAGAAGCTGAAATCCGGATTGACCAAGTCAATAATCGGGTTGACTACGTAGTGGCTGATGTGAAGAAGACCGTGATGGCAGACGTTAAGAAAACGCTGGATTGTCTTAAACTTGGAGAAGCAATCGCAGCTCCCGTAGCTACAACACCTTCGCTACGTGGATTTAAAGTGCCACCGTTTGACGGAACTTCTTCCTGGTCGGCCTACAAAATCCAGTTTGAGGCAGTCATGAAAGCGAACGGCTGGGATAAAAATCAGGCCATGACTGCCCTCACCCTAGGCCTTCGTGACCAGGCCTTATCAGTTTTGGAAGCTCTCGGTAAGGAAGTGACTTACGAGCAGCTCCTTGAGGCACTGGAGGCTCGATATGGCGACGCTCACCTGGAACACGTGTTTCGAGCGCAGCTCAAAGATCGTGTGCAACGCAATAACGAAAACTTGCAGCAATGGGCCCTTGAAGTGGAGAAGCTGGTGCGTAAAGCATACCAGTCCGTACCAGCGCTTATTGATGGGAACCTTGTGCAGGCGTTCATCGATGGCATCCGCGACATTGAAGTTAGAGCTGCTGTCAGACTCGGGCACCACGGGACGCTTAAAGATGCCTTGGCCCATGCACTGGAGGTGGAAGCTGTGCGGCAGGATCATCGTTCCCATCGCATTAGGGAGGTTGCCGCGGCTTCAGTTCGCGACCGCAATAAAAGTTACAGCCCTAGGTGCTACGGCTGCGGGGAAAGGGGCCACCTTCGATCCAGTTGCCCTAAGCGAACTGCAGAAGGAGAAGACGGCAGTGCAGCTAAGAGCACCGCTCAGCGTCAGCAGCAGGGAAACGAATAATAGCCAGGACTGCGGGGCGGGTGCTGGCTGAGGTTCAAAGAGCCCCAAGGGTTTCGATCAAACAAACCCAAGACGGGAACAGCCTAGTCATCCAGGGCGAGGTAAACGGAACGCCGTGTAAGCTGACTATAGACACTGGAGCCTCTCGCACGGTTGTCAGTTCCCAAATTATGAAACGGTCCCTTGGGGACTCTGCATACAACCGAGAACACATTAATTTGGTAACAGCCACCGGTCAGCGCATACCCGTCCATGGAGAGAAGAAGATGGGACTGAAGCTAGGCAACATAATCTACCTGCATAATGTCATTGTGGCGGATATAATGGACGATTGCATATTGGGCCTTGACTTTATGAGGAAGAATAGTTGCGAAATTGACGTCAAGCAAGGTGTCCTGAAATGTGGACAAGAGGAACTTTTCGTGGAAGGCGCGTTACCAGGGAATGTATACAGCCTTAAAAAGATTGTTCTTCCACCGAGATCTGAAACGATTGTGCCGGTTAGTCTTCCTCGGAATCCTGGGCAAACTCAACGTTGTGTACTTGTGGAAAGGGTAGAAAATGACCTTCCATGGAAAGTGGCACGCACTTTGGTTAGAGCCACCGACATCTCAGGGGTACGTGTGCTGAACCTTTGTGACCAGGAACAGGTTATAGAAAAAGGCACACTAGTTGGTACTTGCGAGGAAGTGGATTGGTTGCGTCGATGCCAACATCAATCGACCGGGACCGTCAGCAAAGATACACAAACGAGAGTGACCACACTTTTAGAAGACTGCCGCAGCGCTCTGTCCCAAAATGAAATGGTCAAGGCGAAACAAATGTTGCTCAAGTATGCCAACGTTTTTTCGTCAAACGATGCTGACATCGGAAGGACTGGCTTAGTTCAACACAAAATTAACACAAGAGAAGAATTGCCTATCCGTCAGCGGCCAAGGAGATTGCCCGTAGCACGTGAAAAGGACGTGGAAACCATGATTGAGGGAATGGTGAAGGATGGTGTTATTGAACCTTCATCTAGTCCATGGTGTTCACCGGTAGTGCTGGTAAGAAAGAAAGACGGTAGCATGAGGTTTTGTGTTGACTATCGTCGTCTGAACGACGTTACAAAGAAAGACAGCTATCCTTTGCCAAGAATTGATGACACGCTGGACATGCTTACTGGAGTAAAGTGGTTTAGCACGCTAGATTTAAAAAGTGGTTACTGGCAAGTTGAAATTGATCCTAAAGACAAGGAGAAGACTACGTTCTCGACAGGAAAGGGTCTGTGGCAATTCAAAGTCATGCCGTTTGGATTGTGCAACGCTCCGGCAACGTTTGAAAGGTTGATGGAACTTGTACTTACCGGTCTGATTGGCGATGCCTGTCTAGTCTACTTGGATGACATAATCATCGTAGGCCGTACGTTTGAAGAACATCTTCTAAATCTGGAACGCGTGCTCATGAAGATCCAGAGTGCCAACCTCAAGTTAAGCCCGAAGAAGTGTTCACTATTCAAACGGCAAGTTAGCTTTTTGGGATATGTAGTGTCTGAAGAAGGTATCAGCACGGATCCAGAGAAAATCGCTGCTGTAAAGGATTGGCCAATCCCAAAAGACAAGACGCAGGTCAGAGCATTCCTTGGTTTGTGTTCCTACTATCGGCGTTTTGTTAAGAACTTTGCAGATATAGCAAAACCCCTGCATAAGCTAACGGAGGAGAAGCGACATTTCTGCTGGGATGGAAGTTGTGACATCGCATTCCAGGAGCTAAAGGACCGTCTGTGCAAAACACCTATTTTGGGATACCCTGATGTGAGTAAGGAATTCATAGTTGACACAGACGCAAGTGACATAGGACTTGGCGGTGTATTATCCCAGCGGAATGGCGATCAAGAAATTGTGATAGCTTACTTCAGCAAGTCTTTGTCGAAACCTGAAAGGAACTATTGTGTTACGAGACGAGAACTGCTTGCTGTAGTAAAGTCGTTGCAGCACTTTAGCAAATATCTTCTGGGGCGGAAATTCCACATACGAACTGACCATGCTGCACTGAAATGGCTTTTGCAGTTCAAGAATCCGGAAGGACAAGTTGCGAGATGGATTGAATTACTGCAGGAATACGACTTTGTGGTGGAACATCGCAGCGGAAAATCTCATGGTAACGCAGATGCATTGTCAAGAAGACCTTGTCCTGAAGACTGCAAGCATTGTACCAGGCAAGAAAGTAAAGAAGTTGTTCCTGTGAGAATGCTCAAGACAGACCTTAGCAACGAGTGGAAGGAAAGCCTACAACGTGCACAGCAGGAGGATGCGGACATCAAGCCGATTCTGGAGTGGATGAAGGCCGGAGTTCCTAAGCCTAGGTGGAGCGACGTCTCAGCGATGAGTTCGATCACAAAGAGCTATTGGGCCCAATGGGACAGCTTGGTGATTCAGGATGGAGTTCTGTGCCGTAGATGGGAAAATGCTCGTGGAGACAGCTGTCATCTGCAAATGGTTGTCCCCAAAGATCAAGTACCGGATGTTCTACAGCTGTACCATAATGGTTGTTCAGGAGGTCATCTGGGAGTAAAACGGACACTACTGAAGATACGAGAACGGTTCTACTGGGTCTACTGTCGGGACGATGTCGAGGACTGGTGTCGCAAATGTACAAGCTGTGCGGCTGTAAAGGGACCTCAGACTCGTAGTAGAGGTGCATTGAAGCTGTACAATGTGGGCGCACCATGGGAGAGGATAGCCCTTGACGTTGCGGGGCCGTTCCCGGAAAGTGAAAGTGGTAACAAATATTTCATGGTTGTGATGGATTACTTCACTAAGTGGCCGGAAGTCTTCGCCATTCCAAATCAAGAAGCCTCGACAGTTGCTGATAAGTTAGTTTATGAAGTCTTCTGTCGTTTTGGAGTTCCCTTGGAAATCCACAGTGATCAAGGAAGGAATTTTGAGTCCCAAATATTCCAGGAAACTTGTCGAGTTATGGGAACTCATAAAACAAGAACAACTTCTTACCACCCACAGTCGGATGGAATGGTGGAAAGATTTAATCAGACACTAGAGAGGTACTTGGCAAAAGTTGTGGAAAATCGGCAACGAGATTGGGACAAGCACATACAACCATTTTTGTTGTCATATCGTAGCGCTGTTCACGAAAGTACATCGGTAACACCAGCGTTCGCAAACTTTGGAAGAGAACTACGACTGCCTGCAGACTTGATCACCGGAATACCACCTGATTCCCCATGCAGTATAACAGATTATGCAAATAACTTGCGGAACAAAATGAATGACATTTGTGAGCACGTGAGACAATCGGGCCAGCAAATGTCTGAAAGAATGAAAACCCGCTATGACCGCAAAATGAACAGTAAAGAGTTTGACGAAGGTTCACTAGTGTGGTTGCACAATCCAATCCGCAGCAAGGGGAAATCTCCTAAGCTTCAGGCGAAATGGGAAGGGCCGTATCGAATTGTGACTAAGATCAATGACGTAACCTACCGGATACAAAAAGGTGCGAGGGGTACTCCTAAGATCGTCCATGTGGATCGATTGGCGCGTTATTATGGAGCCGAAAATGCTCGGGACGAGCATGTCTTAGGAGGGGGCAGTGTTACGCGCCACGATTAACGTTCGTAGTAACCAGCGCCATCTAGTGTGGAAAGGCGGGACTACAGAGAGTCGAGACGCGTACGCCAGAATTTACTAGAACAATGACCTTGACCGAGCGTACGGCCGTTCAAGGCCGCACTGCGCGCGAATGTTCCGGATGTTTCTGCGTTGGAAGGTTCGGGAACGGCCGCGGCAATATAAAAGGCCGGGATTCACCGCGACCGGGACAGTATTGAATTAGCGATACAAGTGATTACTTCGAAAGCGATTTTGAAGTGCGACTTGGGAGCGATTTTTGTTTTAATTAGTGCGTTTTAAGGTTGTAATTAGTGGCGTTCAATTAAAGTGTGACTTTTGGTAATTTTATCGGCTGTTTTTATTGTCACGAACCCGAAGCTCGTAACAGTATGGTAGCTCCCGATGACGATGGATATACCTATCGATTCTGATTTTGTTTCTTTAGACAGAAAGGTGAATTAGTCAGGAGCATATTTAGTACCTAATGTTTGATCCAAGACAGCAGCCACAAAATATCGGATTACATATTTTGACACTAGTCCTTTAATATGTGTATGTAGGAAGGGGGTCAGCCATGCTGAATTATAAGTCAGGAATTACAATGTAGTACAACCTTTTATTAAATTATCAGTTATTTACACGTAATCTAATTTAATCTAATCACAAAATTCCCCAATTATCACTTATGGCAAGTACCTAGGGTATTACCATAAGTAATGATATGTTGGTTGATTATAAAGTGCACCAGGCAGGGCAATTTTATAATCAACGAATAATAATTAATTTAAAATTAATTATCCGAGAGCGTCTTAGGATAAGCAAGCTTAGTACAACTAGTGCACCGAGTCACGCCAGAGCCAAGACTGCCTGCTCCGTCGCTGCGCGGTCGCTTTTATACCCGGTGGAAAACAAGTTGAGTCAGACGGCGGGGGAAACTGAAGGACGCTTTCGCGGGTGACGCGATGATGGCGTGATCGGTGCACGTATTGTTTACAGTTTTAAGCTATGCCGGCGTATGACGATGTCGCCGTCATGCCGATACGGCCATGCTGACATGCGGACGTCCTCGTACGCCGCCACAAAATCAGTAAGGTTCTGAAACAATAAGTACAGCTCGATTATCCTGACAAACACTTATCTTCTCATATTTAACAATGTATTCTGGTCCGGTGTACAATCACCCTGGAGATTAATAACAATTACAATTAGCTGTTCTGGTCCGGTTATCATTAACCCTTCAGATACGTAATAATTAGTTCTGGTCCGGTTCACATCAACCCTTCAGATTAATTTGCTCTGGTCCGGTCTATCGACCCTTCAGACAAATTTGCTCTGGTCCGGTCTATCGACCCTTCAGATAGTAAGTATTGGTCCAGTTCCTTCGAACCCTTCAATACTACTCTAGTTTTGGTCCGGCGATGTGCCCTTCAAAACTCTGCTTTTTTTTTTTTCTCTCTTTCTTTTTTCTATTTTTTTTTCCCATTGGACTGGCTAGGCCCTACACAAACTAATTATTCAGTATCATTGGCCCTATGCACATCAGCTTGTGTAACTATAATTGTAGGTTCAGTACAATCAGACATGGCATTTTCAGAATCAATTGAAATCGTACGCAAGCTAGTGGTATGATAGTCGTCATCCTTTGCAGTTATAGTACTTGAGCCAGCAGTATCAGTTTCCGAGGTATAATTATTAATAAGATGGGTATTGACTTCATGATCATTAATATCGACTTGTTGTAATACTTCCTCATCGTCACTACAATTTTCTATTATATCCAGACAAGCAGACGGGCCCTGAGGCACCTCTCTCAAGTTCTCATGGGAAAATTTAAAGACTCTATTTGACCCGTTAATATGTTTCAATTCATAGCGATTATTATTCAGGACAGTGGTAACTTTAAATGGTCCTTTGTATTTCCTATCTAGCTTGGTTTGATGTCTTTCTTCGGATTTTACAAACACATAGTCACCAACTGAATATGGTTTAATTTTGGCTTTACCCTTGTTAAAGCGCATTGAGTCTACTTGGGCCAATTTAATAATATTGTCTGACGCGCTAGCTCTAATGTTTTCAAGATCTAATCTGTTTGTTTTGTCACCTAGGCATGGAGTAGCTATTTTAGATAACCCTAAAGAATTGCCTTGAATTCCGAACATCAGTTCGATAGGTGTGAATCCGGTCACCCTACAACGCGTGCTATTGAGGGCTAATTGAATTTCACCCAACTGATCCTGCCATGAGCAATCAGAATCACATTCTATTATCGTGAGTAGATTTTTAAGAGTTCGCATCACTCTTTCGACTTGACCATTAGCCCTACTGGAACCCGTAGCAATGAGATGTAAATGAATATTGTGATCTTTACAAAAATCCTTAAAATCTGAATTGTCATATGAGCGTCCACGATCGGCAATTATTCTTTTAGGGGCCCCAAAAAGATTTACTAAATTTTTCAGTGCTTTAATGGCGTGAAAGGAATTTAGAGAAGAAGTATGTTCCAAAATTACAAACTTTGTGAAGGCGTCTACAGCAACAGAGCAATATTCTTTTAAATCGCTTTTACCACTTAGTTTACCCGACAAATCTAGATGAATAGTATGCCATGGAATACTTGGCTTAGGGATAGAGTGTAATTGTATTTGTTGGGCTCCTGAAGGGCCCTTACATGCTTTGCATATTACACAAGAATCGACGTATTTCTTTACAAATTTTGCCATGTTCGGGAACCAGTAGAGATCATACAGTTTATCGACAGTTTTTTCATAACCAAGATGTTTGATTTCATTGTGAACATGGCCTATTAGGGTCCATGTCAACGATCTAGGAATAATAGGTAACCATCTCGAAATTTTTCCCCGTTCAATTTTACGAAAAAGAACACCTTGTCTAATATCGTATGTGTGAGATATTTCGGTTGGATAATCTTTGGACCTTAATTTTGAAATAATATCTGCGATCTCGGAATCACGCTCTTGTTCAACTAAAAGCCATCCTTTTTCTACCTCAGTAAGATTAACAACTTTTGCACTTTGGTTCGTTTTCAGAGCCAGATCGTCATGAGCAAAGTTACGTGAAAGAAAATCGGCATGAGCCATATTTTTTCCTTCTTTATAAATTATGTCAAAATCATAAGATTGTAGTATAGCCCACCACCTATGTACTCTGGGCGTCAAGTCCTTTTTAGAGTGAGAAGCTTTTAGAGAACTGCAATCAGTAAAAACGGTAAATTTACGACCGTACAAATAATGCCGAAAATGCTCTACAGCTTTAACTACCGCTAAAGTTTCTAGCTCGTATGAATGATAACGACTCTCGGCACCGGTTGTTCGATGACTGAAGTAAGCAAGTACATGAGGTAAATTGCCTACTTTCTGTATCAGAACTGCACCATAACCCTCGCTACTTGCGTCGGTATGTAGTTCTATGGGCAGGTCTGGGTCAAATATTTTAAGAACTGGCTCAGAGGTTAAATAAGTGATTATAGTTTTTAATATCTTATCATGTTCGGTGGTCCATGATATCTTCCCTTTGCCTGCAGCAGTCAAAGGGTATAGGGGTTTTAACAAATTAGAGAAATCAGGTATGAATTTACGGAAATAAGAGGCTAACCCAATCAGTTGTCTTACTTGTGTAACCGTGCTTGGAGTTGGCAATTTTTGCAAAGCTTCTATTTTTCGATGATTTGGTCTAATTTCCCCAGAAGAAATAGTAAATCCCAAATATTCGATCTTCTTTTTCATAAACGAACATTTATCAAAGTTAAAAGAAAATCCAGAATTAGAAAGCGTTTCTAGTAATTTATCGAGCCTGGCTAAACCTTCACCGACCGTTTCCGATACAGAGAGTACGTCATCCATGTAAACTAAAACCTTGTCATCACTAAGTGGTTTAAGTGCCGAATTTATGGACCTCTGAAAGACCTGAGGAGCATTACGAAGTCCAAACGGAACAGTGAGATATTCGTACTGACCGGTAGGCGTGACAAAAGCAGTTTTTTCAACAGAGTCTTTATGAACCCTGATTTGGTGAAACCCAGAAGCCATATCTATGCTCGAAAAGTATTTTGCTCCGTGCAATTTATCTATTTGATCGCTAATCAATGGAAGAGGATAGCTATCACGACGCGTATTTCTGTTCAATTCTCGGTAATCCACACACATTCGATCACTACCATCTTTCTTTTTGACTAATAAGATAGGACTTGCAAAGGGTGAAGAACTTTCTCGGATAATATTGGCATCTAGGAGTTCTTTCACCTTTCTATTAACAACTTCTAACTCTGAGGGCGATAATCTATAAGGTCGTCTGTGAACAGTTTTGTTTGAGTCAATAAGTTCAATTTTCAATTCACCAGTGGTAACCTGCGTGGTTGGAAGTTGGTTGATAAAATTGTTGGAATACTTGCTCAGAATACTAATAAGCTTTTCTTTATCAGAGCCTGTTAAATCAGTATCAACAGTTTGTAACCTATTGTTTAGCTTAGTACAAAAATTAGTACTCTTAGATTTAGAAAAATACAATTTTTCTCTATCAATTGCTACAGAAATTCCGTTGTGTAATATATCTCGCCCTAACAAAACCTCTTCGCTTATATGGTCATCCGGTAGTACGTAAAATGTGATATCTAGCGGCAAACTCTGAATAAAAACTGAACATCTTATTTGCAAAGGAGATATAATGCTATTGACACCTATACCCTTTAATGTAATGTGATCATGAAATCGTTCACCCTCAAGATAATGACTTTTACTTTGTTTGATGAGGCTACATTCAGAACCAGAGTCAAAAATAAATGAAAACTTCATACCACTAGTTTCTAATGTACCGCGAGCTGCCTTGGAGCACAGGTTGACTTGCTTGCTGCCCGACGGTGCGTCTTCTTTCTTCGCAAATCGCTTCGGACAGTTAGAGGCTATGTGGCTGATGTCACGGCAGATGTAGCAGGATGTCATCGTTTTCGCCGGTTCGGGTTTATGTAATACAGAGGAATTTTTGTTAGTGAAACGATGTTTGTCGCGACATTCAAAGCCACGGTGTCCAACTTTTCCACAGAAGCGGCAGCTTCCTTTGAAACTTGTGGACATTCGGATTTTCTTAGCTTCTACTTCTGATGAAACAGACTCATCATTACTTCTTTTAAGTGAAAATCCCCTTAATATACGAAAAAGTTGATGTTTATCGTTAACAACAACGGAATTTAACTCACGACGAATTTTGTCATCACACTGAGACAGAACAGAGACCGTAAATCCTGTAATAACGTGTTCAGGTAAGTTGGCATCAGGAATTTTTTCGATCTGTTGCCATAGACGTAGGCCTGCTTCAGCCGGACTATCTTTATTACCCAGGCGAAACTTTATTATTTGATCGAAATGGTCTTGAATCATCATGGGTTTAGAAAAATTTGAAATAAGCATGTCCTTAATGGTGGGCCAAGAAATTTTATCAGGTTGTATTTTTGTTAAGCAAGTAGCAGCACGTCCCTTCAGACAATGAGTTAGTGCAATTATTAAGTCAACGCCTTTTAATTTCCTGTTTTCTATGATCATTTCGCTTAATGTGCACCAATTAGTGATATCAGACTCAGGAGCATCAGGATCAAAAGATACTAATGGTGTTTGTACGGCAGATGGAGAATTCTGCCGGGAGTTCATGCTATCAGCAATTTGTTTAAACATAGATTCCATTTGAGAAAAGAATGACAGTGGTGGTTCTGCCAGGACATTATGGGGTGGGAGTGGGTCTGATCCCACTTCTGATGTAGGAAGGGGGTCAGCCATGCTGAATTATAAGTCAGGAATTACAATGTAGTACAACCTTTTATTAAATTATCAGTTATTTACACGTAATCTAATTTAATCTAATCACAAAATTCCCCAATTATCACTTATGGCAAGTACCTAGGGTATTACCATAAGTAATGATATGTTGGTTGATTATAAAGTGCACCAGGCAGGGCAATTTTATAATCAACGAATAATAATTAATTTAAAATTAATTATCCGAGAGCGTCTTAGGATAAGCAAGCTTAGTACAACTAGTGCACCGAGTCACGCCAGAGCCAAGACTGCCTGCTCCGTCGCTGCGCGGTCGCTTTTATACCCGGTGGAAAACAAGTTGAGTCAGACGGCGGGGGAAACTGAAGGACGCTTTCGCGGGTGACGCGATGATGGCGTGATCGGTGCACGTATTGTTTACAGTTTTAAGCTATGCCGGCGTATGACGATGTCGCCGTCATGCCGATATGTACTAAATAAAAGGTTTTGAACAGTACTAAACATTATGACGAAATTCAAATACAAGATGTACTAATGTCATATTGTCGGGAGTTTATAATTATAAATATAAGATAAATATAATATAAGATAAGATTTGACGGAACAAACATCCCCTACTGTGAGTCCGTGAAGAATCTTGGACTTTATTTGGATTCCACTCTAAGCTGGTCGGTTCATGTCACTGAGGTAAAGTCGCAAGGTGGTGGCTTGTCTGAGGAGTCACTACCGTTTTAAATTCTTCCTTCCTTTTACCACCAAGCTCATGCTTGTGTACACTCTCATCTTGCCTATCATTGACTACGCTGACGCATGCTATCCTGATCTCTCCGAAGCCCTAGTGAAAAAACTTGATCGTCTTCAAAACAACTGTATCAGATTTGTTTTTGGACTTCGTAAGTATGATCACATTTCTAATTTTCGCAACCAACTTAAATGGCTTCCGATACGTCAACGTAGGAATTCCAGGATACTTTGCCTGCTCTTTAATATTCTTCACAATCCTTTGTCCCCATCCTATCTGACGAAACAATTTCGATTCCTTTGTCAATCTCACGACCGTTCTCTTCGCTCCACTGACAACCTAAGCTTAAACATTCCTCGTCATCATAGCGACTTCTTTTCAAAGTCTTTTACTGTGCAAGCCGCCCGTCTTTGGAATGCTCTGCCCGCTGATACTCGACAATCCCTGACTAAGGGAATTTTTAAAATGAAAGTTCGTGAACACTTCTTCTCTCTCGCTAATACATAAATCGTAGACATGAATTTTTCAATTGCTGAATCCATTTATATATAGTTATTATTTTTTTTTTATATTTTTATGTGGTATTATTTACATATGTATATATAAGTATATATATGCTCATTATGTAAATATAAGTATAACTTCATATTTTATATATATATTATATTTATTCATGTATGTCTATATGTATATTTAATTGTTTCCGAAATGAATTTTGTAACGCTTGATAGTTACTATTCTCGTGTATTATGTTTTTATTTTATTTTTTAGATTACTTATGCACTTTGTCACTATTACCGCACCCATAAACTAACTCTCCGCATGACCCAAAGGTTGACTGGTAGAGAATGCCCATAGCATTAAGTCCACCTGTTGTACTTTTTTTGTGCAATAAAGTTTTTAAATAAATAAATAAATATATATTATTTATAGACGCACAGTGTATTGGCTCCTCCCAGCCTGATGGTAAGCAAGGGAGGACCCACATCGCGTTGACAATGGATTTGATACTGTAATATCTTATCTGTTAGCATCGCCATATTAGCCAGCAAGATATTTCTTCACGCTCCTTTTTTTTGTAATTGAAATGTACTTATTGTAAACGAACAATTATTGATACATCTGGTAAAACCATTAAAAAACCTTGAATATAAGCTTTTTAATTTTAACGATATCGGAGTTTTCTCTACTAGTCATCATAACCATCAGGTGCTTAGTAGATATAGAAGAAAGTCACGGTTTGACATCTGGGGGTCTACTCTTAAAAACGAAACGAACATACGAAAGGATTCGTTTTTGAAGATTTATCAAAAGTTCGGGAGTCAAAGCGTGGTTAATAATTTGCATAAATAATATTGTGTTTTTTTAAACGCTTTAGTAGCATTCGAAGTGAATTGCTTGCGTCTATGAGAATTAAAAATTGCTATCCGTTGTCGGATCCGACATATTTCGTTTTTGAGAGTAGACCTCCTGTACTTATATTATCTAGCTTTCAACGTCTATTTATTACTATTATGGTACATTTTTGTTCAGAGAAAAACTATACATAGTTCTTATAATAATTGCTCCTTTTTCTCATTAATTTATTTATAAAACTAGGAAGTAGAAAAACGTACAAAACATTTATTTGTTTCTAATTATGGCTTACTTATAGTATACTTATAAATCGTGAAGTTATATTTAGAACTGGTTCAACGACCTCGTAGGTTTGAGAATGGCAGGAAATAATAATAAGGGTACCTGAAATGTTTTAAGCTCAAATTCGGTGTAATTTTAAATTTCCCTATTTCAAAGAACAAAGAATTTCCATAATATGTATGTTTGCTACGGAGGGAAGGAAAAGAGAACAAATTTAAAATAGT
This sequence comes from Glyphodes pyloalis, assembly GCA_037074685.1. NCBI lineage: Eukaryota > Metazoa > Arthropoda > Insecta > Lepidoptera > Crambidae > Glyphodes > Glyphodes pyloalis. The sequence continues at coordinate 455,201 of JAYKKO010000051.1, forward strand.
TTAGGAAATATAATATAAAATCATCAAAATACATATTTTTTTATATTGCACTTCAAGATTGAACACATCCCAACTGATAAGTGGTGGTGAGGTCCTTGCTTAAGGGTGACAAGTACAACATAATAAACCTGTTAATGGACTGGTCGCCCTTACCTTGAAAGCTTAACCCCTGCTACTAATGTAGCACCCCCCAGGAGCTCTGGAAACCTTACTCACACGCAGGAACACAACAACGTATTATATCAATATATTCGTATTCAGTCGTTTGAAAGTAATCCATACATCCACACTTACATACAAATTGTAACGTTTATAATATCTGAAGCATCATAAAATATATGTCTTGGCACTGCCGTGAAGTTAGAAATTATTATAATTGTGAGAAACATATTTAATGTTTTGACGGCAGTACATGAAAATTACGTTAGTATGGACATATTTTTTACGAAAACAGAGTGAAAACTCGTGTCTTGAAGATTAAAATGATTTTTTTATGAGATAATGCGCGCAGTGAAATTACTACGACGTGCATGTGCTACGGCAAAGCGTAGCACTCTTAGCATCACAAACAATAAGCTGTAGTAGTCCCGTAGCATGGCTGCTACGATATTTTGACGAACTTTGCATAGATGTGCATCCATACTGCTGTTACTAAATATCCCTTCCGTAGAAGCGGCATTTTTATTCCCTTTAATAATTGTGGTCCTTTATGTTTATACTGTACAAGTTATATCAAACAATTAAATCTTATTGTAACTTATATTCGAATGTCTCTAGATATCACTAGCTGCGCGTTAGAACGAGGTCTATTTTATAGTTTATTTTATTTATTACACACTTTTGAACTTTACTGTACAACTATATACCACATGTACACACTTAAATTAACTAAAGCCCGATTTTTCTATTATATTAGAAATAATAGTTAAATGAAGTATCAGCCATAGATTTAATAAGGTATCAGCCCTTTGACATATGTTGAACAACTGTCAACCCGTCAGTAACAGTTAAAATCTTGATGTTCTCGGTAGCCAAGAGGCAAGAGACCAGGCTAAAGCATCGCGCCGATTCTGAGGTTACGGGTTCGACTCTCAGTCGGATCAATATTGAAAAACAAACCTTTATATATTGTCTCGTAGCTGAGCGATGTGGTAGATACCGTCATTGTTTCTGGTAAAACCAGTTTATTAATTTTATTAAATTTAGTTACTACAGCTGAACTTACTTGGTTAAAATCGTTGTACATACTTAGCTTTGACATTACTTAGTAATTGCTTAAACAGGGCTTAATAATGATTCACATTACAGCCCGCATGAACAGGCAGACATACAAAATTGATCGTTAACTATTAACGTAACGAGCCGCCTTTACCAAACGAAGGTGATATTCATTAATTCATGCATGTTACTAAAATTACATTTATGTCCATTAGCAAAGATATATTACTTGAGTTTAGCAGCGTGTCTAAGAAGTGAAGTATCAGCCTTATATCTCGCTGCAGTGCAAAGACCTCCATCATTAAAATCAATGCATTACAATAATAATTTAAACACATGGACACACACACATAGAAAAACAGGTACTAGCTGGGCTGATGCTCGTTACATTATCTGTGATATTATTATCAGTATTTTCTAATATCTCGGGACTACAGAGTCCCGGACTTTCGAGAGGCGTGCATGGTGCCGAAGCCAACACGTAGAGGTCCTTTATATAATGTGACACCAACCGATGATTATCCCTGTATACACTTTAAAATGCAGCCAAAAATAACCCTCATTATTATTTGACGATCTCCATAGCTGAGAGGTGAGCGGGCCGGACTTTGGAGTCGCGCCTTCTCTGAGGTCCCGGATTCGATCCCCGGTCGGGTCAATATGGGAAACGAACTTTTCTATACTGTCTCAAGTCTGGGTGTTGTAGTACCGCCGTTGTTTCTGATTTCTGTAACACAAGTGCTTTAAGCTACTTACCGCAGAATCAGGGCAATGTAAGTGATGTTGTCCTATATTTCATATTTCATTTCATTTCATACAATAGCAGCTCATCGCGGCGTCACACGTCAACTATTCCCGTTTTTCCACATATTCTCCGTGTTTCTTCTCTCTTATTGGTCATAGCATAATTTTATACAGCCTTCCTTGATTAATGTACTGTCCAACACAAAAAAGTTATTCAATTCGAACCATTATTTCCTGAGATAAATGCGTCAAAACAAACACATAAGCTTTATAAAATTAGTATACATTTATTTTTGTGTGCTGTTATTAATGGCTTTTTGGAATGCACTAGTAAAAGTCCCGTTAAAATCAACCGTTTTAAAGATAAGACGAATCGAACATGTAGAATGTAGATAGATAGATAAAAAAATAAAAAAAACTAAATGTATCGTCAATAAACAATGTATATGCGTTAGATAAAAAAGGTTTATTAAACATTAGAAACAGATACTCCAATTCACTCATATTATATATTACTGTACTCATAGCAAGGGTGGGCGATTCCGTGTAATAATTTGGAAGGAGTTGTCGGAGACACGCCACCGATCCCTCACATCGTTAGGCAAATTGACTGTTGTGCTCGTCATCTTTCCAGGCGACTGACATCTTTGCTTTTGACACATTATACGAGTTAGTAAAATCACACTCATGTCATAGATACATGTTTAAAAGATGGTGTAAGTTTAATTTCCTTCGTTTTAACTTGCTGTTCCACATCTAAGACTTCATACAATTATTACTTCTCTTGTGGGGTTATGTGGGAAGATGTTTGATGTGCTGCCAGAAAAAATCACTGCGTCAACTTTGCATAGATTTACGTCTCTGATGACTTTGGTTGCTACTAATATACTTGTCACGGAAAAAAATCCCTGGCATTGTTATTTCCATCGCACACTGAGAAAATTTACCCTTTTGGATTAAACCACCAGTACTAGGCACCACCTCATAATCTTATAATTTAGACGAGACCTTTAGCCGGCGGCGAATTGACTGCGAACGAATCATTTTAATCCTCTTCAAGTTCCTTTTATAGGGAAAATCACGTGCAACTTAATATTAGTTTCTGCTCTCCTGGAAGTGCCCTAGGGCACCTTTCAGATAGCTATTCTATTAGACACTCTGTAACTAGCACCAGATTTTCCTTGACTTCTTCCAGTGAGTGAGCAAACTGCGATAATTTTAACGTTTGCCAGCATTATTTCTAGACGGATACACCGCCTTACAAAGGGCTCAAAAGGGCGATAAAATTGCTACTCCACAATACGCGTTAAGGGTTATACGGCTGATCGTACTTAGCCTCTCATCAAAGATCTTGAACAATTACGTGCTTCAAATGTAGATGCTTCCAGTCCTACAACGTTACCATAATACGTGAGTGAACGTGAAATGGTGCTTTATTGCTAGAAAGATACCAATACAAGTGAGACTTGTTATAAATTCAGCCAGATACTTCCAAACTTTTAGAACAGGCCTTATTTTAATCATGAGACCATGAGATAGAACTGGCCATATTCTACTTTGCAGAATCTGTGCAGACCAGTGGAGACGTGTCATCAACCTTATATCTAATGTTCAACAGCCGCCAAATAACAATTAAAATACGCCAAAAGATATTATAATTGATCCGATAGTTTTTTTTATATATTGCACTTCAAGATTGACCTCATCTCACCTGATGTTAAGTAGTAATGAGGTCCTAGCTTAAGGGTGACAAGTACAGCATAATAAATCTGTTACTGTACTTGTCGCCCTTACCTTGAAGGATTGACCCCTGCTACTAACGTAGCACCCCCCAGGAGCTCTGGAAACCTTACTCACACGCAGGAACACAACAACACAGAAGTGATTGTTATTTGGCTGCGGTCTTCTGTAAGGTGGAGGTATTTCACCAGTCGGGCTGCTCCAGTTCGAGTGATAAATCGCTATGCCCTACCTCTCCTAAGTTAAGTTCAAACGTTAGCACTCCTGTCTATTAAACTAATGATTTGATTACCACAATTAATGTGAACTAATTTGGGTAGGTTTTAGAATATGTTTATTTAAGTATGAATTGTACAATCCACATGATTCTATTTCATAAATGTTGAAGCTGCTTAGAATGGGATCAGGTCGATAAGTGAAGAGATATGTGATTGGTGTACATATATGATTTTTATTATATTTCTTATTCATCAGATGGGATCAACAAGGTAAACACGTTTATTCATTGTTTGTGTCAAATATAAATTCAAGTGGTTGGTATTGTCGCCTATCAATTACCAGACCATGGCTTAGCTTTAGTATCGTTCATTATTTTAACGTTATAACTAAAACTCGTTGTTTAAAATATCAAAAAATAATAGCCAATTAAAAGACAATACGACTGATTTTAAGTGCTATTACAATATTCCGTAACAAATAATATTACAAACAGCTTTTATTAATTTTTATCTGACGTTTGAAAAATCTTTAATAAAACTGATGTCAGTAATGGTACTGACTGAATAGTATGGACGAGCCAGATTTCGTGAATCCACCTCATACGTATAATATATTATATAAGAAACGTATTACATAATGTAACATGTCTTAAATGGTTTTATTCGTCGAAATGCTCGCGTTACAAAAATTGTGGCATTTATTTCTGTGTTAATAACTCTGATGTTTAACATTTTTTGTGGCAGACGAAATAACCTGCTCTTGTCTCCTAATGAGGCTCGTTGAATCTCACGAACAAAAAGTAAGAAACCATTAATAATAATAATAATAATATAATAATAATAATATTTATTTCCCTTTTCTCTCACAAAGACAATACAAAAGTTATGTTACAATACATGTCTAAATATCAAAATGTCTGAGTGGGAGACTGGCGACTGTACTAGGATAACCTGTATGACAGATTGCCAGTCTCTCCTCAACGGGCCGAGGAGAATTTTTTAGGACATTTGTTTACATTTAATGTTCAAACTATGTATCAGTGAGAGTGGATGGGTGAATAAAGATATGAATGTGTAAGCGTGTGTGTATAATTGTGTATGTGTTATGTGGGTGTGTTAGTTTATGTGATGTGTGTTATCTTAGGAGTTGACTGTTAACAATTTTTCTGTTTCATAATAGTCTAAACTTCTTAGCCAAATTGTAGTAGATTTCTTGCATTGATATTTGGTTAGTGGATATATATTTATAGATTTGTTAATTTTATTATATAAGAAACTACCTAAATAACCGAAAAACCTTTTAGAAAAAGCCGAAGACCAGTGATTTGTAGGATGGCAGACAATGTGTTTTCGACGTTTATCAATATTCAGAGAGGGGTCATAGCTGGTTAAAGAGTGCTGTTTAAGCACTGTATTTAAAATGAATAATTGACGAATACTCAATACCTCAGTGAGAGCATATAGGTCTTTAGTTGGGTAAAGAAATGGTTTGGAATAGCCTACCTTTAGTACTGCTCGCTGTGCCCTTTCTAGCTTTAGAAGTTTGGTTTTACACGAACCTCCCCAGACTGTAATGCAATATGCTAGGATCGATTGACAGAGGGACAGGTAAACCAATTTTATGATTTCGTTTCCAGCAACATGTCTGAGGCTCTTGAAAATATAGATAAGTTTCCGGGTTCTGGAGGAAAGGAGATTATCAATCACTACTCCTAGATACTTAATATTATCAGTCATAGTAATCATGCCACAGTGACAGGGCTGGAGAGAGCTGCAAGAATGTGCTGTCAATGTATATCTGTTACTTACATAAGGGGATTTCATAGAGAATGGTATGAATTTTGTCTTTTGTACATTGAGTGTAAATGCATTATTTCTAAGCCAGTTATTAACTACATCAAACCCCTTTTGAGCTAATTGAAACGTTTGCTCCCAACTATCACCGTGGAAGACAAGTGCAGTGTCGTCTGCAAAAGTGATGATTTTACCGTTCTCCAGCTGGAGCTCACAGAGTTCATTTATAAATGCTAGGAAAAGTGTTGGGCCTAAGACGCTTCCCTGCGGTACACCATAAGTTATTGGTAAGTCGTCGCTGGTTATATCACCTACCCGTACTCTTTGAACTCTGTTGCTAAGGTAACTTTTAAACAGGGCGAGCTGCACTCCACGAATTCCGAGTGATTCTAACCTTTCCAGTAAAAGTGGCGTAGAGACTGTGTCAAACGCTTTAGCAATATCCAAAAATATTCCAATCACTTTTTTTTTCTGTTCCAATTTAATGACAATGTGATCAGTAAGTTCATGTACTGCGTCACTAGTTGATATTCCAGATCTGAAACCAAATTGTGAACTTGACAGCAAATTATTATTTTCGAAATAGTTCATTATACGTTTATTTAGTAATTTTTCAATAATTTTTGATATGGTAGAGAGTTTAGAAATAGGTCTGTAGTTGTTGATACAGCCTCTGTCGCCACTCTTATATACCGGGACTATCTCGGCCTGTTTGAGTAAGTCAGGGAAGACCCCAGTTGAAAAGACAAGATTAAAAATGTGAGTCAAAGGTGGAACAAGAATATGATGATATCTTTTAAGGAAAGCACCCGACACACTGTCTCTTCCAGCAACACTGTCTTTTTTTAGATGCATAATGCAGGCTAAGACTTCGGATTCATCAGTGGGTAGCAGAACGAATGATAGGGCGGTACTATTTGTTAAAATTTTTACATAAGAGCTACTAATGTAGGCTTTTTCGGCAAGGTCCTTTCCGATGGAAGCAAAAAATTTATTTATTTTATTAATTGATTGAGCCGCATTTAGTGTGGATATAAGGTCAAGCGCAGAAGTATTTGTTTTATTAGAGTAGGTAATTTTTTTAAGACATTCCCAGAGTGCTTTGTTATTGGCCTTAGCGGCTTTCTGGAGAAGGTTGCTTTCATACTGATTTTTTATTTTTCTGAGTAATGAGTTACAGAAATTCCTATATCTCTTATATATGACTAGGGCAGTTTCATTTTGAGGATGTTTTTTGAGTTTTTGATGTAATCTGTCTCTATGCCTAACGCATCTCAGGAGACCTGCAGTCATCCATGGTTTCGTGATCCTCTTACGGTTCGGGATAATTATAGTTTGGGTGTTATCTTTGATTACGGCGTGAATTTCAGATAGAAAATAAGAAATGGCTTCATTGGAATCAGTTAAATTATAAATAGAGTTCAGGTTCAGGTTCAGCATGGCCACATCAAGTCCCAAGTAGTCAATTTTCTTGATAGAAGAGTACCGTGATGTTACTTTAGAATAGTCGATTTTAAGTATTATTGAGTCATGATCCGTAATTGAGGTTTCAGCAACATAACAATAGGTAGGATATGTGCTTTTTAGAATGACATGGTCAAGGCAGGCCCTACAATGTGTTGGAAATAGGTGGGCTGGTAATAAACTATGGGTAGCAAGCATATTTAAGTACGTTGAGGAATTGGCGTCCTTATTGTTTTCCATTATATTAATATTTATATCTCCTATAAGGACTTTATTATTACACTGTATTTCAGAGAGAAGATTATCGAGAGATTCCAGAAATTGCAGAATATTTTTATATCCAGGTGGTCGGTAGATTGCAATTATTGTGACTCCACCATCAATAGTTATCTTTAGACAGTTAGCACCACATATCTTGGGTTCAGATATTGATACTCGCAGGGCTTTGCTGGAGAATACCACAACTCCTTCATTTTGAGAAAGATTATTTTCAGATTGGGCGCGGTTATAACCGTCAAGAGAAGGGAAATTAGATTTGTTGCGGAGCCAACATTCGGTGAGAATTATCAAATCCCAATTAGTTTTAGATCTACATAACAATGTCTGAAAGTCCGAGAAGTTACGATGTATGCTTCTAATGTTTTGGTGAATTAGTTTTAAACTCTTGTCTGATGTGTTCATAAGGTGTTGGCAGTCTTCTATTTTACAAATTGAGGATTGGGCAACTGTGAATTGGTCAATTTCACTTAGAATATTGTTAGTCCCGTCGAATTTTATTTATTGGGACAGTAACAATATTACAATAATATGATATCGGGTAAGTAAACTGATACCAACACGAATGGTTAATTTTCAGCTGTAACATAAAGAATATAGGTTCTTTATACATAAAAAGGCACTTAATAAAACGGTAATATATGATATTTGTTAACAGTGGTTGTTTTGTAGAAATATATTTTGTGTGAATGTTAGATGAATGAGGTGTGGTTAGAATGGTTAGAATGAATTTGAATAAGATGAATGTGTGAGTGAGAGTAGCAGGTGACTCGAACGAACTGACCAATTGAAATATTACAAATGTAGGCAGAGTATACATGGACATAATCTGAGATTCACATGGATACATAATTAAAGTACAAGATATAATACATGCAAACGTGGTTTCGACACTTGAACTTAAATATAGTACAGTATATCTATTTGTAAGCAGAATATAGAAGTATAAAATGTAAAGCACTACGTTATTATAAGGCTTTTGAAACAGAAATAGTCACATCCTCTTCGCTAAACCAGACAAGCATTTTTCTGAACGGATTATAACTGGTTTTCCAGCCGGATCAGTACGCAGAAGTATTTGCCCATTGGAATACCAGCAGGAATAATTGTATTTCCTGGATAGTTGGCGGGTTTCGTACATTAATTTTCTTTGTGCAGGTCCGAGATGTTCGTCTATATAAATTGGATTCTTTACTCCCATAAGTCCTACATTTTGGGTATTTAGTTTTTCATTCATAGGTTTGTCCTTATTGAATTTTCGTACACTGGATAGCAACTCATTTCTAGTCTGGACACAGGTAAATTCTGCAACTATAGGTCGAAGTACTCCTGGTTTTCCTGGCAATCGATATAAGTCACGTATGTCTGAATTATTTATAGTTATATCCAATGTCTTACAGATCTTTGAGAGAGTAAGGAACAAGCTGTCAAAATTTTCAGTTTCAGGAATTGGTAAGTTTCTTATCTCTAGTGTTGCATCTCTTGTTTGGAATTGTATATCTTGGATCTGTGATTCCACAATTTTTAAAGCATTATTATTCGATTTAATGTTATTTTCAATATTTCTCACTTTAGAGGCTGCTTCTTCCTGTGTTTTATTAACAAACTCCATTCCTTTCTCTATTTCAGCGTTTGTCTTTTTTATCTCCTGGCACTCTTTTTTGAGGTGAGTTATTTCTGAAACCAATTTGGACAGTGTGACATCAAGGTTAGTCTTCCAGTCATCAAGGCGTCGATCTTGGTCTTCTTTCCAGTTAGATAGCATGTTAAGGATGTCTGATCTTAAATCACCAGTATTTGAAGATATTTGGGTAGACGTACTAGGTGGAGAACTTTCCATCCTTAGACGTTTATTCCTTGTGGTGATATGCGTATCCAAGTTAGAGGTACTCGCAGTTGTAGCAGGTGTCAAAAGATCCGATTCCGAGCGGGAGCTAGATAGCACTGAGATGTTGTGAGTAGGTGAGCGCTGGATATTCGGCATAATTACAAAGGGAGCAGAGTTTAAGTTCAGTTGCTTACTAGCATGCGTCCCCTGTCGCACAGCAGGTCCGTAGCCGTCGCGTAGCAATCACCGTAGCGAGATATAAGTGTCGTAGCTTCGCTTACGTTAATTGTGATCCTAAGTATGTATGATTAATTTCGCTGCTACGATCCTTGTAAGCTTGGTCAAGTGGCAAAGAACAGTACTCCACACACAAGCGACACAGGTTCAAATCACAAGTATCCACTCTCACAAATTCACAATTTTAATTTTAATTTATTATTTCCCAAAGCACCAAGACACGGTAGACACGTCCAAACGCTTCCGCGGTCCGAGGGGGATTAATGTAACTTTGCTATGTATTTCTTAGTGGAGTAAAGCGAGCAATTTTATTATTTGTTTTCATTCGAATATAGTTGCTGTTAGTTTTCTGAGATAGGTGTGTTGTGAAAATTTAAGTTGACTAGTTATTCCATTGAGAAACTTTTAAATACTTGTCTAAACACAATTTCTTTATAGGTTAAATATAGCACGGTGACGTCACAATTTCGATGACGTATGTCGTCTGTTTTACAATCAAATGATTTAGGATCATTTTAAAATAGCATTGTAAATATAATTAAAAAAATGGCCTATGTAACATAAAGTCCTTTTATACCTTTAGTGATTTAAATTATTTAGATCATTGTCGGTAGAAAAATAAAATAACCTAAGTATGTTTAAGAAAATCGCAAAATAATCTTGACAAATATTTATGAAGTATTCGATTTTATTTCGTAATGAGGACTTTGTCTTATTATGAGGTCTCATAGCCTGCGGTAAGTGCCCTTTCTGGTGAATATGTTTAGAACTACATACTTATCGTGGGTTCGAGCACCGCACATGATACATTTAATCCCGAAATAACGCGAAAAGTCGCGGGAAACAGTTTGTATTTATAAACTGATACAAGGCTCGGTATATTAAAATATATGTTAAGTTTGTTATCTCATTGATTTGACGCGACGCTGTACGTACAGTCGCCGTCAGATATATCGGAGGAGACAAAGTGACCAAATACTTCTGAACAGTTAAAAATGTCAATAAGTTCCATACACTACAAAAGTAACCAATAATATCTGAACACTCATCTACACAGGTAGCTAAATGAGACACATGACGTGCGTGACACATATTGACGTTATGAGTGTTCAGATGTTATTGGCATGTGCTCAGATATTACTGAAGTAATTAATGTTCAGATATTAATGTTACTTGTATTGTATGGAACTTATTGACATTTTTAACTGTTCAGAAGTATTTGTTCACTTTGTCTGCTCCGATATATCTGACGGCGACTGTACATTACATTAGCCTTGATCAAAGATTTGATTTGTAATCACACACTCCCTTTTTACCCTTTTACTTGTGACAGCGATAGCAAATTCTTTATGTACTCGTATGTCTAAACCCTTTTAGCCTACTTGTACAAAAACTTTCTTATATCACTTAAATTTAAATATTTTATTATCTTGGGAGCAGATGTTTTCGTCTGAAATAGTTAAACTTACATTAAGTTTTAGCCTTTGTTGGCTTGTTACACTTCAGCGGATAACTTGTTAAAATAATCTAAGCATATTTAATGTTTTCTTATTTACATCTTCGTACATCTGCGCCAAATGAACTAAACTCTATCTATTTAAAAAATACATCAAAATATATTGTGTAGTTTTAAAGACCTAAACATACATTTGGACAAATAGTAGAAAGTGACTTAGTTTTATCCTATGAAAACATTTGAACCTTCCTCATAAATCACTCTGTCTCTCATCAAAACATCAAAATCGGTAGCTTAGTTTAAATGATCTAAGCATATATACGGTCAGACCGCTGGTAGCGAATATATGTATACTTACAAAGTGCAAGTTATGTTAATATTAATGTTAGACACTGATCCCGCAGACAAACTGTAAGAACAGTATTGTGGGACTTGTCTATCTTATACATTTACTCGTTTCATTTATTAAATAAATAAAAAAATAACTTTTTATTTATTTAATAAATTATCAAGTGAAAATGTTAGACGGACCTAGATACGATTAACGTGTATCTTTCAACAACATCCTCAAGCTATATTATCAGTTAAGACCTCCTAATGGATTTATCCCAAGGCTGATCTCCCCTCAGCGGCTCATGTTTCGATGTAAGAGGAGGATCTAACATACTCGATCCTACAAATCAACGAGCTTTTGACATACTTCGTTACTTCCTTAGTATGGCTTTTGATCGGTAGGTACAACGCGCTACTATCGATCGATCTATTTTTAAAATACCTGACTACGTGCCTATATTCTACCATATAATATGAAAGCATTTCTGAAAAAATATAGGCACCTAGAAATTGCAATGAGAATAAATTTAAAAGCTACAAGAAACATCCAGTTGAAATGAGAACCTATTTCTTTTTGGAGTAGGCTTAAAATATAATTTTCGTAACCTACTTATACCTACTTGGTACAAAATTATATATCTGAAACACCACAGTGATGCTCACTATATAGTTTGAATATTTTCTTTGGTTGATTATTTTTCTCAATTTTTATTATTTTAAATTAGATAATATTTTTTAACAACACAAAAAATTTGTTTGTTTTCTTTGTGATGCAGTCTTCAGATATTGTCTTCCTTATCATGGTACCACTGTTGGAATATCTCCTTTTCAACAAAAAATCTGTTCCTATACGACTTTGTTGTCCACGAACAGACATACACAAACACTTATAAGTAAGTAATACATTTTTAAGTCCGAAAAAAGGTTATATTGAAGTTATAACAGGGACATATTTGTATCCTAAAATTAATACATTTGCCACTTCACAGAAACCTCATTACACCTAAACCAGAATATAAACTGGTCCTTCATAAATCCTATCAGATTATAGCACTGTGCCATGGTCTTTCCGAGGAGCGGGCACAAATTGTTTACACAATGACATAGCAAGAATGCTTCCTTATCCCAAGTTGAGTCTAATACACGTGTATTTAAGAATAATAATCGCGTACCTTGGTTTGAAGATATCCTATGGCTTTTGAAAACACATACAACCTTAATAGGGATGTCCCAACGGATATTTTTGGTCTAAATCCGTGATTTGTGTATGAATTTCTGGCTAGATAGTGCTCTTGCAATTAAGTGGAATTTTACAATTTAATTACGAACTTAGTTCCGTAGTATTTAGCAATCACTCCGGTGTTGTTGTGTTCCTGTGAGTAAGGTTTCAAAAGCTCCTGGGGGGTGTTACATTAGTAACCGGGGTCAAGCCTTCAAGGTAAGGGCGACTAGTCCAGTAACATATTTATTATGCTTGTCACCCTTAAGCTAGGACCTCATTACCACTTAACATCAGGTGGGATGAGGTCAATCTTGAAGTGCAATGTAAAAAAAATAATAATAGTAGGATCTTCATTTATTCCTATATGCCCGTCTGAGCTGGTTGCCTTTCTACCATTACCAATGGTAATCGTTTAAACGTAGCTAAACCGTTTGCTCGTAAAATATTTGAAAGTGAAAGTACAGAAAAGGGATACAAGATCCTTGGACTCTACCACAAAAGGGTGTAACCGACAAATCACGAATAGTAGTCAGCTCCACCATTATTTTGTTAGGACAATTTAATGTTATGGTTGGGCCAAATCCGATCGTTATGGAACTAGAGCCATCCATAAATAGGTATGTAAAAGTAATAATTTCTTCAGCGCATGCGATGAAATAAGTTTTATGGAAGATTGAAAACTTTACTGGCATTTGTGGAAAAGAGGGCAGTATTTCTGAGATATTCTTAACAGACAATGGAACTAACCTTACTTCTATTATATTATTGTAGTTAGAATATTATAACAAAATATGAAAATAACCTAAAAAAAAGTGCGTACCAAAAAGTTGAAAATTTTTTTTTCTTTACTGCAAAATGCGATCGATTTTTTACTCTTAAGCAAACGTGCGTGATTTATTATACACAGCCCTACGTATATAATTCAATGAATACATTATAAGCAGGTAAGAGAAATGCAATTCACTCTACTCTGGCGTTATGCTGAGTCAGTCCTCTCCAGGGTATAAATGAATTTGATATTGTTTTGTTTATACAAAGTCATTTCCAGATTAAGAAAATTGGAAAGGTCCTTTTTAAAAATGTTGATGGGGGTGAGCTTAAAACGTAGATCAAAAATAGATTTGCGCTTCATTCTATGACAAAATTTTGTTATCTACACTAATATTATAAAGAGGAAAGATTTGTACCTATTTTTGTATGTTTGTTAGATGATTATGATAATCATATTAAACAGTTTCATATTGTCTGTCCGACTGCTCGGTACATTATTTGAGTTCTATCAAGATTCTTATTATTTTAAATATGAACTCGTATATCGTACGTATATGGCGTAGCTGCCCAACAGTGATATAAATTTTTTGAGGTTTCGAAGCCTTGTACATTCAAAGTTTAAAATCATTCCTCTTTATGAATTATTACAGTTAACTGAAAGCCTAAGTGCCACATAACGAGTTACGAAGACGATAAATCGTCATTTCCTAGATAGTGGTGAATACACTCCCATAATAATGTGCATTAATTACACGACAACCTGTAAACTTTAATTATTACATATGGGAGGAAAATTTCTCATGTTGTGATAATTAATGAACATCAGAGTTAGAGTGCGTTCAGAGCTGGATTAAGGGAAGAACGCTCTTTAACATAACAAGGTCATGAAAAGTCAAACGTATCAAGTAACTTTTGTGATTATTCTTAAGCGAATTTAAACTACAAAACTCAACAATGAAAATAAAAACAATGAATTTATTTAGGTTGTCAGTTAGATTTTCAAAATAAAATTAAAGCATATAATTAATATATATTTTGTTCATCTAATAAATATAAATTGTCGTTGTTGCGGCACATCAAATGTGTGTGTACGCTTAATTTTAACGCGATGTGTCTTAGTATTATTTTTCCACTTGATAACTGTTATTTACTGAATTGATTACTGACTAATAATAGATAATATTTTTATCTGCTAATGATAAATTATATTTAAGTAGTTATATTTACGGAAAACAAAACCGGCCCCGTTATTAAAACACGCATATAATTAAATATATGTTTATAAGCAACTAGACATAGAACAAACACTAATTCTCATCAAATGATTGTTTGTCCTGAGTAGCATCCGAACCCACAGCCCTGGGTTCTACATCAAGGAACCATTATTCCACCAGATCAGTAAAAAAAAGGCCAAAGCCAGCCCTGATGAAGTACTTATAGTGCATTTTATTCCCTAGCGTTTCTTCGTCCGCAGCTGTTCTAGGTAACTTTAGTACTTGTTAGGCGACCTTTGGGCCTAGAATAATAAGGATTTATATCCTGTCCTAGGCACACTTGAGACCATCCCTTACGCAAAGGTTGTGCTCTCATTATTTCTAAAGAATTTAAGTTATTCTAATGTAATTGCCACTTTTAATTAGATATAACTTGTAAAATTATCTTTTGTGGATTAATGGAAATATTCCTGTGGAAGTAAGCGACTTTTTACGTATTATTAGAGAACTGTCTTAAATAGAGCTAGGTTGTTTATAGTTAAGATGTAATGGTACTCCTATTGTAAATTCACTGGCTAGGTGGAATACTGACTAACAATTCTGGCCGTTGTACTAAGGATCCTTTGTTTGACGTCTGCCTAGG
Source organism: Glyphodes pyloalis (assembly GCA_037074685.1). NCBI lineage: Eukaryota > Metazoa > Arthropoda > Insecta > Lepidoptera > Crambidae > Glyphodes > Glyphodes pyloalis. Next base: position 470,359 of record JAYKKO010000051.1, read on the forward strand.
GCAAACTGGTGAACTTCTTCGCTGATTGCTGATGTAATCTCGCCCGGCACAAAAGAGTCCAGTGGTCTGCATTAAGGCTTTCATGTCGGTGTCTAGCAAATAAAAGTATTAATAAAATTTATTGGTGATCAAGACGTTGTTTAGCAGTAAATGTATCATTAATACCATTTACTAACGCTCACATTTCTTTGCAGAGCAACCTACGTGTCAGTTCTTACGATCGCCGCGTTCTCCTTGGAGCGGTACCTGGCCATTTGCCACCCGCTTCACCTCTACGCCATGGCTGGACTGACTCGGGCCTCACGCATTATCCTCGTGCTGTGGATCATTTCAATCGCCTGCGCCTCACCCTTCGCGCTTTACTCCGACATCAGCTACAGGGATTACCCTCCAAGTGAGTGTACTTTTTTTTTACTCCCGTTACGTTATAGGAGCCTATGTTTACATATGGTGTGTTATCGACTCTTTTATTCTAGTTCGCAGAATTTCATCCTTTCGTACCTCATACTTGTCTTTTTTTCATCAATCTCTATCATTCTTTTAATCGGGTTCTGATTTTTCCTACCTCCAACTTATTTATCTTTGTACTTACTCTCTCAAGTGAGTATACTAGTGTCTAATGCTTTCAGCGTCTTTTAAATGTGCTGCAGAGGCAGCTCCACATAGTAAATGGTTTCCTAGTGGTGCCAGGTACTTGACATCTGTTACTCGCAAACGTTCGTCACTGTGGGGTTGAAACACGCATCTCGCATCATAGGTGCTTGTACTGTGTATCATCTTCATTGTTCACCTTTTGCGCTCTACTTCGACTTCAGCTACAGGGAATACCCTCCAAGTGATTGTACTAGTGTTTAATGCCACGAGCTTCCTTTAAATGCGCGCCAAACGCACCTCCACATAGATCATGGTTTCCTAGTGGTACTAGGTACTTGGCAACTGTCACTTATAATAAATTCATATTCATGTTGGTTACAAGTAACAATACATTTACTTTAGGCTGAGAGCACCCATGAGATAATGATTTTTTATTTATTATTCTACGGGATAGACATTTTAAAGAATGCATAGTTAAATAAACTTATTGCATAATTGATAAGCAGGACTATATAGATTTACTTAAAAATCCTATCTCCACAAAATATTAGCAATAATGTGGTTGAATCTTGATGATTCTAAGCCGAGATATCAAAGTCAGAGTATGTCAAAACACTATCCCCTTTCTCTGAATAAAGATTTCCTGGAGCTGATTCGGTTAAATTTGACGCCGTGTGCTTACTCACGCACTTCATCAATCACTCCTTAAATTTATCCATATATAGGCCACCGCCGTGAAAGACTGAATACGGTAAAGACCACATCAGTGAAACTTTTACTCGCTTACTAGAAAGTGGGAGATACTTTTGAAAAAGATGTGCTAGAAAGATAAAGTAGACGATCCCAAGTAAGGCACTGGGTCAGTCCCGAATGAAAACTATATTCAATCAATCATAGTGTGTCGACATGTAATGTGGTAGGTCGGTACAGTAAGGAACGTATGTTCTTTACTAAAAATGGTAGTCCTGCCGCAGATCTAGGTGTGATTTTTGTTTTGCAAATTGACCATCGAATTCAAGACTGACTTAAAATAGCTCTATATTACTATTTACATAGCTATCGTGTATCATACGTAAAAGTATTTAAATAAGAGTTCAAACATACATTTTACACTTTTCACCATGAACAGTCACGAATGTACCAAGTTTGGCACGTGTACCAAATACAATTTCTTTGAATGCCCGTTTACCTAAATTAGTAAACTTTTGATTCCAGAACTTGCCATTGCTGTTATATTTTGTGCTTGTTATTCAAAGTATTTGAATTATTAAATTTCCTCATTGTTTAAGGTGAGTTTTTCAATTGTATCTATGAACTAAAGGTGCGTCCATAGCGCCTAGGGTCTATTATTGAAGTTAATGTCGTAAAACTTAGAAAACTAGACACAATAGAAATTTAATTGTGTCTAGCTTTTAAACACATTTGGTTTTATGAGGTTATACCAAGGATTCCTATTTAAAAAATATATCCCATATCACTCGGCGATAATGTGGATTACATACATACAATCGAAACATTTTTTCAGAAAGTATGTTGTTAAAAACAAAAAGTTCGCCTCTTACCTACTAGGCATTAAGTATGGATCCGTCGTTCAATTATAGAGACAAAGCCCTATAGAAGTTGAACTGGAATTCGTAGCTCTTGGGAACAAATTTAAACAATGGTTTTGTTGCATTGTATAAAGAAATATACTATATGTGGGACCGAGCTACAACCGTAAGTCGAATACAAGTAAGTCAGGGTATGATAATTAAAATATTCATTTTCGTCGTGACATCAAATATGTCCTTCATCGCAATATCCATTTTAATTAACATTCATAGACCCAAGACTCAGTGAGAACTGGAATCGATTAATCGAAAGTTTTGTATTTCGCTAAACAAAGATCGAATGAAATTCGATCTACCTCTGTGGTCTTTTGTTAAAAAGCTTAGGATCGTGATCCGGGGATCGTAGGTTTGATTCCCGCAGAGGCAACATCTTTCTGTATTGTTACCAGTTTAGACATAACATTTTCAGATTGATCACTTAAAATGTCTCATAAAAAAAAGTAAACTGTCACTATCCTCATAGCATTGGAGTTTTTGATCATCATAATTATGTGATTTGTTAATTTGTAATTTACTTCAATGTATTCGGCTAATTCTAATAACTTATGGGTTTTTTCATTCGTGTCATTTCACTTTTAATATCAAATAACCAAAATGCTGATTAAAGGTGTTGTTCTGTTCCTGCGTGTGAGTAAGGTTTCCAGAGCTCCTGGGGGGTGCTACATTAGTAGCAGGGGTCAAGGTAATGGCGACAAGTCCAGTAACAGATTTATTATGCTGTGCTTGTCGCCTTTAAGCTAGGGCCTCATTACCACTTAAGTTTAGGTAGGATTAGGTCAATCTTGTAGTTCAATATAAAAAAATAATAAAAATGGTCGGTCAAGCGGCTGATCTCCGGTCGTGTCGGTCTACCGTCTCATTTAGGTATGAGAGTGAAAGGAAAAGTGCTCTTGTGTGTTGCACAAACATGCGGGAACTATAAATCAAGTCCCGTGTAATTGGTTGGTCTCAATGGGATTGATTGTGTTTCAACCAATGTTCAGTGATACATAGCACATGGATATTTTTTTCATTTAAAAATAACTCTAATTCTAGTTCTTTGCCGGAAAGACCCTGAATATTTTGATGTACAATGTTAAGATAATAGGGCTTATCCTTTGTTAATTTATTGCAAGAGTTGTCCTCTATTGTCTGAGATTGGAATTTAAATTATTTGGAATAAGTTCCAAAGTCTTTGTAAAAAAAATATTAACATTATATGCTAACAATGTAGCTAGTTCCCTTTTTATTTTATAAGGCAAAGAAAAAGTTTTGCCAGTCAAAATTAACTTATTATTAATAAATTTATTTGTGTCAAAAAAGACACACTTGTCGCTATGACTATATGTTAAATTATAAATTAAAGTATTCAATAAATGAATACTATTATTTTGGTCATGTCACCATTGACCTTAAACAACCAAATAGCCGAACATTACTGTTAGGATCGGATAAATAGGCATATGGACTCCAATTAAGGAACGTAGAGCACTTAAATGATCAACGAGACATACAAAGCTGTGTTGACAATATTTGCTTAGATCTTACAGGCCTAGCATACGCAATGTGTCAAATTAATCGCATGAGACAACAAAAGTTTCGATGCTGTTGATTGGCTAATAGCACACCGCACTCGTATTTTCAGCCAATCAGCAGCTGACGCACTGACTTTTATCAATTTTGACGTTTGTTAAGAGCGCGATAAAATTTAGTCGCGCTGTGTATGCTAGGCCTGTTTGTCGATTATCGAGTTTCTTGGCGGTTCTTCTCGATAGAATCAACATTCCGAACACGGCGGTAGTTTACTTGACTTGACGATTCATAAATGCTTTTGTAAAAGTTTACATGAATAAAGACATTTTCTATTATATTCTTTTCTAGATTGACTTTAAGCCAATTAGGCATAATTACCATAATGTATACTTGCAGTATTTCATATTGGAATAACTGTAAATTTATAATATTTTAATTATTGATTCTAGAAAACGCACTTTTCTTTATTATGTCGGGTCTAGGTGTTGAGTTACCGTCGATATTTCAGGTAAGCTATTTAGCATAGAATCAGAGAAATGTATGTGATGTTGTCCATTATAAAACAAGCACTGTTTGTCCATTGAACCTAATTTACAATAATGTGCTGGAGAAAGGAAAAGTGCGAAATATGCATGGATTTTAGAAATCTTAATTTCTGATTTGTTTCGATTGACAACTAACTATCAAATCAACCAAAAACCAATTACCACTAATTACCTTTCTCATCTGACGGTAAGCTAAACTCCAGCGGAGGTAGATGTTCTCTGTGTAAGTAATACCTATTCTCACATGCCTTGAAGGTATTCAAATCATACTCATTTACGACTTCGGGAGCGAATTCCTCATAATATTGAATCATATTGATGAGCACACACTATTAATATGCCCTATATACTCGCAACATCATCCGCTACGATTAGATTTATTATCCAGTGATTATTGACCAATCAGAGCAACATATATTCTTCGTGATTGGGATTATTCGCCAGATACATCGTAATCCATGTGCCGTACAAATAAAATGTTTATTTAGGTGAGTTAGGTTTTTTGGTCGAGAGGTACATTTTACATACGACTTATTTGAACACGTAATGGCTTAGCCACTCATAAAACGGCCTTTGGTAAACATTTAGCCGTCTGATCTTCATTGGACCCGTGAAATTAGTATTTGGGGATATGTAAGAAATGTTATTAAAACTTATTCAGTAGATATCTTCCTTTGGTATGTTGTAATTTACCTTTGTAGATGATAAAATAAATAAATAATAATAAATGCGCCAGACAATCACGCCAATCACCTGGTCTCAAACTAAGGTTTTCCCTTATACTATGAACACCTGACGATGGATACTAACTGGGGGCGTCATCCCAGCACACCCAGACCCAAGTCAATTTAGAATAGTTCGTTTTTCCAAATTGACCTGACTGGGAACCGAACCCGGGACCCTTCACGCTTTGGCCGCCTACCTTAGCCACTGCGCCACCGAGGCCGTCAGATAAGAATACAGACCACAATTTACAATCTCCCTCTATTTTTTCCAGACCATGCCGAAGGAAAAAATGAGGAATACATGTGTGTATGTTCATTTGTTCCCTCATAGTTTCCAAACTACATATTGTATGGTATTAATGAGGTATTTTTAGAAGCGTAGTTTTCGTACCGTTGTTGCTGCTTTGGTTTGACGCCCAAATTCCTCGATATAATAATGCTTATTCTGGAAGGTGTGCTGGTTAAAGAGTTCAATGATCATCCAGATCAAGGTCATTTATTAAATTCTTTCTAGGCGTATTTCTAAATAACGTGATTAGAACCGTTTTTCACACACCAAGAAATAAGCCAAATCTAATCTAAAAACGAAGTTCCAATTGTTCGTTGTCTGGGTAGCTATCATCCTGGTATTAATTGATTCCCTATCACGGTATTATTTTTGAAATATCTCCATTCCAAGAAAAATAAACATAAAAATCGTTACCAGTATTAAAAATAAGAACCCGATTTAATAATAATCGGTTCCAATTGAGATCCGCACAATATCTATTGGCGTTTTTGCTAGTAGGTTGGTCCATTCATACAATATTACAGGGTTTGGTACCCCATCATTCAGGTCCAACCACTTGAGTTCATTGCCAGAACTCGGCTTCAGTTGGCAGAATACCAATATTTGGTTACGGAAAAACGAAAATACGAACGGTTGCGCTATTTATTTTACGCTCAAGCCAAAACATTTTTTGGGAAGGCGGAGCACTATCAACAACATAACATTTTGAATAGAATTTTACGAAATATATAATGTAAATTCAAAACAGATTTTGCAACTCGATTTGATACCATTATTTGAAAGTGTATTTGTCTTCCTTCTCAAAGATTTGAGAGACTGTCCAAAAAGTGTGTTAGATTCTATTCAGACAAAAGATTTACGACTAATGGAATAAAAATGTAAAGCACTAAGCACCTATTGTCACTACTGTCGCTACGCAAAAAAGAAGTGATGGATCATTCGCTCAGGGAGAAAATTGACCAGCCCATCCATATAGGTTAGTAAACTTACAGGCCAGCGTTTGTACAACAGTATAAAAAGGTGAGCTTCAAAGTTCGATATTGTGTAACGGGGTAAAGTTGAACTGGGACGGAGGCTGTGGGATGATTGATGTCTTTGCTTCCGACGAAATTGGAACGTGGTCATTTTGTGAACTTCCTGGCACAAAAACTACTGTAAACTTTGGTTTTTATAAGTAACCGCCTTAGCAATGTCTCGCTACAGGACAGAGGCTCCTATCATTCATATAATAAATATATAATAGGTAAGAAAGAAGAAGAAAGAAAATACATTTATTGACCGTACAAAACATAATATACAACCGATTACAAAATTAGAACAAAAATTAAAATTAAAAATACTAAAAAGTTACAAACCATTAAATTAGAAGACAAATGACAAAATGACAACAGAGAGGTCAAAAGGTGCCTGCCTCAGCATAAGCTACAGTGGTACACATTATGTATACCTACGGTACCACTGTAGCGCTGGTCTTCCGGCAGTACCTTGGTGACGTGGGTACATATACAAAATATTAAATCACGAAAGCATACATGTACAGGTGTGATAGAAGGTTTAAATATATATACTTTATAACGCTACGCCCAAATAACGCTATAAACCTATAACACATAATGAGCAAATAATAAGCAAAAACGAATCATACATTTGTAGTGTCTTCAACTACTGTAGTCCTCACAAAACCACTTGTCCAGAGCCTTAGCATCCTAAATATACATAAAAACACTTAGGATACCTTGCAGAAAGCGGCCATTGTTTAAAAAACTCTCCAATCTAATTATATGATTTCTTTAGAAAAGATCGTAAAAATATTGCTCTTCCTTGTTCTTGGCCCAAACCCCGTAAAGAAGAGTAAAAATCTAAACATACTACATTTTATTTATTTCTCCCGTTTCATAAATTTCCATAAAAAGAATGTACCAGGATTTTGTATATCAATAAAATCAAGTCCTCACAATCCCTTGATGGGCTAGTGGGTTCAGTACCGAGTTGATGATTTTGAAGTCCTGGGTTCGATACCCTGGATAACTCAAGCTTAATAATTGGAATAGTTGCTTTGGATTTTTCTATCTCCAAACGAAATACGCTGTCCCATTTCATTTACATTACATACATTTTTGAATCTTGTGATAAAAGTAATACGATTATGAAGAAAGATAATTGATTCGAAATGCCACGTACACTATAAAAGTTGCCAACCCAAAACTTGTCCGACGATAGTTAGTCTTCTAACTACCGCCTAAATTGTAAAATACAATAATCAATCTTTAAAACCTATTTCTGTAAAGATTTTGTGCAATTAAGTATATCTATCTATGTATCTACCCTTAGGCAAGTTATTAGTTAGTAGTTTTCATCTAATGAACACTCGCAGCTTAAACAAATTTAAAAAATGTAAAAATGAAAATTATGTGAACAGATTAAAACCGACATCCCCTCGTTCTCTTTGAGATATCAACATCAGACGTTTCCTTATTATGGTGGTAACCCTTACGTTATTTTATTTCCAAAAAAAAAAGAATCATCAAAATCAGTTACTAAACGACGAAGTTTACCAAAACACATATAAGGACAACTTTTTTTGTGTTGTGGACGAATTGAGAAACTTACTTCTTTTTGAAATTGGTTAAAAAGCAATCCGTTGATTTCAAAGTTTAATAACCGTACAACTGGACATATATGATTTGCCAAACAGTTAAAATTAAAATACATCCTGTGAGTATATGTAATATAGAAATCTGAATATATGGATGTATGTTTGCCAGTCTTTCACGCAAAACTACTGAATGGCATTGGATGAAATTTGTTAAGAAACGTAGACGAGATTCTAGTTTCAAACATAAATCCCGAAATAAAGTAAACAAAGTCGCGAGAAACATATATATGTCACCGTAAGATTATAAACATCGTTAGATTACAATCTATCTCGCGAGATTGTAAACTGTCGATAGATTGTGAACCGTGACATTATGATTACAATTTACCGTATTATTTGTCGTTATATTACAATGATGACATATACAACAAACCAAGATTGGTAGTTGGACCTCGGTCCCCGAGCAGATAACACCTAGCTCGGCGAAAGTACTTCCATTTTTACTAAAGAACGTACGTTCCTTACACATAAATAACAGAAGTCAATATAAAACCAAGTTTTTTTTATAAAATATAAGTAACAAAAGGATCCTTTATTTTCTAATATGCCTAACTTATATTGAAAAGAACGTAAAAGTAAAAATACTAAAGTTAACATGTGTGTTGCTTGAATTGAAAGAAGTTGCTGAGAGGCCCGCTAAATTGAATCGAACAACTTTAGTTAATAAATCTCGTTGATTCACGAAATATTAGATGTGATGTGATTTATCGCGTTACTTAAAAGACTTAACGTGTAGGTAAGTACTGGAAGTTACGACTTGACGCTGTAAAAGTTTGAAAATGTGTTTTCATGTCGTTAAAGTACTTATTTAACATTCTTATGTTACTGTGAATGTTCGATATACTTACACTATATTGTTACGAGCTTCGGGTTCGTGACAATAAAAACAGCCGATAAAAATTACCAAAAGTCACACTTTAATTGAACGCCACTAATTACAACCTTAAAACGCACTAATTAAAACAACAATCGCTCCCAAGTCGCACTTCAAAATCGCTTTCGAAGTAATCACTTGTATCGCTAATTCAATACTGTCCCGGTCGCGGTGAATCCCGGCCTTTTATATTGCCGCGGCCGTTCCCGAACCTTCCAACGCAGAAACATCCGGAACATTCGCGCGCAGTCCGGCCTTGACCGGCCGTACGCTCGGTCAAGGTCATAGTTCTAGTAAATTCTGGCGTACGCGTCTCGACTCTCTGTAGTCCCGTCTTTCCAAACTAGATGGCGCTGGTTACTAAGACACCATCGATCGTGGCGCGTAACAATATGTTAAGATACTCTGGTGCTGGTCAAAGACCGTGATGAAAATTATTTTCTTCATGAACCCGGTCATTCACTGATAACTGTTAACAAGACCATGATGTCTGTCGATTTTACCCCTATCTCCTCTAATATTTGAAACAAAAAGCAGTATATATTTAATCCAAGTTTTGAGTTACATTTGTGCGTCATATCTCTAACTTTAAAAATAATTCAATGGTGGTATCACCCCCATCCCACCTTTTTTCAAAACAAAAAGTATCCTATGTTCGTTCTAAGGGTTCAAAGTATACCTATACCAAATTTCTTTAAAATCGGTTCAGTAGTTTAGGCGTGAAATCTGGACAGATAAACAGACAGACAGAGTTTTTTTATATTACACTTCAAGATTGGCCTCGTCCCACCTGATGTCAAGTGGTAATGAGGTCCTAGCTTAAGGGCGACAAGTACAAGATAATAAATCTGTTACTGGACTTGTCGCCCTTACCTTGAAGGCTTGACCCCTGCTACCATGGTAGCACCCCCAAAGAGCTCTGGAAACCTTACTCACACGCAGGAACACAACAACACCGAAGTAATTGTTATTTGGCTGCGGTCTTCTGTAAGTTGGAGGTATTTCACCAGTCGGGCTGCTCCAGTTCGAGCGATAAGTCGCTATGCCCTACCTCTCTCTTACTTTCGCATGGATTTTTTTTTTACAAGAATCAATACCTATTTATGATACTAAAATTGACGAAATAACAAATAAACACCAATAGACCGACCATGCTCTTCCCTCCATTACCTTCCATAGAATCCTTCTGAGGATTTATTGTTTCAGCTCTTGGATAATCTGTTGGATAAGGTTTGTGTTTAATTAGTCTCAATGCGCCGGTTGCTTAATGCGTGCGCTCAAGTTACAAGCGGCCAGCGATAAGAGATAACACTCGTCAGGATTTTTTGTGAATAGCACGGCGCACTCAACAGTCTACCACTATTATGTTGTATAAATGTTTGATATTAGTAAATGTTAACATATACCGGTGTATGTCGACAATCACCAAATTCCACGGTGGAACTCAATAAATGACTTGGCGAAATGGAGTGCCAAGAGACTTATCTACGTGAACAACTTGCCTCAGACCCTAGCGTGTCTTGAAACGAGCTTAAACTGAATATTAATCTCCACGGAATCCCCACCATAGAGCACCGTATCCGTACACCCGTTTTCTATCGTGATATTGTATATTTCTTTCCTCATGTAAAACTGGCAGAGGTAGATTGCGCAAAAGAACCTTCGTTGCCTTTCCATACAAACAAGAAATCTTTTGACTAATTAATGTTTTGTTTGATACATATCGCCAAAGCGTGCCAACGGTATTCATTTATCAATAAGGTTCCGTTTTCTATGTAGCTTCGAAGGTTTGTTGAGACTTGTGGCATTTCCGTAGTATGTTAGCGATTTTCCATTCATAGCTCGGGTCTGTTACTAATAATCCGCATTTGGCTACCGCGGTCATTAAGCCAGTATCTACTTGTTACTGTAACAATGGTCTAATTTCAACGATGACAGTTTTGGCTAGTTATGGGTATCTGCAGCCATTTAATTGACTACTTTTTGTCCGCCTTTAATGAGAGCCTTTCACTCCCCTGAATAAAAGCTACATCAATATGACAAAGTATGGCGACCATCAAAGTTGGTGAACACGTGTCTACTGACGCCGGACCGAAGTCTTTATTTTGATTGCTGTTGAGAAAGGTTACATTAGTTTGACTGTGGTTTGGAGAAAGAGCATATAACTACATTTTTCAATGTTTTGATTACAACAAAAACTATTCATAAAAACATTAATGTCATTAAACAAAGAGCCTCGTACTATGGAGGTTTGAACAGTTGTCTATGAAAACTGAAAGTAATATGAAAGTTCAAATTTTTTGGTTATAACGGCTTTCTAACTATAAAATGCATGATGGCACAAAGAAAAATGAACAAGAGGGGTTAGGGTAAATTAGACGTATTTTTCGCGGCAAATCCCTGATCATATTTTTTTATAAAAGAATGTATCATGGAAATTGGTAATTTATATCCTAGTAGAATTATACGTTATTATCGTTCTTGCGATGTAAGTAAAAGAAATATGGTCCCATTAAATGTCTAAAACATTATGTTTTATGTGTTAAAATAGGTAAGGTTAAGGTCAGTCATGATAGCACCCACCTCTGGTGCTTTTTGGTTTATTGAAGACAAGGCTAGCAGAAACTCCTTATACAGATAAAATCTATATTTCCATGGCTCCGTCACTAGGGCATGAGAGGTGAGGGAGAGTTTTAGTCTCCGTTCTTCTCAGAGACGATCCGTTTTTCTCACGCCCGACGCAGCGGCATGTATGGATAGTTTATAAATATATTTAAATTTAGATTGTGGTACCTCAGATTATATTTGCAGTCACAAACGGTTGTGACCGTTGGTTCTGGTTTCCATAATGCGAATTCTTAAATATTTTAAAGAAACAGAAATATTTCATAATTTTCCTTTTGCGTTGCGGTTAAACCCACGTTTTTCGCACATCGCGCGTGCTGCTCTGCCAACTGAGCTAACCGCATATCGTAGGCGGTGAATTTTTCTGTTGTATTAACCTTATAACCTTAGATATTTCCCTCTGCCGTATGAGTTTAGAACTACATATGTTTCTATCGTTATATGATGCTTTAATATATTTAAAGTTTGCTAGTGCGGCGTTAGACATATAAAACAATCAATAAAGTGCTTAATTAACATACTTTGGGATAGGGTAAATGTATGTGATGTTATCTGATATTTGTATGCCTACATATTTTAAGTAGGAAATCGTACACAAATCACATACAAAATGTTGAAAACAATGTATGCTTATAGAAAATGTACTTATATAAAGATAGATAGATAAAATAATACAATTTATTGCACAGAAAACAGCAAATTGTTGTCTGTAAAACATTAAAGTACAATGTAAACGGCCTTATTGCTATTAATTACTAATGTTTCCATACGAAAGTGAAAAATTAAAAATCTGCATATTTCTGCAGTAGTTAACAACAGATTCATAGCTCAAGTTTTCACGGACACTTTATCTGAGCGTTGGTATTCAGGGTTAAAAGCGTATTTGTTTTAGCTTTCAACGTAAAACATTTCTCATTTCCATTCGTTTTAGAGCCACATTGGAATAGTTTCCATTCACTCTAAAACTGGACGCAAATGAAACCGAGAGATATCAAAGAGACTCGTTTATTTTGAATTTATTTGTATCCTTCAAGCAGGTACTTAACTGGGTAAATTGGATACTTGACAGTGTTAACAATAAAATATGAAAAGTGTTAGATATGTTAGCTTATTAGTTAAGTAATCATTTTACATTTTTACTTTTTAATTAAAAGCATAGTTAGTATTTTATTTTTGCAAAATAAATTTTAGTTTTTTTATCTGTGGGACAAAAGAACCGAAACGAAAACCACCATTGCAATTCGGAAATGACAGCTGTCGGCGAAAATTATTTATTTTAATGTGGCGAAACAATGATTATTTTACCGATTAAATTGAATTATTGTGTCTCTAATCGTATAAAGAATTTATTGAAACATTTTCCGTTTATCTTAATTAAGTCGTTCCTATGCGTATCGGTTCGTTGTCTAGGACGTTGACGTCATAATTGCAACAATGACGCGACTAGGCGTTTTCGCGCGCTTTTTAAATGTGTTACACAAAATCTTATTTTTCTCTGGTTATTTAGATTATTTCTAGATAAATCAAATTGCTTGGGATATAAAATGAACGGGCGCACATTTTACAATACTTTTTCAAAAACTGTCAAGTAGCCAATTGTAGTGTTGTAAAAGAACAGAGTCTTTAAGTCCTGATCTGAAAGTAGACTCACGACTATTAGTCTTGAGACTTCTGAGTCTATTGAGTTTTTTTAGTCCTTCAGCTGTTTTAAAATTTTTTACTTTTTCGAGTCCTTTGAATTTTCTTAAGTTCACTTGATTAATTTTGTTGTCTGAGTTCTTAGAATTTTCTGAATTTTTTAAAGTATTTAGTAGTTGGCAGTTTAAACACAGAGAAATGTTTTCCAATGGCATCAAAAGAATTCGTGTCGTAAAGTCCGCGAGTCTTTTGAGTCGTGAAGTTTACTCTGCAAAGTAACCAAAAAGTAATTGCATGAGTGGTCATTATTTTTTTTAAAGTGAAAGTTTAATAATCACTATGTAAGTTTCATGTTTAATGTAACTGGTAGGAAGCAGGTAATGCAGAGCTCATTTCCACAAAACAATTATATATAGAAGTGTATAGTTTCGAGAATAAGGCTCTAATTAAATTTTATATTAGTTAGGTCCATTTTTCAATATTTTATTAATCTTCAAATAACAGTAGGTTAATTAATTTAAAAAAGATTTTTACTTTTGAATTATACAATATACGTGTATTTGATTTATTTGACAATATTAAATAGGGGCTTTATAAAACCATGACAAAAGAATTCAGGAAAACAGAGCTGCGATCTTTGAAAGTCACTAAATTCAGTCGTGTAGAGTATTTTTTCGTCAGACTTAACTCTTTTAGAAGGGTTTAATCGCGAGTTCTTTATAGAAAAGGGGATATTCAGAACAGTCTTGTTTTTGAGAAGGCTGAGACTATTTAAGAAATGCAAAACACTTGCGAGATTAAAGCTTGTAAATATTCATTTTTGGCCTTGAGTAAAAGACTTTGAGTAGATGGAACTTAAAGACTTTGTTCTATTACAACACTTATACATGAAATCAACCAAATAAATCAATGTTCTATTAAACTAAGAGCTGTGGGTTCAATTCCCCCCTTGGAAAATACATGGGTTGATGTGACAAACTTTAAAGGTTATGAAATGTATTAATTATTTTCTTAAACGTTTTAGATATTACAGTGATTTTTATGAAACCCAAGTTTTTTCATCTTGTATTTTTTGTGGATCAAAAACCCTAATTTACCAAAAGCTTTTATTTTTCAGAGTTTAAAAACAAGTGATCTATAGTTCGTTTTTATTTACAACTTTTATGTTTCTTCACGCTGGTTTATTGCTAATTGTGTGATGTAAGACTGGCATAGCGAACGTGCGACTCGCATCAGGTTCTAGAGACTCATTGTTAATAATGCTCTCGGAGAATATCGAGGGTTCCCTGGTCAAACCCGATAAGTGACAAAAATTGAGAATTTAAGTTATAAATGCAGTTAAGATGCACTTTTTTTGCTCTTTCTAATGGTATATTCCAATAAGCCGAGTTTCAATTTATCACAAAGATATGCTTCACTAAGAACCCAATAAGTGCTACTTTTTTCTTTTTGACCGATACATAAACAATATAAGTATATTTAAAGGAAACTTTTTTAAATTTAATTAGATGAAGAACCCAATAATGTATATTTATTGGGTTTTAAGACAAATATATTTTAGGAAATTAAACTAAGAGACTTAAGGTAAGACAAGTTATTTGCACTTATTGGGTTTTTATACCAGGAAAATTCTGAATTAACGAGGTTTTGCTTAAGACTAGAATCCATCAACACATTTTGTTGGGTTTTACTAGTATAATATTAAGTATGCAAACAAATTTAATCATTAAGCTAAAACCCAATAAGTACTACTTATAGTGTTTTACTTTAAGCAAATATTAGAAATGACATATGAAAAGCATACTTATCGGATACTCCCACGAGCAGATATCAACATTGCACTGTAATTTTATTTGGGGAAGAACCCAATAAGTAGATATGACAGTAGATATAACATTAGACAGGTGGCGACAGGATCGCGAGCGTCGACCTTCGGGTGATTGTATTACACGTAATTTTGACAAAATAATTAAACTTTCCGTTTATTAAAACGAAATAGCATCATCTAGACTCCGGAATAGGGAACTTATTGGGTTTTACCTCTAACCAATTTAGGTTACAATATTTACGTATTGAGAAATATTTTTAATGGAAGGATAGTTATTGGGTTTCACGTCTTACTTTTTATTTTTGTTTTACGTGCTTATAATTACAAGGTTTTGAAATAATTTTACACTTTTTACGTATGGATAAGAGGATGCTTTTTCCGGTTTTCCTGTCCTCAGCTTAATATTCCCTTGGAAAATAAAAATAGCAGCATTTATGTGCAGATTCATATCAATGGTACTATTGGTTGCATGGTTTAAATTTAAATCTAATATTTTTTGAAAGTATTTATTGACACTATTATGCAATTTTTTTATTTATTCAGCAAGATCAGAGGGTTATTTTTCTCACGTGCCATGACCCTGTGCTTTTTGGGGGCGTGATCTATTACAAAGCTCTAAATACGTATTTAATCGGAATTTGGTAAATTTTACTGAACCTATGTTCGTGGAATATTGTTCTGCTTTCTCCTCGCTAGATTATCATTGGATTAAATACAAATTACTCGTCAGAACTTGATAAGTCACAAAAAGATATTGCCACGCAGATGAATAGTATCGTCAAGCATATTTTTTTGGTGACAGAAACATATTATTTTTTTAAATCATTTTATATACATATAATATGATGTTTAATGGTAACTTTACCTTTGTTTCCTATATTCAGATGTCAATATATTTTTTTATAAAAACGTGGTATATTGTCTCCTTCCAACCTAATGGTAAGCAAGAGAGGAACCCACATCACGATGACAACGGATTTGATTCCACTTAAGGCACCTTTTGAAGGAATACATTGGACGGAGGAAACACATGAGCCGGCAACGAGGTACGTCAAAGATTAGAGTTATCAAACTTTTTGGTTCACGACGGAATATTTTCCACGGTGAAGCAATAACATCGTTGGCCGGCTCCTGTAGTTCGGTAAAGGAAAAGGGTCCCGCTTGGACAAGAGAAAACAGTTCCTCGGAACACTCACCGAGATAAAAACGATAAAAGACACTCAATAAACCAATGTCTCTACGAAGTTGGAGAGGATCAAGGTTCTCAGTAACCTCTTCAACGTTGATTATGCGCGCAGCCCTTTGCTGCAACCAATCAAGACCATCCATAAGGTATTTGGCGGAACAGTTCCAGAGATACAAGCAGTAGTCCAGACAGGACTTGACTTGAGTCTTGTATAAAAGACAAAGCTGGACCGGCGTAACAACGCACTCTATTCAGGATCTCCTGTTTTTTGGATGCTAATGAAATGAAACTCTCGATGTACTGATCTTGATTAAGGTTGCAGCGGATATCCATGCCAAGTATGCTTAGGCTGTTACGCAGGCAGATGAGAGTGCCCTGATGAATGGGGAGCGAAAGGAATTGGGATGTTTTTATCGAAAATGCGCACTCTTGGGTTTTCTTGGCATTGAACTGGACCCCATTGGCTCATGAGGCTCAACACCACTCAGCCGAAGGCAAACCAAGGTATCTTCCATTGATCGTACTGTGATCAGCATAGCAATGTATTTTTCCAAGCAGTGGCATATCATTTATATGAAGAAGGAAGGAGGGTGGGCGATAAATACGCATAAACTACGATACGCATCCGTCAGGCACGATGCGAATTAAACGTCAGGCAGAAAGCCGGAAATCCAGTCATAAAGACTTGTGGATAGTCCATATGCCGTAAGCTTGGAAAAAGAGCTTTGTGCCAGACCCGATCAAATGCCTCGGCAATGTCAAGACAAATTCCAAAAGATTTGCCATGCTTGGCGATTGTCTACCCCCTGAGGTGCATCACATAACGCTAGAAGATCAACCGTCGATCGTTTCGACCTGAAGCCGTGTTGGAGATCGTTAATTAAGGAGTGATCCTCTAGGTAGCAGATCAACTGGTTATTGATGATCCGTTCCATGACTTTGAACAGCACTGAGGTCATGGCAATAAAGCGGTAGATTGATAGGTCTAATCGGTCGAAAACAATGTACATGAAACAAATCATTCCCAAAGAAAATCATAGCTAGATAAAACATTAAATTAAAATTATCCTCAACATTTAAACAATAAATAAGTATATAAAAAATAGTATAAAAGTAAATAATAACCTAATGCAAACATAATTACAATTGTTTTTTGCTTAGAATAAATAAAAACTTAAGTGATTAAATCCTTTTATTCTCTCAGGTGAAACCCAATAAGTCGGCACCCTTTACCAAAAAAAAATTTTTTACAGCAAAACTGTAAGCATTAGAAGTAAAATAAATATGAAAACTAAATCTATATAAAATATCATTACTAATAAAACTCAAAATTGTGGACATTTACTTATTAAAATGCACTTTTACTGTTTACAAACCTTTAACATCGATTATCTCAGAAGTATGTTTTTGGCACTTATCGGGTTTGACCAGGGAACCCTCGATATATGAGTTTTTATGACATCCTTTTTTCCGCGGCACATCAATTAATATTTAGTTTAAACCAGTATATCGTGGTACACGCGTCCTGACCAACACTAGAGAAACTGTCACTGAATCTGCTAAATAAACCTCAATCACTAACTCAACATGGCGTTCCATCGTCGCAAGCTTTTCTCTTTTCAAGATTGAACCTCGTTACAATTTCAGTAGAATACACAACGGAATGATTAATCGTAGGTAAGTGATAAAATCTTACACCAACAATGTCGAGTGAGACTACAATTTAAGATTAAGCTGTGTACACACTGCGCCATTTGGCGCAACATGGGAACATGTTTGGCGACAGACTAAGACTTGGCTATAGTATAGTCTTTGTCACTATCAGCTATACATTTTGCAAACAAACTTTCAGGAGTAATATATAATATTATAAACGCGAAAGTTTGTAATAATGTACTCTTGGCGGATTTGGGTGAAATATAGTAGGAAAAGAGATGACATACTAAACTAACCTATAGGATACCTTTTATCCTAAAATGACGTAACGGAAATTGCGGGCAACAGTAGTAATACAAACATCAGTATTAAATTTTTGTTGCCAATGTCTGTGAGAATTCATCTTAACTTACGTTGGAGGAAATTCATAGACAGGGTCGTCACTTTTTATCGTTACACGCTTTTGTTACAGCTGCTTTATATTATTCCAGGGTCTGTGAACGAACAGATAAAAACATTGAAGTGTCCCAAGAGTTTAATAAAGTTCTATGAAATCTAAGTGCCTTGGAATATTGAAATATTCGTAGCGAGTCGAAGCGAGTAGGCGTTTATTGAATTCTTTGATATTAAGGACTTTTTCAATTAAAGGTGAGGGAAGAATACTTTACTGGGATCATTGATCTCACACAAAAGGTTTAATTCATAAATATACAACAGCTTACAGAACTTACAGAAGACCGCAGCCAAATAACAATCACTTCTGTGTTGTTGTGTTTCTGCGTGAGTAAGGTTTCCAGAGCTCCTGAGGGGTGCTACATTAGTAGCAGGGGTCAAGCCTTCAAGGTAAGGGCGATAAGTCCAGTAACAGATTTATTATGCTGTACTTGTCACCCTTAAGCTAGGACCTCATTACCACTCTGCAGAATGCCGGCAACTCTATGCCGGCATTCTGCAGAGCATGGCGTTGTATGGCGCCCCCATCTGGGCAGACACCATTGTGCGGCGAGAGAACGCGGCCCTCCTTCGGCGGCCGCAGCGAGCCATCGCCCAACGGGTCGCGCGGGCATATAGGACGGTCAGTTGCGACGTGGCATGCGTCCTTGCCGGTACACCGCCCTGGGCCCAACAAGCCCAGGTGCTGGCCGAAGTTTACCGTTGGACGACAGAGAGAAGGGCCTTAGGGCAGCGCCCTGCGCTACGTGAGCGCGAAGCGGTGCGCACGGAGGCGCATGAAGAGCTGGTCCGGTCATGGACCCAGGACCTCGCCATTGCGCAGGCGGGTCGAAGAACGCTCGACGCGGTGGGGCCATTACTACGGCCATGGCTAGAAAGGCGGCACGGTTTCCTAACGTGCCGCCTGGTGCAGGTGCTGACCGGACACGGTTGTTTCGGGTCGTACCTGCACCGCATCGGCCGCGAAGAGGCCCCGAGTTGTTGGGGATGCGGCGAACCTACCGACACGGCAGAGCATACTCTGGAGCAGTGCACGTCGTGGTCGGACGAAAGAGCTGCGCTAATAGCAGCGGTCGGAAATGACCTTGCGCTCCCAAAAGTGGTGGGGGAGATGGTTGAGCGCGAGGAGGCCTGGGTGGCCGTCGCCTCTTTCTGCGAGACTGTCATCTCGCAGAAGGAGGCCATGGAAAGGGAACGCGAAAGCGACCCTGCAGCTCCGGCGTGCAGAAGACGCAGGAGGCTGCGCGCAAGGCGGCACTTTGCCCGCCTAGTGCCTCCTGGCGGGGACCAGTCGGCCGCGGGTGTGGGGACACCCCGGACGGCCTTGCACGGTCCTTCGCACCAGGGCGGGAACGGCTTAGCACGCTCGGTCGTTCCCACCGGCTCCCTCTATCCAGGGGGGCGAATTGGGGTCTAAAATACCATTCCGTCTGGCGCCGTGGCTGTTGTGGTTTCCACCGTTTTTCCCATGGCGCCAACCAAAGGCGATGAGAGCGTGGGGGGGGTTTTTAGTTCGGGTAGTCCCTGCCCCTTCTGGGCGGGGGAGTCCCACACACGCCGCTGTCGTCCCCACGACAGCGGTACGGTGCGCAAATGCATTCTCCCCCCCTCAAAAAAAAAAAAAAAAAAAAAAAAAAAAAAAAAAAAAAAAAAAAAAAAAAAAAAAAAAAAAAGGACCTCATTACCACTTAACATCAGGTGGGATGAGGTCAATCTTGGAGTGCAATATAAAAAAATATATATATAACCCTTTCCGTTTTCCGCTACTTTGCGTTATTTTGGGATCGAAAGTTGTTTTGGTATCGTATCTGTAGGTACTGGACGTCATCCAAATCCATTCTATAGTTATTACTTGAAGAGGACCAGGTAGGGCATAGCGATTTATCGCTCAAACTGGAGCATTCTGACTGGTGAAATACCTCCACCTTGTATTAGAAGACCGCAGCCAAATAACAATCACTTCGGTGTTGTTGTGTGAGTAAGGTCTCCAGAGCTCCTGGGGGGTATTACATTAATAGCTAAGGTAAGGGCGATAAGTCCAGTAACAGATTTATTATGCTGTACTTGTCGCCCTTAATCTAGTACCTCATTACTTAACAGGTGGGATAAGGTCTATCTTGAAGTTTAATATAAAACAAAATTTCATTACAGACAAACAAACATCGGGACAGGTGAAACTAAATAAAAGCTTGTAAAAAAAAACTAACATATATAAAACGACATGGAGCTTACACGCGCGTTTAAAAAGTCACTTTAAATCTGCTCTCAACTACTTTTTTGTTTTAGATTCTGGAAACGTGTCCATGGAATCAGCATTCTGCGCCCTCATGGCTCCATCCCCACTGTTGGAGCTTAGCAGCATCTTCTTTTTCTTCGTGCCGGGACTGCTTATCCTCTGCCTCTACGTCAGGATGGGATTGCATATCAGGTAAAAACCCAGCTTATATTAGAAATCTGTACCTGCAATGCAAAAAAATGAACGGAAAATTTTTACTTGTCCGATATAATTTCAAATCGATTATTTATGTCCGATTATTAAGGGATGGGCAAGAAGGGGAAAGGCAAAGATATTGTTGGCACCGACAAGATGTGCTTTGAAAACTTTTTGAACGTGATAAAATTGCTTAGTAAAACAGTTTACCCGATATAAATAGGTACTTATTCTTTATTTCAATGAATTTTACCGAAATTGGTATTATTACAAAACATCTTGTTGTAAAACTTTTTTGTTTCTGTTCTTAAATATTATTTCTTCATTATATTTCTTATTGATTCATATTCACATGCATTCAATATTCATATCATTTATTATTACAGATCTAAATTAGTGAAGACTCAACAATACTAGCATGTCAACGATGCAAAATTAGTAAATCATCGTTAGAAAGTTAATTAAAAAGGACAAATATAGCGGCTTTTGTCGCCACAATATAATTTGCATAGAAATTTGAATCTTGCCTAAGAAAATGGACCTTGATTTGTTAAAAGTACCTATGTGGTATGAAGTAATTAGTATGCGTTGCAAATATCTTCATACCACATTGGGGAGCCAAAACACTTGTTAATTGTATTTTAAAACGACCGTCTAAAAGACAGATTTTATTGCCTTCAAAAGCTTTCCCTAGCTTCCAAAATCAAGTTTTAGTTTTAGGGTAAATGTTAATGAGTAGTAATAAAACCAAAAACTTTACAAGGCTTTTGTAAGAAGTTTGCATTATAAGCTCCAATCTAAAAAGAAACCTCTACCTGCTTCCAAGTAAAAATATCTTTTTTTTTATTTATTTAAATTAAAAATCAACAGACAACAAGTTCTATAATTATTCAAAAGCATAATTTGATCAGCAACTATCGATTAAAATAATCCAAGTAAGTTTCGAGTTCAAAGTGCCTGTTATATTCGATTCACGTCTGATAATCTGATTTTGAGTAGTAAAACTTCTAAGATATGTTGATAACATTTACTGAACAAACAACGTTATGTACTCTAGTATACTCTTAAGAGACTATTAAGATATCGTCAAGATTTTTTTATGCGTTTAGAAACAACTGATTCCGCCAATGTCAAGTGTTTAGAGAGACACGTCAAAAATGAGGCTGCGCGGTGTAATGAGGTTTTTCTTTCTATATTGAGATCCTCATTATGTACCTAAAACAGACACTCTTTTACAGGTACTTTTTAAGACAGGTAGGGCATAGTGATTTACTTCTGTGTTGTGGTGTTCCTGTGTATGAGTAAGGTTTAATCCTTCAAGGTAAGGGCGACAAGTCCAGTAACAGCTTTATTATTCTGTACTTGTCGCCCTTAAGCTAGGACCTCATTACCACTTAACATAAGGTGGGATGAGGTCAATCTTGAATAAAAAACACGAACGACTCATTAACATTGAAAACAACACAACGATTATGAAGAAAGGACAAAAGAAAGTCTCAACATTTTTTTTAAATTGTTCCAAAATATTCACAATAAAATCGTCCCAAAAGGTATCCCATGTCAAAAATGGCATACCTTGTATATTTTACCCTCAATAATACCTAAATTGGTTTCTGAAGACCCGAAATATTTCATTGCGCACATTTTATTCAATAGCAATGACCCCATGTTGGTATTTGAGGCCTTTGTTAACCCGGGGTCATAGGGATGTTAAAATGATGAATGACCCAACAGGAAATGATATATTTTGTAGTTCCTTTATAAGGGAATAAAATACATTTCCTTGGGCATTAGTTATTCGAGTAAGAAACACACTTTAAAATAGCTTTCACTCCCTAGTCTCTTATTATTTAGGTCAGAAAGATGCCCTCGACTAGCGACTATATTTTTTTCACAAAAATTTTCCGAAATACGTACATATTGTTTTCAAGACATAAAAAGAAATAACAGGTAATTTGTACTTCGTTTCTCTTTTAAGGTAAAAATGTAGAATGTTCATTAATAAATTATTTTTTTATTGTCGATACTACTTTAATCTATTATCAAAGAACGTGTAATAAAACAATGCATATAGTGTGACAGAACTTACAAGAAACTGGTATACCACTCCGAATGGACTATTATTATTTATTATTGATACCAAAATATTCTTTCTATAAGAAGAACTAGTATGTAACGTCATCCATTATTCACAATGTAGATACAAAATAAGAAAGTTGTTTTGTCTATGCTATGATTATCTATTTGTATTTGTCTGTGTCAAAAGGAAAATAAATGTTAGTCTGTGGAAAGCTACTCTCTGCGTTTTAATATGGACTGCATGTCGCTTAACTTTGGTACAGTCAATAGCAAGTCAGAGTACACATTTGGAACTTAGCGCCACCCTAATCTTTTTTTCATTCTGGGGTTAGTAGCTTAGCACTTGTGTTACTGAAATCAGAGACAAAGACGGTACCACAACACCCAATATGTCGTGGGCATAATTAATATCGAACTGCAATGCAAATGTATATCTTGATGTGCTGTCGTCAATATCATTTGTTAACGAATTATTCACACTATTGGGCAAGGACCAATTTTTGACTGAACAGATATCAATGACACAGGTAACTTACATTGGGTGCGTTCCACTAAGCGCTCAAAACGCTAAAAATATTCCTTTAGTCGTTCCACATGGCGAACGCGTTCGTTGTGGTCGCGGCGAAAACGTCACTCATGACGTCATTACTTTCGCTCACGCCAAGCTCAAAACGACCCATCTAAAGAGGTCGAAGTAACATAAAATAAAAAATTTCAATTGTATATTTTTTTAAATATAAATTAGCCTACAACAATTAAAGTTAATTGTTAATAATTACCAAATTTTAACGTAACCTCTTTAAGCTCTTACTTTTTTTTTCCAAACCTCGCCATTGATGTTTACATGAACGCTTGAAACGCTCCATAATCCATTCCACTTGAGTTTATGATATTAACGCTCACCAGCAAGAGGAACGGATAAAACTGTGGTTGTGAGCGTTATCGTTCTGAGCGCTTAGTGGAACGCACCCATTGTCATGCGGTTCATGTAAGCAGCTTAAAGGTTGTAACGCCTCAATGTCAGGTTTCATTAAATCTATTCTACGTTTAGGCTCGGTTCGGTATCCTTTGATGCGAATAGATAGGCAAGCGTTTCATCTATCTCAATTTATCAGTTTACGTGAATTCTCTCTTTGACACGACTTGTCAGAATAGGGCTGCGAGAATGTTCAATACAGGAATATTTTTTAATTACCAGAAAAATTTTAACCACAGTATCAGTATCAGTTACTTATTACATTTATGTATTTATAAATAAAAAAACGGACCTAGTAATTTATCTCTTTAAAACAAGTAAATAGCAGGCAATCTATCATTTTACTACGACTAGCGCGCATCAATACTACGTTTTCATTGAATAATCGCATCGTTTCCCTGTTTACGCACACACACTCATAACGCGGGTGTGTGGCGGGGGAGACGCAGCGGGCGGGGGCGCAACCCCTCAACACCTGCGCCCGCGCAACCTACTAGTTTCGTCTTGACCGTTGACCGTGACCTACTTAACGTCACATGACACGCGCGCGCGAAATTAATCACTGGACTGAGAATTATTTCTTGTGGCCCAGGCCACACGGTTCGTTTTACGTGAGCAGACATGCTTAAGGACGAGGAAGACCGGCGCTCTCACAACACTTGTACGACGACGTGGTTGCGTACTTCGAAGAAGACCCGCAAGGAAGCACTAATGATGCCGCTCGTCAGTTTGGCATATGCTCAGTACTCCGCCTGGAAAATAATTCATTCGGACGGCTTGCATCCATGCTATTACCAAAAAGTACAACAGCTGACGTCCGTGGACCGAGCGCCAAGGATTGCTTTGTGTAATTGATTGTTAAACAATCCTAACGCCAATGTATCGTTTTCAAATGAATGACTGTTTACGCGGATTGGAGTCAGACAACAACAAAATGTCCTTATTTCTGTAAAAGGAAACTGACATAAAAGGGTGCGCCTGTGCATTGATAATGAAGGTAAACATTTTTAACAATTATTAAAATCCGTGTAGGTAGATGTTGTATAGATTTTAGGACAATACAAAAGTAATGCACACAATAAATAGCTCTTTAAATACGCCAAGATTCGTTTAAATTGTAGGTTAGGAGCTACCTAGTTTTGAAAACGTGATATTTTCGACAAATAAGTAGATACCTAATAACTAAAACGTAACGTAACGTGTTGCGTCTTTCCTAAGCAAGAAAAAGTATTAAGGGATAGTTAGATTACAAAATGAAAGTGTTTTGACTAATTTGATTATTATTACGCTTACGCGCGGAAGCGCCCTTTTGGGGAACTCAGCTGAGTGGGCGTTGTCAGTGCACTCTCAACCTTATTCCGATTCCATGTTAATTTGTTTTTCTTTGAGAAAGGTAGTAAGAAGTAACCTACGATAGTGAAACAAGATGTGCGTATTTCATTGACATGTTGCGAGCCAATAGTTTCATTGAGTAAAAAGACGGATGTCCACACATTTTTTGTCAGTAAAAAACAAAGCGTAATAACTCTGTCATTTTTAACCGAAAAAAAAATCGGTTTGCACTTTTACAATTAAGACCTTTGTCTACATACGTGATTAAATTTTTTATGGTAAATAAAAAATAACGGTGTATTTTTTAATACTTAATATGGTGTCTTATATATTATCCGATTGATTCTGATATGAACAAAAGACATTTTAATGATCGAGGCGATGAGAACTAGAGTGACCAGATTCAGTGTTGAAAGGAAGGTAGAGGGTAAAAAAACGTTGAACATGTGAAACCACAGCTACCTAAATACCTTGTTAAATCTGTATTTGAAATTTAAAGAACAAGAAAAAAGCTGTTTGTATAAGAATCTTCCAGAGGGGAATTTATTTCATGATTGATTAAAAGTAGTAACAGTGTATTGAGAGATTTTTGGTGACGTCATGGATTAAACAAAAATAGCCCAATCAGTGTTTTAGAAATGAAAAACCTCTTAATATCTTTTGTTATCATTACAGCTTTGGTGAAGCCATCACTGCTTCTGTTTAAAAAATAATGAAAACCTTTTAGGTCCTGGCAACCCTATTTTTTGGGGTCTTCGAGACTGTTAGCAGGTGTGTAATCTTTAGACACCCTTTTGCACAGGGAATCGATTGGATAAGTTCACTGTGCATATGTAACAATCAGTATATAGGAGATTTATGTGTATAGGTATTATTGTATTGTCTTCAGCAGTACCTACTATTTAAAATCTTGCGCTTGAAGAAAGAGACTATGAAGGAATTTAAATAATTTCATTTCGAAGCACTTGTAAATAAAAAGAAAAAAATATTTCTGATTTTGACAGAGCTATTCAACAGTAAGATTCAATATCAACGTGGACCCAGTAGTTTTTAAATTTCTTTATTTCGGACTACAAAGATCCATAGGTTAGTAAAAACACAATATTTAGAACGAATGGGCTAGTACATATTACACAAAAAAATATAATAAAATAGAAATATAGCAAAATCTTAATGTGTCATGTTTTTCATTGGCATTCCTTGAGTACGCGCCCGAGAGACTGTCCTGTTTGCGACTTCGGTCATCGTCCGCACGAAGTACCTTAGTAGTGTGACGTCGGATACTTTAATCATTAAAAAAATAAAAAGATTAATTGAAAACTTCTCATCAACATAATCGTAATAAATTCGTTTATTTATGCAACACTTATGCATCGTAAAAAATAATTAAATTTAAAGTGAAGCCACCACTGTTTCCTAACTAAAAGGCCTACTTCAAAATACGAAACGACCAATGAAAGGATTATTATTTGAAGGTTTGATAAACAGTTTAATTCACTCACTTCAATTAAAACGTGGTTTTTGATTTGCATAAATATATATATATATATTGTAAACGCTTTAGACGCATTCATTCACTGTAAATGCACTCGCAAGTAAATTAGTTACGATTATTTGATTTAAAAACGTGCTATCCGTTATCGGATTCGACATATTATATTGTTTTTGGGAGTGGACCCCCTATTCCTATCGAGAAAATTCGGCAAAAAACTCAGTAGTAAAGTAACTTCATACTGAAATTCGTTGATATACCATATGCACAAGAAACATGTCAAGTATGTGCTCAGATTTACCAGGTCTACTTGCAGTGCCAAGGACTGTCTACAAATCAGTTCGTAGTCCCTCAGTGAAGTGAGGCCCTAACATCCCATGTATTGATTGGAACACGCTCCAACCGTCTTCTCTTCTTGAGCCAATCTAATTAATTAATAACGTCAAGATAAAGATTTACATCTCGTGTGAATAGTCTGTGTGCTTAACGGCAATTAATTGAATACGTTTGTTTTGTCCCAGTCGTAACTTCGGCCCATACTACGTCGGAAACTTGAAGGTGTACTACTAAACCAATACTGTATGACAGATAGCTGGTGTAATAAGGAGTACTATTATTTTAGAAAAAAATATCTTAAATAATTTAAAAATCCTATAATCCGCGCGAACAAAGTCGCGGGCAGAGCTAGTTCCAAATCCCTACTAATATTATAAATGCGAAAGTAACTCTGTCTGTCTGTTACGCTTTCCTGCTTAAACCTCTCAACCGATTTTGATGAAATTTGGTATAAGTATACGTTGAACCTCAAGAACGGACATAGGCTACTTTTACATAGGAAAATAAGGGGGGGGGGGGTAATACCACCTTTGAAAGTTTCACCGAGATATGAAATTTGGCACAAATATAGCTCGAAACTTGGATTAAAATATAGACTACTTTTTGTTTCGAATATTAGGGGAGAAAGGGGTAAAACCGACCATGAAAGGATGTAGTCCACGCGAACGAAGTCGCGGGCAGAGCTAGTTAAATTATAAATCTGGCCTATTTGTGTGATTAGTTTCATACAAAAAATATTCATTTAATTTAATGTTTTTCCGTACCAGCCGTTCTTGAACCGAATGGACTGGTACGTAGCGATGGCAAAAGGCCCGACGGTATGACTTTGATACCTTGGAAGATGGGACGGCCTTTAGTGTGGGACGCTACTTGCGTCGACACTCTCGCGCCGTCTCATCTTTCAAAATCTTCGTTGGAGGCTGGATCTGCTGCGGCGTCAGCTGAATCGAACAAACGGCGTAAATATTTAGGTCTTACTAACACCTGTGTATTTGAGCCATTTGGAGTCGAGACTCTGGGGCCGTGGGGACCGGGCGCACACAGTCTCTTCCACGCTTTAGCCAAACGGCTTAAAGATGCTTCGGGAGACCAAAGGGCTGGCTTTTTCTAGGCCAGAAAATAAGTCTGGCTATACAAAGAGGAAACGCAACCAGCCTTCTTGGTACCATGCCCCTTGGCAGTGACATGGGACAATTTTTTTATTTGTAGGTTTATAATGATAATTTTATATACATTTAACATTTAAGGAATTATGTATACATTTTATATACATAATTCCTTAAATGTTAATTGAAAATTGATTAAAAATAATCTATCACTTAAACAAAAATACATATTTTTAATAATTTGTTTTCTTCGTTAGTCGTAATTTTATCTTGATCTAGCTGACCCGACAGTCGTTGTCCCGTCTTAATGACGATATTTTATTGAAAATATTTTAATTTGTTCGTTCTTAAGAACCTTCTCTTAACAATGACAAATACAACAAAAAAAAGTGAAATTGGTCCATCCGTTCGCGCGTAATGGCGAGACCAAGGGAAATACAGATTCATTTTTATATATTAAAATTATAAGTATATTTACTATGCTAATGTCATTAACATCCTGCGTTTTAAAAATCTATATAGTATCACTTCATTATTTTAAATGGCCTTAGTCGTCTCAACCTGAATGTTGTCTGCACTTACATCATTTAAATTTTACTAAAATTTCTTCTGTATCAACAATTTATAGGGCAGTTTCCTGTTGAGTAATAGATTCTCTTGGAAATGACGTTTAGCTACCATAAGGTATTTAAATTTGTGAGTGAATGATTTCAGTAAACGTCAATATGCTGAATCTTTTTTTTCATATTGCACTTTAAGATTGACCTTATCCCACCTGATGTTAAGTGGTAATGAGGTCCTAGCTTATGGGTGACAAGTACAGCATAATAATTCTTTTACTGGAGTTGTCACCCTTACCTTGAAGGCTTGACCCCTGCTACTAATGTAGCACCCCCCAGGAGCTCTGGAAATCTTACTCAAACGCAGGAACACAACAACACAGAAGTGATTTTTATTTAGCTGCGGTCTTCTGTAAGGTGGAGGTATTTCACCAGTCGGACTGCTCCAGTTCGAGCGATAAATCGCTATGCCCTACCTCTCTTAAATCTTACTTCCACCAAGCGTTTTGTTCCAGTCATATTCATGATAAAAGTCGTTAAATTCAGTCGGAATAATTTATTGTTTGGTTCTGTTGGTGTAATTGAATCAATGGACAAGAAACGCATAACTAACGCGATTCATCCAGTTCACTGGCTCTTGTCTCTTTTGCCGTTTCTGCTCGGTCTCCGTAGAAATTGTATTTATTTAAATTACCACATCAGTCACCTGATGCTAGGATTAGGTGGATAGCCTTGTCAAGGATTTCACTTTTAAAATGTACATTTTACTGTGAAATTGCGAATACGGCAGATTCCGTTTTTTGACAACGCAAATACGTTTGGCTTATTTAAGTGATACATTATGAAGAAGTAGGCTAGATTAGACTCGGACTTTGTATCGGCCTTATAGCGCAGGCATTAGATCCGATATTAAATTGCAAGTTTCAACCGCTGCCGTATATCTTAGTTTGCTTATTTCGACAATACATACTTCGAAATTCCGTAGCGGAGTCCAACAGACTTTTGACTCTACTCACATCAGTAAAACACGTCTTAGACAGGCAATAATCTATTCTTTGTTTTTTTTACAACATCACATACATTGCTCTGATTCTGTGGTAAGTAGCAAAAGCACTTATGGTACACAAATTAGAAACAATGACGGTACTACTACACCCAGACCTGAGACAATACAGAAATATTGACCCGAACGGGGGTCGAACACGGGACCTCAGAGATGGCGCCACGCCAAAGTCCGGGCCGCTCGCCTCTCAGCTACGGAGGTCGTTAATTTGCATTTTTTTTTAATTACTAGTGAACAGTAGATATACATGCTCACTAGACATGTGCCGGTTTCTCAAAGATGAGCTAAGATTAGGCGCGTTTTACAGGGTCGGCAATGCGTGCCGACCCTGGTATTGCAAGCTTCCATAGTCTACCGTAACTGCTCTCGATCAGGCGTGCCGTTGTACGTTTACTTTTGATTTACGAGTACGCTGGATTGCCTCCTTTCTGGTATATAAAAAAGATCCTCTGTGGCGCATTTGACCTGAACTTTCCTAATCAGTTAAGAATATTTTTCCGCAAGTATCAGACAGCATCACACAGATTGATCTGAATTCAAGAGCCTTAAGAATTTGTGTAATGGAAACCAATTTGAGCTCACGAACCTTGGTCCGACAAGCAGGAGTGCCTACTATTAATCCAGCGTCAGTTATGTTGAAAGTCTATCTGTAGTCTGGGCATTTATTGTGTTCTACGTAGCATTTTTGTTCTCTTGTTGGCATTGTTGCAGTTGTAAGGTTTCTGTTGTGAAGGACAAAAGTCCCCTAAGAGGACAAACGGGCATAGTCTACACAATCAATTAATGTACCTAGTAACCGTCGATCAGGACGAATGGAGCCAGACCAGTCTGTGCCAGACCGATGAATTGGAGGTTATAATAACAGAAAAATACAAATCAACACTTGTTATGAGTGAAAGTTGTGGATTTAAGCCCGCACTGTGAAAGGAACAGAGTTTTTCTGTTTCTTGAAACAAATTTAAATTTGCTAGTGTGAGTAGATTTGTATTCTTTATTTAAGACTTCCAGTTAGATAGATAATTGACATAAACACAAATCATTCCAAGGTATCGATGCCGCAAAGAGCGTTTTTGTTACATGGACTTCTTTTTTTTACCAAATTATCTTTAAAATGCGATTATAAAT
The DNA here is from genome assembly GCA_037074685.1 of Glyphodes pyloalis. Classification (NCBI taxonomy): domain Eukaryota; kingdom Metazoa; phylum Arthropoda; class Insecta; order Lepidoptera; family Crambidae; genus Glyphodes; species Glyphodes pyloalis. The sequence continues at coordinate 501,050 of JAYKKO010000051.1, forward strand.
GCGCTGAAACTATTTAATAGTCTGTGTGCTGATAAATTGGTGACGACACATATTTTTTTATCATAGAAAACTAAAAATGTGTAAAAGTATTTTATTTTGTTATTAAGGTGGGACTACCTACCTACTTGAGACTGTGAGCTGTAGTCATTGCGACCTATAAGATCTATTGACTGATATTGATCTAGTGATTCACTACTAATTTAAAGTAACTCCTTTCATAGAAAACTAATAGTGTTCTACTAAAAGTATCTAAGTTGACTAGTTAACTCAATATCCCCGTTGTCATCTTAATCTGGCTGAATCTGATCATCATGATTATAAAGGCGAAAAAACCAATATCTAATTTAAACGCGAGCTAAGTTGCTTGTTAGGAATATAAGTAAAAAGTATAAGTGTTGGATTTTACTCGGTATTTCTTATTTACAGATCTACTCGTGTAATGGAAAAGACCAAGGTGGGCCTCTTGAATGGTCACATTCATGGAGAGACGCGGCAGGCGAAGTCGAGGAAAACTATAATCCGAATGTTGGGTAAGTCCAATCTTTAGAAAAAAATGTGTAACAATACGAAACCAAGAGGCGAGCAGGGCTACTTTTGACTTCTGGACCGGATCAATGATTTTGATGATGGAAGTCGCTGTTTAAAATTACTTGACACGCGATACATTATCTCTAGCACTGAAACCTTTTTTCGTATATAAAATAAAGCCTTAGAAGCAAATTTAATCAGTTCGAATATTACGTTGGTATTTTTTATCCATTTGTATTAGATTAAGGTAGCGTGATGGATGACTGTCTACATATCCTGATTTAAAGGATAAACTTAAGGGCTGAAACACAAACACGTACCGACGACGAATCGTATCATGGCATTTTATTGTGACGTGGACTATGGGACTAAGATTTTCACGTAAAAAGACATAAAAATTCACGTAATCACAAAGCAACGTACTATGTGGCGTGAAGCCTAAAATAAATATTATTAAATAAATATTGGACAACATCAGAAACAACGACGGTAGCATCACACCCAGACCCGAGACAATACAGAAAAGTGCGTTTTCCATATTGACCCGGCCGGGGATCGAACCCGGAACCTCAGAGATGGCGCGACGTCAAAGTCCGGCACGCTCGCCTCTCGGCTACGGAGGTCGTCGACGGTAGAAATTTTTACTAAATCTCGCACATAGATATCATCATATAGTCGTACCGTAAGCATTCATTCATAAGAGAGGAAGGGCATAGCGATTTATCGCTTGAACTGGAGTAACCCGACTGGTGAAATACCTCCACCTTACAGGAGCCCGCAGCCAAATAACAATCACTTTTGTGTTGTTGTATTCCTGCGTGTGAGTAAGGTTTCCAGAGCTCCTGGGGGGTGCTACATTAGAAGCAGGGGTACATTAGGGGCGACAAGTCCAGTAACAGATTTATTATGCTGTACTTGTCGCCCTTAAGCTAGGACCTCATTACCACTTAACATCAGGTGGTGTGAGGTCAATCTAGAAGTGCAATATAAAAAAAAATCCTTTATCATAGCATGGTCACGCATGCGACACCTGTCACTTGGCCAGGCCACGCCAAGTGATGGCGAGTATGAATGACAGTTGTCGAACCTTGATATCGTTTCAACAAATTTGTACACATCATCAGATCCTGGTTTCTTTACCACTGTAGAAATATCATGTTTTGAACAGAAAAATCATCAAAATCTGTTTGGCAAATGGCGAGTATATCTGATTTTTCAGCTCTTAGAATCAAAATTAATCACCTTAAATATTATTTAGGTACGTGACTAGGTTCCGTGCGTGTTCGAAATTATGGAAGCCTAAAAATTGTTTCGCAATGAAAATACACTATTATTTAAAGACGTGAGAGACTGAGCTTATAGACATAAAAATGACACCAACGGAATTTATGATTTTAAGAAGTTAGTGAAATGTTAATAAAATTTTTTTCTTAATTGTTTCCTTATACCGTACTGTCAGCTTCAGGCACGTACGTACCGTCCCGGCATTTTTTTTTATCTTTCAAACCTTGTCCTAACAATTACAAACATAACAAAATAAATTAATTAATGAATTATTAAATATGGTGCAGTTTTCCCGCCTTGACTTGTTTACGATTAGTGATTGAAAAGAGTAAGTGTCGAGTTTATTTCCGGTTCTTCTCGACGTTCAGGCCTAGCATACGCAACGCGACTAAATTTTATCGCGCTCTTAACAAACGTCAAGATCGATTAAAGTCAGTGCGTCAGCTGCTGATTGGCTGAAAATATGAGTGCGGTGTGCTATTAGCCAATCAACAGTATTGAAACTTTTGTCGTCTCATGCGATAAATGTGACATATTGCGTATGCTAGACCTGATAATCAACATTCCGCCAACACGGCGCTAGAATACTGAACTTGTACTGACGATTTATATGTGCTTTTGTAAAGCTTACATGAATAAAGATAATTTATAATTCTAATTACGAGAATTAAATATTGATATTCGTTATAAGATCCGACATATTTCGGCTTTCAGATTAAGCCTCCTGCCTCAATGGTGCAATCTGGCTACACTCACTTTAGTAATTCTAGTACCTTCACATCAATGTAATGCGGCGATTAGGCATAAAATACAGGTCTGCAAAGCTAGGCGAGCCTGGGCCCAGTGTAAGCTCAGCTAATGAACTGTATTTCACGATTATTACGTGCTTTGCGTCCAAAGAAAATCGTTTTATTTACTAGTTACTTTGTATAGGCACGTACTGACTGTAATCGCAGTAGTTTGTGAAAAATTAGAGAGCAATAATAGGACCGCTGAGAGTGAAGGTCAAATAAAAAATGCAATATTTCTAATAAGTTCAGTAAGCCACTATTACTTAAATTTTATTCGATTTATTGATTAGTTCGTAATTTTAGGATTGAAGATATTATTTTGGCAGTTCATTTTATTTTGATAAATGTGTTTTAATCAATTTTCCCCTTTATTTTTTTGCACGGCCGTACCTATCTCTCATTTACTATTTCCGCTAATTACGAAGAGATTTCTAGCAATAAGACCGCCTGAATTATTTGTTATTCTTAAACTGATTCGAAAAATCATGGTTTCTTACTGCAATGAGATCTTAGTGGGAAGTTCCATACAAGCCTTCACCTCCTCAAGTAATGGTACGGCAGATAGATCAAGGTATTTCCCACCTTAAAAAGGGTGTTAAGGAAAAGCATTAGTTTCTCTTCCCCAGAAAGATAAATTATTGAATTCCAGGAGTAAAAACCCTCTCAGACAATCCATATTTAGGTACACGTGACTTTTGCACCATATTTTTGGTAAAATAGGTGGACCTCTCATCAGATCAAGAAAGTTTGAGAAACACTGATGAAATATTTAATATACATACTGGATTATGTTTTTTGGGTTCTTTTAATGTAGCATGATTTTCATCTAGTTACTTTACGCTGTGCAAATGAAATTGAAAGAATATAACATGGAAAAAAAATCAAGTAATATTTTATGATTACCATACATACTTATTCAGTTAAACATTATCATTTGTTGTTGTACAACGAATTTGCCCGTAGACGTACCTAGGAGTAGGCAACTGATCCTATCAATTTGAATTATACCCGTTATTGACACAACCGATATATTTAACAATCTTGAATTCAATATTGTACATAAACAAGCCTTAAATTGTAACTTTATCGATAAATGTTTCGAGTGACAAACTTCATTCCATCCCAAATTGACCTACAAGTATCTACCTAACTAGTTATGAGTGCGTCTTTTTGAATTAATAACATTTTTACGTCACTTTGATTTACATTTTCAATTTCCGTCTTTCAATTTCCCTCAAATTTTCTTCGCGTAACAACCGCTTTTCAGTGATCCTGCTCATATTTCGTTGAGATCTCGTTTTACGGTTGCTTAAAACCATTGTATTGCTAAGATTAGGTATTTTTCGTAACTTTGTGAAGAATAGGTGTCCTCGTCGGAATGAACAAAATTTTTTGTTTAGTTTTTACCGTCCGTGAGACGCCATTTTGTTTTTACGCAAGATTAATTACAATGGACCTTTTTCTCCGTACTTTTGTGTTAGGACATAAATTGAGCATATGAATGCTGTTATTTAGATTACAAGGCAGATATATAAAAAAATTGGACTATATAGGAACTACGATAACAAAGTTATCAATTATGATAATGCGAATGCGAGTAAAGCATTTTTAAGATACAAAATATTACACCTTATTTTAAATAAGCAAAATAATTTATATTTAAAATTACTTAGGATTACGTTGCCATACGCTTTTGTGTATGTAATATCTATGTGGTTAATTGATCAAATAGGTAGTTGGTGTTTATAGAAGTATGTTCGTCGTCTAGTACCCTTATTACAAGAGAAAACATTGTTTGAGACCATTGGTTTGGGTTGATTGTCTGGCTATTTTTTTTTTATTATTTAAAGTGAAAGTGAAAGTGAAAGTAAAGTGAAAGTGAAAGTATTTATTTAGCTCACAAAAAACGATATAAAAAAAAATACAATGTTACAAGGAATTATTTTAGAGCTACAAATTAAACTAAAACAGGTAACAGCTTACATCTAATCTAATTCTTACCCTAAGAGTGTGCTAAAAAGGCAACCATCTCAGCATTATGCCGTGATACCACTGCATGGAACCACGACGCTGGTTTTCAGTGGTCGCCTGATGACTTATTCTCGATGATTACTTATTCTCGCTCACAATATGCAGACTTACACATGCTGAATTTTGTATCTAATACACATACGCCTAAATCTAGTATATCCAAAACGCCTAAACTACTTACGAGTATATAATGCGTTCATATTGTTGGCAAGTTTTGATCTATCACTTAGAAAATAGTAGATAAAATTAAATAATTAAAAATTACTAGTTAAATACGTGCTGAGCATCCCAACTAGGCAGTACCAATTTGAAAGGTACGCAAGACATTTATATAATTTTAGAAGTTTTAGTTAAGATAATTAAAAAACTACTATATTGTTGGGCATTTACTTAGGGCATTTGGAGATTAAAGATTTTTCCATGTCAAAATAGTAGAAAGCTACGTAAAAACTATGATACGCTAAGCTTAAATAGGTCAGAACTATATGTATGTTTACAAGGAATCTCTTCGAAGAAAAGTAAGCTTTATTAAAACAAATAACCTTACCTCAACCTATTTGCTCGAACGACGAGTTCAAAGGAATGGTAATTGCTTTAACGACGATAAGACTGAAAATAAATGTACAATATGATATGCTTGTCTACTCTTAAAACTAAATCAAATTTCATTTTCTTATTAGAAATTTAAAAAATTTCAAAGCATCGGAAAAAAATGATCTCCTCTTTCAATGTGCGATACGAACCCACGACCTTCAGGAATCGCACGTGCCCTTTTGGAAGATAAAAAAGTGATATATATATATATATATGTATATATACAAACATTAATTTACTACTACTACTACTATTTGCTGATTTTTTGGTTACAATAACGTTAACAGTTTTTATCGGAATTTCTATCGAATCAAAACTTCTACAAAAAAAAATGTGACCAAGATTTGAAAACAAATTTGTGAGAGAAATTGTTGGTCGTGTGGGGCCCCTTGAGAATAGATGCCCCCGCACGGGCCCTGTGTGCCCTTATGGTAAAGATGGTTATGTCTACATATACAACACAGTATGTAAGCCGCTTGGGCCCAATAATGGATTTAATTCGACATATTAATGCCAAACAAGTCGTCAAATCTTGTCTTTTAGAACTTAACTATCAAGAAACGAAAGAAATTTAAGAATCTACATGGGTACCCTCTCATACACTTTATACATATTTATAAAAACACGTCTATAAACAGGCACACACATAGGTACATACATAATCCGCAGTTCCATGCAATATATGATCAAATTATTCTCCCTTGCGGTTGTATATAGGTGTCTGTAAATCAATTCTAGCATTGCAAAAAATCCTAAAGTGTCATCTAGTCTAATCTAATTGAAATCTTATGTCACTAAGATAAGTATGGAAATAAATAATTTACGAGGTAACGCACGCGGCCCGGTAGCGAATGCGAGTAAGAGAAAGAAGGTTTAACACTGTTGATGCCTTGTTTTGTCGGTGCCATTTTTGAAGAAGCAACTAGGCAGACTATAAAAAAAAGAACAGCAAATGTTATTTATGGTAGCTACTGCTACTGTGATTAGCCTACTGAGGTTCTTACCGGTGTCTTCTCTTTCCCGGTTGAATATGTTATAGGTATAGGTTCCGAACCGGCGATAGAATAACTTTGCATTTAATTCATTTATACAAAAGGGTTACCTATATACAATATAATATTGAAATATTTGAATTTGACCTTTGTTATCTTTTATGTCATCTGGTGTTATTTTATTTATCATTGTTACATCTGATTCTTAGAATTAAATGCACGTGAAACATGAATGCTGAAATTGCTTTGGCAAAAATATATTAATATGCGAATACCTGGCTTCATACTTTGAATACTGATTTTCTTTCATAAATTTTAAGTATTTACATTGCACCTCAAAGCACCTCACATCTATTTTCGTTTATTATAAATTTACATGTACCACGTAATAACATATCTTGTAATTGACAATGTTAGGGTATAATATTTTGTGCATTTATTTGGGTTTCTTGGGAGTACTAAATATAATATTATTTACATTTTCGATCAAGTCTGCTAGTAATGACTCCCGAATCTCATTATATTTCAGCATTTATGCAGTTTCAAGAGCCACCTACATTTTTGCAAACTATGTGTAAATTATGCTAAGTGAACATAAATTCGGTACCATATATTTTATTTAATCATGTATGTTTATGTATATTTTTACAATAATATTAGTTTCGCTTATTTTGGGGTACTACACGTATAACTCGTACGGGAATTGACGCGCTTAGATGCTCGTAAAGCCGCGAGCCGCTAGTGACTCCATATTTCAATATTGTGACTCATCCGCCGTGGCAACGGTTCTAACGAATACGCCTGAACAAACCCGTGTATAAATTACTAGCAGTGCTCGCGACTTCGGTCGCGTGGACTACAGGTTTTTTCCATGCATACTACCTTATTTATTTAAAAACTTTATTGCACAAATAGGTACAACAGGTGGACTTAATGCTAGGGGCATTCTCTACCAGTCAACCCTTGGGTCATGCAGATAGTTTGTATATGGGTGCGGTAACATGGGAGAAAAAAAAAGAAATCATTTACCTTCATGGTCGGTTTTACCCCTTTCTCCCCTAATATTCGAAACAAAAGTAGTCCCTATTTTAATCCAAGTTTTGAGCTATATTTGTGCCATATTTCATATCTCTCTAACTTATAAATATAAACATTTTCCCATATAAACTTTCAAGGGCAGAATACCCTCTTTTTTTCAAAACAAAAAGTAGCATATGTCCGTTCTTGATGTTCAACGTATATAGGTACCTAATTTCATCAAAATCGGTTCAGTGGTTTAAACGTGAAAGTTGAACAGACAAACAGACAGAGTTACTTTCGCATTAGGATGGATACTAGCGCCCCGACTAAAATACAAGTGTTCTCTTATATTTTAGTCGGGGCTTTTTAACAATGTTACACGTATTATACATTTAAATCGTCTTCTTGAATCATTATTCACCAAAAAAGTCGTATTTTTGCGTACTTTTATAAGGTCATACACAGGAGCAGACTGCGTAAAGTGACTTTGTTGATTTTATTCGTTTTTTTTTGGCTCAATTGATGTTTCTTATTTCTGTATCATAAGTGTTTTAGCTGCATATCACATAACGAGATCATTGCATGTGATTTTGACCGTATCAAATACTTCAAAGCCTACCGGCTACAAAATGCGTCGACAAATTAGTCATCATTTATTCAGATGGCTGGCACATACGTCATGCTTGTGAACAGGTGTCACCTTTGGGGACTGGTCTGCTCCAGCTTACCTCTCGAAAGTAAAAACTTACTTGAGTACTTATTTGTTTCATCACTCATCAAAACCAAAACTATATGACTTGGTCCAAAGTGAGCTACACATAGCAATAAGTTAGATACTGATACTGTAAATGATCTGCTGAGTTTCTTACCGGTGTCTTCTCGGTAGATATAGGTTCCGAACCGGAAGTAGAATCACTTTGCATTGTATTCAATGACGATTCAAAAGTGTTACATGTAAACTACTTGAATAAAGAAATATTTGAGTTTGAGTTTGTGCCACGATAGTAGCACGTGCCCGAGCAGCCTTAATTTCAGTAGCAGCAGTAGTGAACAACCAAACGGCATTCGTGATATGGATCATCTGTCTTATTTTTTGTTGCTTGTAATGAAACGCGAAACAGCCCTTTTTTTGTGACGAGGGGAAATGCTTTGGCGCACCGTACCGTCACCCTAGAGAGGGACTCCCTTCCCTTAAAAGGGCAGGACTACCCCCGGTTGGACCTTATCGCCTTGTGGTGGTGTTTGGGAAAAACCACAACACTACCGGCAACGCGAAACAACCCTAAGCCGAAGAGCAATAGAGACTTTATTGCATAGAACAGAAATTGATTTTACTGGCACGTTATAGTACAATTTACAATTTGATTAATTTAATTTTATTCGGAAAGCGGTCCAAGCCTCTTTTATCCTTTTGTTCGTCTCAATCGTTTTATTTATTTTTTTATTTAAACGTCTATTGAACTACGTTGATTTAAAGACTTTTGCGTTCTATTTTTAATAGTCAAAAAATGAAGTACTTAAAGTGCGTTACATCATTTTTAGGGTTTCCATACCCAAGGGTAAAGGGACCCTATTATCCTTTGATTTTAATTTAAGTATTATTAAATTAATAATAATAAATAAATAAATAATAAATAAGACTTCGCTGTCTGTCCGTCCGTCCGTCTATCACCAGGCTGAATCTCAAGAACCGCGATAGCTAGATAGTTGAAATTTTTACAGGTTATGTATTTCTGTTGTCGCTATAACAACAAAATAAAATAATTATTTAAGGGAGGCTCCTATACAACAAAGGTGATTGTTTTTTGCTCGAAATTAATAAATCTGTTGTTAGACGCTAGAAATATTCACTAAATATGTAGTTGTATATTAACTTTAAATATAAAAAATTAAATTAAAATAAATAACTATTTAAGGGGGGCTCCCATAAAAGAAACGTGATTGCACGATATTATATAACAGTTACAGGTAGACGTTTGAAGTATTCACAGAACATTTAATTGTATATTAAGGTATAGGTATATTAATATTACAAGAGAATACTAATTTTATTTTTTTGTTACTTTCGTTCCACCTGGTCTTAGGTTTAAGATGTGTGCTGCATATTCATATATGTGCTATTGAAAGTACTATTTGTCTATTCAAACTATACCTTTTCTATAACTAATCCAAATAATTCCAAATTCATCTCACAGAACAAGCACCTATCGACATTAGGATTACGCCTCTAAGGGCCCGTCTACGACTTCACTTCGTTATTCGGTCAAGCGCGAGTCAGATTACCAAACGGAGGTTCGGATATGGTGTTTTTTTTAGAAGCGCAGTATATTGTCTCCTCCCAAACTGATGGTAAGCAAGAGAGGAACCCACATCGCGATGACAACGGATTTGATACCGTTTTATTGTATTTTGTTTTAAATTGATCTATAAATGTAACCAAGCACATATTAAATATGTTTAGGGTAGGAGAGATGTCGAATGATGTGCCGTAAATATAGTGATTTCATTGCCTTCCACACCTTTGGTTAGCAGAGTAGAATCATTTTTATTATTTTTTTAAATAAATATGATTATTCCACCCAATTTATGGGGCTAATTAACAAACGACAGAAGTTATTCCGACCCAGGTTTTGTTTCTGTTAAATCGATTACGTAAAGACAGAGATAAAACATGTTTCCCGAATTTGTATCCTGAATAAATGGGAGTTACTATGCTATAGAGGCATAGACAGACACACTCTGATAGACAGACAGAGCGACAAGCATTTTCGACCTAAAACTTGCCAATGCTCTAAAATCTAATTTATATAAGAAATACTTGTGATTGTGAGATACATACATCTTACAAGTATTTCTTTTCATGCGATGGCTAAGTTAATCTGTAGGTATAGGTATTTAAAACTTTAAAGATTATTACAATTTAATAGTCACTACAAGATGTTGTTTTTTAGGTAATTACGTAACAAGTTTAGACAGAAGGTCCCATAAGTAGCGGCTGAATCTATATATATACAAAAATAAATCCCTATTTCCCTCGGTCACGCCGTCACGCGTGACAGCTGGACCAATTTTACTTTTTTTTGTGTTTGTTATTGTCAGGAGAAGGTTCATAAGAAAGAAAAAATTAAAGAAAAAATATGTTATAAAATTGTTATCGATAAGACAGAACAATGACTGTCGGGTCAGCTAGTAAATTAATAAACGTTACATGGATCTCTCATCTTTTTACGGTATAAGAATTGAGTTGCGAGGTTTTTTGACAAGTATTGTTATTTATGGGAGATCGTTCTACCGATTGCGTTACCGAGCCCTGAAAGTACAAATGAACCAATCTAAATTGTATTTCGAATTCTATACGCTCTCCCTAACAATTGGACACGTACTTCAAAATTTTGAAGGCCATGCACTTTTTAAAACTCATACGCTCGCCAATTCTTGTTGGTAGCGGAGTAAAATTCAGCCCCAGTATTTTTATCGCTGTTCTATCGGATTTTTTGTTTACTAGCCCTTTTCATTATATGTAACAATGAAACTCAGTAACCATTTATTATTTTTCTTTTCAATTGAGCAGAGAAAGATAAAATACGCAGTATCGTTCTATTTCTTACAAATCACATCAATTGCGTCTTCAGATCTATTTGCTGGGAACCTATTACTTTTTACGCACAATGTCTCGGCGTCCGAAATCGCCTCTTAATATTTTACTTTGAATTGTATTTACTGAAAATATTTTATTAAAATACGAGTATGAACGAGTGATATCGTAATTTTATTTTATTGAGGTAATGAAAACACTTGAAGTTCGATTATAGTTCTTAGCCACGACATTAGAACAATGTACCAAAGAGTGTAGTCGTGACGTGCTTTCGACCTTACCTATAATATTTATGAGTCTGTAAACCTATTGCAAAAGACTGGTGATAGGTTTCATTATTGTGTTTCTGTTGAATTAAAATATTATACAAAATTTTGGGATAAGGGTCACTACCTTCGATACAAACCACTGATTCAGATTGCTTACGAGAAAATGTTTTAAGAATAAGAATAAGAATTAATTTATTAGCTCACAATCAATATACCGTTCACAGACAATAAAGTGACACGAACAAAAAATACAGTAAAAGTAAATTATTAAAAAAACACTGTTTTTTTTATCTTCATTACCATGTATAGCATACTCACCGAAAGATGTATCCTTTTTTTTTAACTAGCTAGCTCGCATTTTTGTCTATGTGAACTTTATATTTTTTAAAAATTGTCTATTTCAATGATCAATAAAAAAAAGGCTTAAATTATCTACATACTTATTTGATAACTATTCCATGTATAAAATAAAATGCAAGTAGTGAAATCGTTATCTGGGTGCTTTGTCTCAGTAGGTACATTAAACATAGCAAAATATAAAGTACCGCAGCACAGCATAACGACAACAATATTAATAAATTTAAAGAGCGTGTTAACAAAATTTTGCCGGACACACAAATTTGTTAGTCAAAATAACTACATCGCGTCATTAACCATTGCTGAGTAACGGTTAAGAAGCTTTTATGGAAAAATAACGTCATAATCTCATTAACGAGTGTAAACATGCCGCAGTTATCATCTCTGCGAATAAGTAAATATCCATCTTAAGAATATTTCTGGACTGTGACAAAATTTGTCACAGACTTGTTACAAAAATATACGTGCAGAGTTAATAAATTGCGTATGTACCATAATCGTAAAAACATATGCAGCTAGTTTTGCATTATAATTGGCATAATTTATTGAAAATTACACCGGGGTTGAACATAGCGGATGATGGCATATTTCGACACGGCTACAATTTAAATTTCAAAAATTCTAATTTACTTGTCATCAGTCGTCTGTCGGTCGTTTTTAGATTACGCCCCGTATAATTTATTACTATCCGTTACTAGTATGATTCGTTTTTCAAATATTGGAACCGGATATTAATAGTACTTGGGTTAGCCTTTTAAAGTTGGCTGTATATCGTTTAGCGAACCATTGTTCGCTTAGTTCAATAGTAGCAATTGTATTGATAAGGCCGAAAACATTTGCCAGATTTTGCAAGATTGCCCTCATCCCACCTGATGTTAAGTGGTAATGAGGTCCTAGCTTAAGGGTGACAAATACAGCATAATAAATCTGTTACTGAACTTGTCGCCCTTACTTTGAAGGCTTGACCCCTGCTACGAATGTAGCACCACGCAGGAGCTCTGTAAATTTTTTATATATAAATAATAGTTTTGAAATCTTTTGACCAAAAACAAATAAATACACTAACGCAGTAAATAAATTTACGTGCAGATCTATTACACGCGTGACTCAACTACCACAACAATTGCATAAGTGAAGTGTACTTAAAGCACGAGTATTTCTGTGCTTTAGACACGTCACTTGTTAATGTTAGTCGATGATAATAATTAAAAAAATACGGTCATTACATACGATTAAACTTATTCACAGGTTGGTTATGATACAATCTACATCATTTATACCTCACGGTACCTTTAAAGAAATTACTATTTTTTTTTGTATTGCACTTCAAGATTGACCTCATCCCACCTGATGATACGTGGTAATGAGGTCCTAGCTTAAGGGTGACAAGTACAGCATAATAAATCTGTTACTGAACTTGTCGCCGTTACCTTGAAGGCTTGACCCCTGCTACTAATGTAGCACCCCCCCCGAAGGTGCTCTGGAAACCTTACTCACACGCAGGAACACAACAACACAGAAGTGATTGTTATTTGTCGGGCTGCTCCAGTTCGAGCGATAAATCGCTATGCCCTACCTCTCTACTAAAAGTTTCAAGAATAAAGTCTGACCAAAATTTTTACAAACTTTCCTTTTAATTTCTAGTCCTACGATCGTTGGACTACTTAAACTTAGGGAACGCTTTAGGCGGTTAATTAATTTGAATTAATATTTCAACCTGACGACAATTTCTTAATTATTAATTAATTGTAAAGTAAGAATCAATTAACATTCTCTCATTTCGGCGCAACTCTTTAAACACCCATTATGAATAGATTAGAACGGACTCGTTCAATTATATTGGAATCGTACTTACTACCGTAATTTTGCTCTCAAATTGTATTAGTTTTAATGAACTTCTACAAAGAGGGTGCAATTTTTTTCGTTGAAAAATCTCCAAGGTGATACCATGATAAGAAAACCAGGATCTGATAAGACAACATCACATACATTGCTCTGATTCTGTGGTAAGTAGCATAAGCACTTGTGTTACAGAAATCAGAAACAACGACGGTACCGCAACACCCAGACCCAAGATAATATAGAAAAGTTCGTTTCCTATATTGACCCGACCGGGGATTGAACCCGGGACCTCAAAGATGGCGCGTTAACAAATACCGGTCCGCTCGCCTCTCGGCTACGGAGGTCGGCAATGACATCCCAGATAAATCCAACTGCTGTTGGTTTTTTATTTGCTAATATTGATTTATTATTCAAAGATTAAGGTTATATCGTATGAGAAGTAAAACATACTTAGACATTTAAATCTGCAGGAATTCCTTACCCTCCTTATCTCATAACAATTTGGCTCTTCAAGAATGAAATGCTTATGAATACATTTCATTCTAAATAGGAAACAAATGCCATCTCAATTTTTGCAAGAGTAAGTAAATTTTAGAAAAAAAAAAGTAAACTTGTTACAAAACGTATACGATTAATAACGGTAAAACTTGCAATTCGAAATTAGTGCTTATGCCGACATCATAAGGGCCCGGGCAGTGGTAAGCTTAAGTGTAGGTATGTCTGATGTTTTTGACTGTACAGCCGAAACCACATCTGACTGAGGACTCCGGAAAGTACTGCCCTTATATCGTAGACATAAGAACTAATATCGTGCTTCAAGTGTTTACTGTGGTGTACCTTTGACTGTTTAGTAAAATGCGTTCGTATTGTAGAACACGGGAGCCGAAAGTCGAACTCATTGAATTATATGCGTTAAGTACAAACTGACATTTGCGTATCAAATAGTTTAATCCCATTTAATTAGGTAATTTATTTTAATTCTTGAATGTTTAACAAAATAAATTGAAATTCACCATATAGGTTTTGCAAAGAAGAATCAGGCAAGAAAGTCGATAGATTTTAATAGTAATGCTACACTTTTACTAATCCTTAAATTAAATGTAACCTTGGCTTATAGGTAAGTTTGTTTGCCAATTATTAAAAACTAGAATATCATAAATAATTATTTAAGATTTAATCAGACGTACGACGTACGCTGTATGAAGGTGTCATTCCGAAAAGTGTTTAAAAATTCGAAGAATCCGGCTTGACTGGTGAATAATAATCAACATTCCATAAATTATTCACTGAAACTTATTTTTAACTAGCTGTTGCCCGCGACTTCGCCCGCGTTATTTCGGGATAAAAAGTATCCTATATGTTAATCTAGTGTGTTATCTGTCTTCCTACCAAAGTGTATCCAAATCCGTTCTGTAGTTTTTGCGTGAAAGAGTAACAAACATCCATACATCCATACTTACAAACTTTCGCCTTTATAAGTAGGATTTTCTTCTGAAATATGCCTACGCAAATTTTCATTGTGATCCTGTGGAGGATTTGGGAATTCTTAAAATGATTGTACCTACCTACAAAGTCTTTATTTAGAAACTGGGCTTTCGTCGATAAGCTGGCTAGTTGCGAACCTCTTTGCTTGCTATTAAAGAAAAAAATTAATCTGCCAAATCGATTTATCTTTTGTTCATTGACTATCCTAAAGGTCGTGGGTGGCGCTTTGTATTTTTAATCTCGACGCAAAAACGACGGGATGCTAGAAGTTTGACGTTTCAGTGTTTGTATATGTCTATGGCATCGCAGCTCCCGAAGAAATGAAACAATTTTGATTTTGATTTTTTTGTTTGAAAGATGGTTGCCGTCACAAAATTACGGATTGCTTGTTTTAACACAACGTCCATAATATTGTTATTGTATAGCAGAATATATTCATATTGACAAATTTTAAATACAAGATGGCCGCCGCCAGAAAAAAAACGAAAAATATTTTTGTTTTCACCACTCCCTCATTATAGGTATCAAATAAAAGGGCATTTTTCACACTCTTTTATGTCGGGGGTTTTTTAATTTATTGTATCTTGTTAATGTTGCGTTTATTTTTACTAGCTTTTGCCCGCTACTTCGCCCACATTATTTCGCGATAAAAAGTATCTGATATGTTAATTTAGTGTGCCATTTATCCTCTTACCAAATTTTATCCAAATCCGTTCAGTAGTTTTCGCGTGAAAGAGTAAAAAACATCCAAACATTCACACACTTTTTAATATTAATTTTAACAAATTACCTTTCATTGTATAGTGTCCAAACGGCTGTACCCTTATATGAATCATTGTCACAGACAAAATAAGCTCAAAGAATTCAATTAAGGGCAGTGGAAAGAAAGGTATGGTTCCCATCCCATACCTGGGTTTTAATTGTCACTACCTTTGCCTAAAATAAAAGAAAGTTAAGTTATTCCCTATTAGACCAGCTATCTGCCAATAAAACTCACGTTAAAATAAATACTTAAAACATGTGTAACGTCAGCTTTGCTTTTAGTCGTGTATAAATTATTTGACATTTTTTGAAAACTTTTTTTGAAATATAAAATGTAATTAAAAAAAAAACAAATTTCACATCTCTCTTTTTTTCTTTTTAATATATGGCGTTACACGTTTGTAATCATAAACAGAAATGAGGTTTAATATTTCATTAAATAGTGAAAGTAGCTTAAACAGCAACTTTCACATTATAATATGTACGGTGCCTGTTCATTTAAAAAAAGCATTTTTCTTTTTTGTCTACGTGAACAACTTACTTTAGACCCGATTGTTCCTTGACACGAACTTTAACTGTGTCATTATCCTCTTTGGAGAGCTGTAGACAGACCACCAGTCATGTTTCATCGTGATGAACCTTTATTAGACACTTCATAAGAAGTCTAAATGTCATTCGACAAAAAAAAGACGCTTTAGTAAAAACATTCCCTAACAAAACGCAATTTAACGAAATTTTGTATCCGTTAAGCTTTTGATTAATAGTTACAAAACAGTTAGCACTGTAATTTGAGCTCTGTTATGTTAAATTAAGGTCGCGATTTTTTGTAAGGCAATGTTCTAGGCCTATTTTAGGTTCTACGTCTATGTGTTCAAGTTTCCTCGGGCAGTGTCTGCAACATCAATCAAGAGGACAGTCGTAATTGCATGGCTCCGACGGATCTTTCGTAAATGTATCGCGACGACATTTAATTTGGTTGCCGCTGTTGTCTTAAACCATGCTTTTAATTACAGTCAATTTACTAGAATACTCAATCCGCTGACCTTAGAAAAATCAGTATTTTACCTTATACCATAAATGTCAACAATCTCGACAATGTACTTACCTAATGATTGTTGTAAATTCTACGTTTACAAAAACAAAAAACGTGAATTTTGTAACGTGATCAACGATAAAGGCGCGGGCCCACCGCGGTGCACGGAGAGGCTACGCACGTGTTATTAAGCTTCGCTTTGGAAGCAAATGTATGTGGTTGTGTCCACTGCAACCCACGGAGAGGCTACGCATGAATTGACGTCATTGATACATGCGTGGCTTGCTCGAATAGGCGGGTTACATAGCTCAACGCTGTCGACGTGGGTCTACGTTTCCACTGGAGTACACGAATATGACCCTCGACTATGTACAGCTCACGCCTCACTTATTGCAGCGCAATTTTCAGTCATATACCTTGTGGAGCCCGTGTTCGTGGGTTGCAGTGGCACGTGCGTAGCTTCTCCGTGCGCCGTGCCACGCTGTACATAGTCGTGGGACATATTCGTGAACTCCAGTGGAAACGTAGACCCACGTTGTCAAACAAATTAATACATACAGCTAAAATGCGCCGCGTGTCCGTGCACAGCATGCGCCGCGGTGGGCCCGCGCCTTAAAATAGAACAGTCACACGAAACGCATATGCCACAGTATAGTTTACATATTCAACAAAATTCTATTGTCTGTCAATACCAGCAATCGGTCAATAACACCAGTGCAACACACAAATTGGAAGATGGAAAATATTAATAAAAAAAATATGAGGAGGAAAATAATGAAATTAAATGTACCTAAGTTAAAGTGTACCTAAGTTTATTAACCGTAAATAAATAAGAAATAAATTGGATTTTTTAATGAAAAACTCCTCGTCAACCCTTTCCGGTTCAATTTGCATTTCATTTCACTCCAAATTTATCCGGTGACTTGATATTTAGAATTAATTTCTACCCGCCATCTCTTATCCTTTCATTTTGTATGAGAGTAAATCAATTTATTTCAATGCGAGTCAGAATTTTACGCTGATAGACCTGTCAGATGAATGCTGGGAAGTACTTGAGCCGAAGGGAAAGTAAGGTCCGTTCGTTTTATTATTAGGGTTTCATCAGGCACGCTACTCATTATATGTAAACTTTGCAACTACTTTGTGTGTACGCAAAGAGTGAAAAAGGCGTACGAAATGCCTAGTGACATGTTTACCTGTTTGTCGCACGTATTTGAGGTGAAAATTAACAAATATTGGATATAACTGAAACACTGGTGCTACAGAAAGCCAAATGATAGCTTAATCTATATAAATTAAAAACCAGCCAAGTGCGAGTCGGCCTCGCCCATAAAGGGTTCCGTAGCAGCAAGTAACAAAATATAAAAGTATATATTTGAGTTGATTGAATTAAAGGTAAATTTCGGTTTACGATTTATGGCGTATTTAAAAAAAATAATTAATCTCATTCGAACCAATTTTTGCTAATAGTTGGCATGGCAATGTTATGTGTAAATGGAATGTTTATTTTTGTTTAGTTTTCTCATTCTCTTATTTAGCATCTCTCACGCAAACTCAGTTTAGAAAAAAATATAGTAGAAACCTCAATATCATTTTTGAAGACCTATCTAATAATTTATAATCATAAATACCCCACAAAAAAATGAGTTTCAGTTCTAAGTATGGGGAACCCCAAAAATGTATTGTTTTTTTTATATTTTTGTATGTAAATCTTAATGCGGTTCACCGATTACATCTAGTTACCAAATTTCCATAGTAGAATAAGAACAAAATCATTTAAAAGTTCACGCGCATTTAGGTACGATAAAGGTTTGATAACAGGCATATAAAACTTACTACATTTTATTGCGAACTTGTTGAATGGAACAAAGTTCAAACTGTAGTTATCAAGTGCTGGCCTCGTGGATTTAGTTTCACATTAGTTTAGGGTCTTAGTTAAATCTTTGGAGAAGTTCAAGTATCGACGAGGGTATCTACAGAATTAGGTATGTACACGAGTTTGTTGTTTAGATGTTTAAGTATCAAACTACAACTTAATGTGCTAACTAATTCAAATTGTGCAGGAATTTAATAGGATTGATCTTAGACTCAGATATTAATATTGTACATTTTCAATTACCAGACAGAATTTCAAAGCGTCTTATTTCACATTGAATCACTTGTAATATTTTACTTCAAACTGAAATTAAATACACAAAGAAATCGCTAGCGCGAAAAAAACACATCACTGTACCATATTAGATATGTTTTATTTCTTGTAGTCGATTATAATAGTATTGTTTCAATGCTCGCATGCAAAAGGTCCGCTAGTGAACCATATAACCTACGTACTTACAAAAACACGTCGGACTCCACTTTGGACTTTGTATCGCTCTTATTTCGTGCCCGTAAGAACGAATATCGAACTGCAAGAATTTATACCCTGACGTTCTGTCGACCTTACCTACATTCGATTCGAATTATCTAAGCTACTTAACTATTATGTAGATTAGGTAGATAGATAGATAGATATACTTTATTGCACAAAAACTTTACAGAAATAGGTTTTACAGATTGATTTTAGTACAATTTAGGCGGTCTTATCGCTAGAAAGCGATCTCTTCCAGACAACCTTAAGGTAGAGGAAATAGTAGGTAGAGAATCAACCAAATATTTTACCCTTGCAACACCGACCACCGATTTTTAATACGGGATGATTTATTTGAACTCGTCTGTCAGTTTAATAATACCTCCAATATTGCATCGTGTTTCCTAATCAGTAAAACACTTCTTATCCATTGGACGATAGAACGGTATTGTCTACACTAATATTATAAAGCTAAGTTTGTTTATTTGAACGCAATAATCTCAGTAACTACAGGTTCGAGTTGAAAAAATGTTTTTGTGTTAGATCGTCTATTTATCGAGGCATTCGAGGCTTTAGGCAATCCTTTAGATAACTATTTAGGTGACATCACACTGCGACCAATAGGAAACTAATATACTAATAGGAACGTGTGGACAAACCGGGGTTAACACGCGGCCGCCAGTATAATTATATCTGTTGTGAGTATCATGAACACATTTTCAGTAGAATTCCGACTTTCACCCACAAACCTCAATTCCTATTCAAAGTTTTATTGTGTACTGATAAGGCTGAATCCAAAACCTCGTTTAGATACATTCGAGTGCAGAACATTTGAGAACCGAGTCGATTAAAGCCAAACTCGGCACTTGCTGCGATGGGCGAACTTCCGCCCTATTGATTCGCGTAGAATCCGTCACGAAACGTGATCTCCATACACAATGAACCAGTGTCAAGAGCGCTGATCACTCACTGATCGCACTGAGAATAAATTAAAACGGAATTTGCACGAATTTTATTAATGATTCAGATCAGAGAACAGGTAAACCTATTAAATTTTGTCAGAACTTTTCGGCTCAAAGTTATTGGTCAGACAGTAATATGATCAGACGAATTCCTTTTCACAAAAGGTCACAAATAGAATAAATTTATATTATTTAACTTTTTGTTAGACAGTGACAAAGCATAGACTTGTCGTATCAGAATCGTTAGTCGACACGAACGAAATACCTATTAAAGGTATATTTACTTTTAACACGACTAGAGACCCCAAATGGTCTAAAACTTCATTTTAGATTCATAAAACACACACATAAAAAACAAACGGGCAAAAAGAGAAGCCTCTTTTTATTGAAGTCGGTTAAAAATAGATAATGGTGGCGATTCTTATGGCTCATGGCCAAAACTAGACAAAATAAAACTAGTGTTAAAGATAGAAAACGCCATGGATTACACTTTGATTATCGATTCAATAACTAAAATTGGAATTACACTAAGCTTTTGTGTCGATACTTTAGTGACAAATAGTAAAATTATTTTGTTCCTACAGTTTTGTAACGAATAGAAAAATAATCAAGACAGTAAAAAAATTGTGTCTAGTTTGTTCCGACTACAAAGAACGATAAGAGGACTTAAAAATAAAAAGGCACCAGGGTTTGACCTCATTACTTCAGAGATACTCAAGCACTTGCCAAGGAAACCAATTGTCTTTTTAAACAATGCCAAAAGTTGAGCGAACGCCGCCGCAAGGAGGTAGTGATACGATGACCAATTTATTACCTAGCATTCCTAAAGCTGGCTACGGGTCTGACTCAAACCTCCATTTGACTTCTGACGGCACACCAAAAATCATGACATCTCTAGACACAACCTACCAAGATATCTTCACGAATTCCGCAAAAAGTTTGAAGCGCGGCTTTGGCGACGTAGCGGGGAGCTCGGACACTTTCATGAGCCAGTTAAAAGCTATGTTCGACAAGATGCAATCTCATCAAGACTATAAATTTTCGGCTCTTAACACCGCAATCGGCACCCTACTCGATCAAAATACCGAACTTCAAAAATCCGTGGACTTCATGTCGTCGCAATACGATGCCTTTGTAAATAAAATTGGCACTTTGGAGAAGGATAATCAACAACACAAATCTCAGATCAAGACGCTAGAAACAAAGCTCGAGTTACTGGAGAGGGATAACAGGGCCGCGGCCGTCGAACTAAGAAATATTCCGAGAATTGAAAACGAAAATAAATTATCCTTGTGTACAACGGTCCGTAACCTCGTATCATCAGTCGGTTCCGAGCCCCCACTCCAGACCTCAGAAGTGCGTGATATCTATAGGACCAAATCTAATACCGTCATCGTAGACTTCACGACGACCACCAGGAAGGAAAACCTTGTCCAAAGATATAAAGAGCATAACAAGTTGAAACGGCAATCCAACCAGCCCCAACTTAATACACAGGACCTCATGATCCCTGGTACCACAAGACCAGTATATATATCGGAGGCTCTCACGTCTAAGGCCCGCCGCATTTATTATGTGGCGAGAGAAATGGTCAAAAACCGCAAGATAGCTGCTGCTTGGACATCATATGGGAAAATTTATATCAGGAAAGCCGAAGGCTTACCTTCAAATCGTATAAATGAAGAAAGTGACTTTGATAAGCTTTTTTTATAATGTCCTTTTATGTACTTTTCACATACTCAAATTTATGTATTTTTTATATTATTTTTAGTGATTTAGTACTGCGTAAAGTGCGCAGTACGTCTCTTGGTCAATTGTATTTCTCTTTTGATGATTTTTGCCAGTTATTTTTTCACAAATCGATTTCCTCAAATAAACACAACTCCTTACAAATGCCAGTTAATGTAAAGTCATCTATAAATTATTTACGTAGTCCGTATTCTGAAAATTCTGCAAGGATCCAAATCATTAAATCTGTAATAGTGTCCCCTCGATCTTACCCAATTAACTCCTTCTCGTGTATCAAACACCTCGGTAGTGCATTTATGAATCTTTCTCGTAGAAATGGCTAACCCAAATAACATGATTAATGATGAGGTCAATGCCGACCTGGACTGTTTTGAGATTTCTGCATCTGCCAGTTGTGGTGTTGAGGAGGTTGAGAATATACTCCCATCGTTTGATAAAAATCTGCGTATCATTTCCCAAAACATTAGGAGTATTGCGCGTAACTTTGATAATTTTTACACACTTCTTTGTAGATCTAGTTTAAACTGCGATGTAATTGTTCTATCTGAATGTTGGTTGAAAAGTCCCAAACCTGTTCCTACTTTACCTGGCTATAGCTTCTCCCAAACTAGCAGAAATCTCACTCAAAATGAAGGCGTCATCACTTACTATAAAAGTTACCTAAATCCTCAAATCGAGGAACCACTTCTAAATGATGCAAATTGCCTACTTTTAAAAATTAATCCTCTTACATGCATTATAGGAATTTATCGCCCCCCAAGCCATAGAAATATTTGCAACTTCCTGAACTCTTTGGACGTACTACTTAGACAGCTATCTCACTATAAAAACATAATTATTATGGGTGACATAAATATAGATATCTCTCCAGCATCTACTGATAACAGACAAGGTGAATACCTAAATCTACTCGCTGGTCATGCGTTGCTTCCGGCTCACACCATGATTACGCACGGACGTACATGCCTGGACCATGTAATGCTCAAAACAAAGCAGAAATCTTTCTGCCTTGTTATTGACACATCAATTACAGACCACAACTGTGTAGCAATAAACATTAATTTGAAATCTCAAAACTATGACCATACTCTCGGGACGAGGAATCGTGTTGATCGTGAAGGTTTATATGATAACCTTAAAACGTTTGACTTTGGTCCTATTTATCATATGACTGATGTTAATTTAGCGACTGAGTTCTTTGTCCGTGCATTGAGAAACTCTTATTCTAATAATTCCAAAGATGTAGTAATTCCTAAACGCAAACGTATTACCAAACCTTGGGTCACACCCGGTCTGTTGCGCTGCATGAGAAACCGCGATAATTTACACAAAAAAACCAAGATAGACCCAAATAACGAGGTTCTTCTATGCACATACAAACGGTATCGTAATTATTGCAATGCCCAACTAAGGAACTTAAAAAGGGCATACGAAAAATCCCTTTTTGAGGGAGTGGGAGCCAATAAGAAAAAGATGTGGAAGGTGGTCAAGGATGTAGTGTACACAAATAGGAAGGAAGATAAATCATTGGGTTTGAATACTGGAGAAGACCTCCAATCAAGTGCAAACAAGATAAACCTGTTTTTCACAGGAATCGGGCAAAAACTTGCTGAGGAACTAATTAGCTATAGTGAGGCAACTAACCCCTTGGAGTGCACTTCCGCTACACCAAGTGACTCTCTCACTCTTCTGCCCACTGACTTGGATGAAGTTGAAAGGCTAATAATGTCCCTGAGAGAGGACTGTGCAGTGGGTGTTGACAACATACCAGCCTGGCTTATTAAGCAAAATAGGAATGTTCTGACTCCTCCCATCAATTACATTTGTAACTTAGCCCTTACCTCCGGTACCTTCCCAAACCTCCTCAAAATCTCACTCATTAAACCGATTCATAAAGGGGGGGACAGCAGCTGTGTCAACAACTACAGGCCAATATCTATCTTGCCGGCACTTTCAAAAATATTGGAGAAGCTAATTAATAAGCGACTTATCACGTTCTTGGAATCTAACAAAATACTAGCTTCCTCTCAATATGGCTTCCGTGCTGGTAAATCTACCAATGATGCTGTTATTGAATTAACCAATACAATTATATCTGGTCTAGACAATAAGAAAAAATGCCTGACATTATTCCTTGATTTAGCTAAGGCCTTTGACACAGTTTCCGTCCCGTTATTACTGAGGAAACTTGAGTCAATAGGAGTGAGAGGTGTACCCCTTCAACTTTTCACGGACTATCTCAGCGATCGCAGACAGAGAGTTAAACTGGGCCAAACTATTAGTGATGAACTTCCCATAAACTTCGGTGTTCCTCAGGGAAGTATACTAGGTCCCACGCTGTTTCTCATTTACATAAACGATCTATGCCTATTGAAACTACCACAAGGAAAAATCGTTACTTTTGCAGATGACACGGCACTGCTGTTTTCTGGAAACACGTGGGACGAGGCATTCACTTATGCCCAAAATGGCTTCAACATGGTCTGCCATTGGCTTCGTATTAATATCCTAACCCTGAATGTCACTAAAACGAAATACCTCGCTTTCTCTAGTAGCAAGAGAGGCTTACCGTCTGAAGGATCCATTTTCGCTCATTACTGCAATAACCCAGATGACTCGTACTGTACATGTCCATCTTTGGAAATGGTGGACAGTATTAAATACTTGGGGATCACGCTTGATTGCTCGCTCAGCTTTAAATCCCATATTCTTACTCTTGTAGGTCGAATTAGAAAATTGATCTATATATTCAAATCGCTCAGAAATATCGCTGACTTTAACATCATCAAATCCATTTATTTCGCCCTGTGTCAGTCGATTATCAGCTACTGTATTACTTCCTGGGGTGGTACCTCCAAAACTACAATGATTGAGGTAGAGCGAGCGCAACGTGCTGTCCTTAAGACTGCGGCCTCTCTTCCCTATAGATATGCAACCACTGACTTATACAAAAAATGGGATGTGTTAACTGTAAGACAATTGTTTATACTACAAACTTTGATAAAAAAACACTCTGAATTAGAATACGACCCTAAGCTAAATTGTAACAAAAGAAGAAAGGGCACAGTCTGTCAAACTACTCCAATAAACACTTCCTTAGCGCGAAAACATTACTATTACCTAGGTGACTTTATTTATAACAAAACGAATACTCTACTGGCTATATACCATTTACCGACATCTAAATGTAAAATTGTAATTACTAACTGGCTGAAATCCTTAACATATTTGTCAACTGAAAATTTCTTACTTTCTGTTAAGTGAAAATTTATTTTCTTCTAAATTTGTTAAACTCACTAAATGTAGGTATATATTGAATCTGAATTGCGCTGATTAGCTTTAACTGATTCCTGGTTGTAATACAGCTCTTTTCCTTGTTTAACTTATGAATTTATACATTACTCCAGTTGAGGTGGGATAGCGCAATTCGGTTTCTGAATAAGCGTAGATACGAGTGTTAAGTAATCGCTGCTCATTCAACCCGTCACATTGTCTGATGATCTCTGTGCCTTAAATGTACCTATACTTATACAGTTGCGCCTAACCTGTGGGTGGTGGCCTGGCGACCTATAGTTCAGGTATCTCATACCTTTTTTAGGCGTCAGTCTGTCACAATACGGATAATCCACTGTGTTTTTAGGTTCATCTCATGTACAAATCCAATTGTATCTGTTTTTTGTGATGGAAATAAATGAATGAATTATTATTATTATTATTATTATATTATTAAACATGTTGTTTAACGCGATATTTCGAGTACAACACTATCCGAGACTATGGAAAGTATCACAGATATGCATGATAGCAAAACCAGGGAAATCTCCTTGCGAGCTCAGTTCATATAGACCGATTAGCCTACTCCCAGTAATATCAAAGGTTTTTGAAAAGATTTTTCTGACCAGACTTAAACCTATATTAGAGGTAGAGAAAATAATTCCAGACCATCAGTTTGGTTTTCGTGAAGGGCATTCAACTGTGGAACAAGTACATAGGGTGGTACATAAGATAAGGCAGTCACTTGAAAAAAAACAATACTGCTCTGCAGCTTTTATAGATATTCAGCAGGCATTTGACAGGGTCTGGCATGGAGGGCTATTGTACAAACTCAAAACACTTTTACCAAACTCATTTTATATGATCCTTAGGTCATACTTAGAGGAGCGAAAATTCCAAGTAAAGTATGAAGAAGAAACTTCTAACCTGCGAAGTGTCCACGCCTCAGTACCACAGGGATCTGTACTTGGCCCTGTGCTGTACACAATATACACTTCAGATCTTCCGAACACAAATGATGTAGAGACTGCCACATATGCAGATGATACAGCATGTCTTGCTAGCGACGAGGACCCAGTGAAAGCATCTCAGAAACTCCAAATCCAGCTGGATAAAATAGATTCATGGCTATGCAGATGGAGGATAAAATGCAGTGCTACCAAATCTACACAAGTTACTTTCACTCTTAGAAGAGGAGAATGTGCACCTGTACATCTGGGAGGCAAAATACTGCCAACAAGTAACTGTGTGAAATATCTTGGTATGTCTCTGGATAGAAGACTGACATGGGCAAACCACATAAAGACTAAGCGAAATGAAGCAAAGCTAAACCTTAGGAATATATCCTGGCTTGTTGGACGCAAATTACAATTATCTCTGCATAATAAACTCCTAATATACAAAGTCATTATTAAACCAATATGGACATATGGCATTGAACTCTGGGGCTCAGCAAGTCACTCAAATGTAGAAATACTACAGAGATTTCAAAACATTGCCCTAAGGACCATATCCCGTGCTCCCTGGTTTGTCAGAAATTCTGAAATACACGAACACCTGGAAATAGATACTATAAAGGAAACACTCAATGCTTATAGTATAAAATATCTGAAAAGGCTTAAGGAACACAGCAATATACTTGCCAAAAATCTATTAGATGGTAAAGAGGATGTAACGAGACTTAAGAGAAAACAGATTCTAGCCCTAGACTAGTGATTGAGACTGGCATAATGTTCACTGGAGCATTGGCCACATATTAGAGTCAACAAAGAGAACACATCAGATTATGACTAAATTAAGTCGATTGCTGATTTGAAAAGACGAGAAAAAAAAAAAAAAAAAAAAAAAAAAAAAGTTTGTTCCGAGAAAATTGACATCACTATTCTTTGTTGCACACAATACAATTAATTAACTTACAGTTACTGTAGAAGAACCAATTTACTGAAGCCATTGACGTACAAACACGACAGATTACATTGGTCTTTTTAACACTCTTCTGTTATAGGCATTAAGAACTAATATCGAAATGCAAGTATTTACCATGACGTGCTATTGACCGTACAGTAAGGGACACGAAAAAAGTATCGATACTTTTTTGTATCGAGTACTTCATATTTCGATATCGATACTTTTATACTCGGTACTTTGCATTCGATACTGTTACTCAATGAGTACTTTTCAAAAGGTATCGTATCGAATAAATCTCAGAAGTTACGCATTTAAAGCTTGACACGTTGTGCTTGTTCAATAATTCCAAACTCTAAATATTAGGAACAGAAAAATGTTATCTCCCCTTGCGGTGCGGGAATCGAACCCACGACCTTCACGTTAGATAAAAAAAAAATCTGTTTCTAATATCTAAAGTTCGCTAGTACGGCGTAAAGATCTACAAAAATAATAAAAGGAATTCCAAACTCTATAATCATTTTCAAACTCGTAATCTTAGTTTCTTTTATAGTTCAGTTCTTTCTTATTATTTTCTCTGAACTGGTATTCATCTGGAAAAAGACCGATACTTTAGATATGACTTCAACTATATTGTTAGTCGTGATTAACCTCTAAGAAAACTACTTGATATCTCGATACTTTTG
This sequence comes from Glyphodes pyloalis, assembly GCA_037074685.1. Classification (NCBI taxonomy): domain Eukaryota; kingdom Metazoa; phylum Arthropoda; class Insecta; order Lepidoptera; family Crambidae; genus Glyphodes; species Glyphodes pyloalis. The sequence continues at coordinate 528,555 of JAYKKO010000051.1, forward strand.
TTCCAATACTTTTAAGAATACGATGCTTTTCTTTCGATACTGTTCATGAGTACAGTATCGATACTTTCTTTTCGATACCGTGTCCCTATACAGTTTAAAGATGCCATCTTATTTATGTAGTGTGAAGTGCAAAGCCGGCTTGTGTTACCTTGAAAATTCGATGAATATGTTCACCGAGTTAAGGCTTCGGGGCCTTTATCTATTGTCAGCTAGAAAAAAATGGCCATGGAATTTAGTGTTCCGTCCCATCCTCCTACAATATATAAAAACAATGGAATCACATATTACTAACTAACAAACTAAAAATATAATTATATAAAAATTACAAATAAAAAAAATCCAAGTCACTCCCAAGAAGATCGACTATGTATGGTCAGACATATTTTGGCCTACGAAAAAGTCGGCCCCCAGGTCTCCCGACGCATCTAGAAGCCGATTGGCTAGAGCAAGAAATTAATTTGTGTAATATACAATGTGTTAATGCGACTAGCTTTTAAAAAGATTTATTGTAAATCCACTTGCAGAAATAAATCATTTCATTTCACGGGTATAAATATTACTATTTTACGCCAAAACTAACGAATGGAATTAGATGAAACTAGCTGTGCCCGCGACTTCGTTCGCGTGTAGGTACTACAGGGTTTTTCCAGTTTTTTTCCGCTAACTACCGTTCCCGTGATAATTTCGCAATATCCTGTTGTAACTAAGCTTTAAGTTTACTAAGGTACCTGCATGCCAAATTTCAAGCGTCTAACTTCAGCGGTTTAGATTTTTCATACAAAACGATTTTCCAGCAAATTCCCGTTCCCGTGGGAGTTTTGGGAATTCCTTTCTTACTTCATCTCTACGGTACCTGAGCTACGTCCCTTCCAAATTTCAAATGCCTTCGGTTAGCCATTTAGGCTGTGCGGTGATATGTCAGTCAGTCAGCCAGTTTCTCCTTTTATATATTGAGATTTGGTACAGAGAATAGCACGTCAGCCTACACTTTCGGAAGTTTGTATAGCCTTTATGTCGTACGCATAAGAGCTAATATCGAACTTCAAGTGCTACCTTGACGTGCTGCCAACCGTTAAAAGATATACGAGATACTAAATTACCATACAAGATCCCTTTTATCCCAAAATAACGTGAACAAAGTCGCCGGAAATTAGTAAGTAATTTATAAAAACGAGATGTTTGTTGTGCGGGACCCGTCCTTAAATATTGGTTTTATTGAATTTGGTTATTAATTTAATAGTGAATATTTAATTAAATATTCTGTGAATAATATTTTTCAATGATCAATCTGCCGCCGTTATTAATTTTGAGGGAAAAGATCCGATTTTTTATATTTTTCCTTATAGCGGCAACAGTAATAAATAGGTATATCCTCTGTCAAAATATTATTGTCTAACTTGACGACCTCCCTATTCGAGAGGCGAGCAGGAGGGGCTTTTGCCCTTTTTTTAAGATCTCGGGTTCGATTCCCGGTCGGGTCAATATGTAAAACGAAATTTTCTATGCCGTTTCGGGTTTAGGTGTTGTGGTAACGTCGTGGTTTCTTATGTACCCCAGTATCAGAGCAACTCCTGATCCCGGAGACAAACCCTATTTTTATACACTTATTGGTTTTATGAAATAAATTTAAAATAACATTTATGTATGTGATTTTGAACTACTCACGGTTCATGATTCAGCCTTTTTAGAGGGGGAACGTACACCACGTTAGCGCATCGTATCATGAGACAAACTAACTAAAAGATTCTTAGTAAAAGTGCCCTGTTTTTAAGTAGTAGCAGGGGTCCAGCCTTCAAGGTAAGGGCGACAAGTCCAGTAACAGCTATTATTATGCTCTACTTGTCGCCCTTAAGCTAGGACCTCATTACCACTTAACATCAGTCAACAATCTTGAAGTGCAATATAAAAAAAAACGGCACCCTAAAAAGGTGCCAATCATTCGTATTTCGGGGCTCCATTCGAAATACTTTCACTTGGAAATTCATTTAACACAATAAATACAAAAAAAACGTACAAATCCCCTATTCTCATGCAAAAGCACGACCGATTTCTGCAGTCATCCGGTTTCGTGACTTATGAACTTACATTCCGGTACCAATATTAACTTTTGTAGTTTCCCAGCCAAGATGTGTGCTCTAACTAAGTAGATAAGTTGGGAACGTGACGCCAACACGTATCATGCAGTAATCTCTTTATTTTATCTGTTGTTGGCAAACTTTTGCTTCCATGTCCACAACGCTTATCACTACATAGTATAAAACAAAGTCGCTTTTTCTGTCCCTATATTCCTTTGTACGCTTAAATCTTTAAAACTACGCAACGGATTTTGCTGTTTTTTTTTTAATAGATAGAGTGATTTAAGAGGAAGGTTTTTGTTTGCAATAAATAATAGAAAAGCCAATATTTTTAAGTATTTACATTACATCCGTGCGAAGCCGGGGCGGGTCGCTAGTGAATAAATAAATGCGTAAGACAATCACCTGGTCTCAAACTAAGGTTTTCCCTTGTACTGTGAGTACCAGACGACGTATACTAACTGGGGGCGTCATCCCAGCACACCCAGACCCGAGTCAATTTAGAAAAGTTTGTTTTCCAAATTGATCCCACCGGAAATCGAACCCGGGACCGCGTGCTTTGACCGCCTACCTTAGCCACTGCGCCACCGAGGTCGTCAAAATTGATTATGAATCTTATTATTTACTAGCTGACTTCGTTCGCGTGGACTACAGGATAACAATTTTTTTTTATTAAAAAAAATATTTTTCTAAAATAATAGTTGCCTAAGTTACTCCTTATTACATCAGCTACCTACCAGAAAGTCCCGTCAAAATCGGTCCAACCATTTCTGTGATTAGCCGGAACAATCAGAGAGACAGACGAAAATTGTTAAATTTTATATTTTGGTATGTATACCGTATATTCATATGCATGCAGTAAAAAGCTGTTTTTTTTAATATTACAGACACTCCGATTTTATTTTATGTATAGGTAGATGCATAGATTTAGGGTCCAATGTTCTAAAAAGGACTTCCAACTTAGTATTTACTGTCATGACATCAATAGCTAAGTTCCGTAACGCTTTTGGTCTCGTTGTTTGCCAAGCATAAGAATAAATAAAAATGGCTAAGTTATCACGTGGAAATAAGACCAGTAATTAAACTCAATCAAATCAAGCTTTCCAGAATGATGATAGTGTAAATTAAAGTTCAACCTTATACTCATGTAATAAACACTGCCATTGAAAAATAATACCTCAAAACTGCACTCTTATATATTGTACCAATACACATCAGTGTATTATTAAGGCATCATTCACATACACGTATTATCCGCCGACGATTCTTAGTATTACGAAGGGGCCTAATCTAATTTTTGCAACCCACAAGTGCACTCATTCTACCTTCCCTCTTAAAATCAGACGAGACAGCAGGGAAACTGACACCACCGAAAGAAAAATGTTACACTAAATGTCAGATCTAATAAAATGAAAAACCTATAATAAAAAGATAATAAGTGATTAGAAAAGAAGTATTCTTATAACAGCTTAATTAACAAGTTATCAAAAAATAAGCAATCGGAGTTTGAAACAAATCAGGCTAAGAAATTGGCTGTGGTTCCAGGCACTTCTACTTTTGCGCTAATATTTTTTTTGCATGAATTACAATACTTAGTTCTTGGGGTATGTATCTAAAATAAAAACTTATTATCAATATGATAAATGAAAAGTTACCAAAACTTTTTAAATTTGTCAATTTGTAAAATTAATTATTATAAAATACCTTTAGTTTTGATTACATTTGAACAAGAGTCAATAATTTTAATAGGCTCACTTATATGCTTACCCTGAATATTACCTATTTGTCAGCATGGGAGTGCCCCCGCCAAGACGAACGAAAAAGCGGCACGGGCCGTATGATGCTTCTCTTGAAGCATTGTAGGCCATTTTAGACATTTTAGAATGGATAAAACTACATTTCATAGTCTATTGACAATAGTGAGTTTGGCACTCCTTGCGATCATGTAGGTCAGATTACAAACGCTTTCCTGTTTATATATTTTTATAGAATTTTACGCTACACTAGCAAACTGTAAATACTAAAAAAAAACTGAAAAATTTCATCCCCCTGTAAGCGATGAAGTTTTTTTGTGGTATCAACAGGAGACTAACGGGTTGATACAACAGAAAAAATTCATCGCTTCGCTGTAGTCAGACTTGCTGATTTTCTGCCATCCATCGTAGTCTGCGGGTAATTAATATTCAACAAGTTTCTTCACTCTGATTTCGAGATGTGACTGCGACGTGATATTCAAAGCCCTTCATTTCCCAGTAGGCATATCCGATGCGTGAAATCAACGTGACGTATCCACTCACGTGATTTGTCTCGGGAATTAAGTTACCGCTATGTTACGCTACGATACTGTGACGTGAGGTGTCGCACACACATTATGCTTCGAAGATTAATTAAGGAGATGGCAAATTATGTATTACCCCATTTGTTATAATGGGAAATGAAAATAATGTTCAATTTGGCCTTTTATATATAAATTCTTAATAAAAGTAAATGTAAATGATAAGTATGTAGTTCTAAATATATTCGGCAGAGGGCACTTACCGAAGGCTAACGGGTTGAGACCGCGCCCAGCTACCGCGTGGGGACCGGCCGGCTGATGTGTGAGGGCACCTCAGCTGGCATTGCACCGGTCTCCACGCGGTAGCTGGGCGCGGTCTCAACCCGTTAGCCTTCGGTAAGTGCCCTCTGCCGAATATATTTAGAACTGCGAGGTGGGGATGGTTCCGTTGGACCGGCCATCCCCAGACTGCCCCCAACACGATGGGGGGAGTAGACGGAGCCGCGTAAGCGGCTGTTCCGCCGGCGGCGTTGTGGAAGTTAAGGCTTAGCCGATTTCCCATATCGCCGGCACTAAGACGATGAAGGTCCAACCACACACGCCGTCACCCTCCCTCGAGGTGACGGTACGGTGCATCAACGCATTTTTTTTTTTTTTTTTTTTTCGGGGGGAAATGCGTTGATGCACCGTACCGTCACCCCAAGGGAGGGTGACGGCGTGTGTGGGACTCCCTGCCCTGAAAAGGGCAGGACTACCCACTAAAACCCCCCGGTTGGACCTCCATCGCCTTAGTGGCGATGCTGTGGGAGATCGGCTAAGCCTTGACTTCCACAACACCGCCGGCGGAATAGCCGCTTACGCGGCTCCGTCTACTCCCCCGCAGTATTCGGGGGGTGACTGGGGATGGCCGGTCCAACGGAACCATCCCCACTTCGCAGTGGGGGCCGGTGCAATGCCAGCTGAGGTGCCCTCACACCATCAGCCGGCCGGTCCCCACGCGGTAGCTGGGCGCGTTCGTATTGTCGCCGCGCCCTCAGCCGCCTTCTTCTGCGGCAGACGGGAGCGGAAGGATCGTCCTCCCGCTCCCTTTCTGCGGTCTCCTTCTGTGACATGACGTCTTCGCAGAAGGAGGCCACCCCATCCCATGCCGTTTCACTCCCAAGCATAGCCTCGACTATGCTAGGGAGTGAGAGATTCGGCCCCACCAACGCACGCAGCGTTGCGCGCTGCGCATCCCAGGCGGGGCACACCTGCAGTGTGTGCCCGGCCGTATCCTCCGCCGCGCCACAGTTTGGGCACGACGGAGACTGCTCCCGACCAATACGGTGCAGGTACTGCCCAAAACAGCCGTGGCCGGACAGCACCTGCACCAAACGAAACGACATGAAGCCGGACTTGCGCTCGAGCCAGCGAATTATTGCTGGCCCGAGCGCATCAAGGGTCCACCGACCCCACGGGGCCACTTGCAGTGACTCCGCCCAGCGCTGGACCATTTCTTCGTGCGCCTCTCGGCGCACACGCGACAGGTCCTCCAGGTAGAAGTGCTCCCCGGAGGCCTTCTTTAGAGCCTGCCACTGATAGGCCCTCGCCAGTGCCTGAGCCTCAAACTCCCATGGCGGTGTCCCAGCGAGTGCACACGCCGCATCAAAACCAACGGTACGGTATGCCCTGCACACTCGCTGGGCGATAGCTCGCTGAGGGCGCCGCAAGAACCTTTTGTTTTCCCGAATGTGGAGGGAGTCGGCCCAGATGGGCGAGCCGTAAAGGGCCATACTGCGCAAAATGCCGGCGTAAAGTCGCCGGCATTTGGCCCTAGGACCCCCCACATTGGGGAGAAGCCACGACAACGCATTTACCCCAACCAAAAAAAAAGGCTAACGGGTTGATACAGGAGAAAAATTTCATCGCCTACGATAACTTGCGGTTAGCTCCGTTAGAAGAGCAGCACGCGCGATACGTGAAGGTCATGGGTTTGATTCCCGCATATGCTTTTAACTCAAAAACAAAGTACTGTAATTCGCGCAAAAAATTAATTCACAAAGAAGCGCCTAAAAAACACTGTCAATTTTTTAGTCTGATTTGTTTCAAACTCCAATTGCTTACTCGTTGATAAGTTTTAATGAAGCTGTTTTAATAGTCTTTGTTTTTTTAATCGCTTATTTTGTTTTTGTTAATAGGGAAAAGTAGCCGGGGTACCTGAACTGGATGGTACGGTACTCTTCAGGCATTTTTCACAATGATTTTCTCCACACTCTATTAGATCTAACAATGTTACTTTTTTCTTTTCGGTGGTGTCAGTTTTCCTGCCGTCTCGCCTGATTTCGAGAGGGAAGGTAGAATAAGTGCACTTGTATGTTGCGCAAATGAAATTACGTGCTTTTGTGTTAAGTTTAGTACCTAGTAAGACAAGAAGTATTCATAATCTTTCATATCTTTTTCTCTAAATCACGACTGCTTTTATTATTTTGTTGAGACAGCTGACTTTTATTCACAACTAGCTGTGCCCGCGACTTCGTTCGCGTGGACTACATCCTTTTATGGGTTTACCCCTATCTCCCCTAATATTTGAAACAAAAATTAGTCTATATTTTAATCCAAGTTTCGAGTTACATTTGTGCAAAATTTCATATCTCTAACCTAAAAAATAAACATTTTCCCATATAAACCTTCAAAGGTGGTATTTAGTATCCCCATCCCCCCCCCCCCTTATTTTCTAACAAAAAGTAGCCTATGTTCGTTCTTGAGGTTCAACATATACCTATACCAAATTTCATCAAAATCGGTTGAGAGTTTTAAGCGGGAAAGCGTAACGGGCGTCTACTCGTAATATTATAAATGCGAAAGTAACCTGTCTAGGTTACTTTCGCATTTATAATATTAGTAGGGATGTAATAAATAATTTTATGTATTTGGCATTGCAGACATTCGTACTTTGTAATATTCTATTGTATGAACATCTAACCGTCTAAGATCGAAGTTAATCGCAACGTTTCTACACAAACTTACTAAGATAATATTTTCTTCATACATAAACTTTACGATCCCAACGAGATTTCTGAAATGTCAATTTTCTAACTTCACTTTATCACCGCTAGTGGCCGTGGGTGTGGTCTCCGGAGACAAAAGGGAAAAACAAGACTTTCCTCTTTCACTGCGAGACGAATTTTTAGGTACACTAACATATCTAAGAATGGGTATTTTTTTAACTATTTTTTTATTCCAACTCAAGTTAACTGCTAAGCTAGCCAAGCGGGGTGAACGGCAACCACGCAACTTTTGTCTAACGCCCGATTCCAATCTTTGACCAACGATCCGTTCTACAGTTACGGATAGTAAAAAAAATTACGAGGCGTAAGCTAAAAACGACTGACGAACGACTAATGACAGCTGATATGGAAAGTAAATTTGAAATTAGAATGAATGACTCGTAGAACAACGGATTGTCATTTTTCCAAGCAGGGGGTTCCACCAGAATACCAGCGCTGCTGCGGCGTTAAACATGTCGTAGCGGGGGAACCCAAATCGGCCTCTTTCTTCTACCGTTCTATTTTCTTTTTTTTTTTTTTTTGCACTTCAATGTTGACCTCATCCCACCTGATGTTAAGTGGTAATGAGGTCCTAGCTTAAGGGCGAAAAGTACAGCAGCACAATCAAACTATTACTGGACTTGTCACCCTTACCTTGAAGGCTTGACCCCTGCTACCCACACCAAGGGGGGGGGCTTGGGGGGTCCCAAGGAGCTCTGGAAACGTTACTCACACGCGGGAACACAACAACACCGAAGTGTTATTTGGCTGCGGTCTTCTGTAAGGTGGAGGTATTTCACCAGTCGGGCTACTCCAGTTCGAGCGATAAACCGCTATGCCCTACCTGTCTTAACATATATTTTTGACATATTACGAATCGTAAAATATTGGAACCGGGCATTATAGATTTTTAAAGTGCTTCACGCCGCACTAGCGAACTTTAAATATTTGAAAGAAACAAAAAACACTTTAATTTTCTTTATACTTTCATTTTTTCACTCGTGATTTCTCTAGAATGGAATTTACTTATCTAATTGTTTAAAAGGAGTGTGAAGGTATTGAACCAATTCCTAATATGAAGTTTATTATGAAAAGGATTAATACCGAAAAGACCAAAGATTTCGTTCATGAGTGAATAAAAAATAAAGTACTGTACACGATGAACTGAACTTCAAAATAACTTTATAGTAGTTTATCTTAGACAAGGACTTCTCTTTCAAAGAAATGAGTCAAAAAATCACGATCCCTAGTTGACATAGTTTTAGTTAGAAAGAAAATACCTGCCTTAATTACTTACTTAATTAAAAACTAAAGAAAATAAACCACACCAAACCTACTAGACTAATTGATGTCTAAGAAATCTTAGCATCATTATAAATGAAATTAATTATCTTTCTGCAAAGGTTGGTCACAAATTGCTCTTATATAAATGAGAAACTGATAGCTTGGTTATTATCTCGAACGAAATTTCATTAACTGCTTATTATAATAGGTTGCAATATGGCGTAGCTTTTGCAACACGGCGAATATTTTTTTATATACCATAGTGATTTTAATTTTTTTTTAAATATAGCAAAGCATACTGTGCTATGATATGGGCTCTAACTATTATTTGACTGGTCCATCTATTAAAGGTCGCTTAGCTAAATATTCAGAGTCATTCTGAAGGATCACATTTGAAATGAGGTGATCCAACAGAGAACCAATGTCATCGACAGAGTCCATATTATTAACCAGCTTATGTCAGCGAAGGATAGGGTGGCCCGCCCTACTGCATCCTCCTCTTCCTTTGCGCCCTCACCACGATGCGATTCGCTCTGTACGCGGTAGCGCACCACTGCCAAGTCTCGAAGGACTGCCGGCAACGATACACCGAGGTCCACCATATCCTTCGCGATTCGCGCCCAGTGCGGTAGCGTGTTACTATCGAGTCGCGGATGACAGAGAGACCGGCAGCGATACACCGAGGTCCTCCTCTTCTGACGCGATCAACCTCCACCGTTGGACTTACCACAGAGAGCCACCTGCTCTCCGTGTTCGCAGATAGATTACCGTTGATTTGCGTCAAATCTTTCCAAATGACGTTTTAACGAAAAACGAAGTTAACTTTTTGATTAACGGTGCCCATCTTATTGAAGCTTGTATTATGGTTGGTTATTATGACAACGCATAGACTACTCAAATACGTTTATAAACATCCATGACTCGAGTACAAATGCCTATGTTCATTACACAAATATTTACCCCTAAAGGAATTCCAACCCTTGGTCTTTGGCGGTGACTTACCAAGTTTTTGACAATTTATCAACGGGGAAAGGGTGCTTTCTGTTTTATTAAAACAACCCTCCAATATCATTCTTGGTAAATTCGTTTTGTTGAAAATACAACAGAAATCCGATTTCGCCTCATGGAATTTCATCAGAGTAACGAAAATCGATAAATCTTTTTTTTAACATAGGTAAAGGGCAATTTACTTATAGTACGTTGCTGCTAATATTATATTTTGTATTGTTTTGCTAGATTCCACAAATTATAAATCGTTACAAATTATTTATAGTCAACATCATTTACATTGAATAAATTTACTCAATACTCAATATTTTTATTGCAACTTTAGTGTTTACTATTTAGTCGTTCGTTTGTGTGTCATACATGTCCCTCAAGCAAATGCATGCAAAAAAGCTATCCCTTTACAATTAGTGCGTTCAACCGTACATTACAGTAATTAGTTGCAATTTGAATTACCGCATCCGCATATGCCATAGACTTAAGACGGTACAAAGTGCAAAGTATAGTTCTGCCGTACTAACGAAGAGTGCATTAAGTCACGTTTCTAGGCAAATTGACTTAAGACCATATGTAATTACAGATAAGGTCTTAAGTCAACCTGCCCAAAAACACGACTTACTGCACTCTTCGTTAGTACGGCAGAGTTATACTCAATACTCAATACAGTTTGACATGTTTTTCACTTGTCTCGCACCCGTCCGCCCCCATGTTTCACCCTCATACCGTAAATGGACCTGTTCCCTCCTTTAAATATTATATGGTCCCGTTTGGTCTTTATTAATAAATAAGGAACACTACGGACAGAAAAAGCAAATATACACTATTCTTCTACTTATAGTCCAAAATCTTTTGAAGATAAAAGCATTTCAATTAATGTTTCCTTACAACAAAGAAAAGTTTTTGGCACAATAAATCATATTAGTAGTTTATCTGTTTTTAATTTAAATATCGTCAAAAGCCGGACTCTACAGTTTGCAACCCTCGTATGTCATTCACATAAGATCTAAAATCAAACTGAAAGTTTTTACTTTGGTGTGTTGTGTTTTGTACCAAAACGATTCAATTTATGAGTAAAATCACAAGAGAAGTACGGATGCTTCAAAAATGTTGGAAATATATTCACCCTGCGATAAAGGGCGAAAGAATAGGGGGCGAAAGGACAATTATAAGCAAAGATGTAACAAATACGGGGCGAACGGGTGCGAAACCTTTTCACTGCACGTTTTCGTGTACGAGTCCTAAGCGTTCGTTTTGAAAGGGTCGGGTCGGTTGTTCGTTAGCGGCTAACTGTCGTAGTTCAGAGAACATAACTCATTTCAGTTCACAATGCTTTGTTAAATATACAACTAGTTGCGTTGCTTTGATCCTTCATTTGCTAATTTCGTTTGCACCATATGTAGGGTCGGCTCTCCTAACATATATCAACTAATATTACTATATGTACTTAAGAGTAATAGGTCTATAAACAGAGTAGGGTTTAATAACAAAACGGAATATATGTAAGTAAGAAGTTTAAGGGAAACTTGTATACGAACCATTGCAGGACAAAGGGCCAATGATTGCTGAATAGAAACACATCCTTAACGTTAATGTTAAATGGTTTTATTATTTTTATAGTACTATACGCCGTACTAGCGAACTTTAAATATTAGAAACAGAAAAATTTTATCTCCCCCTGCGGTGTGGTAAGAGCAGCACGCGCGATACGTGAAGGTCGTGGGTTCAATTCCCGCACCGCAGGGGGAGATAAAATTTTTCTGTTTCTAATATTTAATGTTAAATGGTGTTATTTATAAGTGTTACTGATGTAATCTGTGAATAAAAAGATTTAACTATTGACTTTAATCGAAATATATACTTCAAAGATCTCACAATAAGAGTTTTTTGAGGTAGATGGCTCCGAAAAATCAAGTCCAATAGCACTCAACGCAACCAGCTCAAGAACTGCGATTAAACGTTCAAAAGCTTACCCTTAAACGGCCAGGAAATATCAAGGTTTTTCATTGGTATTTGCCCTTAATTCCAAAGCATAAGGTTCAATTTGAAGTGGGATCTATTTTCCCATTATCCGATTAAGGGTCGATACGTTTTCTATTTTCTATACTAGTGATTCCGCGTTGAGGACTCTTATCCCTTCGCCAGGTCATTAATTGCTCAAAATGTCTGTAAAATATTTGCTGTAAAATCTTATTTGTCGTCTAGAGGAGTTTTGAACACTTCAGAATTATACTAACGACAAGTTAAACGTTTGTAACCGCTGCTGGGTTTGAAGTTTAAGACTAAATTTGTTCAGTGGTTCTACCTATTTAGTAGCGATATGAAGGTATAAGATAGACAGGTTAACGACTTTGTAGGGTTCAGTTATCAAATGGCGCCCTCCGCTGTCTGCCTGATATGCCATATTAATAAAAAGTGAAATTGTAAACCTAATAGCAATACACATGTTCAATCACTTTACCTCTTTTGTTTTTTAACCGACTTCAAAAAAAAGGAGGTTTTTCTCAATTCGAACGTATCTATCTATATCTTTTTGAGGACATATAAAAGCTTAGGATTAAAGTGAACGATGCTGCTGGAACCTTGTGTATTTTTTACATACGTCATGACGTTTACACAAAATAAACTCTTACAAAACAATGAACCCTTAATAATTTATTTTAATGAGACTATGACATCACTTTTAATAACTTAAAAAACAATGATATAAATCCTCCTACTAAAATATTCATATGAAAACTGTAATTTTAAGAGAGGTGGGGCATAGCGATTTTACGCTCGAACTGGAGCAGCCCGACTGGTGAAATATCTCCACCTTACAGAAGACCGCAGCCAAATAACAATCACTTCTGTGTTGTTGTGTTCCTGCGTGTGAGTCAGGTTTCCAGAGCTCCGGGGGGGTGCTACATTAGTAGCAGGGGTCAAGCCTTCAAGGTAAGGGCGACAAGTCCAGCAATAAATTTATTATACTGTACTTGTCGCCCTTAAGCTAGGACCTCATTACCACTTAACATCAGGTGGGATGAGGTCAATCTTGAAGTGCAATATAAAAAATAAAAAAAAATATTGTTAGTTACCGTTTATAACGTATAAAAGCATAGAACGAGTTTAATTGTAATAGTGTCATACTCCATTATAGTAATTAAAAACGATTTTCTCAAGCATTAATTAAAGACGAAAACAGTTTTATTGAAACAGTATCTGTTGGACTTTTAGACTAAGAGAAAATGTGCTTCAATGTTGAAAATAAATACATATACAACCACAATATGAAAAGTAGGAAACTTGAAAGTTAGGTACCTATCTATACCTACTATAAACGTGAAAGTCTGTATGTAAAGATTGATATTTGGTTATGAATAAAAGTTCTGATTGGAATGAGATGAAACTTAGTAGCTAGACGGATAAAATACAAGAATAATTCATTTACAATTGTTTATACCGGAATATTGCGACTAAAATTGTTGGTAACTACCATTATAGATATGCTCTTTAAAACAAGCCTAAAACCTGAAATTTGTAATGAACTAAATTAAAACTTCAAAAATCCTAACGCAGGATAGTTTTGGAAATGAGGTAGACAAACCTATTTTTGTAGGGTGACTGTAATATATCATGTTTGTTGGGACTAGCCTACAGGGTTTGAACTAAATATTCATAGGAAGAGAACGAATATCTTGATATGATAAAGGGCTAAGGCTTGACAGGTCGGGGCTTTAATCTAGGAGTCTTTCTATGGTTCCCGAGAAAATAATAGTACAATTGGGAAAATGACTCGATAATAAAACAATCATACTATTGAATCTGTCAGTTAGAATTTAAAATGTTTTGAAAATGTACTTTTTGTTTCAATGTATAATTAAAAATGGATGAAGATAGAGTTGAAATACAGGGGGAGTCTTTACGTCGCTATTTTAAAGTGTAGATAAAGAGACGTTGCGTTAAATTTTAAAGTAGTAAATTTACCAAAGACTTGTTGGCTATCTGGAAAGTAATAGTGCTATATGTTCTGCCCAATATGGTTTTCGCGTTGGAAAGTCCACTTCTGATGCCGTACATGATCTAACAGACTATATTGCTACTCACCTTGATTGTGGTGATAAAATACTAGGCTTGTTCTTAGATTTGGCAAAGGCATTTGACACGGTTTCTGTCCCAATACTAATTAAAAAAATGGAAAGCATGGGTATAAGGGGTGTGCAATTGAGGCTCTTCGAGAGTTATCTGTCTGAGAGAACACAGCGTGTTAGAGTAGATGATTTAATTAGTGATGAGTGCACTATCAGTTATGGAGTTCCGCAAGGCAGTGTGCTTGGGCCGACTCTCTTTCTTATATACATTAACGAACTGGGAGGACTTAAGCTAACCAATGGTAAAATAATAATCTTCGCTGATGACACTGTCCTCTTATTTAAAGCTAAAACGTGGGAAGAGGTGTATGAGCATGCTCAAACTGGACTAAACATGACTTTAAATGCTGACAAAACCAAATATATGGAATTTACCCTGAAAAGGAACGTTGCTTCGTTACCCTCTGCCACTCTAATTTCGCACTCGTGTATTAATCCAGGTGATAATACCTGCGCATGTGCGCAACTTGAGCGGTGTGAAAATATAAAGTATCTAGGCGTGTGTATTGACAGTAATCTTAGATTCCAAGAACATATAAACACCCTAAATGGTAGGCTTCGTAAAATGATATATATATTCAAGACACTGAGGCACATTGCGGAAGAGACTGTACTAAAATCCGTATATTATTGTTACGAGCTTCGGGTTCGTGACAATAAAAACAGCCGATAAAAATTACCAAAAGTCACACTTTAATTGAACGCCACTAATTACAACCTTAAAACGCACTAATTAAAACAATAATAGCTTCCAAGTCGCACTTCAAAATCGCTTTCGAAGTAATCACTTGTATCGCTAATTCAATACTGTCCCGGTTGCGGTGAATCCCGTCCTTTTATATTGCCGCGGCCGTTCCCGAACCTTCCAACGCAGAAACATCCGGAACATTCGCGCGCAGTGCGGCCTTGAACGGCCGTACGCTCGGTCAAGGTCATTGTTCTAGTAAATTCTGGCGTACGCGTCTCGACTCTCTATAGTCCCGCCTTTCCACACTAGATGGCGCTGGTTACTAAGAACGTTAATCGTGGCGCGTAACACTGCCCCCTCCTAAGACATGCTCGTCCCGAGCATTTTCGGCTCCATAATAACGCGCCAATCTCTCCGCATGGACAATCTTAGGAGTGCCTCTTGCATCTTTCTGTTTCCGGTAGGTTACGTCATTGTCCCCAGTCCCAATCCGGTACGGTCCCTCCCATCTAGACTGAAGCCCAGGAGATCTCCCTCTGCTGTGGACTGGATTGCGCAACCTCATCTGTGGACCCTCGTCGAACACTCTACTGTTCACTTTGCGGTCACAAGGGGTTTTCATCCTTCCAGACATTTTCTGGCCCGATTGTCTGACGTGCTTACAAACGTCATTTATTTTGTACCGCCAGTTATTCGCATAATCGATTATACTGCCTGGAGCATCAGGTGGTATTCTGATGATCAGGTCTGCAGGTAGCCATAGTTCTCTTTCTGCAGTTCGCTTAGGGCAACTGGATCGAAGGTGGCCCCTTTCCCCACAGCCGTAGCATCTAGGGCGGTATCCTTTATTGCAGTGCCGAACTGTAGCCGCTACAACCTCCTTGACGCGATGGGATCGATGATCCTGTCGCGCAGCTTCCACTTCCAGGGCATGGGCCAAGGCATCCTTTAGCGTCTCGTGGTGCCCGAGCCTCACAGCAGCCCTAACTTCAATATCGCGGATGCCGTCGATGAACGCCTGCACCAGGTTCCCATCAATAAGCGCTGGTACGGACTGGTAAGCTTTACGCACCAGCTTCTCCACTTCAAGGGCCCACTGCTGCAAGTTTTCGCTGCTGCGTTGCACGCGGTCCTTAAGCTGTGCGCGAAACACGTGTTCCAAGTGAGCGTCGCCATATCGAGCCTCCAATGCCTCAAGTAGCTGCTCGTAAGTCACTTCCTTACCGAGAGCTTCCAAGACAGATAAGGCCTGGTCACGAAGGCCTAGGGTGAGGGCAGTCATGGCCTGGTTTTTATTCCAGCCGTTCGCTTTCATAACTGCCTCAAACTGGATTTTGTAGGCCGACCAGGAAGAAGTTCCGTCGAACGGTGGCACTTTGAATCCACGTAGCGAAGGTGTTGTAGCTACGGGAGCTGCGATTGCTTCTCCAAATTTAAGGCAATCCAGCTTTTTCTTTACGTCCTCTACCACGTCGTCAACCCGATTCTTCACTTGGTCGATCCTGATTTCAGCTTTCGACAGGCGGTTGTCGTGTTGAGCAACCTTGTCCTTCACCTCCTTCATGTCTTTCCCGAAAGAGGCATGAAGGTCCTTCAAAAGAAGCATCTGCTCTTCCTGGCGGCGAGCCTGTTCCTCCTTGTCCTGCTGCCTCTGGTCTTCCAACCGACGAGCCTGTTCCTCCTGGCGGCGAGCCTGTTCCTCCTTGTCCCGCTGAAGCTGTTCTTCCAATCGACGAGCCTGTTCCTCCTGGCGGCGAGCCTGTTCCTCCTGGCGGCGAGCCTGTTCCTCCTTGTCCCGCTTAAGCTGTTCTTCCAACCGACGAGCCTGTTCCTCCTGTCGGCGAGACTGCTCCTGCAGCATCATCATCAGAGCAGCAAGGTCTGGTGCTGCCGATGCTGCTGGTGTTGCTGTGGACGGGCCGGCCTCCGTGGTTAATAACTGGCTCTCCGATTCCTGCGGCAAAGCTCCACCAAAACGTCTCTGGTCCGTCTCTTGTTGGCGTTGACTCCGGGTACGGATACCCTCCGTGTCGTCCTTAGGTAAAATCGGCATAATTTAAATCCCACTTCTGACACCAATTGTTACGAGCTTCGGGTTCGTGACAATAAAAACAGCCGATAAAAATTACCAAAAGTCACACTTTATTTGAACGCCACTAATTACAACCTTAAAACGCACTAATTAAAACAATAATCGCTTCCAAGTCGCACTTCAAAATCGCTTTCGAAGTAATCACTTGTATCGCTAATTCAATACTGTCCCGGTTGCGGTGAATCCCGTCCTTTTATATTGCCGCGGCCGTTCCCGAACCTTCCAACGCAGAAACATCCGGAACATTCGCGCGCAGTGCGGCCTTGAACGGCCGTACGCTCGGTCAAGGTCATTGTTCTAGTAAATTCTGGCGTACGCGTCTCGACTCTCTATAGTCCCGCCTTTCCACACTAGATGGCGCTGGTTACTAAGAACGTTAATCGTGGCGCGTAACATTATGCTCTTGTACAGTCACTGATTGCATACTGCATCACTTCTTGGGGTGGCGCCCAAAAAACGAATCTCATAGACCTAGAGAGAACCCAGAGAGCTATTCTTAAGGTCTCTTCCTTTCGTCCTTATAGATTTCCCACCTTTTCATTGTATACTCAGGCTAAAGTTTTGACAGTTCGCCAACTATTTGTGCTGTCCGTAATACTAAAACAGCACAAACTACTAACTTATAACCCGTCCGAGACTCTTATTCGTAGGCGCCAAGTCCCAGTAATCAACACACACAGATTCTCCACAAGATTTTCTCGCAAGTTCTTTTGCTATCTTGGTGGCTTCCTCTACAATAAAATTAATAAAGTATTAAATATTCACCCATTAACTAAATTGGAATGTAAAAATAAGATATTCAACTGGTTGCTTACTCTTAACTATGCTAAGACTGAAAAACTATTGACTAACTATAGACTGTAAGAACCAACCGAACTTAATACGAAATAAATGTCCAATCCATGGAAATAATTGCTTTGGTCTGTTTCTCTTTTTTTCTTTTTATCTTTTTAATGTAAATGTATAACGAAATAATAAATGTTCAATTTCAAATAGGTTTAATTAATATATTATATCATATTTTTTCTTTTTTCTTCTATTATGATTTTAATTTATTTTTTGTCTTCATTTTTATAATTTTTATTTTTTCTACTAATTATAAGAAAACAATATGAGTTAGATTAAATTGTATTACCTACCTACTTAACTAATAACCTAATTTTTTTGAAAACCGTATGTACTTAGTTTGTGTTTCTACAAAATAGTTTATAAGTCCTCTTTTTTATTTTTTATTTTTTTATTTCCTCTCTGTAATTTAAGAAGGGTACCTATATAACATGCCTAAACTGTCTTTTGGCTTGTAAAATGTTGCATGATGGTGTTCGGGGAGGCCTGATGACCTGAAATACAAACTTTCAAGTTTAGATTAGGCATCAGTCTCCCACAATAACCATTTTGTATGTACAATTTTTATGGTCTAAATAATGTATAATGTTTATTGTGGAGAGAAAAATAAACAATTATTATTATTATTATTATAATATGATAAAAAAATATGTGTCTTACATATTTTGGTAAATTGACTCTTGGACCAAATATATTTTTTACATATTGCTACATTTAAGTAATTTTTAGCTATTGCTCGGGGAATTGCTTTTTATTCCGTTGCTTCAGAAAAATATTTAAGGTTTCCGGTGAAAATTAAACTATATTTTTGATTGTTCACTGCTTTAGCCTGAACGTTTTAAAGAATAAATTTTAACGTGGGAGGTGTCAATTTTGTTTCTTGTCATAGCGCGAGAAGAACATTAATAAATTTCAAAATTGTGGACGCCATAATGAGAAGCTCCAATTTTTTTTAACAAACTAATTGAGGATATCATGTTTTATGTTTTAAGACATTTCTTTCTCAAAAGATTACAATAATCACTTGTAGAGAAAATACAGTTTTATATTATATAAGCGAAAAAAAATCATGATAAAATGGTTAGTAACCTGTATTTTAATATATTATTAACTTGCAATTTGAATTTCGCCAAATAATAAAACGTGTTACCAAAATCAATACCAGCTGTTAACTAAGCAATACTTTTTATGAGATCATTTGTTTGAGTCATTCAAATGAAATTAGAAGTAGTATTAAATAACTAAAACAAGTCTAAAATATCTAAATTGAAATTATTTTAAAATCTGACTTGGCGCTCGATTGTGAAAGTTGCTTTATTCCACATTAAAATTTATGAAGGCTGAACTTTCTATTCTTTTAGTTTTTAGTTTCAGAATTTATTATTGCAATTAAATTTTTTAACTTCTTTTCTAATAATATCAAAAATTCAGTCAATTTTGTCCCATTGCGGGGCACAAGTAACTTGGCAAATTATTAACAAAGAGACTTGTAAAAACAACATACATACTCACAAGTTCTCTCTTAAAGTTAATGATAGTATTCTCGAAAAAGATGCTGAAATAGCAAACGCTTTTGAATCTTTCTTTTCAAATATCCCTGTCACAACGACGAATGGCTTATCCTTAAATCCGTGCCTTACTGAGTCCCTGCTCAAATCGCACGTGGATGAGTGCACAACTCCCTTCAACTTTGATTATGTTAATTATAAAACTATTTTGAAAGCTTTTAAGGAGCTTAATATGAAAAAAACTGAGGATTTGTGGGGTCTTTCAGTAGAAGTATTGAAAATATCATACATGCTGTTGCTCCTCAACTGGCTTTTATATTTAATAAATGTATCGATGATGGTCAGTTTCCAAATTTACTGAAAGTTAGTAAAATAATACCTTTATTTAAAAGCGGCGATAAAAGTGACCCATCGAATTTTATACCCATATAAATTTTACCCGCATTTAGTAAAATTTTTGAAAAAAATATGTTTAATCAGACGCTTTGTCATTTCTCAGTTAACAGGTTATTTCATGATAATCAATATGGATTTACTAAGGGAAAATCTACAACTGATGCGGGAGTGGCTCTCATCAAGCATGTGTTTGATGCATGGGATAAAAAGCAGGATGTCGTAGGTGTATTTTGTGATTTATCAAAAGCGTTTGATTGTGTAGATCATCAAACATTGAAATTGAAGCTGCGGCATTATGGTGTTTTGAAAAAATCACTTAGTCTTATTCAATCCTATCTGTCTGACCGTACTCAAAAAGTTAGCGTAAATAAATAAATAAATAAATAAATGCGCCAGACAATCACACCAATCACCTGGTCTCAAACTAAGGTTTTCCCTTGTACTATGAGTACCAGACGACGGATACTAACTGGGGGCGTCATCCCAGCACACCCAGACTCAAGTCAATTTAGAAAAGTTCGTTTTCCAAATTGACCCGACCGGGAATCGAACCCGGGACCTTTCGCGCTTTGGCCGCCTACCTTAGCCACTGCACCACCGAGGTCGTCAAATGGATCAAACTCTTCTGGCGCTCCTCTGTTCATGGGAGTGCCCCAGGGCTCGATATTGGGACCATTACTATTTTTAATTTATATCAATGACCTGCCCTTTTATACAAAAGACTTATGTGAGATAGTATTATTTGCTGATGATACATCTCTTATTTTTAAAACTAATAGACAGAGTGACAATGTTGATAAGATTAATGATGCCCTGAAACAAATACTTCATTGGTTTACATCCAATAATCTTTTACTAAATGCCAAGAAAACAAAATGTGTTAAGTTTTCAATGCCTAACGTAAAGCAGGTCAATACTATAATAAAAATGAATAATGAACATATCGAAGTTATTAACTCGACAGTATTTCTTGGCATAACTTTAGACTCAAAATTACAGTGGTCTCCCCACATATCTAACCTGGCTGGAAGACTGAGTTCGGCTGCTTATGCGGTCAGAAAGATAAGGTACCTAACAGATATGGAAACAGCAAGATTGTTTATTTTAGCTATTTTCACAGCGTCATGTCTTACGGTCTGCTATTATGGGGATCTGCGGCCGATATTCAAACTATATTTGTTTTACAAAAGAAGGCCATCCGAGCCATGTACAAGCTAGGACCACGTGACTCGCTGAGAGAATTGTTTAAGGAAATTAACATCTTAACAGTCGCATCTCAATACATTCTCGACTGTTTAATGCATGTATACAAAAACTTGCATACATTTCCTAAAAAATCAGACAATCATAGCATTAACACCAGAAATAAAAATAAGCTTGCTGTTCCTAAGCGTAGACTACATAAAATAGGTAATTCATTTGTTGCTTTAAGCATAATTTTTTTTAATAAACTCCCTCAAGTTATTGTTGAGTTACCTTTGTACAAATTTAAGACATTTGTCAAACGTTGTCTTTTGAAAAAAGGCTACTACAAAGTAGAAGAGTATTTGAATGACAGGAACGTGTGGATCAGTGACTAGTGTGCTCGCCTGTACCTACGTGTTTTATATTATTTTACAAATATATATGTAACGCATTTTCTCAATCAATGTCAGTATTGGGCCACGATGACGCATGTAAGTCCTACAGTTAATTTAATTTATTTTACAAATAGATACTTTTGTTTTAATATTATTTTTTTCAATAATTGATTTTTAATTTTTATTTTACAATTGACAAACTAACTGTGTGTCTTAGTGCAAAATTAGTAATAAGCTTAGCTTACATTTGTAAAAAAAACTACTGAGTTTCTTGACGGTATCTTCTCTTTAGTTATAGGTTCCGAACCGGAGGTAGCTGCGTGGTGGAAGATGGCGTATTCTACCCATATCATAGTTGAAATGAGCCTTGTCAAGTCAAAGTCAAAGTCAAAGTCAATATTTTTTTATTCATATAGATTACATTAGTAATACTTATGAATAGTCTCTATATAAAGCAAATGAAGCAAGTGATGCACCACGTGCATTGTTGAAGGGGTACGTGGCAAGTTACTAACCTTACTGTCAAATGTTATCACGCCGCCAAATGCCCAATGCTTAGCGACTAATATCAACATATCAACCTAGATCAATATCTTAATGTGCCTTCTGAAGTAGGGACATAAATGTCCTAAAATTGAGTCCAAATGCTCACCCATTCATTACTTAAACATCTTGACTTTCGAAATCGTTTCCAAACCATTGTTGCTTGTGCGATAGCGACAAAGGTTCGAAAGCAATATGCTACCACCCCAACTGCTAATAATGTAACTACTTAGACAAGACTGTATTGAAACTCAGAACCTGTTTGTATAATAATTTTAATACAGTTTAGTATAGTTTATACAAACCAGGTTCTAAAAGACACCCTTACGATAATGTTTTAAGAGCTCAAATGTTAAAATTTTTGTCCATGTGCCTAAGCACATATTTTATCTGCTTCTGCTGTTTTAAACAAAGAATGAATACCCCATTCATCCTTCACTCTGATTCGGTAATTTCAGAAGGCAGGAACAGGAATGATGACTGGCAAGTCAAAAGGATACTTTTACGTATCTTATGGTTTATTTAAACTATATGTAGGTATAATAGCAACATGTGGCGTCAAAATCGACTTTTAAATAGTTTTGGAGCACTTTAAAATCGCATTACAAATAAATGCGCCAGTCAACTACACCAATCACCTGGTCTCAAACTAAGGTTTCCCTTGTACTATGAGCACCAGACGACGGATAATAACTGGGGGCGTCATCCCAGCACAACCAGAACCAAGCCAATTTAGAAAAGTTAGTTTTCCATATTGACCTAACCGGGAATCGAACCCAGGATTGCGCTTTGGCCGCCTGCCATAGCCATTGTGCCACTGAGGTCGTGATATCTTAGAAATATTTGTGAACGACGTGTCAATGTCCCAATTATTGTCCACACTGATTTAAGCCAACCATACGGCCAAATGTTGGTTTTACTACACAATACTTTTTTCTAGTGCTCAAGTGTTTATATGTAAAGTCTCTTCCATGGCTCAAACAATCGGATGGGATAACAGATTGACGCAATAGATGTCAGGCAAAGGACCAAATACTTTAAGGAATACACGCTTTTCCAGCAACATTCACTTTTCACTTTCAACTCGATATGATCATTACTTTTATACAAAGCCCTATCAAAAATGTTCCATTTGCCACCTCTGGGTTACATTACAACGCGCAATATTAAAATTGCTTGCGCGTTAGATATTAAAAGTTACAGACGAAAATAACGCAAAGTAGAATCGAAAGATTCCATTCAACGGAGTAATATGAGTGTAATAGGATTTTATTGAAATCTGAAGTTTGCACTTCTGCGAATATGATATCGATTGCGTTTTATTGGAAAAAGTGGAGTTTGAATAGAATTTACATCTGCATATAACATGTTAAGAATGTACCTTATCTAACTCGCTCCTTGTTACTCTGCTTTTCTATATTCTTAACTAGCTGATGCCCGCGACTTCGCCCATATTATTTCGAGTCAAATGTATCCTGTATGTAAAGCTACTATGTTATCTCTCTACTTACCATTCCATAACATATGTACGTGGAGTTATTTTTGCAAGAAATAGTTACAAACATACATGGATGTATCCATACATTCATACACCCATACATTTAGACAAACTTTCGCACATATATACTAGTGACGCGCCGCGACTTCACACACGTACTATTCCCGTTTTTTCCAGATTTTCCACTGATTCTTAGCTACTATAGGTTGCAGCATGATGTTATATAGCCTAAAGCGTTCCTCGATAAATGAACTAACCATCACATACATATTTTTTCAATACGAACCAGCCGTTCCTGAGATTACCGCGTTCAAACCAACATAACTTTATTACACTAGAAGTACAATCCCTACTAATATTATAAATGCGAAAGTAACTCTGTCTGTCTGTCTGTCTGTTACGCTTTCCTGCTTAAACCACTCCACCGATTTTGATGAAATTTGGTATAGGTATACGTTGAATCTCAAGAACGGACATAGGCTACTTTTTTTTAGAAAATAAGGGGGGATGGGGGTAATAACACCTTTGAAAGTTTGTATGGAAAAATGTTTATTTTTGAAGTTACAGATATGAAATTTGGCACAAATATAGCTCAAAACTTGGATTAAAATATAGACTACTTTTTGTTTCAAATATTAGGGGAGAAAGGGGTAAAACCGACCATGAAATGAGGTAGTCCACGCGAACGAAGTCGCGGGCACAGCTAGTGTTACATATCTTAAATCGTCCACTCATTTATTCTCAGATTCCATTTGTCGACACAAAGGTTCACCAGAACCTTTGTAAGTGTTTTGAGAGCAAAGTACCAACTTTACTCTCGTCACGATGTCTCGTAATGGCCGGATATTACTCATTTCCTCATACAAAACGTTTCCCAATTTCATAAATCGCCCGCAAAAAGTTCCGGATTTTCAGCTGTTGTATTCGCTGCTTCATAATAAAAAAATGACTAAAGGTAAATTTGTAGTTCGTATTAACTACTAATGGCCGGATCAATATTTTACGATTCGTAATATGTCAAAAATGAGTATCCGTTTTTCTACGAGTCGTCAATTTTAATTTCAATTTTGTCTTTCCATATCAGCTATCATCAGTCGTCCGGCGTCGGTCGTTTTTATCTTACGCCTGGTATAATTTATTACTATCCCCTGTTACCGCACCCATCTACAAACTATCTGCATGACCCAGGGGTTGACTGGTAGAGAATGCCCCTAGCATTAAGTCCACCTGTTGTACTTATTTGTGCAATAAAGTTTTTAAATAAATAAAAAAAAATTACTATAGTAACAAGAACGGATTGTTTTTCAAATATTGGAACCCGGCATGAAAATGGTGTTGCGTTTTGACCCGTTAATTTGTTTTAAATGTATAAAATAACTTTGTAAATAAACCTTTGTAGTGGAATACTTTTTTTACTTAAGTCACATTTTTATTGAGCCCAGTCATTTATCTTAGATTTGCTTTGCAATAAATTATTAGGCACATGTTGGAGTACAAAGCATCTTTGTTCGGCAAATAGAAAAAGTATTTTCGCCCATACACCAAAGCGAGCAGTATGAGTTTGTGCAGAAGTGTGGATATTCAATGTTTGCCGAAAAAAATGATGGCAAAGCCGCAAATAAACACAAAAAATAGGGCTCTTTCAGCCGCACAAGAGAAAATCAGAGAGTACCTACATCATACAATTTGTTGACATAAGCAAAATAATTGAACGAGACTGGAAAGTTTGTTTATTTGGCAGCGAAACGTTTAAGACTGCACGTATTAAGAAAAGTTCCAAACTTTGTTATCAATAGTTGACTTTCAAAACAATTTGTTTTCTTGAATGTTTGAGTTTGTTTAGCACAATATGTTTGCGTTGTATCTTTTAAGACCTCCTATATAAATTTTAAACTAAACAAACATATTCATCGTTTATATTTAATTCAAATTAGACTATGATGAAATAACTAGCTGTATCGCGGGGCATCGTTCGCGTTATTTAAATATTAAATATTGGACAACATCACATACGTAGGTACATTGCTCTGATTCTGTGGTAAGTAGCTAGAGCAGCAATCAGAGATGGCGCGACGTCAAAGTCCGGCACGCTTGCCTCAACTAGGACATATACTTAATATGTTCTCGCAATGTGGGATTTGAATTTCCCGTTCTTCTCTTTATCAAGGCAGAAATATCTACTATCTACCGCACCGTCACTCTCTGTGAGGAAGACAAAGTGGTGTGCGGGGCTAACACCGACTTTTTAGTCACTTTAGGAGTTTCGTTTTTCGTTTCCCCCCCCCCCCCCCCCCACTTCCCATCGTGACAAGGTATCGTTTCCGCATATTCCACCAGGGGGATTCCCTTCGTTAACTTAGCGTGAGTGATTTTCATTTAACTGAGCTAACTACGCGTTAATAAATAAATAAACACTGATAATGAGTTATTTCTGCTTCCTTTTGTTTTTTTTTACTCTCTTAACAAAAATGTATGTCGTAATCGGGTAAAAAGTTAATATTTCGCAACCACTACGCAACTGGATCTCTAAATCAACTACGATACGATGCTCGATGGTCAATTGAAGCAATTAATGAAATACCTTTTATAAAACACTTGAAAATTAACAGGATTGAATTTTCCGACTTTCAAGTGTCTGATGAATTTAATATTTTAGTAGTAAATTTTCAAGTTACCAACTTTCTTTTGGGCCAGGACACGGTGTATAATTTAATTGAATTTCGTATTCAAGATGATATTCCAGTTGCCTTACCAAAGAGATAGGTTAAGAATTTTCTTAATTAGCGCACTTTGATGAGAAGGTAAAATGGCCATTCATTCTTACTCTTTTCAATATTGCTGCCCTATAGTTTTTTATTTGTTTCAACCTTATTTGAATAAAATTAAACTCCAAAAGCGTGTCTTGGAATTAAATATTTTCTTTGATGTTAGATTATTTCGAAATACCGAAACATTTTTACATGATAAAGCTTTCGTAAAATTCAAATGTCGTTGCGATTACTCAAAGTTAAACTTTCCCTACATTAGTAATTCAGAGCCTAAGTTTGCCAAATTAATCTGCGGTTAAGTTTCTAGTAACTACCAAGGAGTTTGTGGAGTTCTGTTTACTAAATAAATAAATACTACCAACCAACCAACCAACTAGATGGACCGATCAAATAAAAGAAATGTCGTCGTCCAAATTGTATACGGTTGTGAGAGACGCATTAGATAGAAACCGGAGAAGGCAGATCATCCGTTCCAGATGCAACCAACATGCTGACGACGATCCTCAGATATGAGGGACCGAGCACTGAGAGAGAAATAAATAAATACTGGGAAACATCACGTGCATTGCTCTGATTCTGTGATAAGTAGCTTAAGCACCTGTGTTACAGAAATCAGAAACGACAGTACCACAACACCCATACCCGAGGCAATATGGAAAAGTTCGTTTTCCATTTCAATCAATCAATCAAATCAGTCAAACAAGTCATCAGATTTTGAGATGTTTCGCTTTTGCTGTAGTAGGGTTTCAGCTGTATCTTATCAACCGATGAAGTCAGTATAAATCTACAGCAGTGAGTCAGAGCTGGATTTTAGGATACAAATTTATAATTGGGCGGTGCATTGTATGCATGATCATTTGGTATAATTCGATACAAAAACATACGGGGTGAAAAGTATGTTAATATCCTAAGTAAATACTAAGGAATATAATTTTATTACATAAATTTTTTTTTAATGCCTACATGATCAAACGTTCTTGCATTTTGTTAAACATACAAATAACCTATAATATTTGTTTTTGTAATTAAAATTAAACAGTAGTAACATAGCAATTTTTTATTGCTGTTCTCACCATTATAAACTACACGGGTACAATGTAAGACGGGTAAATACTTTAACGGTTGTAAGTATTGTAAGTAACCACTGATTATAAGAATGGTTAACACGAGGAATAAAGGCAATGGAGTTGAAGTTCCCTTCTAGTTCTTTTCGAATTGTCCGCTCGCTGTATGTACCTATAAGTTATCAACGAAGATTGGAGTGTAGAGTGTATGTGTGTGGGTTATCTATGGATAGGTCTTTAAAATTTATATTGAGGTACTGCATACTTTGCGCAAGATATGCTGCCAAAGTGGAACAATGTTGCCCCCCCCCCCCCCTCTAACTTTTAAAATGAGAGAAATGAAAAAAATAAAAAATATATATGATGTAAATTTTCATGCAAACTACCAGCGGAAATTGGTTCGAACGAAATTTAGTAAGTAGTTTTTTTTAATATGTCATAAATCGTAAACCGCAATTTACCTTACCAATAACTTTTATATTATGTTACTTGCTGCTATGGAACCCTTCATGGCCGAGGCCGACTCGCACTTGGCCGGTTTTTATAGTGTTATACGCCGCACTGGCGAACTTTAAATTAAAAAAAAAGAAGTATTATATATGTTTATATAAATAATATTCATATTCAGCAGAGGGCACTTACCGGAGGCTAAGAGGTCAATACAACAGAAAAATTAATCGTCAACAATAACTTGCGGCAAGCCCAGTTAGAAGAGCAGCACGCGCGATACGTGAAGGCCGTGGGATCGGGCCTCACACCGCAAGGGGAGACGAACATTGTCTCTGTCTTTAAAATAACTAAATCGCATAGCAATTATTTATTTCCTAGCAGCCCTGCAGTGACCGTCCCAGACATGTACCGTAACACACAAACAAAATAACGATTTTAAAATACTCCGAAAATATTTAAGTAATAGTGTGTGAAATTGTGACATCACAGTGTGCTATCTTCATAGTAAATCTATTAAAGAATCGTGTATTGACACGTATTTAAAAGGTCAGTTGACTAGCCAACATAATTATTAAAAAAAAAATTCTAATTGGTGCAACTAACAGTTTCACAATTAGAATTTCTTAAAAAGTAATAATACATTTACAAATAGATAATTGTGAACTGCTAAACACATATTTACACTGAGAGATATGATTTTTGTTGAGAGTGTATAACTAATATAAAAAAAAATAAGTTTAGTATTTTCGACTAGTATATTTTGACCTGAGAGCGTGCTTTATATGGTGTTGACTTCACATACCTACAGTTCAACAATTGATTTTTTTTAAATATGAACACTGCTTGTAAATATGTCTAGACTACTGAAATGTTCATTAAAAGTGTCAGTCAGACGAGTCAACGGCGAGCGTTTCCCAGCATTAGTTCGAGTTCTCGGTGTAAAAAATAATTATCGTTTACGGCATGCTCGACTGTGTGGTCTGGTAACATATCGCTTCTATTGAATTTTTGTGAAGATTTAACATGCCGTATTATGACGAATGCTCCGAAAATAAATACTCGTATCACAATGGTAAAGTGAGAGTGTCGGCGGGACGGCAGAAATATATTTTGTTTTTTCCCTTTATCCTTGGGGAAAATTGGTTCCAATACATTTCGTATTCTCATGGCAACACATCATATCGCATACGTTTATTGCGTATATTTTCTGTCAAGCTGACATGCTTTTTTCCAAAATGCCAAGTAATGAACTAGGTACTGAGAGACTGCGCCCAGTATCGGGACGGCACGGTAAAGAATTTTTAGGGGACTGTTATAAACCTTATGTTTTGTCTCTAAGGTTGAGATTTCCAATGTAATGTAGATAGATATATTTTATTACACAAAACATTTCCTCGACGACCTCCGAGGCCGAGAGGCGAGCGTGCCGGACTTTGGCGTCGCGCCATCTCTGAGGTTCCGGGTTCGATCTCCGATCGGGTCAACATGGAAAACCAACTTTCATGTATTTTCCAGGGTCTGGGTGTAGTAAGACCGTCGTTACATTCGGTAATAATGTAAAATAAACTAAAGACCTACACCTTTCATAGCTCATAAGTGTAATTACTATCTACTCTTTATCATTCTTTATAATAATATTAAATGGCCGCCAAATTACGACCACCACTCGTAGGTTCAATTGCCTTGAGGACTAACTGACCTCAATAAAATAGTTATAAACTTGTTTCCAGGTCAGGGGCCGACCTCCTGTGACACAAAATTATAAACCCTAGAAGTACTATATGAACTTGTACAATACTGCAAACGGGTACTGCAAATAGCTTAATGGGTCAAAACATTTTGTAAAACGAAAAACGACGATGTGCAAGATTTAAAAAAAAACTTAAGATTTTCGTGATCATTTATAAAGCTATATGTTTGGGTTAATTACAAATTACTCTATTTAATTTAACATCCACGAACATTGTTAATAGTTTATACGAACTACTTACCGTCGTTTCGGTTAGGGTCTGTCAGTTCCCCCCTGCTGGGTTCCGCATCTTGTAGCGATGGGCGGCTCAGTAACCTTGTGTTCTGGTGCGTTGAGGCTGGTCTTGCCACCCAGCCTCCGATACCGCACAGGGTGAAGCTAAGACGGATCTAGTGCTAGACCGCTGAGTGCAGGTGGCTCTCTGCGGCACGCCCGCAAGGGCGGAGATGAATCGCGGAGGAAGAGGGGGATGCGATATTGCGTTGGACGGCCTCCCTAACCTCCGCGGCCGGTGGGTCTCGGGACTCCATCTGGCTCTCAGAAGGAGAGCTGGAGTGTGCGTCTCGGGTGTCCGCAGTTGCCGTAGGCAGCGAAGCAGATCCGTTGCTGGGACCGGATACGCCAGGCGTGGTGTAAACCTCGCGTCCATTACCTCGGTCCCGATGGGGTGGGGCGTGTCAGGTGGCCTGGCACGTTCCACCCGCACGCTGAAGGGAGCTTGTGTAGAGTCCGCAAAGAATCCCGACTCCCCCAGAACTGCGCAGCGTTAGCCACCGAGGCGGTTTTATTAGTCGGTGCGAGTCCGACACACCACTCTCTGTGCCCCGCAGAGAATGACGGTACAGTAGGCATTCCCCCTGGAGAAAAATAAAGGTCTGGCAGCTCGGAACTACGTTTGGTGTAACCTAACCGAAACGTCGTTCAATAAGTAGCGCGTTTTATGTATAAAATGGAACGCGAAAGTCCTGAATTGTTAACGTCATTATTTATTTATTAACTTTGCCCCCAGCGGCGGTGGTGGTGGCTTTCTTCGTGTGCTGGGCGCCGTTCCACGTCCAGCGGCTGTTCTTCATCTACGGCGAGGAGTTGCCTCAGTTCCACGTCATTAACGAGCACCTGTTCAACGTGGCCGGTGCCTTGTACTACGTGTCCGCTACGGTGAACCCTATCCTTTACAACGTGATGAGTGGGAGGTAAAGACTTATTGTAATGGAAGTATAAGTTTTGTGAAAGAGTAAGAAACATAGTTACTACATCCATACATTTCTACAAACATTCGCGTTTAAAATACGAGTATTAGTAGGATTTCATTTTACTATTTTCACGTTGTTGTCGAAGTTGGAAAACTATAGGTATACCTAATTCAACCTCGGTGGCGCAGTGGTTAAGGTAGGCGGCGAAATCGCGAAAGGTCTCGGGTTCGATTCCCGGTCAGAAACGAACTTTTCTAAATTGACTTGGGTCTGGGTGTGCTGGGATGACAACCCCAGTTAGAATCCGTCGTCTGGTGCACATAGTAAAAGGGAAAACCTTAGTTTGAGACCAGGTGATTAGTGTGATTATCAGGCGCATTTATTTATTTATAATTGAAATATTTTTATCGCACGCGTTCTATCCCGGTGAAATTTCACAGATTTTTGTCTTACAAACCTTCTCCTGACAATACGAATATAACAGAAAAGAATTGTCCCGTTTGATGCAGTTGCTCGAAACCTATACATACATTACAGTAATACATTTTCGTTTATCTAAATTACTAAATTATTTTTGTAAACATTTTGAAGTATAATACGTAGATATTTATTAAATAAAAACAGTTCAAAAAAATAATCTAAGTCCTTTTTTTGCTTCTTTGTTTTAGTCTGTCATCGAAAAAATATACTCAGATTATATTTCTGCAACTTTTGATAAAAAGTTTATTCGCCTAAACGTTTCATGTGTGTTCTTAAGCCAATGATAAATGACTCATAAGACGCTGAACAATAAATCTTAAGCCTGATGCTCTGCCATATGAAGGGTTAACAATTCTTCACAGCTGATAGCCGCTCTTCAATTCATTACAATCGCAAGACTTAACAATGGAAGGTACGTGCCGCCTTTTGTTGGAACGCCCTTCGAAGTTTATTTCTTGTCACGCAGTGATTAATGTTCCCGAAATTATAATTAGTTCTAGGTCTTAGTAGATAGGTAATATATACCTAGTTGTGGTTCATGACTAATTATAACGAGGGTACGCTTGCACACAGTTTAGGCAGGGCCGGCCTTAGGGGAGGCCTGGGTGGTTGTCACCTCTTTCTGCAAAATCGTTATCTCGCAGAAAGAGGCCACGGAGAGGGAACGGGAAAGTGACGCTCTAGCTACAGCTTGCAGAAAATGCAGGAGGCTGCGTGCAAGGCGGTACTTAGTTTGCTACTTTACACCTCCTGGTGGAGATCAGCCGGTCGTGGATGTGGGGACACCCCGGCCGGCCTTGCTCGATTCTCCGCAACAGAGCGGGAATGACTTCGCACGCTCGGCCTTTCCTATCGGTCCCCCGATTCCGCCTGACACCGTGGCTGTTATGGTGGATACCGTTTTCCCATGACGCTAACCAAAGGCGATTTGAGTGTGGGGGAGTAGAAGAGTTTAGTTCGTTTAGTCTACGCCCACTCTGGGCGAGGGAATCTCACACATGCCGCTCCTGTCCCCAAAGCAGCGGTACGGTGCGAAAATGCATTTTCTTCCGCTTAAAAAAAAGGTGCGGTAGAGCCCCACCAGAGCCCCAGATAGAAAAAGGCCCTGGGAACTACTCTCACAGGGAGGCCAGACCAAAATCTTGGATCTGCCACTTGAGAGGCGTGACAGAACTTTAAGGATGCTAAAACTAACTCCGAATCGTATGTAATAAGCAAAATGAGGTTATGACCTCATTATTTATTGCGATATATATTGATTGCGTTAGTAGACTAAGGATATATTATACTAATGACAATCACTATATTAATGGCTAGCGGTCCGCCGCTGCTTCACACGCGTTTATCTGATTTCACTGATTATTCGCTGCTTGGTTGCAACGTAATGTATTTATATCCGATGTATAGATATGTGGGATAGCGGATGTATCCGAACGTTGTGCATGAGCGATGCCTGTACGTATGAATATCCGAATGGTGAGAATGTCAGTTAGATTTGAACGACGAACGACGATGTGCAAGGCGGGTGTGTGGTAAATTAATTTTATTTGGTAAATATATTTGGCTTATTCCTATTTGCTTCTTTCATTTCCCATTCCACTACAAATTTGGGGGCTCGTCCGGGATGGGAATGAAAAAGCATTCAAAATTCTAAATTTTCAAATTTTTACGAGGAACGACGGTCGCCATTACGACGACGAAAAGAAAA
Organism: Glyphodes pyloalis; assembly: GCA_037074685.1. NCBI lineage: Eukaryota > Metazoa > Arthropoda > Insecta > Lepidoptera > Crambidae > Glyphodes > Glyphodes pyloalis. The sequence continues at coordinate 560,911 of JAYKKO010000051.1, forward strand.
ATTTTAAAGACGTAAGACTTTTTCACGAAATGACGATTGTGATGTTGATGGAGAAGTTAAGACGATTGTGAAGAAAATTGAGACGATTGTGAGGAAGATAAAAACGAATAAGAAAGGGAACTAAAAATGACGAATATATTCCAGCTACCAGAGTTTAGCGGGCGGGATAAATCGTATCCTGTATCCCATTGGCTGGAAGACGTTGAGGATCAGGCGGAATATTTCGAATGGTGTTCACGAGAAATACTGCTTAGAGCTAGGCGCTCTCTAACGGGAATAGCGGCGTTATGGTTGCGGGGAGAAGATAGACACGAGAGTTGGGATGAGTTTAAGAGTGCTATTTACGACGAATTCACTGAGGAGGAGCATTACAAAGAGAAGATTCAGGAAATGGCAGAAATGTATTTGGACGCTATGACGTACAAAGAGTGTACGCAAATTGGGTGTAACATCACCAGGCGAGCAGAAGTTGTGAATAAAAGGCATAATGAGGAGAAGAAAGTGCATTGTGATTACGATGAGCATCAGGTAAAAAATGACGAACACACAATAGAGGGCGCTACTATACTAGAAGATAGAATGAGGTTGAAAGAAGAATTTATGGTGGAAATTGACAATATGCCTACTGACACATATTGCCATTACAACGAAAATGTTGTTATTGATGTCAACAAAAACTTGGAACGTTCATTAGATTTTCAGAAATGTACTGAGATTGAGGAAATAAGTTCGAGAAAAGATGAAGTGGAACAGGAGGTTGAGACAGTGATGCAAGAAATAACATCATGCTCGTTAAAGGACGCACGAGAAAAAGCAGAAAACCTTTTAGACTCTACATTTGGCCTCCTGAATCTCACGAAACAAAATACCTGTGAAGAAGATCATAGCAGTGACCAACAAGTTAAAGAAAATGAAGTTGTGGCAATATCGTTAGTATTGCTCCAAGAATGTTTTAAGTACAAGTACTACGACGAAAATTTATTAAAATGAACAATGGTTTTTATGTTAAAGGCGTAAAAGAAATCAAAAGAAATAATTTGAATATAGAAATAAAGGATGTAAATAAAATGGATTATAAGAAGAGGAAAAAGAGGAGTTTTACGATTTGTTTTTATTTTTCTATGAAGTTTTTGTTAATGGTTATTTAAGATGTGAAGAACGAAGGAATTAAATTTTTATTTTTTGTGAGGAAGTTACATATTTAGTTTGAAGTTTTTATCCTTGTAATTATGATGTTCAGTTGTACGATGTTATATTAAGTTGTGTTTGTTTTGGTGCTGTATATATTATAAGATGTAGATTGTTTTGTTTTTTATGATGTTTACAATTGTGTTTACTTTGAGTTAAAGACGTATACGAGTTTACGAATGTAGGATGTGTTTGATGATGCATGTCTGAGGACAGACATGACTGCAGGATGGCCGAGTGTGGGATAGCGGATGTATCCGAACGTTGTGCATGAGCGATGCCTGTACGTATGAATATCCGAATGGTGAGAATGTCAGTTAGATTTGAACGACGAACGACGATGTGCAAGACGGGTGTGTGGTAAATTAATTTTATTTGGTAAATATATTTGGCTTATTCCTATTTGCTTCTTTCATTTCCCATTCCACTACACATATATATGCCATATATAACCATAAAAACCTTCCTCGATTAATGAACTATCAAACACAACAATATTTTTTTAATTCAAACAAGTGATTTCTGATTTTATTACTTTTTATAGTACTAAACGCCGTACTAGCGAACTTTAAATATTAGAAACAGAAAATTTTTATTTCCCCTTGCGGTGCAGGAATCGAACCCACGACCTTCACGTAACGTTCGATTCCTGCACCGCAAGGGGAGATAAAAATTTTCTGTTTCTAATATTTAAAGTGGTTTCTGAGATTAGCGCATTCAATTAAATTCTTCAGCTTTATAATAATACTATAGTATAAATAAAAGAACCTGGAATATAAGTATTTCTCTACCTGCACAAACATACATACATTTGTTTATTTTCCTCTAGTTTCACAATGTTAAGTTTAGAAGCTCAGAACTAGTAAGGAACTCAGGTGTTTTTTTCGAGAGTTTGACTTATTACGATTTTTTTACCAAGACATCCGGTTCAGTTTGTCAGTTCAGAAAACTAAACTTTTTAAAATATATATTATATCCAGTCGAAAGCAGACTGGATATACTAGATGGTACCTATCCGTCGTCTTCAGAGATTTGGTCCCTAATAATCATCAGTTCATTAGGGATTTTCTAGTGCAAACTCAAAACTTAATCTCAAATATTTCTTTATTCAAGTAGGTTATATAATATAACACTTTTGAATCGTCATTGAATACAATGCAAAGTGATTCTACTTCGGGTTCGGAACCTATATCTACCGAGAAGACACCGGTAAGAAACTCAGCAGATCAGTTACAGTAGCAGTATCTAACCTATTGCTATGTGTAGCTCACTTTGGACCAATCATATAGTTTTGTTTTGATGAGTGATGAAACAATTAAGTATTCAAGTAAGTATTTACTTTCGTGAGGTAAGCTGGAGCAGACCAGTCCCCAAAGGTAGCACCTGTTTAATAACAGTGATTTTTTTAGTACCAGTTCTATCGATATTAACGATAGTAAAATCGAAGTATATAATGGAAAAAGACAATCAACATTATGGAAAAGTAATGGGACAAATATTGTTCAGAGTTTCAAAAGTCAATGTTTTTAAGTACATATTCTAATTTTATTATCTACTAGTCAGACCAAATGCCCTTTTAAAAGCCAGACACAATTGATTTCCTATTTGATCTAGTTTTCTAGGTCTACGACCATAAAGTATAACCTATATCATTATTTAGCCGCTCTTTCGTACGGATAAAATCTAATATCAAAACAAATGTCGACCTTGACTTGATGTTGCCTTACTTAAAAAAGAAAGAAAAATTCGAAGACAAATATAAATAAAATAATCTAGTGATAGGAAGTATCGCGTTTGTTTTATGGTTTCCGCTACTTTCTTTTTCTTCCTTTCTTAGTGTATATTATAACTAGCTTGTGCCCAAATCTCTACTTGCTTAGAATTCGGTCATTCACAAAAAACACAATCGTTAATATCTTTTACGGCCTATTTTAACTTATTGCTCCGTTGCCAGACATACATCTTGTTTATTAGATATATACGAATCGCTGCAAGAAGATCGGAATAAGGGCCTATAAATAAAATACCACATAATCCATCTCTTTGCCAAAACATTATGTTTGCTAAAATAATAAACGTATATTTTCCTGTAACCTGAACATTTTGTGACTGCCTATTTAATGTGAGATAACATAAATGAGTTTTTCTTATTCGGGGTCATTAGTTTAACAGCTTTAGGTGTCTAAATGTTTTATTTACAGTTCGGTTTATATATTTACTAGTGGTCCCGGCGAATTTAGCCTTAGAGGATTTTCCCGCTTTTCTGTTGAAATTTTTCCTGAATTTTCTTTCCAACGAATGCAAAACCGCGGAAATAGGTTCGTGTGTTCTGGAGTTATAGCGGCAGGAAGGAAAACCCTTATTTTTATATAGTAGATTTGTTGGAATTTTGTTTGATATCTAAAAAGGGTTTTCTGGAAAGGGCACAAGCCGATTAGATAAACATTACAACTTGATTAGACGTTGATTAGAGGAATTTAAAAAGAATTTTGCGTGGATTTATTTCCCATTTGTTGAAATAATGTTAGAGAATTTTATAAAAATATTAAATAAGATGATAGCAAATGACAAATCGTGCTTGAGCCAGCCTATTAATTACCATAATTCTAAAACTTAATTTGAGAACAATCACTATATTTCTGTAAACATACACTCGACTTAGCGGGGGCACCGCCGTGCCCCCCGATACAGGAAGGTTATTTTAGATTGAAGAAGGGCGTCATAAAATCTGTCCCCGTGTGTTTCATTAAAATTATCGTGAATACCGTTTTTGCGATACTTTTATACCGCGAAATAAGAAAATCTCGAGCTATCTTGGATAATCTTGGTTATAAACAAAAAAGTATCAAAATTGAAGCAGTAACTTGAAAATTGGATTTAAAAGCTTACCAGAAAAACAGATATTTTTCACAAATTTCCCGTTTCGCTGTAGGCAGTCCCTCTTAATTACACAGAGGATTAAGACCAACGCCTCCAATCCCCGTCGGCAACACAAGTCTTCTTTAACAATTTTACCAAAAGTTGATTCAACAATAAAAGGATGTCCCCAGCTTCAATTTTTTCTTTTGAGGCACAATCTATACTAATGTTAGGTATAAAGAGGAAAAATTTGTTTGTTTGTTTGTTTGTTTGTAATGAATAGGCTCCGAAACTACTGGACCGATTTCAAAAATTCTTTCACCATTAGAAGGCTACATTTACCCTGAGTAACAGAGGCTATATTTATTGCTGGAAATAATTAAGTCCTCGTGTACGAAGGCGTGGGCGGTAGCTAGTATGATAAGAGAGGTAGGGCATAGCGATTTATCGCTTGAACTGGAGCAGCCCGACTGGTGAAATACCTTCACCTTACAGAAGACCGCAGCCAAATAAGAATCACTCCGGTGTTGTTGTGTTCCTGCGTGTGAGTAAGGTTTCCAGAGCTTCTGGGGGGTGCTTTAATAGTAGCAGAGGTCACGCCCTCAGGGTAAGGGCTACAAGTCCAGTAACATATTTATTATGCTGTACTTGTCACCCTTAAGCTAGAACCTCATTACCACTTAACATCAGGTGGAATGAGGTCAATCTTGAAGTGTAATATAAAAAAATATATGAAACCAGTCAAATGAGAGTCATAGTCACAGTTCTGTAACCTATTAACCTCTTCTTGCAGTTATTTCTGACTTTGTTTTCTCTAATACAAACATCATCCTTGCCGTATGCAAATAAATGAGTTTTAATAATAAAACAAATAACTTTTTGGTGTCTTTGCAAAACCAGCTTTAAGTAGCATTTCAAGTTTGTATGTCGCTGAGGTGTGTTCGATTCCCTATTCGATGACAATCTAAACTTCACTAATACAGTAGAACTCCAATTATCCGAATTAATGGGGACCGGGACCCATTCGGATAATCAAATATTCGGATAATCGGATTTTTTTTTAAAAATTGCCATTGGAGAGAATAATAGCTACGTTTTGATATTGCACTATTTTTTTATTGAATTAAATGAAAGAAACATGAACTTTAGAAATAAAAATCATTGTTTTTTAAACATCTCCGTTAATGTAAGCTGTTTTGCGGCTTCGCGGGGGGAAGAATAATAGCGCACTTAAACTTTTTTTGGACATTTTTTTGTGATTCGGATAATCGGCGATTCGGATAGTCGGAGTTCGGATAATTGGAGTTCTACTGTAGTATAAAGCTGGAATAATTTGTTAGTTTCAACGCGCTTGTACGAATTGAGAGATTATTTTTGTATTGGATGGATAGTATATTCTTCGAGAAAGGTGTTATAGTGTAGAATATTATGCAGCAACCAATAGGAACGAAGACAGTGTATAAAATCTGGAATAAACGAGCGCGAAAGTACGCGTGAGAAGCCGCTGCAAGCCGCTAGTTTCTTATACAACAAATGACTACATCCTTGTATCCTATAGGCATAGTAACTAGATTATCGAACATAATCAACCCAACCCAAAGTTTACTTCCGACAAGCGGCGATGAGTCCAATCTATGACCCTGACCAGTTAAAAGCTTACTACGGGTCAGCAACTCAGCATACTGAAGGTTACCACAAAAAGATACGTGTATGTGAATTAAAGTACCAAGAAGTAGTTTACACAATAGGAATGAGGACTTGACAAAAAAATATTTAGTGTATGTATCTATCAGTCGATTTTCAAAGTATAATTAAAGCGTATCATTTCCTTTAGAAAGTAAATATTACCTAATTGATGATGATATGCACATCAACGTTCTGTCTGGTGGGGGGGGGGGCGGTTTACGTCACTTTTTAGTAAAAACTGTACGAAGAAATGAAGATTTAAATGTATCCTAGTATTTTTTTGTTTACGTGTTCAATGAAAAAATGTGTGTCTCATATTTTTTGGCAAGAAAAGTGATCAAACATAAATTTTTAGTCACCCGCCCTATTCCTAGCTACTTAAAGACCAACTCGGCGCGTAAGTTACGAAATTTATCATGTACCAGCGAACCGCCCCTTTTTTTAATTATTATTTCTACAACCAACGAAATTTCAATTTTATCATAAAATGGATTGTCCAATCTTTGCTTTTTATTTACTAATTTTCTTTGTATGTACTGATTATGCCTAATTATTATTCGACACACAACTAATTAAAATGTCAATTTTAATACTTCTAAGCAGTACCACATTACAATTTTATTGGGCTCTCTACAAATAAATTATTTATGATTCCAAACTCATAAATTATTTCCTATTTCACATCATTTGCAGGAATAATTGTATTTAACCAAAAACAAACACGATTCAAGGCTTTTGTTGATCAAAAATATTTGGGTAGATTTAATAATGAACTTTTGTAATTAGATAGAAGCTAGCTAGCCTCAGGCTACTGAAATTCGTGACAGAATAATAAATTTCATATTTATAAATTACTGTGGATAGCTAACACAACAACCCTTAAACGTGATCCGAAAATAAATAAGTAGCATGGGTTCACTTTACGTAAATTGGCTACTTGACAGTGTTAACAATAAAATATGAAAAGTGTTAGATATGTTAGCTTATTAATTAAGTAAGAATTTTACATTTTTATTTTTTAATTAAAAGCATAGTTAGTATTTTATTTTTGCAAAATAAATTTCACTTTTTTTGTCTGTGGAACATTAGAAACGAAACGGAAACCACCATTGCAACTAGGAAATGACAGCTGTCGGCGAAAATTATTTATTTTATTGTGGCGAAACAATGATTATTTTACCGATTAAATTGAATTATTGTGTCTCTAACCGTATTAAGAATTTATTCAAACATTTTTCGTTCATCTAAATTAAGTGGTTCCTATGCGTATCGGTTCGAGGTCTAAAACATTGACGTCATAATTGCAACAGTGACATGACTTGGCGTTTTTGCGCGCTTTTTAAATGTGTGACACAAAATCTTATTTTTCTCTGGTTATTTACAATTTTTCCAGATAAATCGAATTGCTTGGGATATGAAATAAACGGCCGCACGTTTTACAATACTTTTTCAAAAACTGTCAAGTAGCCAATTATGAACTAAGAGTTGAAGATGTTTATTCGGTGTACGGCATTGAAAACATCTGATTTGTTATGAAAACTTTGTAGTTAATTTCACAATTAAATTTGGTGATTCTAATATAAAATATCAAATTTCGGTAATAAATTAACTAGTGCGCTAGTATAAATTGTTTTACTTCTTGAATGCTACCTACTTTCCTAAACCACATGACTCGACTAAACTTTTCTTAGCCTCATAACGTGACGTCAAAACATGCTAGAGTTTTCGTTGGAAATTTCGAATAATTTTTTTTTTTATTTTTTTTTTACTTGACAATCAAATAAAGTTTAAAAAATCAAATTTGTAGAAATGTTTCTTTAAGAGATCAATTTGAGACCCTATTAATAAGATAAGACGGTGATAAAAAATTGATAGTCTATAGTTTTCATTGCCTTAAAAATTATGTTTGATCATTTGTGGATCAATTCCCATTTTAACTCACAGCTAAGCTGGAAATCCTTCTACATATAATTATAATTAAAAAATATAAAATTTGTACTTTGCATTTATCTCAATATAAACAATTTTTTTTTAAGTTGCAGTCACTGAAGCTGTGTATAATTTGTTTGCAAAAAGTTTTTCGTAGCCGTAATAATATAGGTGAACTAATCAGTTCAAGAGAGGTAGGACAAAGCGATTTGTCACTCGAACTGGAGCAGCCCGACTGGTAAAATACCTCCACCTTACAAAACATCGCAGCCAAATAACAATCACTTCTGTGTTGTTCTGTTCCTGCGTGTGAGTAAGGTTTCCAGAGCTCCTGGGGGGGGGGGGGGTGCTACATTAGTAGCAGGGGTCAGCCTTCAAGGTAAGGGCGGCAAGTCCAGTAACAGATTTATTTTGCTGTACTTGTCACCCTTAAGCTAGGCCAAAACGAAGAGGCCGGATCCTAAGCTGAAGACGAGGAAACTGACTCCCCCGAAAACTGCTGCCGTTATCGTGACACTCACGGCCGAAGCGGAGCAGAAGGGGGAGACGTATGAGTCGGTGCTTCGTCGGGCTCGAAGCGGAATAAACTTGGAGGAGCTCGGGGTGACATCAGTCCGCACCCGCCCGACTCAAACCGGGGCCCGACTCATTGAGTTCCCCGGTGCTGAGTCCGTGAAAAAGGCTGACATCTTCGCTGAAAAGATGAGACTCGCAGTGAGTGAAGACGTGGCCAAAATTGTAAGGCCGGTGAAATGTGTGGGCTTGCTCATCTCGGACTTGGACGACTCTGTGTCCAAGTCCGAGGTGGTCGAAAAAGTGGCCACAATAGGGGGTTGCTCGACCGACCACGTAAAGGCGGGCGAAATCCGAACGGGTCGCATGGGAATGGGGGCGATCCGTTTGCAGTGTCCCGTGGCTGCAGCCAAAGCCGTGCTGGATGGAGGGCGCTTTCTGATCGGGTTCAGCTCCGCATCAGTTCGCGCCCTGGAGGAGCAGCCCCTCCGTTGTTTTAGGTGCTTTGGGGTCGGGCACACTCGTCCTCTCTGCCCTTCGGCCGTGGAGCGCATGGCACAATGCTTCCGCTGCGGGCAAACTGGTCACAAAGCCGCTGCCTGCAGCGAGAAGAAACTGCACTGCACGGTCTGTGCAGACGGTGGTCGGCCAGCAGGCCACGTCATGGGGGGAAGAAGCTGCAGGCCCCTCCCAAGGAAAGGAAAAGCGAAGGCTCAGGCCCGGCCAGTCGCTTTAGGGCAGAGTCCGATGTCGGCGGAGGAGGCTGAAATGCAAGAATAATAATGGCACAATTCAACCTCCTCCAAACAAATGCCAACCACTGCCGCGCAGCCCAGGACCTGTTGTCCCAAGCTGTGGCGGAGTGGTTGGTAGATATTGTCGTAGTAGCAGAGCCATATATGGTCCCCAATAGTTGGTTCGGGGACCAGACCGGAACCGTTGCCGTATTTAGACGTCCGTCGTCGACCTCTCCCCCTCTGTCCCTGGTGGAGAGGGGGTCACATTTTGTTGTGTGTCGGTGGGGTGACACAATAGTCATCGGGGTCTATTTTTCCCCAAGTCGTCCGCTTCCAGACTTCGAGGTGTTTCTGGGTCTCCTGCAGGGGGCTATCCAGCGGGCAGGTTCTGCGGGACAGCAAGTCCTCCTCTTGGGAGACCTCAATGCCAAAGCGGCGTCTTGGGGAAACGTTGTTGCCTCGTGCAACCGACGGGGGCAGCTGGTGGAGCTTTGGGCCGCTTCATCCAGTCTCTGCCTCCTAAACCGGGGCGCGGTCCAGACCTGTGTGCGGCAGCAGGGGGGGTCTGTGGTGGACCTCTCGTTTGCCACCCCTGCACTCGCCGCACGGGTCCGCAACTGGAGGGTGGACCAGGCCGAGACACTCTCGGACCATAAATTTATAAGGTTCGAGGTGGTCTTCGGTACCCCTCGCCAGGCTCCAACAACCTCGGCCTCGTCGCCTTTTCCCAGGTGGGCTCTGTCCCGCCTGGATAAGGCAGTTGCAAGGGAGGCGGCCTTTCTACAAGACTGGTTCTCGCCTCCCTTATCCGGTCCAGACGTGGATTCTTCAGCGGCTGTCCTGCGAAATTCCTTGACCGAGGTATGCGACTCTAGCATGCCTCGGTCACGTCGTCCACCTCCCCGACGCGCCTGCTTCTGGTGGTCGGAGGAGCTTGCCGATCTTCGTGCTGCTTGCGTGGCTTCACGGCGGGCCTACACCAGAAGCAGGCGCCGCGCTCGTCGGGATCTCGGAAATGAGGCCTCACTCTATGAAGCCTACATACAGGCGAAGAGGGTCCTCAAGGCTGCGATAGGGGCCGCTAAGGACTACTCTGCTCGCACGGAAATGTTAGAGGGTCTCGATCAAGATCCGTGGGGGAGACCGTACCGGGCCGCACGCAACAAGTTGCGCCCCATAGGTCCCCCACTCACAGAGACCCTCGAGCCGGGACTGCTCGACAGCGTTGTCCGGGCGTTGTTCCCGGACAGCAGTCCTGGCTTCGTCCCGCCGAGAATGAGCGCCCCATCAGAGCGGGAGCCCGCAACCGCTCCTTTCGAGGCCCCTCAAGTCTCTGAGGAGGAGTTCGGCACGGCGGCAATCTGTCTCCGTGCCAAGAAGACGGCCCCTGGACCGGACGGGGTCCCGGCGAAACTCGTCGCCCTCGGTGCTGTCCTTATGGAACAGAAGTTTAGGGAACTGTTCGACTCTTGCTTCCGGGTCGGCCAGTTCCCTAAGCCTTGGAAGGAAGGGCAGCTTTGCCTCCTCCAGAAAGTGGGCAGACCGGCGGACTCACCATCGGCGTACCGGCCCATAGTGCTTCTCGACGAAGTCGGGAAGCTGTTTGAGCGCATTGTGGCCGGGCGCCTGAAGGACCACCTTCGTTCCGTCGGTCCTGACCTCTCGAGTAGACAATACGGTTTTCGGGCAGGGCGGTCCACCATTGACGCCCTGTCCGATCTGAAGTCCCTGGTGTTGGAATGCAGAGAGAGGGGGGAGGGTGTGTTGGCTGTCTCGTTCGACATAGCCAACGCTTTTAATACCCTCCCCCACACTACAATTTTGGAGGCGCTCCACTATCACGGAGTGCCCTCCTATTTGACGGCCCTAATCAAGAGCTACTTTGCCGACAGGGGAATTGTTTGTGTCGGTGCCAGCGGCGTCCTTCGTCGTTTTAATGCGCGGTCCGGTGTTCCACAGGGGTCTGTTTTGGGGCCCCTCCTGTGGAACATCGGATATGACTGGCTTTTGCGCGGCTCCCTCCTCTCGGGCATGAATGTATTCTGCTATGCAGACGACACTCTTGTCACTGCCCGGGGGAGGGATTTTGGCGCCGCAGCTCGTCTGGCAGAGGCCGGTGGCAATTTGATTGCCAGACGTATTGCCCTCTTGGGGCTGAAGGTTGCGCTGAATAAGACCGAGGCCATATTTTTTCCGGGGCCTCGGCAACGACTCTTCAGTGGCGCTTATATTGTCGTCGGGGGCATCAGGGTAGCGGTTGGGGCCCAGATGAAATACCTGGGCCTCATATTGGACCATCGTTTGACTTTTGGGCCGCATTTCGCGGCTTTGTCTCCGCGCCTTCTCAAGACCGCGGAGTCCTTAGCATGGCTTCTCCCCAATGTGGGAGGTCCTAGGGCCAAATGCCGGCGACTTTACGCCGGCATTTTGAGAAGTATGGCCCTATACGGCTCGCCTATCTGGGCCGACTCTCTCCACATTGGGGAGAACAAAAGACTTTTGAGGCGCCCTCAACGAGCTATCGCCCAGCGAGTGTGCAGAGCATACCGCACAGTTGGTTTCGATGCGGCGTGCGCACTCGCTGGGACACCGCCATGGGAGGAAGAGGCCCAGGCATTGTCAAGAGCCTATCACTGGCAAGCCCTGAGAAAGGCCTCCGGGGAGCGCTTCTACCCGGAGGACCTGTTGCGTGTGCGCAGAGAAGCGCAGCAAGAAATGGTCCGGCGTTGGGCGGAGTCCCTGCGAGTGGCTCCGTGGGGTCGGTGGACCCTTGATGCGCTCGGGCCAGCAATAATTCGCTGGCTCGAGGGCAAAATGGGATTTCTTTCATTCCATTTGGTGCAGGTGCTGTCCGGCCACGGCTGTTTTGGGCAGTACCTGCACCGCATCGGGCGTGAGGGAACTCCGTCGTGCTCCAGTTGTGGCGCGGCGGAGGATTCGGCGGGGCACACATTGCTAGTGTGCCCCGCCTGGGATGCCCAGCGTGCAGCATTGCGCGCTCTGGTGGGGCCGAATCTCTCACTCCCCAGCATAGTCGAGGCTATGCTCGGGAGTGAGACGGCATGGGACGGGATGGCCTCCTTCTGCGAAGACGTCATGTCGCAGAAGGAGGCCGCAGAGCGGGAGCGGGAAGACGATCCATCCGCTCCCGCCTGCCGCCGAAGAAGGCGGCTTAGGGCGCGGCGCCAATTTGACCGCGCCCAGTTACCGTGTGGGGGCCGGCCGGCTGATGGTGTGAGGGCACCTCAGCTGGCATTGCACCGGTCTCCACTGTGAGGTGGGGGTGGTCCCGTTGGACCGGCCATCCCCAGTCTCCCCCCGAACACCGTGGGGGGAGCAGACGGAGCCGCTTAAGCGGCTTTTCCGCCGGCGGCGCTGTGGAAGTAAAGGCTGAGCCGATCTCCCATAGCGCCGCCACCAAGGCGATGAAGGTCCAACCGGGGGGTTTTAGTGGGTAGTCCTGCCCTTTTCAGGGCAGGGAGTCCCACACACGCCGTCACCCTCCCTCGGGGTGACGGTACGGTGCATCAACGCATTTCCCCCCGTCAAAAAAAAAAAAAAAAAAAAAGGACCTCATTACCACTTAACATCAGGTGGGATGAGGTCAATTTTGAAGTGCAATATAAAAAAAAAGACTTCAATCCGATTGATTAAGTACTTACTCACTTGTCGGATTGTAGTCTACTAATTGCGTATACCTCAATTTTCATCCAATCTCTTTCACTATTAGGGTGATTCTCCCAACCACAATTAACATCAGGCCAACTTCGTAACTGTATTAGTGTCTGTCCTTTCTGTCCGAGTACCCTCATGTAGCGACCTCCTACAAAATTACTAGTACAATGTATAAAGCTGTATACTCACGAAGCGGTTTTAGCACGTACCCGCCGCGTTTACATTGCATTGGTACAGTCAAAAGCACTTTGGTATTGGTACAACAAAGACTCTGCATAGCCATTATGTAGTGAGCATAAGATCTATCGAACAGCAAGAATTCCACGACATTTACTGACATTTTGGAAAGTATGTTTTTTTATGCTGAATGTGTACTAGATAGGTATTTAGATATATTCGAAATATGCGAACGACTCCGCGGTTAACATCTAATAATAAATAAATATAGGACAACATCACATACTATGGTTTGGTTCTATAGCAAGTAGCTAAAGCAATAGTTACAGAAATAAGAATATACAAAGAAAATAGTATGTTTTCCACATTTATCCGATCGGGTTCGAACACCGGACCTCAGAAATGGCGCCACGCAAAATTCCAGCCCGCTCACCTCTCGCCTATGAAACTTGACATAGCATAAATAAAAATCATAAAAAAATGAGTTATATTATTGCAACTCACACTTTGTCATTCCAAAAATAAATGCGTGGCCATTCTTATTCCGAACTCGTAAAACTGGAACTAAATAAGTGGCTCCACCACGGATATCCGCCTCTCAAAGGCTCTCTATTGTCTGTAACTAATTGAGTGTCTTAGAACTAATTAGCTTAAAACTATTCTTGCGAGGTCTTTGAAAGTGGCTGTCTCCGACTTCATAATAGTATACGAGTAGTTTAACTTAGTAATCTTTACGACACTCCACTGATATTAAGTGTTTATTTGCGACATAAAAAACACAAGCCAGAGACGTTTGCCGAAAATTTCTTTTTTTCACTTTGCATTGTATTCAATGACGATTCAAAAGTGTTCTTTATACAACCTGTAACGGAAAGGGGGTAACAATGTAAAGTAGGTGGATACTATACCTTGTATAGATTCTATATACGAAATCCCGAGTTAAAATAAACACTTTATTGTTTTTATGAAATAAAAAATGGTTAACTATAATGACTGACTAAAACGTAAACAAACGCATCACAACACTATTGAGGTCAGCGACCCCAAATCACGTTATCACTTCACGACAATCCTGAATTTCTCCACCTCCTTCCTCGACATGCGCGCCTAGTACTTTCTTAGAAGATGCGCGAACATTATGCAACATTTGTGGTGTCACTGTACAGAACGCGGCCTTGATGCTTTCTATCATCTCTTCCCTTGACGAGCATGCTACAGCGTACACCTTCCTTTTAAATTAGTCCCACAAGAAGAAGTCCAACGGAGTGAGGTCTGGTGACCGAGCTGGCCATGTGATACGACCTCCTCGCCCAATCCACAGATGGAAACGAGCGTTTTGATGGTTTCGTAAATCTCTTTCTCTAGCTTTCGGTCGGCCATCACGCTGCCGTCAGTTGCTCCGACACAGAGAATCATCTCGAATATTCTTGATTGCTCAAAGACATCACGAAATATCACTAGGCTATCCGTAGTAAGTAGGTAATCCAGAAAGGCAAAAACACAAGATGTTGTCACGGCGACGACAACTCAATGACTTAACTGAATTGTCAAAATGAGAAACGCTAAACCAACAAATTTCAGATGTGATTCAGTAAACACTAAAAGATGAACCACCATTGTGATATTTAAATTAATAGCATAATAGGTAGGTACATCCAAGTCTTTCGACGATTCCAACAATACTGTGATAGTGTTGTGCAAGCGTGACTTAGTCAAAATTTTGACTTGTATTTGACTGATATTTCAAAAAAAAATATTTAATCAATAAATGCGTGTACACAGCTACAAATGGTCCCATACAGTTTGTAACCGTTAACTGCTTTGGTATTTTTGATATTGTTATACCCTTTCCGTTACACGTTGTATAACCTACTGGAATAAGGAAATGTTTGAGTTCAATATTTCAAACTCAGTTTGAGTTTGAAATATTATCCTTCCCTATTTCCTATCTGTGAAATGTGAGTATATTAAGTTGCCCACTATCTAACTTATATTACTAACTTTGGCCATAATATGGGTATAAAAAGATAAATAAGTACATAGGAATGAGCTAACTATTACGAAATGTAATCTCACGGATCAGCATGAGCGGGCCGAGTAACCAAAGATTCGTTTTATGACCGGTTTACGATTCATAATGTGTCAAAACTAAATATCCGTTTTTCTTCAACCGGTTACGAATCGTTAAAACCGTTCCGTAAACGATCCATACCGGCTGTCATCAGACGTCTGTCGGTATTTTTTATCTTACGCCTCGTATAATTTATGACTATCCGTAACTTTAACGGATCGGTTTTCAAATATTGGAACCAGGCAGAGTAAGTTTAGGTGAAACAATTCGATTTTAACTGCTACTATTGAAACGTTAAAATGCCGAAAATGTAACAACTGTCGAACAAATTGTCAGTTTTGCATCATTAAACACAAAATATAACTCTTCACACAAAATAATATAGGATTTTTAATTTAAAAAATCTTTATGTTTTCCTCTTTCCTCTGAAGCTTTTTTAATACCCAACATAGTGCTTTGTTTATGTTATGTATGCCAATGTATTCTAAACTAAGTAAACCCACACTGTTTCAGTCCAAAGCAAGGTCTAACCACTAGCTATTCTAGTGTCTGCCTTGTACATTTAATGTTCATCTGGGTTTACTCCTATCAGCCTCACCAACGTAATTAGACTAAAAAGACATAGTGTAGGAAAGGATAAAAGAGGAAAATAACAATAACACGAGTTTCGAAAATATTGCTCATAGTTTAGAAGTAAAAAAATGGGGAGGGGGGAGGGTGATAGGGTATCTAATGCAAATTTGGTTTTTGTAGAACAGAATAGGAAAAACTAGTTATAAAAATAGATAAATTTCAAAGAACATCACATACGCACCTGTCACAAAGTAAATGGTGGTTGGTACAAATACCGTACGAAATGTGAGTGTTATATTGTAGTATATAGGGACGTAGCTACAAACATACACCCAGATACAGAATCATCACTGAAGGGCCATTTATAAATGCAAAATCTAGCCAGTCAATCAAAAAAATTTGGAAATTTAATCCCCTTTTCATTAGTTTAATGATCATTTTTTTAGTCTAACACGGGCATCTAATCAAAAAATTCAACAGGTACATGAAACAACTAAGAAAAAAATCATTTTGGATACGTAAATGTTAGAGTAGGCTACTGTTATTTTTCCAACTGTGGTCACAACCCTACATAATTGTGTTGTAACCAGGTTAGGACCACAGGTAAGGATGCAAAGATCTCTCGTGTGTGTGCTAATAAAAACTTATTGGATTACTTAATTAAATCTTACGCCTAGACTGTACCTACTCGTAATTAAGGCCCATTACGGGGGGCTCAGTAAGTGTGTGGTCCAGTGCATTATGGCTTGACTTGCCGCCCAGCCTCATACCACACACCCAACCTGGGCTGCGGAGCGCAGATGGCTCTCTGCGGCAAGCCTGCAAGGACCTCGGTGTTTGCCGGCCTCTCTGCCCTCCGCGATCTAGCAGAGACGCGCTGGGAGTCTGTGCAGAATCTGCAAGGGATCCCGACTCCTCCACAACAGCCTAACGTTGGCCGAGGGGGTATTAGTCGGTGCCAGTCCGAGACACCACTTTCTGATCCCCGTTTTTAAATATAGATAAAATCTCGAAGAATCCCTGATTCGATTGCTAACCGTAAAAACGATATAGAAAATCGATACAAAATTTATGCGCATTACAAAACGAAATTACATTACGCATAAGGCCTCGTTTTGGGGACGTATCCTGCACACATGCCGCGTACGGCAGATAGCATGTGATGAGGACTGCCGCAAAACAAACATACGACAATGTATGTATTTTATTATTTTTTTACCCTTTTTTACCCTTCAAGATTGACCTCATCCCACCTGATGTTAAGGCTTAAGGGCGACAAGTACAGCATAATAAATTTGTTACTGGACTTGTCACCCTTGCCTTGAGCCAGGCATTTAAATAATTTGTCAGTAAAAAAATCCTCAATGTATCCCCTTACATTAACGAAGTTTGTACCTTACTTACATAAGAGGAGGTATTTTAACTATTTACGAAATGTTTAATATTTGTCTTCAAAGTTGTAGGTAGGTACTGCCCTAAATTCTGGTTTCCTTGGAACAAGAGCTTAAGCTACTTATTTTTCTATCTCCTCTATATAAGATTCGGTCTGCTAATAACTTAAGTTTTAATTTTGAGCCGAGGAATAAGAGAATTCTCAAGTGTACGTGTGTACTTTGATAGAATGCCTACCTAAATAGGCGAAGTGGAAAACTAAATTTAAACTGTGGAAACAAATATACTTAAACAATACAAACATATGTTCTAAATCCGACGCATAAACTTTATAGAGGGTCAGAAATCATAAAAAATCGACCAAGTGCGAGTCGGACTGGCTCAAGAACGTTTCTGTATCATTGTCTGTTCATTGACTAGAATATCAATCAAAAAGGTAAAAAAAATCGCGTTTGTTGGGGAGCTCTCTACAGGTATTTAGCGTTCTTATAGCTGCAAGATAATACCGTTGTTGTTTTTGAATTGAAAGAAAGAAACATTTATTACTTGAAGACATCACAACACAGCCATATGAGTAAACATAACAATAACAATAAAGGAATGGACACAAAACAGAAAAAAAAAAGAATATAACAGAAAACATATTTATTTAAATTATTTATTTAAAGGAAAATTAAAAATAAGCGTTCTCCTCGTCAACCAGGCGATGCAGACAATGGCAAGTCGTGATGTCCACAATAAAAGGACCTCACTCAGCATAAGTCATGGCCCACGTCGCAGGCCATGGCGCTGTTTTTCCGGGGACCCTGCCGAGTGATATACCACGGACGCCGGCGACGTTGCATAGTGACATAAACCTACTTAAATAGTTATGAAAAATAAACAATAAATAAAATAGTATATTTATATTACAAAACATTAAGATACATAAACATAAGATGAACATAAGATTTCTGTAATACAAGCCTTCTACTTAGTGCTTTATCTACTTACCACAGGTGTGGTCGAATTTTTATTTATTTTAATTCAACTACGAATTCTAAAATCACCAAGGAGGTATTAAAAAGTAATTCAATATTCAATTATTCTGATGCCTTTTCCCCTCCGTTATTAATAATTTACAAGTTCGTTCTTGTACTCAAGTTTCGAGTTTCTGACTCGTGCTTAGTCGGTTTTGAGGTGCCTGTTTGCATAACCTTTTTTGAGAGCTAAGTGCCTGTCCGGAAAAGATTTTACTGTAGCCCCTCAGTATTATACAACAATACCTAGTAAAGTAAAGATATTTCCTTCCCCGAGATTTAAGTACAATCACGTGGCTCCTTAATAACACTCCTCAGTTCAAACGCGACTTCCTGGTTACTTGAACATGAATAATTCGCGAACAAACGCCTGTAATTTGAATTATGTCTGACTGCACGTCCAATTACAACCTTAGAAGTTTGAAGAGACATCGGATGCTTACAAGGTTCAATCTGTAGCCCTGTATTGTGTTAAGATTTTGCGGTTATAAAATCTGCTAAATAGCAATGAGTAAATTAAATGCGAGATATTTTAAGAGAAGTAGAGTATAGTGATTTATCGCTTGCACTGGAGCAACCCGACTGGTGAATGACCTTACAGAAGACCGCAGCTAAATAACAATCACTTCGGTGTTGTTGTATTCCTGCGTGAGAGTAAGGTTTCCAGAGCTCCTGGGGAGTGCTACATTAGTAGCAGGGGTCAAGCCTTCAAGGAAAGGGTGACAAGTCCAGCAACAACTATTTATGCTGTAGTTGTCGCCCTTAGGCTGGGATCTCATAACCGCTTAACATCAGGTGGGAAAATGTAAATCTTGAAGTGCAATGTAAAAAAAATACAAAGTGGCCGTGTAGTACCTACCACCTTACTTTACGAATTTAAAATATTACGAACGACTCGAAACTTACGAAATTACGAATTTACTTCTTATTATATGCGTATTCAATTTTTAATTTTTGTAAAACAAATTTTATTGGTTAATTAACAATAAAATTAATAAGTTTTGTTCGACAGTCAATAAAAACCTAAGTATTTACGAGCAATTATACACTATCAACGTTTCGCCACCATCTTGTAGATCATATAGGAATTATTATTGAACTGCAAGCGTTTACTGTACCCAGCTATGTTCTGTTGACCGTCCGTAACATTATCTGAAAACACTCACAAATAAAATGTTCTCCCCGAATCGTTGCCTTAATGCACGGAGCCAAGATTGCCGGCAGTTTTCCTTTTTGTAGCTCAGGACTAATCCTCTATCCAAGGAAAAACACTGGCCCTTTGATCTCCCAATGCTTTTTCTAGCCTTTTAATAAATATTAAATGGGATTTACTATGTAATATTTAAATTTGTCTATTTCGAAAATATACTTACTTTTATGTAGACCAGGGTTAGTGTGTAGAAATAAAGATAAATAAATATAGGACAAGATCACATAACTTGCTATGATTCTGTAGTGAGTAGCTTAAGTACTTGTGTTACAGAAATCAGAAACAAAGACGGCACCACAACCCAGACCCGAAAAAATATAGAAAAAATCGTTTTCTATTTTGATCCGACCGGGGATCGAACCCGGGACCTGAGAGATGGCGCGACCCCAAAGTCCGGCCCGCGCGCCTCTCGGCTACGGAGGTCGTCAAATATGTATACTCCGACGTTGCTACTTAATTATTTCTTTAATGTGACCTGTTTATGTACAGTCAAAAGCAGTTCACACATACATTTTGGATTTTGTTCAACTCTCCAAAAAAACTAATATCATTTATGAATTTCGGAATCTAACTCTCAAAATTGAAATGTTGCCTACATCCTATATTAGTGCCTAATGCTCCATTTGAGGGACCATCTTGAGAGATTCCAAAAGTTCTTGAATCAACTTTATAGTGACTTCTACTTCAACCTTATTTGTTCCCAACTTCAGGTACATTTTGGCAGACAATGCTGATTTTGGTAACCACTAAGACAAGTTGATTAAAGTTGACTTTACAACAAAGTTGAAAATAATATTTATTAGAATTCAAAGACAATATCTATCTTTGTGACGCCTTGCTTTCATCTTCCAATTCTGCTATTGTTATAAAGTCGAAAGTTTAGATGTAAGTATGTTTACAACTTTTTGAATTTACTGAATTCATTTAGATGAAATTCGGTAACCATGTAGATTAGATAATAGAATAACATCAAGATACATTATATCCTGTAATACCGGTAATGAAGTTGCAAGCATAATGTTTCATTAGTAATATGTTCGTTTATATCCGCCATAATAAGGATGGGAACATGAAAAAGAAATAAACAAGAACAGTGCCATGTTATCTTCAGACACAGAAATACAGCGCCTCATCTACACTAATATTATAAAGAGGAAAGATTTGTACCTATTTTTGTATGTTTGTATGTTTGTAATGAATAGGTTCAAAAAATACTGGGTTGATTTAAAAAATTCTTTCACCAATAGAATGCTACATTCTTCCAATTTGACATAGGCTACAAAATTAGGGATCCTTGGTAAAATTTGAAAAATTTCAACAGAAAAGCGGGAAAAATTTTTCTAAGGCGAAATGAAGTTCGCCGGGACCGCAAGTTTTCACATATAAATGTAACAACCTAAAGCCACTACAATAACGTATCATTTAGGCTCCTCGTTCATTCAATCTATAAAAGGCCCAGTGTTATGGGTTACTTAAAAGTTCTTCTCTAATATCTTACATATCACATATAAAGTTACTGAACTGTTTATCAGAAAGAATAATTCGTTGTCGATTTTTCAATACAAATTTCTTCCAAATATTAATTACTAACTGAGGCTAACTTCAAAAGATGTGCAACTGTCATTAAAACCTTATTTAATTACAGCACTAGCAAGCTGACCTTTTTCTTGGAGTTTTACACTTTTATTATTTACTAGCTGTGCCCGCGACTTCGTTCGCGTGGACTACATCCTTTCATGGTCGGCTTTACCCCTATATTCGAAACAAAAAGAAGTCGATATTTTAATAGAGCTATATTTGTGCCAACTTTCATATCTCTAACTAAAAATAAAAAATTTCCCATATAAACTTTCAAAGGTAGCATTACCCCCCCACCCCCCCTTACTTTCTAACAAAAAGCCTATGTCCGTTCTTGAGGTTCAACGTATACCTATGCCAAATTTCATCAAAATCGGTTAAGAAGCTTAAGCGGGAAAGCGTTACAGACAGACAGAGTTACTTTCGCATTTATAATATTAAGTAGGGAGTAGGGATTTTGTCACATCACGTCCTGTCAACGTTTTCATTATCTATACACTCTGTGGTCTCCACTTCTAAAAATAAATACCTTAAGTTTCCATAAAGCTTATCATTTCCTAGAAAAAACAAATTTATTGAGATTTTTATTAGAGCAGAAAAGACTTACAATCAGTTACGGTCTATGAAATGTCAATGCTTGTAGCTGTCACACAGCTATCATAATTACATTGGAAATTATCCATACAAATTGTACTCTAAACACTTGACATGGCAGAATCTTCGCGTTGTCTGAAGACGCGAGATTGACTCCATATAAAAAAATAGAGAATATAAATTACATTGAACGTTAAATAAGAATAATCCGTAATAAATAATAGTAGGTTTATTCTTAAATTATGGGCTTTATCTGTCGTATACCTAGTATTGGTTGAATAAATGCTTTCTTTCTATTATAAATATATATAAATAAATAAATATTGGACAACATCACATACATTGCTCTGATTCTGTGGTAAGTAGCTAAAGCACTTGTGTTACAGAAATCAGAAACAACGACGGTACCACAACACCCAGACCCGAGACAATACAGAAAAGTTCGTTCCCATATTGACCCGACCGGGGATCGAACCCGGAACCTCAGAGATGACGCGACGCCAAAGTCCGGCACGCTCGGCTCTCGGCTACGGAGGTTCTATTTATCTTAGTACCTATTGAAAAATCGCCCTTTAGTCTACAAAATTATTGTTGTGTTATGCAATTTTTATGATTAAACTTACAAATGAATTCCTAATTTTCCTTTCCTAAACATATTTCAACACGAACAAATTCGATAGCTTCCGATCGCTCGTCCCATTTGTTTCGCTAAGTTAAGACTAAACTTATCCCTTAAAATAATTCCCAAGATTATTAGGGTCGTGTGCGATATTTCTAACTAACTTTGGTCACGTGTTATGTGGTCTAGACTGGCCGAGCTATTAGGTAAGTATATTGATATTCTGAAGGAACAATCCTAAAACTATTTGTAAACACACTGTTTAAGACACAATGCAATAATTACACTAGTAGTTCGTGATTAGTCTACAACATAAGGTCATTACAAAATTCTTACACAAAATTGTACCTACTTTTGACTGTACAGTCGCCGTCAAATATTACTGAAGTAGTAAATGTTCAGATATTAATGGTAACTTATTGACATTTTTAACTGTTCAAAAGTATTTTGTCACTTTGTCTGCTCCGATATATCTGACGGCGACTATACTAGGGAAGACCCTCGTTAGAAATCAATTGATTGGTGTCATTTATTTTGTAAATATTACCTCAGACAAGTATACTCTATGAAGCGGGAAGGGTTCGTTTGTCAAGTGATCAAAAATGATATGTCTGTCACGATCACAAGATATTCTAGTAAAAAAGTCTACTTACCGCTTTCTTTGTGATCTTATAAAAATGCAAGTAATTTTACTAACATAATCGTTATTTAACGAAAAGAAAACCTTTTATATAGTATATGTAGTATAAAGCCGAACACAGTTACGTTTATTTTATTTTTAACCGGTAAAAAGAAAAAAAGGAATTTGGCAAGCGTACGCATTTATTGTTTTTACCCCGACGCAAAAACTACGGTGTTATAAGTTTGACGTGTGTGTGTATCTGTCTGGCATCGCAGCTTCCGAACAAATTAATCGATTTTGATTTTATGTTTTTTGTTTGAAAGGTGAATAAGTCAGGAGTTCTTAACTATGTTTGACAAAAATCGATCCAAGATAACCGCCGTTACAAAATTATTATGGATCTTGTATTTAACTTTCTGTAAAATAACGAAAATTTTACAGCCCGAACTTGGTAATAATTCATTAATTTGATACACGGTGAAAGAATTAAAACATTTTAACAGAAAAATGACTAAAAAAAAAGTATAAAATAATAAACCTTTTTAAATAACCCTTAATAATTAAGTTCTTATGTAACTTACACGATCAGGAAGTCAAAGGTCAGATGTAGGTAGAACCGACAATTCGGATACAACAGCATTAAGTTTACAATTATTTAAAATGTTCTAGCAAAACTGGAAACAACACTCAAAGTTATTACACCCACCCGATTCAAACCCACGACCTTTGGATCACAACAAGCGTTAACTTTTTTGTTCTGAGGCTTTTTTTTTGTTCTGAACTAACTTTTTAGGCGTAAGTATTCTAAATGTAGGAAGAGATTTCAGACCACAAACTCGGCTCATCCTATAAGGAAAGCTGTTCGTTATAATATAAGGACCATGCCTCTAATTTTTATTTAAATATGTTACAAAATTTATATTACCTATTCTAAGCCGTTGTGTAAAAAATATTAAGTTTCTACACATCAGACAAAAAAGAACATGCACCGTATATTTCAATAGTGAAACCTCAATTCGTTTTTCATTTCGGTCTGACTTTTCAATTGACAGATTAATTTATTAACAGTCAAATAAAACATGACTCATTTCGAATGTTGTTATCAAAATATTGCATCAGAAAATTATTTAATGATGTTGTTAATTTAAACGGCATACTTCGCCTTGTTAATTTTTATCTGATTGAAAAATTAGCTCATTAATCTCTCCTCGGAGAAGAAAGCACGTCTACTTAATGAGTTCTCAGGAGCCTTGAGATTAATAAGAGCCCCTAAGATTAAATTGAATCTGGGAAATCATTAACCATTTGCAAATAAAGATTTCATAACTGTACCTTAATAGTTAAACTTCTATACTAATATTTTAAAGCTGTGAGTTTCTTTGTTTGTTTGAACGCTCTAATCTCAGTACTGGTTCAAATTTCATAACTGTACCTTAATCGTTAAACTTCTATACTAATATTAAAAAGCTGTGAGTTTCTTTGTTTGTTTGAACGCTCTAATCTCAGTACTGGTTCAAATTTAAAAACCTTTTTGTGTTGGATACATAGTCCATTTATCAAGGTAGGCTTTAGACAATATAACATCTTGCTGTAACTAATAACAAATGCATATGCGAGCAAAGAATCAGATAAAAATGTAAAAAAAACAGGATAGTAGGTACTAGTGCGAAACTACGGTGATCCACTAGTATCTTGTAATTCTGAAGTTTAACTTATGCGCCTGAACTAGTTTACAATGTAGGGAATCTTTATTGGTTTTATATGAGGTGTCGTTCTAGGCGTCTTTAATAAGATTTAAATGAGTAAATTGCGTTATGCGTCCTACTGTATAAAAGATTAAAAAAAAAAAATTAATTAATCTTACATATTCCCTAATACATTAACAAAAATCTAATTAACGACGACCTCCGTAGCCGAGAGGCGAGCGTGCCTTACTTTGGCGTCGCGTCATCTCTGAGGTTCCGGGTTCGATCCCCGGTCAGATCAATATGGGAAACGAACTTTTCTGTATTGTCTTGGGTCTGGGTGTTGTGGTACCGTCGTTGTTTCTGATTTCTGTAACACAAGTGCTTTAGCTACTTACCGCAGAATCAGAGCAATGTATGTGATGTCGTCCAATATTAATTTATATTTATTTATTTAAAAAATGGGCGACGCAAATTGAAATAATCTCATCCATGCAAGCAGTACCGTGTAACTAAAGCATATTTATATGATGTATAATGTATACGTATTAAATTAAATCCATCCATATTTTCAAATAACTACTTTTCTTTATCATAAGAGTACTATTTTTCTGCTCCCAACTGTATGTTCAAGCCAGCAAAAGCGTTGTTAATTATCGTCATTAAAAGTATATTATAAAAACGTCTCGCAGCTAATTAATGTAACTTTAACAACCATTGTATGTTCCCTTGTAAACATTTTACACGTTTGTTCTGCATAAATGATGTTATCTTATATAATGAAACCTCCCACACGTATTCCATTGATTCTGTTTAACGCTTGTACAAATAATTATTGTTAAAACGAACAACCATATTAACTTAGTAACATCAACATAACAATAATTTGGTCAATCCACATCTCAGAGCTAATCACAATATTCACCTCTTTTGTCAGGGTGTACGGTCTATATTCCACTACACGGTTTCAGTTGGAGGAGAAGGATACGACCTCCCCTTTAATTTGATCAAGCTTAATAGCCTGTGATTGAAAATCTTACTGTTGGCGACGCGGGCCTCTGAGTCGGTCGATGTGTGGAACTAGCGACCCACGTCGCGAGCGGACTGTATATTGTACGAAATTCACTCTCTACTTGTGCAAGGCTTAAGGCCTACTCTCTACTCGCAATGTGATGTGTGCGGGGTGTAAGGTTTCCAAGTAAAACTCTCTTAGTGGCTTCTATGATGGCGGCGGGCGAGGCTAGGGCGGCGGGCTTCAGGGTGATGTCTTCTGTTTGGAGTCTTGTAGCCGTCTTGAGAGCCGCAGTCGGAATGAATCTGTACTGGCGGCCGCCCGCCTTTTATACCGTTCTGGGCGGTTCCCGCCCCCGCGCCCTAGCCTCACTCCCCTCAGTTTGCGTACCATTTATTTGCAACTAGCGACTAGTGTTACAAGCTGACTTAAAACAATATTTACAAACAATAATGCTTATTCTAGGTCTAATCCGTCGTGAACACTTACTAAGTATGTCATCTATAAATTTTCTTAGTGGTTTCTTTACGATGGAAATAAGTACAGAGAACCTATGGTAAACTCATGTTTGTATGCTTATTAAACGCAGTGTTATTAAATCACGATTCTATAATATATACATAAAAATCATAACATTCGCGGAAATTGGTTTTACTGACACATTTTCCACTGAGCTGAGGTGCCCTCCATCCATCAATCGGATGAGGGTGTTCTTGTACGAAAAATACGGTATATGGCGATACGTAGGCGCGGGGTCCAACTGCTACGTGATTGGTTATGGTTTACATGACATTGACGGACATGTCACCATGTCATTGAAATCATCAAAATTCGACGACCTCCGTAGCCGAGAGGCGAGCGTGCCGGACTTTGGCGTCGCGTCATCTCTGAGGTTCCGGGTTCGATTCCCGGTCGGGTCAATATGGGAAACGAACTTTTCTATATATACGAATATAAACGAAATTAAGGCTAATTCAAATGATCCTTCCGTTATAGAATATGTTAGAAAATATTCTAAGCTATTTAAGCAGGTATGTGCATCTGCAAAGTCGAAATATTTAAAGGGAAAGATTTTATCTGCTTCTAACAAAAGTAAAGCCACGTGGAATATTATTAACATAGAGACTTGCAAAAATAAATTACACGATAACAAGATCTCTCTCAAGATAGACAACACCAAGATTGATAACGACTCTGACGTGGCAAATGCATTTGAGTCCTTCTTCTCTAAAATCCCAGTCTCAACAACATGTAGTTTAAACTCCAACCCCCATCTTGCTGAGTCGATCCTGAAATCGCGAGTGGATGCTTGTCAAAACGTCTTTTGTTTTACATATATCTGTCCTGCTGAAATTTTAAAGAACTTTAAGAATCTTAGCATGAAAAAAACTGAAGATTTATGGGGAATTTCTGTAGATATTCTTAAAAATATAATCCACGAAATAGCACCCCATTTAGCATATATATTTAACAAATGTATTGATGCTGGTCAGTTTCCTAATTTGATGAAATTGAGTAAAATAATCCCATTATTTAAATCAGGCGATAATAATGATCCCTCGAATTTTAGGCCGATTTCCATACTACCAGCACTTAGCAAAATTTTCGAAATAATTATATTCTCACAGTTGTTATCATATTTTACTACCAATAGTCTCCTCCACAGTAAGCAGTACGGTTTTACGAAAGGCAAGTCCACTACCGATGCGGGAGTCGCACTAGTCAAGCATATTTTTGACGCGTGGAAAAACAAACAGGATGCAATAGGAGTTTTTTGTGACTTATCTAAAGCATTTGATTGCGTTAATCATGAAACATTGCTGATGAAGTTGCGACATTATGGTGTTACGAACAATTCACTTAGTTTACTACAGTCATACTTGCATGACAGAATTCAAAAAGTAAGCGTTAATGGAACTAACTCTTCTGGTGCCCCTTTATCTATGGGAGTACCCCAGGTTTCAATATTGGGACCTTTACTTTTTCTTATTTATATAAATGATCTTCCGTACTTTTTGGAAGACCTCTGTGAGATAGTATTATTTGCTGATGACACCTCACTCATTTTCAAAGTTGACAGACAAAAAAAACATTTGACGATGTAAATAATAGCCTATCTCAAATACTAGAATGGTTCACAATAAATAATCTCTTACTTAATACTAAGAAAACTTAATGTGTAAAATTTTCAATGCCAATGTCAAACAAAAGAAAACAAATCTAGTTATTAGCGGTGTGCCCCTAGAAATTACAAATTCTACAGTACTTCTGGGCATTACTATTGATTCAAAATTACAGTGGGGTTCTCATATTGCTACCCTGGCAGGGAGACTTAGTTCGGCTGCATATGCGGTCAGGAAAATACGTAGTTTGACTGATGTTGAAACGGCAAGATTGGTTTATTTTAGTTACTTTCATAGCGTCATGTCGTATGGTATTTTACTATGGGGGTCTGCAGCCGATGTGCAGACTATATTAGTTTTGCAAAAGAGAGCCATACGCGCTATATACGGTCTTAAAACAAGGGACTCTCTCAAAGAATTATTTTAAAAAATTAACATTTTAACAGTAGCTTCACAATACATTTTTGATTGTATTGTATATGTACGCAAAAACTTACATTCCTTCATTAAGAAGTCAGAATGTCATAAATTTAACACGAGAAATAAACACAAACTTGCTGTTCCACATCTAAGACTTCATAAAATTAGCAATTCTTTTGTGGGGTTAAGTCTGAAGATCTTTAATAAGCTGCCAGAAAAGATCACTGCATTACCTATGCATAGATTTAAGTCTCTGATCAAAAATTGTCTAATGAAGAAAGGATATCATAAAATAGAAGATTATATTAACGACAAAAATGTTTGGAATTGATAGCATTAATTATGTAAACTAGTCATACGCTATGTTGTTTATATGTATTTTTATTTTTTTTTGCATGTTACCATTTTTGTAAGTTTTTGAAAAGAGTACCTAACTATCGAGTTTCTTGCCGGTTCTTCTCGATAGAAGCAACATTCCGAACACGGTAGTAGTATAATCTGACGATTCATAAATGCTTTTGTAAAAGTTTACATGAATAAAGACATTTTCTATTTCTATTTCTATTTCTATTTCTGTATTGTCTTGGGTCTGGGTGTTGTGGTACCGTCGTTGTTTCTGATTTCTGTAACACAAGTGCTTTGGCTACTTACCACAGAATCAGAGTAATTTATGTGATGTTGTCCAATATTTATTTATTTATTTATCAATCAGGTCACGGGTCACCATCTAGTGGATTTTTCATGCGGGAATGCCCTCATTAGGCGCGGTCGTACTGGACGTCACACTAGTGAAAACTAGGGTAACCCCTGAGTAACAGATGTCTAGGCCCTCAATAGATTATTTGGAACTGGTGTAGTTATGTCGTTACTCTGCAGGTGCAAGTACAAAACATATTATTTTTTCTTTTCTTTTCCAGATACCGCCTAGCATTCCGCGAGACGCTGCTCTGCCGTTCCGTCCGTCGCGACAGCTCCCATCATTTCAATCTAGAGCACACCAGCTGCCGTGACGTCACTCCCCTCCCCAGCCTCAACAAGCCTCCCCACTACCGCCGGGACCAGAGGATGTCCTTCATTAGCAAAGTAGACTACGTAAAAGATCCTTCGCCGTTCTGCATCGCAAAAGACGTGGATGTGCAGGTTTTAAACTACTACGACGTAAAGAAAGTGTATTTGAGTGACTGCGACATTAGTAAAAGTGATGATTGAAGAAGTAAATGGCTATACTGCGTGCGTGAGCTTTTCTTAGAAATTGATTTGTAAATAGGGATCGTGTTCCATCTCACTGAATCAATGATCAGAAAATAAATATCTTCCATGTTTCGATTGCAAGAATTTTTTGCTCAGTAATTGATTCATTGATTTATAATTGGCGTTTTTTCCACTCATTAGGTTGGTTCTAGCGGTTGAACCACGGGTTATGTGTTCGATCCCTTTTTAGGACAAATATGTTTGTATTTGTATACATTGTGGTATACTCAGCATTTTTAGTTGCTGAAGAACTCAGTACCTTGTCACATTAAGGCAACTATTTGACTTACGCAGACACGCGGACGTATAATGTGACAAGGTATTGAGGTATATACGAACTAATGATGTTGACTGTACCACTGCTGTTTCAGATTTCCATCATACAAGTGATTTAAAGAGTTCTTACTTTAAGATTAGGCAAATGTATGTGATGCTGTTTGATACTTATTAGTCTTCCTTCTCATTTGCATTACTACGAAGTCTAGGCACTACTTCGACTGTCATCCTGATTTGTGATATATTACCTCTGCAATCCTCGAAATGAAAACCGGACCTTTGTCAAGAGCGTCATAAAATGTATTAACTTGGCGCATGCTAAGCCGCTTACACGGAATACTATGTAGTTGACACTGTACCAATGTATTAACAATATTCAAATCTAGGTGTGCGAATTTGGTAATTGTTTGGCATAAGTCTTGTCTTTGCATGCCCACGTATTTTCTTCCTTCGTACAAAATGCCTGAAGCGTGAAAAAGGGATTTCTCGGTCCAGTCACCCCAAGTGACAAGCTTCAAAGGTCACTTTTTATTGCCTTAGTGACTTTCGCTATTTTTAGGTGCCTCGTGGCTCCACGTCACCTAAAAATATTAAAACAAATAATGTCAAACCGAAAAGATGTAGGCACCTAAATATATATTCTTCATACATAGGTACCTACTAGTAATTGCAGCTGATGGTTTGTTTTCTAGGTGTTTTTATTTAAAGCATAGATGTCAATAAATGTATTTTAGTATTCTATCCGATATAGTTATTAGTAACCATAGGAATTGTGCAAATTCTAGTAAAATCAAATAAAAGCTTAGTCTTATTTGAGTTTATTTAACTCTCAGAGGAGATTGAACGGCCCAAATGTGTTTCAACGAGTTCCAAATAATGTATTATGATCGAACATTGTTCAAGAAAAATTGGGCCATTTAAACTTTTAGACACTAATGGTAAAAGCAAAGATTTGATTGACGATTTCGTCAGAGTGACTTATCGTGTCTGTGACTAAAACATTATGACAAATTCATAAAGAGTTAAGATAAACAAAGAACAACTATGTTACGGAGTATACTTTTGGTGTCCAAATGAAAATGTTAAATGATTCAAGCCATAAACTTTAAATAATAAAATTATCCTTGTTTCTGTCTATAGGCCTTTGTATTTTCTGTTTCGCCTGCAAAGAAAAACCCGGAAAATGTACGATTATATTTATCTACAGTCTGTTTTTATTAATAGTCGAAATGTCATGGCAAATTGGTGACGTCACGTTCCAATTCTAAGGACCCGCAATGTAAATAGGATTCCTCAAATATGAGAAAAGTTAATTATTTGTCTTTGTTCAAAGGTACCTAAAGCATTATATACGTTTGTAAATAATTATGGGAGCCTTCCAAAAAGAAACATATTTTAATTTAATGTAAATATGTAGTGTACCTGATGTACGTGACGTACGACAAATAGGTATGTGACAGAAATCGGAATCAAAAATCTTTTTAATTATTAAATTACATCCGTAATATATAGGGGTATATACAAACCAAATGAAGCTACCTCGGGTTGCGACCTATAATTACTGAAATAATACCGGCAAGAAGCTCAGTGTTTCACATAACAAAGAAAGCTAAACTTATAACTGAGCGCAAACTACTCTACTTAGGTTTGATGAAAAAAACAATTACAAATTTCGAAACTCAATGATTAGCTAAATAGTTTAATGATCGAGATTTTTTACGGAATCACTAAAATAAAAGTGATTCATAATCATGAAATCAAACAATTACAATAAAAAAAAGCGTTACATATTTCAAGAATCAATAAATAGATAAAACCATTTTGAGTTAGCAATATTGACGAATATTGCACAGGGTTTTTAGTCAGTAAGTCTATTAAAATTTTCACTTCATCGGGCAGTTTATAGAGTTTTTAGATGTTGTTAACAGTTTCAAAGGGCCTGCTACAGATTAACCCGCTTGGTTAAATGTTTTTAGGGTCTAATACTGAAAGGACAAAGTGACAACCTGATATAATCGATTTTGTATTCTGGGTCGTCTTGAGTATTTTTAACATTCTAGTCAATAAGAAATTGTAAATAAATCTTTGTATATATTATATTCACACGTCAGCACACCTAACTGTAGTGACATATTATTATTTATAAGGTGTTGTTCTGTAAATGCCATGTCATGACACTTATAAACATTTCTTTCTTTCTTTATAACTTCCCATTTTCTTAAATTCAATATAGATACTTAGGCCTGTATGTGGTTTAGAAATTAAAATAACTTACCTGGTCACTAGAAAGTACCTATTTAATTTGATAATCATGAATGTTCTTCATTAACCTATTTCATTATTTATGATATTTCAACAAAGATTACTTACTTGTAAAATGCCCGCATAGACAAATCTGTTTGTTCTTCAAAACAGAAGAAACATATGCATTTTTAAATTTTAAATACGGCGCTGTACAAATTTTAATGGCTATATTGTTATAAATATAGCGCACAGTACATTTTTTTATCAGATTTTATTTTAAGAAAAAGAATCAATCTGTAATGATATTTCAGTTTATGTTTGTTCAGTTTGTGTATTTGTCTTTAAATTCTCTCTCTCTGTTTTATTTAATAGACATATACAAGTGAAAAAAAAAAACAAGAAAACGTATTGCCACTCAAAAATATTTTTATACACGTACAATACACAAATAGGTAATTATTAATTATCTACTGTTAAGATTTAAAAAATGTGCAAATAAGGTTCCAACGTCAGCATGAGCTGATCCAGCATTGACCCCAACACTGCGCCTGCGCTGGTGTTTATGCGGCAAAATGATAGGAGACAAATATATAATTACACATGTAAATATCTTTAACATGTATTGTAATTTTAACTTATTACCTTACAGTAGGTACATTTTACAATGTATAATTAAGTAGGCAAAACTAGCAAGTAAGTTTGTAAAAGGGACTTAAACCCAATATAATTCAATCAGTGATAAGTATAGGAATAAGATAACTTGTACATAAGTAATGGATATCCAAATAAACGGGATCAAAATGTACATTCTGCTAACGGCTCAGCTCACCCTTTAAAATTAGCTCGACACTGATGGCTTGACGATTGTTTGTAAAATTGATTTTTGTACACACTTGAGGGTTAAACAGATAGTTTACTGTTAAAACCTCTGTAAGTTGTCAATTTAGATTAGTGCAATCCACATTAAGACAAGCATAAACCACTTCCCAAATTAAATCTGTAAAGTAACGTTTTTAACATTTAAGCAAAATGTAATCCAATAGAATAGAACTTATTTTTGAAAGAGGAAACGCATTTAAACAATGCTTATTTTGGTCAAAGGAATATGAGAGACACCCCTCTCTGAAAATATCAGAAATACACCATTGAAACCTTCTACACCTCTCACTGCTTAAATTACCATGGGAATGTAATATCGTCTCAACCTATTTCGACTTCAGAGGCCAATCTCATTGAAATCAACCAATTTTACACAAGGTTTATTTTTATAGTACCCGTACATTTGCGCAAAACACACGTAAACTCTCTTTTCCTTCGAGTGAATGAAGAGGTATAAGAGATTATAATACAATGAGACGGCAGACCTTATTTGGAACCATAATTGGAACCGCCTAGTACGTAGGACCTCAAGGTGCACATACTTGCAGTGAACGCCTTTTTTTAAGGGGGTAATGCATTGGCTACTTGACAGTGTTAACAATAAAATATGAAAAGCATTAGATATGTTAGCTTATTAGTAAAGTAATAGTTTTACATTTTAATTTTTTAATTAAAAGCATAGTTAGTATTTTATTTTTGCACAATAAACTTTTACTTTTTTTATCTGTGGAACAAAAGAGCCGAAACGGAAACCACCATTGCAATTCGGAAATGACAGCTGTCGACGAAAATTATTTATTTTAATGTGGCGAAATAATGATTATTTTACCGATTAAATTAAATTATTGTGTCTCTTATCGTATTAAGAATTTATTGAAACATTTTCCGTTGATCTAAATTAAGTCGTTCCTATGCGTATCGGTTCGTTATCTAGGACGTTGACGTCATAATTGCAACAGTGACGTGACTTGGCGTTTTCGCGCGTTTTTTAAATGTGTTACACAAAATCTTATTTTTCTCTGGTTATTTACATTTTTCCAGATAAATCGAATTGCTTGGGATATAAAATGAACGGGCGCACATTTTACAATACTTTTTCAAAAACTGTCAAGTAGCCAATTGGAGCACCGGACCGCTGCGTTTGGGAAGCCAGCGGCGTGTGCGGGGACTCCCTCGCTCTGCGAAGAGCGTAGCCCAGTCACTTGAACAGATACTACCCACTAGCGGAGATAAAGTACCCACTAACCCTGTAAAGCCCCAATTTGACTGTTAAACAGTTTTATATCTTTTGGTAATACATAGAAAAACGTATTTAGATATAGGATAAACTTAGGTTAATAGTCGATGACGATCTTTGACGATCTTTTTGTAAAAAGGAAATTTATATCAATCGTGGTCAGTACTGTTCCAAGATTAGAATTAATTTGTTTTAAATTGTGAATTTAACTATCTACTTAAGTTACTAAGTAAATTATTGAATTAAGCTTAGTTGTATCTATAATAGCAACTAAATTTCTGATTTTTGTACTTTATTCTTGAACTGATTATCAACTATATATATTTGACTCTTATTTATATTATCTTTGTAAATAAACTGAAATAAATAAGTTATTACTGGTTGGCATGAATATTATTCCTTAAATACTGATTTCAGTATTATTGTTAACATGTTCGATGTTTCTAATAGGTAAGTACGATTGTACATTGATTTTCTAATATCGAAAAGCATCAACTTATGTGTCTCGATAGTGTTAATGCTTCGATCAAATATATAAAAGATGAGAATTGCAATATAAAAAATGGGACCGACAAAACAAGGCATTAAACAGAACTAAGCCTTCTTTCACTCTCATTCGGTTTGTGGCAGCGCACTCGCTGCAACATTACGTCAAAAATGATTTATTTCAATACTAATCTTAGTCACATAAGGTTTTAATTTAATTACCTTGGCTTAATGAAGATTAAGGCCCTTTTTAATGCTTATATTGATACTAGCTGTGCCCGCGACTTCGTTCGCGTGGACTACATCCTTTCATGGTCGGTTTTACCCCTTTCTCCCCTAATATTCGAAACAAAAAGTAGTCTATATTTTAATTCAAGTTTCGAGCTATATTTGTGCCAAATTTCATATCTGTAACTTCAAAAATAAACATTTTTCCATATAAACTTTCAACGGTGGTATTACCCCCATCCCCCCCTTATTTTCTAATAAAAAGTAGCCTATGTCCGTTCTTGAGATTCAACGTATACCTATACCAAATTTCATCAAAATACGTTCAGCCGTTTAGGCGTGAAAGAGTAACAGACAGACAGACAGCGCATTTGCATTTATAATATTAGTATGGATTCAGACACTTATGTTCGTCACAACGCGGGGGATGATAACTTGTTTGTATTTTGCATGGAACTGTGAATCTACAAATTTGATCGAAGCCTTCATATTGAAAAAAAAACATCGTTAAAATAATATTAATAATAATAATAATAGTTTATTGCTTTTTCTCTCACACAGAAAATCAGATACAAAGTCTTATCCTAAGATACTGCTAATACATACAATTCTATGTGAGAGACTGGTGTCTGTACTAGGAAAACCCTGTATGACAGATTACCAGCCTCTCCACATCCGGACCAAATTGAACGTAATTACATCATTAGTAGACTTATTAACGGGTCAAAGTACACAATAATAAATATTTTTTTTTTTTTTTAGATGTTTGTGTGTGTGGGTTTTTATGTGTGTGTGAGTGTGTGTGTATGCGTGCGTGTATGTTAGTTGTCAGTGGGAGTTGTTCTTCTCTAAATGTTGCTCTGTACATATCTAAAGAGATGATTTCAAAAGTTTCTCCGTATCATCATAATCAAGTGATTTTAACCACGTAGTAATGTTACTTTTGCATTCACGTTTGTTGAAGGGGTAAATACTGATGCTTTTGTTTACCCTATTATACAATTTGCTACCTATGGAACCAAAGAACCTACTCGAGAACTTAGATGACCATTGTGTGTTAGGTACACAAGCTTTGTATTTGAGACGCTTATTAGCATTTAATGTTGGGTCATATTTAGTTAACGCATGTTGTTTTAGCACTGTATTAAGAACGAATAGTTGGCGAATACTCAAGACGTCAGCAAGACGGTAAAGATCTTTCGTGGGGTATAGATATGGTTTAGATAAGCTCACTTTCAAGACTACTCGTTGAGTTCGTTCTAGTTTGATGAGGTTAGTCTTACAAGATCCACCCCATACTGTGATACAGTAGGCTAAGATCGACTGGCAGAGAGATTGGTATATCATCGTAATTACAGACTTTTCAGCAATGTTACGCAAGTTTTTGAAGACAAAAATAAGTTTACGAGTTCTTGAGGAGAGGAGGTCTATATGATGGTTAAAACTAAGGGTGCTATCAATTATTACACCCAGGTATTTAATCTTATCAGTGACTGCGATAGCATTACAATGACAGGGACGATCATCAGTACAAGAGTGCGCTATGATAGATAACTCGTGACAGATAGAGGCTTTGGTCATAGAAAAGGGTACGAATTTAGTTTTCTCCACATTGAGTGTTAAGGCATTATTTTTGAGTAGTGACCACATTAAATCCCGTTTGAGCAAAGTTGGACGCCTCTTCCCAGTTGTCACCATGGAAGATAAGAGCGGTATCATCTGCAAACGTTACGACTTTTCCATTTTGAAGTTGTAGATCACAGAGTCCATTAATATAAGCCAGAAATAGCGTAGGACCTAATACGCTACTCTGTGGTACACCATATTCTAGGGGTAGGTCATTACTTGTATGTTCGCCCACCCTAACCCTTTGGAATCTACCACTTAAGTAGTTTTTGAAAAGGCTTAGCTGAACACCGCGAATTCCCATTAGTTCAAGCTTATTGAGCAGTAGTGGAACAGAGACCGTATCGAAAGCCTTAGCTATATCTAGAAATACCCCTATTACCTTCTTTTTCTTATCCAATTTGTGTACTATGTAGTCGATGAGTTCATGAACTGCATCACTCGTTGAAGTTCCAGCCCTAAAACCAAATTGGGAGATAGAAAGTAGGTTTTTGGATTCTAAATAACTTACGAGGCGCTTATTAATTAGTTTTTTCCGTTATTTTAGATAGTGTTGATAGCTTTGATATAGGTCTAAAGTTACCAACACAGCCCCTATCACCACTTTTGTATATTGGGATTACCTCAGCAAGCTTAAATGAATCTGGGAAAATGCCTGTTGTAAAAATTCGGTTTATTATATGAGTTAGTGGTGAGACTAAAATCGGATGGTAGCGTTTAAGGAAGGTTGCAGGAATATTGTCTCTCCCAGTGGATTTGCTTTTCTTTAGAGATAAAATACATGATAGGACCTCAGATTCGTCAGTTGGTAGCAAAACAAAGGAATGTTGTGAGGGAGAGATGGTCATGTTTTTATAAGTTTTTGTGCTAAGAGCTTTTTCTGCAAGGTTTTGCCCTACGGATACAAAAAAATGGTTTATGTCGTTAACCGAATCCAGCGGATGCGCTGGGGATATCAAGTCTTGTACTGGGTTGTTGATTTTATTAGAGCAGGTCAGCTGTTTAACTGTGTCCCAAAGTGCTTTATTACTAGTGCTTTTAGCTTTTTCAAGTAAGTTTTTTTCATAATTATTTTTTATTTTTTTTAATAGCGAATTACAAAAATTTCTGTACCTTTTATAGGTAAGTAGAATTATTTCGTTATTAGGATTTTTCTTAGACTTTTGGTGGAGCTTATCCCGATTTTTTACACATCGTAGAAGACCTGGAGTCATCCAAGGCTTTTTTACTCTTTTGCGATTCGGGATACGGATTGTTAGTGTGTTAGCTTTATTATTGAGTTTAATTCCGAAATAAGTAGTGATGTGGCTTTATTTGGATTTGATAAATGATATATAGAGCTTAAGCACAGTCCGTCCATGGCAGTATCGACACCAGAGTAATAAATTTTTTTGAAGATGACATTTTTGCAAGTATTTACATGGTATTTCAGGATTACTATTAAAGAATCATGGTCCGTTATTGAGGTTTCCGCAACAAGACAGTGAGCGGCATGCATACATTTAAGTATGACGTGGTCGAGACAGGTTTTATTGTGGGTTGGAAGTTGGTGAGCTGGTAGAAGACCATGGGAAGCCAAGAGGTTCAGGTAATTTGGTGAATTAGTATCTTTATTGTTCGCTATGATATCGATATTAATATCACCAATAAGGATAATATTTTTGCAAATTAGATTAGTAAGGATTTTATCTAGAGATTCAAAAAATGGTATAGTGTCTTTATAACCAGGTGGCCTGTAAATAGCAACAATAGCAATGTCAGATTCAATTTTTATAATCAGACTATTTGCATTACGTATGCAAGGCTCGGATATACCAACTCTTAAGCTATTTCTAGAAAATACTACGACTCCTTCATTCTGTGTATTGTTGTTCCTGGTGTATGCAGTATTGTACCCGTTAAGAGTTGGGAGATTAGTATTATGAAGCAGCCAACTTTCGGTCAGAATTATTAAATCCCAGTCTGTCATAGATCTATCCAGCAGTGTTAAAAAATCTTGAAAGTTACAGTTTATGCTACGAATGTTTTGATGAATTATTTTTAAGTTCTTACTAGGATTATTTATTATTTTCTGACAATCTTCTATTTTGCCAAGATAAGACTGCGAGATCGTAAAGTTGTCTATTTCATTAATTATTTCCTTAGTTCTATCGAATTTTACTTATATGAAACAGAAACAGTGCGTAGGGAGTTGTATGAATAGTAGCAGTAATTTTAGTAGTATAGTGATGGACAAGGTGAAGGTTACGTGACTTTAGTAACAAAAAGATACATTCAAAGGGTACAGAGAATATTTTACTGGGGAGGTGGTAGTGAGTTAAGGTGTCTAGTAAGATGAGTATGGTTGTGTTAAGTGTGTGTTGGTTCGATTGGGTAATAGCGGTAAAATAGAGTAGGTAACATGACTTACAGATTAACAAAGATTGCATCAGCAATGATAGTATGATAAAAGAGAACAAGTTTGCTGGAGTATACAGAACTATGACATGACTTCCTTCCAGTGCATTAATGTAGAATAAGCCATTATATATAACTGTTAGTCAGATTTTTTTTGCTATCTCGGAAAGGCATTTCTCTGTACGGATTAGCATTGGCTTTCCAAGTGGATCCGTACGCAGTAGTATGCGCCCATTTGAGTGCCAGCATGAAAAGTTTTGTTTTTTAGCAAATTGGCGTACCTCAAACATGAGTTTTCTCTGTGATGGCGCAAGGTATTCATCGACATATACAGGTTGTTTTCCACCTGGAAGTCCAATAATTTGTGTGTTAAGTTTATCTGTAACTGCTTTTTCCTTGTTGAACCCTCTGATTCTAGATAAAACGTCATTTCTCATTTGTACATAGGCGAATTCCGTCACAATAGGTCTTGAAATTCCTGGCTTTCCGGGCAGTCTGTGGATGTCACGAATGTCTGCTGCATCTATATTAAGATCAATTGCTTTCCCAACATTTGATACTATTGTAATAAGATCTTCATACCTTTCATTGTCTGAATATGGGATATTTCGCACCTCGATCATTGCATTTCTTGTTTGGAACAGAATGTCTTGGACTTGTGTTTCTAGATTCTTAATGGCATCAGTGTTGGCAATCTTATCCTGCTCTATTTGCTTGATCTTATTAGTTGTTTCTTCCTGCCCTTGATTAATAAACTCCATACCCTTCTCTATTTCTGTATTCGCTTTCTTAATCTCCTGACATTCCCTCTTTCGATAGTTTACTTCCGTCACCAGTTTTGATAGAGAGCTGTCAAGGGTTGATTTCCATTCATTAAAGCGACGATCTTGGTCCTCCTTCCAGCTAGATAACATATTTAAGATATCCATTCTTAAATCGCCAGTATGGGAAATATGCTCGATCGCACTTTCCGTGATGCATCAATTCTCTGGCGCTTGTTCCGAGTGGTAATATTCATGTCACAGTTAGAAGTTGTCGTTGTAGCCAATGACAAATCCGATTCCGAGCGGGAGCCAGATAACGTAGGCGTATGTGAGGGAGGAGTTCGCTGCATATTGAGTATAGTATCAAATACAGTAGAGATAGATAGATAGATAGATATACTTTATTGCACAAAATCTTTACAGAAATAGGTTTTACAGAAAAATTATAGTACAATTAGTAGAGGTTAGATTTGTTTGGATTGCTTTTATTTTACTGCCTCACGTACATATGCCGGTTACGTAGCGAGTCCCCGGTGTCGTAGCTAGACGTAGCAGTGGTAGCTGTCGTAGTTCGTAGCGTAGCGTTGCGGGTTCCAGTAGAAGGTGGTTATAGTATCCAAATTTCGCTCCGACGTCACAAGTACCGATGGCTCAGCGGGACAAGCAAGACCGCAACCCCAAAGGCGCACCAGTTCAAATCTCAGAAATCACTCAAGAATATTTAATATTTTTAAATTTAATATTTAATTTGTTAAGAACACTTTACACAGTGGGCACGTCCAAACGCTTTCGCGGTCCGGGGGGGAGAGGATCCAAAATAATAATTGGATCCTGTTTTAACCACAAGTTCACAACGCTTGCCGAAAGTTAATCGGTCACCTAGCTACGTTTAAAAATCTGTACCGTACTTTGCTCAAACCGAGAATCGAAATTATAACTGTTACATCTTAAACC
Organism: Glyphodes pyloalis; assembly: GCA_037074685.1. Taxonomy (NCBI): domain Eukaryota; kingdom Metazoa; phylum Arthropoda; class Insecta; order Lepidoptera; family Crambidae; genus Glyphodes; species Glyphodes pyloalis. The sequence continues at coordinate 600,935 of JAYKKO010000051.1, forward strand.
AACCGATCGTTGTGGGCATCATTAGTGCTGGATTTACCATAAAATCTGAAAAGCTACAGCGTAAAGGCAAACGTAGATGGGCGGCAAAATTGACTTTAAAAAAATTGGTACATAGCCCTCAGTATTTTGTCACATTGTACATACCACTGTGTGACAAAGTAAGTCAGATAAACAGTTAACTTAATGCGACAAGGTTCTGAGTTGTTTACAAACTGACTCCTGTCAGTACAGTTTAAAACATGCGCGAAATGAGCATTGGTTTGAAAACAAACCGATCTCACGGTTGAAACAGAGATTAACCTTTTTGTAGTAGGTTCAAACGAAGCTGGAGGAAACTGAAATGGAGAAACTTTAACGTGTAGCGTTTATCTAGGTATTAACCCTTGAGCAACTACGTTTGAAGAGTGGTCAGCTCGGACGAGGGTCGACAGGCCGACGAAACTATCTCTAAGGGATACAGTGGATTGGTAGGTTAATATAGTTTTATTCGCAACCGGACTCACTAGAAAGAAATTGTTTTTGTTGCAAGAGTTTGTATTAGATGTAAGGGCCAAACAGAACGAAACCATCCCCCCTTTATAATCGAACGGAATTTGTTATGTTATTATTAAACAGTTTTCATTACTTTCATTCCATTAAACCTACATGTCAAAGCCAAGGTCAATTTTATCTAGAAAATTTTCCAATTCATACCAAGCCGTCACAAAAACGAAATATATCAAATCTGACGACAGATAGACATGTTTAATCCTCAATTAGTAACCAAGTCACTTCGAATAGACTTAGAAACGCTTTAGTCACACTAAAGCGTTTTAAAAAAACAAAATATTATTCATGCAAATCAAAAACCACGTTTTGATTTCCAAATTTTTGATTAATCTTCAAAAACGAAACCTTTCTTTTGTTCGTTTCGTTTTTGGGAAAATACCCCCAGTACTTCCTGAGACCAGCAAGTGCAAACAAACAAACAAACAAACCCTTCAGCTTGAAAGTAATAGTATATCTAGATTTGAACCAATCGGCCAGTAAATGATGCCATTTAAATGGTCGTCAAGTTCTTTGCAAGTTTAATTACAGACCGACTAGGCCGGAGATTTATACAGGTACTAAGTGTGAAAGTTACTTGAAGCGACCAAGCCTTTGAATTAAATATGAAGATGTGACTGTAATAATTATTGAAAAGAATAATAAAGCTGTTCATTTTCTCTTCACAAGGGCAGAAATTATACAATGGATATAGATCTTAATATAAAAAAAAATACCTTTGAGAGTATAGGCCGGCATAAATTTATGAAATATTGTTCATATTGTGAATACGATTTTTTCGAAATGTAAGGCTAATGTTGAGTAAATTTTACAGATGAAGGGAGGTTATTATTAAATTAGACAACTGACTGCTTCAAAGTATGATTTATTACTACTCGATACACAATGAATACATTTCTTATATATCTATCGACTTCATTGCTCGTATAACGAACATACGTATGTATTACGCAGTGTTGAAATAGTATAGATATTCTTGGTGCATCCACTAGTGTGTAGCGGAACTACTGAAATTGACATACAAAATCTCCACACCAAAACCTCCAAAACCTGCTATAAAAAAAACTTTTTTTATCGTTTTTACCATAAAAATGGCACCTTGGAGTAGTTGGACTTGTTATATGTTTTCTAATGTCTTTCACAGTTGGTATACCGTATAGGTGATCAGGGGGCCGAACTCCAAACGTCAGGAATCATTCCGATTTGGAAATACTAGGTTTTGTCTCTGTTCAATCGTTTAGATTAGGAAGATAGTATATATTAAGAAAAAGACAGAACATAGTTTTTGAATTCCAATCCGATTTCGATTCCAAAGTTTTGTGAACTAGTGTGCAGTAGGTAGGTAAGTTAAGAAGTCGATGGAACAAACTACCGAGGGATACAGAGGATTAGTAGCTCTATCGACTTTCAATTACAGTCAGAATAGCTTAAAAGGAATTGTTTTAGTGTCAGATTACTAAGGAATTTGTTAAGTGAGAGAGGTCAGTAAGAGAGGTAGGCATAGCGATTTATCACTTGAACTGGAGCAGCCCGACTGGTGAAATACCTCCACCTTACAGGAGACTGCACCCAAATAGCAATCACTTTTGTGTTGTAGTGTTCCTGCGTGTGCGTAAGGTTTCCAGAGCTCTCGAGGGGTGCTACATTAGTAGCAGGGTCAAGCCTTCAAGGTAAGGGCGACAAGTCCAGTAATAGATTTATTATACTGTACTGGTCACCCTTAAGCTAGGACCTCATTACCACTTAACATCAGGTGGGATGAGGTCAATCTTGAAGTGCAATATAAAAAAAGTGAGTTCTAACGCTGCCTAAATTCAGTTTGTTTGTTTGCTACTATTTAATGTGTAGACTGGCATTCACCTTGTTTCTTAGTTATTCAAATGCCTCTTAATATTACATTCAATTACAGTGTGAGTGTCCCACATCCATATACTCTCGTATTTTTCCAAGCAAAAAAATAAACAAAAAATAGAATATACCTATTATTAAAATGAAAATGTTAATCACAAATGTAACTTTTTTAACAACGAATATTTATCCTGGGACACCCACGAGTAGTTACCCATATTATGAGTAAATAAAGATTATTTCTATATAGTCCTTCAGAAAATAGTCCAGTGCTGCCAGAGAGATCAAAATGCACATAAAATCACTCTAAAATGCACGGTTCACTGGAATCTGTAGTGTCAACAGATCCCTAGGGAAGAGGGTTGACAGCATTTAAACAGCGTCAGTGATATTCAACATAACATTTTTGCTTTCACTGCATTTCATACCTCATTTCCATACGTCTAACGTCTTGAGCTCGAGTTATTTGTCAAGCTGGTTATTCTAGACACAATAGATAATTATGGCAAGATCTAGGCTGATACGTTTCAAATGTATTCCTTTTTGCAATATTCACACATGTGTTATAATTATTTATTAGAATTAAAGATAAGCAGCGATTTGTTTATTTTTTAGGAGCTGGAGCCGTAAATTAGAAGCGTCGTGCATCAAAAAAATACTAACCTAATCTATGAGTAAATACTAGGTTGGCCACAAATTTAATTAGTAAGCCTCTTGGGCTTGGCCAACTTATGGCTCATTCAGTATTTCAGTTGCTCTAATTAATAAAAAGGTGCCTGGAAAATTATTTCTCTCGTAGAAGTGAAATAACAGATGGCATAATAATAGTAAGAGTGACTATAGCATTATAGTGCTAATCGGTGCAGATGTTTAGAATAGGAAAACAATGGTAGATAATCATGGGCTCTGCATCTTTATTGCTAGTTCAAGATTACAAATGCGATTTGCCTTTATGTTTTACAGCATTTATGGTGCTTTTGTTAATATTTTGCGCTGTTTTCCAAAAGTACCAACACTTTATTTGCAAATACAACCGTAGCTAAAGGAAACGGGCCAAAGGTTAAGCATTTCTGATAACGCAGAGTCACTCGCTTGATTGGCAGCTCAATATGTGTTCACATTTATTTTAAGGCTTGGGCTCAACCGATTGACTGTTTTATTACTCGTTAAAAAGTTTTCATTGGAAAAAAGTTTTAGGCAAGTAATTGACAAGGGATGTCGCCATTTTTATATTACTCGTACTTGTACTATTTTCATTAAAAACATTATTTTTAATTGCAAACTTTTATTGATACGTTTTTCCTGAAGTACTTTACAGGGGCACAAACAGGGGTACCTAAGTTTGTTGTCGCCATTATAAAATTACTCGTCAATATTTTTATTAACAAAGAAATTTCATTTAAGAACATTTTTGTAATAGGGCATACTGGCAAAGTCAACGAACTTTTAATTATAGGTATCGTTGAGCAAAGTAACAAAATGTGGAACTTTGTGAACAAAGTGCATTATGTGACGCCTACATCAGGAAATAGGTAAAAATAAATCTGTTTAATTGTGTGTTCAAGATTGGAAGGTCGTGCTTTTGCATAAATGTGCGCCCTCACGTTTGATGTTACGCAAAAGTAGGACTTAGGTTTCCGTTAAAAAGCGCGGCTACAGATTGACGCCGTTGACCCACAGCCATTTTTCAAATTTAAACTAGCCGTTCCCGCGACGTCTTTCACTTTATTTCGGGATAAAAAGTATCTAAGGTAGTATCTAAGTTAATGTATTATTGTTCAAAACTCATACTTAGTTAGCTAAAATGAATGAGGTCGGTTGAGTTTGTACATTTCCTTTTATTTTACTATATCTAGTTAAAACCATCAAAACATAAAATCCGTTGCGTAAGTACTTTTTAAGATGTATGCATACATAGGGACATATTATTCTAAGCGACATTGTTATTACCCGACTGCGCGAAACACAGGAGTGGTAATGTGTTTATCAGTCTATTTGTTGTAGTGATGTAGGATAAATAATAAAATAAAATGTAGACCCAGGTTTTAGTGGCCAATAATAACATAACTCTCCTCATGAAGACTTCGGTGGCGCAGTGGCTAAGGTACCGGGTTCAATTCCCGGTCAGGCCAGTTTGGAAAACCATTTTTTTTTAATTGACTTGGGTCTGGGTGTGCTGGGATGACGCCCTCAGTTAGTGTCCGTCGTCTGGTGCTCATAGTACAAGGGGAAACCTTAGTTTAAGACTAGGTGATGGATGTGATCAGGTGTGATTGTCTGGCGCATTTATTTATTTATCGCGAGTATTATTCATCAATCTGAGACTTAGATCACATAAGAAAATATAGTTAAATATAGGTAAATTATAGTTTGACTAAATTTGAAAACCATTTGCATTTGCGAAGCCGATTCAGCTTGCATAAAATAATAATCGTAATGATTCCGCCTAGCGGAACAGAAAGCATGGTCGATTTGTTTTAAGCTTTAAAGCGTTTAATGGACTTTGCAGGTTTTAATTTGCGATTTGAAAGAGCAGTGCAGCGGCTTAAAAAAAGATACAATTTAAATTGGACACTTGCGAAACTTGTGTATTGTATATTAGAAACAGAAAATTGTATCTCCCCTTGCGGTGCAGGAATCGAACCCACGACCTTTACGTATCGCGCGTGCTGCTCTTACCAACTGAGCTAACCGCAAGTTATCGTAGGCGATTAAATTTTTCTGCTGTATCAACCGTTAGCCTCCGGTATTATAAAAAAAAAAATAGCCTCCGGTAAGTGCCCTCTGCCGAATATATTTAGAACGACTTACTTATATTATATTTAAAGTTCGCTAGTACGGCGTTTAGTACTATAAAAATAATAAAATTGTGTATTGTATTCTTAATACGAACGAAGCGGTAATATAATGGTTTTACTAAGTGATAGTTTTATATAGCAATTTCCGTACTTTTTTTTCCTAACTGACTATATTTGAAGGCCACAGATGGCCTTTTGATCTTCGCCGAGCTTGCGTGGAAGCGGAAAGCTTTCACCCCTAATTTCTATAAGATTTTCGCACTAAGTTATACCATTTGCTTAGTTTTTGTTCGTGCTAAAGACATTTGGAAACCAAAAGAAATACAAAACAAACAAATCTGAATTAGTGATATCCTTTAACTTGAAATTTATTAATTTTGTATCTGCCTTATTTGATTTAGGATCGTTGAGCTCGGGGTTTGGGGCTGCCACACTTTTTATAAAGATTTTTTTGTTATTTCGCTATGAATGTCAACTGTAAAGTACGCAAAAATATCTAATTATACGTGATTGGGTCTCTCTACCATTTATCCTACTGACACGAATATAGGCATAAAAGTGAATTTGTATAAAAAAAAATTTCAATGTTCTATTCAATATATTTTTTTGACAACATTGGCTTACAAATACCTGTATAAATACCACATTGGAATAATAAATTGTAATTACTGAAAACTTTTCAGTTTTTTTTTATCTTTAAAAACCAATTGCCACTTCGGAGTTTATGCTGCTCTTATGTACTGGGCATATGAACGAATTTCCACCTGCATATATTTAAATAATATATTGTTACCCATACTTTTGGACAAAAAACGTGACATCCCTATGTGTGATAAAAAAAACGCCTACCACAAAATAGAATAGAAAATATCTTTATTCATATAATCTTTACAAAAGTTCTTTTCAAAATAACAATAATTCCTTAAACTAGATACTTTAAAATAAGAAACAATGTTATATTCATATATAAAATTTAAATAAGATAGGTATTTTAGATCCGTACACTTTTGCAAGTATGATAAATAATTATAATAAACAAGTAAGGTCCTCGCTATAACAATTTACGTAACTTTCTTTTCCACGAACTGAATATCTAATTGTTGAAATGGAATACATTAACCAATAATTGAATTTATTAATATCACAAATTCTGCTTCGACCACGGTATCGCTTTTAGGTAATAAATGAATTATAGCCGCTGAAATTTGGCACTTTCCCGAAGAAATATCTTGATTTATGAAAATTGGAGAGATTGAAAGAGCGCGATGGGCATTTGCATAATTTTCAAATTCTTTGACGTTTTAGCTTCATCATTTTACCAGCAATGTCGTCATTTTAAGTAAGTAGAGCTAAATATAATTCTTGATCTGAAATTCAATCTATAACACTAAAGCATTACCGAAACAATAAAATAAATGATTCGTTGTTGTTTGTTAGGCGAAAGTTAAAGTAGTCCAGGTTTTTATTTATTTTTATCGGGGGCCAATTCGAGCGTTATTAAATGATAATAATACAAACCTGAATATGTCTTGGCCTAATATGTAAGTGGGCTGCAATGCCATTATTTTAAGTTTGGGATAAAATTGGTCCGGAATATATGTTATGCTGCACAGCATACTAATTCATGATTTTACACAATTAAAAAACACCTCAAAATTTTAAGATATCTATGTGTCAACATACAATCATATATATAAACACTTAATGACACTTACCAGTTGTTTCATTTCTGATTTCGAATTCGATGATAGTTTTATTATGAAAAATTGCCAAGGCATTACCTACTTTAAAACACGCGCCATTATTATTAAAGGTTGGTTGACCCAAATACCTAATTTTATTGGAATGAAAGATACCTACTCATATTCAACTGGTCAGGTCATAATTTTCACGAAAACTGCCTATTTCTACGAAAAGTTATACCTACTAGCGCCATATTTACAAAACGTCGTACACGTAAGAATTTAAAATTGGTCACCATCCTTAATCTCTCTCTTTACTTATACGATTGAACAAAGAAAACATAGACCTTCCATATTGCAATCTACTTGGAAAAGGAAGCTTGTAACACGCCATACAAATAACTTGACAGCCGCACGCCCGCACTAGCGATTAGTTCCACAAGTTGTCAAGAGATGGCGCTGGGAGTAATTTACATCGCGGTATCATTGTGATTCTCCGGATCAATAAGGTCTCGCCATACTTACATTGATAATATAAGAAATCCCGACTCCTCACGCTACCGGGTTGCTTCTAACAGTTAGGACAACCACGGACGTTTGGAGTAGGAAATAACAGCCGATACCTTCTTTTTTGTCTATGTGGCTACCGGCTAAGCGCTTTTACGGTCAAGTAAGACGCTCTGCACGGACCACCCTCTTCTGGTAGAAGGATTTTATACGCAGAATATATCTTCGCTGCACCTTCGAAGCTGTTGTTTTGCTCGTCTACCTCCGGGGCTTCAACGTGGGGCTACCGTAATACAAATTGGCGACTAACGGGGCCCGAAGAGGAAGCGTACTACCAATTGGGACTATGCCATCGGAGCAGTTTTAGTACAGGGGGAGGGAGAAGAGGAGCACCCAGTTGAATATGCCAGCCCCTCAGAAGAAGAGGACGACCCAAGGAGTTAACGGAGACAGCTGTCACTGGAACTATCCTAAAGAGAGGACGGGGCCGTCCCAAAAAGAGTATCTTCTGTCTCTTCGTCGGGACGCCTAACAGAGACAGAGGGGGAGACTGTAACACGCCATACAAATAACTTGACAGCCGCACGCCCGCACTAGCGATTAGTTCCACAAGTTGTCAAGAGATGGCGCTGGGAGTAATTTACATCGCGGTATCATTGTGATTCTCCGGATCAATAAGGTCTCGCCATACTTTGATAATGTAAGAATTCTAACTCTTTACGCTACCGGGTTGCTTCTAATAGTTAGGACAACTACGGACGTTTAGAGAAGGAATACGGTCGATATCTACTTTTTTTGTTTACGTGGCTACCGGCTAAGCGCTTTTACGAGCAAGTAAGACGCTCTGCACGGACCACCCACCCTCTTCTGGTAGAAGGATTCTATACGGAAATTATATCTTCGCTACGCCTTCGAAGCTGTTATTTTGCTCGTCTACTTCCGATGCTTCAACGAGGGGCTACCGTACTACAAGCTATAAATTTATGTGATTTTTTTCTGACAGGAAAAAAGGGGCAGGACCAAACTAATTGGAATCATATCGCCATTCCCAATTTTAATAATCTGCGTTAATGAAGACATAACTAATGTCGATAAAATTTGTCACATCCCAGTTTCGTACTTGCATAGAAAATCTATGAAGCAATCGTGTCTTGAAAGGTAATGCAGAATAGGTATTCAAATTCAAATTCAATATTTGTTTATTCAAGTAGGTTACATATAATAACACTTTCGAATCGTCATTGTATATAATGCAAAGTGATTCTACTTCCGGTTCGGAACCTATATCTACCGAGAAGGTAAGAAACTCAGCAGATCAGTTACAGTGCCAGTATCTAACTTATAGCTATGTGTAGAACACTTTGGACCAAGTCATATTGTTTTATTTTGATGAGTGAACAAAAGCATTAAGTTATTTTAATAGGTAAACTTTGGTATCTCAATTGACTAGACAGCCATCACCGCCAATTGGTACTTGCTACACGTACCTAAATGAGACGCAGTTGCATGTTTGAACAAGTATTGAGTTAACATCCGCAGTGACAACTCAAACTGAACTCTGAAGGCAGTCCGCGAGTTAAGGGATAAAGGGAACAAGTTAACAGGCTGAAGTTTGAGGCTTGTAACACACAATCTAAATTAGTCACGTTTCACACCTTTTAGGACAAATTCATAAAACCAATTTAACAATAGAATGTGTTCTGTTTTCTCTCGCAACTTCGTCAACGAGGAACCGTTATTTTGGTCAACATTTTCATTTTTCAATATGCCAAACCCGCATTTAGTGCACGAGTGGTGATTAAGCCCACTAATAATAGTTTTACGATACGATTTTCTTTAATTGGCTGATACTTTACATTTACCCGACTAAGCAAAAAAGGAGGTTTATTATTTTGTTCCGTACCTAAGTATTATGGGGAGCAGTGCTAATACAAATCGTATATGATATTAAGTGGTATTGACTGTTAGCTATTAATCTACTGAGGACATCACACACCCTATATGACGTAGGTACTCTGTAGCCGAGAGGCGAGCGCACTGGACTTTGACTTCGCGCCATCTCTGAGGGCCCAGTTTCGATTCTTGCTCGGGTCAATATGAAAAACGGACTTTTCTACTTGTTTCGTGTCTGGGTTTGATGGTAACATTCTTGTTAAACATGTGCTTCAACTACTTACCACGGAATTAGACCAATGTATGTGTCGTGAAACATCAACCTAATTTCCCAAGGTGTAATAAATCTACCTACCCGTGCGCAGCCGGGGCAGAACACTTGTTTTAAATAAAACTATATAATGTTTTTTAATTTTTATTACAAACAACATTTAATACTTCAGTTTACAGACACATACCTACAAGCATAATGTAGAATCAAAATAATATTTGATATTCGATACTTACGAATAATGTCGCTAAACATTTAAAAAGCTCAATTTTTTTCAATGATTCCCTATTTTATGGTAGATACATATTATTTCCTGTTTTATATCTTACAATACTGAATCTGTCTAATATTCTTATTAAAATTTTATGTATTTACAAATAACTTACCTATAAATACACTGCTGGCTGGGTGATTCTAGCAACCGTATTTACACTTACTGATTACCAGCCAAGGTATTTCTAAATTGCGCGCCACTTAATCCCGTAATATTTAATCTTATATTAATTTATATATTCAATCTTATGTTTAAACTTAATTACATATATCAAGTTTAATTAAAATGCTCTACACTAGACAGTTGTATATCTTGTAAATAATCTATATTATATAATTTACAATCATTATACTAATTGGCTGGATGGTTCTAGCAACCATATTTACACTTACAGAACATTTCCAGCCAAGGTATTTCTAATATAATCGCGTCAATGATGTTTCTGATTTTTGAGAAAACTTTTATCTTAAATATTAATTTACATGAGCCGGCATCAGCATGGTTGGACTCCTATCAGTGGTTCCCAACCTTTCTGACCAGGGACCACTTTGATTTCATTAAAACGGGGACTCTAAATAAACTACAAGGTTAAAAATGAATAACATAGGTCTTGTTGCCGAGGATGTAAGCCCTATTTAAAGGCCTTGTAATCTTTTTTTTTTACAAGGTTGCCTTTTATTTTTTTTAAATTAACTTGTAATGTAAAATTATTATTTTTTTGACATTACGTTTACTTGTTCCTTTATTTATTGTTTTGATTGAATATGCATGTAAGTGTAAAGTGAGTCAGGAGTTTATTTATTTTCAAGTGACTGAATTATTCATTTCTATAGGTCTAAAAATAGTTTTACACAAGGATCATATAAAAATCAAAGCGCATTTATCTAAAGTTTTAAATCATTCGCGGACCATTTAAGATCTTGCTGTGGCCCGCGGACTAGAGGTAGGAAACCACTAATCTTGAGTATGCCAGACGGCTTAGTTTAACTCATTACTTCATTAGGTTCTTTTAAAATTAGTTCCAATTAAGTATTTTTAGAATTTAAAAAAATACAAAGGGCTAAAAGCTACGAGTAAACTTAACATACATATTACATAAGAAAATTTATTTTTTTTCGTACTTAAAATCCATTGAAACTTTACGTTTTCCTAACTTCTAAAACTATATAAACTAATCTGAAATGAAGTGAACGAAAGATCTAAATGGATTCGTTATGTAAAGTCCTTCGGTTGAGGAATTAATTCAGGAATTTAAACATATCTTCTATCAATATCAAACTGCAAATTATTTATGTGATGTGTAATTATATTTTGAATTTATTTAATTTATATATTGTCATATTTCATCGGTATTAGAACCACATTTAAAATCAGTTAACGGGTCAAAACGCTAACTTTTTTTATTTTTTTTTAATGGAATGCGAAAGTCTTAAAGGTTAAATTATAACCACATCTCGTGAGGGTTAAACCAAAGGAAATAACGATGGCTAGACGTTATGCTAACGATTGAACGTAGTGTCCTATTACGTTACTTATATTGTTTGTTAATTGTTTAATAGATAACAAAGTATGTATTTATTTTTATGAAGTTCATTCAAGTTGGAATTAGTAAAATTTAGATTAGAACCTCTTTAAAAAATTTTCAGCGAGTAAATTTACAAACTGTTGTATCAACTTTCCTACAAGTAATTATAAAATTTATTGTTAGATACCAAGGTTTGGAGCAGGTATGCTATGTCATATAATACATTAATTAAATACTTATGCATTTACAAATAACTTACCTACAAACACACGACTGGCTGGGTGATTCTAGCAACCGTATTTACACTTACAATCTTACAGCCAAGGTATTTCTAATTTAGGTATGACCATTACGCCGTATTTAATCTTAGATTTTAATAAAGATACTTTTCTACTCTTGTCATTTTTATCTTCAAAATATTTTATATTGTATTAACAGTCATTAAAAACGTAAATACCTAAATAGATTCAAATTTGTAGGGCCTTGAAAGATAATAAATCTTCTGAGCGCTGTAACACAATTTTGCTCCTAGATTTTAAGTAATAAAAAGTGCCATACATTACTAGTTACCAGTCGGTATCTGAACATTTATTATTTCATTAATATCTCAGCAGATGATAGCCAATAACTTCTAAACACAGAACTAACCAATAATATCTGAACACTCATCTCACAATAGTATCTACCTATTATTAACTTTGATGATTAGAAATGATTGGTTTGTTGTGTGGATATTAATTAAGTAATTAATGTTCAGATATTTATGATAATTTGTAGTGTATAGAATTGTCACTGTTCAGAACTACACTCGGCGTCAAAAAAATCACACCTCTTAAGAAAATCACTATCAAATGTTATTAACTCTTAGTAATGCACATGCAGTTCAAAGTTGGCTGCTATCTTGAAAAACAGGAAGATGGTTTTCATGATTTATGAAAAATATTATTTACGAAACTAAGCACAATCACGAATAACAATCATAGTAACGAAAACCGATGAACATTTTGCATTTTATGCCTTTACAAAGTAGTGGAGCTATAGGATGGATTGTAATGCGGTAACAATTTGAGATTTTTTTAAAACCATATCTGAAATTAAAAATAAAACTGAAAGTTGCCAGTATGACTATTTGAAATAAGTACCTACTGAAAGATTAGGAAAAAAACGCTGCAAGAGAACCTTAATTTACAATACAACGTCAACTGTACAGACTACTCGTTTATGTCGGTAGATCACATCACTCTTTTATACATTTTACACTATTATCTAACGACTTATTTAGATAGACTATTTGTCACTACGTTAAAGAACATCTCAATAATACAACTAGGCCTTCAGGGTCTTGAGGGGGCTCCCCCGGTTTTGTAGTTCATCAACAATATTCGCGCAAGCTGTGTCGATGACGTTTACGCCATCCATACTAATATTATAAATGCGTAACTAACTCTGTCTGTTTGTCTCTCCGGCTTTCACGCCTAAACCACTGAACCAATTTTGAGGAAATTTGGTATAGATATACGTTGAACCTCTAGAACGGACATAGGCTACTTTTTGTTTTGAAAATTAGGGGGATGGGGGTAATACCGCCCTTGAAAGTTTATATAGAAAAATGTTTTTTTTATTTAGCACAAATATAGCTCGAAACTTTAATTAAAATACAGACTACTTTTTGTTTCAAATATTATGGGAGATAGGGTTAAACCGACCATGAAAGTATGTAGTCCACGCGAACGAAGTCGCGGGCACAGATGTTATTCATAAGCACTCGGTATCCTGGCTATTTAAGATACGCCACGCGCGTAGAATTTATTTTGCGAGTATATTTATTATACCCTCTTAATAAATGACAAAATAGATAAAATTTGGTGCGTTAGCGATTGTTTGGCTGGGACTGGCTGGGAGTACGGTGTGCTATCAGCCAATCACCATTAATTATTGCCGTCTCATGCGAGATATTTGAAGTATTGCGCATGCTAGTAGGATTGGGTAATAAAAATAAGTCCTCATGTCCTGTCTTTATAGGCGTGGCGTTTGGGTTCAGTGCTTAAGCGTACTACCAAAAACGAAAGGTTTCGTTTTTGAAGATTTATCATAAGTTCGGGCACTAGAACGTGGTTTTTAATTTGGAAGAATAGTATTTTTTTTTTAAATGCTTTATTCGCATTCAAAGTCAGTCGGATACGATTTTGACTGTCAAGAATTGTTATATGTCATCGGATACGGCCCATTTCGTTATTCGTAGTAGAGCCTTCAGGGATCTAAACATTTAACATATTTGATCGATAACATCGTCCAAAATAATAATATTTTCTAATGTAGGTACTAACTATAATATCGATTAAGATTTTTTCATTGGAATTAACAATATAGTACAGACGAATTTCTTAAGTCAATTATTGAGAAAATCTACCTATGCTATGTATATTATTTGATTTAATAATCCAATTATCTTATGTATTTACAAATAACTTTTGTTGCCTATACGAGACTGGCTGGGTGATTCTAGCAACCATATATACACTTACACATTACCAACCAATGTATTTATTTCTCGATACTGCTATTGGTCGCCAATAAAATATTTCACTTCAGATATTAATTTACACTTAAAGTACCTATTCTCCTAAAGGGCATGGGTACATAACTATTTGGATCAAATTAATATTTGCTTACATGTTTAATTTCTATATAATAATCTAATACTAAGAGAGTATATATCGTAATTTTTGTTGCTTTACATATATATTTACAACTACGTAGCTAACAGGAAGCTTGGCTGACATATTGTGCTTATAACATATACGATAAGTATTTATTATGACTAACAATTACATGTAGAAACACAAATTAGAACTAAGGTTGTTGAATATTTGTTTGCGTAGATTTCACTGGGGATTTAGAGCAACAAATAGCTATGACAAGAGTGTTTTGAATAAAGCGGAGCAGTGAAGCTTTGAATATAATTCAGAAGGCGTCTGTCGCTCTTTTTAAAGCCGTGTTCGATCTCTGGTCGGGTCAATATGGAAAACGATCTTTTCTTTATCGTCTTGGGTCTGGGTGTTGTGGGAGCGTCTGTGTTTCTGATTTCTGCAACACAAGTGCTTAAGCTACTTACCACAGAATCAGAGCAATGTATGTGATGTTGTCCAATATTTATAAAGGTCACGGTAAAATAGCCATGTCTTATACCTACTTAGGGTGTTTGGGGTAAATGTATCGATCTATGTTTTTATTTTTTACCTAATACCTATCAATTAAGTAAGTATTTGTACCTCATTGATCAACATCCAAAACTTGCCAATCATGATTTCATCATTAAGACGAATGAGAGAAACTGCAAAATCCCGTAATCCTTCCCTAATAAATCAAAAACTTTCGTTTTGTAACATTAGCTACAACGCAGACTTACTTTTTATGATAATAAACTAAATAGTACCAAATTATGCGCAGTCTTTAAAGTGAGATTTTTAATATAATTTGATAATGATATGCAATTCATTAAAAATTTAAATTTGACGACTAAGAGTGGGACCTTCATACCCGGACTCTAAATATAATCTCACTGTGACCATCCAGCTATGTACGATTTGTTTTATAGTGCCAGAATGTTAGCTGAGTACACAGATTTACTCCCTTCTCATTTGCTCTGAAATATGTCGCCAGGTAGACATGATATAACTCAAAAAAACGCCTGATTAAGGCACCTAACCTAACTGCTAAAAAGCGCTCGCAACGCAACTTACCGCCTCGATACCACTGCTCACTCGATATTACCGCCTAACTGGTTTGACGAACGGAGGCACTAACGTTTATGCGTGAAATACATACAAAACTATACCAAATAATCCACTGTAACCCATGATCCATTGAACCCCACTCTCCCCTATATAACCGAGATTTAGGTAACCTTTCAAAATATCATGAAAGCTTTAAAGTTATACTACTAACTTAAGTAGGTACTCGTACTTACTTCTTTGAAGCGGTTTGATTATACTTAGATCTGCTTATACGTCAACTGTACAAACTACTTTTTTTTTTATCTGATTCAATCATTGTTACCGTTCGTATGTGTATTTTTTACAACTTATGTTTGAAATACTACCTAAATTCTAACACTGACAACAGTATCTAATTAATTACCCATAAGCATAGTATTTACATACTACTCAATTTATTTTCTCCATACATATTTATTCTGCCCTAGTACTTTCATATGCATTGATACTTAATGCTAAAGTTATATTATTTTAATTGCCGAACTTTGAAAAATTATGCAAACATTGAAAATGAGTAAAAAAGATACTGAATTCCGTAAAAAGTTGTACATTTTGTTATTTTACGTTTTTTTTACAAAGAAACATGTAAACTTTTTTTTTAAATTGCTAAATTTGCCAACCTAAACCGTTATAATGCATGAACAAACTTTCCACGCGGAAACCAATAAACGTTACATCTGTTTTAAATTTAAGTTTGCATCTTTACCAAAAAAAAGAGTAAATTCAAGCAAATATATTAGCTTATTAGTAAAGTATAAGTAACTTAAAGTATATAGAAATCCTATGAATAAATACCCTAAATAAACCTTAGGTTAGTACTCTACATTGATCTTACTAATGATAAATGAGACAACCACCGAAAGTGTTCAATCGCTTTTTGAAACTTATGGAAATATTTTTCGCGTCTAAGTAACGGGTTTTAGTAACAGATATGAACTAGAGAAGTCTAAATTTTCCACATCAAGTAGGTCTAGGCAATATTTTCCGAATGACGATTTTCATAACCTATTTTATCAAGTAGGTAGGTAGACCGTAGGTAAATTGTCCGGTATCCGGTAGTGGCAATGACACTGAAGTCGAGTTGCGCGGTATCTGAAATACCGGATTTCGTGACTTTTATCACGAGAATCTCCGTGCATCCGAAGTCACGTCAAGCTATAGGTTTCGCTTGGATCGAAAATATCCTTTGGTTTTTAATGTCTTAAGCCCTAGACCACAATATAGTACTTAAACAGTAGTTCAGCTGTTTCAGAGTTTGTCAATCTCGATATTCGTAACGACTCTGAGGAAAAAGTAATCCAGGCCATACCTGACTTAGTCGAAGGTTTTCTGTAAAACATTTAATTCTGGTAATTTTATGATTTATTTATCACTCTCCCCATCAATCCAGGTATTTTAACTTTAAGACTTTCGCGTTCCATTTTAAACATTTAAAATAATTTAACGGGTCAAAACGCGACAACATTTTTATTTACGAACTACTTACTGCCCGACGTTTCGGTTAGGTTGCACCAGCCGTGGTCACGAGCTGACTCATAAATAAAAATGGTGTCGCGTTTTGACCCGTTAAATTATTTTAAATCCAGGTATTTTCCTTATAGAAAAAAAATCACGAGAACTCTATTCTACTAATCAACCCTTTTTATTTGAACTCTAGATTGAAGTGGTAGTGAAAAATAAATCACTCGTCATTATGTTAGCAGCTCGTTGTTAATTCATTGATAGCGTAATTGGATTTGATTCAGTTTCTTAATGCAATTTATTCTACTAGTTATTTATACGAGACCCATAAAATAAAAATGAACCTGCAATTGTTTTTGCAAATTAACTAGGTATATCCTACTAATCATATTAGCCTTAAAGTAAACCGCCCTTTTGTATTGGCAGCCATTTTTAATGTTCAATTTATTGCAATTGGCTACTTGACAGTGTTAACAATAAAATATGAAAAGTGTTAGATATGTTAGCTTATTAGTTAAGTAATCATTTTACATTTGTACTTTTAATTAAAAGCATAGTTAGTATTTTATTTTTGCGAAATAAATTTTAGTTTTTTTATCTGTGGAACAAAAGAACCGAAACGGAAACCACCATTGCAATTCGGAAATGACAGCTGTCGGCGAAAAATATTTATTTTAATGTGGCGAAACAATGATTCTTATACCGATTAATTGAATTATTGTGTCTTTAATCGTATTAAGAATTTATTGAAACATTTTCCGTTTATCTTAAATAAGTCGTTCCTATACGTATCGGTTCGTTGTCTAGGACGTTGACGTCATAATTGCAACAGTGACGTGACTTGGCGTTTTCGCGCGCTTTTTAAATGTGTTACACGAAATCTTATTTTTCTCTGGTTATTTAGATTATTTCCAGATAAATCGATGCTTGGGATATAAAATGAACGGGCGCACATTTTACAATACTTTTTCAAAAACTGTCAAGTAGCCAATTACGGGCGAGCGTTTTTTTTTTATTACACTTTAAGATTGTTCAAGTGGTAATGAGGTCGTCGCTTAAGGACGACAAGTACATTTTGAGTTTAACATGGTTCTTCATCATTCTTAGTTTTAAAGATTCTCAAAACTCCGAGTAGAAGACACGTCTGTATACGTGGCTTGATAAGGACGATTTAGCATGTATTCGAACTACTGTATAATTTCTTAATTGTGACTGACTGAGGCCATTTTGCAGCTTCGAAAACGTCTACAATAATGACAGACATGCTTTGGACTCACGTGAGAGATACCTATTCTAAAGATAAAAATAACAGCTACATCTAAGAACACTTTCGACGTAGACCCATTCGTCAAGTAAGTACTTCATTCTTAATGATGACTTGTATGACGATTGCATCTTACGTACAAACTACATAATTCGTAACTACACCCACTTAAAAATCTTAACTATTACCTATTACTATTACTTCTACCTGACTTAAGTATAAAAGTCATAATATCGTAGAACTGATATATACATTTTTAACTACTGAACTTAACTAAAAGAAAACAGCTCATGAACCTACTCGATTCAATCCAAGTCTCCCAAATTGATTACTTTAGATTAGACCTATATCCGTTGGTTTTAAATGATGACAGTTTTCGGTAGGTTCTTGCACTTCTACATGGCATATATAAAACAAACAGAATACTCGTTTACCTATTTATAAAACATAAGACGAACTGAAACTCAACTGAAAAGGAATAATAAAATAATTAAATTAAACAAAATACGAACATAAAATAAAACATAATTTATTTAATAAAACAAACAAAATTACGACTGTAATTCGGCCGTTGCGTACTAGACTAGACTTAAATCCTAACTATCCTAACATGAGGTGGTTTTTTACTGGTTGTAAATAGTATTTTGAATGTATTATTTTGTATTTTATATGATAGAATATTACTAATAATATATAAATACCATAGTAAAATACAAAGTAACATAGAAAGAGCCCAGAAAGAACTTTGTAAACACGTTGCTTTTAAAAATTACTGTCCTATCTAGGCCCTTGTGTTGTAATTAAACAATCTTAACACTAGAAACGAATTATAAAACTTAATGGAAATTAATTATTTCACACAATATATGAAATAGATTATGTAGAATATACTTAATGTTTAAAAAATAATGAATTAAAATTGATGATATTAACTGTAATACAAATCTTATCTTAAACCTGTGAGTTGCATCAACTTTGCCTAAAAGTTTATTTTACTCAAAATTTAACGGCTGTCATTTTAATACGAAATGACTTCCGTTAAACCCCTTTAAATGAAGTTGGTACCCCTGACAAAATTTTAAAATGAATAAATCAACATATGATTTTATGTAAACTCAAACTACTTACAATTTAAAAATTAATGAGATAAATTTCATGAAGAATAATACATCACCTATTTAAAAAATACAGTAGGTATATCAAGGAAATAAAAGAGACATATAAGGCTTAAATACCTACACTTCATATGAATCGTGTCTAGCTTCTAGTTGCACGATATTCATCTAAAATATTACTTAATAAAACCAGTTATGTAAAAATGTTAGTAAAACACAAAATAAACAGTTAAGAAAGGCGGATTGCCGACATAATAACAATCAAAATTAATATTTTAAAGTTTCTGGAAGGACTTACGAGAAATTTAGAACCAATGTTTTAAACACATGATAAAAAAGAATATACCTTCATGCTATTATGTTTTAGTTTGATTTTTTTTCATTTTTTTAGTTTGATTTTTTTTAGTTTGATTTTTTTTAAGCCTAGAAAGGAAATACTATTATATAGAGTTTGTCCACGGCTTTGCTTGCGTGGGTACTTTTTCGACAATCTATCTCATCTCCAATATGAATAAGACGTTTTACCACGGTAAAAAATAGTATATGTCACAAACAAGCGTCCTTTCTACCTCATGAATTTGAAATCATTGCATTATATCGCTTTGCAGCGACATAAAGAAGGAAAAATAAACCAACCAACCCAATAACAATAGTAAGAATTATATACATATACTTACACATTAAAACGTAAATCTTTCCAGAAACTTTAACTTAATGCTACAAAGCAGTTTTCTGCAAAGACTATTTGGCCACATAACTATAATAGAATAAAACTTAAATAAACATAAAAATCGTTGACTTAAACTAATAATTGAACGCAGGAAGTACAACGCAAATTAATAATTAAAATAATAATCTAAGAAACATATTCATACGGAGATGAACTTAGTTCATCCAAAATTGGAAACGGATTTATTGCACGTGTCATGAGATTAAATTATTTAAAAAAAAAACTTTAAAATCGCTTGAATTGCTCTTCAAAACTTACTTTCATTTGAAATCCTTCTTATCAAGTTCTAAAAATGTTTAATTCTTAATAGTTTTGTAACATCTTTTAATGAGCATTAATGTCAAAACGTCTGATAATAATATTGTATCTGGTTAAGGTTAGACACTAAAAATTAAGTGATTCGAATGTGACTAAAAAATAATTCCAAATTTTAACGAAGTCTTGACAAACCTTTTTAAATAAATTTTGTAATAATCGTAAAGATATTATGTACCTACCGAGAAACATATTTTCAATATAACTATGATTACGATTTCTTGACTAAATTATTAATGAATCAAGATAATAACTCAAAAAGCTAGTTAGAAAATGTTTCACAAGCAATTCACAAAAACGAATATAAAATCATAACATCATCTAAAGTTTTTAACTAAAAAAAAATCATAAATAACCATAAAATGAAATGAACTACGCACTATCGATATGTCGAATTTGACGTCATTTTATATTTATTCTTAAAATAAATTGCGATTAAATCATCAATTAGAAGTGTTGCCATAACTGTTGACCAAAGACTGCACACGACGGTAATTTCATAAATAGATCTTTGCATGGTACTTTTTTTATTTCTGTGGCTTGATTGATTTGATTACACTAATAAAACGGCTGAATTAAGTATATTTTGTATTTCTTTGTTTAACTGCAGAGGTAAAATATGTCGATTGAGTAATGTAATCTAACCGTTTACCTTGAGGCATGCTATTTTAGCACATATTTAATTTTAGTTTGATTTATATTTTTCGTATTTTTTTATAAAGCAATAGTACATATTGCAAATCTATGATCAACAGTTACACCACTGCTTATTATCAAACCATGTTATGGTATACTAGATTAAAAGAAGCTAATTTTTATCACTCCGTTGACGAGCTCATCTAGGATGACTTCAATATAAAGTATTAATTAATTTTAAGCTACGCTATGTCGAAAAACAATATTAATCTAAGCCAGGCTTAATTATTTACATCAGCAACTGCAGCCACGCCTTATGACGTGACTATTTTAATACGTAAAACCGATTTTCTATTTTTTTAACAGTTACATATTTTTCTGCATGAGATCAGAACTCAAATGTCAAAAAGTTTTAAAAACACTGCCAAAGCGGTAACAAACGATACGATACAACCCTTAAATATAATTAATGCTAAAATATAATTCCAAATAAAATCTAAACTTTAGAATTTCACGCAATAAAAACGATTAAACGTTTTTTAAAATATATATATATATATATATATATATTTCTTATAAAACGCTTGCTTATTTGATAATATCTAAATGATATAAGTATTTCATACAAATATCTTAAGAAAATATTTTTATTGATAGATACGTGTTGCACGAAAGTACATATTCAAAAATGTATTTACAAGTTATCTTCCTGTTCTGCACTTAGCGTCACATATTTTACATTTACATAATATATTGCATACCGAATAACCCTTATCACTAATACACTTAAGACATCTAATGTCACTCGAATACGACAAAATTCAACATTTAGAAAATTATTAAACACCAATTACATTGTTAGTAACAGCTATGCCATTATATACGTAACGTAATATGTATTAACCTTACTGCTAAACATCGAATTTTAATTATTATAAAATGTAGAAGAAAGAGGATATAAATTTTTAATACAAAATTACAAGAGGGTAGACTGGCGCAAACGTAAATAATATTACACACTCAATTATGTAGAAACACGACAAAACCGTATGCTATGCATAGTTTTAAAATTGATTTTTTTTTCAAAATCTTATATATTTTCAGAATGAACATAATTTTGCAGTAATTCCCTTGTAGGTATTTGCTTTGCAATCTTATTGATATTTCATATTATTAGCAAAGAATGGCACCAAATTAAAAGATAATATGAGTTATATTTAAAATTGAGTTAGTACAACTCGCACGAAATTGTTATTAGTCTTTTAGCCAAATTTCCTGTATTTATTACGTTTTAAAATCTTTTTATTTTATTCTATTTACGTTTACTCGAATCTTTAGTAAAAGGGATATAAGAATATAACTTTTTTTAAAATATATATAAACAGGTTTATCCAAAGTTGTTGTGAAGGCAAGGAGGAGAATCATCGTAGTGAGAGTAGTGTAGGGTTAAATACTAGTTGTAGCAATCCAAAAAATCCGCTAGATGTCACGACCTAACCACCGTTTAACTGCCACGTAATTGGTTCTTTGTCAAATAACACCAATCACGCAGGTGCAAGCCCCGAGCCACGCCATCTATCGGTTTTTTTTCAATCTCAAACCCCCCATTAAAAGTGTTTGGCATCCTCCTGTTTCACGACTCCTAATTCTTGGAGCATAGCGTCCATACCCTCTGGCATGTGGCCCTGATCCAACTCGAGGTTCCATTTGTAATACTGTAATCAAATAGATACATAGATATGTAATACACATACATACATACCGTTACTAGCACCCATCTCTGCCCCAGAAAGCTTTTAGGTTATGGGCCTTTCCACAGAAGGTGACGTAGACATTATCGAAAGTACTAATGAGTAGATGTTTGGACAATGGCCACCGGTCATGTACGATCATATTTTTAAGGGGCATGCGTTGACGCACTTTGCCTCGGTCAAGGAAGCATCATAATCAGAGGTGTGTGAGGGGCTCCCCGTTTAGCAAAAAGCGGAAACTGCTCACTATTAAAATACCCCCTCGCCTCTCAACGCCTAAATTATGATGCCATGGAAATAAAGATGAACTATAACGGGCACATACGGTCTGCCTGGTAACTCTTTACCAGAGAAGCTACTACACGTACCTTGTCCAACTCCTTCCTGAGAGCCAGCACTGCTCGCTCCCTGTCTGCCACCAGTTCCTCAAGGTACTGGTAACGGAGCTTCTTGCGTGCACGGCACTCGCGCGCCGACTGGCGGCTGCGCTCTGAAACCACCAGATGGCAAATTCACATGGCTGATTTTTAAGACGGAACTTGAAAGGGGGACCGAGGGGGACCAAGGGGGCACCCGGGGGAACCCTTATGCAAATTGGTTTGGGCCTGGGTGTGCTGGCACACTCAGGTAGCTGTTCGTTGTCTAGTACTCATATTGAAAGGGAAAACCTTAGTTTGAGACCTGTGGATTGCCAACATTGTTGTCCACTGTCACGTAAAATCAAATGACTTCCATTCCTATAAACCATCGGGGGTCAATCTTCTTCCCTATTCATCGTCATCATCAGCTTTCTAGTCTACGGCTGGACATAAGCCTCCACTAATAAGTATCATTGCGCCCTGTCTTCAGCTTGACGCAGTTTATCATCTCACCTAATCGGAGGTCACACTTCGTTCACCGAGTCGTAGTCTTCACTCAAAAATTTACCCCAAAAATATGGTCGGCCTATTGCTCCTTCAGTGTGTTAATTCTTTGAACTATGTCAAAAACCCTGATTCTCTGTAGGATATGTTCGTTGCGTGCGATTGCGAACCATTTCTCCGAAGAGACTCTTATTTTGCTTATTGTATCATATTCAGATTTAAAACCAAGGTATTCGCATGATACTTTTTGGTTAATTTGTTTTTCAGTTGTCCATTAGTTCGTTTTTTTATTTTGATAGTTGTTTTTATTGACTCCTGCTAGTTTTTAATGGGGACTACCGGGCATGAAAAATCCGCTTCGTCATTGGTGGTTATCATGTCATGGTGACACATCTGTCAATTTCATGTCAAAAATAACCGATCAGAACTGCTACATGAAGTTAGACCTCACGCACAGGTAGTGTCACCTAGCGGATTTTTCATGCCCGGTAGTCCCCATTCAGAGAAGATATATAATATATCTCCAACACATACAAATAATGTAACTCACCCAACTTTGCTTTCATATCCTGCTTGTCCAACTGCGCCTTCCTACCGGGCCTGCGCCCGCGCTTGCCCCCCTCGCGCCGCTCCCCGCCCTCCGCACCCGCCGCCCCCAATGACCCGTACGTCCCACCGCCGAGGGACTCCTGGAAATAAAACAAATATATATTATTGACTAGCTGATGGCGGCAATTTCAACCGTCTTATTTCGGAATAATGAATCCTATATTGATTGGCATTCAACACAAAATGAAAAAGAAAATTACTACTACTGAAGAAGGAGGTCCTAAAGATTGTTCTCCGGACTGGAACCAATAATGGCGGTTTTTATATTAGAATGAAAGCACCACCGTGCACTAGCGTCATCTCAACTTTGAGAGAGAAAAAGCTAGACGACGCGGACCTAGTGCGCATTGCCAAAAACTCACGCAAGAATCGAAAGCCGGTCATTCACCTCTTTATACTCGGTACTCATAATGACATTTGTTTTCTACAGCAAGCACAATACAAACAAGTGTTTAGTACTGGGCACAAACGCGACACTTGTATTACACAATCCCTTCATTACAAACAAGAATGTATGGCATTACTAGTTAGCGTATTGCAGAAGGTATGTGGGAAGTGTTACTTGCTGGTACGTCCATAATTAATAATTTGTGTCTGGTTTTTGGGATATCAAAATAAATAGCGTATTTATAAAAACAAATATGCTTCTGCCAGAACAATGAATATTAGATTGCTGAAAAACTTATTTTGTAAGTGTAAATATGCGCAATAAGTTAATTAAAAAATAATCAGAAACGTTTAAAAATAATGCCCAACATCGTGCGACTGCAAACGCTATTAAGAACATGTGATATATCACAGTGTATGAAGAACTACTGACAAGTTGACAAATCTACCTAAATGCATGCCTTGCGAATTTACTAAAAAAAATGCTGTTTTTGCTTAAATGTCATGTTACCTCTACAAAAAAAAATGTTTTTTTAATGTCATATTTGCTCCAACACAGTTTGTGTAATTAATCTATAAAATAAGGAGTTCCAAAAATTATATTAATATTGCGCATCAATTTACACTCTTTCAATAAACACTTTAACACATCTCAAAATAACCGAATACAAATCTTAAAAATGTTTTTGAAATAAATAATACGTTGTTATCTTTCAGAACACCGGCCAAATTACAACAGAGACCAATAACACAAATACATAGTTTCTATTTAAATTTCGATTAATTTAACACAACATACATTTCGAAGGTCGACAAACCGTAATTTTGTTTTCAATGTCCAAGTAAGTATGTTTACTATGTCATGTAACAAACGTAACTCTTGTCGTGATGCAGAAAACACAACGAGAGTTAATATCATCTGACTGCGACTAGATAAATAATCGCTATAATAACAACCAGAGTTCGTTCACACTGCAACCTCGATGAAAACGCATGGGTACCATTGTCACAGTACGGAGACGACAGTGAAGTGACCAGAAACGAACCTGGAGGGGTACTCTCAAAAACGAAACGAACAAACGAAAGGTTTCGTTTTTGAAGATTACTAAAAAGTTTAAGAATGAAGACTTGGTTTTTGATTTACATAAATAATATTTTGTTTTTTGAAAACGATTAATTTGCATTCGAAGTGAATTGGTTATGATTATGAGGATTAAAAATTGCCATCCGTTGTCGGATCCGACATATTTCGTTTATGGGAGTAGACCCCCTGCTAACGATGAGACGAGAAGATAATATAAAGAAGAAATGCATCAAAGTAAAATAATAGAAACAGCTGTAGAAGAAAAATTATTTGAACGGCATCAAAGAAGAAGTAAACAATTAGTATTAAAAATAACTTTCAAGGATTCCTATAAACGAATGTGTAATATCTCTAACCAAACTCAGCTTTAAGTTCCAAACTCTTAAATTACACTGTGCCTGGCATTGCAATCGTCGTAACATTTATTTCAAGAACGTTCTCCATAATCATTATTTACGATTGTATCTCAACACTGTAGAGTTCAAAATGGCTGTCATAGATTCAGAACGATTTCTATTGTGACATGATGATAGTGTAAGAAGGCAAGGTACTACTTAACATAGATTTGTCTAAGGTTAAACAAACAAAACAGAACATATCATGCTTGTTTTGATTTCAACCTACTGTAATATAATGATAGGTTGAGTCTTTCTCTGGCCTAAATCAGGATATGCGAAAACAGTTATCATTTCCAATATCCTACTTTTTGTCTTTGACTAATGTGACGAGAACCAATGAAAATGTCTGACAGGGTACGGCCTATTGAAGCTCAAATAAGAATATGTTTAACTAGCTGTACCCGCGACTTCGTTCGCAAGCACTACATACTTTCATGGTCGGTTTTAACCTATCTCCCCTAATATTTAAAACAAAAAGTAGTCCATAGTTTTAATCCAAGTTTCGAGCTATATTTGTAATAAAGTTCATATCTCTTACTCAAAAAAAAACCCGCCACCGTGTTTCGCGAACTCATTCGTCATATTTAAGATAATATACACAAAATCTTCATAAAATGTAGCCTATGTGTTATTTTGATGTATGAGCTATAACATTGCAAAGTTTATTTATATTTTCATTAATACCCATCCAGTAGTTTTTGAGTGAAACATTATCCATCCATACATACACACAAACTTTCGCCTTTTTTAAATAAAAGTAGTGATGTTGTCACCATTTAAAATGTTTTCATTTGATATTTTATTTACATATAAGATGTACATGAAGACGGTTGTGGAGAAAAAAAAAACAAAAACAAAATAAAGAGTACTTTGGTTATAGTATTACGATGTCACGTAAATAAAAAGCTACGAAACATATCTCAATCGATATTTTATAGTAAATTGTTGTTTAATATAGGTCGATAACAATATCAGCTGGATGTAGATAAATAGAAGATAAACCGTACACATTTCGTCAGAAACATAAAAAACACGTCAATACGACATATTTAATATTCTGTTTACTATTGTTTCACAACGCGGCGGCATTTACATATTATTTGATTAAATCAATAAAACTACTTTTTCAACATATGTTTCATATTTACTATAAGATATATTCTTCACAATATGTAAAAGACGCTAGAACCGACGTTAGAAAATTTTACGGAAATTAAGATTACAAAAACATAAAAAAAACTTCAAGTGATTTTATTGCTGAAGGTAATCAAATCTTCTTGCCAACTTTTACTTAAAGAAAATAGTAAAATTTAAGAAATACCGCAAAGCAGATTCACAAACGTCAGCAATATTTCAAAAGTCCAGTCAACATCTCAAAACAGTCTCTGTCAAATCGTTTGTTAAGAAAGAGATAAAACATGGTATCCGAAATCGAATCCTTCTCCAACGTTCTGTGATAAGGTATGCTGATCCTAAAGTCAACAGCTGAAGCACTTGTATAATGGAAACCAAACCCAACGGTGGTACCCCAATTGTAATCACGAATGGTTGTTACCCAGACCTTTGGTTTAGCCAGAAGCGCAAACCATTCTTCCAACGAGCCAATCAAATAACGTCATCATTAACGATGTTTTATGAACAACACACAAACTCACTTTCGACCTTCAATCAGTGAAGGCATCTATTTCCTTAATGAGAAAACAGCCATTTTCCTCGGCAACGCCACAACTCAGAAAACAGGCACGCAACGACGCTTGACGGTGTGAAAGGCGAAGTGAACTCGACACAGTCAAATGCTGACACAGTACAGAAATGTTTAGGCAGAAACAATGCCATTGTGTTCCAATATGATCTTTTGAATCAGGCACAATCTTATAAAATTTTATCAATTTCCGCCTTAAATAGCCAAATTGCCTTTTTATTTTTAAGAACAGAAAAGAACATCAATTACTTTTTAATTGTATATTATACAAATTCATTATTTCCCTGCAGTGTCTTTATGTAACTTTAAGTAGTTTAGCACAGGTGAGGTACATGTACAATGTAGTAAGCACATGGCACACAAACTGATAAGACTTGTATATATTCCAAGACATATTGTCAGCAATAGTGCGTCGTGAACGATTTATTTACCAAGCCACAGTACAGAAAAGTTAGAAATTCACTTTACACCTACAGTACGACGACTTAATAAAATGCAATACATTCTCAAATAACTATTAGACGCATACGTATATTTTTTCATATAAACAAAAGTTTATACTAAGATAAACTGTGTAAAAATCCGTTTTTATTGTAATATGAAAATCGAAATGACAGTAGCTTGTTTAATGGTAAGTTGAATAAGAAAGTTACTGACTTTAGGATTCTATTAGGATAGTCCTTGACCCTTTGAAGTAGAAAGAGGAGCGGGCATTTACCACACTTGCTTTGTGAATGAGCAGAAATAAAAGCACCTTTCCCTCAGCCTTTCCTTCAGTACACACTGAAGGTAGTGTTGTAAAAATGAGAGCTAGAGCCGGCGCTAAAAGGCTCGAGTCGACACTCGAGCAGTTTTAAAACGCTCGAGTCTCGCAAGTCTAAAAAGAAGTTAAATTATAGCGCTGAACTCGACACTCGACTCAGGCTCGAGCGTAAACGTCTACAAACTTTATTCAGAAGAATAAGCTCAACGTCATACGTCTCATTTCTACAACACTGAAGCTCATTCTAGAGTTACTCAAGTATATTTGTATACGGTGTCGATTGTAATGCAGCTAACGACGCCACGATTCGTCATCAAGTCGGGTCGTCACGCAAACGGCACATCACAACACTACAAGGATTTCTAGGTCGCGACGCGCACGCGCTGACAGATTTAAAGTCTACGGTATAGAATTACGAACTTAGTGAGCCGATGTTTATATAATAATAATAATATCTTTATTTCCAGTAAATATTGCAACAGAACAATTTTTCAAACGGTTACTGCACTAAGCCAGGCTTGTCTTGCAGCGGCCTTAAACAATTTTCATTTAACAATATTATACTAGACGCACCGTTACGGCAATAAAGAGTCTACAAATCTATCTTTTCTATGTCTATCTTTTTAAACACTGCAAATTGTCACTATAAACATCTACAATTGTGTTATTCATATTATTTCCAAAAAATTCTAAGATTTCAATGCTGTAAAAGAGGAATCAATGTTACATAGGCCATTTTGATTTCTCGCAAGTTATCTTTAAGATGCGATTATAAAATGGTCCATAATTATTTAAAAGCTGTAATAATAACAGCACTATTTATTTATTGCATTTGAATCTGCAACGCTTTTTTTCTTTCAAAAGCAGTACGAAACTTACACAATTACTTGAAAACCTACGAAACCAAAATCGTATTGCGGTTTGAAAACAACTCACAATTCCCTTTGTTTCCATTTAATGCATTTCGATATAATACCAAAGGACAATAACATGTTCCTCCATAAAACAAGCGACCACATCATCCATATATTCAGGAGCATTATGCAAAACTATATTGTCGACTGAAGTCTGATGTAAACATTCCAGGTAACCTAGGAAGGGACTGCGCAGATGCGAGCTTATTTGTGATGCACATCCAAACAGTAGGTATAGCATTATATGCTGTAGGTATTGATTTATAGGGTTCACATTTAGAGATCAGACCACGCAGGCCCGGGAAACTTTCCACTGTATTTTTTTTCCTCTGTTTATCAGACAATTATACATTGACCTGTAAGCGTAACAAACAAACGAAAGGTCTTGTTTTTAAAAATTAATCGAAAATTTGGAAATTACAACGTAGTTTTTAATTTGAATAAGACCTATTTATGAAGTGAGTTGGTTATGAAGAAGCTCAAGAAGTATTATGAAAGGCAGAACTAAAGATGGTATTAAAATAACAAAGAACAGAAATGTCTGTCTTGGGCGGAGATCGAACCTACGATCCTCGCTTCAGCCGCCAGGGATGCAACCATTGTATCAATGGCCGTAACGATTGTGCAGCAATCGTTACAAGTAACCCCAACAATGACTACAATAGATAGCACAACACAGACGAAATTGACACTAGCCTAATCACCAATATAATTGATACAAATAATTATTTTTCGATTAAATTGTTTGAAGAGTGTGTATACACACTCATAGAAGCAATCATTGGAAAACTGGTTTGATTGATGACAGGGCTATACTAAATTTCTCTGAATTGGCACAGGGCTGCATATTCCGCAGAAATGATGGCCACCTGTAGGGTATGAGGAGTATGTATGAGGGTGTAGACCGTGAAACTGAGACAGATATATATTTGCACAAAAAGCTACAAAAATTGATATTACAGACACATAGCAGAACAATTAACGTAGAGATATCTTCCAAGTAGCAAGAAAGCGCCAAGTAAGTCCTAGTTCTAGGTCTGTAGATGTTAGAAAGGCGTTGAACAAGAACACAATCAAAGCTTGACGATAATGATAAAGAGCTATCAAAGTCTTTATTTGAAGTAAACGTGAGTGCATTTAAGTACGACGACAGCACGACAAGGTAAACACTTGCTGTTCGATATTCGTTCTTATGCGTATGACATAAGGACGGTGCAAAGTTCAAAATGTATAGTAGGCGTGCTGTTCATCGTACCTACTTAAATATGCTAAGATCATTGTATCGTATCGCACTGATGATATGACTTAAAGACTTATATTGAAAATATTTTCAACTTACAAAGTTATCCATAAAATAAGTATTTCAAACAAACTTAAAAGTAAAATCGGACTAACCTTACTTATTAGCTGATTTAAACACTAGGTACATAACGAACAACTGATCAATTCATAGGGCTGACTAAAACTGCATTGGCTAGAGCCCTAGGCTCCGCTGCTGAACAACCAACACTCAAACACATCACTATGAACCGTCTTTATTACGTCGACGTAAGAGCTAATATCGCACACAGCGATTTACTGTTGATGGTACCTAGATTTATGATGCACATGCGTAAAGGTGTCATTTAGGACATGTGTAGGTGCGGCTGTATTGATTAATGAAGGGGTTCACATTTTATCAGATGCATCGATTCATATCGGGGTTCTCACATTTACAGTTGCACTGCGCAGATGCGTAATTTGAGAGTTACAGGACATTACTGTAGTTTAAAGAACTAAAGTGTAATTAAAATTTTGGACTCACACAAAATGTGCGGGTTATGGATTTATGGTTGAAAACAATTTTGTATTCATGAGATCAGTATAAGAAGTCAGAATATCAGCGTATTAATGTCCCACTGAAGGGTTTCAAGCTTACATTACTGTAATGAAGTCATCGCTACAACAATAGACTAGCTTGCAAATGCGGGCTGGAGTTCAAAAACCTAAGCTTTGTTCGAAAAAAAAATTAAAACTGAAGCGTAAAAATTGAATTATTTTTATTAAATACATTGTTGATTTTCAATACGTTAGTAAGGCTGGGCTAAATGACAGTCGTCACAAATTGACTTGGCCTTAACAATTCTTCTAAAAGATGCCATTTTGCTAATACGATACGACAAAGTATTTAATTAAGATTTTTTTTCAAGTGCATTCAGTAGATAATGTTTGTAAAAACAACAACTAACTTGATCTAGATTCACGCGCGAATAATTTAAAAGCGCACGATAATTAAACTAAACTTCATCCAGTTACCATCAAAATAAAACTTTACGTTAAAATACGAAGCACACAGTTAAGTATCAAATAAATTACCTTAACTATGACTAACCTTACATGTTCGGATTTTGCTACACTCCTGAACCAACAACTGCCCAATCCATAGGGCTGTCCATAACTGTATTGACTAGAGCCCTACACCTAGATTCAGCGCTGTACCTAGATTTATGATGCACATGCGTAAAAGGTGTCAGTAGGGCTGCCAATATTTTAAAAGGCTTGCCATACACTAACCGGTTTCTTGTATCAATAGCTGTACTAAAACTTATTTGTTATTTGACTTTTGTTGCAATGTAATGCAAGAAGTAAATTAATTAATAAAAGTTTTACGGTAAAGCGTAGGTTGCTTTGTCTTTTTTGATCCATTAACTAAGTAGGTATTCTTTATTGATGAGTTATATCAAAGGACAAACATGAAGATGTACCTACCACTACTAAAACAACACTCTAGACAAAATAATAATTTATGTATACATATTTACACTTACTCATACGCCATGTGAGTGAATCATACCAATACAAAAGGTTATGATTCAATGATGTGTGCAAACTACTGATTTTCAGCCATTACCCAACGTAAGGCGTGTGTTTGGTAAATCATAACGGTAACAAGAAATTAACTTTAAATAAATACAGAAACTGGTGGTAAAGACAAAATATAGTACAAGAATAGGCTTATGTCACTGTCGACCACTTTTCGCGTATCTAAAATAGTAGGAAAAAAGAATGACGTGCAAAAGATATATGATGGCATATGAGGTTAGTAAGCAATGATCTCATTATCAATACTAAGTTTATAATACATTCTGCCACGTTTTTAAACAAACATTATGGGCTTAAATTATCTCATGTAAAGAAAATGGTGACTTCTTTTTTAACTTTTGCACAACTTTCAATTCAGACAAATACTTGACTATATATTTATTTTTACACAACGCGGCAGCCGGTTAACGCTTGGGTGTTTACCGAGTTACAATTATTTTTACACACAACTATTTATCAAGAAATACGTGATGTACGACTTCTCATATCGGCAGAGTGACAGCCCTAGGTGTCAGACAGGATATCCGGACAAAGTACTGCTGTATCGATTGACATCGGAGTTTACATAATCACGGGCGTTGCAAAGGCCATTACTGCGCAGATGCGTTTTAGAGATTGCACATGCGTTACAGGTAGCCTGGAACTTTGAAATATTTCAACTATTGATTGGCAGAATGTCTGGGGCTTGAACTTTGAACCTACCCACGCATGACCTTTGACATTGCGCTATACACTTTCGCAGTCTACTAATTTTAAACAAGTGTTTTGTGAGCTCTAATAATAGATTAACTCTTCATAAACTGGGATTCCAGAGACAAAACAAAATCAATTGGGTCTGGGTGTTGTGGTACTATCTTTGTTTTTGATTTCTGTAACACAAGTGCTTTAGCTACTTATCACAGAATCACAGAAATGTAGGCATATAAATAAAATTGGATTGCCTGTTTGACATATTACAATAACCTCTTTTTACCACATGCATGAATATGAATATACGAGTATATACGGTACATACACCAAAATAACATTTTTTTTTTTTATTTTAGCTGTTTTTTCCGGCTAGTCTATGAAATGGCTGGACCAATTATAACGAGACTTTTATTGGAAGGTAGCTGATGTAATAAGAAGTAACTTAAAATACTTTTATTTTAGAAAAAATATTATATTTTATTCCTACTAATATTATAAATGCGAAACAAACTCTTTCTGTCTGTCTGTTACGCTTTCCCGCATAAACCTCTTAACCGATTTTGATGAAATTTGGTATAAGTATACGTTGAACCTCTAGAACGGACATAAGCTACTTTTTGTTAAAAAATAAGGGGCGGATGGGGGTAATACTACCTTTGAAAGTTTATATGGGAAAATGTTTATTTTTTAAGTTAGAGATATGAAATTTGGCACAAATATAGCTCTAAACTTGGATTAAAATATAGACTACTTTTGTGTCGAATATAAGTGGAGACAGGTGTAAATCCGACCATGAAAGGATGTATTCCACGCGCACACAGTTGCGGGTACAGTTAGTAATAAATACAAATGGCACAAGATTTCCACAACGTACGCTTTGCCACTTACCTGTGAGTGGATGAAATTAATGAAAAGGGTGTGAAAAGTTAGGTTGCTGTAATTTCATATTTGGTAGGTAGCTTGACGCAGACCATGCCTTTCATTACAACACCATAATAACATAAGATAGCTTATCAGTATTTTATTGAATTTACAAACAATATAACATCGTATATGAAACACTGCATTTCTGTACCCAGCGATTTGTCGCCTAAGGTCAATCTGACACCTTTTTTAAACCCAGTCAGTGCACGTTTTATAGATTCTAAAACCAGCTCTATTCAAATAAATAATGAAAATATACAATCGTATTTTGCGAGTTCCGACGGGTGTTTAGCGCCTGATTAACTAATAACATCATGTGCAGATATAGTAAAAACTATACGGTTTTCATTTAATTTTTTTTTACGTTTTTCCAGTCTATTACGTAATTTGTATTGGGCTGAGATCATACCTACTATACTTTGTCAGTCTAATTAGTCTGAAAAAGTCCTTCCATTTGGATTGCCATCAGAACCAGATATGTTCTTGGGCCAATAATATGACAATTGCGCTCTTTACGTATTAAATTCACAGAATTTACAGATACACGTATGTATTAGTAATGTTTTCCGAATTAGCAAAATTAATTTGTGCAGAGCGCCGCGTAAAACTTTAGTAATTCATTGTTTATGTCTATGAAAAAGATTGCATAGCTCAAATTACCCCAAAACTTCATGAAATAAAATTTAGAAACTTAACTTTGTGGAACAATCACTAGAAACTGCTGTAATTCCAGTTAAAATTAGGTTAATCAGGAAGGTAAACGAAGTTTTATTCTTCTTGCTCCATAGAGCAAAACAGCTGGAGATTTAGTTATGTATTTAATCTTTTGTGCTCAAAAGTAAATTAGCGGACTTAATGCTTACATTGCCTACCGACATTCCCAACATTTGAAGATAAACTAAAGATCTCTGCTCTATATTGTTAGCTTAGAAACATAAATAAATACATACCGAGTTTGACTTCACAAGTTTAAGAATAATCGTATGAGTCATTCATTCCTCTTGTGGGGTCATATGACAGCAGTATCGTATTACGAGTACGAATGTTCAAAAGCCCATACTAATCATCGTAAGATATTTCTTATAAGCCAGTTTATAATCTAACTAGAAAAAGATATAGTCTAACGAATTAGATATTAAAAATATCAACCATTGTATGCACAGCTGCATCTAGAACATTCCATACAAGTGCGTATCAGGTTTAGGGAAATGGACAGGGGGAAATGCCCTGCCCTGTAGCACTCCCAAAATAACTGCGCCGTTATCTCTTCGACCAATGTATAACTTTCTGTTACATTCAACTGGAAATGTTATCTTGCACGGTTAACGTTTAATAATTCCAAAAAAAAATTGGAATAACATGGAACGAAGCATCAAATTAAGCAGGTTTTATGTCGAATCCCGCACAAGTTACAAAAATACAACTCTCAGATATTACCTGAAATCATTTTCACTGCTGATACAGATTTATATTTGGTTAGTTATTTTGTTGCGTATTTGCCAAGAGTAGAATTAAACAATGATGAAAACTAAGATGGTAAAGATATTGAGTCTTCCAAATGTAAATTTGTGTTTAAAAACAATGAATTATTACACAACAAACCGGTAAGCAAGAGTTTATATACAGTCTTTGTAGTTAAAGGACGTGTTGCCACATCGATCGTCTGTGTTTACTATAGATAAGCACGTATAGTTACAGTAACTGCGTTGTTAGCCGCTTTTAAGGTTTTACGATGATCTTATTACTGTTATTAAGCCGGTTATCCGTTGAATAGACTGACATCTATTTCAAGGCTCTTGAAACGAATACGTTCTGAACTTATACCAAATTTACACGCACTTTTGAATACAATAATATCTTTGTTGCTAAGTCAACATTTCTTGTCATGTGTAATTAAAACAGTTAACACTAAATCCTTGAACCAATAAACATCTCCGAAAAGTAAAAAAAAACGTTGCAAAAAAGATGCACTACGATAATGGTTCTACCAACTAAAGCTAAATTGCAGAAAACAAAGGCTTTTATGCAAAACGATAAAGAAGGCGTAAGTTTTACTTCTACAATGGAGATTACACACCTTTTTAGCCTTGGAATGCACTGACTTCATCATTTTTAACACTTCTCACAGCACAAAGTTTTAGGCCTAATGCCAGGAGAGGCTGAAAACCTTATGAATCAATGCAAGTATTCTTGTAATAAATCAATACCTGGAGACTGCACTACGCAGACGTGCAATAACATAATGACAACAAGTATGCATGTATGCAACTGCACACCATGACCTAACTATCAAACCCAGACACCTATCAGTGGTTAAGCATTCACAATATTAGCATAGATACACAAATGCAACAGTGTTGTATGCAATTCAGTCGTAAAATACGCAGTTCACTCGTTTCTCGGCTAGCAACAAACAGCCGGCGATACCACCGAACTGCGTCGTACGCTCGCGTCAACCGATGTTCATTTGTGCGGCGTAGTAACTGTCAATTCCTAACCTAAAATAAATCACCTTCATTCAAGTTAGCGCTTTCAGAACGCACCGAGGGGTCGCCGGTCGCGGCAAAATCAAATTCAGAACATGTTTTCTCACATGAATCTCGTTAGAACAACGAAAAAACTCACGTTTTGCGGGAATTTTGTGCGGCTACGTGACCGTCTCGCCGGCTGCCTTAGCACACACTGCGTGCGCAATGTAGCCGCGGAGCCGCGGAGGGAACGACCGCGATCACTCTTCTTTTTTTAAAAGCAACTTTTTTAATCGACGTGGACGACGAGGGTTTGCGAACTGAATACGAGTACTACAAAGTTCGCTGGGTGTCGCAATGCACGGCTTTGTGCTCCCCCCACCTTGGGCAAAATGACCTTATCGTTTGGCTGCACTCGGCAACAGAGTGCATTAAGACGCACTTACGCGGCCGTAGGCGAAGGCGAGGTAGGCGGTTTTAGCGTGCTATCCGGCTGCTGCACATCTATACAAGTTGTTTAACAAAGAACCGTAGAATTACCAGACGATTTCCCTGCTAGATTAGACAGATATATTATATCTATAGATGAAATACGAATCGTTTTCCCTTGCCTGACGTATTAGCGAAAATATCGCAAATTGGTAAAATCAACTAAGTTCCGGCAGTTATCATGCACTGCTTTAAATGACCTCGTTCCCAGACACAGGAACTTCCAATGAATATCTTTAAAAAGTTTTGTGACACGAATATATGAATTTCTTATTTTCGGGAAACAGCAAAACTCGTGTGATATTATTTACCAATGATTGGCACGAACCTCTTTGAAGTATCTTCATCGTCATTATTGCATACTAATATGTATAAGAGAATCTGTAAAGTTGTATTACCAAACTCGTAAGTAAAAGTTCTCATCTAAAACTTTATCCATCTAGAACTTTGTGCTAGGAAACTACGGCCCTTAAGTTTATTACAAAAGAGTTTTCGTAAAAAGCTTGAATGAAGGATTCATTTTCTCAAAAAACAGAAAATATTATTTATTAACGACTTAACCATTGCAGGTGAGAACAGACTTCGTAAAAACTTTTAGTATGTAACAGTAATTGAAGTTCACCACCGATATTCTCTACGCTCAAGGTACAGTCGCCGTCAGATATATTGAAGCAGACAAAGTGACAAAATACTTCCGAACAGTTAAAAATGTCAATAAGTTCCATACACTACAAGTTGTCATTAATATCTGAACATTCACTACTTCAATAATATCTAAGCAGATGCTAGTCAATAACTTCTATACACACAACTAACCAATAATATCTGAACACTCATCTACACAGGTAGCTAAATGAGACACATGACGTGCGTGACACATATTGATTGACGTTATGAGTGTTCAGATATTAATCAATATTAGGGAGTTGAGAGAAAGATTGATTATACGTAGAAATAATAAAACAGTATTCTTTTAATGTGTGAATAACTTCGTCACTGAAGAAACGATTTTGATGATTTTTTTGTACCATGATAAGGAAACCATCCATCCATCCATCCATCAGCCTCTTTTTGTCCACTGCTGGACATAGGCCTCCCCTACAGAACGCCACAACGCGCGGTCCTGCGCTATCTGCATCCAGCGGCTCCCCGCACATCTGACGATGTCGTCAGTCCATCGTGTTGGGGGCCGCCCCACGCTGCGTCGTCCGGTACGTGGTCGCCACTCGAGGACCCTCTTCACCCAACGGTCGTCGGTCCTACGAGCGATGTGGCCTGCCCACTGCCACTTCACCGTGCTAACTCTTCGGGCTATGTCGGATACACCGGTCCTTCTACGGATCTCCGTATTACGGATCCGATCATGTAGGGAAACGCCGAGCATAGCCCTCTCCATAGCACGCTGCGCAACTTCGAGCTTCGTTATGAGGCCAACATTCAGAGACCACGTCTCAGTTCCGTAAGTCATCACTGGTAACACACATTGGTCATAGACCTTTCTCTTCAGGCACTGGGGAATTTTGGACGTGAGGATATGCCTAAGCTTAAGGAAACCAGAAAAATCTAATTTATTTGCAAAACATTATTGACCGGAGATAGTTAGAAGGCTAGAGGGTGACCTAAAGTTCTTTTTAACATGGTAACCTCTCAAGCCAGCAAAACTGCTGGCAAAACCTAAAATGATAATTTACAATCTTTTATTTATTATTTGTTGCTTACTTCAATTCCCGTACAATAAAATTAAAATAATAACACAGATTTCGCTGTACTGCTGCCATTGTTATTGACACGTAAAAGGATGTGTTTGAATAACTATATTACAAAAATACATCTCTAGCCTTGAAACAAGCATCTGTCTTTGAAGAAATGTGGTATTACCATGTGCAAGTTTGGATAATTATAAAACATGTTTGAGAATTAATAATATCAGGGCGTCTACTCTTGAAAACGAAATATGTCGGATCCGATGACGTTTAGTATTTTTTATTGCTCATTATCGCAACTAACACACTTCGAATGCGAATAAAGCGTTATCAAAAAACAAAATATTATTTATACAAATCAAAAATCACGTTTTAATTCCCTAACTTTTGATCAATCTTCAAAAACGAAACCTTTCGTTTGTTCGTTTCGTTTTCAAGAGTAGACGCCCAGAACAGTTATGAGATAGATGATTTTGTAATGGTACAGTAAAATTACATCTGCGTTTCTTTGGTTATGATATAAAAAACCTTCAAAACTATTTATGATGAAAATTAAATTTTAGTGTGGTAGGTAGTAACTGCATAATCTTACTAATTATAATGATAAATGATTTTATGAGATATTTGAATATTCACTTCCAGGCAAAACTACTGAATGGTTATGGATAAAATATCCAGGGCAACAGCTAGTAGGTATATACCTACAAACATATTTTACTAATGTTGTAAACGTGAAAATGTGTATATATGGATTATTTTGTACTCTTTAACACAAAAAAGTCCGAATGCAATGTATAACGCATTGAACTTGAAAAGCAACTAACTACGATGCATCACACTAAAACTGTTCAACCGAAAGTGGCTTCGATAAATTATGTAATTGAAATCCTTATATGTATAGGTACACAAACACCAATACAAAAATTAATTAGGCAATGGGTTTTAATATTGGAACACTTAGGTTACACAAGCCAGTATCATCCTATCCTTGACAATACTGTTGAACTTGGATGTATGGATGAATTTGGATCTATCCAATCCAGGGTAGTTTGTTACTTTTCACGCAGAATCCTACAGAATGGATTTAAATGAAATTCTGTAGATAGATAAAACATTTTCGATGAACATATAGGGTAGGTACTTTTTATCCCGAAATAAAACCGAACGAGAACACCGTCAACATAAAATTATAAATATGCGTTTCTTGTTGCGTAAAGAGTTATTCAAAGTGCGATACTGCGTAGTTAATATTGCGTTTCCCTTAAACCCGATGCGCAGGCGCTTACACTTCGTTTCTCCAAGGGCAGACGAAACGAATAACGTGCACGATAAAAATTATGTGAGTCACACATCGAAACTTCCTAGGGTTATCACTGAACAAATCAACAAACCTGTAGTAATTTAGTTGTGAGCTAAATCTTATTGTTTTCGATCTTTTGACATTAAGAAACCGGTAACACAGTAAGTTGTCAGTTATAGTGACTGATATGGAGATTTGGTGGAGGTATAGAGCCTGCCTTTTGAGCCAAGCCGTGGGTTCTACTACAAAAAATGTATGTAACTTACATTATTTTTTCTTCTAAAGAGTATCCCGGCTTTGCGTCCATATGGGAGCCCGAAGTCCGCTTCGATTATGATCCGTATTTGAGGAGTCTGGTTATCACAATAGAGAGTTCGTTGTCTGGCCCCCACAAGCACCTTGTGTATCACCTACTTAAGTCTATGTTGTGATACCATCGTTAATGATTTATAAAGATTAAGAGGAAGGACTCTTCTTCACTCCTGAACAGCTTTCGTCACACGTTTCGATTTTTTTATTGATATCGTATCTATGGGGAAGGGTTCCTGATGTTTTTATGTGTTTTTAATATGATAATGCAATGCTTAATAATATAGGTTGTGAAATTTTAACCGTCTGATATCAAATCATAATTCATGCTAACCAGAACTTTTGATAAAATGTTTGTCTAGCGTTAACTATCTGTTCCAAAATACTAGGACCAGGAGTTGATCCAATATTTAACATATAGGTAAGATTTGAGACGTAAGCAAAGAAACAGCTATATTTCGAATCAAATTGATAGGTGTCTTATGAACTAATAATGGCTTCCTTATAATACTGTTTACCTTCGATGAAACTCAAAATCACATTTTAGATGCTGGTTGCAATTGTAACAGTTATATGTCATATGGTAGCCCTAACTGACTCATACATTGGGAAACTTTAACTTACTGATTGAACGCATTTGGCCTAGTTGTAGCTACTTGCGTGAGTAGGGATTATGTTGCCGATACACCAGGTGACAAATTTCCCGTGCAGCTCTGATTCTTGTCATCTTAGCAACATTGCACGAAATATTGTACTATAATACACAATATTCGAATATAGGTTTAGTTAGAGTGCTTACGATAATATATGGATCAGACATTACTACAAAGTTTTAAAAAGTCGTTTTTCGCTATCTGTCCCTATATGTACTTAGATCTTTAAAACTTCGCAACGGTTTTTTAACAAATAGAGTGCATAGGTAAATATTGTAATAAAAAAAACCGTTTCACACGTGCGATGCCGAGGCGGGTCGCTAGTACCTAAATCCCAAGAAAATTATGGGTTTTCCTTCTACTTTACCAGACGACAAAGATCCCGCGACTTCATTCGCGTTATTTCAAGATAAAAACTATGCTATATATTAATTTAGTACCTCATCTAGCTTTCTACAAAATTCTATCATATCCAGTATTTATTGCGTGAAACAACCATACCACCATACATACATATATAAAAAATAATAATATAATGCGACCTACAATCATACCAACCAACTGGTCTGCAACTAAGGTTTCCGTTTCATTATAAGTACCGGACGTGGGATACTAACAGGAGGCATCAATCAACTACACCCAGGCCAAGCAATTTAAACAAGTACGTTTCCCAAATTTACCTGACCGGCGATCGAATCGGGACATTTTACGCTTTGGGCCCACCGTACCCACTGCGCCACCGAGATCGCTCTCACAAACTTTCGCGTTTATATAATATAGCTGTGCCCGCGACTTCGTTCGCGTGGACTACATCCTTTCATGGTCGGTTTTACCTCTTTCTCCCCTAATATTCGAAACAAAAAGTAGTCTATATTTTAATCCAAGTTTCGAGCTATATTTGTGTCAAATTTCATATCTCTAACTTCAAAAATAAACATTTTTCCATATAAACTTTCAAAGGTGGTATTACCCCCATCCCCCCCTTATTTTCTAATAAAAAGTAGCCTATGTCCGTTCTTGAGATTCAACG
The DNA here is from genome assembly GCA_037074685.1 of Glyphodes pyloalis. NCBI lineage: Eukaryota > Metazoa > Arthropoda > Insecta > Lepidoptera > Crambidae > Glyphodes > Glyphodes pyloalis. The sequence continues at coordinate 642,475 of JAYKKO010000051.1, forward strand.
TATACCTATACCAAATTTCATCAAAATCCGTTCAGCCGTTTAGGCGTGAAAGAGTAACAGACGGACAGACAGACAGACAGACAGACAGACAGACAGACAGACAGACAGAGTTACTTTCGCATTTATAATATTAGTATGGACTAGTTGTGACTTGGACTACATTAATGATCGATTTTACCCTTCTCCCTTATTATGCGAAACAAAAAGTAGTCCATATTTGAATATTTGTGCCAAATTTCATATCTCTAACATAAAAAATAAACATTTTCCCATATAAACTTTCAAGGGCGGTATTACCCCTATGCCCCCTTATTTTCTAAACAAAAAGTAGCCTATGTATGTTTTAGAGGTTCAACGTATACCTATACGAAATCTCTATAAATCGGTTGAGTGGTTTAAGCGTGAAAGCCGATCAGACCAACAGACAGACAAAGTTACTTTCGCATTTATAAGTATGGATTAGTATGGTTTCCATGACAACGAATCCGTGCCACGTGCACTCCCTCCCTGCGCCTCCCGGAAAAATAAACATTAAAACAAACTTGCACGTGTTCAGCTGTGTGTTCATTTTTCTTAAGCATTTTAGATTCTTAAGCAATAGCAGTAGTATCGAGACTTTTATTTCCTACTAGCTGTCCCGGCGAACTTCGTAACGCCTATTTTTTTTAATTTCTAACCTTTTAAACCTTCCCTGGACCTCCACAATTATTTCAAAACCAACATTAGCCAAAGCGGTCTAGCCGTTGTCGAGTTTTAGCGAGACTAACGAACAGCAATTCATTTTTATATATATAAGACTAGACTATCGATGATGGCTGCGAAACCTCATCATTTTTCAAGCTTTCGGGAGAGCGCACATGGCTCTCACGCCTTTTATTTAGGCAACAAACTGGAGGGAGCAACAACCGGAAGGAAATATCAAACCAAACGGGTGAATTCTCACACAAACATGACATTTTAACAACCTCGTTAAACCGAGAGGCGATTAAACCAGACTTTGGTGTCGCGCCATCTCTGAGGCCCCGAGTTCGATCCTCGGTCGGGTCAATATATGAAACGAACTTTTCTAAATTGTCTCGGGTCTGGGTGTTGTGGTACCGTCGGTTTTACTGATTTCTGTAACACAATTGCTTAAGCTATTTACCACAGAATCAAAGCAATGTATGTGATGTTGCCCAATATCTATTTATTTGCTTGAGACTAAAAAAATATTAAAATAGTGTATTCTAGTTAATAATCCGGAACGCTTAGTGCGCGAATACGACTAGCGCGTGGCTGATTCCTTTAAATTGTCGAAACGTATTAAAGTAATGCCGCTCGATGAATTTTATATAAGCCTAGGATATTTGAACTTATTCCTACCCACTCGCACCAATTGTCTCACTAACTTAATAACAAACATTTACGAGTACAATTGTAGTAAACATACCTACGATATCATTATCTCTGATTAGGTAAGAGGGACGTGCTATCAGGTCTTATTATAAGTACATTATCTAAAACGCATAGTTTTAATTGGCAACCTGCATTTTCAAACATTAGTTAATCGTCATTGTTTACGTTTAGGTATACCATTTATAATATTAGTAGAGAATATATTAGTAGGTATACCTACTAATATATTCTCTACTAATATTATAAATGCGAAAGTACCTCTGTCTATCTGTCTGTCTGTCTGTCTGTTACGCTTTCCCGCTTAAACCTCTCAACCGATTTTGATGAAATTTGGCATAGGTATACGTTGAACCTCAAGAACGGACATAGGTTACTTTTTGTTAGAAAGTAAGAGGGGGGGGGGGGGGTAAATGCCACCTTTAAAATTTTATATGAGAAAATTTTATTTTTTAAGTTAGATAGCTCTATTAAAATATAGACTACTTTTTGTTTCGAATATTAGGGGAGATAGGGGTAAAACCGACCATGAAAGGATGTAGTCCACGCGAACGAAGTCGCGGGTATAGCTAGTTTTCAATAAATAAACAAATTATCAAGCCGATCCCGTCCGCCATAGGGCTCCCAATCCAGGGGTTGTCCTTGAAAATTAGCTTTTAAATCATTTGTCAGGCTGTCATAATTTACTTATTTTTTTTAAACCTAATTGATTTTTAATTTTTGTTTTACTATAGAACTTACTTGGTGACATTACTAAAACAAAGTCTTGGTGCAAAATTAGGATTAAGTTTAGCTTTCTTTTGTAAATAAAAACTACTGAGTTTCTTGCCGGTATATTCTTGGTAGTTAAAGGTTCTGAACCGGAAGTAGCTTTATTTCATTTATAAGAAACTATTCATAAGTGTTACTGATGGAAATGCCTATAAAACTTGACCACAGTTGCCAAGGGAGGACTTTTCATTACAGAATTACCGCCCTGGGATGAATTGATACCTCACTCTCTAAACGCTGATACAAAATCGAATGAGGAAACGTAGGACTGCAGCGGTAACGGTAATACGAGTATAAAAACAAAATCAAAACGTCAAAAACAACTTCCATTTCACAGGTCAGTCATAAAGGCATAATCCTGCTACTATTATAAAGGCGAAAGTTTGTAAGTATGGATGTATGGATGTTTGTTACTCTTTCACGCAAAAACTACAGAACGGATTTGGATACAATTTGGTAGGAAGACAGATGACATACTAGATTAACATATAGGATACTTTTTATCCCGAAATAACGCGGGCGAAGTCGCGGGCAACAGCTAGTATTTTATATAAAAAAAGGGGCGGGGGAGAGATCCGTACCCTGTTAAAGCAAATTTCAAAGCACAGATATTTGCTCCTTGTTTCTAGTTATGAGTAGTTCCACAACAAAGTACCAAATTTTCAAAAGTTCAATTATGTCTATCGGCGGTAATTTCAAATGGGAAAAATTACGCCTAAATTCTTTGCAGCGAGTAAGAGGATTGTGGTCCATTGAAAGTGTTAATTTATTACTCTCGCTACAAACAGAGCTACAAAACATCTCGCACGCTTTATAAATGAAGGACTGTATGCTAGTAAAAATAATGGAAACGTGTAATTTAAAATAATTATAATAAAAGAAGGAAAATAACACCAAAATATACAAAAAAAAAACCTAAGACGAATTGGAAGAAACGACAAAACAATAAAAAATAGATAACTAACTTATCTATTTTTTATTGTTTTGTATCATAGATGATGAAAGTGGGGTGAGTTGTTCACACACTTATTGAAATACTGCATCGACAAGTTAAGTCTGGCGACAATACGAAGACTTCTCGCTCATCTATCATTCAATGTTCATGATGAATAAATGAAACAACGCAAAACAACAAACAAAACATTGACGTGGTCTACACTGCAACTTCCTTGCATTGTGACAGGTGTAATGTCAACAACTGATCCATATGTAATGGGGCGAAGATTCGTTCCGTTCACGGAGCGTTTTGACGCCAAAACTAAAATCAACATAGAACCTTATCTCGATAGTACAAGGTCCAAAAAAGGATCAACATCATCATTACAAATTGGATTTCAGACCCAGTACAGACATGGTACGTTTTTCCTACCAAGCAAGTCACGCAGTTAAGTCTGGCATTCCTTTTTCATTTTTTTTAGCATTTTCGAATACTGTAGTACTAAATTAGGAGGATCGCATAAATTACAATATTATTTACCTGTTTTTAAGTTAGAACGCAAATTTAAACCTTAAAATTAACGTGTTAAAATCACTAACTTCGGAATCTAATTCGTCAACTAAAATTACTAAACTTGTACACAGAAAAGTCGAAGTCTTTATTATTTTAGTCAGGACGTCCCAAAATGTTAACAAACTTGGTCATAGTGTCAGTGCGCCATTCAGTGCAACAATATGCACAATTACATAGAGGTAATTTTTATCTTATCAAGGTAGTAATCTAACAGAGCCCTTAATCATTACCGGAATGGCGACATGCAAGTAAAGCCGTCGTGTTAAAAATAAACCGGTATGATTAAAATGAGTAAATTTTATCGCGCTCTAAACGTCAAAATCGATAAAATTAAGTTTATCAACTGCTGAATAGCTGAAAATACGAATGAGGTAAATATCAGCCAAATAACTCATGCCTCATTTTTGTCATTTCATGAGAAATAGTCACGTCAAGTGTTGTATGTAAGCCTGGACTGATAGCACAAACTGAGAGGGGCTTGCTTTTATAGGGCGCGAGGGGGGGGGCATCCATTTTTTATGTCAACCGTCAATGCTGTACTACTGATACCAATTTCATCATGGACACACAAATACTAATAAATTTATAAAATATCTGTTTATATTCTAATTGGTATCTGTTTAAACTCTAAAGTACTTAGTCACTATGATTTTTATGAGTCTTATAAGGTTGAATAAGTTTTACTTCAATCCTAGCAAAAAGTGTATTTTGTAAGCTTTTTGTTTAAGTTAACTGAAGTTACAGTTAAATAAAATATAGTACATATTCCAATAACAAATACAGACAGACAGACTCGGCATCAAATTACCTTTGATCTGATTATTTCTAATTAATCCCTCAGTTAGTACCCGTTGTCCTACTAGAGACCATTAAATCGGGACCAGTTTACTATTGTATTTGTCAAGCACATTTGCTTAGTATAAAAATACAATAATATATTATACCATTCTGTAGAAACCTAAATTGAACAACCTTAGCGCCATCTATTGATAGACATGAACATAAAATACTACTGAATCATTACATAACACATGTGTTACTATTGTAATACATACTAGATGGCGTTACTATTTACAGAATGATAACATAAAAATCTCAATGTAATTTTTTTGATAAGACTTAAGATTAATTAGTTTGTTCATTAAGTTCTTTCATTTTAAATACCATTTGAGTATGAAACTAATTACATTACTCTAATATGCACTGGTTTTTATTTACATGGGGCACAACAGCAAAAAGGTTTGTAGTCTGCTAACCCTAAAATAAAAAATAAAGAGTATCTAAAACTAAGATATTAATTTTATGCCTAGTAAGAACACTGATGCTTTCCTAATGATTATTACACATATCAAATCAAATTTACATAAATTAAACCAAATTTAAAAAAAAACAAATTTCAAGGACAAGTCTCATTTAACTCATCACAAACCAGAAAATGTAGAAAATGTATTGTAACTTGACTCGGAAAAATAAGTTTGTGGGACATAATAGGTTAATTCAGTAATTTAGTTCTCAACTTTACCTATTTCAGTACTTTAAACCGGATAAACTTTATTAATTCTCTTAGACTAATTTGATGCAAATAGATCTACAAAACAAGTCAGATGTATGAATACAGGACTTGAACTAAATGATACTAGATACACGATCAAAGTCAAAGTATTTTAATACGTCGTCAAAGGATTTTAATAAAAAAATCATGTTTTGTGTACACCAAAATAAATCATCAGAACTTAGTATTTCCAAAATATATTTGATAGGTGAGATGCTTTGTTTAACAACGATTGTAATTTTCTTATTTAAACGAAAAACTTGCTAAGTGATAGACAATTATCTAACCAAATAATTGTTTGTGATGACAGATTTACATTGAAATTTAACATTTAGAAGTATTTTCTTCTCATATGATGAAACTGTGCATTTTATTGTGCAACAAGACCTCATTTAGAAATTAGAATCAATGACTTGAGGAATTCGTGTCACAATGAAATTAAACCAGGAAGTAGGTACCTATAATATTGATCCATTGATATATGTGATAAAAACAGAGCGTCACAACCTCACATGAGGCTAAAAAACCAGCCGTCACCAAACGAGTTATTTAAAGAGGTAAACAGATACGATTCCGATAGCAAAATCTGGCAAAACAAAGAGTTAAAGGTACTCACGTTTTGAGATTCTTCTTCCAAAACAGCCATGGTTTCAAAATCAATATTCATTTTTATTACAAGTAATGTCTTTTTAAACACAAAGAATTGCACTTTAATAAGATACTATGAAACGTACAAGTAGGAAATTAGATAAAATTCTACCAAGTCAAGGTATTGTTTACAAACTGACAAGGTCATTTGACATATTTTGGTAAATATGTTGGGCACGTTCGTATTAACTCTTTTTACAGATGGAAGCGTTCTAACAAAAAATATTTGCATCTAAATAGAGCGCTTCAAAGCTCAGCTCAGCTCTGTACAGCGTTATACGGGCAGGCACCTAAGAACTAAAAAAATGTGAGCCAATTTCTTAAGTACTATTTGTTGAGGAGCCGTCACATCCTACTCTACACCCTTTCCTTATGAAGAACGAGCATTTTTACGAATTTCTTGCTGTGTTTGTTTAGATCTTGCTTTAAAACACATAACTGTCTAAATTAAAATTTTCTTAGGTAAATATACACGTCCAGGCTTTGAAAAATTGGAATACCGAATTATATTTTTTTTACTTTTCCATTGGATAGTAATCCCATGGACTAGTTATTAAAAGGGACTGATAACTCTGAACATTTTCATTAGAGAAAAATAACACTATTACAATGCAATAAAGCATTAATTCCTGTGCGCTTTAGAAAGACAGACAGACTTTACACAGATTTAAATCCGAGCAATGGACTAATTAAGTCCATGAGTAGGTAATCCAGACATAAGAAAAGAACATAAAAGACAGTGGTGCTAAAGGGCTGTTATGTGTATACAAGGCTTAATTTAAAAATGTGCTCAACCTTTATATTATTTACCAGTTGCAACATTATTTCGCCATATTTCAAAGTTGCCATGTTGCCATGCCAAACGCAACGTCAAAATTTTTCGACCTCGAACCTTGTAGGTTTCTTACTGTGATAAAAATTAGTAGCTTGTGTTTTTTGATTGAGCGTGCTATGAGGCCTTAAAAATCTAAAAATTGGTTAAAATTAGCGTATTAATTTATAATGTGTATGTGTGTACCGTCAAAGCAGTGGTGTTTAATTGTGTGCGCAATTTAATGTCATTGGGAGATCACGATGCGTATCGGTTTTGTGTTTTATTGGTGCGTATTCGCTTTTCATTTGTGTAAAGCTGAAGATGTGGAGAGGACAGAACATAAGGATAGTGGAAGAAGGCCTCAATGGGGTCCTGTGGTGCGGAGTGGATCATATATGAGCGACTCGGCAGTGTCAGCTTCCAATGAGCAAAGTGAGTCTTGAACTTGGATATTCTTTACATACTTCCTATGACACCTGTTTGCATCCTTCACTCGTCTCGCGTCTGCTAATTACGAGGTATTTTTAAAACGTAACTCGTTATACCTCCCATGTGTTATCTTGTAATGTTCTTGAGGTTACTGGTTTTGGTTCGACCTTCTCGTTATTTCCGATTTACCATATCTGGAAATGTGAGCACTTTCTGGCCGGCCGCCACATACTTCTCAGTAGTAAACTGTCACATATGTGAGTGTGTTTGATAATGTGATGAGACAGGGCAAAGACCTTTGCTTTGTTATCAATATTATCAGTAGATAAAACATAATATATAAATGTATGGGTCAATATTTTATATCTTTATATTTCACACTGACTACACAAAATATGTTCTGTCTTTATCATAATTTGTTACTTTGACTTAAGTTACTATTCAAAGTAAATGATGAATTATAGTTAATAAATTCAGTTTGAATTACTTTGAAGTATATGAAAATGGACACACTGGCACTTTTGTACTCAGCTAAACAAATTACATACTTACATATTCTCTTTATTGTGTTTTAACAAAGTTCAATGTTACTGTATGAGTATGGTAATTTAAAAAGCAATCTTTGAATTACTAAAACTGCCCTATCTACAAGACAATGTGGTCTTACTTATTTTGTTTCAATCACTAAGCCACTTTAGCTGCTTACTGTACACCAGATGTACATTGTTAGTTTTGTTAGATTGCTAAAGAATTTATGACTTTTTTTATAGTTTCTTAACACCAACCACATGATTAGATAATGCTTCTAATTTATTGGATGAGAAACCATAGCAACACGAAACAGTCCTAATTTGGTAGATTCTTGATTTTATCAAAACTATTGTTATAATATGCAAGTACCATTTTGGCTACCAATTCGACATTTTGTGTAACTTAAGGAGTTATGTGTATTGAAATTAATGTATAACAATAATTGATGAATTAAATAGTAATGAAGGAAGTAATTTAATTATAAATTTTCGTTACATGTAAAAATTATAGTGAGTTTATCTGGTCAAACTCAAATGTTTTTTACGAACTAAGTAAACAAAGAGTTATTTTATACTAGATAATATAACAAATGTCTTGATTTACAAACCAATGTTTGAAGAATGTTACTGGATGTTACCTTGCTAGCTTTTGGTTCTTAATCATAATCAGAATCCAATAATAATTCACATTTCGCACCTGAACTACCCCTTTTCAATAAAAACTTGAAAAATTACTTTAGAATAAGGTTCAAAGCTAAGTTAAGTAAATGATGTCACATTATTATGTATTGTACTTACTTACCAACGATATAAATATCCAACTTGCATACATTGAACAGACGAAGATAATAAAAACTTAACCAACAAAACACTGAGTCGTTAGACTAAAACAGGTGTCTTAGTTACTCAATAAAGTTATTGTAAAACAGTTTATAGTCTGAACATACAAGTGACATTAGTAAAATATCATTCCTTGGGTAAGGAATGTTATATCACAAAAGTCATCAGATAACTGCTAGGTACATTTTGGAACTTGTCCAATAAGCAAAATGTGTGTGACAATGTAGCATGTAATTGTGTATCATTTTTGGGCATTTTGTTGAAACATTCCTCTTACCAGAAGATCACATAGTACAAACAATTTTTTTTTTTTTGCTTGAGTTTAACACTCAAATGAAAACAAATTCTGTATGGTACTAAGTACATATAATATCACTTTAAAATAGTAGAAAACAAGACTGAGATTACATCATTTGAGGAATTCTTAATTTTTTACAGATTTCTGATAGAATACTTTGAAATTACTTGCTTATGTTGAGTGAAATCTTGACTTTTTTGCCAAATGGATAACCAAAAAGAAATTAATATTGACAAGCATGTCTATTAAGATATAGAAGAATAATAATACGCTTAAAGCTGTTAAGGTGGATATCATAAAAATATAATTCAAATATCCTATACTTACTTAAAGAAACAACAGGTGTTTGGTGGTTTTTGCTATGAAAATGGTTTGCTTGTTTTCATTTGTTTGTAATTCATGAATGTCACATGGATAGCAGATTCATCCTGCACAAACCAAGTTCCCGAGACGAATGACAAAATGGCTAAGGCCAGAGACAAATTGAAGTCTGTAACACCCTTAGGTAATGACTGAGTTCTTGAAAGAAAATTCATTAAATCATTTATTTGCGCCCTGTAGGTTGATTAGGCCGCCCCACGGAAGCGCGAGCCCCTATACGTATGTATGTACGCCTCAAAGATTATCAGCTTCTGAGTATAGCCAAAGTCGCTTTATCTACTCGCTCCATACATTCTTAACGCAAAGCCCACATCATTGGAGAGAATATATCAACTAAAGTGGCAACACTCGCGCCGCGCTGTCTCCCGTAAACGTTTTATGATATCTATACTCTTGAAGATTATTTGCATACCCAAGTCTACGACCACCATTAGCGACAGTTTCGCGATAGACGCACTTATGAGTCATCAGAACAGTCGGCTATCATTGACGAGTCAGGCGAGCAGAGAGAGCGAGACACATTCGGTTCTTAATTTAGATATAGGCGTGCACTTTGCGACATAGGTGATATAAAGCAGGGCTTACACATGACCATTATCCCGTTTTGTAGGTCAGTTAACCAGTCTGAGGTAAGAACACCGAATTTCGTCTTTGGGTAGGGTTTTGTAAGAGTTCCAAAATTGTGACTGGTTTAACTTTGCTACCTGCATTTATGCGGAATTATAAAATTCTGAAAACACGAGTGATTTGGTATTTTCATATAAATTCGCAGTATTCGTAAAAGTTTCGTAACGAATGTGTTATTGACTAGGCTGGCCTCATATTGGCTTTATTTGCTATATTTTAAAGAACTGCTATCTGTAAAGCAATTGGTTTTGAAATAAATAAATAATGACTAATTTCGCTGACGACATTCACTTCCCACAAGCCCATCAGCTACTCCTATCTGCATGGACTACAGATAATGGTTCCAGGATGATGCTATTATAGTATATTAAATAGGTTATCCAACAATTAAATATTGTTTTAATTCATTAGAATGGTTCCCGAATTTACCGCGTTTAACCAAACAAACAAATTGTTCAGCTCATCTTATCAGTTTTGATTTACCTGACAATGGTCACTGTGCTAAGGAATGGATACGCTTGCACAAGATTTTGACCAGATCTATCGCCCCACTATTGGGTATAAAAACCACAAATGGCTGGCTTATTTCATTACGAAATAAATATCTTCGTATTTTTTTACCTACCTGGGGGCTAACCAAGTAGCAATTATCGAACGACATTTGTAAAAGTAATGCCAAACCCAATACATTATTTAAATTTGTTAATACGGTAACGAATTTCGATAATTGTCACTCGGCTTACCCCTCTGACGGACCTATACTTATACTATAATGTGCCAATGGGCTAATCTCAAGAACTACTGGTTCGAATTGAATAATTATTTTCGGGCTGGATAATCCATTTATTGAGGAAGGTTTAAAGGCTATATAACATCACGCAGCGAAGAGTCAGTGGATTATGTAGAAAAACTGGAGATCATATTCGTGCGCGGAGGATCGCCGCCAAAAAATCCATCAAAGTTTGGTGTTTTTGTCTTCATTGTTGCTATCCCGCCATGATTAAATTCTGCTGTCTCAATGACACATCGAAGTCAGGTTCAATGCTCACAAAAACGTTGCGTAAATTACCACAGATGATTCAACACTATTAGCTAACTAACTAGTAGCCTCCTCGTTCGTAGTAACAAGGCAATCGTCCACTAATCTAGGAAGTATCTTAAATTCGTTTATATTGTTGACTATTTGTCATACACGTAAACAGTTCTTGGCGCGCCACACCGATTACTTGATTAATCATTTGGCAAAAGTACTACCGTCCGTATTATAAACATACTTGCTTGTTTTGTCTTTTGCTTTCTATTGTTAGTGTAGCAAATTTAAAATCTACCTTTTACTGATAGGTTATTGAGATTCAGTGTAAGATTTACACATTTGCCGCCCCAAAGCTTAGTACCTAATTGTGAGATTTATATCAATTGAATCGTGGCCCCTGCTCAGGTAAAATAGTGATTCAGGCATTATTTAATAATTTCCCAGTGATGTGCTGATACGAATTTAATGCAATTTAGTATTCATATTAGAAGACGAAAGCTCTTATTAGAGTCTCAAAAGATTACGTGCTTGATTTGCGCATAAAATGCCTGTCAAGCGCAAATCGACCTTAAACTGTGAATTCCTTACCCTATCTCTCCATCCGCCACTTTCTTATCTCTTCTTTATTAAAACTATTTCTGTAACTGCAGAAAACTTTTTAACAACTGTTTTCTTTTGTACGGTCAAGGTTAACACTTTTAGTTCGTTAAGTACTTACGCCCACGACATGACGACGGGACAAAGTCCATAGTGTGTATTGTGACGTGCTTCACCGAACCATCAGTACCAAGCGACTAACTGAAGGGGTCATCCCTATACACACAAGCCTCTAGAAAAGTTCGTTTCCCGGAAAGGTTTGAACGGTAATCAAACTTCGAACCTTCGGTGTATCTTTTAGCTACTGTTCGACTAATGTCATAAAATTCATTATTTGACAGACCCATTTCACCTAAACATTTGACATACCTATCACATAGCTATTCTTTGCACCACTTTTATGTACAGGAATTACCACTGCCTTCTTCCAAGATCTAGGAAAAATACCAGAAGAAATACTTTTGTTACATATTTTTTTTTGTGATGCCATCTAAACCGGAGTAGCTATTTGCATCAAGCTGATGAATAAGACCATAAACCTCTTAAATATATTTCAACATGAACTACGAGTATCATGCGTCCATTTTATTCAACACTAGTGGACCCGACAGACTTCGCCCTGACAATAAGATTAGAAATGAGCCTTGACTGTTTGTACTGGAAAAAGAAAAGGGCTGTCTATCAATCTTTCCCGGCAATTATTCAAAACCATCCTTGGACTTTAACGAACATTAAAAAAAAAGAATTGTCCAAATTGGTCCAAGGGTTGTCGAGTTATGCGCTTACCAACACATTTTGCGGTTTATTTTTATATAATACTAGACTAGCGGTCCCGGCGAACTTCGTATCGCCTTAGAGTATTTTTCCGCTTTTCTATTGACATTTTTCCTGATTTTTCTTTGCTATAAACCTCACGGAGCCCGAGACCTTTTCAACGGCAGCAGAAATCGGTTTGTGCGTTCTGGAGTTATAGCGTCGGGAAGGCAAACCCGACTTATTTTTAGTAGTAGATAATAATTTGATGCTTATTAGCATCAGAGAGACGAACAGCGCAACGATCTTTTAGGTATAAAACAGGGTTTATTTTTAACTAGCTGTTGTCCGTGACTTTATCAACGTTATTTAGGGATAAAAGTATCCTATGTTTTATTACATTATCTAATCTATTTAAATTACAAATTTTCATCCAAATCCATTAGATCAATTAAGAGAGGTAGGCTTAGCCAAATCCATTAGATAAATTAAGAGAGCGGCATAGCGATTTACCGCTCGAACTGGAACAGCCCGACTGGTGAAATACCTCCACCTAACAGAAGACCGCAGCCAAATAACAATAATTACTGTGTTGTTGTGTTCCTGCGTATGAGTAAGGTTTCCAGAGCTCTTGGGGGGTGCTACATTAATAGCAGGGGTCAAGCCTTCAAAGTAATGTTACGCGCCACGATCGATGTAAACAGCGCCATCTAGTGTGGAAAGGCGGGACTACAGAGAGTCGAGACGCGTACGCCAGAATTTACTAGAACTATGACCTTGACCGAGCGTACGGCCGATCAAGGCCGGACTGCGCGCGAATGTTCCGGATGTTTCTGCGTTGGAAGGTTCGGGAACGGCCGCGGCAATATAAAAGGCCGGGATTCACCGCGACCGGGACAGTATTGAATTAGCGATACAAGTGATTACTTCGAAAGCGATTTTGAAGTGCGACTTGGGAGCGATTGTTGTTTTAATTAGTGCGTTTTAAGGTTGTAATTAGTGGCGTTCAATTAAAGTGTGACTTTTGGTGATTTTTATCGGCTGTTTTTATTGTCACGAACCCGAAGCTCGTAACAATTGGTGTCAGAAGTGGGATTTAAATTATGCCGATTTTACCTAAAGACGACACGGAGGGTATCCGTACCCGGAGTCAACGCCAACAGGAGACGGACCAGAGACGTTTTGGTGGAGCTTTGCCGCAGGAATCGGAAAGCCAGTTATTAACCACGGAGGCCGGCCCGTCCACAGCAACACCAGCAGCATCGGCAGCACCAGACCTTGCTGCTCTGATGATGATGCTGCAGGAGCAGTCTCGCCGACAGGAGGAACAGGCTCGTCGGCTGGAAGAACAGCTTAAGCGGGACAAGGAGGAACAGGCTCGCCGCCAGGAGGAACAGGCTCGCCGCCAAGAAGAGCAGATGCTTCTTTTGAAGGACCTTCACGCTACCTTCGGGAAAGACATAAAGGAGGTGAAGGATAAGGTTGCTCAACATGACAACCGCCTGTCGGAAGCTGAAATACGGATCGACCAAGTCAATAATCGGGTTGACTACGTAGTGGCTGATGTGAAGAAGACCGTGATGGCAGACGTTAAGAAAACGCTGGATTGTCTTAAACTTGGAGAAGCAATTGCAGCTCCCGTAGCTACAACACCTTCGCTACGTGGATTCAAAGTGCCACCGTTCGACGGAACTTCTTCCTGGTCGGCCTACAAAATTCAATTTGACGCAGTCATGAAAGCGAACGGCTGGGATAAAAATCAGGCCATGACTGCCCTCACCCTAGGCCTTCGTGACCAGGCTTTATCTGTCTTGGAAGCTCTCGGTAAGGAAGTGACTTACGAGCAGCTACTTGAGGCATTGGAGGCTCGATATGGCGACGCTCACCTGGAACACGTGTTTCGCGCACAGCTCAGGGACCGCGTGCAACGCAGTAGCGAAAACCTGCAGCAGTGGGCCCTTAAAGTGGAGAAGCTGGTGCGTAAAGCTTACCAGTCCGTACCAGCGCTTATTGATGGGAACCTTGTGCAGGCGTTCATCGATGGCATCCGCGACATTGAAGTTAGAGCTGCTGTCAGACTCGGGCACCACGGGACGCTTAAAGATGCCTTGGCCCATGCACTGGAGGTGGAAGCTGTGCGGCAGGATCATCAATCCTATCGCGTTAGGGAGGTTGCAGCGGCTACAGTTCAGGACTGCAATAAAAGATACAGCCCTAGATGCTACGGCTGTGGGGAAAGGGGGCACCTTCGATCCAGTTGCCCTAAGCGAACTGCAGAAAGAGAACTACGGCTACCTGCAGACCTGATCATCAGAATACCACCTGATGCTCCAGGCAGTATAATCGATTATGCGAATAACTGGCGGTACAAAATAAATGACATTTGTGAGCACGTCAAACAATCGGGCCAGAAAATGTCGGGAAAGATGAAACCCCTTTGTGACCGCAAAGTGAACAGTAGAGTGTTCGACGAAGGTCCAAAGGCGAGGTTGCGCAATCCAGTCCACAGCAGAGGGAGATCTCCTGGGCTTCAGTCTAGATGGGAGGGACCGTACCGGATTGGGACTGGGGGCAATGACGTAACCTACCGGAAACAGAAAGGTGCAAGAGGCACTCCTAAGATTGTCCATGCGGAGAGATTGGCGCGTTATTATGGAGCCGATAATGCTCGGGACAAGCATGTCTTAGGAGGGGGCAGTGTTACGCGCCACGATCGATGTAAACAGCGCCATCTAGTGTGGAAAGGCGGGACTACAGAGAGTCGAGACGCGTACGCCAGAATTTACTAGAACTATGACCTTGACCGAGCGTACGGCCGATCAAGGCCGGACTGCGCGCGAATGTTCCGGATGTTTCTGCGTTGGAAGGTTCGGGAACGGCCGCGGCAATATAAAAGGCCGGGATTCACCGCGACCGGGACAGTATTGAATTAGCGATACAAGTGATTACTTCGAAAGCGATTTTGAAGTGCGACTTGGGAGCGATTGTTGTTTTAATTAGTGGGTTTTAAGGTTGTAATTAGTGGCGTTCAATTAAAGTGTGACTTTTGGTGATTTTTATCGGCTGTTTTTATTGTCACGAACCCGAAGCTCGTAACAGTAAGGGCGACAAGTCCAGTAACAGATTTATTATGCTGTACTTGTCACCCTTAAGCTAGATCTCATTTCCACTTAACATCAGGTGGGATGAGGTCAATCTTGAAGTGGAATATAAAAAAAAAGATAGTTAAAGCGTGTAAGAGTAATGTAATAAATCCATCAATACAAAGTTTCGCGTTCTTTATCTTTTATAGCACGGAACTCTAAAACAACCTTCCGTAAACAGGAAGTTGACCCAGTCCAGTCATAGCATTACATTCAGGGGCATCCCACATTATTACCAAAGTCATCTCCGTACGCAAAAACAGGCATTGCTTGTTAGAGATTCTGTGTACGCATCCCATTAGTAATTTGTTTGTGTCTTTCCTGGATCTTGCATTATGTTGGTAGGTACTTTTATTTCGGTAAACATTACCGCAAAACGTTTGCGAGGTTCAAGTATTAACTTTTGATTCACCGTACACAACGTAGCGTAGCTAATTTGTCGTAAATTCAAGGCTATTTAAAATGGTACGTTTTCCTATTGCAAGCCGTCACTTTATTTAGCTTTTGAAAATGAGAATATCACATACCTATGTGGTGAGAAGGTTTTCTCGAAGAGAAAGCTTTGCGATGATCCTCATCGTCGTTTATGAAATCCATTTACTTAAGTAAGTTTGTGAATTCAAGGCAGTTTCAATTTTAGTTGACCGTGTACCACATTTTCTCAAAGTCAACACTTGATGAGTCCATACTTGGAAATTAGGAAGATAAACATGAAACTGTTGCTACTTAAAATCCTCGAAATTGGCTTTAATGCTCAATACTCGACTTAGGCTCGGCTTGTGGCTACTCACCCACTAGGTGAGTTTGTGGTAGCCACCTAAGCCAATATTCATTTATTGCTTTATATTGTACCGTACAGGTTTTATTAAAATTAAATATTATAGAACCCTTTACAGCAGTCCAATGTGAGAAAGGACGCTCGCGTTTTAATTTACCTATCAATAAAAATAGGTTACAATTATTTTAAATGTAGTTAGTCTCAGTCTTTATTAATAGTAACTGATTAATTTAATTATTAAAAATCTGATTGCACTAAAAAGTGCAACAGGTGGACTTAATGCTAGTGGCATTCTTTACCAGTCAGCCCTTGGGTCATGCAGAGAGTTTGTTTATGGGTGCGGTAATAGTGAAAAAGTAAACAACAGATGCGCAAATATTTGTGCTACGTAATGTTTGTAGCTGCCTCTATTTTCATACTTTCTAACATATTCTATATAAATGAATCCTTAATATACACAATAATTATTGTGTGTGTTAACATCTGGGTCATCGAGCCATGGGAGTAAGTAAGTAGCATAGCGACTCGTAAGAAGACTAATGATTATTTCCTCATATCTATTAATACACAATGTTTGCTATGTTATCGTTAAGGCCTGATTTATTCATGCAGTCGGTCCGACGTAGTATGCCTATTAGCGAGTTGTATAATGACCGATTGTTACCTGTGTGGCCACTTCGGCTCCAAGCCATAATATAATTCTGTCTCCTTAGCAAAGTGCTGAAGATGTCAGATAGCCGAGATTCCTTTAGAGGTTTTGCTGATGGTAATAAGTACTAAAATGAATAAGCTGGTTATGTCCTATTGTGACTGCTCTTAAGACTACTGTATTATTCAGTGCCCCACTTGATTATATTATCTATCTAGGTACTAAGATCTTTTAAGTTGCATGGACACTTTAGGGCATGCACTTTTGCACATGTTTGGTACATCTTAAGTTTTATAACTCAGTTGCTATGTGAGGAAAGTAAAATGCTCATTAGGCTTATCAGGTCAAAAATCTTAAAGCCTCGAAAAGTTATATAGAATTTTTGCTTTTCGAGTGTGAAAATCAAAAATTCGTAAAACCAAATTACGACAAGTTTACTACATCTATTATTAATATGTTGTACATTGAATGAGACATGAAAACGCTTGTAATAATCTTAATTGGAGCGCATGTGTTTTAGCCTGCCTGCCTACATTTGGTTTAATGTATAAAATGTGGAGGGAATTATATTTAAAGAGTGTAATATTCAGTCATCTTTTTAACACAGAAGGTAACTAAACAGTTAAGGCTGAGTTAGTAAAATTATAGTTCTTATATGAACTGTTAATATTTTTAACCCTATAGGTGCCATAATTAATGACATCTTGCATCTGAGTAGTCAACAGTTTTCTAACTTTTATCGCTGATTGTGTTCAATATGTTGTACTGGCCGACAATGCTTTGGTTACTTTTTAAATACATAAGAAATAATATTGATCCATTAAGAAACCAACGTAACCATGTATAAACATCGTGATTTTGTGCTAACATTATAAGCAAATAAACCTGACTTGTATTTTATACAATCGGAACGAAAATGACTGCTCTGAAATCAGATGAAAGAATCAGGATGCATAATTATTATAACCGTCTTTTAAGAGGTTTGCAACATATTTCTACTTCAAACGACGGCTAATAGAAAAACTGGACTTCCCTGTAATGATAGCTGTTAAAACATTTTAGCGGTCAGCGTCTAAACAACTTGGATCCGTGTTCCTTTCAATGAAATGTTTGCCGACAATGCCGGCAAGTGCTTTGCGTCATCCCAGTGCCAGCCTCGAACATCGTTCATG
The DNA here is from genome assembly GCA_037074685.1 of Glyphodes pyloalis. Classification (NCBI taxonomy): domain Eukaryota; kingdom Metazoa; phylum Arthropoda; class Insecta; order Lepidoptera; family Crambidae; genus Glyphodes; species Glyphodes pyloalis. Next base: position 660,392 of record JAYKKO010000051.1, read on the forward strand.
TACTTTAATTCAAAGCCAGAAGGTTTTCGTTCGCAACAACTTTTTGCGCTAGTCGATACCCTGCGGACACCAATTGATCTTAATAGAAGGGGAGTTAAATAACAATCTGACGCCTGATCACGAATACTGGCATCTTGCTTGTCATGTATTTATTTCTAGGGAGATTGTGCAATGGGAATGCTTTTAAAATTGTCACAATCCGTTTTTATATTGATTTTATCAATCATGATTTATGGGTAAGGTACTGATGATACGACCGATTGCTATGTAACCTTTGTGACCTCTCCGGAGAAGCTACATCAGTTAACAAATAGGCTTATCAGCCGTTTTGTTGCAACTATAGTCAGTCATCAGTGTTCATGTAAGTTTCAGCTAACATGTTGTTTGCCTCTGAATAATATCTTTGGAATCAGAAAAAAACTAACAAAGAATATTCATGGAAGTACATTGTTAATTTTAACTCTATAATTTCTTAAATTAAATAGCATCTGTTTGCGATACCTAGAACTTTGATAATATCTCTCGTAGGTTCTTGTTGATTTTCGTCATTTGACTCTCACAATTTTTCTGTGGGTTGGTATTTCTGATCACGAGACGACAAATGGTACGCATCTGTTAAGAAGTGATTTAATGTTCTACAAATTCATTTTAATGGGAGATAGGTGGGTATAATGTAGTTTTGAAAGGTGCCGCGATATCAGAAGTATGTTCTACGCTGTGTTATCTTTTCCTGTAAGAAACTTTATTGTTAGTGGGTATATTTGCCAAAGTATTGAGGCAATAAAAAATCAAAAATGTGAGAGTTGTTTTATAACTTTTCATAGAAAATGGTAGTACAATCAGCGTCTTTAGTTTGTAAACCACTCAGTACCTTGTCACATTAACCTAACTGTCTATTTCACTTACTCAGTCACATGGGCGTTTAGTATGACAAGGTACTAAGGTGTATACGAACTAATGATGCTGAGTGTCCATAAATATGATTATAATAATGTTACTTAGCTAATACGAATGTGGTTGGTTCGTATGCATTACAACTCTTTATTTTTTGTCGCCTTGTGCTATAAGGCAAAGTTATTAGGTTTGAAGATCTTTATTATCACTGAAAACAAATAGTCACTTACGTGATAACATATTTAAACTTAAAATTAAAACTAATAATAATTACGTCCATTTTGTCGCCAATTACATACCTACTGTTTTAAATATAATTTTTAATAAAAATACATAAAATATTTACTTAATTAGCTAAAGAAAATATAAGTATGAAACTTTAATGAGAATACGTTTGAAAAACAGCTAATAAGTATTACGTGATACAGCGTATCACGGTAAACACTTGCAGTGCTAAAATAATTCTTATGCGTACGACGTAGAAGCGGTACAAAGTCCAAAGTTTTTGATTGTACGTACATATCTCCGTAGCCGAGAGGCGGGCAGGCCGGACTTTGGCATCGCGCCATCTGTGAGGTCCCAGGTTCGATTCCCGGTTGAGGCAATATGGGAAACAAACTTTTCCATATTGTCTCGAGTCTGGGTGTTGTGGTACAGTTTTTCTGATTTTCTGTGCTTAAGCTAGTTACCACAGATTTAGAGCAATGTATGTGATGTTGTCCAATCAATACCTACTTACTTAAGTGATTATAAAAACGTCATTTTAATAGTTGATTGGGTTCTAATGTGTTTAAAATAATGAATTGAATATTATAATTAATTGAATAATGTTCCGAGGCTAACAAAATAATCAGCTCATCGTTTTATTTACTAGCTGTAAACAAATGCTACTTCAAACATTTGAGCATTCCGCAAAGGCCGTTGACAAAATTTCACATCCGTGTCGGTGCATGTATTGGCAAGAGAGCGCGTGATTCTACATACTCCCGCGCATCAATAATACGGACAATAGTAAGGTCATACGTCGCACATATCTTTTACTCGGTTGTATCACTAGTACTGTATTGTAGTAGTGCCGTTGCACTAGTAATACAACTGACTACAACGGATCAGTGAGTAGTTTTTTTTTTTATCCCCCGTCGTTTTTACGAGAGTTTTATTTTTGTGTTGTATGTTTGACGTGTCTGTCTGTCTGTCTTTAGTATCGTAACTCCCAAACGAGTGAACTGATATTGTTTTTTTTGATGTGACAACGTCTAATAACTCGATATTACTAGGCCTAGCATGCGCAATACGTTATATTTATCGCATGAGACGTTTTTACCTAAAGTAAAGCATTTACCTCTTATAATAAATAGGCCAAAGTATTTAATATAGTTAATATGAAGTACATAGACGCAGTACTAACTGCGTGTACTTCTGTTATGGAAACTTTAACGTTAAACAAAAAAATGTATCCCCTTGCTGGAGTGACTGGATTTTACCTCCAAAGTTAGGGCCTAAATCCGTTTGATCGGTTAACCCTACAGTATCTTAATTTTTCTACCATTATTATGGTCCTATTTGAGTGCCCATCATCAATAATAATAATTTTTAACTCGCCCGATCTTATTTTAAAACTCGTTTTCCTCGTTAGTGTTTATGCACAATGGCGCATTTGTAAAATGAATGAAATACGTTCATTAAATGCACTATGAGAGGAATGTTTTCAAATTTGAAACTTAAAAATAAAAGATATGCAGAGATTTTATTCCACTACCTACATGACTTTGAATTTTTTAATACGCTGGAGATAGTTCAAATAAACAATGTACCGTTTGTTTTTAAATTTGAAAATAAATTCTTGAAAACTTGCATTATTTAAAAAAAAACCATGCTTAGCAAGGAACGAAAAGTTTCTTTTTAAAATTAGTTTGTTGACCGTTTTACTGTCTAGCTAAGAACCTTTTTTCTAGGGACGTGTGGAAGACAAGTTCATATTCTCAAGCAAAAAAATCAAGTTTTTAAGTTGCACATAGGCAATCCATTTGAGCCTTATTTGCACGGTAATCAAAATCATGAAGATATTTTAAATGGAAATTATGAGATTTGTGGAGAAAGAAGGTCTTACAACTCAAGTTAAGGAAAAAATATGAACGTATACAATTTGTGCGGATCACTTGGTGCGGTAGTCCAATAGCATTTACCGGCTTTTCATTTAGACTTTATATAGAAAGGCGTGTCATCATTTTGTCTAAAACAATACCTATTTTGTCATTAATTATGAATGTTTTATTGTAATATCGTTTGTATGTTTGTGGACTTAGCAACGACACTGCAGTGCTGATATTAGCGTGACTTACACATTGACTCACCCACGTGCGTGGCTTATCAGGTGTTTCTTCGTAGCTTTGTTATTTTACAGTATTGCATTGAATTCGTTCGAGCCGAAAGGTGCGAGCAGCCTCTTTATTTTCAAACGAAAAATCTATTCTGAAACGGAAAATCTATTGAATATTAGAAACAGAAAAATTTCATCCCCCCCCCCCCTTATTATGAAATTATGGGAGATGAAATTTTTCTGTTTCTAATATTTAAAGTTCGCTAGTACGGCGTTTAGTACTACCTATAAAAATAATAAAATCGATGGAAAATCTATTGTCTCTATCCAATCGTTTAAGGCAAGAAAAAGAAACAACATGATTTCAGATGTCTTGTGAGTTTCTGAAAAAGACGATTTTCGAATAAACGTTCTGAACAGTTTATTCGAAAACCCGGAGAAATGTGTGTCAAGTAAATATATGGTTTTATCATTATTAGATTAGTAGTTCATCAGGGTCACTGTTTCCATGAATTTAATCGAGAGGAATACAAGTAATTTAATCTAACTCTTCTAGGATCTGTGTTTTCTGACTGACCGCAATCGAAATGATAGTATTTTTCTTAAGTACCAATACGCGTGTACAGGCAAAAGCACGTCAGACTACCTTGCACCGCCCTTATATCGTAGGCATAAGACCTAATATCGAATTGCAAGCAATACCTTGACGTGCTGACGACTGTTCAAACCGTGTGGCATCCAGGCCTAGCATGCGCAATACGTAAAATTTCTCGCATAAGACGAAAAAGTTACTATACCGTTGATTGGGTGATAGAACACGGTATTCGTATTTTCATCCAATCAGCAGTTGCCATTTCTTAGCGCGATAAAATTTACTCGCGTGGCGCATGCAAGGCCTGCTGAACGGCCTGACTGTTTTTGAATAGTGTCACGTCATTAGATTCGAATGCATCTCTGGTGTGCAGTGATCAAAAAACATTGTATTCATAAGTCTCATGCGAAGTACGACTGAAAACGAATCACTATAAATACTTACAGTTGGAAATTAGTTCTTATGTCCACGACATGAAGGCAGTAAGAAATACGAAGTGTTTATTTAGGTCGACGTGCATTTTGATTATCTTTTGCCGTACATCCTGTTGTCATCTACATTTTTACAAACCATAATGAATGGTGATTTAATAATGAGGATAATGATTTTTTTAAAATGATTCTATAGTAAGTAGCTTTTTAGCACTTGTGTTACAGACAGTAAAACTGACGGTACCATAACACCCAGACCCGAGGGAATATAGAAAAGTGCGTTTCCCATATTGACCCGACCGGGGATCGAACCCGGGACCTCAGAGATGGCGCGTTGCCAAAGACCGGCTCGCTCGGCTGCGGAGGTCGTCAAAACAAATGTGTATTCTTTGCTTACTTCATCCAAGCCAAATAATATTGCCTGCTGGACATAATTATGTTGCCTGTTGCTGTTGTTCTAAAACTCTTAGCTTAAGTTCACTTGCATCAATCGCCTTCCTGCCACAGTGACAAGGACTGTAATCGGTTGTCAACTATAAAATATACTATCTTGTCAATTTAAATGAAATTAATCTATTAACCTGAATGCCTTTTAGATGAATGGTATTACAAAAGAAACCACAACTTATTAAAATGTAATAAAGTATGTTAATGTTTATACCTTAGTGTTTGTACCCGATTAATGTCGCATTCTGATTGGTACAGAGAAAATTTGTAAAAGTAATTTGTCATAATCTTCAAGATTGACCTCATCCCACCTGATGTTAAGTGGTGATGAGGTCCTAGCTTAAGGTCAACAAGAACAGCCTAAATCTGTTAAGTACTGGACTTGTCGCCCATTACCTTGAAGGCTTGACCCTTGCTACTAATGTCACCCCAAGAGCTCTGGAAACCTTACTCACACGCAGGAAAACAACAACACCGTAGCGATGTCACGTTTTAGGTGCGTAAACAAATAAAAGGTGATAAGTCAGGGTACATATAGTTTATTGCTTCTCAGGGAAGTAGGTTCAGTTGATTAGTCGAGAAACTTTAACAATTCTTTTAAAAGAAAACCACTGTCCTGTGAGTAGCGAGGAACCGATGTCGTCCGCAGCAAGGGTTTAATAGTCACAGGGCGGGTAGCAGACAGGGATGCGGTAGGTAGATAGACAATTCCACTCCTGGAACTGGAACCCTGGAATTGCCCCAATTGGATGTTTTAGAAAATGTCCAACTTCATTCACTTGACTGCAACATCCAGATCCGACGGCAGAAGCGAGCTACTAACTACAGCGTGGCTTCTTAAAGCATCAATTAGCGATCAAAGATGTTGCAGTACAAGCAAAATCACAATTCACCCAGTAGGATTCAGCACAGAAAATAACTATACAAAAATTTCAACATTAAAACTAAACAGGTAGGTAAATACGATTAAATGTAGAAGTTTTACAACATTAGGGAAAATTGTATTTTATGTTGCACGATGATGTACAGGCAGCTTGTAGCAAAGCAGCTTATAGCAAAAAGCTTAGTTAAAACCATGTAATTATGTATATAATTTACGCACAATTATTATATTTAATTTACATAGTTGATGAAGAGTTTGTTAAAAGTAGGGTAGGAATAGGATGATTAAACAATTTTGCAACACTCACCCAATCCGGGGAATTAGTAGCACTAAGTATTTATTGTACGTTTTGTAGAACACTCCACTCGCAAGTTAAATTTAATTGTAGTAAGAACAGATTCTAACCAGGACGGAGCTAAGTACTGATATTATCGCAGCGTAGTAGGTGATAGGAACTATGCCGGAGAGCGCAGTGATCAGAGTGCCGACCGGCCGATGTCCCTCTGCTCGTCACTCGCTTGACCACCCGAGATACAAGGACGTATGACGTCGCCCATTATATTCGCGTGCGGCTACGGTCTCAGCGCACATTTTAAAACTATTAGGTACATTTCTGTTTTATAACTTTAGGTAGGTTAGCCGTTATGGTAGATTAAGTTTGCTTCAAACAGTATTAGCATAATGTATTTAGTAAATTATTTATAGTTCTGGATTTAATTGTGCATAGTGAAATTATTTTATATGTTTGTATTATATATTTTTAGAAATTAATTATTAGCCTTAGACCTATAAAAGATAAGTGTTACATATCCCCCTTTTTAGTCTAGGATTTTTCCTAGGAAAAATCCACTGAACTTTTACCATAAAACTAAATTAAACTAATTTATAAAAAAATAAGTATAGACGTTCGCGTTCATAGCAAGGTAAGTAAATTCACATATTTAAAACCTATGATTAGTAAAAGTGACTAAATTTAAGTTAGGGGAATATATGTAGTTATATTCAAAGTTTATAATTAGTTAATTTTATATCCTTGATATGCCAAAAACCTAAGCGATTTCCCGACATATCCTCCAGATCATAAACTAAAGGCGACTTCTTGGCAATAATCCGACATTTTAAAAATTTTGGGGCAAGTTTCTTAGCAAACCTTTCATTTTTGTCACTTTGAAAATATGTACGCTTCCAAACCACGTCTCCTACGTTAAATTCAATATTTTTGCGTCGCAAGTTGTAATTATTTGAATTTCGTGAGTGAGCTTTTATGAGGTTTGCTTGTACTTTGTCAAAAATTTTTCGTAAGTGTCCCAAATTTTCGGCATAATCATCCCTAGGAGAAAAAATGATGTCGTTTTTAAGATCAGCGTCAATGTAGTGAGAACCACAGCTAATTACTTCGCGACCGTATACTAGAAATGAAGGAGTATACCCAGTAACTTCGCTTACTGAAGAGTTAACTGCAAATTGTATTTTTGCAATATTTACGTCCCAAGATCGGTGATCTTCTTGAATAAAAGATGAAACGGCTGTCATAATGGTCTTGTTGTACCGTTCGACAGTGTTTATCTGGGGAGTGTATTTTGGCGTATATCGGACATTAGGGACCCTATACTTAGACAATAGATCCCTCATCAGATTACTAACGAACTGTCTGCCATTATCCATAAGAACCGTACTAGGTATACCATGAACTAAGAATACCTGCTCTTCTAAAATACGAACCATGATTTCGGCTGAGGCTCGTCGAATAGGATACAAAAGACAAAACTTGGAGAAGCAGCAAGTGATTACAAATAAGAAGGTATTTTGTTTTCTGGAAGGTGGCAACGGTCCAACTAAGTCCATACTAATCATTTGGAAAGGTCTGCAGCAGTCTTTAGGACGACCCATAGTACCCAATACAGTATGATTAGGATGTTTGTAGGAAATGCAAGTTTCACAGTTTGAAACAAACTCCGTGACATCTCGGTGCATATCTGGCCAAAAGTATTTTAAAGATAAGCGTTTTAAAGTTTTGAACACACCAAAATGACCAGCTGTAGGATCAGAATGGTTCTTTTTTATGATGTCTAGTCTAGCTTCCTTATGTACCACCAGTTTCCAATCAAACTCGCTGGCTAAAGGGTTCAAACTTTTCTTAAAACGGTATAACTGGTTATTAGAAACGCGGTAGTCTTTAAATGATAGCGTGGATTTTTGACATCCGTGAAAGATATTAAGATACCAATTGTCGTTTGTCTGTACGGGCGTGTTAGTATTTAGGTCCATAGCATTTACCGGTATAGCACGCGATAAACTATCAGGCACAACGTTATCTAGACCTCGTCGGTGCCTAATTTCAAAGTTATAGGCCGAAAGTCTTACACCCCAGCGAGCTAGACGGCCAGTAGGATTGTTCAGATTCAAGAACCATTTCAGAGCTGAATGATCAGTATAGACGATAAATGTTTGACCATTCTCCAAGTAGCATCGCCAATGCTCAATAGCCGTCAAAACTGCCAAAGCCTCTCTCTCAGTAGCACTATAGTTTTGTTCTTGCTTGGATAGAGATTTGCTCATGTAAGCTATTACGCGTTCAACATCATTTATAGTTTGTGTTAGAACAGCACCAATACCTACATCACTGGCGTCAGTGTGGACTTGAAAAGGCTTCGAGTAGTCAGGGCAGGCCAAAATGGGTGTGGACACTAAATTATCTTTTAGGGAACGAAAGGCTGATTCAGCTTCGGGAGACCAAACAAATGGAGGTAAAAAATACCCTGAGATGTTAGCTTGTTGAGAGGGGAAGTTATGGAACTAAAATTTGGAATAAAGCGACGGTACCACGAAGCAGTACCAAGGAATCTCCTTACTTCCTTACGATTAGTGGGCCTAGGGTAATTTACTATTGCCTCTATTTTTTCGGGATCTGCGTGTAGACCGTCAGAATCCACAACATAGCCTAAATATTTAAGCTGGTTTCTAAAAAATTGGCTTTTTTCAAAGTTAATCGTTAAATTAGCCATTTTTAGTTTTTCGTAAACACGCATAAGTAAGGCAATATGTTGCTCGAAGGTGTTTGAGACTATAATAATGTCATCAACAAACACAAAGACTCTGTGCTCAAATTCCGGTCCGTAAAACAGAATATCTACTAATCTCTGCTGTGTCGCTGGAGCATTTGTTAGCCCAAAAGGCATACATTTAAATTGATAAGTTCCTCTCGAAGGAACATAAAAGGCGGTTTTACAACGATCCTGCTCCCTTATTAGCACTTGCCAGAAACTTTTAGAGAGATCTAGACTCGTTAGATATTTAGCCCCACGTTGGGCGCCACTGTCACGTTTTAGGTGCGTAAACAAATAAAAGGTGATAAGTCAGGGTACATATAGTTTATTGCTTCTCAGGGAAGTAGGTTCAGTTGATTAGTCGAGAAACTTTAACAATTCTTTTAGAAGAAAACCACTGTCCTGTGAGTAGCGAGGAACCGATGTCGTCCGCAGCAAGGGTTTAATAGTCACAGGGCGGGTAGCAGACAGGGATGCGGTAGGTAGATAGACAATTCCACTCCTGGAACTGGAACCCTGGAATTGCCCCAATTGGATGTTTTAGAAAATGTCCAACTTCATTCACTTGACTGCAACATCCAGATCCGACGGCAGAAGCGAGCTACTAACTACAGCGTGGCTTCTTAAAGCATCAATTAGCGATCAAAGATGTTGCAGTACAAGCAAAATCACAATTCACCCAGTAGGATTCAGCACAGAAAATAACTATACAAAAATTTCAACATTAAAACTAAACAGGTAGGTAAATACGATTAAATGTAGAAGTTTTACAACATTAGGGAAATTGTATTTTATGTTGCACGATGATGTACAGGCAGCTTGTAGCAAAGCAGCTTATAGCAAAAAGCTTAGTTAAAACCATGTAATTATGTATATAATTTACGCACAATTATTATATTTAATTTACATAGTTGAAAGAAGAAAGAAAGAAAGAAAGAAAGAAAACACATTTATTGACCACTTGACAGCACAACACGACAAACAAAATTTAAACAAAAACAAAAAACAAAAAGAAGTACAGGAAAAGTAAAACAGAACAAACATGAAGTAGGTAATTAAAAAAGAAAAAAAACAAAGAAAAATCAAATGGGAAAGTGGTCAACTAGGCCACACCTCAGCTGTATGCTGCAGCGACGCAAGGCTGCTGCAGCGCTGCTATTATGGTGCGGCCTATAGTTGATGAAGAGTTGGTTAAAAGTAGGGTAGGAATAGGATGATTAAACAATTTTGCAACACTCACCCAATCCGGGGAATTAGTAGCACTAAGTATTTATTGTACGTTTTGTAGAACACTCCACTCGCAAGTTAAATTTAATTGTAGTAAGAACAGATTCTAACCAGGACGGAGCTAAGTACTGATATTATCGCAGCGTAGTAGGTGATAGGAACTATGCCGGAGAGCGCAGTGATCAGAGTGCCGACCGGCCGATGTCCCTCTGCTCGTCACTCGCTTGACCACCCGAGATACAAGGACGTATGACGTCGCCCATTATATTCGCGTGCGGCTACGGTCTCAGCGCACATTTTAAAACTATTAGGTACATTTCTGTTTTATAACTTTAGGTAGGTTAGCCGTTATGGTAGATTAAGTTTGCTTCAAACAGTATTAGCATAATGTATTTAGTAAATTATTTATAGTTCTGGATTTAATTGTGCATAGTGAAATTATTTTATATGTTTGTATTATATATTTTTAGAAATTAATTATTAGCCTTAGACCTATAAAAGATAAGTGTTACAGCGATTATATAACGCCCAACTTTGATCTAAAAAAGGTTTTCTAACCTGTAATCCGCGGGTAAACTAGGTGCCAAAATGTCCATGGAGAACATCTCTTCACTACCTCCTGAGATGTTGATTCTGATTTAGGTACCTTTGAGGGTCTGTGCACATTATTATAGGATTACTAACTGCCCTCGCGAACGTTGTGTCGCTTATTTTTTTTATTTCCTTTTAAACCTTTCGTGGACCTCAGTATATCAATACAAAAATCAGCTAATTCGGTCTGGCCGTTCTCGAGTTTTAGCGAGACGAAGGAACCACGATTGATTTTTATTATATACGATTATTATGAGTCCGACATCAAAAAAGGTTAAGTCCAAGAATACTGGTCCAGTCAAGAATTACCATGTATTAGCGGCGCGCCCTTGTTTCACGCGTGTGATATCCCAATGGATTTACATTTGTTTTTTTATATGAATAGAAATACCTGTTTGTGATCTGAATTGCCTCTTAAAGTATGTGTTATTTTGCTAAATTACATGCATTTTCATTGTTAAAATATGACTATTGTTTACGTTTCTGCTTTCGTGTTTACGAGTATAGTTTGACCTCTACGCGACAGTTCCTTGCACTTCGATGCACTTTTAATAGCGGGATTTCTCCAGAGTGCTATTTAGGGAAACTTTGGAACTTGAGCGTCGTACCAACCGTTCGGAAGTAGGTACTTGGTTCAACAAAAAACAAAATTAAATACATACCATTTTAAATGTTTAACTAACTTCTCTGATACTAAAGTTCGATTTTGTTAAAACCTGTTTTTGTGTTTTTTGCAAATTTTACGAATAACAGCTAAAATGTTGTGCCTATCTCTCGAATTTAAATATGTATACGCATCGCGTCACGTTGGACTTGAAGTAACTATCGATTGGAGGTAACAAAATATAAAAATAGGAATGTTTTGTTCAGTGTATTTTTTAAAAATATTTTTAGAATTATCCTAATCGTTTTACGTAGAAGATATTTTATTCACCTCTCTTTGTTTTTATAAGTACTTACTTAGTTCCGTGTTTTAAAAAAAAATTAAAGGTATTTTTGCAAACTAGAAAATATGTTACTGTTCTAATTTGCTTCTCTTTAGGATCTCCTAGCTGTGGTGTAATTAATGACTGTGAAACAAGAAACAATTGAAGACCTCATTTTTGTATCAATCTTCCATTATATTCTGTTTTGCAAGCTGCTTTTGTCTGTGCGTATGTGAGATTTCCAGTGAACGGAAAAAACAGAGATTTCAGAGCATATTTCAATGATATTTTATTTGCGTGTTCATTATTTTCTCTCTCTCTCTCTCTTTTGCCGTCTTCGTTCACATGATACATTCTTTACAGGGCGTCACATTTATTTAGCCTTAGAATGTCAACTTTTACCCCATGTTACATACAATAAAAAATTGAATTAATAATGGTATTATATATTGAATTACACTGCATGTGCTATCGACCGTAATTATCGGATTTTATACAATCTCGTTGTAAAGTTTCAATTATAATACCGCGTAAAAAATAATTTTAGGAACGCTTTTACAGTCTAAAATACTTTTTTCGCTTGCTTAATATCATCTCCATTAAATTGATTAAGGACATTTCATTAATTTTACTAATAAACATGCGTGGTACGCAATGGTTTAATATTTTTAATTTGAGGACCATGTTTTTGTTATTTACGCGATGTTAGAACTTATGATATTGGAATAGCGTGGCGCTGGCAATTAATATGTATACGGCCCCTGATGGTGGGTATACGGTGACTGTACGGCCTATGGATCCAGGGGTACCACGAATGTTTGGCAGACCCTGTAAAAAATTGGTCACGCCCTTGTGAATTTACTTTTTAGGCAACGTTATTTTCACGTACACATTCTATCATGCCGCAAGTTTTAACAGCGTTCTAAGTATTTTCATAAAGTATCAGTTTTTTAATGTCTCAACATCTAGGCTACCAACCTAACAACAAAAGCAACTGGCTTAATCGCCACGCTAGCAAAATACGGTTTGGTGAAAACAAACCCGCACTATTTTCTAAATGTCTGAATCATACTTCACTTGAGCAGAATCGAACTCGACCCCAAGATATTAGCTGCAGCGTCAAAATGTTAAGTGTAGTTTTCATGCATATGTTCAATAACTGGGTGGTTACCGCCGGGTACGGCTTACCCAGTGTTCGCTACAACGTCGTATTATCAAGTAGATAAAGATGTATTTGTAATTGTTTCAGTATTGGTGGAGGCGTGCCACAACGAGCAGTCGTGTCTCCAGGACCGCGCTGGGCTGGAGGCTATAACGCAGCTTCACAGGCAGCTGGACGACGATGCCAATGGGAACGTAGATCTGAGCGAGAGTGATGATGTTAGTACATCTTGTAATCTTTTGAGTGTCCCTGAGATACAGTTCCTTACATAGGTAATAAATAAATAATAAATAAATATTGGACAAGATCATGTGATCTTTGCTCTGATCATGTGGTGTGTGTGTGTGGTTTAGCAGCATTCTTGCCTTTGACGACTATACAGATAAATGTATTCAGTCGACTGCTCGAGGGTGCGGCCGCAGGGGACCCTGCTGTCGCTATCTGATGGTTTCGTTCATACTGCATCAATAGTGATTAGGTGTTCTGGAAGCTTCGATCAAAGATTGGAGAAAGAAGAAAGCCTAAAGTAAAAGAGCAAAGCAGTATTGAACCTTCTTACTCTAATACGCTTTGCAACGGCACTCGTTATATTTCGTAAAAAAATATTTATTTCCTTAGTAACTTTAGACCTTTTTTGTAATGCTTGTGTTGATAGTCATATGGATGACATGAAGCGGGGTATAATAATTTGTTCGTGTTTTGCATGGATCTACAACAACAAATACAAATAAACTAACAAAATTGAACGTTGGAAGCATATATCCAGAAACAGAGTCGGCCAACATATGTCTAAAAACTTGCAATAGTAATGTGGAAATAATTCATAGGGTCAATTAACTAATTGCCGAAGAGACGGTCTCAAAATTCCGGCAGCGTACTGGGAAACGCAACGTAGCCCTTCAACTAGGTTGACAGACGATATTCACGGTGTTAAGTTAGGCGATGGATGCAAGGCGGTTAGGCAGCGCAGCCGCACAGCAGATCCGCTGCTGGGACCGGAGACGCCAGGCGTGGGGTAAGCCTAGCGTCCGTTACCTCGGTCCCGAGGGGGTGGGGGGTGTCAGGTGGCCTGACACGCTCCAGCTGCGTTTTGCACGGTGAGGTGGGCCGCTTGGCGGTAGGCGCTGTGGGGGAGCCTGCGTAAAACCCGCAAGGAATCCCGACTCCCCCACAATTGCGCAGCGTTGGCCACCGAGGGGGTTTTAGTCGGCGCGAGCTCGACACACCAGTCTATGTTCCCCGCAGAGAGTGTGCGGTAGGCATTTCCCCCTCAAAAAAAAAAGTGAATGCGAAGTTATGCGAAGACTCGGAAAATACAAGTCTTCGCTATATTAATTACCTATAGCGAAGACTTATATTTTCCGAGTCTTTTTCTCCTGAACAATCTGGTCCTGTGGACTGATAATGTTATATTTTGATAGAGTATTACTATAATATACTACGAGTGCCTGTAGGAATTTGTAGGCGCCACAGCGGATGAAAACCTCATTAAAATAATGAAATGCTATGGCTACAGTACAGTAACATGAATAAAGTCTCTGTTGTTTGAAATCTGGGTTCCAAAGTTTTATAATGGCGTTTAATACGGTAGTAAAATATTTTATAGCAATAAGATCATATGCTATTCATCTACATTTTTTAATATTTTAGAAAAGCTATAAAATTTCTTCAGCTGATTACCTACTCAACATTTTTTTACAGGGTGGTACAAATTTGTACTGACTCATCAATTAGTTATTTTGGCCCTGTTAAGAGATTATTTTTGTCAAATTTAATTTCATGTGAACACCTATAAAATATCTTACTTGAAGTAAAATAGAAAAGCTAAAAATAAAGATAACGTGGAATTCTTTTGAAAGTCGTCTTCGTAAAAATGTTTTCGAAAAATATTGTAAGGTTTGATAGAACCTTTTAACCTACTTTATTAATTTTCTCTATTAAAGTATACACAAGCTTAAAAGTACATTTTGTATCTATATTGGTGACCGTAAGAAGTAGGTACAGGTCACTAGTGTATTATAATATAAAAAAAAATATTGCAAATTGACCTTTAGGAAAGAGAAATCGGAATTTATAGAGCGTTTTCTCTGTTTTACTAGTCGACTATTGGTCATTGTACCGTCCTTATGGAGTTGGGATAAGAACTAATTTCGAACTGCATGTGTTTACCGTGATTTGCTGTTGACCGTACATTGTGTGCAATTTCCAAGTACTGTATGTTGCAAAAGTTTTATGTGTTGCACTCATGGACTATTATGGCTTAGCTTGGTTATTGTTTTCATTCCGTAATGTTATCTTAATCTTGTCTCGAACAATGTATGTGTTCAAGATTATATCTTTTGTTTATTTTCATACTAACCACACTGGTTTAACTAAGTACTTCAGTAGTCCAGCTGTAATATCATGATGCTAGTATTTTTCGGAACATCTTCTCGTGATTATTTTGCAGATCTGTGTAAGTATATGTTCTGTTGCGTGCCTACTTAGTTCACAACGTTTGTATATTATAAATGCAATTTTTTTAACGGTTGTCTTGATATATGTTTTTACTCTTTCACGCAAAAACTACTGAATATGTTTTGGTTTAGGTTTAGGAAAACATGTAGTATGAACAGATTTTTATGAAGTTTGGTATGGGTAGGTATATGTTGAACCTCTAGGACATAAGCTACTTTTTGTTTTGAAAATGAGGGGGAAGGGCCATACCGCCCTTGAAAGTTTGCGTATATGGAAAATAATTACTTTTTAAATTAGAGATATGAAATTTGGCACAAAACTCAGAATTCGAAACAAAGCTCAAAACTTGGATTAAAATATGGACTACTTTGGTTATGAATATTAGGGGAGAGAGGAGTAACAGCGACCATGCAAATAGATATATATGGACAAACCTTGTAATCCACGCGAACGAAGTCGCGGGCACAGCTAGTGTAGTATATTTTTATCCCGAAATAACGGGTACAAAAGTCGCGAGCAAGTGCTAGTACTGCTAGTGTAGATATAATAGTATTAAGATGGATTAAAATGCACTTACTTTTATTCTACATATGAAAGTAAAAGCATCATACATTAACAATATTGGATCGATGGATAGTAGACGGTAAAAAGGTTTTAGAAAATAAATATCAAACTTTTGAGCACAAAGACGAGATTGAAACCAATTTTCTGACTTTAATGAATAAATTAGACTAATATAAAATCCTTTGCACTGTACAAGTACAGGCACCATCATTAATATTTATACATCTAAGTACATTTTCAGTTTAAACCTGTCAAATTAGATATGTACTCAGTTAACTTCATCTGACATTGTACAGAGTTGTTTAGAAACTAAAACAATCATATACTTAAGACATGGTTTCTTTGATTCCAGTTCCTCCGCGAAGAGTTGCAGTATGACAGCGGATATGAGAAGAGACAGAGGGCCTTCCACCACAACGATGATATGCACATATCAGTCAAAGAGCTGTGGGAGGCGTGGCTGCGATCGGAGGTAAAAAGACATTTCAATATATTGTTATGATTTTTTTAGTGCTTCAGGCTGCACTAGCGGACTTTTGATATTTCAAAGATCAACGAATGTACCACGGGCCGTTAAGTACCTACGTAGGTATGTTCGAAACATTCGGCAGGGCACTTACCGGAGGCTAACAGGTTCATACAACAGAAATACATCGCCTACGATAACTTGCGGTTAGTTCAGTTGGAAGAGCAGCACGCGCGATACGTGATGGTGTTCGGGCACCGCAAAGGACGACGAAATTTTTCTGTTTCTTTAAAAAAATATATTTCAGATCCTGTTGCTTGCTGTAAAAACCAAACTTGGGTTCAATTGCCAAATGATGTCTACAAAAGATGTTATCGTTTACATGTCTTGTATGAGGTGACACGCGAATGTAAACGAGTTTTCTCGTCCACCGTGACATAATACAGCACATTATATAGAACGAATTTTATTATCAACCGCAACGAAATGGTTACAAGGAATACATTCATTTTTATAGGCTGAAAAGTTTGTTTTGACCGTAATTATATAAGGAGCCTGGGACGAATTCAAAATTATTTTTGTGTTGGATAGTAAATTTATTGAAGAAAGCTTAAGGCTATAAAACATCACGCTACTACCAAATTATCAATTAATAAATATAAATATTGGACAACATCATATACCTACATTGCTCAGATTCTGTGGTAAGTAGCTTAAGCACTTGTGTTACAGAAATCAGAAACATCGACAGTACCACAACACCAGACTCGAGACAACATAGAAAAGTACGTTTTCCAAATTGACCCGACCAGAGATCGAACCTAGGACCTCAGAGATGGCGCGACGCCAAAGTCCTACCCGCGAGCCGAGAGAAGAAAAGCCGCGAAAAGAGGAAAATGTAAAAAAATAGGAAAACGCGGCGGGTCATTAGAATTTATTCATAAGAGTGAAACGTAAATTAAAACGTGAAGATATTGAAAATCAATATAAAAACACTTCATATTTTTAAAAACTAGTAGTCTGAGAAACAGACCCGTTTCTAATAAGAAAATACCCACCAACTTCCTTAAAATATACTGCTATGCGGCTAAATCGTTTTATTATGTGCAGTTCATTCTAGGTCAAGGACCAAGGCTAAGTCAAAATGATCTTTATTGCATTAGCTTAAGGTCTTGCATAGTGAGGCTACGTGATATCATATGGCCGAGCCGAATACAACAAATATTTGTTTGAGCTAATATCGGGGATTGTCTGCAAGAAGTTTTCCTTAAATGTTATAGAAGTTTAAGTGTTTTGCATTACAATGTTTGCACAGGCACTTAAGCCGTTTATTATTTGAAGAAATTAGAAATACCTACAGTTAAATAAAATGTGCCGATACAGACTCAAACGCATGTCTACACATTAATTACGCTTAACGCATATAAATGTTCTTATTAATGGCCGGTTCCAATATTTAAAAGACCATCCGTTCTAGTTGCTGATAGTAAATTATTATACGAGGCGTAAGCTGAAAACGGCCGGCAGTCAACTGATGGTATGGAAAGTAAATATGAAATTAACGAGTCGTAGAAAAACGGATACCTAGTCATTTTTTGTCACATTATGAATCATAAAATATTGGAACCGGGCGTTAGTTGTCATGCAGGCCTAGCATACGCATTATGTCAAATTTATCGCATGAGACGACAAAAGTTTTAATACTGTTGATTGGCTAATAGCACACCGCACTGGTGTTTTCAGTCAATCAACAGCTGACGCACTGACTTCTAACGATTGTGACGTTTGTTAAGAGCGCGATAAAATTTAGTCGCGTTGCGTATGCTAGGCCTGATGGGAATCAATTTTGAGTCGAAAAACAACACATCAGTAAATCGAATATTTACTGGGACACAACAAAAGTGTATTCACATCATATTCTATTTCATTGAATAAACGCGAAAGTTTGTAATAATGCGTAGATGTTCCATGTATGTTTGTTACTCTTTTACGGAACAAACTACTGAAGTTTGTTAAAAGATGAAATTTGGTAGAAAGGTATATGTGATAGCATATTTATATCCCGAAATAACGCAAAAAGATTAGTTGGCAGATAGTTATTATTAAATTGTTGTATTTATAAACATTTTCTAATAACGACACTCAAATGGTAACATTTTTTCTTTTATCTTCTGTCTTTGGGTCTGGGTGTTCTGGTACCGTCGTTATTTTACCACAGAATCAGATCAATGTATGTGATATTTTCCAATATCTATTTATTTCCTTTTCCCCAGGTGCACAACTGGACCGTGGAGCAGACGGTGGAGTGGCTCTCCCAATCAGTGGACCTGCCCCAGTACAAGACGCTGTTCCTGCAGCACAAAGTCACCGGAGCCACTTTGCCCAGGTGCAGTCCTATCGTCGTCATCTCCCAACACATTTTTGTACCATCCCTTTAATTATAGTTAGCACGCTTTTCCCACACGGAGATACAAATAAATACACACTCGCATATACTGAATGCTTCGAAAATTTGCCGACGTCCTTGGCGCATTGTTTAAAGTTTGACGCCCAGAATGCGAACGTTATCGGCGTCGATTCTCGTTCAAGTTAATTAGGTAACGAAATTAGTTTGATCGGTGTCGACTTTGTTGACATCCCCATAAAACCCCATAAGGATATTAGTAGCTACACATAGTCCACTGGCGGACTAGATCTACTATCAATAAAGAAACTAAAAAAAGAAAGGTATCGTTTTTGAAGAATAAAACTTATATATTAATTGCGTAAATAATAGTTTGTTTTTTTAAAACCGCGTTATTCGTGTTCGAAGTGTATTAATTACGATTATGAGAATTAGATAATAATGGCTATTCTTCATCGCATCAGACATTATCTCGTTTAAACTTCATTCGTGTTGATTAGTGTTATAGTCTTGGGGATTTATTTTACTTTTAGTTAACCACATACATTACCACATACAACACATACATTGCCCTGATCCTGCGGTAAGTAGCTTAAGCACTTGTGTTAAAGAAACCAGAAACAACGACGATACTACAACACCCAGACGCGAGACAATATAATAGTTCGTTTCGTTTCCCGACCGGCGATCGAACCCGGGGCCTCAGAGATGGCGCGACGCCAAAGTCCGGGCCGCTCGCCTCGGCTACGGAGGTCGTCAAGTATATAAATCTAATTAAAACATTATCTTAAACAGACTGGCCGTCAATAATATGCAGTACCTGAGCAACGTGTTGGGCATCAAGGATCCCATCCACAAGCAGAAGTTGGCGCTGAAGGCGATGGATGTAGTTCTCTTCGGCCCCCCTAAAGGTAAGTCTCGTCCGTGCTGGAGACGAGTGGGCGGTGAAGGAACTAATGTCCATTTGGCTTTTGGGATCAGTGTTGCCAGATAAGTTTAGTAAAGATGTAGGTAGTTATAAAAAAAATATTGGCATATTATTGGAAGTGAGTTCAGTATACCAATAAATTAATGTGCACTAGTTTAAAGTGTCATTGAAATCGCTAAGTGCAACATCTAATCGTGTAGTAACATAACAAAAGATAAGGTATTTTGAGGACTGCAATTGTATTACTAAAGCAACTTTTGCCATATGCTAAAAAAAAGTTAAATTTTTTTTTACAATGAATACAAGGATCACTTCGCTTAGGGTTTTGGTGAGACGGATATTGCTGGATCGAAAAGCAGGATATCTGGCAACACTATTTGGTTCGCTTCTGTAAACGTTTGGGTATGCTGGAGACAGGCGTTTTTCTAAAACCATGCAATCATTATTTATAGGGATTCATTTGGATATTAGATATCATCCTAAAACACCGTTGTTAACATGGTTGCAAGACAAAACACCAAAACAGTATTAATAAAAAAATAACTTGTCCACTAGATGGCGCCACTGGTACTTTGGAGTGTAATTGAGTCGTCCATTCCAAGTAGAAAAAAGAAATTATGCTTTTTTGAAATATATTTGTACTTAAAACTAAAGTAAATAATTTGAAACGGTACTTACGTGTAACAGTTTTGGATTTTTAGAACATACTATGGGTGTATAATAATAACTACAGCACATATACCAAGAGTCATGATAAGGCCAGTAGGTAGGTTGCAAAGATGGCTTGATTTGAACGCCTTAGTCCAGTTTCATGGCATTAAATACAACAACACATACATACATTGCTATGATTGTGTGCTAAGTAGCAATTGTGTTACAGAAATCAGAAACATCGGCGGTACCACAACGCACAGACCCGAGACAATTCCGTTTTCTGTATTGACTTAACTGGCAATCTAACCTGGGACCTCACATATGAAAGACCCAAAGTCCGGTCCTCTCGCCTCTCAACTGCGGAGGTCGTTAAATATTAAATTAATGTTATTAAATATGTTGAAACCTAGGTTACTACCTATAATTTTTGAGTGTAAAAACATTTTTTGAAATCCATTGATTTCCTTCCGTTCTCTCAATTCTAAGTAGGTGATATAAATGCCCAAAGAGGACCCCATAGGGTCCTTTATATCACCCTCACCATATTACTCATTTTCAATCTGCTACCTATAGTCATAATAATACCTACATTGTGTTGTTTTCACAACAATATTATGAATAATCACACTGATTACATGTGATAAGAATCTAGTGAACATGCCTTAGAGGTCATGTTTGATTTAAATAAGTGTGCATTAATCTTTACTGTAATCTTCAATGTAAAGCGTAGTAATTTTTTTCGAATCGACGAAGGGTTTTTTTGCTTAGCAATTAGTCTATATCGCTCTTGCCTCTTCACTATCTACTATATAAAAATAAGTCGGGTTTTCCTTCTTGACGCTATAACTCCAGAACGCACGAACCGATTTCCACGGTTTTGCATTCGTTGGAAAGGTCTCGGGCTCCGTGAGGTTTGTAGCAAAGAAAATTCAGGAAAAAATTCAACAGAAAAGCGGGAATATCCTCTTAAGGCGAAACGAAGTTCGCCGGGACCGCTGGTAAAGTCGCTCCAGTTGTCTGTTAAATAGATATATATAATTTATTGCATAAAAAATTTACAGAAATTGATTTTACAGATAATTTTTAGCACAATTTAGGCGGACTTATCGCTTGGAAGCAAGCTCTTCCTGACAACCTTAAGGTAGAAAAATAGTAGATGACAAGATGTGGGTACGGGCGTGCAACATTTTGATATCAAATCTGTTGTCATCGCGATGTGGGTTCCTCTCTTGCTTACCATCAGGCTGGGAGGAGCCAATATACTGCGCTACTATAAAAAAAATTGAGTTTTTATCTTTTAAATTATATCGCCTTAGAGCGAGTGACGCAATTTAAATATCTTGGACATATAGTGACCACTGGACTCGGGGATCATGCTGATATCGAAAGGGAGCGAAGGGTGCTGTCACGTAGAGCGAACATGGTGGCGCGTAGGTTCGCGCGGTGTTCCGAAGAGGTTAAAATTACCCTATTTCAAGCATACTGCACTTCCCTTTACACATGTGCACTGTGGGCCGACTTTTCGCAGAAAGTGTACAGCTCCCTTCGCGTCCAGTTCAATAACGCATTCAGGGCTGTGATGGGATTGCGCCGCCGCTGCAGCGCTTCGGGCATGTTTGCGGCGGCGCACGTGGACTGCTTCCACGCCACCGTGCGCAAGAGGTGCGCGTCCCTGGTGCGCAGGGTCTGGGGCAGCTCCAATGCAGTCCTGAGGATGATCGCGGATAGGGTCGATTGCCCCTTTATCCGTAGCTGCTGTAGCGGGCACGTGCCCGTCGCCACGGTTACGGGTAGAGCCGCAATATATTAAACAATTAATTGTATTTGTGTCTTTATATATTTAATCAATCAATTTATCCCTTTTTAAATTTTTAATTCTTTTTATGTTTGTATATCTATATTTATATCCCCCAGTTATTATTTTTTTTCTTTTATTTCAATAATGTTAATTAATTAATTAATTGTAATTGTAATCAGAACACTTGACATAATTGTTAATTAATTGTAATTGTAATAATAATGTGATTGATATGGGTTATGTTACCTGAAATAAACGATTTTATTTATTTATTTATTTTATATCTATGTGGGATAGCGGATGTATCCGAACGTTGTGCATGAGCGATGCCTGTACGTATGAATATCCGAATGGTGAGAATGTCAGTTAGATTTGAACGACGACGATGTGCAAGACGTGTATGGTGTAAATTTAATTTATTTGGCTAAATATATTTCGATTATTCCTATTTGCTTCTTTCATTTCCCATTCCACTACAAATTTGGGGGCTCGTCCGGGATGGGAATGAAAAAGCATTCAAAATTCTAAATTTTCAAATTTTTACGAGGAACATCGGTCGCCATTACGACGACGAAATGAAAAATTTTGAAGACGTAAAAATTTTTCACGAAATGACGATTGTGATGTTGATGAAAAAGTAAAGACGATTGTGAAGTAAATACAGACGAATGTGAAAAAGATAAAGACGAATAGCGAAAGTGTTGAAAATGTTGAATATATTCCAGCTACCAGAGTTTAGCGGGCGGGATACATCCTATCCTGTATCCGAATGGTTAGAAGACGTTGAGGAACAAGCCGAATATTTTGGATGGTGCTCACGTCAAAAACTGTTAAGAGCAAGGCGCTCTCTAACAGGCTTAGCGGCGTTATGGTTGCGGGGAGAAGATAGACACGAGAGTTGGGATGAGTTTAAGAGTGCTATTTACGACGAATTCACCGAGGAGGAGCATTACAAAGAGAAGATTCAGGAAATGGCAGAAATGTATTTGGACGCTATGACGTATAAAGAGTGTACGCAAATTGGATGTAACATCACCAGGCGCGCAGAAGTTGTGAATAAAAGGCATAATGAGGAGAAGAAAGTGCATCGTAATTACGATGAGCAGCAGTTCAAAAACGACGAACATGAAGTAGATGGCGCCACAGTAGTGGAAGGTAAAATAAGGTTGAGGACGGAATATTTTGATGACAAACTTGACAGTGAAGACATGACACAGTGTCATAGTGACGATGACACATTGTCAATAAACTTGACTTTTATAAACAAAGACGTAAACAAAACATTAAAATTTTGCACGACAGACTCAAATAAAATTATGGAAGAAGAGCATCACAAAAATGTGGAGGATGATCCCAAGGAAAACGCTAAAAAAGAGAATAATATGGAATTTGTTGTGACGGAAAGTAAGACATTATTTTCGTGCACAGCGGAGGAGGCACCTGGAGAAAATAATGCTCCATTTACCAATACATTGCGATACCCTCTAGAAGTGGAAGAAGTAGTGAAACAATTACCTAAAGATGATTTTGTTCGAAAAGCAGAATACTATGACGATGCAATGACGAATAGTGTAGATTTACGAAATGTTCATAACGATGAGGTCTTAATGCACCATGGCTACACACTACACCTGCGTAATTATGTATTGTATAAAAGATCAGAATATATGTATGATTTGGATTTTAAGAAAGAATTAGAGAGAAATTTTAAAAAGAGGAAAAAGGAGGAGTTTTCGATGTTTTTTTGTTGGTTTTATTTGTTTAAGAAAGATGAAAATGAGTTGTTTGTTTTGTATTTGAAGAAGATATTTAGTTTGATTTTATGTTTAGTTGTTACGGTGTTTAGTTATGTATTGTTTTTAACTTGTTTCATGATGAAGTTTATTTGGGTTGTAAGATGTTTAATATTTAGTTTTTTATGACGTGTAATATTTTAGTTAAAAGATGTTTGTGACGTGATGGCAAGAGAGTTAGTACGAGTATATGAAAGATGTGTTCGATGATGAATGTCTGAGGACAGACATGTTTGCAGGATGGCCGAGTGTGGGATAGCGGATGTATCCGAACGTTGTGCATGAGCGATGCCTGTACGTATGAATATCCGAATGGTGAGAATGTCAGTTAGATTTGAACGACGACGATGTGCAAGACGTGTATGGTGTAAATTTAATTTATTTGGCTAAATATATTTCGATTATTCCTATTTGCTTCTTTCATTTCCCATTCCACTACATCTATCTCTACGTAGGCTTAGATCTTTAAAACTACGCAACGGATTTTGATGAAAATTGTTTTAAATTGAGAAAAGTGATTCAAGAGGAAGTTTAATATCTATAATACATATACCTATTATATATTATACTGCATACGCCTTAAATTAATTTGTATCTACATTGCACCCGTGCGAAGCCGGGATATGTCACACTAGTTATTTATAAAACGTTTCAAACTGCTTCGAATCTGAAAACTATATTTTGCCTTTTTATAGTCATGAACGATTACATGTGACTTTATGAATCGGAAATGATTCTGGCGTTTATAAATAATGAGGCTGGAATTAAATCTCACCTTGAACCTTAGTTTAAGATCATTCGAATGGTGTGATTGTATGACGCTTTGATTTATTTATTCTATTCAATAATTCTCCATGTAAGCATTAAAATTACTTCGTTAAACAAAATAGTAATACATTTTTTGGGTATCCATTCCTATAGTACTCAAGAAAGTTTTCGTTTTTACATTAGGCGACCTCGGTGGCGCAGCGACTAAGGTAGGCGGCCAAAGCGCGGAAGGTCCCGGGTTCGATTCCCAGTCAGGTCAATTTGGAAAACGAACTTTTCTAAATTGATTTGGGTCTGGGTGTGCTGGGATGACGCCCTCAGTTAATATCCGTCGTCTGGTGCTCATAGTACAAGGGAAAACCTTAGTTTGAGACCAGGTGATTGGTGTGATTGGCGCATTTATTTATTATTTATTTTTATTATGCCCTTAAAATCCTACTTATATTATAAATGCGAAAGTTTGTATAATGTATACGTGTGTGGGTGTCTGATTAGATAACTATATTTTTTTTCGAAAATAGAAGATATGCTTGATGCTATTTACATAAATGATACCTTTGTACCGAAATCACGCGAACGAAGAAGCGGGCCACAACTAATTTTAAATAAAAAAATCGTGTCCAAAATACTACGTTGTGGTTGTGTTCCAATTCTACTAATTTAAATACCTAATGTTGACTTTAAATTATATCAGTAGCTCATTCAAAAAACTTTTTAGGCAACCAGAAAAGCCTTTAAATACCTTTTTTGTAGGAGGTTTGATTTAAATATTTTTTACATAAGAATCGTTATTATATTTTCTTTACATGTCACGGAAACGGTGTTTGATTTAGATCTTTTACGAATAGTACGATAAATTATAATAACAACGCAATCCGGAAATTACGTACGTTTTACTACAAACCGAAAAATTGTTCGCGACTTCCTTTTCCAAGTTTACAACAAACCACGTAAACGGTCATGTGTCTAGTTAAGTATTATTTTGACGCCATTAGTCATAAGTGCAGTGAATCAGCGAATTGTGTGTACAGTCGAGCACATTAGTTGCCTAGCTGCTTTGAGTACTTTTTCTTTCTGCCGGTTAAAAATTCTGATACTATTTGAGCCTTTAATAAGTGTTTGAAGTGGTATCAGCTTTTAATTAATTCTTTATCAGTACTGTAGTGATGATTCCACTAAATCATAATTATACGATGTCGGATTCGGTGGAGGGTAATGGAGTGAAAAGCATCGCCGAACCATTTTCGTCATTTTTTTTTGCGCCGAACCATTTTTCACTTCAAGATTGGTCTCATCTCGCCTGATGTTAAGTGGAAATGAGATCCTAGCTTAAGGGCGACAAGTAGAGCATAATTTGACGACCTCCGTAGCCGAGAGGCGAGCGGGCCTGGCTTTGGCGAGCGCCATCTCTGAGGTTCCGGGTTCGATCCCCGGTCGGGTCAATATGGGAAACGAACTTTTCCATATTGTCTCGGGTCTGGGTGTTGTGGTACCGTCGTTGTTTCTGATTTCTGTAACACAAGTGCTTAAGCTACTTACCACAGAATCAGAGCAATGTATGTGATGTTGTCCAATATTTATTATTTATTTATTTTAATAAAGCTGTTACTGGACTTGTCGCTCCAGTTCGAGCGATAAATCGCTATGCCCTACCTTTCTTATGAATTGGTAGTAAAGATATGTTGTTGATTTACCTATATATTAGTTTGCAATTCTAAGCTATAAAAAAATAAAATAGTAGATAAAGTGGACCGCATAGAGTGTCAAGACACGTGTACTCGTGAACAACTTCCTTCGGACCCTAACATGCCTTGAAACGAGCTTAGACTGGATATCGGCCTCCACGGGATCCTAGGAAAGAGCATCAAACATCCGTGTTCTATCTCGAAGTTGTGTCAATTCTCACGTGACGGTAGCAGAGGTGGGCTTCGGTAAGCTTACTTGCCATAAAAAGAAAATAAAAATAATTTCATCCTCTTGGTCCCGTGACATAGCACATACTATTAAAATCACGGTAATTAAGTGGCAAAACAAATTTCAAGTGTGTTTTATATAGTTCTCCTATTTTATGAAATGGGAGTGACTTTTGTTATATTATTCGACCCCTCATGATCAGTTAGTTATAGAACGTTATTCAAGTTATTATGAATTTAGTAAGTAAGACTTATTTATTTCATTTAGACATTCGTTTAGAAACAATTTTCTTAATAATTGTGTCTAGTAAGGCGCTATTTATTTATCACGAGACAATTTTTGAGAGGTAAAGCACCGTAATCGATTTTTTATTTTTATAGTACTTTACGCCATAATAGCGAACTTTAAATATTAAAAACAGATTTTTTTTATCTCCCCATGCGGTGGCGAAAGAGCAGCACGCGCTATACGTGAAGGTCGTGGATTCATTTCCCGCACCGCAAGTGGAAATTTAAAAATGCTGTTTCTAATATTTAAAGCACCGTAGATCTTAAGGTTCAAAAACATAGTACGTAAATTTTAAGACTTTCGCGTTCCATTTTAAACATTTAAAATAAACATAGTACGTGACGGTCAACGGGACGTCAAAGTAAACACTTGCAATTCGATAATGGTTTTTATGCGTACTACATAAGGGCGGTGCAAAGTCCTTGTTGATCGTACAAAAGTAAGTTACTCGCGGAGTAAACCATTCAATTCACCTGTGTCCTTGACTGTATCTATGTCTGTGTATGAGGACATTACACGTGGGTGCTGGTGCAAAAACTGATTATGTGAATTGTAAATACACCATCGCAATACGACACACGTTTTAGTATTGAGATATTTAAATGAGTTGCGGTTTACTTCATATGATTTATTGGCCATTCAATGAATCATGTAACTCATTTGAATTCGATTTTTATATCCCGATTTTAAGTCTCGATTAATAGTCTATGTTAGCCAAATGAATGCCAGCAGATATTAAAATCACGTACGTTTATTTCATCTAATCGTAATAAGGTCTATTAATTCAGACATTGTTAAATTTATTTATTTGGCATACGTAACTAAGTTTTAATCTAAATAAAAAAATAGACAAAAATCAAATATCACACGTGTAACTCAAAAAGTCGACCCTTAATCATGCGTAAAAAAATTTGAACCTAAAAATATATTTATATGAAAAGAAAACATAGTAGAAAAATTCCGCAGCTTTGTGAAGCAATTAAACGTGCTTGGTTTAAAACAATTCAGGATAGGTACAGTTGGTCGTCCTAGTGCAGTTCATTATGAATATGCCACATCAGTAACACAAGTCCTGTTGCAGTTGTGAGAAAGAATTTTGACATAAAATGTCAGTTTTCTGTTCAAAATTGTAAATAATTGATGAAAGTTTTTTTGTCTTTAATGCAAATATTGTTGCATGGGTTTAGATGTAATAAGGTTTAGATTGAAGATGATGTTCATGAGATATAAGATTAACAAACAAATTAAACTAATATGGGAAACGAACTTTTGTATATTTTCTATATTGTGATCTTCATCTCAAAATTGACAATAATTTTAAATTATCTCCAAAACGCTTGGCATCAAAATACAAATAAAAATTAAAGTTACATTGTATTTCCTTTAGTTATTCCTATACTGAGCTGCCATTGCCACACTCTTATTATCATAATCGACCGTTTATGCGACACCGGAAAAAATTAACATAAAAACTGCCTAGTAACATAACTTAGACAGAAAAATAATAATTTTAAACAATATTTATTATGCAATGAACACATCAATAGAATGAACTGAAACGCCCCGCAATTGTTGCGAAAACGAGTAGGTAAGCATAACTATTATTTTTGGTTAGTTATAACTGAATGCCTGAGCATGCCATATCCACAGACAAATTTCAAGTTTTGTCATTTAGCCAATTTAAGAGATAACAATGAATAATCTGAAGTTAAAGATTGGTTTGATATTTTAAGTCGTTCTATGTCTGTTGAATTTAAAACGTGTTTATTTTTATTCCAGTAGGTTAAATTATAATGCTTTTGAATCGTCTAAGTAAACTAAGAGACTCTGCCAGTCCGGTAAAAATATATCAATTTACTAAATATCTCACGAAGAATTGACAACCGCTGAGGTAAATCGGGAGTGTGACGACCTCCAGCTTGGAGGAATGAATTTTGCTATAAAAAGAGGAATTTTTCAACATATCGCGGGGAATTTACAAATCTAACTGTGGCGCCACTGGGAATGACGAAGCTGTGAACGATTACAGGCGATGAAGCATATATATTTTTTTAACTGAACAATATCACATACGTTGCTTTGATTCTTTGTGTTACAAAAATCAGAGACAACGAAGGTACCACAACACCCAAACCCTATACATAAAAGTTCGTTTCCCATATTTACCCGATTGGTGATCGAACCCGGGACCTCAAAGATGACGCGTCACCAAAGTTCGGCCCACTTGCCTCTCGGCTAGGGGGGAGGTCGTCCGATTAGGTCACAGTAGGGGAGGCCTGTGTCCAGCAATGGCCGTGTTGGTGATGACAAGGCTTTGTTTTAGATTCTCACAAACACGTATGGGGCTCGGATTTAATTAACACCTAGGTCCATTCATCTCTGTTGATGTGCAATTACACGAAGATATATACATTCATATAAATTACTAGCTGTGCCCGCGACTTCGTTCGCGTGGTTTTTCCAGTTTTTTCACGCTAATTCCCGTTCCCGTGGGAATTTTGGAATATCCTGTTGCAACTAAGCTTTAAGTTAACTAAAGTATCTGCATGCCAAATTTCAAGCGTCTAACTTAAGCGGTTCAGAAAAAAGTATTTTCCCGCTAATTCCCGTTCCAGTGGGAATTTCGGGAATTCCTTTCTTAGTGCAACCTCTACGGTACCTAAGTTACGTCCCTTTTAAATTTCAAGTGCCTACGTTTAGCCGTTTAGGCTGTGCGTTGATATGTCAATCAGTCAGTCAGTTTCTCCTTTTATATATTTAGAAGGTACCACCTTAGATTCTAGTTTCCATCACACAACTTTTTGAATTTTTTTGTGGGATCAAGTCCATTTTAACTGATGTTAAAAAATGAGTGAATTAGATTGCATGTCAATTTGGAAAACGAACTTTTCTAAATTGACTTGAGTCTGGGTGTGCTGGGATGACGCCCCCAGTTAGTATCCGTCATCTGGTACTCATAGTACAAGGGAAAACCTTAGTTTGAGACCAGGTGATTGGTGTGATTGTCTGGCGCCTTTATTTATTTATTATTATTTAATTATTATGTTTTTGGTAATAATATTAAACATCCGTAAACTGGGACACAATGTTTGTGGAATCTTTGATGTTTCTAGTTCCCATAGCACTTTGAAAATAGATCAAAGTATGAATGTCGTTTCAGTTCAGATTACTCTTCAATAACCGTACGGTAAATACTTGCGAATCGATATTAGTTCTTATGCCCGCGACATAAGGGTGGTCTAAAGTGTAGTCTGATATGCTTTTGGTCGAACACTCGAAGCTCTAAAATAATCCGGCGGCTTGTTCTTCATCACAACAATACTTCAATATTGCGGTGGTAAACAAACGGTCTACTCGGGCACGATGAATCTTCAGGAACTCTTATAAGTGATGTTATGTAAATGGATAAATCAACCTCGACACGTACGTACCTTCGGTCACAGTTAATGCTGTTTATGTCTGCCTGACTGGTCGGGCGAAGGAGGGCGGGCATGTAAGTTCCCGATAATCTGGTTTCTTATTTTTCTTATAGTTGAAAATAAATAAACGCCAAACAATGATAATAGTGTAGATGACAAAATAAATTGTTAGGTCCCTAAGTCCGATAACCAAAAAATATAAGACACATTTTATTTCTTTTCCTGTGGAAATTTATAAACGCGAGGTAGAGTCCATTTATTTAATAAAATAAAAAAAATACGAAGATGTATTTCGTTGAAATTCAGCGCGACGTCATTTTTACGTTCAGTTTTTATTTAGATATGTCCTCCATTAAACTATGTTACGCTGTATCATCGTCAATTTTTATTTATTTTTTGAAGGAAAAAATACTTTTTCACTGTACTTTGATTTTGTACTATGTACCGATGATCATTGAATATAATCATTGTTTTTTTTTATCATTATCCTCATTGGTGACAGGTTTTTATGGTTCCTGATATCAATGTAACCTGCAAAGTTTGTAAAAAAGATTTCACAAATCTGACAAGCTATGGAATCTGAATGGTTCAAACGATTTGATTCATATTAAATATGCGTGTCTGGTTTTCCTTTTGGCACTTTTGTGAGCCCGCTGAATTTGTAAACATTTATAGTAACAACCAATTTGGTGTAATAGTTCTGAAGTAATCCGAGCAATACATTTCCAATTACTTCGATTTTGGCGTTACAACAGTCCCACTGGAACCTGAAAAAAAACACATTTTTAAATCACTACTAGCTTAGCTATCTACTACTGGGAGAAAATAAATAATAAAATGATTCGATGGGACTATGTTATTAATTTTGTTACCTACTGAATAATATAATAACATTAAAAATAAGTAAAACTTTTTTATGTCTGACAATTCCAAAATCGGACCTAAAACATATCAGGATGATAACCACAATAACAATAAGCAATGACCATTTGAATGGCTCGACTATAAAAAAAATATTGTTTCACATAAACTGCTTTACGCCGTAAGTACGGCTGCTTACACACTGTCATCGCTATTACTACTGTAACGTGTTATTAAACCACTGGTAGTAGGAACACCACACTTACAGTAGTAAAACACAATTTCAAGGCATTACTCAGAATTCTTAACCTTATTTCTAATTCCTAGGTCATATTATTTAGCTTACCTATGCACAAAAGTTCGGAATCGGTCTTTAATTTAGATTCTATGTTTTATCTCTTTCTTGACGTAAACCATTGGACAGAGACAATCCATTTACTCGAATATACAAATCGATATTGTTTATGACGCTTGAGAATCTGTCCTCAGGTTACTGCTTTTCGAAGCTTCTGAAAAAAACAATAAAACATAAGTTATGTCATTCAATTCGATTACACATCCAATGATACAACATCAGACCCCGGCGAGCTTAGGCTTAAACTTAAGATTAAAATTTATACAGTGCAACCCACGCTTTAAAAGATCCGTTAATTAAACTTGAAAAAACTAACTAGACGAAACGTCTAATGTAAAATGTATTTTGTTTATGATCTTGAAGTAACAGTTACAAAGGTACTTGTATTCGTCAATGAGATCATTCTCACAAAAAATATTTATTGAATAGCAATACGCGACCATGTTTAGCGAATGACTGATAGTTGGTAGTCTTACGGCGTTAAAATGACTAATAAAACTTCGCACGCAAAACTTTACGATAATTTAATTGAAGCTGTTGACAGTATTGATTCAAGTTAATTAACTTTGTATATATCGTGTCGTGAAATACGTCAAATATCTTGTGATGTGGCAATTCATTAATCGTATTGGAAGGTCCTGCTAAACTTTCAATGGTGGAAAAAATATAAGTAAAAGATATAATTTCACAGGCACCTTTTTATGAATATTAGAATTGAATAAGATGCCAAGGTGTCTGCGATTCCGTGGTTTTCAAACATTTCTACAATTAATGTACCACGGGCCGATAAGTATGTAGTTCTAAAACATATTCGGCAGAGGGCAATTACCGGAGGCTAACGGTTTATAGAGCAGAAAAATTTCATCGCCTACGATAACTTGCGGTTAGCTCAGTTGGAATAGCACGCGCGATACGTGAAAGTCGTGGGTTCGATTCCCGCACCGCAAGGGGAGATCAACATTTTTTGTTTCTAATATTTAAAGTTCGCTAGTACGGCGTAAAGTACAATAAAAATAAAAAATCTACCTTTTTATGAATTTTGGCGACAGAAATACTGACTAAGCCACAAGTCGTCCAAGTGGCTTACTTTTTAAATTTATGGCCAACCTATGATTTAGGTTAGTTTAGTATTTTTTTAATTCTCGATTAACTATAACCCTATTAGTAAAGGAAAATGCATGCTATGTATGTTACCCGTGTATATGTATGTGCAATCGTAATTCAATATGTCTGCTGCCCCGTTACATAGGGTTACTAAGGTCAGATGACAATTGCTTCAATGTAATAGACTAGGCTAGCCAGTTCTAGGATCATTCTCAAACACTTACCTGCAAAATGAGATGAATGAAAAATAAATGATAGGTATTTGCGAAAGATAAAACCACGATTAGCACTAATGGTAAAGAAGTTTGTCTGTAAGAATATATTTTCGACTATAATAAGTAGTAATTATGACAGTTTATTTTTAGTTACTACAAACTAGCTGTTGCCTTTAACTTCGTTCGCGTTTTTTCGGGATATCTCTTACATATTAGTTAACTCAGTATCTCGATCATGTATCTTTCTACTAATGTCCGGTTCCAATATTGGAAAACGATCCGTTCTAGTTACGCATAGTAATAAATTATACGAGGCGTAAGCCAAAAACGACCGACATACGACTGAAGACAGCTGGTATGGAAAGTATATTATGGAACGGTAATAACGGATAGTCATTACTGACACATTATTAATTGGCTACTTGACAGTTTTTGAAAAAGTATTGTAAAATGTGCGCCCGTTCATTTTATATCCCAAGCAATTCGATTTATCTGGAAAAAATGTGAATAACCAGAGAAAAATAAGATTTTGTGTAACACATTTAAAAAGCGCGCGCAAACGCCAAGTCTCGTCACTGTTGCAATTATGACGTCAACGTCCTAGACAACGAACCGTTACGCATAGGAACGACTTAATTTAGATAAACGGAAAATGTTTCAATAAATTCTTAATACGATTAGAGAGACAATAATTCAATTTAATCGGTAAAATAATCTTTGTTTCGCCACATTAAAATAAATAATTTTCGCCGACAGCTGTCATTTCCGAATTGCAATGGTGGTTTCCGTTTCAGTTCTTTTGTTCCACAGATAAAAAAACGAAAATTTATTTGCAAAAATAAAATACTAACCATGCTTTTAATTAAAAAATAAAAATGTAAAATTATTACTTTACTAATAAGCTAACATATCTAACACTTTTCATATTTTATTGTTTACACTGTCAAGTAGCCAATTGGAAAATATTGGAACCATATACATATATGACCACAACCATATACGCCACGTTGCTAAGCTCACTCAACCTAGTCAAAGTCTAATATATACTAGAATCCTGATTTGTTGACAACCCTAATACAATTGAGAACATAGTACCCTGACCCCAACAATCCCAAGTTACCTGATACCAGTTACCATAATGTATGTTAAAAATACGGATTATTTTAACGCGAACCTCGCGGCCCCAAAAAACGAATAAGAACATTTAATGCTATTAGAAGCTCCGTGGCTCATATTATTATATCCAGGAATGATTTGTATTTTTGTTTTTAATGAATAAACAACTGGAGCGATTTCCAAAATTCTTTTCGATGCTACGTTATTGCTGAGTAGCACAGACATATTCATTATACCTATTTAAAAAATAATAGGAATCCTTATCCCTACTAATATTATAAATGCGAAAGTAACTCTGTCTGTCTGTTACGCTTTCCCGCTTTCCCGCTTAAACCTCTCAAGTGATTTTGATGAAATTTGGCATAGGTATACGTTGAACCTCAAGAACGGACATAGGCTACTTTTTGTTAGAAAGTAAGGGGGGGGGGGGGTAATGCCACCTTTGAAAGTTTATATGGGAAAATGTTTATTTTTTAAGTTAGATATGAAAGTTGGCACAAATGTAGGTCTATTAAAATATAGACTACTTTTTGTTTCGAATATTAGGGGAGAAGGGGTAAAACCATGAAAGGATGTAGTCCACGCGAACGAAGTCGCGGGCACAGCTAGTAATACATTTAACGGTGTAAAAAAATACCATATTCTTTACATCGCGTACGCTACGAAAAATATTGACGGTAGATTTTTTTATATCATAGTTACGGAACATTAAGGGTTTTTTATTTAAAAATAGAGGATGGTCTTTATTTGTACCTATGTTTGTCGATATAATTATTAAAATAAATAACTTCAATGCTTTTATAAACAAAATTAGAAAAATAATGAAATCAGGTCAAATGACAAAAACATCGAACATTTTATGGAAGAGATTGCTTTCTAGCAATATTACCGCCTAAATTGTATTTGAATATCACATGTCAGTAAACCCAATTTCTGTATTTTTTTCTGAACAATAAAGTGTATCTATCTATCATTATTATTATACATTATTGCACCTTTTGGTTAAGGAACAAATTCTAAACGTTCGTTTTTATTATCTAAGTACGTGATCAAAAGCAAGCATGCCATCAACACACCCACACTTGGACTCACAGATGAACTTTTTTTAGCGATTCTGTCATGTGTTATGCCATGTTAATGAAATTGCCATTATTTTTACCACGTTTTAATTAAGTAGCAAAGACCCGAGGCACACTGACCTTAACTAAGTATACGGCCTATGTATAAAATGCTAAGAACAGGTTTCCATTGTCGTCTCCGAACTCTGCAGGTATATTTATATTCTTGTTTCCATACAAGTCTTGTATATGTTGTTGGATTCACTATATAATTGTATTTGTTCATTTGGATCATCGTACTACAAATTTTAGGTTAAGTTTACTAAATTTGGGCTGAATCGGTTAAAGGGCAAAGTTTACTGAGAATTGTAGATAATTTTATTTTTTTGCATGTATTAAATAATTTTAACTCTAATCTTAATTTTTTGACTTCGAATCTTAAATTTATAACTAATATTTCTAATTAAAAAAATAATAGAGTGGTTTGGCCACCTATTATTATTAATGCGACAGAAGCGTTCGGCTTCTACTAATGTTCTAATTATACTAGAACTTCAAATTTACCCCTCGAAAATGAAATCTCCAAAATAGACTCAATTATCATAAATTATATATAAAATTTCTATTGCAATTTTCAACAAAACCGAAACAAAAAATAATGACTTGAGTTTTCGAGTTTACGTCAACTTATGTAGTAAACAATTCAAGATAACTTCCTAACAAAAAAAAAACACCGTGCCTGCTCATTTATTACATCTCATACCGCTGAGACATGTCTCGCGAATTAGCAAAAACCTGGTCTCACTACAGTTACATCACTGTCCGTGAGTTTCGTCCATTCAAACGCGAGTTTTATTCAGTGTCGACCGCCCGTGCCGGCCGGGTCGGAAAGGATACTGTAAACTACATAAGATGTAGTAATTAGAAATACGTAAATCGTAGTCTATGAGAGGATTCTACGAGTTAATAAGTAGATTTTATAATGGTGTTACCTAAGGGCGAAATTCAAGTGACTAAGTGAAGTGGTGCTGTGTACATAGTTTCTTCATTTTTGTTTTCGCTGTGGTATTAATGTTTATTATGGACTGTTGTGGTGATGGTGCTGGTAGTGAAGTGATGAATTTATAAATGGTGTTTGAGACTTGGCTCGCCTTAGGAGCGTCTTATATTGCGTATTTGCTGTACAGTGGACGTTATGTAGACTTGAATGATGATGGTAAATGGTTTTTTGTCTGATTTTTTTTTCTTACTGTTGGATCGGTGAGCAGAGGTAAAAAATATTGGCCTAATGTATGTTTGTTTTGTTAGTCTATGGTTGAGTACTGACACGTAATTTTTGTTTCCTTTACGTTTAAATTATAACTTGAGTAAGGTTAGGTATAATATTATTGGTTATCTAAGAGAGGTAGGGCATATTATTTATTATTATTTATTTACAAGTCCAGTAATATTTATTATGCTGCGCTGTACCTGTCACACTTAAACTAGGACCTCATTATCACTTAACATCAGGTGGGATGAGGTCAATCTTGAAGGGCAATATATAAAAAAAAACGAACATCTTGCTGGCCTGTAGTGGCGATGCTAACGGATAGGATATTGCGGTATCAAATCCGTTCTCATGGGTTCCTCTCTTGCTTACCATCAGTCTAGGATAAGCCAATATAATGTTTTGTTATAAAAAAACAATCTCTTTTTTTTATAATGCTATGACTAAGTGTACGAATTAAACCAGAAGAAAACGACCGCAAGCAATTTTGTTTGCTAATGTTTAAACAATAGAGAATACAATAAAAAAATGTGATGTGCCTAGACGGATCCCCAATGTCAGGCCTAATACAATGCATAGATTTGTCTATAAATATATGTTTTTGACTTTACAATAGACTTGGCTTATACAGTAAGTAATATTTATTAAACATCGAACTACGACATTCGACTTAGAATCTATCTTGTTTAAACTAGCGATGAAACTTTCTATTGATAAGACCAAGAGCTGGTCCAGAGGGGTGGTCCTGGGACCCCATGACCATGATGGGGATCATGACCACCCCTAGGCTGAGTCGATTGTGGGATTTTCTTACTCTGTCACTTCACTATTCATTGCCGATATTCTATTCCAACGATATAAACTGGAGTATTATCTTGTCGCAATGTATAATCGGTTATTTATAATTTCACAGTTTCAATGTCACGATTAGTGTATTCGCTTTTCGGTATGAACAAATGAAACGCTTAATTGAAACGAATTAAGTATACTATCACATACAATTGCTACATCTATATACATAAATAAAACACCTACTTTGTTACATGTAACTGTAGTTATCAAAATTAACGACTATGTATCTTTGCTGTCTTTTTCATCAATATGAGTCGGACTTATTCAATTTATGTAAAACTAGCGGTCCCGGCGAACTTCGTTTCGCCTTAGAGGATTTTCCCGCGCATTCGACGAAAGATATTTTAAAAATTTTACCAAGGATCCCTAATTTTGTAGCCTATGTCAAATTGGAAGAATGTAGCATTCTATTGGTGAAAGATTTTTTTAAATCGGCCCGGTACTTTTGAGCCTATCATTACAAACATACAATCATACAAAAATAGGTACAAATCTTTCCTCTTTATAATATTAGTGTAGATATAATCAAATCAGTTAAGTAATTAACAATTTTATTACAGTTTGAGAAACCCCCTAGTTTAGGATTAGGGTTGTACTTGTTTATGGTGCATTGTCATTTGGATAAAATTGTCTGGTACCGCAAAGGGGCCAAGCCCTTAAGATAATTTAAATGCACACCGAACGAGGATAAATCGTAGTACGCCATTTTAAATTCAAATCAATCAGGAAAATTTGAATGTCAAATAGTACGGTATCTGAGTGTTTGCAAGTTTTAAGCTATCTTACAGTTATTTGGTAGAATATACAATAGATTATTAGAAAAAGAACCAAATATTGATTCGGGAGATTTTAACGTATTTACATAAACTCTCGTTCGTTCAATGCATCGATACTCTCACCAAAAGGGAATCCATACTACCATGATAGATGACTTATGTATTTTTTATTTTTAAGTACCTACTAAGTATTATATGTTACCGCGATTTTGTTTGCGTTTTTCAAGAGATAAAATATATACAGTCAAAAATCTTAAAGTATCTGATGACATACTCAAATAT
Source organism: Glyphodes pyloalis (assembly GCA_037074685.1). Lineage (NCBI taxonomy): Eukaryota > Metazoa > Arthropoda > Insecta > Lepidoptera > Crambidae > Glyphodes > Glyphodes pyloalis. The sequence continues at coordinate 698,254 of JAYKKO010000051.1, forward strand.
TTTTGCGTGTATATATTTGTTTATATTTATATAAAACCTGTTGAGTCAAAAAGTATCCCACCACATACATACTTTTCGCGTTTATAATATAAGTAGGATTTTAATAAATTATCTATTAAAATCGTTGTAAAATAGGTTTTATTTACATACACCTAAATCAGATACTGAACACTTCTGAGGCATATAAAGAACAACAGAGTCATGCAAGGAACATGTAGAAAATTAGACTTTAATGATAATGTTTAAATTGCGATGCTTGTCGATTTTTTTCCTCTGAATGTCCAATACCATACCATCCTATAAGAAAATATTCTATACAAACCTCGGCAAATAATATACGTTCATTTGACGGTAAATTGAATGAAGTATGTAGCTGTGTTGGCAATGCTTTAGGTGTGCAAGGACATCAAGTAGCATTAGAGATAAAGTAACTAATCTATGAAGCCTAATTACTGAATGCATAATTGCACTGCACTGTTCTCAGCAACTGGCCAATCAACCAGCTGACTCTAGCTGTCAATTAATCTAATTGACATCAAAATAAATGATGAATTTTAACAATGAGTAACTTAATGGGTGAATTAGAACGGCGATATTTTCATGAACAATACCGGGAAGAATTTGATGAAAGTAAATAGTTTATCTTTATGAAAACTACAAGCTTGAATTAAGCGATCAAATTTATTTTTGCCCGGTTCCAATATTGGGAAAACGATCTGTTCTAGTTACAAATAGTAATGAACTAGCTGTGCCTGCGACTTCGTTCGCGTGGACTACATCCTTTCATGGTCGGTTTTACCCCGTTCTCCCCTAATATTCGAAACAAAAAGTAGTATTTTAATCCAAGTTTCGAGCTATATTTGTGCCAAATTTCATATCTCTAACTTCAAAAATAAACATTTTTCCATATAAACTTTCAAAGGTGGTATTACGCCGGTGGTATTATTAGCCTATGTCCGTTCTTGAGATTCAACGTATACCTATACCAAATTTCATCAAAATCCGTTCAGCCGTTTAGGCGTGAAAGAGTAACAGACAGACAGACAGACAGAGTTACTTTCGCATTTATAATATTAGTATGGATAGTATGGATTATAAGAGGCGTAAGTTAAAAACGACTGACGGACGGACAGCTGATGACAGTTGGTATGGAAAGTAAATTTGAAATTAGAATTAACGACCCGTAGAAAAACTGATAGTCATTTTTGACACATTACGAATCGTAAAATATTGGAACCGGGCATTAGTAAAGACACACAGGCAAACAGACACACGCGTAAAACTCATCTCCGTCGTTTTTGCGTTGGGGTTTCTCAAAAGCTGAGAAAGGTTTAGCTCATAATACAAACATATTATTAGTGCAGAATAATTATTCACAGACATATGACATACTAATATGATAAATACGTGAACATTTTGTGAACTCTCCCTCTTAATTAGTTGCACTAGATTCAGTGACGAATTATCTTATAGTAGGCCATTATTTTCACAGTAAAATTCAGAAGTGTAAATATTGCGTAAGTAACAAAAACATCTGTCTCTCACAATATTTAGGCAGCCCGTGAAATAGCAAACGTCAAATATGTAAATCCAGCTGTCACGGTAGACCTGACAAGCGAATACAGTAGGATTTAAAACCAAAGCCGGACATTAGTAGTTAGGCCAATAGAGAGTGCAGGTCAGTGGCACCAGCTTGCTTCTTAGGTAGTTCCGCACATTGTTGCAGAAGGCAGTAGATGGAAGGACTGGCTCCTCGCTTCACTGTTGCTCGGCGCCGTGGTCGGCGGCTGGGCTGCCTTGCGCGCGGGGCGCGCGAGTCGCTCCCAAGTACAGCGGATGCTCAGGGATATGGAGCAGCTGAGGAAAGCGGAGATGGCGCTGGATGATATGCAGAAGGAGCTGGAGAAGGCTCGTCAGGAACAGGTAAAAATTTAATATAAGAAATGATTTCTCAGGCACTTTTTTAATCAAATATAAAGCTCAGCTCAGCTCGTGACCACGATTGGTGCAACCTAACCGAAACGTCGGGCAGTAAGTAGTTCGTATTAACTACTAAATAGAAATGGTATCGCGTTTTGACCCGTTAAATTATTTTAAACTTTTTTAATCATTTGGGCTACAGAAATATTGAGCCATAAGTCGTTTAAGCCCAAGTTCTTCACTTTTTAGATTTGTTCCCAGCCTATTTAGGTTAGGTCAAAATGTTTTTTGGTCAATTAAAATTCATATTATATTAGGTACTAGCTCTTGCCCGACCTCGTTTACGTTACGCCTGTTTTTTTTTTTATTTAATCTGTCTTGGTACCAAATTTTATCCAAATCCATTTCTGTAGTTTTTGTTGTTACAAACTTGCACTTGTGTTCTTTCTAATAGATATCAGAAAACGTAGTTTTCCAAATATATCAGGTCAACATTTGAGCCTAGGACTTTCTGCGGTAGGTTTTATTATTATTATTGCATGCTGTAACATAAATTAAAACGTGTTTCCATTTCGTTTTCCGTGCAAAACGGATAGTTGAACTCACCTTATTGAATACACATAAGGTTGAAAAATATAATTGGCGGTTATGGGATTGAATCACAATCGCCAATTATAAAAACTCGTGTACGCCCAGATAAGACTGGAACCCTTTGCTTAGTATTTGGCCTTTTCAATATGTGGTTGGTTAATATTAAACAAAATTCCACGTTAAACACTTGCAGTTCGAAATTAGTTCTTATTTGTGCGATATGTGCTTTTGACTGTATGTATGCTATTGACGTGACAACGTCTAATAACTCGATACTACGAGCTGCACGCACGAAAAATATGACGTCATTGTCCCGTTACGCTAATTGTCGCGTTCCGCAAGCGAAAGCGCGTCACGAGAGAGAGGCATGATCGGCTTAGCGTTGTCACGTCAAGCTACCGTCCGTACAGACAACCAATTTTTTTTTTTCAGGAAAACGTGAACACTGAGAAAAAGAATCTCGAGAAAAAACTCCGTGAAGCTGGCGACACTCCGCTGTTGAATTCCACTTCATCAGACTTGGAGGTCACCCAGCTTAAAGCAGAAATTGAGGTAAAATCTAATAAAATCTTCGGCAATGCTATTACTAATTATTCACGCGATTTGAGGAAAATTCTACCTTAAACATATTTGCTTGCGTTGTGTTTGATTGTCAATATAGGGAAAATGGCTTGGTAAGCGGTATACTTTTGGTATAGTGAACCAATTAGTTGTTTTTAACCTGATTTGTCTATTAACATTTGGAGGACAAATAAGATAATGCTATACAAGAATGATAACTAGTCTTATATCTAAAGATATTAATTCGACGTGATGGACTATTAAAAAAATGTGAACACCTAACCAGTTCAAGTATTTATCATGTCATCTCCGTTCCTTCTGGTGTCCATAAACTTAAGGTACTTACTTAGTCATCGGATCTATATATATATGATGTTCTCTCGTCAGATGCTCCGGGCGGAGCTCCGTCGAGCGGAAGGCGAGCTCGAAGACAGATGCTGGGCGCCCCCGGCCGGCCTCCAGCAGTGGCTGCAGCTAACGCACGAGGTGGAGAACAGGTCCTACCTGCGCAAGAAGCAGCAGGCTGACATGCAGCTGCAGCAGGCTAGGGAAGCGGTGAGTACTTTGCCTACCTTTATGCCTCGCGGGCGTTATATGGTTAGGTACCGAAATTCCTATGGTACCGTGGGATAGCGGATGTATCCGAACGTTGTGCATGAGCGATGCCTGTACGTATGAATATCCAAATGAAGAGAATGACAGAGAGTTAGATTTGAACGATGAACGACGACGATGTGGAAGACGTGTGAATTGTATATTTAATTTTATTTGGCTTTGATATATTTGCATTTCCCTTTCTACTACAGTACCATCATTTGTTTCCAAATGGGTGTGCTCAGGACTTCTAAGCCAAGAGGATCGGGGTTTCGACCACCACCCAGGAGTAACATTCGTGTTATTAATATGTGTGTTTGTTCGATGTCTGCAAGTTTAAAGATATACTCGAGTATCTTATTGTGGCACCGCCGTTGATTCTGGTTTTTACACCTGTTACGGCGCAGCTGACCTCCTTACCGGCCTAGTGCTGGCAGGCAGGGAGAATGGATGATGTCGTGACTATGACATGAGTTTGAATGATAGAGAACGGACATGACAGGATAAACAAACACAACACGATGTAAAAACAATAAAACAAACACACAGAGATTATTTTGTGGTCAATTAGGTTCCACCTCAGCAAATGCTGTTACGGCATCATTTCTAACACCCCACCTGCGCTGGTATTCTCGTGGAACCCATCTTCTTGGAAAAATAACCGTAGCCGGGGTAATATATCACTATAGCTAGGTAAAGAATCTATACCACTAGCTTCCGTCTAACTCATGTTTCAGTGCGAGAAACTACGTAAGAAACGGTCGAGCCTGGTGGGCGCGTTCGTCTCGACGCACGGCAAGTCTATCGACGACGTTGACAAGTCCATAGTGGAAGCGCGCACAGCACTCAACGAAGTCACTCAAGAATTACAGGTGAATATTACTATATCTGCTTCTATTGCACTCTTTTTCGCTTTTTAAGAGAGGTAGGGCATAGCGATTTGCCGCTCGAACTGGAGTAGCCCGACTGGTGAAATAACTCCACCTTACAGAAGACCGCAGCCAAATAACAATCACTTCTGTGTTGTTGTGTTCCTGCGTGTGAGTAAGGTTTCCAGAGCTCTTGGGGGGCTACATTAATAGCAGGGATCAAGCCTTCAAGGTAAGGGCGACAAGTCCAGTAACCGGTTTATTATGCTGTACTTGTCACCCTTAAGCTAGGACCTCATTACCACTTAACATCAGGTGGGATGAGGTCAATCTTGATCTATAAAAAAAAACTCTTGATTATATCATCTTCAAATAATAAAAAAGACGTGTGGCACTCGGGGACTGCCGTGGTAGAGCTAATGCATAGCATTTTTTATCAACTTATGCAATTATAATTATTTAGTTATTTTACTTATGCAGTTTTTTTTCTTTTATATTAATTCAAGTTGCACTTTTTGAGCGTTGTGACCCATAAGAAAACAATTACGCATGCGCGATACACTATTCCTCGTTAGATGGTAAATCATTTCGGATTTTCCGAAGAAATATCGGGGTTGTTTCGAGTACGCGTCCTGATAAACCTATTACCCATTGTTGTAACTGGGACTTAAGGAAGGCCGTAGCTACGCACTACGGTGTTTCAGGGAGCGTTTAAGTATTACGTAACGCAAATTGGGGGAGGGGGTGGGATGGTTGTAAAACGTTACGATGCGTTTCAATAAAAAATTAAGAAAGGAAACTACCAAATTGGGAACCTTTTTGGTTTCCCTACGGTTTCCTGGTAATCTCTCGATTTTATTAGTGTGGTCGACTTTTTTAAAAAAAGGGGGAGGGGGAGTACAGGAAAACGTTACAGTGCGTTACAAGGGAGGGGGGAGGATCTTAAAAATCTTCATAAAATAGCGTTACGTAATACTTGAACGCTCCCTTACCTTACCTTACTTAACTTTTTATTTATTGTTACCAGGAGCGCATGCACAGGTGGAAGCAGATCGAACGTCTTTGCGGCTTCAACATCATCAAGAACAACGGACTTCAGTTCCTGGAGACCACACTCTACAGGAATATCAACGGACGGATGGGAGGAAGAGGTCAGTTAATGATTGTCTTAAACCTACGACGCGTCTCAATGTATTTGATTTAAAACTCAAATTCTTTAGTGCATTTCATGAATGTGACAAAGGATTGATATAACAATATACAGTACATCATGATACCTGTTTAGATATAGCAATGTTAGTGTTACAGCAGTGATCGTAACATGATGGATAATATTCCATAAATTATTATTACAGTTAAAATTATTTTTGCTAAACATATTTCCATGCTTTAAAAATATTTTTCATCAAATCTATACCTAAAATTGGAGGGTCCGTGTGTAATGTTGAAATAACCACTTTTTACTTGATGTATAAGAAGATATATACGGTGCATACATGTTTTTTTGTCTGTCTCGTCTGTTTGTTCCGGCTAATCTCTGAAATGTTTAAAGAGTAACTTAAAGTACTTTTACTTTAGAAAAATAATTTCAAAATCCTATAATCCATGCGAACGAGGTCACAGCTAATACAAAATCCATACTAATATTATAAATGCGAAAGTAACTCTGTCTGTCTGTCCGTCTGTTACTCTTTCACGCCTAAACGGCTGAACTGATTTTGATGAAATTTGGTATAGGTATACGTTGAATCTCAAGAACGGACATAGGCTACTTTTTATTAGAAAATAAGGGGGGGATGGGGGTAATACCACCTTTGAAAGTTTATATGGAAAAATGTTTATTTTTGAAGTTAGAGATATGAAATTTGGCACAAATATAGTTTGAAACTTGGATTAAAATATAGACTACTTTTTGTTTCGAATTTTAGGGGAGAAAGGGGTAAAACCGACCATGAAAGGATGTAGTCCACGCGAACGAAGTCGCGGGCACAGCTAGTATTTTATATTATAAAGTGTCTCTATGATAAATATAACCTTTAGAATGCTGACCGAACTCACAGATTAGTAGCCCTAGTCTGCCGCACCATGACGCTAGTGTCGCCGAGTTTCAATTAATGACGAAATGAAGCATACAATTACTTGATACCCGACAATATAACGATTGGTATCGAAAGTCAATTATATTTGGATTTTTTTCAAGTAAGGTTGATAAATTAGTATTAGTAATCCAAATTTTATTCGATTTTAACAATTAATAGGTGATTCGAGCAAATAAAAAGTTCCACAGCGTCTTTATACAAATACCTCCTGAATGAAAATTTATACAAAGCTACCTCCGGTTCGGAACCTATTAGTACCGAGGAGAAACCGGTAAGACACTCAGTAGTAAACTGTGGCAAACTAACGCTATCTTTTTCTTAAGTGTTTCACGGAAATTCGTGCCCTATTCAAACGAGCTAACGTCTATTTTCCCTCGTATTGCAGTGCGCATGAGCAGTTCTCAGGACGACCTCAGCATCGGCGACGACGCGTCCATCTGCGGCTCAGGTAAGGCGCTGGACGACGGGTCTCCCTTCCACGAGCACGCCGAGTAGACCTGCTAGACGGAAACTGTGTGGACGACTTTTTGGACTGATTAATGTGTGTGATTAAAAATAAATAAAAACGAAAAAAAAAACTAATTCAACCTAAGACGACCCAAACAAGTTGATTCGACATCTCAATTAACAGACTTAATTATCTTTAACATGATGGTCTAAAATTGGCAACTTGACAGTGTTAACAATAAAATATAAAAAGTGTTAGATATATTAGCTTATTAGTTAAGTAATTATTTTACATTTTTACTTTTTAATTAAAAGCATAGTTAGTATTTTATTTTTGCAAAATAAATTTTACTTTTTTTATCTGTGGAACAAAAGAACCGAAACGGAAACCACCATTGCAATTCGGAAATGACAGCTGTCGGCGAAAATTATTTATTTTAATGTGGCGAAACAATGATTATTTTACCGATTAAATTGAATTATTGTGTCTCTAATCGTATAAAGAATTTATTGAAACATTTTCCGTTTATCTTAATTATAAGTCGTTCCTATGCGTATCGGTTCGTTTTCTAGGACGTTGACGTCATAATTGCAACAGTGACGCGACTAGGCGTTTTCGCGCGCTTTTTAAATGTGTTACACAAAATCTTATTTTTCTCTGGTTATTTAGATTATTTCCAGATAAATCGATGCTTGGGATATAAAATGAACGGGCGCACATTTTACAATACTTTTTCAAAAACTGTCAAGTAGCCAATTTTGTTACCATAATTAAAATCCTGGAAACACGTTTTTTGTTCTGAATAGGGATCGAACCTACGGCTCTCTTTACAACAGACAGAAGCGCCAATCACCTTAACCAGCGCCAACCCGCTTAAGGGTGACCAGTTGTACTTATCACCCTTAAGCTAGGACCTCATTACCACTTAACATCAGGTGGGATGAGGTCGCTCTTGAAGTGCAATAATATAAAAAAACATTATTCCAAAAGGCCAGTCAAGTAGTAAGAAAATGTAATCGGATCTTAACACTTTTAACGCTGTCTAACCCAAAAGTCTGGAGGACGTTGCAACAAAACATGCCTATTTATTTACATATGTACTCTGCTAGACCATTTCCCATTAGTACGGTTTAATATAATCGGGCAGCGAAAATGGTTATGGTTACTTTAGGCATATTATCCCTGGTACATTAATATCAGAAAAATATATTTTAAGTGCATTTTACGTCCAAAAAGTCGTCTATATATGTGGACTGCACATATTTTTATTCATCATGTACAGTATTACCACGACGTTAGGGGCTGACCTACAAATCAATATTAAAATTTAATTAAACTTTAGGCTATTTACTTAGATAAAAAAGAAAACCTAAGCTATATGAATATGGTGCTTAATTTATTAGACATTTGATTATAGGTCATACAATTTGTAGCATGTCTTCGTAACAACACGTTTTTGTTCGAATTTTCGATTTGGGATTTTTGCAATCGTGGTAATAACAATCATATTTGTATATAAAAACAATTATTTTTGGGCCAAATTCTTAATCTTACACAACAAAAAGGCTATGGATATTTTTTTTGTATTTTGAAACTTCGCTTTAAATTTTAAATCATTTAAAGTAAGTTAACAGGTTAAAGTTTTACTAGTTAATTGCTACTGATTACTACCCGGTTTCGGTTACCTTGCACCAGTTACTGCCCAGGATATTGATAGGAAGAGTACGGTCGATCTGTTTTATTGATTATTATTTATTATTTGTAAATTATATGTGTATAAAATTGGTGATTATTTTTTCAATAATTAGTGATCAATAATACAATTATATAAAGTGGACCGCATTTGAACGCGATTGGAGTGTAAAACTACTTCCCACGTGGTCAACTGACTTTAGAACCGATAGTGCCTTGAAACAAATATAACCAGGTCACAGAATCCTTGTCAAGCTATGAAGCACGGAACACCTGTGTTGTATCGTTTTTTTTATCGACATTGACAATAATAGACTTCAATAAAAATATAACTGCCATTAAACTTTTTAAGAAAGTCATTTGGTAGTATGAACTAATTTCGACCAGGCCGTCTATTGAATTTTGCAATCACATACCCAATAATGTGGGTCGCTTTTATCATTCACACGCTTTATTGCATGTGCCACGCGAGTAAATTTATCGCGCTTTTACCAAATGTCAAAATCGATAAAATCATCAGTCAATGTATCAGCTGTTGATTGGCTAAAAATACAGAGTGCAGTATGCTATCAGCCAGTCAACAGTGTTGAAACTTTTGACGTCTCATACGAGAAAGTTAACTTACTGCGCGTGCTAGTACTGGATGATCAGAATTACCGTCCATTTCTAACTTGACTAAAGATTAAAGAATTTGGCCCAGAGATAAACCTTTTAGATAGCATGACTATAGCAGTTTTATAAAACAGGGAAATGCGTACTTGTCGCATGGTTTATATACTCTACCAGGCCTAGCATTCGCCACGCGAGTGAATTTTATCGCGCTCTTAACAAACGTCAAAATCGTTTGAAGTCAGTGCGTCAGCTGCTAATTGGCCGAAAATACGAGTGCGGTGTGCTATTGGCCAATCAACAGTGTTGAAACTTTTGTCGTCTCATGCTATAAATTTGACGTATTGCGCATGCTAGGCCTATACGTCCCAAAAATTGCACGTCTCCTTTATAAATGGGAAAAATAATGAGTGTAACATGAGGCTTTACGATCACGACGTTTAAACACACAATGTTTAAACGTCGTGATCGTAAAGACGCTCATCATTATACGTCAACAACTGTCGAAGGCACATTAAGAATTTTTTAATAATAGATTTTTATTAAGCGGGTTAATGTATTGTAATAAGAATTTTCAAAATGTGCAATTTCTGTGACGTCATACCTATTCTTAGCGAATGTTTACATCGGGCGATCGACTAAACGCCAATAACAGATTTAGTTCTATGAAAAGCATTGACTTCATTACTACGGTGGCCGAATTTCGTAGCCTTGTGTGCGCAGTTAAACAAAAATATCTATTTTTTTTCTATTCTACAACGTGTAACGGAAAGGGTATAACAATATCAAAAATACCAAAGCAGTTAACGGTTACAAACTGTATGGGACCATTTGTAGCTGTGTACACGCATTTATTGAATCAATATTTTTTTTTGAAATATCAGTCAAATACAAGTCAAAATTTTGACTAAGTCACGCTTGCACAACACTATCACAGTATTGTTGGAATCGTCGAAAGACTTGGATGTACCTACCTATTATGCTATTAATTTAAATATCACAATGGTGGTTCATCTTTTAGTGTTTACTGAATCACATCTGAAATTTGTTGCTTTAGCGTTTCTCATTTTGACAATTCAGTTAAGTCATTGAGTTGTCGTCGCCGTGACAACATCTTGTGTTTTTGCCTTTCTGGATTACCTACTTACTACGGATAGCCTAGTGATATTTCGTGATGTCTTTGAGCAATCAAGAATATTCGAGATGATTCTCTGTGTCGGAGCAACCGACGGCAGCGTGATGGCCGACCGAGAGCTAGAGAAAGAGATTTACGAAACCATCAAAACGCTCGTTTCCATCTGTGGATTGGGCGAGGAGGTCGTATCACATGGCCAGCTCGGTCACCAGACCTCACTCCGTTGGACTTCTTCTTGTGGGACTAATTTAAAAGGAAGGTGTACGCTGTAGCATGCTCGTCAAGGGAAGAGATGATAGAAAGCATCAAGGCCGCGTTCTGTACAGTGACACCACAAATGTTGCATAATGTTCGCGCATCTTCTAAGAAAGTACTAGGCGCGCATGTCGAGGAAGGAGGTGGAGAAATTCAGGATCGCAGTGATTGTCGTGAAGTGATAACGTGATATGGGGTCGCTGAGCTCAATAGTGTTGTGATGCGTTTGTTTACGTTTTAGTCAGTCATTATAGTTAATCATTTTTTATTTCATAAAAACAAAGTGTTTATTTTAACTCGGGATTTCGTATATAGAATCTATACAAGGTATAGTATCCACCTACTTTACATTGTTACCCCCTTTCCGTTACAGGTTGTATACTTACTGTTAATTGGACGTAAACAATATTACACCTTTTGTTACATATATAAGTACCTACGTCATTCGATTGAATTAATGTTTCCTATACCTGGTACCGTTAGCTGTGCAAAGTCAATGTCGAGATCTAAAAACTGTTGAAGCGCCTGATGGAAACACCTTAGTCGGTTTAATTGCTCGCACAGTGAGCTTAAATCAAGTGCATTTACCTTGGCATTATATTAGTTTCATGGTTATAGCCGATTATGAGAACTCTGCAATATCTTATGGTTTGAACTATCAAGGTTATAAGGTCGTTGTACTGAGATAACCAGACAGAATAGAAAATCAAAGCAGTCTGGCTTTTGTAAGGACATTCCGCCTTATGTGGATATAGCATCGGCCTTAAGGCAATAAGGAAGATTTAATGTGGCCATTACCACCTGGCACGGGATAAAGCAGTTATACTGGTGGGGAGCGTTGCGATAAGATGCAAGACAGGCAATAATATAAATAATAATTACATAAGATTAGGAATATAAAATTAACCGCATTTTATTTATTTAATATATTATAATATACATAAAAATAGAAAATAAATATTGAACCAAAACAAAATTGATGTAATAATTAACGAAATAGACACGGTCAACATAATCGTTTTCGCCACGGTCACGAAAACATTATTTGAATTAAGTTGTACGGTGTTCAACCCTTCATTCACATTTTTTTTAAATAATTGTTTATAATAATAGTATTAGATTTGGTGACCCACGAGGGAACTTCATTTCACGTAATCTTTAACTTGATGCACCACTAACCGATCATGTAGAATTATGATATTATCGGAAACCTGTTACTAAAAAAAATTGTAGCATGTCTACCTATCGGATTTGAAAATCCAATATGAAACGAGTTATCATTGACATCGCAATCGCTCCCCTCTTTGTAATAAGACCCCAGCTATACAACTTAGACAGGATTGGGTAATCAGGTTAAGGAATTTTCAGTAGTCAACAAAAAATCAACGAACCATACGGTATTATTAAGGGATCTTACATACCTTCTAAGGATAGAAAAAAATCAGGATAGATCTGGACAGTAGTAGTTTCAATGTGCCAACACTTACATATAAATATTATGTTAGATTTCATAATATACAGTTGAGGCTTAGTTATCTTCCAATGAAAAACATAACCACGTTTCATTACATTAGCGTCATAGTCATAGTCATGCGTTTGATAGATAGGTATTAATCGAAAGAAAAATACAAAATATTAATAAAATATAAAAATTTTAGATTTTATGGGGGCGATCGCGCATAAATAATTCATTAGACGACAATGCGCAGGCGTAAATTCCGATTGCTATGTGATTGGCTATTTTTGACGGTCGGGTCAAAAAGGACCAATCACTGACCAACTGGTGTATTTTTATTACGCTACAGCCCCCATTATAATGTTATCGGGGATAGTTAGAAGGAGCTTTAGTTAGCTCGGTTTACCGATACGCTGTGATGTATATGTCATAGACATACAATAAATGAGCCCTAAATAAGGTTTAAAACCTAACTATATTTTTCTAAATTTTATTCATCGTTATTTTAAGTACTTAGTTGTTAAGATATTATAGAATTAATAGCTTAAGTGCTCAAATTTTGTTCTCTAACCATTGAACTAATCCGTTTTGTACTTAATGAATATTTCGCCTCATGGTTTTGCTAAATAGGTAATGTGAAATGAACTAGACGTGGCTAGAAAATGAGTTTCTTTCAACATACATTCAATTCAAGAAATGTTTCAGTCACAAAAGTTTTTATTTTGTCATAGAAACACAATCTTAAAAAGACATAGTACCTACTGGTGTATTTGCATCAATATATAGAAAATTTAACATTTAATAATGAGAGGTTATCGCGCTTAATCCGCTAGATGGCAATAATTAGACATAAGTGCAACATGATTGTTGCATTTGATGCCGTCATGTAATGTCCAAAATCATTCGACGTTATTGCCATCTCGCGGATTTTTCATGCGTTATAGTTCCCTTTCGGGGTAATGTTCTATCACTGAGCCATTTAAAGTAATTTTGTCAATTTTTATGAAGCATCCACTAAATATAGATGATGTTGGCCAAAGGTCTAACTGATTCGTGTTTAGTCTTAATCAAACACGGTCATGTCAAAAAATATTATCATCAGTGGAGGTTTAATTCGTGAAATCCCTCGTTGAGTACTTACTTTTCTAAGAATACTACTCATTTCAGAATTAATTGATCGCTAAATCCTAATAAATAAACTGGCGTTTAAAGTAAGTCAGTTTACTAAAGAGAATGATGAAGTTCACATAGACCAGCCACGGAGTGTTAAAAACTGTAGCGTTGGATAACAATATTAATATCTAGTTCTAAGTTAAATTATAAAAGTGAAATAAAATGGAAACGTATTCACAATTAAACAAAATCTAAATTCTCCTGATAAATAGTATTACAAAGTTGTTTTGTACCAAACATCAGACGACAAATACATATAATTTAACGGAGTTATAACATTTTTCCATACGTACGCTCATTACTTTAGTCATGTTGTAAATTGTAGTCTCATTACAATACCATTATATAGTTCCTTGCACAGATCTGTGGAAACAGTTTAGTTTTACATGTTCTATGCTAATAATAAGTTTTTCTAAATATTATTTATTACTGTAGCTCATAAGTGGCATTATGTATTTCTGTTCTTTTTAATTTAATTGAATAAATATTTTTTTGGAAAGTTTGTTTAACATCACAATCAGTAGGAAGCTTTCAGGCGTATAAACGTCCTTTTTCATATAATTCCCAGAACTGTATTTTACTAAAAATTTATGTTTTTATATAAAAATTGCCTTCTTTGAACAGTATTTCGATTTTTTAGATTTAAAAGACGAAATTCATACGCATTACTACAAACATTTTGTTGTTTCCTTTAAAATATTTTTTCCATATTACAATTGCATACATATTAAACAACCGTGTCGTTGTCTCCCTTCTCTTTTCAATTGATAATGTTAAAGAGATAAAAAAGCATGTATGAAATACAACAGTTTAGTACACATTGTATATACATATTTTCTATCGGTGTGGGCTTTAGTATCCTTGTGCATGATAATAGTTCTTAGCAAAAACGTTTTAGTAGTTTTAGCCAAAATAAGGTTTTTTATACTCATGTATCGTTGAAATAACGTTTTTGCTATTTTTTAAAAGGTTTTATTACAGCACGTATGATCACATCTTTCAGTCACAAATAATCACAATAATGATTGCATTTATTTCCAACGTAATAATTCTAAAGTTTTGTATTTTGTTTAATTTTATAGTTATATACCTAAACATTGAATTGGTTAATATTTAATTTCAAAATCTACAAAGTGTTATGAAGTAAATTAACAGATTAAAATTCTTCTGTCACAATTTTTTAAATGAAATGAATTATTATGATTTTTTCAATACTCTTTTGTAATAACTGCCTTAAAATAGGTCTTATCCTTTTTGTATCTTCAAAACTACGCACAACGATTGGCTTGCTATAACTAACATTAGGGTTGCTTCTTTAACAATTTTATATCTACAAAATAATTAAAAAAATCGGTATTTATTAAAAGCTTCCCAGAACCACAATATTTCAACAATCTTATCAATTTAATTATCTATTACATTTTTCTATGCACGTTTGAAAGCTTTTGACGATTGTGATTTTGTTTTATTTTCGCCATCTCCCCACTCCTTCAGTGTTGCGAGTTAATATACCTACTAGACCGGCTTTCAGTGTTTTATATGGCAACACTGTTGCTCTACCACTTACCAGGTAAGATACCGTAGAATTTGAAAGCTTCTTGCATTGTTGTGATAACAGTAGAAGAATTGCTTTATTCCTAAGTATCTTTAATTAATTACTAACTTTGTATTGTTATTATTTCATACATGCTTTTACCATAGGTACGCGGTAAAATATACTAAATAAGACAAAAGATTTACAAATAAGTACCTTACACTTAAAATGGGACAATAACCACGTTAAATTCAGTTTAACTGTTGTTCTTTCAGAAATAACCACAAAATAAAATGTATGAAACATTTAAAAGCATTTATACTCAGTCAAGTCAATTGGTAATAAATAATATTTTTTGTTCAGTGGCGGACAACTTTGGCTGGCGAGAAGACTCATCAGGAAGCGAAACAGACGCTCCTCACTACCCCTTGGACCTGAGACTCGCAGAGGCAAGGTAGTATAACTAGTAGATTCCTTACACTGAATTAATATTATTCTAGAAATAAATCTAGAAAATAAAGCTATTTTACCTTCTTTACATTTTCGTCTGTATCCGTCAAAGGAACTGGTATGGTATTCAATTCTATTAAAGGGGGAAAAAGACACATTCATTACATTGTAGACATAACAATCATGAAACTATATTGCGCTTTTAATTTAAATAAATGCGTTAGACAATCGTACCAATCAATTAGTCCGAAACTAAGGTTTCCTTTGCTCTAGTTACGGCAGCCAGACCAGGCTTATTTAGAAAAGTTCTTATCTTAAATCTGCTTTCCCTAATATAAGCATATTTGTTCCTTTTACCTTTTATTAATTTGTATAAATATATTGGTAAGAATAGTAAGTAGGTCTCGACCAGCAAAGCCTCCTTTTTGTTTTACCTTTTTAAACAGTTTTTGTTTGTTTATATTTTCTACTCAAAAATTTAATTATATTTTCACTTGTCACTGAAACGGTGTTTGATACATCTTTAACAGTATGTGCATAATCTAATTTCTACCTTTTTTTAAGGTTACAACTAGAAGAGCGATTAGCCCAAGAGGCGCGGGAAAAGTGGCAGGACGACAAACTAGACAAGAAAGCCTCGTTAGAGGAGCTCAGGCGGTACAATGACGTCATCAAGGGCCACGTGGAGGACAGGCGGAGAGGGGACCCGGTGCACTTCATACTCGGCGGGGACAAGTAAGTTGTTACTCCAAGGTAGCTGCGATACAAGTGCCAGGACAAGCTTCCTTGGAGGAGCTCAGGCGGTGACAATGACGTCATCAAGAGCCACATCGATATAATCGACAGAGAGAAGTAGCCGAAGGAACTGGTTGTCTAACGTGACTATTTATTTTTTGACTCAAAACGGGACATTGGTTTATTTAAGTCAAGTAAAAAAAACACCTTAAAGCACCTTAAAAGTTACGAATCACAAAATATAGGTATCCAAAATATTTCATTTTATTTATGAGTGGATTAAATTTGTTTTAGTATGTATAGCTGCTATTCAAATTTTCGCGCAGTTTCTGAAAAGGGGACAATTTTGCGTCCCACTATTCATTTTGGAGACACCGGGACTCGTAATTGCGAAACGGGTCAGTCCCGTTCAAAACGGGACGTCTGGTCAGAATTTTTTTATTTTACCGTAGGCTTAACGGGTTGATACAGCTGAAAAATTCATCGCCTAGGATAACTTGCGGTTAGCTCAGTTGGAAGAGCAGCACGCGCGATACGTGAAGGTCGTGGATTTGAGTCCCGCACCGCAAGCGGAGATGAAATTTCTCTGTTTCTTTAAAAATAGTAAGGTTGAAATTATGGTGGTCTTATTATCGACAGAGCCTCATAAGGGGTTAAACCATATAAAGTTATTAACTTGACACCAATAACAAATGAAGGGTCTACTGCAATAATGATAAACGTCCTTTGTTTTTTGTTTCGAGATATTTGCATGTTAAGTTTATAAACGTTGTCCAAAACTCAGCCTTATTGCCGTGAATACCTACCTGGGACACAGCGTTCTAGACGTGTAGTCAAATATCAAACTGTTTTATCTCAGGACTGGAAGCGATATTGCCTAGTTAGTAAACGAAATCACTAGCTGCATGTACGAAGTGAACGAATGACGTTGATCACATAGATTTAATTATTGCGGATTATGTTATTGCTGTTCAGTTGATAAATTTAAGAGAGTTAGGGTATAGCCATTTATCGCTCGAACTGGAGCAGCCCGACTGGTGAAATACCACCACCTTTCAGAAGACCGCAGCCAAATAACAATCATTTCTGTGTTGTTGTGTTCCGTGGTCAATAGAAAAAAAGTGAAGTGCAATATAAAAAAAATATTGTCCCGCAGCGTGAACTGGACGGGCGAAGAGCTGAAGGAGGTGTGTCGCGCGGCGCAGTCGCAGCCGCAGCTGCGCGCGTCGCTGCGCGGGGCCCCGCTGCCGCCGCCGCGCCGGCCGCCGCCCGCGGGGCCCATCGTGCGCTCGCGCAGCACCGACGTCGTGCCCTTCAACCCCGACGAGCCCAGGGCGCCGCCCCGGCACCCCTTCATTAAGCAGAAGACGCTCGCCGAAGGTAACAACAACTAAATTTGGTAACTTCTATCTTTGCCGGACCATAAAGAAGTGGAACTCGTTGCCGGCTCATGTTTTTCCTCCTTCCTTTGACATGGATTCCTTCAAAAGGAGCGTGAAGAAACATCTTGCGGGTCAGTATGGCGATGCTAACGGATAGGATAATTCGGTATCGATTCCGTTGTCATCGCGATGTGGGTTCCTCTCTTGCTTGCCATCAGGCTGGGAGGAGCCAATATACTGCGCTACTATAAAAAAAACATTCGTCTCTATACAATAGCTAGATGTGCCCACGGCTTCGTACGAGTGGACTTAAGTATTTTCTTGCAAAAAATATACATAGATGGTCTTATACATATAATACTAGTTGTGCCCGCAACTTCGAGCGCGTTGATTACAGGTTCTTTCCATGTTAGTATACTTTCGTAGTCGGTTTTACCCTATGTCCTATATTCGAAACAAAAAATAGTCCATTTTTTAATGCAAGTTTGGAGCTATATTTGTGCCAAATTTCACATCTCCAACTAAAAAAATCATCAATTTCCCATAATTTAAACTTTGAAGGGTGTTATTACCCCCACCTACAATTTTCAAAACAAAAGTAGCCTATGTCCGTTCTAGAAGTGCAACGTATACCTACCTTATACCAAATTTTATCAAAAATGGTTCAATGGTCTGGCACTTCTTGACATTTTAAACTGGTAAGAAGTATTTGGTCACTTTGACTGCTCCAATATAACTGACTACGACTGTACCTAATACGAACACTTTCCAGGGTCAATAGAGGTCCCGTCTCCGTCGAGCATCACGCCGCCCGAAGAGGAGTCCACGGACTCGTCGCTGATGGAGGACGAGGCGGGCTCGACCGCGCCCAAGCCGCGCAAGCGTCGGCTGCACCTGCCCTTCGGCAAGAAGGCCAAGACGCCCGCGTGACACAGACCCACGGGCCTGGCGACCTGTGCGACCTGGTGCGTTGACCGCCTTTTACTTATTAGCTTAGTAAATAAACCCACAACTGGCCACTGACCAGGGTGAAGAAAGATCAGCAGAATCTCGACAGTGGCGCCCTCTTTTCTTCAGTCAGTACAATTTCCCTTAGGTCTAGTTGCATTTTTACCGTTTGTTCCGAATTGCCAACAAGATGCCAGTGGAGTGGCAAGGCAAACAAATCCTGGCCTGGTGACTGTACCAAAAGAGCTAGTAGTTTTGTCTGTAAAAATTACACGCCAGTTCACGTGTAATTTCTAGTATCTAGGGGAAAAAACAGTATTTTGCCAGCAAACTCTTTCTCGCCAGACATTTATTCACATAATTAATACGAAGAATTTGTTTCGATCGGACGTTTTTATAAATCAAACCGCAAATGCTCCTCGGCGGAGCTAGATAGTTCTATGCCCTTATCATTTATATGCAAAAGTTCAAACTCAAAAACTTTAACCGCTAACCGTAATTTTCAAGTAAAAGTGGGCAAGACTCACATTTGTTCGTTCATTCAAATATCTGGGAAGTCTTATTGTATAGTTTTAGGGAAAAACATAGCGATGAATGTGCTGAATGAGTAGGATTAATTGTAATGTGGCAAGACAAACATATGAATCATGGATAAAATAAAATTAACCCATTACCTACCCCCAAAGACATTAAGATGTCTATGTCTAGATATGCGTAGCAAGCGACTTAAGACGTCATAATATTTGACAATAAACTTATTAACAAGACTGTGGGGTTTGACTAAACATACTTTTTTGTTGTTGTACAGGTCCATCAGATGTTAGCTGATGACCATAAGAAGTAACTAAGAACGGCCGTGAGTATGAAATGACATAACACGTTGGCACTTCAAAGACATCCGATTCTTAGTAATTATTTATTACTTATGCTACGATTTTGATGATAAAATATATATTTTAATTTGACTGAGTATAAACTATTTAAAACCCCCATAGAGTGAATTTTAATAATAGTATACATGTACATAAATATTTTTACCTACTAATTGACAATATTATACATATTTGAATTCAAGGTTCCAATTTCGGAATGATGTGTAATTTTGTTGAGGTTTAAATGTGAAAAAATACAAGGTATTACTGTAGAATATTGAACAAATTAATTATCAAGATACATACTTGTATTTGCGTTTGAAAAATCCACTAGATGGCGATACGTAGGCGTGAGGTCCAACTGTTGATTTATTGGTGATTTAAATGTCATCATGGTGACATGTCTGTCAATGTCATGTAAACCATGATCATGACAATGTCATGTCATGAACCACAAAAAAGTAGGTCCTCACACGCCTACGTCTCGCCATCTGGTGGATTTTTCGAACGCGAAAACCCTCATTGATAACACATTTGCAAGATGTCAACTAAAAACGATTCCACAAACCCAGCCATTTGGCGCTTTGTCGCCGTATTAGCAGGTTCTAAATACAGCTACTTTAATTTGTTTGATGTTCTATATAAAAATAATGTACTTAGTTATTTGACAAGATATATAATTTTATGCAGTTTGACCGATATTTTTGTAATTATTTTTCTACCCTCGCCATCAATTGCATGATTTATATGACGAGAGTCATGTCCTGATCCCAGTGTTCTACCTAATTTGTTCAACTACATATGTCGTACTATTTCGTATACAAACCTTTTGCAATGTAAATTCATTTTACACATATTTCTTTTTAGTTGGAATGTTGTGTATTGTAACAAATCAAATCTCCGATTTTTAATATATTTATTTATTTCTTATTTGATTGTTTTTTTCCTTGTAAAAATATTGTCAAACTGACAGTGTTTATACAGCTTTGACTTTAATTTTCGTTATGAAAGAAAAAAAACTATCACAAACGCTAAGTAATAGCTACTGCTTCTAATCTGGTAAAAGAAACCAATATTAAAAATTTACTTGAATTTTTTATTACTTGAGTGTCAATGTTTCAAAAAATTTTTGTGAAACTGATTATTTAGCAACAATGCCATGGTAAAAACATGTATTTTTTTGCATTGTATGGCGAAAAACATCTTAATCACCTCATATAATTCATTGACACCTCCATAGGCAGCTGGTACGGAGAATTATCTTAATTTATTTTATGTATCTTTTATATACATACATACTTACCTGCTTCTGCTGTGGTTTATCACAGTACTATCCTTACTAATTGTATATATGTAGCTAGGTAACTTTTAAGTATATTAAAAAATAAGCTTTGGCTATTACTTTCGCTCTTACATTTTTCGAAAGCGTTCTGTAAGTTTTAAGCTCTATAAATCATACGATCTTCATTATTTCTGTTTTCCCTATCCTGCCTTCGTAAACTATTATATATACTCCCATTGTCGATATTAAGAATATTTATGGTGAAAGCTCATTTATTTGCAGTTAACCTAATCAAAGTATTTATTATGCGGCGACCTAAATATCCGTGTCGTTCTTATATGGGATAAGTGTGCATTCACCTTTACATATTTTCGACGAAGAAAACGGTTCAGCAATTTTTAAATAAATTTGAGATGGTTTAATGTTTTCCTGTGTGCTCAACCTTTATCTTGGTCGACTACGTATGTAACTGAAAATGTAAATAAAAGACCATCTAAAACATTGCTTGGTGAGTGTGACGGTTTGTTTTGTAAATGATTTTTTCAATTGCTAGAATAATTACTAATCGCTATTAAGTAATATATTAACAAATTTACCATATCGCATCATTCCCTGTTGTTTGCGTAGTTATGATAGCGATATATGTCCCGTAGCTGTATGTAGTTAATTTTTAAGGCAATTTGGTGCTAAATAAACATTTTCAGACTGAAGACCAAGCATGGCTCAAATTTTTATAAAAATTAGTTACACAATCAAAAATTCATTGTTAATTTAATGTTTCGGGTGATAGTTACTGTAAACACTATGAAGTATTGAGCCGCTAGATTTAGCGTATTTATTTGAAGGCAGTGACTTTTGTAATGTTTAGTGCCGTTAGAAAAACCGTAGAAATGAAGTAATAACTTATATAATAGTGTCAAATCATGCAATATTATTATATATGTACTTAACAAAATAATGTAATTAGACAGTAGTGAACATTTTTATACAGTACAAAAGTAAGATGGGCAAAAGCCATATTTTAGTGTAAGAGATAAAATCACCATCGTTTCTCAAACTGCGTACAACAATCGCATTATTTTCATAGTGACCTGAGGGGCTAAATATTAGGTTTTACCTAATTATTATGTTCTATTCTAACAATAAAAGGGGTGTTTTTCAATTATTTCTGCTAATAAGTTGAGAAACGATGATATCATACGATCTGTTCACTACTTGCCCACATTGAGATTTTTTGAGATCTACTACTTTGTGGCGAGTCAATTAGATAGTTTTTTATTGATGATAAATTGTTAAATTTGATAATGTTATAGTTTTCCTAAAAAATGAAGTAAAAATGTTAAAATTTTTAAATTGATTAATCATTCTGTCACAAAGTAGAATAATTTCACGAATGTTTTTGTAGATCCAGATCTGACAGTGTTATAAAAGACAAATCGTGATAAAATATTGTTACATCATTGAACGTTAATAAATTTATCTAATGAAATAATTTGTTCATTTTAGTTATGTACCCTTAGCAAACCCTTTATCCATTGTAAGCTATGCTGTTAGTTTAGTTAAATATATTTTATAAATGAAACTGCTTAATTAAATTATAGTTTTTATTTAAAAATGTTGTGTACAAATATTCTATGTATAGCTGGTGTACGCAATGCAGCTTTTACATAATACCAATGCTATTACAACACACTGGTTTTAAAGATGGCCTTCACAAATACATAATAATTCTCACTGATGTCGACTTTAACAACTTTATTAACGCCTAAACAATTAAACACGAGACTTTTGAAATTACAACAAACGGTGAAATAAATATTTATTTTTTACTGGGGAAAGGAATAAATCCTAAAAATTAATACTCCACTGAAACTCGAGGATTACCCGAGCGTCAATTGGAAGCTCGTGTTCGACAAATGTGCAAACAAACACTACAGTTCACAAATAAAACAATACCGTCTTGCAGACCGTTAAATGTACCAGTTGTTAACAATCTTGGGCGGTGTGACCACATCACTCGAGCCTGCGACTAACAACACTAACTTTGCCTCAGCACCGAGCGGCCTATACACAAACATATACATCTTAATGGACACAATGATAAACAGGCGGATAGCGTAAACGTGCAATGACTCGACTATACCTCAATTTAGGAATGTTCAGGAAATTATTCCATCTATTGCGAGGTTCACAATAACTTATTGTGGACTGAAACATTTAAATAAAAAGCATCAGACAAGAGACAAAATACGGAAAAATATAACACGTTCATATTAAAAAGTAACTTCTTAAAATAAACTAACCTATGCTATGCGACCGATCTATCTAAAATCTTACGCTCGCTACCCACCGTTCCAAATTCTCCTAATGGGCATTCCTTACATGTTACTATACAGGATATTTAAATTTAATAATTTTAGTACTCGATAATTATCTTGTCAGAATACTGAATTTGTTTACAAACATACGACGAGCGAGTCATCTTCCACGGTTGGCGTTGCGTCCTAAAGCAAATATTTTCATTTTTATTTTCCTAGGTTTGAAATAAATCTAGTCGCCCCGGCCGCCGCACCGTTAGAAACCGATACAACCGTTCATGACCGAGCACAGAGCGTAATCCTGACAGCACCAAATCGGCATTCCTTAAACAGGCTGGATACCTAGTACGATTAGTTTTACCAGTGCACACGTGAGCTATACGCAAGCGGGAGTCGCTACTGCTGGTTGCACTCGGCGGGGTTGTCCTGCGCGGCCTTCGGCTTCTTGCCGCGCCGTCGCGGCGCAGGCTCGTCGTCCTCGCTCTCCTCCGTCGAGCACTCTTCCTCCTCCTAGGCGGGCAACCACACCAGTTAGACACATGGACACAACCGGAGACACCGGTACCTCGCTAACGTAACGTGAATTCTCCAACCATCCGCATTCCGCACTTTAAACTTGCAACTATTTTGCATGCAAACAAGGATAAATAAAAATAAAACACACATGGGTAAAAAGCATACAATTTAATGTCACCATTACGACATCATGCCAAAACATAAGCCATAACCAGTATAACTACCTGTCGAGCTACTAAACGTTGACGATATTATGCTAACTTCAATAGAAAGTTACATAAATAAAAAATATACAATCTATATTCCGACCTAGCTATTGTCAAGTTTATATTAAAATACATCTCTGAGAGTAAGATCACAGTATTTGCGATGTTCAAGTTTGAATATATAAAATGCATTTTGGCACTAACAAGAGATTCGATACAATTCCTCGGGCGTCCATAGCTACCACAGAGCGAGCGACTTTGTATTGGAATGACAACATTAAATTTTCGACGTATCGTCAATAGCCTAAGAGAATAGTAATATCACATGAAATTTCAAAGTACACAAACGAATATGTAAAATTCGTAAACAAAAATACACACTATAATTACTGTATATTAATAAATAAAAACGAGAAATTGTATAACTAAACTAGAAATGCAATATAGGTATTGTAACAGACATCTAACAAGTAACATGCATTATTCATTACATTATACATTAATTAATAAGAAGGCACCTTATTTTTCTCGCTTCTAAATCTAATTAGGCTTTGAGCCGCAACAATAACTGGATATCTAAAACATATTTATCTGGTCGAAAGATAAACCATGCATAGAACAGCCTCTAGGCGCAAGTAACTTTATATAAAAATCTAGCGTTTAAATACTATCGATTTATAAGACTACAACCCGACGTATCGCAGGAGTATTTATTATCACTTACGCCTCAGCGAATGGAAGTAAGTTCAGATTTTTGGTATTGAAATACAAAATTTCGATATGAAGTGATATGATGGCGGTAAAGTGAAGCACAACTCGCGCGAGGCTCGCCGGGAGCGAGGTCCGGCCTCAGGCTCAGTCCTCCGCGTCAGACACTTCTTCCGTGCCCGAGTCTTCGTCAGAGTACGAATCCTCCTGAAACCAAATATACCGCGTTGTGTTTCGTGCACCAGACGATGCCCAGCAGACGGAGATACCGTATCGGTTAGAGAAGACTCGCCGACGCGTGCCGGAGCAAGCAAAGCCGGTAGCGGACTAGGTGGAGACTGTGGACTTCGGGGAACAAACGATACCCACCATTCGAATAATAATCAGAATGAGCCTGGAATCAATTTTAACGAACATTCCGAAATTTAGAAACAATCCTTTCAAATAGTGCATGAGAAGGAAAAATGAAAACAAAACCATTTTCGTTATTTCGCGTTTTCAAACCAATTTCAAAGTTCCTTCAGAGGTCCAAATCATCCTATTCCGCCACGGCGCGAGCAAACTAAGTAAATACCGTACCTTCGTCTGTGGGGTGGCCAGTCAATCGCACCCGCATCAACAAAGCAAGCATAATCTAAACATGCAAGTCTAAACTACAATGTTCGAAAACACTAGATGGCTGTAGAATTCACTAATTCGTTATAAGGCGAAGTAGATAGTTGGTAAACATGTTAAATAGGTGTACTGCGGGGGAATTATTTCTACTTGAAATATTCGCAATAGCTTTAAATCGGTGAGAAGAACATCGATGAAGCACCGCCAACAAGCTCTGTATACAAATGTGTATTATCGCAGAGAATTTCGACTGAAATGTTTACATGAAAATCAAATTAGACCAAATAGCTGAATTGTTAAATGTCTAATTGAAAATTCAAGTAAACATTTTGTTCTTTTAGTTTAGTCACATCTATCATATCTGTATGAACACATCCAAAACTGCAAGAAATTAGTTTACTGATTGATTTATATCTTAAAAACTCTTATCCATGTGGGCAATGATACTATTACTTTTATTTATATGTGTTTCGCAAAGTGTTTCACAGACAACATTTTGGGGGTTTATAAAAAATGAATTATGATATCAGATTATGCACCCGATAGTTCGTACTTCTACCATCTGTTTGTATCCAATATTAAGTATCTTTGGTGCCATTTTGATTCGTTCTTTCACTTTTGGTTTTAATTTACACAATGCTAAAAAAGTATGAGAACTATTAACGTTTTAGAAAAAAAATAAAGTCTTAAAAAAATAATTTAAAGAACTGGAGCTTCTGGAAGTATTTCGAGGCCGGGTGTTCGACCAGCAGTAGCACAATTATAGGCAATTTTATTAAAATCCAAAATGTATTTTCCAGTAAATGGATTCCTCAAAGCTTCGGATGCGGTAGTGAGAGGTGTGAGTAGACAGTGTGAGTGCCTAGTGTGTGTACGGACCTCCTCCTCGTAGTCGTCGTCGTCGTCGTCGTCGAGCCCCTCGCCCGTGTACAGCAGGACGGCCCGCGACACGACACGCTCGCGGATGTAGTGACCGATCTCGAAGTCCGCCGTCAGCAGCGCCTGGCACAACGGTATACATATATTGCATTGATCCTAATATCGCTACTTTGCAGTCGGTAGGAAGCAGGCAACTTCCGATGGCCTTAGACTTCGCGTTACACGAATCGCAACCTGAATAATAGAATTCCGCA
The DNA here is from genome assembly GCA_037074685.1 of Glyphodes pyloalis. Taxonomy (NCBI): domain Eukaryota; kingdom Metazoa; phylum Arthropoda; class Insecta; order Lepidoptera; family Crambidae; genus Glyphodes; species Glyphodes pyloalis. The sequence goes on from JAYKKO010000051.1 coordinate 724,355, forward strand.
CATTCTACATTTCTTTCCGATCTATTAACACTAGAATCCTTTCAGAGTCATATCACAACGACACCTTCGTTGCCAGTTTGGTAAACCATGACATGCTACTGACATGCTATTTATTTATAGTGAATGAATACTCTGGTAACTGGTGAATGAATTCCTACTCCACAGTTTCCATTAGAAAATAGGGTTTGATTCCCAGACGGGTCAATATGGAACATTTTCTTTGTCTCTGATCTGTGTCTGTTGTTTTATCCGATTTTCTGTAACACAAGTGCTTAAGCTACTTACCGCAAAAGTAGTGCAATGTGATGTAGTAAAAAAAATTTAACAAAAAAATCGTGGCCATGCCACACAAGGTTTTATTCTGTATTGTCTTCATTCTGTGTGTACTATCGTTGTTTCTAACTTCTGTAACACAAGTGCTTTAACTACTTAGCACAGAATTGAGCAATGTAGTTGATGTTTTCCAAATAAAATAAATAAAACCTTAGCCAGCCTATATAAGGTTAATATAACAAACTCACTTGGATATCAGAGGCAAGGGTCGAGTTGGGGTCCTCAGGCATGGCGGGCGGCGAGAAGAAATTGAAGAAAGAGTCCGCTTGCACTGACTTGGTGACCGTGCGCACAGAACCGCGGGACTTGTGCTTCTGTTTCTTCTTTATCGTCTTCACCGTCACATTTTTACCCTTCTTCCAGTTAATTTCACAACCCTAAACGAAAAACATACAAATAGATTAAGGTCTTATAATCAGAGTTATCAAAAACAAGACTTTTCCTAGCTTTGCCTCAGTTGGTGATGCATGTTAAGAAATCAATCATTGATTTTCAGTAAATGGTGTTAAATTGTCATCATAACAAAGCTTATTCAATATGTACGAACATATTGAGGAATATACAAACATCTTTTACTTTGATTGGCATGTCAACAGAACATTGAGGAATAAATTCAGAATTTTACATTATGTGATGGCCCACATGCACAGAAGGTCATATGTGTCATTACTAAATTTGTAATATTACCTTCCGTCCAATGCCATACTGTAGTATCTATTCAATGCATTGCAAATTTCAAAGATAATTTTGCTACATTTTATATAATTTCATTGAGATTAAATAGCAAATATGTTCTCGAATTTGAATTAAAATTCCCTGAAATTAATTTTCTTGTGCGCCATACATACGTTCGTCGTAATTAAACAGGTTATCTGCAACGGATCGCTTTCTAACAATCACGCCGCCTAAATTATACTGTCTGTAAAACCTTGCATCCTGTGGTATTCGAACCCACGAACGCCTACGTATCGCACATGCTGCTCTTCTTACTTTCTGTTCAACATATTGACTAAAAAAAAAATCTAATTTCTATTAATGTTCTGTGCAATATAGCATATCAGTTGAGCTTTCAGAAAACATGGTCTTTTGTGTAGGGAACAACTAAGTACCTATGAAAACTGTAACAAACCTTGCAAGAATAGATCTCTGGTCCCTCAAACTCCAGTGGATTCTCATCATCGGGATTGCATTTCATCGAGTATTCTTTCGTGAGCACTGTATTTGTGAAGTAGTCATTGGGCGCGAAGTGGAACTCCAGCGTGAAACCTATGGGGTCTTCGTGCATTTGCACTGCGAAAGAGATATGGACTGTCAGTACTCTGATAATAAAAATACAGGTTTAACGCAGCTACTAAGTATTGCCTCAGTTGGTGATGCATGTTAAGTAATCAATCATTGATTTTCAGTAAATGGTGTTGAATTGTCATCATTTTATTAAATTTAATAATAATGGTAAGCGCGCGAATCCACATCGATCTTCAGGAATGTTATAGTCCAGTGACTTAATTACAGCTACATAATAGGGACTCTACCGGGCATGAAAATACCGCTAGAAGACACTACGTGTGCGTGAGGTCTAACTGTTACATGATTGGTTATATTTATTTTGGCATGACATTGACAGAAATGACATAATGATTACCAATCACGAAGCAGTTTGACCTAGTGCCGACGTAGTGTCATCTAGCGGTTTTTTTATCATTCTCTGACTACACTAGGCATGAACTCGTGCACCTACAGCCTAAATAACAACTGACACAAAACAAATGTTAACATATTCTCAAATACCGTAAATTACCTTTGATATCCTGCAAACACTTGAGGATAGGCTCGTCGTGTTCCTGCATCATCTCACACAGCATGGATACATTCTTGAATATGGTGTACCAGAAGTCAGGGATACCCTTGACATTGGGGTCCATCGCAGGCCTGTGTGGGGATAAGAGGAACCACATTAGACTGTATTTCAACACAGGTTTTATTAACAAATCGTGAGTGTTTGCCTCAGTTGTGAAAAAGATTCTGTCATAGCACTTCAGATCTTGGTGATATAAGTAGGTCATCATGAACAATAATTAGTTACCCTACACATTTAAAAACATGGGTAAGGTTTTTAACAGACGACGAGCGAAGGTGAATAATTTTTGAAAGATAAACAACCACATTTAAAGATCGCGATTTTCAACCTCGTAAGACCGAATGTTATTTTAAATGCTAGACACATCGGGTTTTAAGACTTTAAGATAAATGTAAAATGCCGTCTGTTAAAAACACCTCTGCTTTGTATGATGCACCAACCAAACCAACAGTTCTTTAATATTCCAATGCCAAGATTTTAATTCCCTTGGAAATTCATTGCAAATGCCCTCTATTGAATCTTGGATCATGGAGTTTTCCTTTGTTAAGGCAATAAATTTTAATACGAGCAACAATTGAAGTTAACTACTTGTGGATATGTCACCGTAAGATTATAAAAATCGTTAGATTACAATCTACCTCGCGAGATTGTAAACTGTCGACAGATTGTGAACCGTAACATTTGATTGCAATTTAACGCATAATTTTTCGCTATATTGTAATCTATCGATGGGAATCGGTCAAATTGTGAACTGACGTAAAACGAAATGCATCACGCGCGCTGATTGGTTGAGAGTTATGTGCCCTCCGCCGCCCCGGCATTCGCCATATTTGTTTGTTATTTCGTTTGTTGTCTTAATACTGTTATTTTATGGTATGTTTAAAGGACTGAATATTATTTTCATTAGTTTCTTTAAAAAATCCAATTTTCATTTGTTTTTAAAGACAGAATAATTGTTTAATTTTATTGTAATTTTCAATTACAAATTTTGAGTGTTTGAAGAATAAATATTTCGTTACAATTTTACTCATCTTATGTCAAGATTATCGATAACTTACTAAATAGTAAATTATTACTTGAAGATGTTTTGAAGTGCATTTATTATATTTAAACGACATCTCTATTTCTTTAAATAAAAGAAATGATTTCAATTGAATTTCATTCCTAACTTTACGGGGACATAGAAAGGCTGGTCGTGATTGGTCGCTCATACAATAAATCGATCAATCAGGAAGAGCTTTCGGACAGTTGACAGTTTGACGCGGGACAGATTGTAATTTAACGGTTTCACTTCGATAGATTACAATATAGCGAAAAATAATGCGTTAAATTGCAATCCTAAGTTAGTAAGTATTGTAATAGTTGTATAAATTACAATTGTCCACAATTTACGCCAATCGCTGACTTACACGCATCGGATAAGCAGTCTACCCACCTAGATACAACTCATCTATTACCATACGTAAATTAGTTTACTGTATACGTTAATCAATTTGTAACAAGTCCAGTCACTATGTAATTAGCTTTTTCAATAAACGGTCGGTACTTTTATCAAGCAAGCGTATCGAGGTGCGTGGAGATTGGAACATGAGATGGAAGATAAACAGCGTATTTGGAACGAGTATTTTTACGTGTGCCTTGCGTAAAGTGGCCCAGATAGCGAAGAGAAACCACTTGTGATCAATAAAACACATTATCTCAGTCAGCGGAAAGGGTCAGCATTTTGTGTATATATCCTATTTAATATTATAAACGCGAAAATGTATAGGGACATTGATGTCTGTATGTATATTTTTTACTCATTGACGCAAAAACGACTAAGTGGATTTATTTGATTTGGTAGGAAGAGAAATAACATAGTAGATTTAACATATAGGACATTTTAAATCTTGAAATAACGCGGTCGAAGACGCGGGAAACAGCTAGTAACTACGTAAATCAATTATATTTTTGTATGAATCTTCAGGCTTTTTTAAGTATTCTTTATGACAAGTTTTCTTTGCAACACATCAATTGCAAACAGATTTCATTCAATTAAAATGTTCCTTCTAGAATGTAGCCTCCGACTCTCGTTCTACTAATGAAATACAAACTTAAGACTCAGAAAGATAATACGGTCACAATAAGAAATAGTCGGATTGGTTTGGTGCTCATATCGTAGTAGTATTCACTTCCAGCGTTTTAAGGTCGTAGCACACATATCAACTCGTAAACGGAACGCAAACGTATCAACTATAGCTTTCAGTATTCTTTGTACGAAACTCCCAATTGCAACGTACACTAATCGTAACGTAATCGCCTCGAGACAAGCTCACGAACCGCTATTTTCTTCACGTTAAAATACTGAGCTGCGGGTCGCTTGCTGATGCGCTTACGGCAGGTTGACGCTTGGTTGACGGCGAGGCGATACGGTCACGATCCCATTCCTAGTTGATAAGTGTGCTGCGACCATTATCAAGTTGCTAGACTCACTCAATAGGCTTGACCTCCTCGGGAGGCTTGGGTTTGTCTTCCGAGCCGTCGGTGATGGCAGCGCTCTGCACGGCACGCGACAGCTCCTCCTCCTCGGTCTCGTCTCGCCAGGGGTTGAGACATTCATCGTCTGTTGGCTCGTAGCCGCCGGCCACGATTTGGGCGCGCTGTAATTAATGAACCGGTGAATATGGATGACAGTGGCACAATGATACCCGGTCAAAGAATAGGAGATCTACGTTAGTCACCGTAGGTCTGGCTAGATTCTAGAACTTGTCAGTAACTGCTTCCATGAGCACGATTTTCGATTATGAATTTCACAGACACTTAATGCGCCATCGGCAGCGCTTTCAAGATTGTCGCTAGGGTAAAAAAAAAAGACTCCTTTTGAAACAAATAGCAGGACACATTATGCAGTGACACGAATAGCAGAAAATAGATATGGTAAAATGAAATAATCTAAATAAATTCTGCATGACAATTTATCCCCTCACTGGGCAGCGATCATTTGAGCAGATGGCTACCTATTACATTTGTTTCAAAACGTACATATGACATAGACAGTCGATTCTTCTGTGCAACAAAGGCACAACTCAGCAAATATGCAAAAATTAGTTTAGTAAGTAGAATTGGCTACTTGACAGTTTTTGAAAAAGTAGTGTAAAATGTGCACCCGTTCATTTTATATCCCAAGCAATTTGATTTATCTGGAAATAATCTAAATAACCAGAGAAAAATAAGATTTTGTGTATCACATTTAAAAAGCGCGCGAAAACGCCAAGTCGCGTCACTGTTGCAATTATGACGTCAACGTCCTAGACAACGAACCGATACGCATAGGAACGACTTAATTTAGATAAACGGAAAATGTTTCAATAAATTCTTAATACGATTAGAGACACAATAATTCAATTTAATCGGTAAAATAATCATTGTTTCGCCACATTAAAATAAATAATGTTTGCCGACAGCTGTCATTTCCGAATTGCAATGGTGGTTTCCGTTTCGGTTCTTTTGTTCCACAGATAAAAAAACTAAAATTTATTTTGCAAAAATAAAATACTAACTATGCTTTTAATTAATAAGTATAAATGTAAAATGATTACTTAACTAAAAAGCTAGATGTAGTCTTCAACTCTTGAAACCGATCTCAAAAATCAGCACTTGCCGCACAAAATTGAACCTTAACGCCTATACTTCAATAAGCCCACCTTCTCAAACAGCGGCTTGTAGAGCTTCTCGTACTTGCACTCGAGCGCGTGCACCTCCCCGTAGAACTTGGCCTCGATGTCGACAAACTCCTTCTGGATCGAGCGCAGCGCGCGCACGCGCCTGCGCACGTTCGGAGGCAGCGACGCCATCGCCTCCGCGTGGATGCGGTTCGTGATCGCCGCCAGCATCTCGTTGCGGGTAATGCCGCTGTTGACAATGTACCTTACATGAGGGCTATTGCACTATAATGTATTCGCTAGAGTTAATCATACCTACTGATATTGTAAACAGGAATATTTGTAAGATTGTTTGGTACACCCAAACAACAAATTATCCAGTTTTTTTAAATTATTTATAGTGCATCACGCACTAGCGGACTTTACATATTTGTAGAGAAAGAGAAGGTTTTCATTATCTTTCGTCTCTTAGATGTCTGGCTGTATGTTTGTTACTCTTACACGCAAAAATAAATGGATAAATGGTCAAATACCCTATCGTCGAACAGTTCACTAATAAATATGTTTTGTTTGAACACTACAGAATTTAAGCGCCCCATCAAGAACATTTGGCTTAAATTACAAACAAAAATATTAAATATATTTTCCTTAATAACCATATGGAGTTTTTAATCTCCAGTATTTACATGAAACGTCCAAGGGACTAACTATATTTATCACTATCACTACATAGTATAAAACAAAGTAGCTTTTTCTGTCCCTATATCCCTATGTACGCTTAAATCTTTAAAACTACGCAACGGATTTTGATGCGGTTTTTTTATAGATAGTGATTTAAGAGAAAGGTTTTTATTTGGAATAAAGAATAGAAAAGGCAATATTTCTAAGTATTTTATTTCATCCGCGCGAAGCCGGGGCGGGTCTCTAGTATTATTATTAAGCTAAAGTTTGATTTGCTTGAACGCGCTAATATCAAAAACTACTGGTTCGTTTTGAAAAAAATATTTTTGTGTTGGTCAATTTATCGAGGAAGATTTATAACATTATGCTACGACCGAATGGGAGCGAAAAATCGATGGAAAATGGCGATAGTACGTGTGCGATGCCGCGACGGGCCGCTCGTTAGACATTTTGGATTTCTAAAAGAGTAGTACACGTTACAGTTTTTATTGATGGGCATTTTTAACTTGTATTACGTAAGCACATTTCAGACGCCCAAACGCATGTTACCCTAGTAACTATTACTCGTGGGAAGCTAAGCCCACGTAGATCGTTAAAAATTGTACAGTTTGGCCCATATTATGAGCTATTTTCTTTTTAACACAAACCGCGAGGGTTTAATGAAGTTTATTGTCAGAGCCGGTACCATATGCGATGCGCACTCCATTTTTCACAGTAATATTAATGATCCAGACATTCTGCGAAATCATTTTTTATTTAGTACCTTTTGACCTAAAGCTTTCAATATCAATTGAATGATGGGACGGGTAAATAGTATTCATTTTTAAAGAAGTTTAATCACAATAAAAGTACAATCCATTGCAATTTGCAAAAAGTATATGTTAAGAACTTGTAAAGCGAGTCATACCAAAGGTCGACGGACGACGATCAAGAAACAAATAAAATATGAGGCCAACATTTGTTCAAGCACAATCCTTGCACAGATAAAAATAAATGGTCTATAGAAACATGCACAAGGTCACTTTTTAATTTAAAACTATACTAAAATTATAAACCCAAAAGAAATTATGGGTGTTTAGTTGTCTGGACATAATATTTGTTACGGTTTCACGCAAAAGCTACTGAATGGATTTCGATGAAATCTGATCGAAAGACAGTTGGGATGCTAGATTGACATGTGCAACAGCTAATGTACATATAAAATATATAAATTCTTAGTCCCTAACATAATATATGAATCAAAATTTTGTAATAAAAAGCTTTTAACTAAAATTCGTTCGTGACAATATCAAATGTGTGATGGCTACTGGATGTATTTGATACGTCTGCAAGACGTTGAATAAGACACAAGAGTTTAAACTGTCTTAAAACGAATGTATTTTAAATGTATCAATCCTTCACAAAGATTGACGACCTCCGTAGCCGAGCGGGCCTGACTTTGGCGAGCGCCATCTCTGAGGTCCCGGGTTCGATCCCCGGTCGGGTCAATATGGGAAACGAACTTTTCTATATTGTCTCGGGTCTGGGTGTTGTGGTACCATCGTTGTTTCTGATTTCTATAACACAAGTGCTTTAGCTACTTACCATAGAATCAGAGCAATGTATGTGATGTTGTCCAATATTTATTTATTTATTTAAAATTCTGATTCATATTGGATCAGTGTGGATTATTAGTTATGTATCAGCAATGTTAGCGGTTTACATGCTACCTAGATTATAAACGCGAAAAAGTTTCGCGATTATAATCACGCAAAAAGTACTAAATTGATTTGAATATAATCTTACTAATATTAGAAAGAGGAAATATTTGTACCTATTTTTGTATGTTTGTAATGAATAGGCTCAAAAAGTACTGGGCCGATTTAAAAAATTCTTTCACCAATAGAATGCTACATTCTTCCAATTTGATATAGGCTACAAAATAAGGATCCTTGGTAAAATATGAAAAATTTTAACAAAAAAACGGGAAAATTCTCTAAGGCGAAACGAAGTTCCCCGGGACCGCTAGTTTGGTATAAAGATTGATTAGATACTAGAAAAAACAAAAAAACTATTCATCTCGAAATACAGCAGCAACAACTAGTAATCAATATTTTGAAAAAATATTCAATGGCAGAGCCATTGAATATCAAATCACTACTTTTTCGCCATCATCTTGCTTCCTTAATGCAAAACTAGCCAATAGGTTATAATAACATAGTACATTTTTTATGCTCGATCAAGATTATATGTTCGACGGCTCACTTAGAAAATACGAGGCAACATTATCGATCAAGTGGAGCGCGAAATGAGTCATCTTCGGTTCGACGACCCAAATTGCATTCCTACACTTTGTGTCGCACCTCACCCTGTAGTTTGCGTGTTGGGACATTTTATGAACTTACGAACTTGCTATTGGTAAACGCCTTCGAAGTACAAAGACCTCTAAGGCGCCAGAACTTGTCAATAAAACTCTTCGCAAATCCCAGCTTTTATAGAACCTGCCTTATCTTTTCTGCTTACCAAAATCATTTGCCTGGAATGCAACTTAAAACGAATATTACGTCGGTGAAGAAAAGGTACGAAGTATCTAAATAATAACATTCTACTAATATTATAAAAAAAATCGGCCAAGTGCGAGTCGGACTTGAGATACAGCCTCGTTACAGACAGACTGACGGACGCAAGGACATTTATTACTCTTTCACGCAACGCACGGATTTGGATGTAATTTAGTAGGTAGAGATAACAGTAGTAGTAGGGATAGAGTAGACATAACAAACTATAATAAAAATAGTCTACTTTATATCCCAAAATAATATACTTCTATAATAGCATCATTCATTGAGAATGTGGGTAATGGTTACGTTATAGACGATTGCTTGCAGAGAGAAGAAGTATTGTAAAGTTACTTTTTTTTTAATTCAGCTCATTAAAGAATGAATAAATTTTATTTATTAGACATTATGATTGTATCCTAATTATTTATAACTATGGGAAATCTCAGCTAATGGATACAGATATCTATTGGGAGCTTACTGAGATAGTTTTATGATTGATTTATAGATAGGTATAAGTTTCCGAATAATTGTGTTTATAAGATTATTAAAAGTTTAAAGCAACTAAGAAACTCGTGCAGCACTAGATACCTACATTATTTTTATTTAAAATTGAGGTTGGTATGTACTTACTGTTTTTTCCTAGATAGCTATATTCATCACAAAAAGTTGGCAACCCAAGTAGGTATACACACTCTTACATACCTGCATGTCCAGAAAAAATAACCTCTATCTGCACCTTAATATTGATTTGCTCACATTTTGATACAAATCTATACATCTTATAAACTATTATTCCCTGCAAATTTTCTGTACTTAATATTGCCCAATTAAATGTTTTAGAAATGCTTTGATTTAATCGATTTAATTGAAAAATCTTTGAAGCAGGCAAATGACTCTTACCATTTATTTTTCATGATATATATTATTTAGGTGGGTGAAGTTATTTATGAAAATGAAGAAATAACTTCTTACAGAATAGGTATGCTAAAATACTTTTTATCTGGCAAAATCAAACCTTTAGGCTTCTCACAGCAACGGGTCAAGAAATAAACTATTTTTTTTAAATAAAAAGTTATGTACATTCGATGAGACTTATGTATCTCATTTTTTTAATTTATATAAAGACTAGCGACTCCGCCCCAGCTTCGCATGGATGTAATGTAAATACTTAGAAATATTGACTTTTCTATGCTTCATTGCAAATAAAAACCTTCCTCTTGAATCAGTCTATCTATCAAAAAAAACGCATCAGAATTCGTTGCGTAGTTTTAAAGATTAAAGCGTACACAGGGATATAGGGACAGAAAAAGCAACTTTGTTTAATATACCATGTAGTGATATTTCTTTATAAAGAAGACCAGTGGAATTCATGGAAAAAAAAGTGTTGTAATCAATTAATTGCTGATACAATCCAACATACATTACAAAGTCGCTAGTCCCTTTACGAAGATAATTGAACCTACTTTGGTCATCTATCCTAAGCCTATTGAGTCACCATCGCTTCTCTCCTCAAACATAATTAAACAATGACTCATCACTGTTAAGGAATTTAGAGCAAACAACACATGTGCCCAGGATAATTTCAGCCGTAAAGGTTTGGAGCATGCTTTTTTTTTTAACTGTTAAATTTGTCATAGTCAGAAACTGACACTAAACATTATGGAATTTGTCAATTCTCTTAAGACCTGGTAAATGCGAACATTTAAAATAAAAATGATTTACTGATGATTAGGACTTGAACTGATTTCCGTTGGAGTGTAGCAAAGAGTGTGCAAGGCGTTTTAAAACTCAAGGTCACAAAATTTCGAATAACCTATTAAAATTATGTGTGTACACCTACCAAAAATTTTATGAAACTCAATAAAAATCCGCGCACGTGTTCTTGATAATAACTAAACCTATAATTTCTCGATTCACGTAAAAAGTTACGGATTTTAAATATTTAGCTTAAGGTTTACCGGCTAACAACAGGATTGCTGTAAACGAGACGTAATTAATTATAACCTATTAAGCGTTTTCATACCTCTTCATCAGATGCTTGGCGAGTTCAGCTCCTCCTACAATATCTTCCTCCTCTCCAGACTCCACTTCGGAGGTATGGTCATCACCAGCACGCTCAACGGTACCCATAGTAACTATAACAAAAAATACGAACTTCATTAGCGGTCTTCGCGCCACGTTGGTTACCCATCACACCGGCTAAGATCAATCTATCAAAACGTAATATTCCCGATTCATAATCATTACTTTTACAATTAATTACCGCAATGAAATTAAAAATATCACATTCCTTTCACTATTTTTCTAACTAAAACATAATGCGTAGTTCACTGCAAAACCAATTTGGTCGACCACATGGCGGCTCTACATCACACTGAAATTAGGAATTTTGACGTCGTAACTATTGAAAAAAAAAATCCACATGACTGTATAACAATACTTTGACGAAATATTTAATCACATTTATGTATATTTTGTGAAATAATAGAGAATTTTTACGTACCTGACTGCCGACAAAAGTTCTAAGAAAAGAAAGATGGCGACGAATTGAGCCAATGACCTACGCGAATGAACTAAATTGAATGAATGAGTCAATGAAAGATCGACCAAACTGGCTGGCTGATAATTTCCGGAAGTGAAATTTAGAATTGCCATTTAATATTAAAAAGTAAAAACATCCTTTTTTGGTAGCTTTGTCTATGATTTATAATAATTTGTCATGGACTTAGTTTATTATGCTAAATCCATGTAATTTGTAGACTATTTGAAAATATTTTAATTGATTTTACAGAAATACTATAGTACAATTTAGGCTTCCGAGCTTTAAGAATTTAACCGGTCAAAATAACAAATGATTTGTGTTTGTGGTTGATGGATGAATGTTAGTTGGCAATAGTTTGCAGAATTTACAGTTTTACTGTAAATTCCTGTTCATTATTGGTCTGTGTTTTACTGTATTGATTAACCTGACGATACGTACGCAAAAAAAAATCTTATTATAGGCCGTATTTCAATCCCGTCCCGGGACCAATATTCATCGATATATTCGATTCAACATTTGTGGTTGTGTTTTGTCAAGACATAGGTATTATTTACTTTGGGATGATGCAGATCAGGCCCTCAGACCATGTTCAGATCAAAGAAGAAAGGACTAGCATGCACCACGCGACCATGGACTTATTATAGTTTATTAGACCGTAAGGCCTAGCCTAGCATACGCAATATGTCAAATTAATCGCATGAGACGATAAAAGTTTCGATACTGTTGATTGGCTAATAGCACACAGGCACTCGTATTTTCAGCCAATCAGCAGCTGACGCACTGACTTCAATCGATTTTGACGTTTGTTAAGAGCGCGATAAAACTTAGTCGCGTTGCGTTTGCCTATAAGTTCATGCACGCGACTAAATTTTATCGCGCTCTTAACCATGGACTTAATATAATAAACAGGACTGATAACTCTGAAAATTTTCATTATGAAAAATGAACACTATTACAATGCAATAAAGTGTTAAAATCTGTGCGCTTTACACAGATGCAAATCCGAGCCATTAAGTCCATGCTCTTAACAAACGTCAAAATCGATTAAAGTCAGTGCGTCAGCTGCTGATTGGCTGAAAATATGAGTGCGATATGCTATACTATGCTATTAGCCAATCAACAGTATCGAAACTTTTGTCGTCTCATTTGGTCTCTTGGGATAAACATTTGGCGTATTGCACATGCTAGGCCTAGATGTGTAGAGATGTTTTGCTCACATACATATTATTAGATGCCTGGGGTCAAAGTAACATGAGATCAATACGTTTTATTGCGCTCTCTTTTAAAATTTTAATAACGCGATAGTTTGTCAGCTTTCGATTGGTTAAAAACCGAGTGTGACTTGTTATCAGCCAATGAACAATGTTACTAGGTATGCCAAATCGCTTGAAATTGTTTTAGTAAAGCCTGTATGTATACAAATACACTTGTTTTTGCTGTAGTCAAAAATACCCAGTAGTTTTGATTTTATAGGCATTCAAAGTTTCGAAAAATCTTGAGTCCCGCTAACAGTCACGTGACCGCCTGTGACGTCATAGTATAACGCGCGGCCCGCTTAGTATCAAGTCACCAGCGATTATAGTAGGTAGATGTAATACCTTGCGCAGTATTTTGTTGTGTTTTCATCCGCGTATTACGTTAATAGTCTAATAATTGTAAATATTATGCTTTAAATAATCTGGTTGAAGGATTCGAAAAAGGGCAATCGGATAATCTATCTAAGATGGATTAATAATTGCGCATTATAAAAATGCAAAGGGACCTAAGTAAACTGCCTTGCTAATGCTTGCTGGCTTAATAGTTTATCTGTTCTGAATCGTTTTATCAAAACAAAATGTCGTAACGGACGAATGCAACTCAAATAGTAGAAGTACCTACATACCTATTTTTACGTTAAGGACAACAAATAAATGTATTTCTGTAGTTTTGTAGCTATAGGTAGGCACGTATTTTATTGCAATTAATATATACATTGATTTATTGCAAACTAGCTTTCGCCAGTAGCTCCACTCCCATTTTCCTCGGAAACTGTACATTTTCCCAGGATTAAAAGTAGCTTATGTGTTATTTCTTTTACCGCTTTAGGCGGTCTTTACCATAATATAGATAGGTAATTAACCTATTATAACATAATAAAATATATAAATAAATAAATTAATAGTAAGGTATTTTAGTAACTAAATAAAACTTAACTAAATATTATTGAAACAATATACATACTAATAAGGTAATGTAGTACCTAATAATTTATCTAATACGTAAATTGCATCATCTAAGTACTAACAGATAAGAATAAATTAAACTTTATGTTTTCAGTTTTATGTATTGGTGTAGAATATAAAATAATTTTAAGTAATTTATTTAAATACTGAATTAGTAAGGAACCAAATAAAAGCATTTAAAATAAAAATATTTTAAAAAGTATTAAGGTATTATTTCAACGGCAAAGGCGTGCAACCGCGAGCGGACTAAGTTAACTTGACTGAGCGAGTTGTACGATCGCACCGTCGGCTTTGCGGCGGCGTGTGCGATGGCCAGTACGCCACCCTGGGAGATGGAAGCCCAGGTGCTGGCAGCGGCCCACAAATGGCAGGCCGCTAAGAAGGCCTCCGGGGAGCGCTTCTACCCGGAGGACCTGACGCGCGTCCGGAGGGAGGCCCGAGACCGCATGTTTGAAGAGTGGTCCCAAAGCCTGCGGGAATGTCCAGCCAGTCGCTGGACTCTTGATGCGCTCGGGCCAGCAATAATTCGCTGGCTCGAGCGCAAGTCGGGATACCTTTCGTTCCGGCTGGTGCAGGTGCTGTCCGGCCACGGCTGTTTTGGGCAGTACCTGCACCGCATCGGCAGGGAACTGTCTCCGTCGTGCCTGAGTTGTGGCGCGGCGGAGGACACGGCAGGGCACACGCTGCAGGTGTGCCCCACATTTGATGCGCAGCGCGCAACTCTGCGCGCGTTGGTGGGGCCGGATCTCTCACTCTCCAGCATAGTCGAGGCTATGCTCGGGAGTGAGACGGCATGGGATGGGATGGCCTCCTTCTGCGAAGATGTTATGTCACAGAAGGAGGCCGCAGAGCGGGAGCGGGAGGACGACCCATCCGCTCCCGCCTGCCGCCGAAGAAGGCGGCTGAGGGCGCGGCGCCAATATGACCGCGCCCAGCTACCGAGTGGGGACCGGCCGGCTGATGGTGTGAGGGCACCTCAGCTGGCATTGCACCGGTCTCCACTGCGAGGTGGGGATGGTCCCGTTGGACCGGCCATCCCCAGTCTCCCCCCGAACACCGTGGGGGGAGCAGACGGAGCCGCGTAAGCGGCTTTTCCGCCGGCGGCGCTGTGGAAGTAAAGGCTGAGCCGATTTCCCACAGCGCCGCCATTTAGGCGATGAGGGTCCAACCGGGGGGTTTTAGTGGGTACACCGGGTTGGTTGGTAGGAAGGGAGTCCCACACACGCCGCCACCCTCCCTCAGGGTGGCGGTACGGTGCATCAAGCATTTCCCCCCGTAAAAAAAAAAAAAAGAAAAAAAAAAAAAAAAAAAAAAAAAAAAAAAAAAAAAAATGACGTCACACCGTCACCGGTGCCCGCTTCGCGCGGTTACAACCTCAGAGTAAGGATTACTCTGAGGTTACAACTTGTTTTACTTCTAAATCGGAAACTAATTGACGTATCGAAGTAATTCATTCATTAGTATTTTTAATTTTTGACAGAGAATATGGATTGCTTATAATCAAATTTAGTTAACATTCTCCATTAACCGTTTCAACATTGCTTGCTTGCTAATAGCAGGCTGAGCCATGCCATGCATAACATAACCAAACGACCTAAAAGAATGTGATAGTGCCCAAACGTTTAAGAATAGACTTAAAAGCCGTGTTATGCAACTGTAAATTTCTTGTTAAGGCCTCAGAGGTTAAATATTTAAATATGAACTATGTAATTATATATCTCATTGTAAATGAACTTAAGTAAGTTTTTATGAGAAATAAAATTTCTTTACACCGAACATATGGGCTCAGCAGAGACGTCAAAATGTCATTCACTTGTCACTGCCATAATCCTAGTCTGTGGTCAATATTAAAATTTAAAGAAAATCACTGTCATAAAATGTTTTTAGCGAGCGTGTCAGTTGTTATGTGTGAAATTGTTTTAAAATAACATGTACTAAATAATACTCTTAAAAGAAACATCCAAAATGCCCCCAACTGTTCAGACAAATGAGCCCGAACGGGAGAAACGTCCCCAGAGAACGGGCGAGAGAAGGTACTATACTTGAAAATTGCTTTCCCATCTTTGACCAAACATCTTATGATTATTACACAAATCTTTTCAGATCGGAGCTTGTGACGCGCGTTAAATACTGCAACACTCTTCCAGACATCCCCTTCGACTTGAAGTTTATTACCTATCCGTTTCCATCGACGAGGTTTATTGAATATAATCCAACGTCTTTGGAGAAGAATTATCGTTATGAAGTACTGACAGAGCACGATTTGGGGGTGCACATAGATTTGATAAACCGTGACATATACCAGGGCGACGGCAACGCGATCTTGGACCCTGCAGATGAGAAACTTCTTGAAGATGACGTGCTTACGCCTCAGGACTCGAAGCGGTCCCGCCATCACGCAAAGAATGTATCCTGGTTGCGTCGTTCTGAATACATTTCTACTGAACAGACCAGGTTCCAGCCTCAGACTATGGAGAAGGTGAGTTTCAACTTCTTATGAACTACTGTTTATGATATGCAGTGCGTGGGAAATTCCCTCAACAGATTTATAAGAAAGTAATCTCGAAATGATTTTCGACAAAAACATGGTTACTATAAGAACCAATTCTTGCAGTATGTGTGTGGAATCGATTATATATTAAGCAAAGTAAAGTTTTAACTGTTCTGGCAGTGAGATGATGATTTTAAAATTAGTAGATGATATATGCACAGGCAATTGTCTAAGTTATGGACATTTGGAAGTCAGGGGGTTTTGTGCATTTTAACAATGAAGTTCAGTAAGAAATATGCATAGAATACTAATAACTTCTTCTAACATTTTCAGGTTGAAGCTAAGGTTGGTTACAATGTCAAAAAGATATTCAGTGAGGAGACTCTGTACATGGACCGTGAGAGCCAAATTAAGGCCATTGAGAAGACATTCGAAGACAATATGAAACCTATAGAGAAACACTATAGCAAGCCGGGTGTGACTCCCGTAGAGGTCATGCCTCTATTTCCAGACTTTGATATGTGGAAGTATCCGTGTGCCCAGGTCATATTCGATACAGATCCAGCTCCAGCGGACAAGAATATTGCTGGACAGATTGAAGCTATGTCTCAAGCTATGATTCGGTAAGTTCTGAAATGTGAATTTATTGTAGTATAGAAACTCTGTACCATGGTGTAGTAAATTATATGTGTGGTGTAGTAATAGTAGTCTGCATTCTCTGAACTATCAAAAATATGGAAGGTGTGAGTTTTAATCTTTTGGGGATCGCTTTGTGAGGTTTTCTTAGTCTGGTTAGGACATTGCACACCATCAGTAGAAGAAATATTAAGTTTTTGATCCAAATAGGTATGGTTTCCAAGGTAGTTACGAGGTTTATTAAATTATTAATGGATGGTCAACTGATATGTACACTAGAAAAAGATACAAACACACTACATGACCCAACACTTTTCAAAATATTGCACTCAAACTATAGACATAGTGATATTAATCTTGGTTCTTCTAAACTCTGACAAAATTATACATAAAACACAGTGAATAGATAAATCAATTTGTGTAAAGTCTGGTACAATTTGGAGTTTGTTACTACACAGAAATTGACGAGTTTTAGTAATTAGTTAAGAAAACTTTATGTTAACTTAATTTAAGACACTCTCATTATCTCTTCTAGTTTTTGGCCCACTTGAAAGCAACAACACTTGAAAAACAGTTTTCAAATGAATAAAACTACAATATCATCTTCATTTCAGAGGTGTGATGGACGAGAGTGGTGAACAGTTTGTAGCTTACTGTTTGCCAACTGAAGATACAATACAGAAACGTCGCCGTGACGTCACAGAGGGCATCCCTTACATGGACGGGGACACATATGAGTATAAAATGGCCAGAGAGTACAACTGGAACGTCAAGAGTAAGGCATCTAAGGGCTATGAAGAGAACTACTTTTTGGTAAGTTATAAAGATGGCTTTAGGAGCACATAGATGAAGTTATTCTTATACAAATTACCAATACATTTAGACTAATATTATAAAGTAGAAAGATTTGTATTTGCGTGGCAGGATCAGTGTCGAAAATTCATTTAATGTTGGGAATCGATATTGTAGGCTAATTTATATTTAAAAAAAAAATTTAGAATCTCTTATAGAAATATGGTACATAACATGTCAAAAACTCTAAATCTACACTCGCTAAGCTAGGGCAGACTGTTACTTCGACACACATTTATTATTTGTGATAAAAGACCCCACTCTTTTACAAATATCTTAAGTAGGTAACAAAATAAGATTCTTTTAGCATCGTTACTTGATTAGATACATTCCTAAGGGAACTAAATAAGTACCTACTGTTTACTGTTATCTTAAATAATATAAATAAAAGGTCTCTTCATGATATTGTTGGTGGGTGGTGTCTATGGTCAAAGAAATTAAGTTCCTGATTTTTCTAATGGTAACAATGTAACCCTTGAGTTACATCCTCACTTGTCATGAACATTTTTGTTTGTTCTGAGAGCTTTTAATATTTATTTAAGGTATTTTAGGTGTTACCACTGTTCATTCTGGTTTCCATAACACAAGTGAAATTAAGTTCCTGATTTTTCCAATGGTAACAATGTAACCCTTGAGTTACATCCTCACTTGTCATGAACATTTTTGTTTGTTCTGAGAGCTTTTAATATTTATTTAAGGTATTTTAGGTGTTACCACTGTTCATTCTGGTTTCCATAACACAAGTGAAATTTAATTTGGGGTCAGGTTGATTTATCTGATGATGTACTGGCACTTTTGATGAAAAAGTCATTTGTCAAACTTAAATGTAAAATTGTATACTTTTTTGTTCTAGGTCGTCCGTAACCACACTGTATATTACAACGAGTTGGAGACGCGTGTGCGTCTATCCAAACGTCGCGCACGTGCAGGTGCAGCGGCCCAAGCCCTCACACGGCTTGTGGTCACCCATCGTCCGCTTAGTGCAGCAGAACACCGCATGCTGCGTCTTAGAGAGAAGCAGCTTGAGCCACCGCAGGTAAAAATACTAGTTTTGTTTTTTTTGTCACTGTAAATATTTATTCATTAAAACCAGCCTATAATCTCAAACTAAAGTCAATAAAAACCTTTATCAAAATTAATTAAAACCTGAATCAAATGTTAGTTGAACAATACTTTGTAAAGTAGGTCATCTATATCTATGTTCCCCAAACATTGATCTGACATGATCCAATAATTCTCGCAGTTGCATCCACAAATTTTCTCTTAGATTATCAAAAAATACGAGTATTTTTGCATTTTAAACCTAAAATAAAATAACGGCCATACAATATCAAGATTTTATGCGTGTCGTAAAATTTGTAAACTTACTTTAAGGCAAAACAAAGTAAAAATTATGATATAATTCTGTCTATAGGAAGAAGATGAGGAAGAAGAGGAGGACGATGACGAAGACGAGGACGAAAAACAAGAACAGAACGAAGGAAAAGAAAGGTAGACTTTTTGGATGAATTCGCTAAATAACTCAATACAAAGTACGAGTATTTACAAGATTTTTATTAGAAGGGTATTTATATCACATTAACACAGGCGTTGGTCGCGGTTCCTTATTGTACGTCCCTACGCCCTGGGACGTGCCTACACATTGGTGCGTCCCTACGTCCTGGGGCATCCCTACATACTGGGACGCTGCGGGTGAATTATTTGGGAGTTTTATTGGAGACTTCTAACTGGGTGTGTGACAAATAGAATATAATATTAGTATTGTATTAGCGTGGGGGCCTCGCACAATATTAAATGCAAATTACCAAGGACATTATAGTAAGTTTCGAAAGCCCAAACAAGTAATTAAAATAGATTCTATTCGAGTTTTGAAAGACTAAATCCATTACCCTATGCGAACTTTAGTGCTAATCTAAATCTCTTTTGTGGCAGTCAATCAAGAGGACTACCGCGCGTGAAAAATCCGCTAGATGACACTACGTGTGTGTGGTGAGGTTCAACTGCAACGCGAGTGGTTATTTTTGGCGTGACATTGACAGTTATCTCACTATGACATGTTAATCACCAATCACGAAGCAGTTGAACCTCACGCCAATGTAGTGTGATCTAGCGGATTTTTTAATGCGCGTGCC
Organism: Glyphodes pyloalis; assembly: GCA_037074685.1. Lineage (NCBI taxonomy): Eukaryota > Metazoa > Arthropoda > Insecta > Lepidoptera > Crambidae > Glyphodes > Glyphodes pyloalis. The sequence continues at coordinate 744,283 of JAYKKO010000051.1, forward strand.
CATTAAGCACGTTTATTGTTTCTTTCATATTTCCAGTTCATGAAATGATTCTATTGTTCTCAGATCTCGGTCCCGTTCCCGCTCGAAGTCGGGGTCAAAGTCTCCCCAAGGGTCGGAAAGGTCGAAGGGGTCGAACCGTTCGAGGTCGGGGTCACGCGAGAAGTCTCGTTCCAAGTCGAGATCCAGGTCCCGCTCAGGGTCCGGATCGAGGAAGTCACGTTCGAGATCCGGCTCTGCGCAGTCTGGCTCTGCTAGGTGAGTTGTGAATGCCGCGGCTCACCTCACAAAGAGGCTAAGAAAGTATTTTAACAAAATCCGCCAGAGGCAGCACTGAGGGCTCTTAAAATATAATTTCTCTCTCATTTTATTGTAGCAGTATTACAATATTAAGGTTCATTGCAATATGCAGAGTGACAATGGCAAGCTTCATGGTCAAACTTTTTGTGAAAAGTGATTACCTATATTCGTCAAAGCTTGAAACCAAAGCTTATTATTTGTTCGAAATTACATTTTGCTAAAGAAGGAAAATAAAAATTAAAGGCAACACTATTGCAAGCAAACTCTTTAGATTTGTACCTAGACTTTGTATATTTTAAAGAAACAGAAAAAAAATATCTTCATCAATTTATTGCAATGCCAAGGTGTCTTCGATTCTATAGTTTTCATACATTTCTGCAGCTAATGTACCACGGGCCGGGTTGAAATTCCGCACTACAAGGGAAGATGAAATTTACTGTTTCTTTAAAATATTTGAACGTCACTAGTGCGGCATGAAGCACTAGCGAATCTGTAGATTTTGTAGATCATCACTTGCTGTTCTAAATTAGTTCTTATGCCCACAACATACGTACGGTTTTGTGCTTTTTGCAGTAACTAGGTTTGTGTTAACCAGAAAAATTGTATCTCCCCTTGCGGTGCGGGAATTGAACCCACGACCTTCACGTATCGCGCGTGCTGCTCTTACCAACTGAGCTAACCGCAAGTTATCGTAGGCGATGAAATTTTTCTGCTATATCAACCGTTAGCCTCCAATTTTTCTGTTTCTAATATTTAAAGTTCGCTAGTACGGCGTTTAGTACTATAAAAATAATAAAATCGATTGTGTTAACCAGGTCCAGGTCGGGCTCGGCGAAGTATCGTTCCCGGTCGCGGTCTCGGTCTCGTTCCCGGTCGGGGTCGCGTGCGTCGTCTCGCGCCTCCTCTAAAAGCGGGAAGGGCTCTCGCGCTAGTTCTGCCGGCTCGAGAGCTAGTTCCAAGGGTAGCGGCAAGGTATGTTCCTTCGTAATTTTGGGTTATTAATTATAGGGCATGAAAAAAGCTACAAAAAAGCATTGAATCAATATTTTCGTGTCTTGTTGGATGGCCGAGTTATTGCCAAAAAACCAATTTTATCCCCTCTTTCAAGATGGCGGAAAACCCACATACGAAATCTTGGTCGACAACTTCAAGTTAAGCTTTCCTTAGGCTTCTTTCTTTAGGCACCCCCGACGTCATATTAAAAATTTAGCTTTCTCGGTTCATTTGCATTTCCAAATGTATATAATGACTGGACTATGACCACCGGGGATCGAATTAGAGATGGCGCGACGCCAACATCTGGTCTGCTCGCCTCTCTGCTACGGAGATCGTTAATTTAAGGAAACAAATATTTACATAAAAGACTTGTACACTACATCTTTATATTTTCTAGACCTTGTTCAGCATAGATATTAGAAAAATATTTTTTTTTATCACCCCTTGCGGTGCGAGAATCGAACCCACGACCTTCATGTATTACGCGTGCTGCTCTTCCAATGGAGCTAACCGCAAGTTATCGTAGGCGATGAAAATTTTCTTATGTATCAACCCGTTGTTAGCCTTCGGTAAGTGCCCTCTCTGCCCTGTTTAGAACTACATACGTGTCGTCTTGTTCAGCATAGATTAACTTAACACATTTTGAACTATTCCAGGGCTCCAAAGCAAGTTCGAAGGCTAGTTCTCGAGCTACCTCCCGCGCCAGCAAGCGCTCGTCTCGCGCCTCCTCACGGGCGTCCCGCGCCTCCTCCAAGGGCTCAGGGTCGAAGGCCTCCTCCAGAGCCAGTTCTAGGAGGAACTCGGGCTCCGGTAGCGGCTCTGCTAGGTCTAGGAGTCGGTCGGGCAGCGGGTCGCGACGGGTGAGTTGCTCAGTGTTGTTTCACCTAGGAAGATGTTCATGATAGCGATAGTGCTGTCGATGGCACCGCTTTGTGTGAATATTATCAATAAGAAAATATATTATTAGATTTTTAATCCCTGCTTAAGATTATAAATGCGAAAGTAACTCTGTTTGTCTGTTCGACTTACACTTACACGCCTAAACCACTGAACCGATTTTGATGATATTTGGTATAGGTATATGTGGAACCTCTAAAACGAACATAGGCTACTCATTGTTTAGAAAATAAGGGAGTTGGGGGTAATACAGCCCTTGGAAATTTGTATGGGAAGATGCTTATTTATTAAATTAGAGATAGAAAATTTGGCACAAATGTAACTTGAAACTTGGATTAAAAATATGGACTACTTTTTGTGTCGAACATTAGGAGAGATAGGGGTAAAACCGACCGTGAAAGTATATTAATATGGAAAAAACTTGCAGTCCACGCGAACGAGGTCTCAGGCACAGTACTATACATACGCAAAAATTTATAATTGTTTGTGTGGATGTATGTTTATTATTCTTCATGCAAAAACTACTAAATGCATTTGGGTGTGATTTGCTAGGAAGAGAAATGAAATACTAGATTAACATCTACAATACTTTTTATCCCAAAATAACCCAGTCACGGGCAACAGCTAGCTAGGGCAACAACAAATTAATCGGATCGGCTTTTCCTTCCACTGCCCTATCAAACAACCTACAAATTCCATGATCACTTTGTCAGTAAATTGACGTAATGTTATTGTCACCAGGGGTCCCGCAGCGGTTCTGCATCGAGCGCGTCGTCTCGGCACAGTGGCTCCGATTAGTTTATGTTTCCCTTGTAATTATGATATAGCTCCTAAATTTTGTAATAAAACTGCTGATAAAACTTTACTTGATTTCTTTAAACCTGGTCTCCGCCTTCATGGTCTAGTGCAAGTCTGTCTCTGCGGGGCACAGAGTGGTGTATCGTGCTCGCACCGACTAAGTAAAACCTCCTCGGTGTGGTCAGCGTTGGTACGCTGCGCAGTTGTGGGGGAGTCGGGATCCCTTGTGGACTCTACGCAGCTGGAGCGTGCCCTACCCCCCTTTGGGACCGAGGTAACGGTACCGTGATGTGATTTTGACCGCTCATTCACCAATCTATGTATATAAAAGAAAGTCGTGTTTTATAACTCAAGAACGGCTGATTTGGCTGAAAATTGATATGAAGGTAGCTTAGATCCAGGAGAAGAACATAAGATACTTATTACCATGTTCCCGTGAGACGTGAAATAAAACGTAGTATAACAAAACGCAACTGACAGCTAAACGTAATGTAGTCTATGGTTAGGTACTTCACTAAAGAGTGGAGCCCATGCACTAAAACACGAGGCCAATAGAAAATAATTAAATACTTATTTATTTAATTTATCTTAATTATCCGAATAAAAGATTGATCTTGATGAAATCAAGAGTCTGCTCATTATTGCATCTTAGGCGGAACAAAGTTCGCCGTGACCGCTAGTATGGAATAAAACATGTTCTTATAGTAATTCTTTATTAGTGCACATTATCACTTGAATAGGTACATACAAACAACATTCAAATTAAATAAAAATAATGCTCACACAAATTGCATCGGTTTAGGCTACGTGTAGGCGACAAGGTTTTTTAGCTGTACTGTCTGGTCTGTTCCCAATTTGATCGTTTGCGAATATCCAGATCAAACACACTGGTCTGTTAAAACCTCTTTGACATGCTTGTAACATATTTTGTTTAAAAAAAAAACAAAATACATGGAACTGAATGCCGCCTATTCGTGCCATATAATTTAAATATAAAGTTTATTCATATTGCTCATTTTACTTTATTTTCACTTAAACAATTGATTTATTCAATCTAAATACTTGTTTTTTACTTCAGGACAATCTGATATGTGTAATAAATTAAGCTAAGGAAAATACGACTATTTTTTCAGGGCTTTATATGTAAATAGGTTGTAGGGTGTGTAAATATATTAGAAATACTGAAGTACGATAAAATTATCTTGCAATAACAATTTATTATAAGAACTATGATATTGGTTATAAACCACTAAAAAAATTTCACTCAAACACACACAATCATTTAAAAATTGATTATTTGCTTTTTGATTAGGTACGTCTATATTTTTTTCAAATTATAAATAAATTTCAGTACAATATTTCATTCACATACATACAAAAATATTGTTATTTGATATAATCTACAGGTTTATTTATTACTGCATAACCACAGCCATTCAATATATTGAATACTAGCGTTTTTGTCACATAACATGATCGTTTTTTGTTATTATATTAGAGACATTATTTTGTACACAAATAAAAACAAATACAGGCATTTTTCAAATGCAATAAACAAAATTATTTCTCAGTGTTATTTTGAACATTTAAATTAATTGGTCCTACATTTTATATATTGTGTTGTATCCCATAATATCATTTAAGTCTTCTTTTCTACCGAATGGAAGTTTTTAGATATTTTAATATAATTTGAGACACTTATACATTTTGAGTTCTGATATTTTCGAAACCCCTCAAACATAAAATATCTATTCATTCATTGTTATAAAAAACTCTTATGGTTTTTAGGTATTCACAAAGCTTTCTTGTGCTTCACATACAAATTTAACTGGCCGGTTTTTCATAAAAAGTCCTCTAATACTAAATCTAAATAATGAATAGAATATGTACGTAACAAAGAATATTATTGGGATACCAGGAAAAAAAACCTGTATTTTTTTTTATTTGAGTGCAAATAGTCTTTAGAATATACACAGATTACTTTTAAAACCGATAATTACCACACTGGTAGTACAATATTGAAAATTGATTTACACGAGAAAATATTATGTTTCACTCGTAATACATATAAGATCGGATTTAGAAATGCTCCGTTATCATACACTAATATTATTTGAATATAAGGAATTATGTACTACAGATTAAAAATGTGGTGCCTTAATAATAAATTGAAGCACCATTACTTTGACTAGGCAGAATATAGGCAATAGCGTTAATAGTTTAGTAATCATTTCGTATTAACCACACCCAAAATGTTATTTAATATTCTAAATTAGTTAGTCATGGGTTTTCTCATTTATCGTTCAATAGTCATAATATAGGTCTAGCATGCGCAACGCGACTAAATTTTATCGTGCTCTTAACAAACGTCAAAATCGATTGTAGTCAGGGCGTCAGCTATCGATCGGCTGAAAAACGAGTGCGTGTGTTATTAGCCAATCGACAGTATTGAAACTTTTGTCGTCGCATGCGATAAATTTGACGTATTGCGTATGCTAGGCCTAATAGGACATAGAGAACAAAATAAATTCAAATTAATGTAAGTTCGAGAACCTAATTTCATGATATAAGCTTTGAACACAACATATTTGGAATGACTAATAATTCCTTTAAAGATAGTCACGTTACAACTTATTGCTTGCATACATTTAAAAATTAAGAGATTAAATTTTGTCGGAATCGCACACGTTGGAACTAAGAAAGTGTCTGATTAGTACTGCCGATTGATCTACAATACACAATCGGCTTGGAATTCAAATACAGTGCATGCGGATGCGCTAGTACCTTATCTCAGAAAAAAAAATACATATTTAAAAGATTTGTCCATCACGACAAATTGTAATCTTTTTTACCGAGATAAATCTGCCGACAAATCTAATCGCGTCCTCCCCGATTCGCACCAATATACCAGCGCACACGCACGCCCAATAATTTGACGGAATGGTTTATCAATTCTACTCGATCGAGCAGTGATTCGTATGATTGCTATCAAATCAAATTAATGTACCTCTCCTCAAATTCATTCATTCGCTTCAAAAAAGAAGAAAAATAGTAAAACTCGATGCAACGATTATTTTCTCTCTAGATTATTATCTCAAACAAAACATTGAATACACCATACGATTCATTCAATTTGTACATAGAAGGGAATGGGATAATTGTGTTGACCTTAAAATTAAGAAATATACTCGTTAACTCAACGGACTTGAAGGAACATGAATGATTAATGGATTAATGATCACATGGGTAAACATCGGTACTAATATTATAAATCGGAAAGTGAGTTTGTTTGTTCCGCTTTCACGCCGTAACTACTGAACTGATTGCTTTAAAATTTTGCAGACGTAAAGTTAGAAGTCCGGATTAAATAATAGGGTACTTTTTATCCAAGAAAAAATTGATATTCCCGAGGGAAAACAAAAATATTGTTTGCTTGATGTATGGATTGGAGATGAGGTATGCGATAGATGGCGCTAGATGATGGTAACGATGTGTTTTGTAAGATAGGTACGTAAGAAGTGGAATGATAGCTTACACTATTTAGTTCTTGAGGTACGCGATAGATGGCGCTGGGTGTTTTTTAAAATACCTACGTAAGAAGTGGAATGATAGCTTACGCTTTTTTTGGTTCCTACCAATTTACATTGAATTGTGTATGTTGTGCTTTATACCACAATATAAACGAATTCCACGCCGGCGAAGCCGCGGGCGGAAAGCTAGTTTAAAATAAGCGAACGGGTCAAAGCGGGACAACATTTTTTATTAGTCAATATGAACTACTTACTGCCCGACGTTTCGGTTGGTGGTTAACTTATTTTAAATGTTTAAAATGGAACGCGAATGACTTAAATTCTACACATGGTTCGTCTTATTTCTTTATAAATCGTAATGCAATAGACAATACATTATTTCTTGATGTACCAATGAGTTATTAGGTTTCGAAGGATTAAGCAAGATCGATGCATGCTATCGTGGTAACAGTGGGATATAAACATCATTTAGCTATTGCTGGAGTTCCATCATAAGAGAGATCTTGAAATCATTAAAATTTATGTAGAATTTCTCTCCTAAAAAACCAATCAAAAGGCCAAAAAAATCAGTTTTCAATTCTAATTTCATTTTTTTTGCTTTAAAATCATTTTACAGTTGAATTTATAGGCGGTTATTTGTTGTTTATTTCACTTTGACTTCTCTACGACATATCAAAACTGCTTTGATAATATATTATACCTAAGTAGTAAAGGAATATGCAATTTACTGAAAACTTTCTTAACATGTGTTAACCATTCAATCATTGCCTTTGTTTTCCACAATATTTATATATTGTTACGTTGTTTAAGATAAATAGGCAAACTATTATAGTGCATATTCACCGTCCATAGAAATTGATCGTTAATTATAGACTTATTCTAGATTATTTGTGATTGCTTTTCTTCACCGTATCCACGAAGTGTACTGTGAACTTTAATTTGGTAGCAGATTAGATGAATTAGACCAATAGGGACAAGGCATATGGTTTTAAAACCAGTCGCAAGTTCCCGTTCGAAGCTAAATAGTTTCTGTTCTTATCATTTGTATGTTTTCTGGCATGTGGGACACAAAAGTCGCTTAGGACAGGTCCGAAGAAAATATGGTTAGTGTTCCTGGCTGTTGAACTAAGGGTTGTGGGTTCGATCCCCACCGAAGACAATCATTCACGACCTCGGTGGCGCAGTGGCTAAGGTAGGCGACCAAAGCGCGAAAGGTCCCGGGTTCGATTCCCGGTCGGGTCAATTTGTAAAACGAACTTTTCCAAATTGACTTGGGTCTGGGTGTACTGGGATGACGCCCCCAGTTAGTATCCGTCGTCTGGTGCTCATAGTACAAGGGAAACCTTAGTTTGAGACCAGGTGATTGGTGTGATTGTCTGGCGCATTTATTATTATTATTATTATTTATTATTATTCACGTGATGTGTTAGAGTGTTTATAAATGTATTAAATAAGCATTCCTAAATGGGAACCAAAACCATACAACAGTGGTAGTAGGTACATATATGTATGTACCATTTGTACTGGTTGTACTGGTTTATATAATACAAGTTTGAGATCTCAATGTACTTAAGCATTTTGGGATCAATGTATGTGATGTCTGATATTAGCTTGGTCCACTTCGCGAATACGGCATACCGAAGTTCCAATTGTTTCGTAGCTGCGAAGTTGTGACGTCATTAACTCTTACTCAGCTCTTCGGTGACGATGTCTAGATAGTGACTGGTGAATACAGCCTTGTTGTGCATCACGTAGCGCAGTAGGGTACCGGACACCGAGGTGAGCTCCTTGGCGAATGCAGACAAGCCGACGGGGATCTGACGGGACCCGCCCGCGCAGACCAGTATCATCTTGAGGAACTCTAATACACGTTGACCTGTTATTTGAAAAGTGTATTAAAATAAATAGGGCATTGAAAATTCAGGTTTCTGGTATTATCTACGAAGTTATAGGGGTCGGAAATGGCCAGAATCGCTTCGAGAAAATGATTATACGGCCGCTTTTTGGACTCTCTCAGATGTTCCAGTTAATCACACAAATTTTAATCAAGTCGTCTTCACCCGCCAGATTACACACTTTAAACTTTGTTTAAACTTTGTAGATAAAAAGAATATTGTCGACCGATTATCTTTTTTCACTCTAATAATCTGATCGCTTGCGATTTTTTATGATTTTTGCAAACCTCGGTTTACTAAAACCATTAACATTGGAATTTTAACCTTTTTTGTAATGACATAAGGTACCTACCTACTTACATTGTCGCCTAAAAATGAATTGCCGTGCCGTCTCAATAGTGGACACAGTTATTTGTTTTTTATGTATGAGGTGATGTAGGTAATTTATATGAATGAAAAGATTTCTCATTTACAAAAGGTTTAGTTTCCCTTGACAGTGTTGTGGAGTCAGAGAACAATCACTCCAATATTTCAATTCAAAATTCTTTATTTGTATAAAATGTTATAAGTTAATGTAATAAGTATACTTTTTAATCATAGTCGAAGCATACCCCGGGTTCCGTAACGAATGCACAACTGGTACACATGCTCAGAGCACAAGATAGACTCAAGTACTCACGGACAATCTGCCGCACCCTATGTTCAGGGTCCCGGAGCGAGGTGATCTGTGTCCTGATGAGATCCTTCGTCTCAGCGCTTAGCGGCTCCTGATTGAGGCTCTCCAGCAGCTGTTCTGTCACCAGTATCACTTCTTCAGCGATGGACGGGAGTACCGCTTTCAGCTCCCTAGAACAAGTGGCGATATTTTTATTTTCTTAACAATCAGACAAATATAAGTCTGAATACGCGCAATATAAACTAGAGACAAAACTAGAGGATAAAAAAATCCATTTCTTTTGACGTTTTTTAACTGACTGTATTTCCCTTTATAATGGTCGTAATGAAATATTAAAATAAGCATTTTTGAAGTTTCTGGTTTGTAGATTTCACAATCATTTTTTTTCTGGCAACATCTTCTACTCAATTAAAAAACGAAAAAACGTCAAATTTGTATTTTTTATTCTTTAGTTTTTTCCTCTAGCTTTTAGTCAAAGTTATTTTTCTTTATATAGATTAAATTAGTAATACTTATGAATAGTCTCTATAAAACAAATTAATCTACCTCCAGTTCGGAACCTATAACTACAGAGAAGATACCGGCAAGAAACTCAGTAGTTTTTTTACAAACTATATTATTGTTACGCACCACGATCGATGGTGTTCTAGTAAACAGCGCCATCTAGTTTGGAATGCGGAACTTCAGAGAGTCGAGACGTCAACGCCAGAACTTACTAGAACTATGGCCGTACGCTCGGTCAAGGCCGGACTGCGCGCGAATGTTCCGGATGTTTCTGCGTTGGAAGGTTCGGGAACGGCCGCGGCAATATAAAAGGCCGGGATTCACCGCGACCAGGACAGTTTTGAATTAGCGAGACAAGTGATTACTTCGAAAGCGATTTTGAAGTGCGATTTGGGAGCGATTGTTGTTTTAATTAGTGCGTTTTAAGGTTGTAATTAGTGGCGTTCAATTAAAGTGTTACTTTTGGTAATTTTTATCGGCTGTTTTTATTGTCACGACCCCGAAGCTCGTAACATTATTAACTTCATGTATTTTTTATAAAACGTTATAACACATTTGCATGGCAAAAGCTGCAGTCACTTACGTGTCACTGGAAGCGTTGTCGATGATGATGTTGATCTTCTCCTTAAGCGTGTTCTTGTGCCTTTGCGCAACGGATGGGTCGCCGCCGCACGACGGGCTGACCAGCATCAGCGAGGCGACAGCCACCAGCCGGTACACTTGCGTGCCCAGCTCCGCGAAGCGAGGCGCGTCCAGCGTTACAGTCTAAGGTTCACAAAAGATGCTTTATTGTAACATTATTTTGATATGACAACATCTAATAATTCGATACTACGGGCCGCATGTTACGCTCACTGTCGCGTTCCGCAAGCGAGACCGTTTATTCCGAACGTAACCCTATTCCTAACCTGACCCGGATTAACGTTCCACGAAACAAACGAACTCTGGGGTCTGGGTGTTGTGGTCACAGCACAGTTTTCGTTCTGTGTATGATGATTAGATGGAGTTGCAGGACACTAAAATCCTTTCGACCGGTTGCCACTACCATACTAGGATAGTAAGAGAAGCTATTGATATCAAAAAAATTAAAAATTTCATTAGAGAAGACAGATAAAATTTATCATCAGCATGGAATCCAGTGATTAACAAATGTTTACTGCAGTTAGAACGATCAAAAACAACTCCGGATACTGAGATTGTAGTGTGTCGAAGTGACTTCAATAACATTTTGTTACGTTAGAATGTGAGGGTGTATGAAGATTTGTAGCAAACTCCCCCGAACAGACAAAGGCGAGCGAGACCAGCCAGCTAGTGACCACGGTTTGTTCATCCTAACCGAAACATCAACCAGTAATAAGTTTGCCATTGAGTACTGAAATTTTATATCCTGTATTTGTAAATGTTTAAAAGTTGAAGTCTGAAACTTTATATGTACATTTTTACCTCAGGATACTCTTTGGAGCCATCCCACTCCAATAGCTCCAAGTATGCTTTAGCTAGCGTTTGCGCTGTGACGTTTCTGATGATGTTCTGATCTGTTACAGGCAGGCTGAGTCCAGTTTTGTCCATGTTGCGAATCAACCATTCCTTTGTGTGTTGAAGGCCATCTTAAAATAATAACATAAGTCTATTTTATTTAATTGCCCATTTTTTCTACCATTATTTGGTTTGTTTGCTTGTATTCCTCTCTACTAGCATTTGACCGCAGCTTCATGAATATTTTTTTTAATAAAAAGTATCTTAAGTCACTTAATAAAAAGTCGTATTCAATGGTGAAATAATATTTGAAATCGGCCCGGTTGGTTTTGACTATATGTATTAGTTCTACCAAAAAATAAAAATCGGCCAAGTGCGAGTCGGACTCGCCCAAGAAGGGTTCCGTAGCAGCAAGGAATATATTTTTTATTTAAAAGGTTCCAATTTATACATAAGGTTATGTTTGTGAAATTGAATTTTTTTCTTTTATTATTTTACATTGGAGTTGATTGAATTAAAGGTAAATTGCGGTTAACGATTTTTGACGTATTAAAAAACTTACTAGATCTCGTTCCAACCAATTTTTGGTGGAAGTTTGCATGGTAATGTAAATCATATTTTTTTTCGTCTTTCGCCATTTGGCTACGGAACCCTTGTATAATAAAAACCTTGTATTATAGAGACATATTATTTACATTATAAACATGAAATGCACATACCTTCTGAAACTTTCAACATTTCATCGAATTTGGCACGTTCGTAGTGCACGCTCTCTTTCTGGACGTGCGGCCGGATCATCGCTATTAAAGTGTTGGCCAAGTCCAACTTCAACACTTCTAGCGTTTCTAGTATTGCACGGAATACATCTACCTGAAATACAAATTGAACTTTAAAAATATATATTAAATAAAATTGTCAGTTATTAAATATACACCTGACCAATTCAATGCGTAAGTTGCTGATTGGCTGAAAATACGAATGCAGTGTGCATATAGGCCAATCAATCAACAGTTTCGAAACTTTTTTAGTCTCCTGCGAGAACTTTGACGTATGTATGACGGGCTAGATCCATTTTTCTTGATTAAGTAATTAATTGTATTGACAAAGACCGCCAAAGACACCAAGTGACTTCTTCTTATTTGAAACAGTTTTGTGGATTGAAGTCTCCATAAAGTAAAAAAAAGAGCAACTTTTAAAATATATTTTTTTCAGTAATCTCGCCAAACTTGGCCTTCGTAAAAAAACTTGGCTGACTAAAATTAGGATTCAGACGGCAAATAAAATTGGTATCTTCAAACAGACTTAAAATAGATTCTGTAATACGCAAGAAACATCAGATATTTTTTTATTAACATAACTTGGTCACTTAACTTTATTTTATTTGTATTTTTTTTATTTTATAAATAAAGGTCCACCAACAGCTTACACACTAATACAATTATTTTATTTTATTTTATATTTGATTAATAATAAATTATAATATCAGTACTCGTTTGTCAAGGTTAGTCTACTTACAGTGTCAGTCAAGGTAGTGATATTCTGTATCATTTCGTCCCTAGCCGGCGCGGCAAGCTTGGCCATAAGGTCGATGACAAACTTGGCGTACTTGTGGAAGTCCAAGCTGTTGTTCTCAGCTTGCTGCTTGATAAATTCTGTGTCAAGTACTTCCTCGATCATTTCCCTGATGCGGGTGTGCCGCGGGAGTAGAATGGAGAAGAGGCCCTGAAAAAAAATAGTTCCAGCGAAGTGTAGTCTAATGCTTAGTGATATATGTTTCTAGGAAGACCCAGTTGTGTTTTTTAATTAAAGGTTACATATACAAACGCTTCACCACCCTCTAGAAAATAAACAACAAACAGAACAAACAGAAAAGACATTAATATCCAATCTTTTACAAAATCCAACAATAAGAAATGATAAAAATAAGGAAAAGAGCCGTGGTCCATCATACAAGTATATGCGCCCACAGAGAATGCAAACAAAGAAGAAAAGAACTTATTCTATACATCACTACAGGATACTATTGAAGAAACTAACAAAAATAAAATTGTACTGGGTGACTTCAACAGCCAAATTGGTAGTCAACAAAATGGTGAAACTAACATCATTGGGCTCTACAGTCAAGGTAGGCGAAATAAAAATGGACAAAAACTCATCAATCTTGCCCTTGAAAACAACTTAAGAATAATGAATACCTACTATAAGAAAAAAAGAAGCCGGAAATGGACATGGATTTCACCTGATGGGAAAACCAAAAATGAAATCGATTTCGTACTAACTAACACACCGGGTTTATTCAATGATGTTGGCACAGTGAATAACCTAAATTTCAGCACAAACCATAGAATGGTTAGAGCAACATTAGAAACTACAAACAAAAAACGACCTAGAAAATACATAAAAAGCAGATCAGATCAGATAGCGACTCCAATACCAGAAAACATCCTTAATAATGTAAATAGTCAGATCCAAAAAATCAGATATAGCGATTCAATCCAAGAAAAATATAATACATTCGGAAAAATATTAACCAATCTAGGAACCGAATTGAGACACATGAGTAAGTTAAACAAAATGGATAAAATAGGACATACAGCAAGAACCCTAATAAAAGAAAGAGGAGAAATGCTTGCAGACAGGAAAAAGAACATTAAGAGGATAGAAGCAATAAGTAAAAAGATCACATCAAGAATAAGAGACCACAAAAAGGAAGTACGTTTCAACAGCATTCAATCCGAAATCGAGAAAACAGGAGGGATCAAAAGAGTAATGAAGAAACTAAAGGATCATTCATTTTGGATACCGAAAATGAAGGGGAAAAACAAAGAAAGCAAGGAATATACAACTACAAAAAGAACATCAATCAGCAAAATTGCTACAAACTTTTACAAAAACCTCTATAGTTCATCAGAACAATCGGTAACAAACGAAGATCTAAACAAAGATGTAGAAGTCCCCTACATACTAGAAAGCGAAACGAGGCAAGCTATACTGTCACAAAAGAACAACAAAGCCCCAGGTGAAGATAAAATAACCAATGAACTGCTCAAAGCGTCATTGAGCACCATACTAAAAACACTTACTAGTCTATTTAACGAAATCTTAGACAGTGAATGTATCCCAGAACAATGGACAAAGTCAACTATAATACTGATTCCCAAAAAGGGTGAAAAAGACAAATTAGACAACTATAGACCAATCAGCCTCATGACAAATTTATACAAAGTTTTTTCGAAAATTATTTTAGGTAGGCTCACCAAACGACTAGACGCGGAACAACCAAGAGAGCAGGCAGGCTTCAGAGCAGATTTTTCAACGGTAGACCACATGCATGTCGTTAAACAAGTAATAGAAAAGTACAATGAGTACAGGAAACCATATTACATTTCCTTTGTAGACTATAATAAAGCATTTGACTCCCTATCTCATAACTACATATATAAAGCCTTGTCCAATCAAGGAGTAGAAAGTAAGTATATCAGACTCATAAAGAATATATATAGCAACAACACGGCAAAAGTACAATTAGAAAGAATCGGAGAGGAATTTAGAGTCCAAAAGGGAGTCAGACAAGGGGACCCCCTATCTCCCAAGCTTTTTTCGGCTGTGCTAGAGGAAATTTTCAGGAAATTAGATTGGGAAAAATGGGGATTAAATATTAATGGATGCAGGCTGTCACACCTACGATTTGCAGACGACTTGGTATTGTTTGCTGAGGACCCAGTCACTCTACAGGAAATGCTTATACAACTAGCAACAGAAAGTCAAAAAGCAGGTCTGACTATGAACACAAATAAAACCAAGATCATGACCAACAGAAAACAACAAAAAATCTGTGTTAATAATCAAGAGATTGAGTATGTAAATGACTACACATATTTAGGCCAAATAATTTCACCAAACTCGCAGATGGACAAAGAGTTGCAAACACGTGTAAATAACACCTGGGCGCGCTACTGGTCGTTGAAGGAAATACTGAAGAACAAAAACACTCCAATGCCAATCAAACGTAAAGTATTCAACATGTGCATCCTACCAATACTCACCTACGGGTGTCAAACTTGGAGCCTGACAAAAGCGCACAGTCAAAAACTAAAGGTATGTCAGCAGGGGATAGAGAGAAGCATGCTGCACATCCGTCTGAAAGACAAGTGGAGACTAAGTAGAATAAGAAAAATCACGGGTGTGGCAGATGTCTCCAAGAAAATTAGGAGACTTAAATGGCGTTGGATTGGGCATGTGGTCAGATCTCCCAAGGAAAAATGGACCAAAGATGTCGTATCTTGGTACCCTAGAGATGGAAAGAGGACAAGAGGGCGGCCACACAGAAGATGGGAGGACGACCTGCCACAAGGATGGAGCAGATTAGCGAGAGACAGGACAAAATGGAAAATTCTAGAGGAGGCCTATGTCCGAGGAGGACAACCTGAATGAAATAGTGCGGGTGTTACCAATTTTAATTAGAATAAGTTATGTTAAATTTAGAAAAATGTTAAAGATAAGAAATTAGTAATACGGTTAGTTAGTAAGTAGCATGTAATTTTTCAGAGAATAAAGGCTATTTTTATTTTTATTTATTTATTTATACAAACGCTTCAAAGGATTGTAGTGGGGTACATTTAAATGTCAAACTTAAGGCACCAATGAGCAGTAATGCTTGATAGAATCACCTTTGCAATTAATTAAATTTAGCCAATGAAAGTGTGCAGATTTTTGTGTAAGTCTGCTAACTGTACATTCACTGTGCAATGAAGATTAAATGGATCTGTAAATTAAAATGTTTTGCTACTCTATTCAAGTGTTACCTGCTTGACATCTTCCAATAATACAAGAGCCTGCTTGTACTCCGGGGGGTCAGAATTAAGTTGTTCTTTCAGTATATCAAAGTATGCTTTGTGCATAGTCTCCTTTACTAGTTTCTGATAACTGAAACATAAAATAATAATCATGGATCATACATAATATTGATAATGTAAAAGAATTATGATTTTAGACTCATATTCATTTATAAAACAGTTGTCCCATGGAAGAAGGCCAATATAAAATAAGAGACTACATAACTGACAAAATTAAATTTGCTAGCATTATTTATGTACAGACATAGAAAATATTGCTTGTATAATTTGTGCATGTATTCATATTTGTAATTTTTGAAATGAGTAATTAGTTTCTTGCCTGTTTTTCTCGATAGCATTAGCATTTCAAACATGTTGGTAGTTTAATTTAATCTGACAATTGTTCAAATTATAAAAAGTGTATCTGAGTAAAGATTATTTCTATTTATTCTATTCATTGACATATAAAAGAAAAAAACATAATTTTACCTGTTATCTGGTGGCTCAAATGGCTCTAACTTGAAGTCATTATCGACAGCTATTTCATGGGCGAGGGCCATGTTCTGCATGCCATGAGCTGCCTTCATGATATCTTCTAACGTCACAAACTTGGGAGGGGACGCTCCAGTAATAGTTGAACCTCTCACCCGAAACTGTATCGGTTCACTTGCATAGTAGCTGTGAGCACTGAAGTTAAAATAGAAAGCACATAAGTACCACAATTTGAAATTTGAATAGACAAGACAACATAGCCCTATTTATTATGGGGATGCACGCACAGTGGCTTTGTAAACCCTAGAAACAAATTCAAATTCGGAAACTAAGCCTTTTTATTGTCTTTCTTATCCTCACAGTTAGAGAGTAACAAAACATAAACTTTCTGATGCTGAAACACTTAACTTTCATTAATAAGAGAAAGTTAAAGAGACAATTCTAACTGACATTGGCTTTTAATTAAGGCTTAACTAAATAAAGGATGTTGAATCACACTTATACATTAGAAACATAGTTTCCTAAACAACAAAATAATAATGTTACAAAAGATTACATTAATTGAAGTCATGAGAACCAAGGCGGCTAAATTTATCCTAAGCTTAAAGCAAACACTTGTTTATGTTGCTTTGTCACTTTGATTTTTTTCTCATACAGATAAAAATATAAATATTATTAATGTTACCATTACACTATACATTCTGTAAATTGAAAATTCAATTACAAACATTTATTGCATTTTATTGCAAAAAAATTATTAAAGTAATTTTAGTTTTCAAAAAGGCTTCAAAACACAAACATTTTATGAATAAGTGTCCGCATAATGTAATATTGCACTTACAATTGACTTCAAAACTGAAAAAAGTTTTTAGTGCAAACTTAAAGAACAAAGGTTTAATTCTAAAATATTTCTTTGCTTCAAAAAAATCATAAATTAATTTATGTGTTCATAGGGTTGGATTGTGAGCAAAGTGTGTGTAGTGTAGGGTCTTATCAAAGAGTAGAAAGGTGAAAGTTTCAAATTTAAATAATTATTGAGAAGATATAGACAAAAGAAACTTTGAAATATAAGGAACTAATCACAGACAAGAGGATCTTTTGCGACTTACTTTGACCCAGTAGCCATGGGCTGGGATGGAGTCCTATTACTCTTCTCTCCTTTGTCCTGGGATCCAGACCCAGTCGTTCCCTCACGTTCGCTCATTGCAGAAAATAATTTCAACTAATTCAAGTATAAGGAAAAGACCTCTTCAATCCATATAAGGCAGACAACTGGAAGGCACAACGTTCAAAACCTCAATTCATCTCGTAATAAACACCTTGAGTCATAACAACACATAACCTAACTTTTACAACAAAGGCAATTTCTGTTCTGTGTTGCTCAAATATTTGTTACTTAACATTAAGCATAACTTATTACGTATAAAGAGATTGTTTTCATGAAGTATTTTTCAGATTTTTGGTTTAATTCACGACTGTTTTCATCTGATTCACTTGTCAATTTAGCTGTCAAAAGTCAAAATGTGTCAATTTTTTTTTTCGTTGTTAGTGGACGGGCTTTTTATTAATTCGCCTTTGTTAGGACGCAATGGGTGCGTACCAAAAACTAAATTCATCATATGATATCCGTCTTCTTCAGTTCATTTCTATTCATTAACCACTATGAGTAATGACAGGCTAGCCCTTGTCTTCTTGCAAAATATGTTCATAGTTAAAATAATTCGAGGGCATAAGATCCTATATTTACCGGATTAAAAACCAAACATGATTTCTGAAATGAACAAGGCAGTTGCTTAAAATGAGAATAAAAAAACCCAGAATAAGATTTTCTACCAAATAAATACATAAAAAAAAATTGCGTTTCTTTCGCGTGAAAGAGATATAAACATACCTTCAGATATCCACACATTCTCACAAGCTTTCGCCTTTTTATTATTAGTTGGAAAGTAGGATTCACTTTTACAATGCTTTCACACGAAGACGACCCAAAATATAGTACGTAGGTACAATTTGTGTCTATAGTTCTTTTAAAGCTTAATGGAGTCCAATTTATTTAGGACTAGCTGTGCTTGCGACTTCGTTCGCGTGGACTACATCCTTTCATGGTCGGTTTTACCCCTTTCTCCCCTAATTTTCTAAACAAAAAGTAGTCTATATTTTAATCCAAGTTTCGAGCTATATTTGTGCAAAATTTCATATCTCTAACTTAAAAAATAAACATTTTTCCATATAAACTTTCAAAGGTGGTATTACCCCCACGCCCCCCTTATTTTCTAATAAAAAGTAGCTTATGTCCGTTCTTGAGATTCAACGTATGCGTATACTAAATTTCATCAAAATCCGTTCAGCCGTTTAGGCGTGAAAGAGTAACAGACGGACAGACAGACAGACAGACAGAGTTACTTTCGCATTTATAATATTAGTATGGATTAGTATGGAAGTATGGATAAGTTGACATGTCGCCGTATGTCCTGCGAAACTTATTTTAACACGAAAATATGTAGTCTTACATTATTTTGGTGTTAAGGATGTGCTAAGAGTAACCAACAGGTGCTGAGAAAATTACCGGCTTCATTTGCTTTTACAAAAAACGCAATGCCGCGGTAATATTAAGTTGCAGTGCTAAGTAAGTAACCTGTTGGTACCAACCTCACCGCAGTGTAGCCTCGCTTTGGCTCAAAGCGAAATTTTTAATTTAAACTCGAGAGCACTAACTTGCGGAAATATTTAACGGGTCCCGTTTACACAAGGAGTAACTCGGCAGGTTCCTTGGGTTGGTTACAGTTTTCTTTGTCTGTTTTCAATAAAAAGATAGAGATAAATTTAATGAGTGATGTTGTTTTATTTAAAAATGCAGGCACGTTAGAGGCAAGCATTAAAAAGGTAATAGAAGTGTACTTTAGTCATGTTACATAGGCACTCGAATTATATTTCATTCGATGGTGGTCAAAACTTAATCCAAATTATGAAGATATTGTTTAATTCGCACCATTCGACTTATTTTTTTCATTCGAATCATTTTTGCGCAACCTACACATCGCACACCTAGTTAAAGACTCACACAACTCAAAATAATTCAAAAATGACTTAATAACATGGCAGAAATCTGCGTTAAAAACTACGTGATCTCCAAAGACATCTGTACAAATAGTACCAAAAATGAAAAGGAGATAGCACTCTAAGTTAGTATTGCTGACTCGCTTGTACCACACCCCCCGCCAGCAATACTAACGCATTACCAGTTACGACATGTTAGCCGAAGAGATGGGTGCTGTTATACACGTAAAGACTAGACTATTTCAAGTTGTGCGTGTATTCGTGACAGGCTGCGTTTTAAGTACGTTAATTATTTCTAGTTAGACTAGTCTTCGTGGTTCCACTAGTGATGAGCTGAGGCTGATTTTTTGACTATTTTGAATTAGTGTGGTGTTTGTTTACAAGTGTAAGTATATTTTTTTTATTAACTAAAAATGGTCCATTATTATTGAAATTATTTCGTAATATTTGAGTTAGTCGAGTATTGCTGGTTAAATGAAAATCGCCCTTCTGATAGTAGTTATAACTGCTACGGTTTGTATGAATATAAGAATATTTTCTACTATAATTGTATTAGTCCCAGTGATTACAAAATATTATTAAGTAGTATTGACTTCGAGTTATGAGTGTTTTTTGAGTTAGTATAGTATTCTTGGCTAAATCGATTTAATTGTTTATTTTGCAGAAAATGAAGGGTTGTGGTCTACTATTGCTAAAAAAGGCTATGGGAGCTTGTACAAATGACACACAGAATCGGAGCCTCAGGAGCACATATCATCGCCTTCAACAAGCACCATAAGGGTAAAAAAACCCATAGAATATGAGCCAATGGGAAATGATAACGAGCTGGAGTTTTGTAAATAGACACTGAGGATACTGACACCTTCAACGAGCCCTTCAGTGCCGACCTACGACATTACCTACAAGTCGACACAAATAAAGCGTCAGTGCGTAATGCACGATTGGCCAATCAATAACATGGATCCTACATCGCGATGTCAGAGTTTTCGTCGCCACTAGCTATATATACAACAAACCAAGATTAGTAGTTGGGCCTTGGTCCCCGAGCAGATAACACCTAGCTCGGCGGAAGTACTACTTTTAGTAAAGAACAAACGTTCCTTACACTTCTATCATCAGGGAAATTTTACCGAATGGTACTAGTTTGAAAACGCAGCAAGAACAGTTCACAGCAACCCTTTCAACAAATACAAAAGTAATTAAAGAAATATTAATGTACCACAATGAGAAGTTAGAAGAAAACTCAAAATCACTATCCACTTTAGCCAGATCTCAGGTGAGATCATACTTTATTTCACCAGTGAACAGCGAGGGCAGTAATTTTGATGACTCGGATAAGGATTCGCATTACACTCTATCTTCCAAAAAGAGAACACACCGTCCATTGATCCCAACTCCAAAGAAAAGATCTCGCTTTGCTTCATCTTCAAGCTCGTCAAGTTCTAGTTCATCATCGGATAGTTCTAGCAGTTCATCATCAGACAGTTCTAGCAGTTCATCATCGGACAGTTCTAGCAGCTCTAATAGCAGTAATAAAGAAACTTCTAATAACTCTGTGCCCGCTGCGGTGGCGGATACTAATTACCTTTTACACAATTCTGATCTTGAAGCTTCTACATATCAGTCGATTATTGATCCGCCACCTGCTGAAACTGCCAATTTTCAAAAATATAAGAAAAGAGTAAGAAAGAATAAAAAATGTTAAAAAATCTTTGCGAAATACGGCTAAAGCTTACGAAAGGTCCACCAAAAAAAAAGTAGCTAAAAGAGAGATCAAGCCTCCATGTACCGATAAATGTAAATTAAAATGCAAGAATAGAATACAGGACATTTTACGGAAAACTTTTTTCGATAATTATTAGAATTTAGGTGACTTTCAAAAGCAAAGAGTATTTATCGTACGTCATACTGAATTTATTAAGCCTAAATATATAATATTATATATTATATTTTAGTATATAATATATTTTGATATAATTTTAATGTTGAATGTATGTACATACAACAAACCTAACCGCACTTTAAGAAGATTTTTCTAAGGTTTTTAAAAATGTTGTTTGTGTTTTTCTTTTGTGACTTTAATAAAGGTTATTTCTTTTTTAAGATATTCATTTCATTATGATAACGGTACAGACAATAAAGTAAATACATTATGGATAACTTCTATTTTTGGTAAATATTAGTTAAATAAACACAGATTAATAGTGCACTTATTCAAAAAATGCCAATAATATAAGTTCAATTCGATTTAGTAAAAATTTTAAACAATTATTTTGGCACAAATACCAACCTAACTCAAAAATTTTAAATTATAAAGTTTTAGTGTTATTTAATGGAAGACAATTATGACAGTAAAGATCTACAAAAAATCATAAACCAAAATCTTTAATGGGTTTAATATACTAAATGGAAATTAAACAAAACGTTTTTTTCGATTCATGAAAAAAGTTATATTTTAAGTTGAGTTAGTCTTTAAGTAGGTGTGCGACATATGACTGGTACCTAGATGAGACGATTAGAACTTTTTTTTTCTTTTTCTTTCTTCCCAGTATCTTCTCTGTAATTTATAGGTTTGTAGCCGAAGGTAGCTTCATTTGGTATGTTTATGCCAGTTTCCTATGTTTTACGATTCGTAATGTGTCAAAAATGGACGTTCGTTTATCTCCAACCGACTACGAGTCGTTAATTCTAATTTCAAATATACTTTCAAATCAGCTGTAATCAGTCATCCGTCAGTCGTTATTATTATTTTTATAACGCACTTCAAGATTGACCTCATCCCACCTGATGTTAAGTGGTAATGAGTTCCTAGCTTACGGGCGAAAAGTATAGCATAGTAAAACTGTTACTAGACTTGTCGCCCTTACCTTGAAGGCTTGGCCCCTGCTACTAATGAAGTACCCCCCAAGAGCTCTGGAAACCTTACACACACGCAGGAACACAACAACACCGGAGTGATTGTTATTTGGCTGCGGTCTTCTGTAAGGTTGAGGTATTTCACCAGTCGGGCTGCTCCAGTTCGAGCGATAAATCGCTTTGTCCTACCTCACGCCTCGTATAATTTGTTACTATACGTAATTAGAACGGATCGTTTTTCAGATATTGGAACCGGGCATTAGACGATTCATAAATATTGACCGGTGCCAAAAGGCGTGCACGCGAGATTGTGTTTTCCGGTTTCGATTTCCGGTCGAGTCAATATGGAAAACTAACTTATCAATATTGACTCGGGTCTGGGTGTTGTGGTATCGAACACCCAGACCCGAGTCAATATTTTCAATTTCTATAATGCAAGAACTACTTACCGTAGAATAAGAGCAATGTTTATGTGGTTATTTACTGTTGTAATTGGCTACTTGACAGTGTTAACAATAAAATATGAAAAGTGTTAGATATGTTAGTTTATTAGTAAAGTAATAATTTTACATTTTTATTTTATAATTAAAAGCATAGTTAGTATTTTAATTTTGCAAAATAAATTTTACTTTTTTTATCTGTGGAACAAAAGAACCGAAACGGAAACCACCATTGCAATTCGGAAATGACAGCTGTCGGCGAAAATAATTTATTTTAATGTGGCGAAACAATGATTATTTTACCGATTAAATTGAATTATTGTGTCTTTAATCGTATTAAGAATTTATTGAAACATTTTCCGTTTATCTAAATGAAGTCGTTCCTATGCGTATCGGTTCGTTGTCTACAACGTTGACGTCATAATTTCAACAGTGACATGACTTGGCGTTTTTGCGCGCTTTTTAAATGTGTTACACAAAATCTTATTTTTCTCTGGTTATTTACATTTTATCCAGATAAATCGAATTGCTTGGGATATAAAATGAACGGGCGCACATTTTGCAATACTTTTTCAAAAACTGTCAAGTAGCCAATTGCCAGTTTTGTAAGTCTCAAAAATGTGGTCTCTAATTTGACTTAAAAGGTTGACGTAAGACGGTGTCTTTTAACCTATCATACGCCTCTCATATAATTCACGCGGTACAAGAAGGGTTCCTGCCGCCAACCAAACCGAATTAATTACTATGCTAAGCCTTGCTCGGGCTGCTCGCATAAGTATAGTTTTTGCCGGGCTCCTAGCTAATCTAAATTCCTAATCATTCCTCCTGCCAAGACGGTGGGTAATAAATTGTTGAAGATAGAGAAATATACCGTAGGTAGTTGTTTGGAGTAGGCAAACCTTGGGGTATGCTTGGAATAACTAAGCTAGGAGAGTTTTATTTTGCCACGAGATACAATCATATCATAATTAATTCATTTATTCATATTGGTTAGACTTCATGCAACATCAAAAGTAATTTAGTAATAAAAGGCAGGCTGACAGTATAATTATAATTAGGGTTCCGTAGTCAACTAGGAACCTTTATAGTTTCGCCATGTCTGTCTGTCTGTCCGTCCGAGGATAATCTCAGAAAACGTTTGCACTAGAAAGCTGAAATGGTACAAATATGTATATTAATCACGTCAACAAAGTGCAAAAATAAAAAATAACAAAAATGTTTTTTTAGGGTACCTCCCTACATTTAAATTGGGGAGTGATTTTTTTAAATTTCAATCCCAACATGTGATATATCGTTGGATAGGTATTTAAAAATGAACAGGGGCTTACTAAGAAATTTTTTTGATAATTTTAATATTTTGGGAAATAATCGCTATAAAAATTGTGTCCCCCCCCTCCTCTAACTTTTGAACCATAAGTTCAAAAAGTATGAAAAAAATCTAGGATATAGAACTGCATAAAGGCTTTCTAGGAAAATTATTTTGAACCTGATGGATTTAAAAGTTTTTGAATTTTTTTTAATAAAGTTGTAATATAAGCGTATATGCTAGCATTTTTTTGTCTTACTTTACATATTTTTTGTATTTTCAATGTATCTGTTTTCAAATAAAAAAAGAATATAGCCCATTTTTGTAACTTTAAGTGGGGATATTTAAGTATTGTGATGCACTGAAAACTACGGAACCCTTCACTGAGCGTGGCCCGACACGCTTTTGGCCGGTTTTTCTGATTTCTGTCACACAAGTGCTTAAGCTACTAAACACAGAATCGGAGCAACTTAAATTTTTTTTTTGCCTATGACTTTCTTGAAACAGCGTAAGAAATTTATTGGCTACCAATGACATGCTTGCTTTACAGATGATGATATGCAAAAAAGAATGATTAAAAAGCAAAGATAAAAAACAACATTTTTTCCCGACTACTTTTCGTCTTCTATCTATATTATATAAATTTTCTTATACAATCGCTTAGATAAAGTTGCTGGATTATTCCTAAATTGTGTCTAAATCAAAACAATATTGCTTATAAACAAAACCCTTTACGTTTACGAACAATACGTGTATATCTAGATACCTATAGCAGTTGTACATGTAAATCATAGGTACCTAAAATCCACGCACAGGTTAACACCAAGACAAAGAACAAACTCAGCGCAATTTAAATCATAAAAACTCATTACTACCCACCTATGTCTTCGGGAACTATTTCAAGGTAAAGTCAACTTTAAAACGGAATAGTTGAGAAAAAGCAATCCTGCAGGTTTCGTTTGCGTAGGAAAATTAGTTGCCGTTCCGTGCGGAAGTTAGATTGCGCCGGCAGAGGGCGCTCCGCTTTAATTTTTCTTCAACGTTGTTATGTCTCGGTGCTCTGTGGGCAAATTAACTGCCTTTTACCGGAGACGCATCTTTTGAGACTGCTTCTTTGTCATTTTAGCGGGTTAACTTTAACGGGAAAAGACGAGTTAACGGTTGTCAAGTTGCACAAACGTATGGTCTTTTACAGTTTTGACAGCTGTCAAATTGTTCGTTGCCGATATAGTTAACCTGCTAAAGGAGTAAAACAATATATTTAATTAACTGAAAATTTGACATTTCTGTCAAAATTTTCGTGGCCTATAATATATTTTTAACAATATATCAAGCTGTATCTTGCTTATACCAGACTTATTCTTAGCAGGTTAACTTGCTTGTTTATTGTTTTTATTATTTTTTTTCGCGCACCCTACCATCAAAAGGCAATTCGCTTGCCCCACATTAAGCAACCCTGTATTAAAGTTCGTCTAGAAGAATACCGGCGTAATGGGAAGACGCCGATCCGATAGTTCCATCGAGTAACTACTGGTTTAAGTAGCTTAAGTTAAGCCTGCTCAACTAGGGGGTGAATGCAGTTCTTTTAATGAACGTTTTGTTTGATTTTCCTTAGGGTGGTGGCAAAGGATTGCTTTTTGTTACAATATTGCGAGATAATAATTTTGAGCTGAATAGGCCTTTGCCTGTCTAAACTTAAAAAGGAAGGAGGAAACACATGAGCCGGCAACGAGTTCCACTTCTTTATGGTTCGTTATGATAGTAGATATAAAACAAAGGGGTGTATCCCAGTTGTCCCCTCTGGCATTTGTCCCCTTGAGGGACAACTGGGATTTTTTTATAAAGATCTCCCAGTTGTCCCCCGTCTCACTAATGGAGGGGACAATTGGGACTTAATTTTTTAAATATCCCAGTCTCCCCCGCATGAGACATTGCCCTATAATGCTAGAAGTGACAAATAATAAAGCATTTGTTTAAATATCCTAGACCGTGGTTCGGATACAACGAAACGTGTGTTTTATATAAAAATATAAAACACACGTTTCGTTTATTTTACCTATACCTAAAAGTTTATTTTACCCGAGTATAGTTAAATGAAAACATTGTTGTACTCGTTATATTTTACATAAAATAATAAACTATACCTAACATCATGATTTTTCCCTTAATTGACTTTTCCTGTTCCTCATTAGACACTCTTCGCCGTAATCCGAGCCAGTGGTATATGATATCTAACAAGTGCTATATTATTTGTCACTTCTAGCAAAATTATACGGCGACATCTCAAGTGAGGGAGACTGGGACGTCTAAAAATTAAAGTCCCAGTTGACCCCCTTGTCGCAGGGTAGAGGGGACAACTGGGAGACATTTATAAAAAAATCCCAGTTGTCCCTCAAGGGGACAACGCCAGAGGGGACAACTGGGATACACCCAAACAAAGTAGCTTCCGGTTGTCATTGGAACGGACAGTAGTAGGTACGAATGCTGATTTATTAAGATCTTTAAAATACGCAACAGATTTTAATACGGTTTTAACAGAGAGAGTGAACCAAGAGAAAGATTCATGTGTCACTATTATAAATATCAAAAAGCTGAAATATGTATATACGAGTATTAGCATTCATATTGTACTAATTGCAGATTGTAGGTAAAATAATTAGTAGGTATATAATGAAATCAATAGTTTAGATTTAGATATATTTTATGACTCGCTTCCATGTTTTAGAAATAAGTTAATGGTGTTCGTGTAAGTTTCTTTTTTATTTTTTTATTCTACTTTATTGTCATTTTAATCCCTTTCTTTTCTTTTTTATTTTTTGTTCCTAGCTTTTAAACAATGTTGTGTTCACCTATAATTGGTATATGTATATAATCTTTGTAATCTTTTTGCTTTTTGTCTGTAATGTTTTTATATGTATACTGTTGGTGTACCTTTTTAATAAATAAATAATTAATAACTAATTCTGTGGTAAGTAGCTAAAGCACTTGTGTTACAAAAATCAGAAATAACGACGTTGTGTCGACACCCAGGCCAAAATTTGTTTTACAAAAAATTATTAGGTACTATTGGTTATTGCTACTATGTAAGTAGTGGATGGTTTGCAAATGTTTTTCTTTTAATTCTTTCAGTTTACATTATGTAGGTAGAAGTCGGCTCCATGCAATATATAAACCTAAAGGTTGTGTGGAGGAAATTGCTTTCTAGCAATAAGAGTGACTTTAAAATGCCTGTAAAACTAATTTCTGTGCAATAAAGTTTCTCTATCTATCTATATCAAGCTTTCTGCATGACCTAAGTGTTGAATGTTGGATAATTTCTAGCATTAAGTCCACAGTGTTATATTTAATAAGGATTATTTTTATATACATATAAGTACGTGGTTTAATCGGTTTTCGATATCTATTTCCAAAACTCTCAGATTTGTTAAGCTCCGAGTTTCCATTTCAAAATAAAAATACAACAAATTTCGTGCACAACAGTAAAAAAACAAAACTTGCCGTTATCGGAGCTGGCCGCGCACAATCTGGGCTCAATACAAACATGGATTAAAACTTTAAATTATTTCAAGAGATTAAGCCGAATGATGAAACAGGCCGCGGTCCGTATATGGTCAGATGTTAATTTAACTTTTAATCCGGGCACGTTCGCTAACTAAAATGTGTGTTTGGGGTTTTTCTCGGATTCTGAAACTATGGAGGTAACTTTACAGGCTATCGATAGAGTGCGGTACTTATCCCGGTTTTCGATGGATTTGATATATCCCATATCACGTGTATTTCTTAGTACCTACAAGGAATCTTAATTTTTTTATATGTATGTACTATATAAAAATAAGTCGGGTTTTCCTTCCTGACGCTATGATTCCAGAACGCACGAACCGATTTCCACGGTTTTGCATTCGTTGGAAAGGTCTCGGGCTCCGTAAGGTATATAGCAAAGAAAATTTAGGAAAAATTTCAACAGAAAAGCGGGAAAATCCTCTTAGGCGAAACGATGTTCGCCGGGAACGCTAGTTTATTATAAAATTCAGGTTTATGTATATTAAAAGACTATTTTATGAGTAGATATTTTTTGCGACAGAGGCTGTTCATTAATTTATTGTCATGGCTTCCATAGTAACCAATACAATTTTAAAACTTATATAGCAAGACGGACCTCATATTTGATTTATGCTCGGTTCCATTGTTTTACGTTTCGTAATTTAAAAAATAACTATCCCTTTTTTTCCAGCCCACTAGGAGTCGTTTAATACATATTTTTCCATACAGCTGTCATCGGTCGTCCGTCGGTCGTTTTTAGCTTACGCTTCGTATAATTTACCGAAACTAGTACGCATCGTTTTTCAAAGTGGAACGAAGCATTAATCGGTTTTGAATCAGGAAAATTTAATGGATAAGATTACATGTTAGTTTCTTTTACAGTAGGTACTCAATATCGTATTAAGTTTGGTAACCTAAAGGCTCGGTCCCTTCAAAGTTGTTGCATTAGTTCATATTATATACATATAGATAAATAACGAATTATTTTTGTAGTTGTATTTAATTTTGGTTTTCAGTTCCACATTAAATGATTACTTTTAATTAGGCAAATATCTTAAAAAGTGACTAACAAAGCTTATGAATACGGTATTCCAAACTTCTTGCCACACCGCTGCTCATACACTGGATTCCACCACTTTCGGAACCTCCCATGATTGGTCTGATAAGTCAGCCAGTGGGGGTTGTTTAAAGCCTTGCAAAGGCTACACGGCTCCATTCCAGGTGCTTCTTGGACGCTGTAGTGGTTTCTCCATCGGAAGAAGTTGTGGTACATGGTCTCGTTCTTCATGGCTTTGGAAATGATGGCGGCCATCGTCTCTTCGTTTAAGTCTTTAGCAGATAAGTAAGAATTTGGTGGTAGAAATCTGAAAGGAAATTCGGAAATTGAACGGAATTATGCTTATGAAGCACACTTGGCTTTCGTAACTCTAAAGGAAAAAGCAACTCTTGTATGATTACTTTATTGTGCGTCTGTCTGTAGAAACGCATGGCGGCATTAAGTTAAAATGAATACTTATTACTTCACAGAATCTCAGATGTAGTTTTTGTAGTCTAGAACGGAAGATCTATTTATATCTCTGATACAAAAACATTAATTATTATTAATGTTATGAAAGAGGGGCGCAAATTGATGTAAGCTTATTGTTGCATAAAAGAGTAACCCAAACCACTATTTCATCATGTTGCACTTGATTAAAAATTAAAGAGCGTTCATTTTATGTTAACAACTACTTAAACTAATCGGCCGTACATCTCCCATTGCTGAGTACAGGCCTTATAACAACTTTTAGATAGAACTGGCTATACTTCACCACGTCAACATAATCCGGATTTCATGAGGGGACTAAGGCAAGTGACCATATACTGACATATATTCTCAAGTTGCCAAATGGCCTCTGACTAAGCTTATCAATAACATCGAGATATCAACCGGGACCAACACCTTAAAGTGCCTTACAAAGCAATTGAAGATATGGTCACCCATCCATTACTGGATTGTAGCGTGCACAGCTTAACTTTCAGTATCGTTTCCGAACCGTTGTCGTTATCACGTGAAAAGCGCTTTTGGCCTTAAGCTGGCCTAAGCTAGTTCTCAGATACTGGAAGGATCTAACGATAAATTATTGAAGTATATTTACTCCGCATAAGAGGCTCCACCGTAGACGATAGGTACCGCATAATTGGTATAAGCATATAACACTTCTTTGGTGATATAATCAACGGCAAATGAGTCTTCCATAGCCAGGTAGAAATAATACTGATGTTTTAGTCTCCAGAAACAGTTGTTCATAGTCTTCCTCCTGCACTTATTTGGGCCACATTCACCGAAGATGTCCACAGTCAGGTTGTATTTCGACAGTTGTTCTTGTAAGTTCTTCACGTATACTTCTCGTTTGCTTCTGCTTTTGCATTTGTCCAAGAAGATCGCCGCAGCCTTGTATTTGGAAGTCAGCTGGCTTTGTACCAGCGGATTTATTGGTGACATCTTAGATATCCATTTGAATCTTGTTTGCGGAATTTCGTCGTCTTTGTTTCGGTATGTTATGTATCTGTAGGAGATAGTGGAATCTTGTCTGGAACGAAAAAACAATAGAGCTCCATAATAATGATGGCACAGTTGGTATTTACTTTTAAATATGAACATCACGTTGTCCATTTATGCATAACATATTTTTTATAAATCCTAGCTAGAAATAATCGCTTAAAAGGCTACATATTCAAATGCAGAAAATGTCATCTTTTTATCTAATTACAGTGATATATTTAATTAAAGAATTAGATCTTTTGATAAGTATGAGGTGTTCACAGAATATTGTTTTGCTACTTTCAAACAAATAAAAAACATATAAATAATCTTAGCTTTTTTAGCATAATAAGAATAAAATGTAGTATGTAATCCAAATAAGACCCTAATGTGACGTTTGGAATTAAAGATATCGCATTCCGTTTTAACTATTTAACCCCTAACCTCCTAAGTTAACGGGTCAATATGCGACAACATTTTTTAGTAGTTAATACGAACTAATAGTCAGTTTGTCTTGTGATCGCGTTTTGACCCGTTAACTTATTAAATGGTTAAAATGATACACGAAACTCAAAATATCTATTAAATTAAATGTTACTAATTGTTATGTAAAATTTTGGTACCGTTCCAAAAGAAAATGATATTGAATTATAAGTCAAGTTCTAGTCTTCAGGCCAAATTAGACGTGCACTTTCCTCATAAGCAACTATTTCTTAATGCTGATGTCCGTGATCAGTATATTTATTTGACGACCTCCATAGCTGGAGTCCTGGGCTAGCTTCCCGTCCCGGAAAACGAACTTTTCATGAATTGTCTCGGGTCTGGGTCTTGTGGAAGGTACAGTTGGTTAGTACTGTAGAATCAGAGCAATGTAGGTGATAGTGTTCAATATTTATGTATTTATTGAACTCTCATCCCACTCGATATGCATGGTTTTCAAACAAGTTTTAGTTCAAGAATTACAATTAATTCGGGTGCCGTTTTTATTAAGTTTAATTATCTCTACGTATGTCTAGAAACACAAACAGTAACACGGTTTAACGTTTTAATGAATGGTTGCTCTTTATTTACCTAACAAATGTGATTATATTAATAGCTAAAGTAACTACGACCATTTGTTTTACAGTTGAGTGAGCAAGAAAATAAAAAGTACCTTGAATACAGCCATTTAAAAGTCATAAACATTTTACTACTTTTTGATGATCATTTAGTTGAGCATAGAGGTAGTAGATAACCTTATTAAACATTTGATAGTAACAGTAACACTTTACTGGTATTTCTTCCATTAGATAACGGTACTATGTGGATAAGCCTAAATACTATTGAGAAATGGCTTAAACTAACATATATGTCACCGTAAGATTGTAAACATCGTTAGATTACAATCTATCTCGCGAGATTGTAAACTGTCGACAGATTGTGAACCGTAACATGGGATTGCAATTTAACGGATTATTTTTCGCTTTATTGTAATCTATCGAAGTGAAACCGTTAAATTACAATCTGTCCAGCGTCAAACTGTCAACTGTCCGAAAGCTCTTCCTGATTGGTCGGTTTATTGTATGAGCGACCAATCACGACCAGCCTTTCTATGTCCCCGGAAAGTTAGGAATGATATTAAATTCAAATCATTTCTTTTATTTAAAGAAATAGAGATGTCGTTTTAATAAAATAAACGCAGGTGTTTATTTACTATTTATTAGGTATCAATCAATAATCCTGACATACGTTGAGAAATAATTGTACCGAAATATTTATTCTTCAAACACTCAAAATTTTAATTAAAAATTACAATAAAATGAAACAATTATTTTGTCTTTTAACATAAATTAAAATTGGAAAATTTTAAGAAACTCTTATAAAAAAATATTTAGTCCTTAAAACATACCATATACTAATAGCAAAGAGACAACAAACGAAATAACAAACAAATATGGCGAATGACGGGGCGGCGGGGGCACATAACTCTCAACCAATCAGCGCGCGAGATGCATTTCGTTCTACGTCAGTTCACAATTTGACCGATTCCCATCGATATATTACAATATAGCGAAAAATAATGCGTTAAATTGCAATCATAATGTTACGGTTCACAATCTGTCGACAGTTTACAATCTCGCGAGATAGATTGTTATCTAACGATTTTTACAATCTTACGGTGACATATATATTATCGAGATACCAGCTTGGATAAGTAGCTTCCTAATATTATGAGAAAGGTCACATATTTGGAGCGGTCAGTCAGGGATGTGGTTTAATCTAGGTATAATTTTTCAAACGCCCTTTCGTAACGTCCGCAACCGTCAATCAGCATGGAAAATGATAACGGGATAGAAAATAATTATTTTACATTATAATGTTTGCTGCTTGCTAAGTAGGCCTGGTAAGCCCAATGAAGTTAACAAAAACTAAAATGACAGTCGACGGTAAACGGTGTGCTATTAGCTAAACAATGAGTTAGAGGTAAAGAAAACAATTGCACAAACTTTTTTTTCTTTACGAAGCGAAATACATTGATATACCGTACCGTCACCTGAGGGAGGTGACGGCGTCTATGGGACTCCCCCCCCGCCCTGAGAAGGGCAGAACTACCCACTAAAACCGCCAATTGGACCGCATCGCCGTTGAGGTCTGGTGGGAAACTCGGCTCGACTATAACCACCACATCACAATTGCGCAACCTATGATCCATTACAGAGCGAATACAATAAACATACGATAAGAAGAAAAAAAAATAAAAACATGTAACACAAAAAAATATGAAAATCTCAAGACATTTAAAAGGTTTGTGGCCAATAAAAAGCGAGCCTAATATACATATGTATAATACAGATATTGAATTCCAAAAATACGCACTTGTAACTCCAAGACCAATTGAAGAAAGAGTCGTAGAACGGATCGCAAACTGGATAATTGTCGGATGAGTCATTTGCAGCAAAAATGTACTTTTGGCTCCAAGATCTGACGTCTGGTACATCACTGCTGCTAACACTGACATCCTGAAGATTGAAGAGGATCGCATCGTAGTGCCCCAAGTTATCAAAAAAGGATCTGTTGCTGACGACGTAACAGTTGATGTTTGGACATTTGTGTTTGATGAATGTCGACTGGCCATCTTTCTCGAATCCTGCTACCTTCGTCCAGAGTAGGATATGCCGCATATCTGATCGGAACTTGGGTATTTTACGAATGGTGAAAATCCTGGATGATCGCAATGAAATGAAGTAACTAATCATTATGATGTACACCAAGTGTCCTATTCGTCTCGAGTGTTTCGCGTTGCGAGACATTTTAAGTAAACATAGACCGCTTAATTTGAACTTAGTTTTTGAGAGCCAATTTTTTGGTAGATTTTATCTCGTTTCCAGTTTTGAGATGTGCTTACTCTGACGATTCAGCTGTTGATAATGACAGCTCATGAGATGAAATGAAGGTGTTTACAAATAATCTAGATCGAAGAAAAATCGTCATGAACATTTCAACACGCTTAGCGATTTTAAGAAGCAAGATGGTGTAAATTCTTGTGTACCTACTAGAAGTATTTAAGAGTGTCATTATCGTCTGTATGCTTTCAAATAATAGGAATAATGTTATTAAAGTATAATTAACCACAATATTTTTTTTCTATATGCTCGAACTGTTTCTAAAGTTATGTACAGACTGAATAAGAAATTCTCTTCCACATACAGCTTATGTGAACAGGAATTGAATAACCTAAACCTTTGGATGCTTGGAGCTTAGATTTTAAATTAATTTGATGTCATAAAGAACACTCTACTGTCTAAACGTTGAGAGTACTCTCAATGTTTAGGCAGTAGATGTACAGTACATGAAATGATGAATAAAAATATAGGTATAGATTAAATAAGTCACTTTGAAATTGTGATTCTACTCGAGTTATCAAAAGGAAACCGTTTTAGGCATACAATTTGTATGTTAGAAATGTCTACAAGTACGAGGACCCTAAAAAAAGAATGTACGACCCAAATTCTAACACAATTCGTCACGTGACACGCGAAAATGTCGTTTCGTTTTTTTAACAAAATGGCGACATTTCGCGCGCATTGTGCACAAGATGTGGGTAGCAGGGCCGTCCCGCGTCCACGTTTTAGAGGGATGTGATTGTTGTCACACGAATCATTTGATGGACGGAGCGAAAGTTATTTTTTGTGAATGTCACATATGAATGAGGTCGTTGAGTCGGGATAAATTGGAATACGCGGACATGTGTAATAAATAAAATGTGATTTGGGTTTGCGGTGACGAGGATTTTGAGAGTTTTTTTAATACGCTTTAGTGTATTTCTGGCTATTCAATGGCACTAGGAAAAATCAGGCTTTTAATTTAGCACCAATGCGTTAATATCTGGTACCACTTCATATAAATAATATATTGAATTCCCCGTTCACTCTATTCTATAATAGTTCGTTCATTTAGTTCAGTTACTCGGAAATATGAGAGTACAATGAACGGATATTATGAATGTTATCTAAGGGTTACGGAAAATATATATTTTTTTATATTGCAATTTAAGATTGACCTTATCCCACCTAATGTTAAGTGGTAATGAGGTCCTAGCTTAAGGGCACAGCACAATAAAGCTGTTACTGTACTTGTCGCCCTTACCTTGAAGGTTTGACCCCTGCTACTAATGTAGCATCCCCCAGGAGCTCTGGAAACCTTACTCACACGCTCCTTCGTAAGAACACAACAACACCGAAGTGATTGTGAGTGTTATATTTTCAGTTTAAACACTTATGTTTATAAAACATCTTAAATCTACTAAGATATAAAACGGGCCATACTTCACGGATGATTGGATACGGGTTAAAAGCTTAACGTGCCTCATGAAGCACAGAGTCGCTTGTGACTAATGTCACTAAAGTTGGAATGGTAACCCATCTAATACAGAATAAGCGGGTGTTTAGCCTAAGTTTTGGTATTGTCTAAAGCCAAAAAAGTTACACATGTATTAAAACTAGTTGTATCAGCGCAACAATTGTGTTATTTCCAAATATTTATCACCACGAGTACTGGTGTTTAGATCTGAATCAAACGGGTATTATTATGAAATGGCTATGCAGTTTGCCGATATGGAAACGGTTTAGCCGTACGTGAGCGGAAATAGACTGCTGGTGCACAGCAAATGTGGTTCAATTCTGCCACGTAATAATAAGTATCAGCAGTCAATATCATAATGGCGTCACTACGTTATACTATTCTAATAAGGACCATTAATTACTGCATAGTATAAAACTAAGTGGCTTTTTCTGTCCTTATATCCCTATGTACGCTTAAATCTTTAAAAAAAACTAAATCAAAATCGGTTCATTTGTTCGGGAGCTACGATGCCATAGACAGACACACACACACACACAGACACGTCAAACTTATAACACCCCGTCGTTTTTGCGTCGGGGGTTAAAAACTACGCAACGTATTTTTTTAAGTTTTTTTTAATTTAATTTTAATTTTTTAATAGATAGAGTGATTAAAAAGGAAGGTTTTTATTTGCAATAAAGAACAGAAAAGCCAATATTTCAAAGTATTTAGGTACATTACATCCGTGCGAAGCCAGGGCGGATTGCTAGTTTATATATATTTTTACACATTGTATACATAACTAGGTTACATAACTTTTTTTTATTCCTACCTAACTATCGATGATGGCTGCAAAGACTTATCATATTCATCGAGCTTTCAGTGGAGCGCAGTGGGATCTTACCACTAAAGGTTACGCTCTCTTTGGTCGGTCCCTCATATCTGAGGATCGTGGTCAGCATGTTGGTTGCATCTGGAACGGACGATCTGCCTTCACCGGTTTCTATCCAGTGCGTCTCTCACAACCGTATACAATTTGGACGATGACGTTCCTTTTATTTGATCGGTCCATGTAGTTGGTGAGAGACAGCGCGAAAAAAAAAAGGTTACACTACAAGACATGATATTATATAGATACACAAACTTTGTAACGGTGTGGCATTTATTACGTAAGCCAATTTTTACTGGTTTTATTCTCTCTCCCTTCATTAAGAAACAATAAGAATAAGCCGACCTATCTCCCTTGTTGAATAGCTATTACGTAAGAATCTAAAGGAGAAAATAAATGTACGGTCAACTTAATAGCATTAACGAGATAAAGGCGGTATAAAATCTTAAGTCTGACGTACTTTTGGTAACACATTTGCTTAATTGTAATGTTAATTTTTAAAGTTACAATTTTTACGAACAATTGTAAGGATGTTGTATGGAATCATTGGGTATAATTAGCGCTGGTAAAATTATGACTACAAAATCATATTTTACGAATTTTGACTGTTCCAATATTTTTGGTTTCACGTAAGTTATGCATTAACTAACCTCGCCTCCTTGTAAGAAACATAAATATATGGTCAACTTATTCATAAATGAATGGCACTTAGTTTTTTTTGTATGAGCTATGTGATCTAATCTACGTCTACCCCTAAGCACTCAGATAACCAAGACAATCCGGAATAGCATTTTACAATGTTGGCAAAAAAACAATTGTATACATAAAGTGAAGTAATATATTATTATTATTACACTACAGAATGTATTTCAAACATTTAACGTTATACGTACGCACCATTTACAAGTTGATTGGTTTTTCAAATATTCAGGCACAATTTTATTAGGTACATGACTACAGTTACAAACGGATTTTGAAATCGACTATCGACTGTATATTTAAAGTTATGATACTTCGTTGTATTAAACCTGGTTCAATATGTATTGAAGATAAAGCTTTTATATTTCATATGCATATTTATACAATATATAATATAAATATTTACCCTGCGGCCAGCACAGAGCCTTTTACATGAATCTTTTTACTTTACAATCTTGCATGTCGTATGGAACATTTGTTGTCGATGAAAATTTTTTGTATACAAACCTTTTGACTGACACAATTTTTTTTTGTACTCATTTCCCTTTTGTAACTATTTGTTGTTCTTCTGATGTCCGTTTGGTCACTTACGCTAGTGGTTTATAAATTTCATACTTTTGTAAACTTTTATATTTCAGAACTAGCTTTCATTACATACAATCTACAAAAGTGTACATGCGTTTCATGTCTAGTTAAAACAATTTCGTTTGCCTCGATTATAGTCCTTACGGTTCGTTGCCATGAACTCGAAAACTAAATACCTAAATTCACTAATGTCGTCGTAAATCGTATCGATAGGTTTAGTCCATAGTTTGTCAATGAAGGCCTAATTTGCCCACTGGGGCAGTCCCCAGTGGGAAAATTACCATCAGAACAAATACTAATTTTAAAATTTGTTTTTGATCCGTCTAATAAATTATTCAAAAATATACGACACATATTTCTGTATTTAATACCTAATCAAAAAGACTCAGCGGTACATTAAATGGAATTGTCGCGTGACATGATATGTGGGTACTTTTGTATCCAACAGCAACGTAACGAATCCAAATTCCGCAACTTGATATCGTTTTATATCAATTATTATTAACTTGGCAAATGAAAAAAAACGTAAAATTTCATTTCCCCATGTGGTAAAAGCTCGAACCCACGACCTGCACGTGTTGCGTGAGCTACTCTTCCAACTGAGCTAGCCGCAAGTTATCGATGATTTTTTCTGTTGTATTAACCTCGTAGCCTCTTTATAATTTCAGTATTAATCCTTCAGGTGTTTTCTGTTTCTTCAAAATATTTAAAGTTCGCTAGTTTGGCGTGAAGCACAATAAAAATTTTACAAATCTAAAGAAATACATGTCTAGTATTTTTTTAAATAACTTTTTAACGGCCCAAAAATAATCTGGTATTTTTGACCCTTTAGTCAAGTCACACTGACATTCAATACACGTTAAATCGCTTTAAGTATGGTAAATAGTAGCTTAATACCCACTTTCATTACCCAATTATTATTGTTAAGGGTGCGATTAACAAAAGTTTTGGAAACACTGACTTATCCACTGACTAAGTTATTTTAGATTGTTTTAAGACTGTTTGCATAAAATTAAAAAACTTAGTTTTTCCAGGACATTATTTTCTGTAAAAGAAGAGGGTAATGAATAAAGATACAAGCCATTATGTAATCTTTAGCGGACACGATCTTAAACACAACTACAACAACATTAAAGATATCATAATGTAAATTCAAGTAGCTATATTAAATATATACGGCTTGGATGTAGAAAAAGAATACTTTTGCATTGGTTGCTGGCTGGATTAGACGTGTTACGTATGAAGAAAATGAAGTTTACTATCGTTTTATTGGTAAGTACTAAATTCGTTAAAATATTAGGTTACGCTAAGTTATTACCCCTCAGCTGCGTATTGCGCGGCGAGGTGGCCCGCTTTGCGGTAGGCGCTGTGTTGCCTGCGTAGAATCCGTAAGGGATCCCGACTCCCCCACAACTGGTTGGTCTCCGAGGGGGTTTTAGTAAGAGCGAGCCCGACACACCTCTCTGTTGCCCGCTAAGAGTGACGGTGCGGTAGGCATATCCACCTCGACAAAAATACATAATATATATAAATATTACCCCGGACTTCGTTCGTGTTATTTTCAGATAAAGTATCCTAAATGTTAACTTGGTATTTGATCTGTCTGTCTACAAAATGTCGTCATTATATGAACTTTGACACTGGTAATTAGGCGGTATCGTTTCTTAACTACCTTCGTAATAAAAATAGTTTGTTTTCCATATTGACCCAACCGGTAATCGAACGACGCTAGAGTCGGGCCTGCTAACTTTTCGGCTACTGAGGTACGCTTTACGGCTACGAACATTAAAAAAGGCTAATACTGCTACCACTACTGGGTCCAGATAAACATAATATGTCTGAATTTGTTTGTGTTTTCTAATAGTCTATTTACTATTTTCAGATTAGTGCCGTTGCTTGTACAGCGAAATGTGGTGAGATTATTTTTAGTTTTTATTTAATTAAAATGTCATTTTTCCTCCTTTTAACCTAAATGGTAATTTTATTCTGATCATCCATTTGAGATGGATCTGATCCCACAGAATGAGACCCATTTTTTTTATGGCGGCGCAATATATTTGCTCCTCCCAGCCTGATAGTAAGTAAGAGAGGAACACACATCGCGTTGACAACGGATTTGATACCGAAATATCCTATCCGTTAGCATCGCCGTACTGGCCCGCAAGATGTTTCTTTTCGGTCCTTTTAAAGGAATCCATGTCAAAGGAACTCATAGATGTTATAGACACAGGCCCAACAGTGGGACATAAATGGATGAATTATTATCATAATATGGCTTTATTGTTAAAGCCTCCATTTAAAGTGATAATTTTATTTCTTCCAGAAAATACGAATAGTGACGACTTTTACGAGCCATGTAAATCTGACATAGACTTGACCTGCGTCAGAAAATACTTCAGCAAAAACAGTGATTGTTCTGTGGTGGAAGATGTTAATGAAAACACATTCTATGGAGGGAATCTTCCTATCAACGTACCCAATGCCAACATAACTGTAATTTCTACAAAAACTTACATGTGGAACTTCAAGGGCCACTTTGAACAGTTTTAGTAAGTTCTTTTGGTTTAATTTTCACTATTATTTATTGGAACAATTGGAATCGAACAAATGGCGTAAATATTCAGGTCTTAATAACACCAGTATATTTGAGCCGTTTGGAGTCGAGACCCTGGGGCCGTGGGGACCGGGCGCGCACAGCCTCTTCCGCGCTATAGCCAAACGGCTTAAAGAAGCGTCGGGAGATCAGAGGGCTGGCTTTTTCCTTGGCCAGAAAATCAGTCTGGCCATACAAAGAGGGAACGCAGCCAGCCTTCTTGGTACCATGCCCCTTGGCAGTGACCTGGGACAATTTTTTTATTTGTAGGTTTTTTTTATGTTTTTTGTTTATTGGATCTATTATCACTGAAATCATAGAAAGGTTACAGTCATATATGGATGATTTCAGTTCATTAATTATACAAAACACCATTCTTCTTTATTAAGATTCAGCATTTAAATTTACTGAGTTATCTGAAAATTCATTAAAATCATAGAAAGATTACAGACATCTATAGATGGTCTCAGTTTTAAGTACGAAAAACACATTATTTTTTATTAAGATTCAGTATTTAACTTTTGCTGACTCATCTGAAAGCCTATATTTAATTTTAAATTAAGAGCTGTTTTATCTTTGTCTAAAAATAAGCCGTCCATTTTGGAAAGTAAGTTGTATCTTTTAGGCTTTTGATATAATATGTATAACACGCTCCTGTTAATATTTTTTAAATGTTGTTGAATAATGTATGATCTGTTTCCAGCCTGAACAAGAAGACAGGCAACCTTGTGATGTCTATAAATTTTGATGGACTTAAAGTTCACGCCCCAGATGCAATTTTTGCCGTCAGTCAAATAGGGAAAGAACCAATAGTTTTCAGTGAATTTGTCAATGCTACCTATCGTAAGTATCATATTCTGTTTCAATTATAAACGCGAAAGTTTGTGAGAATGTATGAATGTGTGTTTGTTACTCTTTGAACTATGTACTGAATGAATTTGAAAATGTACGAAATTAAGTAGAATTAACGCGAATTATTATAAATTGTATACACAGTCGCGTATTTTATAGTCCGCCGTGTCATCTATCGTGAGCAAGTAGCCAAAACTTGTAATCTTTTGTTTCGTTATTTATACCGTACATAAAGCGTTTATTTTAATGTTACAAAACTCACTTCGGTGTTGTTGTGTTCTTGCGTGTCAGTAAGGTTTCCAGAGTTCCTGGGGGGTGCTACATTAGTAGCAGGGGTCAAGCCTTCAAGGTAAGAGCGACAAGTCCAGTAACAGATTTATTATGCTGTCTTTGTCGACTTTAAGCTAGGTCCTCATTACCACTTAACATCAGGTGGGTGAGGTCAGTCTTGAAGTGTAATATAAAAAAATTAAGCAATCCTATTTTATTAATCTGCAATTTTTTTCTAGCTATGGTTTTGACAGCAAATATACCTACGTCTAATGGGCTGAATGTGGATTCGTTGAAAAATACAGAATATTTCGCCTACTTTCCAAACCGTGAAGCAACTGTCATTCCGGGGCCGAAATTTACAAAAACTAAAGGTATGTTTAAACACACCTTGCGGGATAATAAAGTATGTATGAAACAAGCATGTTTTATCATTTATTTAGATCTCTCACGTCAGGTACCGTAATGTGACGAATTATTCAAATATTATAATAGGGTATATAACTAAACATTTCTCTTTGGACCAACGGTTTAATTACCTGCCTAAAATGTAACACACATTTTTGAATAAGAATAAATATGTGTCTTACATTTTTCTGAAAAGAAAAAATATGTCATACTATACGGTGAACGTGTCGTGCCGCTTATTTTTTTTAATTTTTCCTTCCCTGGACCTCCACGATTATACAACCTGTAACGGAAAGGGGGTAACAATGTAAAGTAGGTGGATACTATACCTTGTATAGATTCTATATACGAAATCCCGAGTTAAAATAAACACTTTATTGTTTTTATGAAATAAAAAATGATTAACTATAATGACTGACTAAAACGTAAACAAACGCATCACAACACTATTGAGGTCAGCGACCCCAAATCACGTTATCACTTCACGACAATCACTGCGATCCTGAATTTCTCCACCTCCTTCCTCGACATGCGCGCCTAGTCCTTTCTTAGAAGATGCGCGAACATTATGCAACATTTGTGGTGTCACTGTACAGAACGCGGCCTTGATGCTTTCTATCATCTCTTCCCTTGACGAGCATGCTACAGCGTACACCTTCCTTTTAAATTAGTCCCACAAGAAGAAGTCCAACGGAGTGAGGTCTGGTGACCGAGCTGGCCATGTGATACGACCTCCTCGCCCAATCCACAGATGGAAACGAGCGTTTTGATGGTTTTGTAAATCTCTTTCTCTAGCTCTCGGTCGGCCATCACGCTGCCGTCGGTTGCTCCGACACAGAGAATCATCTCGAATATTCTTGATTGCTCAAAGACATCACGAAATATCACTAGGCTATCCGTAGTAAGTAGGTAATCCAGAAAGGCAAAAACACAAGATGTTGTCACGGCGACGACAACTCAATGACTTAACTGAATTGTCAAAATGAGAAACGCTAAACCAACAAATTTCAGATGTGATTCAGTAAACACTAAAAGATGAACCACCATTGTGATATTTAAATTAATAGCATAATAGGTAGGTACATCCAAGTCTTTCGACGATTCCAACAATACTGTGATAGTGTTGTGCAAGCGTGACTTAGTCAAAATTTTGACTTGTATTTGACTGATATTTCAAAAAAAAATATTGAATCAATAAATGCGTGTACACAGCTACAAATGGTCCCAGACAGTTTGTAACCGTTAACTGCTTTGGTATTTTTGATATTGTTATACCCTTTCCGTTACACGTTGTATAACAATTAAAATAAGCTACTCGAGTTTAGCAAAACTTCCGAATCATGGTGGATTTTTATTAGTATAATAGCGGCGGCAATCTGGACTTCGTACGCGTCAACTTAGTCTTGTCTAGCAATAAATATATATGGTTGGTTTTTACCCCTCTCTCCCCAAATATTTGAAATAAAAAGTATTTTATATTTTAATCTCCGTTTCGAGCTATATTTTGTGTCAAATTTCATATCTCAAACAAAAAAAATAATAGTTTCCCATATAAACTTTCAAGGGCTTTATTACCCCCATCCGCCCCTTTTTTCAATACAAAATGTATACCTATACAAAATTTTGCCTGACATTTATTTATTTTTTTATGTTCCAGACCCAGCCGTTTCGTCGTCATCAAAAGCATTCGTCGCTGATGTTCCAACGGCTATCCAGGAAATTTACCAAACCAAAGCTTCCTTTGATTTTTTGACGTATCTACAAAATTACGTTTGTGACTTTGACATCGCACCTGTAATTCATGACTGTAAGAAAATTGTTATTCTTCTTTTCTTTCAGTTTATTCTTCCCTAAGTCACATAATTTAAGGTTGTATTTCCACCGACAATATGCTAGGTTATAGAACTAGGGCTTAGCACCGGCATCATCGACATTTAAGCAGAAAAAGTCCACTACTAAAATTGGCCTTTAAGAACACTTCCACTACTCTCAGCGTTCCGCCACTTACATCCATTGCCTCGCTATCAGACCGACAAGGCTGTTTTTCCATCATCACCACATTCGTCTTTGGGAGGCCCCACTTTTTTGGTACTTGGTCACCAATCTGCTTATCGGTCATTCTTAGGTTTAGATAAAAAAAAAATATATCTTTCAAAAATATCTTTATTAACTACAATTTTGTTGTTGTTACAATGTGCGGGTCTCTTCTTTTAAGTTTAAAAAAACCTGTATTAGAAGAGACCCCTCTCTTTACCATGCCTTATGCTATCAGTAGTTAAAAACAATATATATGTATATCTAGTATTTATCTATCTATATATTATCTAAGTTAAAAATGTTTCTATATTGGTGTAGTTTTGTAATTTTAGCCATGATGTTACTTTCTTTTTACATGTAGGAGAAGTTAAGGTATATATGTTAAGTATTCTATTTAGATTAAGTAAGGTTACCATTAAGGAAGAATTGATGTGCCTGGTTAAAAGTAATGACCTTCGCAACGCTAGTGTACTACTGAGCTCCACATTGCGACAGGATATTGAACCAGTGGGCCCCCCCACTGGGAGGGGGGGGGGGGGGAAACTTGTAATTTAAATGCCATGATTTCTTACGTATTTATCACAGATGATACAACCGTACTTCTCAATGTTGAAGAGAACAAAAGTGAAGAGACTTCTCTCATGGAGCTTTGCGGTCAAAGAGACAATATCAGAGAATGCGCATCCCATTTCTTTTCTGAGCTTGGGACCTGTTCCATTGTAAGCCAACCTTCGAATGAACCGGTTAATAGGGAGAAGGTCGAAATATTCGTTCCATCACTTAATGGAAGTCTTATCCTGAAGGATTCGCAGCTGTCAGGATTGGATGGCGATATTGAA
This sequence comes from Glyphodes pyloalis, assembly GCA_037074685.1. Taxonomy (NCBI): domain Eukaryota; kingdom Metazoa; phylum Arthropoda; class Insecta; order Lepidoptera; family Crambidae; genus Glyphodes; species Glyphodes pyloalis. The sequence goes on from JAYKKO010000051.1 coordinate 788,395, forward strand.
CAGTTTTAGTAAGTATGTTTTAGTATACTTACAATTCAACATGCCGGGAGTGTTTTTAAGCTTTTTTATTTATCTAGGGGCCGATTTACAAACATGAGAAACTATGTATGTTTTATCACTATCTAATTTTACATAATAGGAAAGAGACAAGTCATAGTAATCTGAATTGGTAGTCTGGTCTACACTATCGGTATATTAACGTCTGATGTCTTTTTTCTTCTTTTTGTGATAGCTAAATAGTTACAGTATTGTATGGTCTTGATTGATTTATGTTAGATTTTTACTATTTTTAACACGCTTTTATTAGCTTGGGTTGTATGTATCTATGTAACGGAATCTTTGAATCTTAATTTGACCCACTTCCCGGTCTTTTTAGATGAAATTTTGCACACGCTCTGAGTTCTGATGACAATACATGACTAGCTAAGAAACGTCATTACAAATCCAATATGGCGGCCTCCCCAAGATGGCGAACTGACTGTTTGAAATGCACTTCCATGATATGGGTATCAAAAGAAAAGGTTTGCTGTCAGGAATACGAAAAAAATTGTCACGTGATTCAAATCCAATATGGCGGGCGTCCAAGATAACTGACAGGCTATTTGAAATGCACCCCTATGATATGGGTATTAAATGAAAGGGTTTGCTGAATGAGATACGAAAAAGAATTATATAATTATTGATACATGAGAAAACTAAAAAGTAGAAAATAAAAATAATAGTTTAAAAAACTAAAAAACACGCTTTTAGCTCGCACTAAAAATTACAAAATAATTCAGACATTTAAGAAAGAAAGCGTGGAGCGTTTTGTCCAAAAAGAGTAAAGATAACATAAACGCTCCACGCTTTCTTTCTTAAATGTCTGAATTATTTTGTAATTTTTAGTGCGAGCTAAAAGCGTGTTTTTTAGTTTTTTAAACTATTATTTTTTATAGTGCTTCACGCCGCTAGCGAAACCTAAATATTAAAAGAAAGAGAAAAATTTCATCTCCCCTCGCGATATGGGAACCGACAATCTTCACATATTGCGCGTGCTGCTTTTTCAAATAAACTTTAAGGGTCAAAAGTGGCACCAAGTGGTTCGTGTAATATTACACTCGGCGCTGGCTAGCCAGCTCCTTTGCTTGAACTTGGCTTGACACGCTGCCGCGTGTCTAGATATTTTTAAATTGTTTTATGTTGTTTTTAACTGTGGACTTTTATGTTAGTGTAACATGTCTTAAATCTTTGTAAAAATTAAGTTTAATGTGACATTTTTTGTTGCTATGATTTATAAACATATGGATGTGCAAATAAAGGAAGGCGTTTAGCAAATCTTGTGTGGACAGCAGGTATAGGAATTCTAAACAAACGCTTTTTCATCATGACTTGGTAGTTGGGTGAGCAGAAAATTTTATTATGTACAGCACAGCTTACACGCCAAACGTATAATTGCCTAACACGAAGAATTTTTGATTTTTTATATAGGGTGTCTGTGGGAAAACGAAAAGGTTTATTATACATAACTTTGAGAACGGCACGCTGTACTCTCTCTAAATCCATGAAAAAGGTCTTGTATGAGCAACCCTATACTCCAATTCAATAAATTAGCACAGATTGACAAATTGCCGTGTAAACCGTAATTAGTATATCAGTAGGAGCAGAACGTCTGAGTGATTTCATTAATACATAATTTTTCGAAGTCTACCCGATAAGGCACTTATTTGTTTTTTAAATGAGAGCTTTTCATCTATGAGTATAAATAAAAAAGGGTATAATTATAGACAAAGTGAAAATGTACAAAGTGGTCAATAGGTGCCTGCCTCAGCATAAGCCACAGTGGTATAAAAAAAAAAAATGCGCCAGACAATCACACCAATCACCTGGTCTCAAACTAAGGTTTTCCCTTGTACTATGAGTACCAGACGACTGATACTAACTGGGGGCGTCATCCCAGCACACCCAGACTCAAGTCAATTTAGAAAAGTTCGTTTTCCAAATTGACCCGACCGGGAATCGAACCCGGGACCTTTCGCGCTACCGTATGGTATTACATATACACCTACGATACCTCTGCAGCGCTGGCCTTCCGGCAGTGGTTCAAATGGAAAAAATATTTGTGTTGGAGAGTCGTTTATCGACTATAAAACATCACGCTGTAACTAATAAGAGCAAAGAATCAGTGTGAATCCGCGGCAGACTGCTAGTCCATACTAATATTATAAATGCGAAAGTAACTCTGTCTGTATGTCTGTCTGTCTGTCTGTCTGTCTGTCTGTCCATCAGTTACTCTTTCACGCCTAAACGGCTGAACGGATTTTGATGAAATTTGGTATAGGTATACGTTGAATCTCAAGAACGGACATAGGCTACTTTTTATTAGAAAATAAGGGGGGATGGGGGTAATACCACCTTTGAAAGTTTATATATATATATATATATTTATTTATTTATAAAGTTATGTATTTATGACTTTATGTATGTTTATCATGTTAAACTACGAAATAATTCTAAAATAAAAACTGTATTTATGTTGCACGGCCGTACCCATTTCTCGCCATCTACTATTTCCTCTACCTTAAGGTTGTCTGGAAGAGATCGCTTTCTAGCGATAAGACCGCCTAAATTGTACTATAATTTTTCTGTAAAACCTATTTCTGTAAAGATTTTGTGCAATAAAGTATATCTATCTATCTATCTATCTATTAACTATTTCTTGCCCTTTTTCCTCGTTTATAAAACAAAAAAAATGTTTTTTACTGCATGTTTGATGGTTTGAGGTGTAAATTGCTCTCAAGGGACTTTATTTTTCCAGCATCAACCCAAATACTGGTAACCTCGTGATGTCTGTGTCCTTCGATAACATCACCGTAGATTCTCCTGTCACTCACGTTGTCATGGATGAAGAGGGCGAAGAACCTGAGATTACAACAGACAGAATCGTCGCCAGTTACAGTAAGGAATCATATAACTGTATACAGTTAGTTTTTGGCAACCTCCGTAGCCGAGAAGCAAGCGGGCTGGACTACGGCGTCGCGCCATCTCTGAGGTCCGGCGTTCGATTCCCGGTCGGGTCAAATTTGTGATACGAACTTTTCTATATCATCTCCAGTCTGGGCGTTGTGGTACCGTCGTTGTTTCTGCTCCTGGGGGTGCTAAATTAATAGCAGGGGTCAAGCCGTCAAGGTAAGGGCGACAAGTCTAGTAACAGTTTTACTATGCTGTACTTGTCGCTGTTATGTTAGGAACTCCTTACCACTTAACAGCAGGTGAGATGAGGTCAATCTTGTTATGCATTATAAAAAAAAAATGAAAAATAAACACGCAAAGTTAGTGTGTTCCGCGGGAATCATGATCTCCGCCTTTTGCAGCTCAACTCTTGAAGCTTTAACTACACGACGAAAGCCTGTAAATCAAACTAACATCATAGTTAACATCAAAAATTTTTAACAGGTTTAACATTGACGGCGGTTATTCCTGTCTCCGAAAAGTTGACAACCAATCAGCTTAAAAAGTCTTTGGTGTCAGAATATTCCTCTGAATCCGGCACATTCCAGCTAGGACCCAAAATCACAGATAGTAAAGGTATTTTTTTTAATTTTTTAACAATAGAGAAGCAATATAAAGAAAACTGTGTGTAAGGCTTAGGCCACACTACGGCTAAACTACTGCTGATTTTTACCCCCTGATTTTGCGCGTTAAAGAAACTAATGGTAATGGTAACGGCCACACCGATGGTTTCAATCCACGACTCATTTTACGCGTTTTGTTACAGAATGTTTAGCGAAAACCGCGCTGAAATTTGTAGTCCAAAGAACTTACATTGGCGTCGCGGTTTTAACCGTATTTATTTATTTAAAAACTTTTTTGCGAAAAAACGTACAACAGGTGGACTTAATCCTATGGGCATTCTCTACCAGTCAACCTTTGGGTCATGCGGAGAGTTAGTTTATGGGTGCGGTAATAGTGACAAAGTGCATAAGTAATCTAAAAAATAAAAACATAATACACGAGAATAGTAACTACCAAGCGTTACAAAAGTCATTTCGGAAACCATTAAATATACATAGACATACATGAATAAATATAATATATATATATATATAAAATATGAAGCTTTACTAATATTTACATTATGTTCATATATATACATACCGTATTTAACCGTAGTGCGTGCATTTCGCGCGGCTTCGCTGTTCCACGATTTACCGCTTACGGGAAAAAAACCGTAGTGGCCCTAGCCTTAAAGGAATTCGAAATTATAATATGTTTGTTTTAATTCTCTCATCAGGAGTTGAAATAGCAACATGATATTCAATAATCATACATTTTTCTATTACAGATCCAGAAGTGGTTGAGAGACTCAGGGAATTGGCGTCTCACACATCGACCGTCACCAGAGAGATTTTAGCTACCGAAGGTCGCAATTTCTTCTTTTTGTATTTACAAAAATATGTTTGTGACTTTGGCATACCGATGTAAACAAAGCTTTTGTTTGATTTCCAAAAGCTGACAAGTTAGCAGTATTAATTGAATCATTGTTATTTTACAACACAGCGTATTCCAGTATTTGTATTACTTCTGAACGTGCGTTACGTAAAACAACGAAATAAAATTGAGGTGGATTCGTTAATTTTTTTAGATAAGTAAAATGTATTGTATTAGATAAGTAGATATGAATAAATACATAAAAAGGTAAAGCCATTTTTTACTGTTATTTTTCATTCAAGTATGAAGATAATACTTTGTTTTAAAATATAATATTTAAAATAAAATTATCTAATTTAAATAGAAACACATTATTTATTGTAAATTGGACGATATTTTGAATAATTACACTCGTATATTATGATAGCTATACCAAAAATTTAACGCTAGTCTTTCTGTATTTTGAGTTTTCGTCGAAAAATAAAGCTTATTCTTTGAAAATTAACTAATTTATATTCCATAAACAAAAAGCAATGTCCATTAATTAGTAACTGTTGGCATAGTTTATGAAATATTAAAGCGTACTATTTGACAATTCGTTATGAATATTTAACTAGATACTTTTTTGATAGGAATGTGGCATATTTAAAATTAAAATTATTCGTTGCGATCGTAATGATATCAGCACCAATAATAATTTAAATATTAAAAAATACGCGTGATACGTATTCATTATTTTCTCTATTGAGTGACGTTCCGTAGCCGAAAGGCAAGCGTGCCAGCCTTTGTCGTCGCGCTATTTCTGAGGTGCCGGGTTCGATCCCCGGTCGGGTCAATATGGGAAACGAACTTTTCCGTATTGTCTTGGGTCTGGGTGTTGTGGTACCGTCGTTGTTTCTGATTTCTGTAACACAAGTGCTTTAGCTACTTACCACAGAATAAGAGCAATGTATGTGATGTTGTCCAATATTTATTTATTATTATTTATTACTAATCAGTAGCCAGTAGTAGTGCTATTTAGTAAATACAAACGCGCGTTAGCGTCGATGCTAACTAAATATGAATTGATAATAAGGCTCGTGGTGGCGCTACTATCACGATGCAATCGTGCGACCATCAACGCGTTTATCTCGTTACAAATAATTGCAATATCCTAAATATAATTGGAGATCGGTAGAGTAGTTTGATAACTTGTTTGTAATTTAATTTCATCAAATTATTGGATCTTAAACTACACTGGGGAAGTGTACTGTATACTGGATAAGTACATAGTATTGTGCCGACCTACGACATGACCTAACAAGTCGACACAAATACGGCGTCAGCAGAATTGGCATAGTAAACAACGCTCCATACGTAATGCACGATTGGCCAATCAATAACATCGATCCTTCATCGCGATGTCAGAGTTTTCGTCGCCACGAACTATATATACAACAAACCAAGATTGGTAGTTGGGCCTTGGTCCCCGAGCAGATAACACCTAGCTCGGCGGAAGTACTTCCATTTTTGGTAAAGAGCATACGTTCCTTACAGTATATTGACTCCTGCTAGCCTGATGGTAAACAAGAGAGGAACCCAAATCGCGATGACAACGGATTTGACACCGTAATATCCTTTCTGTGAATATCGCCATAATGACCCGCAAGATGTTTATTTCTTCAAGCTCTTTCTGAAGGAATAGTTTCTAAAAAATAATAAATACGACTGTCGTCTAGGAGTGACAGCCTTCTGCCTTCTGGTGAAAGTGCAGTGAAGATGAGAAGGTTTTGAAGCCATCACCCATGCTCAAGTAGAAAAAAAGTAGTCTTAAAGATATATACAATGAGCGATTTTATGGAATTGTTGTGAATCGAAAAGTTTTCACGCCGACAGAATAATTTCTCAAATATTGAATTATTTGTCATAATTTGATTAGTCAATACAGTAGACTACCTTCTATCATTACGACACAAATTTGGACCAAGTGACAGTTTCGATTGCCACAATACAAACAACAACGGCAAGAAATTTACTAATTTGTCGTAGCATATTGTTACGAGCTTCGGGTTCGTGACAATAAAAACAGCCGATAAAAATTACCAAAAGTCACACTTTAATTGAACGCCACTAATTACAACCTTAAAACGCACTAATTAAAACAACAATCGCTTCCAAGTTGCACTTCAAAATCGCTTTCGAAGTAATCACTTGTATCGCTAATTCAATACTGTCCCCGTCGCGGTGAATCCCGGCCTTTTATATTTCCGCGGCCGTTCCCGAACCTTCCAACGCAGAAACATACGGAACATTCGCGCGCAGTCATAGTTCTAGTAAGTTCTGGCGTTGACGTCTCGACTCTCTGCAGTCCCGCCTTTCCAAACTAGATGGCGCTGTTTACTAGGACACCATCGATCGTGGCGCGTAACAATATGTTGGCTACGGGTGCTACGACAGCTTTTACAAGACTGGAGTAAAACTCTGTAGCATTTTAGATTTGTAGCATTTACTGAAACAGTTGGCACAATTCCTTCCATATATTGTGCCCAAAGACAAATTGTAATCAACTTGCAAGCTGAAAATCTAAAAATTCTGTTTAATAAATCCTGTGGGTTTAAAAAGAAAATTTAATTATACTTTGTTGTTTCAACCAGTTTTCCTCTAGGTATGTTTACCTAAAAGTTCTTGTATTTTGTACATCTGATAACTAAGACAAGCTATGTTTTAGGTGGTTTCCTTAGATATTATAATGTTGGATTTTTCTATTTTTGAATAAAAGACAACATTAATAGTATAAAAAAATTTAAAAGTATAAAATTTAACTTTTTAGTGCGATGGCAATAACTGTCCCCCAGCTTTACGAAAGTTTCGCTATGAAAGCTTAAAATCTTCTCGGCGTGTATAATACAAGCATATACTGTCTCTTGCATTGAAAAATAATAGTTCCACACACGAATTATCTTTTTTAAAGATTAATTTTATTTGGATCACATCTTTAGCCTTTTATATTTTTATCAGTTCCGGCACGATTTTATATTTAGCATACTTCTGATATAATCAATCAATGGTAGGTATGTTCTTGTGCCAAAAGCTCTTAAATAGAAAATTATGTTTCAATGATAAAGAGTTACATACGATTACTGTTACAAAGTATCATTACAATGGTAAAAATTACACCGCTTCTCATTCATTTTCTAAAGAACTGTAGTTGTCTCACTGTCGTCGCGCGCGCTGTGAGGGGCGCTCAGTATTCAGCAGGCGCAAGTGATTTTCCAATGAGCGCGCGGGTGCCGAATGCAAACACGCAATGTCTTCAGCGCGACTAGAACTGGAGGAGTATTCTGTTGCAATTTGAAAAAAAAAATTAAAACCTTAGTACAAGAAATTCGGGAGAGCCAATTGAGATATAAGCTATACCTACCAACAAGGAAGGTGAAATATTTTTTTTGATCACAGTATTAAATTTATTGTTATACCAAAAAACGGTGACTCAAATATTTTTTCAAATATAAATATATTTTTTTTAAGATAACTTTAGGTAATCGTAACTCCAATAAGTTTTCTTTTGTTCTTTCCATTAGAGGCCTCTAATGCAATCCCATTTTTGCTAATATATATATGTGAATGTAAATCAAACGCCTAAGCCCTCATAAAACGTAAACAAATATGATTCTGATAATAATTTTCAGAATTAAAATGTATAAAGTCAGAAATTTGTAAAAACTACATACACTCAAGCTTTCGATCATAAGTTTTGTATATTATTGTTATTAATCAAAGACGCATACATACAAATAAAAAGAATAGAATGCATTACTAAATTTGCGGTATTCTGAAAATTATAAACTTTATAATGTATGCCTTTATAATCATTATTAGACTTAAGTAAAGTATTAATTTGCCTTCTCTTCCGAATAATTTCGTTACTTCAGAGATTTTGCTTTTTAATTGCCATTAGCTCTGTAATCCTATTAAGTCTATCAAAATTATTGACGCTTGCCAGACTTCAGTGCTTTTCCTGACTAAGCTTTTAAGAAATTACTTATTATCATTTATCTAATTTGTGTTTTTTATGTGTCTGGATGCTTCCAAATGTATTTAAAAAACCCTGATCCCAAAGTCAGTAGCTTAAGCACTTGTGATATCAAGGTATGTTTTTTTTTATTACACTTCAAGATTGTCCTCATCCCACCTGATGTTAAGTGGAATAAAGGTCCTAGCTTAAGGTCCGTTACTGGACTTGTCTTGAAGGCTTGACCCTGCTACTAATGTAGCACCCCCTATGATTTCTGGAAACCTTACTCACACGCAGGAACACAACAACACCGTAGCGATTGTCATTTGGCTGCGGTCTTCTGTAAGGTGGAGGTATTTCACCAGTCGGGCTGCTCCAGTTCGAGCGTTAAATCGCTATGCCCTACCTCTCTTAAATGTGATGTTGTTTGATATTTCTTAATCTTATAGTAAATAATAGTATTGAAAAAAATCAAATCAGCGTCGCGAGATTCAATAATGGGTGTCACGACATATTACTGAGCTGGGAGCCTTTTTAGCAAATATTTTGTTTGTTTTTTTCTTTTTCTTAATTGTTCTGTCTTATTTTGTGTGCTTAATAAACAATTCTTCTATTCTATTCTATTAATTCGAGAGTTTTAAGGATGTATAGATGTCTGACATCTGTCAGAAAGATAGATATGTAATACGATACTAGATTAACATATAGTTTGTTTTTTACTGAAATAACGCGAACTAAGTTGCAGTCAACAGCTAGTTAATTATAAACTTGTCAGTACATTACCAGAATACTCCGCCCGCTTAGGTAAGCGTGGCCTCGTCTCGCTAATGAGATTCTTTGGTCGCGGTTTGCATTTCAGATCAGCTGCACCACTGAACTCTCTGGTAACTGGATCTGAAGATTGTCTCTGACCTCATGTTGTGGAACTGTGTCAAGTATGCCAGCTACCAGATTGTTGTACATAGTTAAGTATGAGTAATTTTTATTGAAGCCAACGTTAGAGCGGTGGTAGAAAAAAATCCTGCAAAAGATTCTATTTGAAGGAAAAAAATAAGATTTTTATTCCTTCAAACAATATTAATGTTGGAAGAACACAATGGCTCAGTAAAATCTTAATTGTTGCGTTTATGAATTGTTATGGACTTGCCCACTAGATTCTGAAGTCTTATTTCTGATACAACATCCCACTTGAAATTTTTAGTATAAAACAAAATAGCTTTTATGTTTAGATCTTCAACACTATGCAAAAGATTTTGATGCGTTTTTAATACATATATGAAGTGATTTATGAGAAAGATTTGTATTTTATAACAACTATAATATAGGTAGAAGAGAATATTCACCTTTCAAACAAAAAACAGAACGAAAATCAGTTCATGCCTTTGCTGGGAGCCACGACACACATACAGACAAACCGGCACGTCAAACTGAAAACAAAACGTCCTTTTTGAATCGGTGGTTAATAAGAGAACAAAAAGACCCGTCATACTCTTATATACATATACACACGTAACACAGTAGACAAAAAGAAGTTTTTCCTATACACATTTTAAGGGTGTACGTAACTTTCGATCTGCATCATGAATGGCACTTGCCTTATAAGATTTGTGTATAAAGGAATAAATTGTGAGAAGTGAACGATGTTACAATATCTCTGAATGCGAGAGGCCGTTGAAAAAATCCTTTTATTGAAACTAGTTCGGCCGTTATCCATTATGTATTAGGCTCTTGGGTCGGAGTGGCCATTGTTACACGATATCCGAACTATTTGGAACGAAAATGTTTCATTTATTAATAGAAGTATTTTTAACAGAAACACGTCATATTAAGTGTCATAACTATAGATTAATAACCAGTACGATAAGTACGGGTGCTATGTGTGTCGATTGCCCATTATTTTCGTAATAAAGAACTGAGAACGATTATCAATACTGATAACTGACCAAATTATAAACAAGTATACACAATGGCGAAAATGGGTAAAAAATAGCTAGAAAGCGATCATATTATGACATGTCACATAATATGTACACTTGTGTTAGACTAGGGTTTTGAGTAAATAAATACCAGAAAACATCACACTAAATTAAATACTTACATAAACATCCATTTAGAAAAAAATTAAATAAATTTCCTGGATGGTGATAAAACCCATGACTCTTCATCGATTAATTATTTTTATAGTACTATACGCCGTACTAGCGAACTTTAAATATTAGAAACAGAAAAATTTTATCTCCCCTCGCGGTGCGGGAATTGAACCCACGACCTTCACGTATCGCGCGTGCTGCTCTTACCAACTGAGCTAACCGCAAGTTATCGTAGGCGATGAAATTTTTCTGCTGTATCAACCGTTAGCCTTCCGGTAAGTGCCCTCTGCCGAATATGTTTAGAACTACATACTTATCGTATAATACCCATGACGGTTTAGTGGGTAGTCCTCGCTCTGGGCGGGGCTTTGCCTGAGACAGTAGTACGGTGTAACAATACCCCCCCTTAAAATAGTGCAATCATTGTTCGAACGAATACAATAAATGCCAACTAATGTCCAATATCGCTTAACGGTAATTATGAAACTCTATTTTAATAATAAAGAAACTCCTCCTTTATCAAGGTAAAAATCTAAGAAGCCGCAGTAAAATTCGTACCGTACGCTCGCTGTGAATGAAAACACGCGCCAATAATGTTCGCATATGTGTAATATTCAGTTTTTGCACGCCGTCCCACGGGGGCCACTGCCTATGACACATGCCTGGGACGGCCCCGGAATGGGCCCCTTGAATACATTTGCTCATACGATATGAGATGTAGCCTCTTTGTCACCATATTGTAGGTGAGATAGTTTTTTGATATTATAATGTCCGTGACGGAGGAGTTTTTGACGATTTCTCGATTCGCTAGGGATCTCTCTTTTTGTATAGTCCTTTGGGGATATTCGCATCTTTATTGTATTAAATGACAAGGTGTTTGTAGGAGAATATACTGCGATAGATGTTTTGCTTTTTGAGATTTGAGTAAAATTTCAGTAGTAACATTTTGTTTTGTTTTATTTTCTTAAAGTCTCGCTTATGCAAATTGTTGTGAACAGGAGACCTTCTATAAAAAATGAAATATGTCAGGTCCGATGACGAATAACAATTTATAATTCTCATATTATTTTTTAAAAAACAAAATATTATGCTAAAAAAAAACACGTCTTTATTTTTTGGCCATTGTTAACAACTTATAACGCAGTTACTGAGTATTGCCCTAAAGAAACCATTTTAGTTTAGTAGTACTATTTTAAACAAATAAAATAGTACGCGAACAATTGTAACGCGTAACGCTTTAACTTGCGTAATTGCTTAAGTACCTATATAAAATTCTTACGATAATTAACGAGTTACTAAGAAGCAAGTATTATTGTCTATAAATACTTGCGAAAAACTCTGAATACCCTTGGTCCATTCAAATAAACGTTCAGACAGTTGAAAAATTGTCCCCAAGACGAGCAACAAATAGCCCCTAGTTCATGCGAACTACCAGGAGCCCATAACAATGAAGAGATCGATCACGCAGGCTCCGCGGCCGCGGACAGCGCGACCACGCGTCCTCTCGTGCGATCTATCTTCATCTAGGACGTTGCCTTGCGATCATCCGTGCCCATTGTCAATATATGAAAAGCTATTGTTCTTTCAATCATGGCAGTTTAATAAATGAAGAACTGTTTTATACAGCATATACCGGTATACAGTCGCTTTCAGAATAAGTAAATAGTTTTCAGATTGGGGTTCGCTGTCATGGAGGTTTCATATTTGCGGTTGTGGTTGTCCCGTCCTGCTTTTTTCTTATAAAATATAAAACTGCTTCCCAAATATTTGACATAGGTAATAGGAGTGTGTCAGAGTGTAGTAAGTTAAGTTTGGCTGGTTTATTGAATATGAAATAGAAATACTCTGAAGGTATGTAATATTATTTGAATATGATTGATTTAGTTCGGCAAGTCATAAGAGAACTGATTTATCATACAGCTGAGGTTAACCCTGAAATAGTTTATGCTCACATAATAAAAAATATTTTTGCACATTTAGCGAAATAACTGCCGTGTTCCAAAAAAATAAAAAAATATTCTGCTCATTCTTCAAACGTCATTTTGACGTTGACGTCTCGGCTCACGCAATGAAGACACGGCCCCAATTGACTGATAGAGCGGCGTAATGGCTCGGCTGAGTGATCACCCTCCAATCTGACAAGTTAGTTCCACTGCTGATGGATAGCCCGTCGATGCTCACCTAATACGTGCCCAACTCGTAATTGATTGACTTTTACACAACATAACATGAGGCTTTTGTCGGAATAATTGAGTTGCCTACTTTTTGCGCAGGCACGTGAGTTGGTAAGGTGTTGTACGTGTAAGAAGTTAAACCGAACATTCACGTAATATTGAAACTACAAGGATGGTTCATTGATGTTTTTCGTTTAAAAATACTAAATGACAACATTAAAAAAGGCTACAAATGGGTAAATTTTCGAACCGACCTTTTTTTCGTCATTACGGTAGCAATTTTTTTTTACATTTTTCAACGAAACTAATTGCGTAAGAATATAGATTTAGATGCTATGAAACCATTTATAAGGCACTCTTTAAAACGAATTATTTTCGGAGATATAAATAAATTTTGAATTCGCGCCACCGAAATGATGATAAAATCCACCGAAATTACTCCATCAATTATTCAACTAAGCACAACTTCTAAAATATTCAAATAAAATGCGTTCGTGTATTTTACTATTTTTTATAGTGTATCAAAGTTCAGTGGCGTTGGTGTGTTATATATTAAATAGTATTTTACCATTCAAGGCTAGATACGCGTTTTGAAATCTTCACGTAGGTATGATTATGGAAGAATCATGAATGAGAACGCGTGTCTTATTTGATGTTTGATGGCGAACAGATTGAACAATGAACATAAGTTTCTTATTCTAGGACAAATTTCCGCTGATGCGGGTTTAATGGTGCTAGCCCGTACAACTTTTAATCCTTCCGTTATGTGAAAGTCGTGCATTTAAATCTCAATCTCTGAGATAAATCTCAGTTCATATCTACTTCAAGCATTTCAAACCATAAAAAAGGTTAGAAAAGCAAAGTGTTTTTTTCTAAAGCTACTATGGGGTCGTTGTCTAATTTTAAAAATGATGTTAAAGTTTAACATTATGCGAATAGGGTTCAGTTTGATTTAATTTTACTGCCGACCAACAATGCTTGTTTGTTGAGCTGCTCCGATTTTCGCAGACAGCAATATCGCTGCACGGTACGCGCGGTATTCGGCGTCGCCGCTATAATACCGCATAGTTGCGATGCAGCACAACTATGTTGCGGCGCCACCAGCGCGATTATTTAGCGTTGCTAGTTAATTGATTTATGTTGCAAGCTTCCGATAAATAATTTAGAATTTTAGTAAAGGAAATAGAATGCCGCGGAATGAAAGTGCTTCCATTATTTTGCTGACTTAGAGCACAGCGTGGTGGTGATAACATAAATTATGTTTGCTATCTTACTCAGAAATCGTTTTTGGCTTTTGCTTCTTTTTTTAAATATATTAAATGTCTTGATTGTGTTGAATCTAAAGTTATGATAGAAAGTATGTGTAGTTACGGTTTCTTTTTTAATTAATGAATATAATTATCAATTACATTATTTATTCAGTGGGGTTGTTTCTGTGCCCGTGTAAAAAAATCAGAATGCTAAAAAACTTTGAACTGTCAATGTATGATTGAAGTCTTTGGAGAGTGACCAAGTTAAATGATGAAGTGAATCCATTATTCTCTAAAAAATCGCTCATAATGCTTTTTACTATTATCGATAAATACTGAACAAGCGTAATTTGAGCGAAAACCAATATTGGTAGACGGTATGCGATATACCCGCATAGTTGCAGCGCAACTGTGGCGCCACTCCGCGACTATTTATCGGCGCTAGTTAATTGATTTAAACGCGGCCGCTGCAAGTTTACGATACATGTTACATGTTTTTAATTGGTTTGAACTCTAGCGTAATAGGAGTAAAGCAAACAGTGTATGAACGTGAATCCGATCCTGTTGTGAAATTATTAAGCGGCGAATATAAATATTTTTAAAGTCAAGTGTATTTATTGCTTAAAGAATAATAGCAGTGTCATTTCCGGTCCCGAACATCCCGGGGGGAAGAGACGGGACTGCATAATAGCGGTCATTCCGCCGGTGGTGTTGTGGTCGTTCTGGCTGAGCCGAGTTTCCCACAGCACCATCATTAAAAGGCGATGAAGTCCAACCGGGGCGTTTTAGTGGGTAGTCTCTGCCTTTCGCGAAGTAGAGGTGTCCCACACACGCCGTCATCTTCCCTCAGATGGCGGTACGGTTCGTCAAAGAATTTCCCCCCGAAAAAAAAAAAAGTGTCATTTCCGGTAACTGAGTTGTCTTACTGTGTATGTTTTGATTACTAAAAATTGAACCGACGAAAAAGGAAAGGCACTGAAAAGCCAAAAATAAAATAATCTTTTTTTCTATGGTTTGAGTCGGCGCCAAACAAACAAATAAGCAAATTATTAAGTAAGAAATGTTGACAAATAAACGATCAATGAGAAAATAATAATATTGGAAAAAGATAAAACAATATACTTACAACTTAATACTACCTATTATTGAAAATTATTATCATTAAGTAAGAAACACATTCACATTCCACATTAGTGTTTCATTTTGAAACACTAATGTGGAAAAAATGCGCCATAATGCGCCATACAATCACACCAATCACCTGTTCTCAAACTAAGGTTTTCCCTTGTACTATGAGTACCAGACGACGGATACTAACTGGGGGCGTCATCCCAGCCCACCCAGACCCAAGCCAATTGAGAAAAGTTCGTTTTCAAAATTGACCTGACCGGGAATCGAACCCGGGACCTTAAGCGCTTTGGGCGCCTACTTTAGCCATTGCGCCACCGAGGTCGTCAAAATGTGGAAAGACCAGATGAGTCTTTTATCTTTGTTACGATATAAGATAATTATTTAACAAATTGTTTTACAGCTTCCATTTCCACAATCTCCAATATCGTTGCACGGTAAGCACGCACGGTATTCGGTATTCCATCGTCGCTATAACGTCTGCGTACGAACTTGCGCTGCAGCGCTACTGTGGTGCCACTCCGCGACTATTTAGCGGCGCTAGTTAATTGATTTACGGGCGGCCGCTCTGCAAGTTTACGATACATGTAACATGTTTTAATTGGTTTGAACTGCGGCGTAATGGGAGTAGCAGACAATGAAGTTTGAATTCGATTATGTTGCACCTTAGTGTTCCGGAATTTTTCTGAAAGCTCAAGTATATATTAGATTTCTTATGAAGTTTTATGCACGATTGCTAATAACTAGCTTGGTTTTAACAAATACCAAACATAATATCCAAACAATTTAAATATTCTCGGCACTGACACAAGTACTGAAAACCTACGTTTTGAATGGTAGCATAACATTTAAGGCCCAATACGAAGAGAATTAGCGAAACTTCATGTATTTCTGTTCACTACAACGATGACCTCAAGTAATTCTAAGCATTAAATTACTTTTTGTACGTTTATTCAGATATTTTACAAGGTCGCCGCCTTCTTGAAATTTTAAAATAAATGAATATATAAAAATTATACCGTTTTTAAAAAATGTTAAAAAATGATTTCCTCAAATTATTTTTCTTCCAAAACTCTGTAAATATATACTTAGAAAAAAATATTTTTACTAAAAAATGTTAGGATTGTGATTCCAAAGGTCGCCGCCTTCTTCATTTTTTATATAATCTATTAGTTATTAAAATAATTCATTTTAAACACAAACGCCTGATTAAATTGCACTGAATTGCATAATTCTTCGATATGAAAGTTTGCCGTTCAGGTGCTTCGATGTGTAGTGTTGACAGGTGACGGCAGTTAGTTGTCTGTTTTGAAAATAGTAAATAAATTGGTTTACACGCGTAGTCTTTAATATAACGGTGAAATAATGTTAGGAAAAGAAATAAATATTACCTAAGGGCTAAAATAAAAAGAGTTTATTACAACAACGCAGCTCGAATTGCGAAAATTCCATTTTGAGATTATATTTTTTGTAAAATACTTTTTTGTTGGGAGGCTGCTTAGGCTGCATTTTTAGGGTTCCGTAGTCGACTAGGAACCCTTATAGTTTCGCCATGTCTGTCTATCTGTCTGTCCGTCCGAGGATAATCTCAGAAACCGTTTGCACTAGAAAGATGAAATTTGGTACAAATATGTATATTAATCACGTCAACAAAGTGCAAAAATAAAAAAAATAAAAAAATTTTTTTTTAGGGTACCCGTTCTGCCGGTGATGTTGTGGTGGTTCTTAAAAATTTTCCCACAGCATTACCATTAAGGCGATGAGGTACCCCGGGGGGTTTTAGTGGGTAGGCCTGTCCTTTTTAGGGCAGGAGAGTCCCACACACGCCGTCACCTCCCTCGGGTGACGGTACGGTGCGCCAAGCATTTCCCCCCGCACAAAAAAAAGGGTACCCCCTCTACACGTAAATTGGGGTGTGATTTTTTTTTTATTTCAATCCCAACATGTGATGTAAAAATGAACAGGGGTTTACTAAAATCATTTTTTTATATTTTTAATATTTTGGGAAATAATCGCTGCAAAAGAAAATAAAATTGTGTCCCCCCCCCCCCCCTCTAACTTTTGAACCATAACTCAAAAAGTATGAAAAAATCTGGAATATAGAACTGCATAAAGGCTTTCTAGGAAAATTATTTTGAACATCAGGTTCAAGATAGGGCTTAATCGTTTTTGAAATTTTTGAAAAAATATTTTTTTAACTAAAGTTGTAATTTAAGGATACTTAAGTATTGTGATGCTTTAAAAACTACGGAACCCTACACTGAGCGTGGACCGACACACTTTTGGCCGGTTTTACTTATTTACAATAGCCAAACTGATCATTTATACGTTTCTAGGCAAGTGAGAAACTCAAAAATGCAAATCGTCGACGCGCGTGCAATACCGCGTATGTAGCATTTGCCATAAAGATTAAATTTGTCTGTTATTTCATATTATTTCAATCCAAATTAGAACTTACGGGTAAATGTCATTACACGGTATTGCACGCGAGTCGACGAAATTCACATATCGGAAAATAATGAACAGAGGAAGTGCAAACACAGAGACGGCAAATAATGTCATATATTGTCATAGGGGTATGATTGACTGCTTGGAATTGTCAAGTAAGAATTAACACACTCAGGACCTAACCCCCACTATGGAGAAAACAGAATGAAGTTTTTAATTTTTTATTTTTGCAATTTTTACAACGACATTTTGTAAGACTCACAAGAACAATAATTTCAAAGTACGTAAAGTTATTTTTCGTACGTAAGAGCTCTTGCCCAAAAATTTTTTTTTCGTTTTTTTCGTTTTAATGGCCTATGATACGCCTACACATTTTTTTTTGTAAATTTTGGACTTAAAATAAGACTTTTATAGCACAAAATTCGTTTATTGTAGGTAAATTAAATACCTTTATATCACATGAATAACAAAACACGCGTCTATTGAACATAGCTGGGCACCGTTAATCAAATAGTTAACTTCGTTAATCGTTAATCCGTTAATAAAAAAGTTAGCTTCGTTAATCGTTAAAACGTTACATTTCGGAAGAATTAACGCAAGTTAACGTTAATCGTTAATCCGTTAAAATATAATCCAAATAGATGAATGAATGGTTATCGATTCTCACCAGGACCTGGAATCCGATTCCATGTCTTTGACTATCCGAGTGCATGGGGTTTGATCACTGCACTGCTCAGTACATTTTTTCAATTTACCTAATAGGTACTAGCTGTTACGACTACGTTCGCGTGGACTACAGGGTTTTCCATATATATGTCGCAGTCATCTGGTTGAAACAGCTATTTGATTGAATCACTAGCGTGTTTATTAAATGACGACATTTAATTGAATGACTAGGCCGAACGTTGAATGAATAAGACTCACTGAACGTCTAACAAGTTAGCGGATTGTAACATAGCCCTTTGAACATAGCGGACGTAATCAGTCAGGTGATTGTAATTTAGTTTATTTTTTTTCCACTGCGGCGTTAGTGCTCATCAAAACAAAGATGGCGTCAAACAGCTGGTACAGATATAATCGAATAGCACTGTGTTGATAATTTTTAGAGTGAAATTGAGATATAAAGTGATTTATTCGTAAAAAAATATTTTTTTAGCCTAATTGTCTTAAGACTTAAAATTGTTAAAACATATTAAAAAATCTTATTTTTTATTAAGGTGTGTTATGTCATGTCTGTCAGCTATATCCCATTCAACGACTATGCTAAATGACGTTCAGTCAAGAAGTTGAACGTTATATTAAACAATTTGACGAGTTGTCCTTTAGTCATTCAATTAAACGTCGTCATTCAATGAACGCGCTAGTGATCCAATCAAATAGCTGATTAAACCAGATGACTGCGACATATATATATCTATTTTCATGTTCGCTGTTAGCCCTCCCCGTCTCCCCTAATATTCAAAACCAAAGTAGTCCATATTTAAGCCAAGTTTTGAGCTATGTTTTGAATGTTGAGTTTTGTGCCAAATTTCATATCCCTAATTTAAAAAGTAATTATTTTTCCATATTAACTTTTACGGGCGGTATTACCTCTTTCCCCCTCATTTTCAAAACAAAAAGTAGCCTATATCCGTTCTAGAGGTTCAACGGTTACCTACCCATACCAAAAATCATCAAAATCTGTTCAGTGGTTTAGGCGTCAAAGCCGGACAGACAAACAGACAGACTGAGTTACTTTCTCATTTATAATATTAGTCTAGATTTTAACTTGGTAAGTATAGTGATTTTTAATTAAAAGATTTGTTGTTTATCTCATAAACATTCTGCATTAATATAATAAAACTTTGAAAATGCATTACTTCCTATTTCATCTCTTTTTCTTTACTTTAAATGTTATTACATACTTTTTCCTTCTTTTCCATACACTTTGTCATAAATCTACAATTAATTAGAACATTTTATGGTTCTTTTATAGTTTAGGCAGCGAAATAAGTAACTTTTCTGGTTGATTTTTTCCACCTTGTCTCGAACACCCAAATACTTTATGAAACCAATTTTTTTCCAAAATAAAATTTAGCCTATATTACTCTTGAATAATGTCGCTTTTGAATGGTGAAAGAATTTTTAAAAACGGTCCAGTAGTTTTTGAGCCTATTCATTACAAACAAACAAAGTTTTCATCTTTATAATATTAGTCTAGATTATCCACACGCAAATGATCACTGTCAGTAATTTATGGAGCGTTCGAGTATTACGTAACGTAATTTGGGGGGGGGGGAGGGGGGACTATGTAAAACGTTACGAAGCGGTCCAATAAAAACTTAAGCCAAACCGTACGGTTTCCGGAGAAACCTTCCCGATCCGACATGTTGAAATCAAATTAACAAAATGAATCTATTCGCAGCTTTCTCACTCGCACTCGCTGCCATGCAGTGAATAGTAGGCATTGGATGAACGATTAACGGACTTCCTGATTATTAACGGAAGTTAATGAGTCCGTTAACGGTTTTTAAAGTTAACTTAAAAGTTAATCCGTTACTCAAAATGTTACCTTCGTTAATTAACGATTAACGGATTAACGAGTTAATGCCCAGCTATACTATTGAATATATTTGTTTCTTTGAGTACACCAAAATAAACGTGTTAAATCAATCTGCCGCTTGTGTCTAACCTTTCCTCTGGGTAATAACTCCTTTAAAAAAAAAAGACACGATTATTCGTGTAAAAATGGAAGCTACTTTTATTAGTTATGCTTCATTGCAAACCGCAAAAATTTTAATACAGCTATCCTAATATAGAATTATTATCTTTTACTAATCTGTAGAATAACCGTGCACCGTTTTACTACACTTGTTTATGCTTCATTTATGACACGAATAAACGTGCAGTGATACATTTCTGTTAACAAGTCACAAATTTTTCACTAGAATAATAAAATTATATGTTTTTTCTTGAATACTGAGAAAATCGATAGATTTATTTTCTTAAAAAATATATGAGCTGAAATATGTTTAACCTTTTATATAATTTATACATTAAATATATCTATTCATTACGTCATTAAAGTAATGTGATTTCAAACGTTTTTATGGTTTCCTGAAAAGTTGTAGTTTTTCGTTTGCACGTTTATTCGTTGGAGCCATCAGTACAAAATTGATAATCTATTGGTACTTACTAATATTACAAAGTAGTAAGATTTAATAAATTAATACGTACGCAATGCTGTCTCTATTGTATTAGTACTACATGGCATTCGCTCGTACTAGCACCGCACACTCGTGCTGCGCTAGCACGAGCTAATGCCAAATGCGTTCAATAGATGGCGCGCGGTTCGCCGCGAAACGGGTAATGTCAATTGCTTCGTATTGGGCCTTAACGCTGTTAAATCCATCAATGTACCTAACCTAATTTTAAATATTAAGGCCCAATACGAAGCAATTGACATTACCCGTTTCGCGGCGAACCGCGCGCCATCTATTGAACGCATTTGGCATTAGCTCGTGCTAGCGCAGCACGAGTGTGCGGTGCTAGTACGAGCGAATGCCATGTAGTACTAATACAATAGAGACAGCATTGCGTACGTATTAATTTATTAAATCTTACTACTTTGTAATATTAGTAAGTACCAATAGATTATCAATTTTGTACTGATGGCTCCAACGAATAAACGTGCAAACGAAAAACTACAACTTTTCAGGAAACCATAAAAACGTTTGAAATCACATTACTTTAATGACGTAATGAATAGATATATTTAATGTATAAATTATATAAAAGGTTAAACATATTTCAGCTCATATATTTTTTAAGAAAATAAATCTATCGATTTTCTCAGTATTCAAGAAAAAACATATAATTTTATTATTCTAGTGAAAAATTTGTGACTTGTTAACAGAAATGTATCACTGCACGTTTATTCGTGTCATAAATGAAGCATAAACAAGTGTAGTAAAACGGTGCACGGTTATTCTACAGATTAGTAAAAGATAATAATTCTATATTAGGATAGCTGTATTAAAATTTTTGCGGTTTGCAATGAAGCATAACTAATAAAAGTAGCTTCCATTTTTACACGAATAATCGTGTCTTTTTTTTTTAAAGGAGTTATTACCCAGAGGAAAGGTTAGACACAAGCGGCAGATTGATTTAACACGTTTATTTTGGTGTACTCAAAGAAACAAATATATTCAATAGTATAGCTGGGCATTAACTCGTTAATCCGTTAATCGTTAATTAACGAAGGTAACATTTTGAGTAACGGATTAACTTTTAAGTTAACTTTAAAAACCGTTAACGGACTCATTAACTTCCGTTAATAATCAGGAAGTCCGTTAATCGTTCATCCAATGCCTACTATTCACTGCATGGCAGCGAGTGCGAGTGAGAAAGCTGCGAATAGATTCATTTTGTTAATTTGATTTCAACATGTCGGATCGGGAAGGTTTCTCCGGAAACCGTACGGTTTGGCTTAAGTTTTTATTGGACCGCTTCGTAACGTTTTACATAGTCCCCCCTCCCCCCCCCCAAATTACGTTACGTAATACTCGAACGCTCCATAAATTACTGACAGTGATCATTTGCGTGTGGATAATCTAGACTAATATTATAAAGATGAAAACTTTGTTTGTTTGTAATGAATAGGCTCAAAAACTACTGGACCGTTTTTAAAAATTCTTTCACCATTCAAAAGCGACATTATTCAAGAGTAATATAGGCTAAATTTTATTTTGGAAAAAAATTGGTTTCATAAAGTATTTGGGTGTTCGAGACAAGGTGGAAAAAATCAACCAGAAAAGTTACTTATTTCGCTGCCTAAACTATAAAAGAACCATAAAATGTTCTAATTAATTGTAGATTTATGACAAAGTGTATGGAAAAGAAGGAAAAAGTATGTAATAACATTTAAAGTAAAGAAAAAGAGATGAAATAGGAAGTAATGCATTTTCAAAGTTTTATTATATTAATGCAGAATGTTTATGAGATAAACAACAAATCTTTTAATTAAAAATCACTATACTTACCAAGTTAAAATCTAGACTAATATTATAAATGAGAAAGTAACTCAGTCTGTCTGTTTGTCTGTCCGGCTTTGACGCCTAAACCACTGAACAGATTTTGATGATTTTTGGTATGGGTAGGTAACCGTTGAACCTCTAGAACGGATATAGGCTACTTTTTGTTTTGAAAATGAGGGGGAAAGAGGTAATACCGCCCGTAAAAGTTAATATGGAAAAATAATTACTTTTTAAATTAGGGATATGAAATTTGGCACAAAACTCAACATTCAAAACATAGCTCAAAACTTGGCTTAAATATGGACTACTTTGGTTTTGAATATTAGGGGAGACGGGGAGGGCTAACAGCGAACATGAAAATAGATATATATATGTCGCAGTCATCTGGTTTAATCAGCTATTTGATTGGATCACTAGCGCGTTCATTGAATGACGACGTTTAATTGAATGACTAAAGGACAACTCGTCAAATTGTTTAATATAACGTTCAACTTCTTGACTGAACGTCATTTAGCATAGTCGTTGAATGGGATATAGCTGACAGACATGACATAACACACCTTAATAAAAAATAAGATTTTTTAATATGTTTTAACAATTTTAAGTCTTAAGACAATTAGGCTAAAAAAATATTTTTTTACGAATAAATCACTTTATATCTCAATTTCACTCTAAAAATTATCAACACAGTGCTATTCGATTATATCTGTACCAGCTGTTTGACGCCATCTTTGTTTTGATGAGCACTAACGCCGCAGTGGAAAAAAAATAAACTAAATTACAATCACCTGACTGATTACGTCCGCTATGTTCAAAGGGCTATGTTACAATCCGCTAACTTGTTAGACGTTCAGTGAGTCTTATTCATTCAACGTTCGGCCTAGTCATTCAATTAAATGTCGTCATTTAATAAACACGCTAGTGATTCAATCAAATAGCTGTTTCAACCAGATGACTGCGACATATATATGGAAAACCCTGTAGTCCACGCGAACGTAGTCGTAACAGCTAGTACCTATTAGGTAAATTGAAAAAATGTACTGAGCAGTGCAGTGATCAAACCCCATGCACTCGGATAGTCAAAGACATGGAATCGGATTCCAGGTCCTGGTGAGAATCGATAACCATTCATTCATCTATTTGGATTATATTTTAACGGATTAACGATTAACGTTAACTTGCGTTAATTCTTCCGAAATGTAACGTTTTAACGATTAACGAAGCTAACTTTTTTATTAACGGATTAACGATTAACGAAGTTAACTATTTGATTAACGGTGCCCAGCTATGTTCAATAGACGCGTGTTTTGTTATTCATGTGATATAAAGGTATTTAATTTACCTACAATAAACGAATTTTGTGCTATAAAAGTCTTATTTTAAGTCCAAAATTTACAAAAAAAAATGTGTAGGCGTATCATAGGCCATTAAAACGAAAAAAACGAAAAAAAAATTTTTGGGCAAGAGCTCTTACGTACGAAAAATAACT
The DNA here is from genome assembly GCA_037074685.1 of Glyphodes pyloalis. Taxonomy (NCBI): domain Eukaryota; kingdom Metazoa; phylum Arthropoda; class Insecta; order Lepidoptera; family Crambidae; genus Glyphodes; species Glyphodes pyloalis. Next base: position 812,390 of record JAYKKO010000051.1, read on the forward strand.
TTACGTACTTTGAAATTATTGTTCTTGTGAGTCTTACAAAATGTCGTTGTAAAAATTGCAAAAATAAAAAATTAAAAACTTCATTCTGTTTTCTCCATAGTGGGGGTTAGGTCCTGAGTGTGTTAATTCTTACTTGACAATTCCAAGCAGTCAATCATACCCCTATGACAATATATGACATTATTTGCCGTCTCTGTGTTTGCACTTCCTCTGTTCATTATTTTCCGATATGTGAATTTCGTCGACTCGCGTGCAATACCGTGTAATGACATTTACCCGTAAGTTCTAATTTGGATTGAAATAATATGAAATAACAGACAAATTTAATCTTTATGGCAAATGCTACATACGCGGTATTGCACGCGCGTCGACGATTTGCATTTTTGAGTTTCTCACTTGCCTAGAAACGTATAAATGATCAGTTTGGCTATTGTAAATAAGTAAAACCGGCCAAAAGTGTGTCGGTCCACGCTCAGTGTAGGGTTCCGTAGTTTTTAAAGCATCACAATACTTAAGTATCCTTAAATTACAACTTTAGTTAAAAAAATATTTTTTCAAAAATTTCAAAAACGATTAAGCCCTATCTTGAACCTGATGTTCAAAATAATTTTCCTAGAAAGCCTTTATGCAGTTCTATATTCCAGATTTTTTCATACTTTTTGAGTTATGGTTCAAAAGTTAGAGGGGGGGGGGGGGGACACAATTTTATTTTCTTTTGCAGCGATTATTTCCCAAAATATTAAAAATATAAAAAAATGATTTTAGTAAACCCCTGTTCATTTTTACATCACATGTTGGGATTGAAATAAAAAAAAAATCACACCCCAATTTACGTGTAGAGGGGGTACCCTTTTTTTTGTGCGGGGGGAAATGCTTGGCGCACCGTACCGTCACCCGAGGGAGGTGACGGCGTGTGTGGGACTCTCCTGCCCTAAAAAGGACAGGCCTACCCACTAAAACCCCCCGGGGTACCTCATCGCCTTAATGGTAATGCTGTGGGAAAATTTTTAAGAACCACCACAACATCACCGGCAGAACGGGTACCCTAAAAAAAAATTTTTTTATTTTTTTTATTTTTGCACTTTGTTGACGTGATTAATATACATATTTGTACCAAATTTCATCTTTCTAGTGCAAACGGTTTCTGAGATTATCCTCGGACGGACAGACAGATAGACAGACATGGCGAAACTATAAGGGTTCCTAGTCGACTACGGAACCCTAAAAATGCAGCCTAAGCAGCCTCCCAACAAAAAAGTATTTTACAAAAAATATAATCTCAAAATGGAATTTTCGCAATTCGAGCTGCGTTGTTGTAATAAACTCTTTTTATTTTAGCCCTTAGGTAATATTTATTTCTTTTCCTAACATTATTTCACCGTTATATTAAAGACTACGCGTGTAAACCAATTTATTTACTATTTTCAAAACAGACAACTAACTGCCGTCACCTGTCAACACTACACATCGAAGCACCTGAACGGCAAACTTTCATATCGAAGAATTATGCAATTCAGTGCAATTTAATCAGGCGTTTGTGTTTAAAATGAATTATTTTAATAACTAATAGATTATATAAAAAATGAAGAAGGCGGCGACCTTTGGAATCACAATCCTAACATTTTTTAGTAAAAATATTTTTTTCTAAGTATATATTTACAGAGTTTTGGAAGAAAAATAATTTGAGGAAATCATTTTTTAACATTTTTTAAAAACGGTATAATTTTTATATATTCATTTATTTTAAAATTTCAAGAAGGCGGCGACCTTGTAAAATATCTGAATAAACGTACAAAAAGTAATTTAATGCTTAGAATTACTTGAGGTCATCGTTGTAGTGAACAGAAATACATGAAGTTTCGCTAATTCTCTTCGTATTGGGCCTTAAGAGGTCTTTCCCCACTGTTATGTAAAAATATATCATATGAACACATTTTTAACATTTTAAACCGTTCAAGTTTTGATCTATACTTAAACGTTGTGTTAACATTTAGAATTTATATTGTGTTAATATTGGGCATGAATAGCGTAGCTTCCTTTTCTCTTGTACTTTGATCACAAAGTATCTAATGAACCTTTTGATCTCAAACAATGCACTAAAAGTGTTTAATAACTTTATTGACCTGTTCCTGCATGGAAGTAAAAGGCACACACAGGCTGGGACAAGCCAGGAAATTCACTTTCCGGTCCTAGTAACAAGATGACGACACAGCTTGCAAACGCAGTCTAGTAAGTTTGAAGCGAAACTCAATTACACTTTTAATTACGAAATATAACAAAGTGTTTTAACAGATTGAGAAGAAAGAAACCGGAAATCAGTTAGTTAAATAACATTGATAAAATAGTGACGTTTATATTCTATATTTTATTTACATCCATATAAAAACTTAATGTATGTAAAAGTAAAACAAATGGGTGGTTTTTGTAATAAAATTTTGGTGAGTTGAAAATGTTGATTGCTGCTCATTAGCTATCATTGATTTTTAGTTCTTGTGGTAAATTAAATTAATGTCTATTTTCAAATGACGCGTCCTTTTGATAGTATGATCTATTTACAGTTTTAAACTATATAGGTAGTATCAATATATATGATATCTAAATTTAAGTATCTGTACTATTCATTTCCATTTTATTGTATGGAACCCTGGTTAAAAAGTACATATAAACATAAATATAAACAAAATAAAAACACTTGCCGGGTCGCGTGCGACTGCGGATCGCTGCACTAAAATATAAGGCGTTAAAATCTTTTAATTACATAGTACCTTTACGATTTTCGTCACCTCACAGCCTAAAGACGATCAGGCCAGTCTATTAAAGCCGCTATGAAGTATCGTATCGTTAAGTATGCGCGGGAGGGCGTCCAATTTTTCCTCTAAAACATAAATTCCTCTTCAGAGTTTGAAGGTAGCCCATTTTACGGGGAAACTTTCCCTTTCCTGTCCTGACTGGGGTGCCTCGGATTGGCTGACTTCGCTATTAACTACTGATGAGAGATTCGTTTTAGTTGGAAATGTTTTTATGAGGTTCGCGTTCACACAGGTATATTTTTATTCCCATATTTCCCCTAATATTCAAAACAAAAAGTACTTCATATTTTAATCCAAGTTTAGAGATATATTTGTGCCAAATTTCATATTATCTCTAACTTAAAAAATAAACATTTCCCCATATAAACTTTCAAGGGTGGTATAACCCTCATCCCCCTTGTTTTCAAAGCAATCAGTAGTCTATATCCATTATAGTGGTTCAACGTATACCAATCTCAAATTTCATCAAAATCGTTTAGTGGTTTAGGCGTGAAAGCCGGACAGACAAACCAAAAGGCAGACAGAGTAAGTTTTTTTGATGATTAGGTAATTTTCGGAAATGTCCTATCAGTATTTTAATATACACCGGGCGAGATAAGTAAAGACAAGAAGGTTTAATAAGACATTTTTTGTTCGAAAATAATTGGTATATATCTATCTAATTTTTTATTTATTATACTCGTTCATCTTATGATTGTTTTGGGATTACGTTTTACAAACTAGAGTGTGTAACTGTTAAACTATAAATATTAATAAAGTTTTTAACAAAGTGCAATACGACTTATGATACGATTTATTTTAATTGTTTTCGAAATATAAAAAAAATAATAACTTAATGATGTTCTTAATTTAAATATCTGACATTTAATAGGCTAATTACTTTTATTCCAACGATGGGAAAATAAAGTCGTACTCAGTTTTTTTTCTGCAAGTACAAAATTTGCTCAATTACTCAACCAATATTTCATTGTTAACTCCAGTTACAGTTTTTATATTTAAGATTATTTACTAATGCATAATTATCCAACTGTCTCAGTCACTGTCCAGTTTATCAGTTTATTACATTTATTATTACGGTTTCAAAAATCAATGTAACCCAATTTTCGTGATGACGTGAAAATTTGTAATGCAATTCATGGTTAATCCTATTGGATTAGTAGGTACGCGTGAACAGCTCAGCGGATTTCATTCATTTATGATGATTAGGTTCAATGTGTCAACGTTTATTTCAATATATCTATAGCTTTTGAGAAAATTCCGCAAATAGTTACTTACAGTTAAAAAAGTAATCGGCAAACATAACATAGGAAGCCAGACATAAAGATAGCCATCCACAAGTTGTAAATATAAAAAAAAAATAGTACTTGAAAATACACTAAATTGGATGAAGTATATCGATTTCAAATAACATGATCCAAACATTTCAATTGTCAAAAACAAAGTGCCTCTAAACAATTGCTATTGATATTTAGTCATTATTTAACGTTGTCTTAAAACGTGGGATTAGACCGCGCAAGATAATTTTAAATGAATAAAAACGCAATTTCACTTTTTCGCCGAAATGCCATTATCAGACCTTGATTTCCATACCATGATACAATCCTTATACTTATATAAAAAAACATCAAAATTGGTTCATGAACGACAAAGTTAACATTTAATCACCCGAGAAGTACCTAAGACATGACTCTGGATTTAAAGTCAGTTTAAAAAACCGGCAAAGGCGTGTCGGGCCACGCTCAGTGTAGGGTTCCGTAGTTTTTAGTGCATCACAATACTTAAGTATCCTTAAATTACAACTTTAGTTAAAAATATTTTTTTTCAAAAATTTCAAAAACTATTAAACCCATCAAAATAATTTTCCTAGAAAGCCTTTTTGCAGTTTTATATTCTAAATTTTTTTCGTACTTTTTGAACTTATGGTTCAAAAGTTAGAGGGGGGGGGGGGACACAATTTTATTTTCTTTTGAAGCGATTATTTATTTCCCAAAATATTAAAATTATCAAAAAATGATCTTAGTAAACCCCTGTTCATTTTTAAATACCTATCCAACGATATATCACATGTTGGGATTGAAATATAAAAAAATCACTACGTTTAAATTTACGTGTTGGGAGGGGGGGGGGGGGTACCCTAAAATAACATTTTTTTTTATTTATTTTTTTGTACTTTGTTGACGTGATTAATATACATATTTGTACCAAATTTCAGCTTTCTAGTGCAAACGGTTTCTGAGATTATCCTCGGACGGACAGACAGACAGACAGACATGGCGAAACTATAAGGGTTCCTAGTTGACTACGGAACCTTAAAAAGAGTCAAAACTAAAACAGCGAATGTAAACAAAAAATACATAGCTGCTTTTTAATTCATGTCCGCAAATTTGAACATCACCCCCTTGGGAGCAGTGTTAATATACCATACTTATTAGGGCTCCGATGGGTTAGTTCATAACTCGTGATTTGAGCCATTAATGGGGTTAGTTCACGACTTACGGCGAGAAGCCACCATCGCAACACCCATACATTAAGGCGGTTATGCCGACGCAATAAGGTCTAAATTTGTAAAATAATATCGAGGTTCGCGCTGACAAGGCATCTTGCAGGATCAACTCTGCGATTATTGTTGGAATGTAGTTTAAGCAACATGTTTTCATAGCTGTTTCAATTTATAGTTTTCCGGTTGGTATGCGTAAGTGTTTGTGGAGTTTTGTGTGCAGGAATGGAAACTATTTTATTCTCTGTGTAAATAGTATACTAGGTTCTAGTGGTGCAAATTAAATTTTGCTTGAAAGCCGCTGTTTACCAGGTAATACATTTGATCGTGTAAGAGTCGATTTAATAGATCAACGGTTACACCTTTGAATCGCCATTGAATTTAATGCAAAGTCAATTTACTGCCGGATTAGAACCTAAAACTTCCGAGAAGACACCGGTACGAAACTCAGTAGTTACTCACAGTAGCAGTATCTAACTTATTGCTATGTGTAGCTCACATACTTGACCTTGACCACCAACGGCTTGATGATTAATCTGTACTTGTAATAATAAAGATCCATTATTATTCTTAATTATCGATTTATTATTTCTTGTCTGAGGGTTGAGGGTATCGTCGTTATTTGATTTCTGTACACACAGAACCAAAGAAATTTATTTGATCTTGTCCAATATTTTTTTAAAACTTAATGGCACATATCGAAAAGTACAAGTTAAAGCAGACTAAATGCCTACGTTTGGCCAGAATATATGAGTGGCGGTGCATGAAATGTATAATAGAATGTTGATAAGCAATATTTTAGTAGGTAGCCAAATTTGTCAAGGTCTTTTAAATTAATACGCCGAGATGGTTGTTAGGCTTCAGGTTAAAATGTAAGCGACCAGAGACCCTTGTACAGCAGCAATTACCATTACCAAATTTCGGTAACAAATATACGACAGTGACATTTCACTTAAAAAGTCACGTGATCTTAAATTCCTGTCCCGTACATTTTTAACCAACTTCAAAAAGTCAAAGTCAATCTTTTTTATTCATATAGATTAGTCATACTTATGAAGAGTCTCCATATAAAACAAATGAAGCTACCTTCGGTTCGGAACCTATAACTACAGAGATAGATAGATAGATAGATATACTTTATTGCACAAAATCTTTACAGAAATAGGTTTTACAGAAAAATTATAGTACAATTTAGGCGGTCTTATCGCTAGAAAGATACCGATAAGAAACTCAGTAGTTTTTTTTTACAAATGAAAGCTAAACTTATTACTAATTTTGCACTCAGACACACAGTTAGTTCAAGGAAAGAAAAAAAGGAGGAGGTTCTCAATTCGACCGTATGTATTTTTTTAAGCACAATTTCGAAGGTCGAAAACTGCCACTTGGCTAGCCTCCCGGACTAAGAGGTGGTACTTGTACTATTCGTACTAATATTAAAGTACAATCATACTGAACGCAAATTCTGTGCCAAAACGAATTGGCACAACATTAAAATTCCGGTAGCGGAAAGCAAAGCGACAATCTATAAGTCACGCCAATAACAGAGTGGCCCCTGCCAGATAGTGGTCGCGTCTTCCAGGCGAAAAAGTGGGGAATATTTTGTACCATTTCCAAGTAAACAGTTGGAAAATAATTCATTCAGCTGTTGGGCGACTTTCTGCTAATTATGTCAGGATAAAAAGTATGCTCCATGTTATTTTAGTGTCTAATCTAGCTAGCAAGCAAACATCCACATTCATTAAGTACTTTTGCATTAAAAGAGGAGCACACATCTATACCTCCATACACCCTAACGTTCATATTTATTATACAAACGGCTGCCCGCGGCTTTGCCCGCGTTATTTTGGAATAAAAAATCTACTTAGTCTAGGTAAAAATTTCATATCATTCAAATCCATCTGTTGTTTTTGCGTTAAAGAGGAAAAATTATTAATATAATAATTATTACATTCAGTTATTTCAATATCAATATATTCAAATTTTAGGGGGATTTGGTGCCTGCGTAAGTTTTAGCAGTACAAATGTATTTATAAGAATAAATCTTCACGTTGTGACGTCTATCTGAAATACCTTAAACTTTTTATCGATAATCCCCTTGTTGACTTAAAACTTTAATGAACGAAGTTAAACAAAAACTTTCAAATGTAGTCTCTCTGTTCATTATGAAATCCGTAAACTATGGCTTTCACAGCAAAAAACTTGGCCAATAACCTTGTTCGATAAAAGTGATCACGATTCTGGCGCAGCCAATCCAGGTTTAAACTTTTATCGTCAAACTTTGTCTCATTTGGGGGCTAACGAGTGCCAAGGTCCTCAAACTTCTAACACTAATAGCGTAGAGCAAAGCCCTGCCAAATCCCTATCACGTCCGCACCCCCGTTGTGATTTGAGAAGTTAAGTTTTGGAAGCGATGGAGAAAAATGTGAGCTTGATCATTTGATGGTTCCGTGTTACTTAGGCCTAGCATCCGCAATTCATCAAATTTCTTGCATGAGACGACTACAGTTTTAATGGCAGATGATAATTCATGTTTAAGGTTTCATTTTCTCTGTGTGTCAATTTTTTATGTTCAATGGGAGCTAAAATTCTCTAGCTAAGTCTATTTCTACCAAAGTCGCGTGAGAATTTATATATTTCACAGTGGAGCATGAGTGTTCGGTATTCTACAGTTTTCCAGGTATTTCTTTGAGGGTAACAGTTTAAGCTTGTTTCAAAGCACAGTCGGGTCTAAAGTAAGTTATTGGCTAGCCACGTCCGAACTTTGCAGGCAAAATGCGGAACAGATTATGCTTGGCCCGGAAATCGAACGTAGGACCCAGAGAATATAATCCAGAACTTAAACCATACGCTATAACATGTTGGCGTTAAAAACAAAGTTTATGAAAACCGTCCCTATTTCAATATTTTTTTTCATATAGGTATTTGGTCTACATAAATGATACCATGATGGTGCCATGATACTTTCCCTCACGACTCCCGTTCTTCCCACCACATTGTAGAACTCTAAAAATTCAAAACTTCGCCGTTGGATCCCGGGCTGCGAACTCCACGCTGCGGAGGCTTAGCGAACTTCGCCGTTTTCACAACTAGACTCTGTTTAATAGTTTAAAGAACGCTATTAAATATTTATTTGTTATCTCAGGTTCGCTTAAGATGCTGTGAAGTGCGGACTAGTTTGAAAAGCCGCTTTAGAATTTATGGGATGAACACGAGTTTGTGTGGAAGTATTGCTAAACGGGTGATGGGTGTGAATCTAAGTATTGATCTGGAACCAAAAATGTTCTGATGTTTTCAGTCACTAGTGATGAAGATCAAGCGTTTTTTTAATGTATTTATAAAATACATACCGAAAGTTTCTAAAATGGAGTTTCGATATGTACAGACCTACGTATAGGAACGTACTAGATTATTATTTTAAGCTTGAAATCATAAACCTAATTAATGAGTATTGTCAAGAAAAGGCATCCAATATTAAATCCTAGTCATCGTTGGAATAAAACGTATATTGCTGACTTAGTCGCTTCACTAGCCACGAGTTGTAATGAAAAAATCCGAAACGTAGTTTGCTCGAGATGGAAATTTGAACCCATTAGAAATTTTACCATAGTTTAATTTTCTATGAAAGAAATATCGAGAAAACAGGTAAACGTAATATCTAAAGCGGTCTTGAATCTAGAATGTAGATACATGTTAGTAACTTTAAGTCTGATTAGTCAACAATTAAATATCGGGCAAACAGCTCCGAATGCTGATATTACCTCTATAATGTGTTTATTGTTTGTGTTTTGGTGTGCACACATTTTTAGTGTTTAGCGACTTGTAGGTAGGTACTTTGTATAAAATAAATTCAGGAACAGTCAGTTTGATCAGGCTTAGAATGATGGCCGATTTGCTATGTGCCTGTCACATTCTGAGCTTAAAAAATTACTTCCAAACACTTTCTTTCCTAATATTTCCGGAAGCTTACGCACCAATGACTTCCCCTAACATTCCACTATAGACAGTAATGAAAAGTTATAGAGCCTTTATTTAGATCCCACGTAAACTGAATCGATTTCAAAACTCCGCCTACAGAGGCCTCCAAGACGCGTCAAAGCAAAAGAATCCATTAACCGAGCCGTACAGCCGGCGCAAACACCGAGTTCGGTGTTTTGACATGGAAATAGATCTGTCCTGATGCAAATTAGTGAATAATCGGCTTATTGAGATGCGGCGACAATGAGCCGGCCGACAGTTGTTCTCCATCGATCTTACCGGAGCCGGCCTTTACATGGTTCGAGTTCGGTTCGAGGTGGCAAGGAAAAACATCGTAATACATCAGTTTTGAGATACTCCACCCCATAAATAAGAGTAGTACTCCAAGTAGGGTCTTACATGAGTTTTATATACATAGTTGCCGTCTTTTAAATTTTGTTCCAGTAGGTTTATAGCGCCTTGGGGTGATTACGTTCCTCAAAGAATTTGAACAGTTTCTCCTTTTTTTATATAGCCTACAAACCATCCCACTGCTCGGAAAAGGCCTCTCTCATACACTTTCAGTGTCCTCTATCTAATGCGAAGTCTTGCCAACCTTGACAAAAATGGTCCAGGTCTTCACGCCATTGGGTAACAACCTTGGCTGACCTCTCTTGTTTCATTCGGCACATGTGTCCAGCCCACTCCCACTTATAGTTAAAATTCCACACGAAATATTGAAGTACTGGAAGCGGTTTGCCTCTATGAAAATATATTTTACATACCTATATATGTACATAGTTACAAAAGCTTGTTTACTTTTTTGCTTTTCTCCCTCTTTCACTGTCACAATTCCTGAAATAGAATATGAAAGTTTTTCTGCGCGTGCGGTGATCGAAGTCGATTTCTATTTTGAACTTAAAAGCGAATCTCTCATCACGGTTTCAGTAGAACCTATAAAACTGTTTCATACCGCGTTTTCAATTGCAAAGTAGATCCAAACTGTGGAGCTAGTTCGCGAGCCGATCCGCGGGTTCTAAGCCCCTATTATCCTAAGTGGTAAGTAGTTCGCCGCTCAAAAAGTTCGCGGCTTAGAGCCACGGAAAGAACTATGCGAGGCGAATTGTTTCAGTTCAAAAGTGTGTGTGGTGCCTAGGAGATTAGGAGTTACTCAAGTTGGGGCGCGTCTTTTGCATCGTGACTGGGAAAAATCATAAAAATCGATTAAGATGCCAAGGTGTCTTCGATTCTGTGATTTTCAACGTTTCTGCAACGAATGTACCACGGGCCAATAAGTATGAAGTTCTAAACATATTCGGCAGAGGGCACTAACCGTAGGCTAACGGGTTGATACAGCAGAAACGCGCGATACGTGAAGGTCGTGGTTTTGATTCCCGCACCGCAAGGGGAGATAAAATGTTTCTGTTTCTTTATTTAAAGTTCGCTAGTGCGGGTAAAGGGGTGTATCCCAGTTGTCCCCTCTGGCGTTGTCCCCTTGAGAAACAACTGGGATTTTTTATAAATGTCTCCCAGTTGTCCCCTCTACCCTGCGACAAGGGGGACAACTGGGACTTTAATTTTTAGACGTCTCAGTCTCCCTCACTTGAGATGTCGCCGTATAATTTTGCTAGAAGTGACAAATATTATAGCACTTGTTAGATATCATATACCACTGGCTCGGATTATGACGAAGAGTGTCTAATGAGGAACAGGAAAAGTCAATTAAGGGAAAAATCATGATGTTAGGTATAGTTCTCCCCTCTGGATGTCTGACAAAACAGACGTGTTTTTGGCTTAGCTCCGTATTTTTAATTATTATATTTAAAATTAATAATTGTGTTGCAAAGAGTGTCAAAGTACTAGGATTGCAGGAGTTGTGCGGAGGTCTGTGCGCTCGAGTCAGTGTTTGAATCATACACTCGTCCTACCCCCGCTTTACCGCCTAGCCCCACCTCTTCACTGCTGTTGGACCAGTGCGACTCCTCCCACCGACGCAAGAGCAAGTTTATAAGGGGCGGATCCCCTGCCGTAAGTGAGTCATCTTGTACGGCCGATACCTGCGCTGCTTGCCGACGGAAAAAAATAGGCCTACTTTTCGCCGCTAAAATTACAATTCCTGATATGTTGCGCTCACCGTCAAATAAACAAGACCCTATGGACACCTCAATCACAAAACAGTACGGTTCTGCTCCAAACCTTGTCCAAGGTGATGATACCGATAATTTAAATAATATAACACTCCGCTCCAGCAAACGACGCCGTTGTGAGTGCGGATCGTCAGACGAATCCAAACTAGATGTTTTTATCGACAGACTCACCTCCTGGAAACAGGAAACGGACACAATTTTATCTGGTATTTTAACTTCTATGAAGGAAATTAAACAGCAAAACTCAGAGTTGCTAGCATCAAATGCTGAAATAGAAAAGTCTGTGGAATTCTTGTCACAAAAATATGATGACGTATGTAGCCAACTGAACAGTCTCCAAATGAAGTCCAATGCCTACGATAAACGCTTAGCAAAAATAGAGGACAGCGCCGAAGAGGCCGACCGGGTCGCTCGTTCCAACGCCCTAGAAATTAGGAACCTACCTCTAAAACGCGATTCATCTCTAGAAGAACTCATCAGAATCTCAACACGCATCCTCAAGGAACTGTCCATTGACCTGTCACCTGCCGAAGTCTTCGACATCCGCTGCCTCCCTATGAAGTCCACTGAGAATAAAAGCAAAACAATTCTGATGACCCTAAGCTCAAATATATTAAAAAATAGAACTTTAAAAGCCTTCAAAGACTACAATAGAAGCAATACAAGAGATAGACTAAACACCTCAATCTTGGGACCCGACGTTCCCCGTCAAGTTATATACCTCTCAGAAAACCTGACGGCTCGCGCCCGCAGGCTGTTTTATTTGGCACGAGAATTCGCTAAAACTGAAAATTACAAGCACTGCTGGACGGCAAACGGCCGGGTCCTACTACGCAAAGAAGATAATGCTAAACTGGTGATTATTACATCGGAAGCACAGTTACTGAATATGAAATCAAAAAACTAGTTCGCTATTACTCTAGATGTTATCTTACATGTACATATAGAAACTTACTGCTTTATACGAATATTTTTAAATTTTCTTTTTTAGCACACTTTGTAACCTACTTTATTTTTTATACACATCACTCACGCTCACACATTTACAAGACCACACAACACAAGAAGACCAACTCACCGTACAATAAATCCCAAATAATACTCAATGCTTTTAATATATACAAACTAAGTCTATACACTATAGACTTTTACATAAACATCTTAACTATATTTCCTACATGTAAATCCAACTACTACAAACAGCATTTCTCTTTAGTAAATCACGACGATATTGAATGTAATACTGGTCACTGTTCAAAACCCGGTTTGTTAAACTTAGCTCTTTGTTCTCACATGCACCAACCTATAATGAATTTGAGTGACACAGTGTGCCCCTCAATTTCAGTTTCAGTACCTAGATATTTTATCTTTAAAATTTAATTGTAACAGTGATTTAATACACAACATAGACAGTATGTCGGTCAATTCCTCGCTTACCTGTGATCCTCAAGAAGTTCACACTGTCTTACTCAAAAACGTCAATTGTTTAAACATTTTAACACAAAATATTCGTAGTATAACTGCTAATATGGATAATTTAAATATTCTTTTACGTAGCATCAATCTAGATCTTGACATTGTAGTGCTAACTGAATGCTGGTTGCAAAATGATCCAACAATCCCTACTTTAGACGGATTCTATTCATTCACTTCTTCCAATCCTGCAAATCAAAATGATGGCGTAGTTGTTTACTACAGTTCCAGCCTGACTGGTATATCGCTGTCAGAACCAATTAATATTGTGGAAGCTAGTTGTGTTTTAATAAAAATAAATAACGATACTGATATACTAGCTATTTATCGCCCACCTGCCTTTCGTAGTGCTCATAATTTCATTGTTTCTCTCTGCTCAACCCTTGAATCAATGCAACCTTTTAAAAATATAATCCTTATGGGTGATATCAACATAAATATTCTACCCCAAAATTCAGATCAAGACTCTGAATTTTACTTAAACACACTAGCATTCTATGGAATCCTTCCAGCTCACAACTTGCCAACCCGTAAATCTGCATGCCTGGATCACGTGATGCTGAAATCTCCTGTCCAAGCGCAAACCCTCGTAATCCAATCCCTAGTGACTGACCATAATGCGGTTTTATTGTCTTTCCACTATAAGACACCTATACAAGCCCCCCGAATAGTTAAAAAAATCAATTACTCTAATCTGTCAGTTTCCCTTAACGCTGTTGACTTCTCTCCTGTCCTCATCTCATCTGACCCCAACACTGCCGCTAATATCTTTATTGAGATACTACAATCCGCAATTGCCATGCATACTGTATCTTCTCCTGTTTCACGCCGTCGCAGAATACTCAAGCCATGGATAACCCCTGGTATCTTGAGATGCATCAGAAACAGAGACAAAATGCATAAAGAACTGAAAAAGTCCCCACAAAATGATATTCTCAGAACAACTTATAATCGTTATCGCAACTTTTGTAATTCTTTACTGAAGAAAGTTAAAAGAGAACACGACAGAGAGCTCCTTAAAAGAGCTGGAACAAATAACAAAAAATTATGGAAGGCTATTCGAGACGTCACTAATCTGAACAAATCACCCACCCTTACTCAAGACCTACTTCTATGTAGGCCTACCCCGAAACAATCGGTTGACCATGTTAACGCCTTCTTTGCGGATATTGGTAAAACATATGCCGAGGAAATCCTCAGACACGGACAGGATACCGATAACCCAAATACTGGAAACCCGCCTATCTTCTTACATCCATGCCGCGACTCTCTCGTTCTTTTGGAAGCTACCACCACAGAAGTTGAACGGCTTATATTATCTCTCAAAGAGGAATGTGCAGTGGGATGGGACAACATCCCGTCTGCTCTCCTGAGACGTTTTAAACAATTGCTTGCTCCTCCTATCACACATATAATTAACCTGTCCATATCTTTGGGATGCTTTCCTGATGCTTTTAAAAAGGCCAAAGTCCATCCAATCTATAAATCTGGGGAGCGTGATTGTGCAAATAATTACCGTCCTATCTCTATCTTGCCTGCCCTGTCCAAGATACTGGAACGATTTATCAATAAACAGCTCATTGGATTTCTTGAATGTAGGTCTTTGCTTTCTGCGGGACAGTATGGTTTCAGATCGGGTAGATCCACGGATGACGCCGTAAATGAGCTCACTAATCACGTGGTCGGGGGTCTGGATGGTGGCAAGAAGTGTTTGTCAATCTTCCTTGACCTTGCCAAGGCTTTCGACACGGTCTCGATCCCCATCTTATTGAACAAGCTGGAAGCTTTGGGGGTGCGTGGTAATCAGCTATCACTTTTCTCCAGCTATCTCACGGCCCGCAGCCAGCATGTGATGGTGGATGGACATGCAAGCTCTGACCTGCCTCTAGAATACGGTGTCCCTCAGGGCAGCATCCTGGGTCCAACGCTGTTTCTAGTCTATATAAATGATCTTTGCTCCTTAAACATCCCTAGCTGTAAAATAATATCCTATGCTGATGATACTGCCTTGGTCTTCACAGCCGATACATGGAAAGACACCTTCCAAAGAGCGCAATCAGGGCTTGACATGGCCTCTTGCTGGCTCAGAAATAATCTCTTAACGCTTAATGTTGAAAAAACCCTGTACCTTACTTTCTCTATCAAAAATCTCCCCAAAGAGTCCCTAAATGGCCTTTCTTTAGTTGCGCACTCTCACCCCATCTCCCCTGATATATCATGCTCCTGTCGTCCATTAACTAATGCTGAGTCCACAAAATACCTAGGTGTAGTTGTGGATAATAAGCTAACTTTTGAATCCCATATCAACGTCACCTCAGGCAGGATTCGAAAGCTCATGTTCGTTTTTAAAAATTTACGGCATGTAGCTGACCCCAATCTTGTTAAATCAGTTTATTTGTCTCTTGCACAGTCTGTTCTAACTTATTGCATCACCTCCTGGGGTGGCGCTTCAAAAACTGCCTTGATCAAACTTGAAAGAGCCCAAAGAGCTGTTCTTAAAGTGTGTACTTTCAAACCTATCATATTTCCTACACAGTCCCTTTTTACTTATTGTCAGGTACTCTCTGTACGTCAACTCTATATCCTGCAAACCGTCTTACAGCAGCACAGTCTCATAGACCCTGCAACATCATCCTCTCAATCCCGACGGAACCCTCTTGTAGCATATTCTTCCTCTTTCAGAACTCAATTTTCTCACCGTTTCTTTTGCTTTGCGGGACCATTCCTCTATAACGCAATCCAGAAA
The DNA here is from genome assembly GCA_037074685.1 of Glyphodes pyloalis. Classification (NCBI taxonomy): domain Eukaryota; kingdom Metazoa; phylum Arthropoda; class Insecta; order Lepidoptera; family Crambidae; genus Glyphodes; species Glyphodes pyloalis. Next base: position 828,017 of record JAYKKO010000051.1, read on the forward strand.
AAGCTCAAAATAATTTCAGATAAAAAATATGCCTGTAGGACTAAGGTAAAGAACTACCTCCTATCACTCAGTTATCAGGAAACTGAAGATGTTCTTCATCCAGTTAAATAGTACACACACGGACACACTCTCAGCCACACAAACTTATTCACACAGATACAGTCACAAACTCTTAAAACGCACACACACACACACACACACACACACACACACGCGCGCGCGCACGCACGTGCTTAGATATTACTTTTGTTAAAATTTTTGTCTTACCTAAATTTGATTTATAAATATATGCACAACCTGCACGCATCGTGAGGGGAGAGTGCTGGCGCACTGAAATACAAGCAATCTTTGCTTAGCTCAGGCACCAGTCTCTCACTATCTTATATTTAATTCCATTGGTGTATTCTGTACAGTGTAATTGTTAGTATGTAAGATTTTTGGAGAAAAAATAAAATATTTTATTATTATTATTATTATTAGTTTATTATTTTATGTAAAATATAACGAGTACAACAATGTTTTCATTTAACTATACTCGGGTAAAATAAACTTTTAAGTATAGGTAAAATTAACAACTACCTTACCTTTAAACTGAGCTCTTTATATTAAAGAACTATATTTTACACCCCCGACTTCACTCAGAAGTTAAAAACAAATATTTCGGTAAATAAAATAGAAACATAAAGTAGCTTAGTTCAAGATGACGCCTTCCGCCATTATAAAAGTATTGTTTCTATCCCTTTCTCACATGTAAACTTAAAAGTAAACAACTCAGTTTGTCGGTGCAACGTGATTTTAACACGATCGCTCATAATGCCATGGAACGTAAATGCCATTTTTGCATGGCGGATTTCTTGAGGGAATTTCTGGAGGGGGTGTTTTAATCGTTTACCTTGAAAATTGCCTTACGGACAAACTTACGGACTTTTCAAGGTAAATGACAGTTATTTTTATATAAAACACACGTTTCGTTGTATCCGAACCACGGTCTAGGATATCTAAACAAATGCTTTATTATTTGTCACTTCTAGCATTATAGGGCAATGTCTCATGTGGGGGGAGACTGGGATATTTAAAAATTTAAGTCCCAATTGTCCCTTCCATCGGTGAGACGGGGGACAACTGGGAGATCTTTATAAAAAAATCCCAGTTGTCCCTCAAGGGGACAAACGCCAGAGGGGACAACTGGGATACACCCGGGTAAAGCACTATAAAAATCATAAAAATCGAGAAAACATCTTTATTCATGTAAGCTTTACAAAAGCACTTATGGATCGTCAGTATAAATTAAGTATTTTGGAGGTATACCTAATCATTTGCATCGCGAAATGGGGTGATAGGTTTATTTCATTTTTTGTGCGTTCATTGCAATGTCGATGTGGGACACTTGTACTGAATGGAGCCAGAGTGATGTGCCAAGATTATTACCTAATCGATACTACCTCTAAATAAAAACATTGAAAGAGTATAGACATTTTTTCTCACAGGGTAAAATAAAAGAAGTGAAAGTTTGTATGATAACAAGTCAGATTTATGTAAATATTTTATAAATTTACAAAATGTTAGACATATTCTCATGTAAAATTGATGGAGTACGACGACGACGAACGACGTAACACACTTCGGGGTGGGTTGTGGTTGTGGTACAAGAGGTAAGGCCAAGGTATGACGCAAGGAGAGGGAGAGTGTAGCGCTGTGGAGGGGGGGGGGGGGAATCATAGAGGGGGGAGGAGAGTGATCATAAAATCTTAAGGGGGGTGTTCAACTGCTCATAGAGGGGGAGTGTGGTACGGTGCAGGGACCCCTTGGATCCCTTGATCCAAGAGAGAGATATAGCGTGGCGTGACGTTCTTTATACCAAGCCAAAACTACCATTCCGTGCGGACAAAGTCGCGGTCACATATACTTCCCAAAGAGTACAAATAATAATTGAGATAAAAATGTTAGACAACTACAGAATAGAAGAAACTTGTCTGAAAAAAAAATCTATAGTAAATAAATAAAAAAAAAATAAAAAAAATATATAATGGACAACATCACATACATTGCTCTGATTCTGCGGTAAGTAGCTTAAGCCCTTGTGTTATAGAAATCAGTAACAACGACGGTACCACAACACCCAGACCCGATTAAATATAGAATAGATCGTTTCCCATATTGACCCGACCGGGGATCGAACCCGGGACCTCAGAGATGGCGCGACGCCAAGTCAGGCTCTCGCGCCTCTCGGCTACGGAGGTCGTATGTATGATTCACCTTTGATTGGAGGTATTTGGCAGTTTTTTTAAACTTCAAAATATACTATAAAAATCGAATTTGTACCATTGTGGTTCTAATGTGTACATGTGCATTTGAAGACGTAAATAAATGGTCTGTCGATCAAGTCCCAAGGCGAGGGTAATGGGCTCGCCAGTTGCCGGCGCACGCGTGTTCGGCAATTACAATAATTCAGACGACAAAGCCTGACCTATCGCTGCTAATCTATTACTAAGACTACCAATGACATACAGTCGGACGGGCACTAACATATATGGACATCATTGTGGAACTACAATGGGTATTTCAAAAATTTGCGGTGCCCTTATAATGCTGTCACGTGTTCAATGTACAGACAAAAGGACCTTATAACCGGTTTCTATATTTGAAAAACGATACGTTCTTGTTACTGCTGCTGTGTAATTTAAAAACGACCGACGGATGACTGATGACAGCTGATATGGAAAGTAAATTATGGATCGGTATAAACGACTCGTTGTCGGTTGGAGAAAAACAGATAGTCATTTTTAACACATTACGTATCGTAAAATATTGGAACCCGGCATTAGACTACAAACCTTGACGTGTTGTCGACTAATTTTGCATTTATGCCCATTTCACTTAGGATATGCCACGCGAGTAAATTTTATCGCACACTTCATAATTATCAATATCGATGCGTCATCTGCTGATTGGCTGAAAGTACAAGTGCGGCGTGTTATCAGCCAATCAACCGTATCGAAACCTTTGTCGGCTATTGCAAGAAGGTATGCTATTTGATACCACCTATTTTATCATGTGACAAGCGAATAAATGAAGGCACTAACCCTGTTAGCTTCCTTCTTTCTTCTTACCTCTGTTAAATAAGTTGGAAGAGCAGCACACGCGGTACATGAAGATTGTGGTTTGGAATCCCAAAATGCAAGAGGCTATGAAATATTCAGTTATTAAAAAGTGAAAGTGAAAGCGAAAGTATTTATTTAGCACACAAAAAACAAAAAAAATTAAGTTCGGTGCGGCGTGATATTTTTTAAAAAGTTACCAGTATACAGTCTGTATCATCTCATAGATGAGAGAAGGCCTGTACCCAGCAATGGAACGTATCTCTTAGTTTATTATGTTTGTTATTGTAGACGCTACAAATTTTAATAGTGGTACCTATTTCGTCTAGAAGCCTTTATATTGTTTGCGCAAGCTAAATTACTAAACAGTAAACAATTTGGATTTCATGAGCCTTTAATGTCAATATTTTGTTCTAAAAATCTTGTCCTCATCTGTTTTTGGTGTTTAAATAAACAAAATGTTTCAAATGTACGTCATTGAATTCGAAGTAAAAACTTGCCTGAAGCAGATAAACCACGCATCTCGCACAATGACTATTGTGTATATCGATGAAACATTCTCGCATCCTTTCGAGAAATGATCTTAATATCAAACATGGAGTGACGGAGAATATTCTCCGTAAAATACAGTTGAATCCTCCGATGCACTCATTTATATCCGTAACGCAAAAAGATACATCCATTCGCTTTAAAGATTTGTATTCGTTTGGTTTACTTACAGAAAAAGAATAAGAAGTTGATAAAACGTTTGAGCTTTAGCGGGATGTATTAAGTGTAATGACTTTGCTAGGTAGTTTTATTGTAATATTAATAATAGCACTGTTGATGTGGTTATTTAATGCGATCAGTATTTATCAATTAGGTGGATGGCCACAAGAAATAATAAGAATTTCACACCCAGCCGCTCCTCATTCGCGAACGTAAGAACTTGAACTAAATAATCAGGTAATTAAAAGATGGTACCAGTATTGCGCTGCGTGAAGTTATCAGCTAAAATACTCATAGCTTTAATAGTTTTATACCTGATTTCATCGTATCAGAATCATTTCTTTAGTCATAGAAGAGTAAGAAACTTCAGGATCTGGAGAAAATCTATTGAAAGCAAGGATTTGAAATATATCCTGATCTGGTCGAAGGATGAACCAGATTTAGAAGTTTTGAGAAAGGAAAGAGAAGCGTTTGTGGAGAACAAGTGTTTGTATACAAACTGCTATGTGACAACGGATAGAAATTTAACCAAAAACGCCTACACCAACTTTGATGCTATTGTAATAAGTGGCAGAAATCTATTAGAAGCTTTGCCTTCGCAAAGATATTCGAACCAAACATTTATTTTTGCAGCAAAAGAATCCGCCGACAATTATCCGATGTGCGATTCCAAATTTGACAACTACTTTAACTGGACTTGGACTTACAAAATCAATTCTGACATTATTTGGACGTATTTCACTGTGTTTGATAAAGCCGGTCACCAGATCGCTCCAAGTCCAAATCCGGAATGGATTACAAGTCCAACCAAGTTGTCGACCAAGTTGGGCCAAGAGGTGTTGCGTATGAAGAAGCATCCGGTTGCGTGGTTTGCGTCGAACTGCTATACCAGAAGCAAGAGAGAGACTTTCGTCCTAAAGTTGAAACATGCTTTAAAGTGGTTCGGTCTGGATATCCACGTTGTGGGATCTTGTGGAACAAAACAGTGTCCTGTTGAAAATGACAAAGAGTGTTCGAAGGTGCTGGAACGGTATTACTTTTATCTGGCGTTTGAGAATTCTTTGTCGGAGGATTACGTGACGGAGAAGGTTTTGAAAGCCTTGCTGCATTACACTGTTCCTGTGGTATTTGGAGGTGCTAACTATTCCAGGTCAGTATGAAGACAAACAAAGAGTTAGTACTATAAACATTAACGGCATCTGGCATATTCGCTGCTGGACAAGTATACACTTTCACACCACACTTTCGTTGGTGTGCAGGGTCCGGGCCTGTTCCAATGGCATTATGCGTACAAACATTGGCAGACTGATTTGATAGCCACTATAAAAACATTGAGTTTAATTCTTGTTGTTAGTCATCATTGGAAAAATTACAAATATAAAATAAAATATTTTATATTTGTGTATTAACAGTATATCTTGTTTTGTTTCTAACACCTTAATTCGGCGAAATAAATGATTTATTATAATTAATAATTTCAAATCGGGTTGATCTTATTCGAAAAATTCATAACATACTGTGAAATTTGAAAACCAGAATTTTAACCACCAGGTCATTGAGACGTTTTAGGTGAGGTTATTTCCCATCTTGAAAAACAAGATTATCCAAAAAACTGCAGGCTTGCAGCTTCACTGCTAATAATACATCCACGTTTCTGCCTAGATTCCTCCCGCCTGGCTCTTACATCGATGCTCAAGAGCTTGGGCCCAAGAAGACAGCAGTCAAGTTGGCCAGCCTCATCAATAACCAATCAGCGTACCTCGATTACTTCAACTGGCACAACCATTACACCTTCGACGCTACCCAGAAGTCCGTCTGCACTTTGTGTGAATGGTTGAACAAGGGAGTTCGGAAAAACCATGTAGACTTTAGGGAATGGTGGAATCCAGTAAACGAGACGTGTTGGAGAAGAAGTAAGAGGTCTACGATAAGGAGTAGGCTTCTAGAAATGATGCTAAGGAGCACGTGTTCGGTTGATGAAGTTCCGCAGTTGGTCAGTTTCTTCAAGGATTCTAGGATATATAATGTGAATCAGGCTAGTAGGTTAAGAAAAATTGTTCGCAATACAGTTTAAGAAATGATTTTGAAATGTTATCTAGTATTTTTCTTTGCCATAGTATTGTTATAATAGCTTTTACTGTTAATTTCTAATTCTCATTGAAATTGAGTTTACCTTTTTAGGAGTTTCTGTAAGTTGGATTTCAGATACACCTAAATTTATGTGACACAATAAATTGAGACAGATTTTGAAATTTACTCTTCACAATAATTTTAATGAAATATAATTGGATCTCTAATGGATACGTTTGTAAGTATCCAAAGGGAATGAAATCTAGTAAGCCCTGAAAACAATTGATCTATTAAGCAGAGAAAGCGCTTAGAAGCGCTCGCAATAAGAAATTTTAACGTGACTTTTCGTTTGGGCGCGATTGAGCAGCCAATTGCAAACAGTCTCGTCATCAACTGGAAAACTATCGTTAGACCGCTTTGTTTATATCTGACACTCTAACATACTTTAGTTGACTAGATCAACCATAAAATAAAAATATGTAAATCCAGCATTAACTGCAGATAAAATTAAATTAAATCGATTCTTATGAAAAACAAGAGTACCCACTAATAATAAAATAATACTTCGTACATTTCCTTCTATTAAAACTCAGTGGGTATAAGGTTTGGATATTCGTATGATGTTGTCAGCTGTGAAAGCGGTTTTCTTCGCTTTTCCTCCCCTGTCCATCCAACGTAAGCTTCTACACTCGGGCGTCTGCGGCCGGACTCTGCCAAATTAATGAACTTTTTGATTCCTCTTAGTTCCGCTAAGTCCATCGATCTCTCGCTTTGTTTGTTTGCGAGGGATGATGTATCTTTATTGGACGAAAGAGTGGCGCCGTTTGAAATGCAAATGGAAGGGTTGCCGATACTATTGTTCGTGCGAAAGCTGCGTGCTGCATTTAAAGCAGTACCTACTTACCTATCTAATCACGTATTACGTAAATTCGGATAAGAATCACGTGTATAATCATTGTAGGTATAATTACTACTAGTTTTGTCTGTATTTGCCAATATCATGATAGATGTTTGTGTATCAGGTTTATTGATAGACATTTCTAATTTTTTAGGAAAGTAGTGAAACCATGATACCCTTTTTTTCAATATTTTTTTTAACTCACTTCTTTGAACAATTAAATTCTCCTAGTCGCTTTTTACTATATTTAAGTGTGTTGTTGAATAATTCTGACAAAAATAAATAAATAATGGGCCAGACAACTATACCAATCACCTTGCCTCAAACAAAGGTTTCCCCTTGTACTATGAGCACCAGACGACGGATACTAACTGGGGGCGTCATCCCAGCTCATCCGGACCTAAGTCAATTTAGAAAAGTTTGTTTTTCAAATTGACCTCGCCGGGAGTCAAACCTGGGATCTTTCGAGCTTTGCTTTGGCCGGCTTAGCCACTGCGCCACCGAGGTCATCAAAATATAAAAGCAGGTTTTCCTGTTAGATGCTAGACGGCTGTTGCCATAGTTTATAAACTCTTTACACACTAGACAAGCGCATAGCTCATCTTTCAAAAATCTATTTACGTACACCTTGTATAGTAAAGATCGTCAGATTAGACACGCTGGAATCTGTACCATCTTTATGTTGTCTTATCTGAGCATAAAAATTAATATCAAACCGCAACTGATAACCGTGATGAGCAATCAATCTAGTAGGTACAGTGCACCATTGCATTTCTAGCGCTACATTTTCGATCCATTTTAACTATTCACAAGCTCGGGCAACTTCAAAGTACAGTTCGCAAAATGATATACACAACTACGAGACCCTAACGCCACTAGATTTATAACAGTGTAGACATCTTAAAAGCATGTCACTGCGAGACTATTTGTCATATGCTAAGTGATTTCCCGCGTACAAGCGTTAGATTTGTTGAATCACCGTCCCGTCTACTTCGTCATATGTAAATGTGTTCGGAATGAAATGCGTGCGTCCCGTATTATGTGACGTGAATGTCGAAGAATCGCGTTTAAGTGAACAGACGCTTTTATTTGTTTTCCTATATATTTTTCACCTACTACTTACTTACCAGTGAAGTGTCAATTTAAGAGACTAGCCCGACTGGTGAAATACCTCCACCTTATAGAAGACCGCAGCCAAATAACAATCACTTCTGTGTTGTTTTGTTCCTGCGTGTGAGTAAGGTTTTTTAGAGTTCTTTGGGGGTGCTACATTAGTAGCAGGGGTCAAGCTTTCAAGGTAAGGGCGACAAGTCCAATAACATATTTATTATGCTGTACTTGTCGCCCTTAAGTTAGGACCTCATTACAACTTAACACCAGGTGGGATCAGGTCAATATTGAATGTGTAATATAAAAAAAAATGTGGTGTTGGTATTTTCAATATGGTTCACTGCTAGACTTATAATTAAAGAAACGCGTAAATTGAAGCGACTTGACCAAATAGTAGTTCATTTAAGAAACTAATTTAAACTGGATCATAGGACTCAACAGAATCCCTGGAAAGCTATAGAATACCGAACACCCGTGTTACATTGTCAATTTAATGAATATTTACGCGTAATCAGCACAAACTTACAAAAGAAGAGTAGTGGCTATTTAACTTTAAAAATAAACAACAATGGTTGGTGAATTTTTTACAACTCTACCCAAGACACCGTTAATTGTAATCATTATCAAATTATTTGATAAATATCCGCTACAGCATATAGATTAATAGGGAAACGGACAAAAGTACCAGACAGTTCTTAAGTTCAGTCTGTTCAGGACATAATTGTTTAAAAAAATTAAGAGACGTGATGAAACCTTGATGAAACGATGGTGATTTGCGCGGTGGGTCTCGTTACGTCATTGGTGGGTAAAATAACCATGGGCTTAATATAGTTTATTATATTAAGTCCATGACAAATACTAACAATGACATGCGACAATTCAATTCGATGTACCGCCATTATTTTTTTGATAAGATGGAATATGCGAAAATAGTCATATATTTTTGGATAATCTAACAGACAGACTGAATACCAATCTTTAGTATGCTTGCATATGCACTGATTCCAAACTATACAGATATAAGATTGATATCAATACGTGGTCGCGAAGCCATGGGTTGGACAAACAAAAAAAAAAGTTTGCCAGTTTTATTGACCTTTCTTGCTTACGAAGTACAAGGGCTAATAGGGCAGCGGTAAAAGTTTCCACCCCGGACAGAATTAGATAAATAGCGAGCAGCAAGTTTGTTATATTAGTTGTTCCGCGGACCCCTATCCGGGAACCACGTTTCTAACTAGGTAACTTCGGGTGGCCGCTGTCCGGTGTTTACTTTCTTTGTGGTCCGGGTGATGGTTCTTTGTAGTTCAGTTGTGGGATGATGTAGTAGGAGCGAGCACAGTTGCTAGGCGTCCCGTTTTGGGCGGGACGTCACGGTTTTGTTTATTCAATGCTCCATGCGGGACAGGGTAAGTCCCGCTTTCGAGAACGAGTATACCGTGCGTGCAGCGAGCTGAGATACAGTACAATATGCAAAATCGTTCTGATCTATCGATACTATGAATATGAAGTTATTTATCGATAGTTGAATATTCATCGATATACTTACAGACATGTGTAGAAAATCCCTAATCCCTAATATTATTATATTTGCGAAAGTAACTCTGTCTGTCTGTCTGCTACGCTTTCCCGCTTAAACCTCTCAACCGATTTCGATGAAATTTGGCATAGGTATACGTTGAACCTCAAGAACGGATATAGGCTATATTTTGTGAGAAAGTAAGGGGGGGGGGGGTAATGCCACCTTTGAATGTTTATATGGGAAAATTTTTATTTTTAAGTTAGAGATATGAAAGTTGGCACAAATAAAGTTTAGGTATACGTTGAACCTCAACAACGGACATAGGCTACTTTTTGTTAGAAAGTAAGGGGGGGGGGGGTAATGCCACCTTTGAATGTTTATACATATGCGAAAATGTTTTAGAGATATGAAAGTTGGCACAAATATAGCATAGGTATACGTTGATTTTATTATTTTTATAGTACTATACGCCGTACTAGCGAACTTTAAATATTAGAAACAGAAAAATTTTATCTCCCCTTGCGGTGCGGGAAATGAACCCACGACCTTCACGTATCGCGCGTGCTGCTCTCACCAACTGAGCTAACCGCAAGTTATTGTAGGCGATGAAATTTTTCTGCTGTCTCAACCGTTAGCCTTTCGGTAAGTGCCCTCTGCCGAATATGTTTAGAACTACATACTTATCGGCCCGTGGTACATTCGTTGCAGAAATGTTTGAAAACCACGGAATCGAAGACACCTGGCATCTTAATCGATTTTATTATTTTTATAGTACTATACGCCGTACTAGCGAACTTTAAATATTAGAAACAGAAAAATTTTATCTCTAGATAAAAATTTTCTGTTTCTAATAGGTATACGTTGAACCTCAAGAACGGACATAGGCTAATTTTTGTTAGAAAGTAAGGGGGGGGGGGGTAATGCCACCTTTGAAAGTTTATATGGGAAAATGTTTATTTTTTAAGTTAGAGATATGAAAGTTAGCACAAATATAGCTCTATTAAAATATAGACTACTTTTTGTTTCGAATATTAGGGGAGATAGGGGTAAAACCGACCATGAAAGGATGTAGTCCACGCGAACGAAGTCGCGGGCACAGCTAGTATTACAATAAGCCAAGGGAGCGAAGGGTGCGGTGGTAACATCACGCAATCGCTGCGTATTAACGAGACCACCTCTCTTACTGTTAAACCGTTTTTAATTCTCATTTGATTATTATGACAAAACAATTCCGTATTTTGCACTTAACAAGTTTCAAGATTCCAACAAAGCAAAAAAAAAACTTGCACCGCAGCCTCAATCCAAAAAGTCTGGATACAATCCTCCGTAGCCGAGAGACGAGCGGGCCTGACTTTGGCGAGCGCCATCTCTGAGGTCCCGGGTTCGATCCCCGGTCGGGTCAATATGGGAAACGAACATTTATATTTGTCTCGGGTCTGGGTGTTGGGGTACCGTCGTTGTTTCTGATTTCTGTAACATAAGTGCTTTAGCTACTTAGCATAGAATCAGAGCAATGTATGTGATGTTGTCCAATATTTCTTTATTTCTTTAAACACAGTTTTTCCCTCTTAAACGTCGTCAAATAAATCTTTTTATATTTTTGTCGATAAAAAATTTCGCGTTCCATTTTAAACCACGTGACCACGGTTTGTACGCAATCTAACAGAAACGTCAGGCAGTAAGTAGTTTAACAACTAAAAAATGTCGTCCCGTTCGGAACCCCAATATTTCGTCTTGCAACCACATGGCGATACAAACGTTTGTGAAACATGAAGGACGCCATTCTTCAGTTCATCACATTCGCTTTGAGATGTTTTGTTGTTTTTAAGGTTCTCTCACACGGGGACGCTCAAAACAGAGAACATGTGAGTTTTAGTAAAAAAAATTAGTTCAGAATTCAACTTAACCAGTGGGTGAACCTAAATCTACGTTCACCGAGCTGATAATATAATTGTTCCGACCTAAGACATTACCTACAAGTATGACACAGTCAGCAGAATTGGCATAGTAAACAACGCTCCATACGTAATGTACGATTAGCCAATCAATACATCGATCCTACATCGCGATGTCAGAGTTATCGTCGCCACTAGCTATATTTACAACAAACCAAGATTGGTAGTTGGACTTTGGTCCCTGAGCAGATAACAGCTAGCCTGGCGGAAGTACTTCCACTTTTAGTAAAGAAAATACGTTCCTTACATAATAAACCATATTTTATTACAAATTTAGTATATTATAAAATATGTCATAAAATTCCTGGATAAACTATTTTTCTTTATTAATTAAATAAAAAACATATATAAATGTTCAAACATCAAGATAATTATAAAATTTTGACATATATTATTGAGTACGAACTCACCTATGATACGGATAGGCATCATACTAAAGGACCATTAGTATGAAAGTATCCTTCACTAATAAGTTTTGTGTAAAAGCGAGATACAGCGTAAAATGCTAAATGACAAAGGAAGCCGTGTCTAGTGAAACAAAACTGATTAATTAACAAAAGTAAAGCAATGTGTGGAGTTCTGTACTCCTATAACCATTGGAAATAATGGAATGGAGCTGTAATTATTTCAACAATGTTTTTTCCTTTGAAACCGTTCCATTTAACCGGTATGGGCGTCGCAAAAGAGCTCTTAGTAATTACTTAGTTAATTGCAAACCAATAAACATTTGCTTTATCTTGCTGCAGCCTAAAACTATGTATATGTGTTTGTTATACTGTGTTTTTACTTTGTATAAGCAATTTGGATCAGAACATTTAGCTAGGAAGTGGTAGGTATGTTACTTTATAATCGACTTCAAGAAATAGGAGGCTTCTCTATTTGACCGTGGATATCCTTGTAAGGCCGAATGCCCTTTTAAAAGCCAGATGCAATTAATTTTCAACTTTGTCTTATTTTTTGTGTCTTACAACTCTGTATACATAACAGTATATAAATATGTAGGTAGATATTCTTTTCTGCATAAAACCATAAAAATATGTGGTACCATAATACGGAGACTAGGATCGTCGATGGTTTTGCTAGCAAGGACTCTATAAAACTCCTGTGGCCGTAATAGTTAAACTACATTCCCATGGCGCCATCAATAGGCATTGAGAGGTGTGGGAGGGTTTTAGTACCCACTACCAGTCTCCGCTCTTTTCAGAGCGGGGGAGTCCCACACACGCCGCTGTCATTTTCCCCAGGCAGCGGTACGGTGCGCCAGTGCATTTCCCTTCCTTATAAAAAAAAGGACTGTTGAAACTCAGTTTTGTATGTAAAAATGGTCATCGTATAAATTGGTTTATAAGTGTGCTGTGCCATAACTAAGGCATACCTTTTTTTGTAGCGCCCTTACAAGATTCATGTTTGAAACTTCATTTAGTAATTTAAGAGCCATATTGTACCACATAAAAGCAATAAACTGAATTTGAATTTGAAAATGAAACAAAAATATATTCATGCGTTAGTCACTCATGAATGAAACCATCCTGTATAGATCTTGATCTTCCAACTTGTTCCAATACGTCCATTCCTCTATGACTATTTTGGCAGACTGTTACTAAAGTTTAACATAGCATAGTTATAGTTCCAAAACCAACTGTCTATTAACCGGTGAGGCCACAGTGTAAAATACACATAGTGAAGTAATATCTGAGTCAGTTTATTAGCGGTACTTTTGTGAGGCGATAATATCGTTTTGTTAGGCTGCTGTTAGTCTGCTGGTAAACTCGTGGCCGGTATAGTCTATTTCATGGCATCACCATGTATTTACTTGATGAGATATGCGAAAGAAGTTGTTGGTCTTTTACACCCACAAAGCGGTAGTGAACATCAAAGAATTTAGCATCATATCAAAAAAGACTGTTACTTAAAATATGCAGTATTGCATTTTAAGGCAATGAGCAATTTCTTTCTATAATTGTCTAATGTGTGATGGACCTTATTAGATTTTCACAGGACAAACATTCATGTGATGAACATTTGTGTTTGTTCTATATTCAGGTGTAGTATGTAAGTCAAAATATTAGAGATGGACTAATATTTAAAAAATAATTTATTTGTAAACTTTTACAAAGTTACTTTACTTTATACAATTCAAATGCTGTTAATACGTCAGGTATAGACGCGGCAAGGGGCACTGGTAGGATGACATCGCTGGTACTGTGCTCGGCCTTCTTATACCACGGTGCGACGGAGCTGGCTGGTGTCAGCGTCAACGTGTTGATAGCTGATTGTTTCCATGGCGCGATTGTTCCAGGTAGCGCCATTAACGATGTATTGTTGTCTCGTTGCTGTGCAAACATACGTTGTGGTATTCCTTCCTTTTTATTTGTTAAGTTCGGTGTTAGGGTCGGTTGACTATCCCCCCTTAAATTTGAAGTCCCAGGTTTCTTCCAAATCTGGGATCGGAAAATTTGAACTGCAACATAGACCATCATTATTATTAATATCGCAATTATGATGCAATATTGAATTTTGTTATGCAGAGTCTGTGTCTGCAACTCATTTATTTGCTTGAGTTGTTTTAACTTCTTATGTATCTTGTCTGTATCATAACTAAGTTCTTTTTCTAGAACTTCTTGAGTCCAATTCAATGTTATTTTGGCAATGATTACTTTCTCTACAGACTCTTTCGTTCTAAATCTCCTGACGCCTGAAATATTCAGCTCACAGTTCTCTCCGTCTAATAAGTAAGCTCCTTTTATCAAAAAAGTGTCAAAGTCTTTTCCACATCTAATATTTACTTCCGTTGTTTTGTTTGTGTAAATATAGATTGATTTTGGAGAGATTTCTTGCAACAATTCGTCTGGACATTTAATGGGTACTACCTCACATTTTGTATCTTCCTTTCTCCAAAGAATTTCTGTTTCGCAAGTGTTCATTTGTAAAACACTTCCTTTGCATATATTTTCCTTTAATTCTATACAATCTTCTACTTCGTATGCTTCTAGCTCATTATACGCTAAAGTAACTTTTCGCACTAAAGGATAGGTACAGGTAGGGTTGTTCTGTATAATAGGTACAATTTTCCTAGTCTTATATATCTTAGTTTTAACTAATGGAATATTTAATATGAAATATACAATGTTATTAATTATTTTACAATTAACTTTAATAAAAGCCTCGACATCATTAATACTATTTGAAATTTTTAAATCATTAGGAATTTCATTAAAAGTTTCTTGCAAAACATGCGATTGTATAATACTATAATGATACATATTGTGTTCTGCAAAAGTTATTGCTGTAGTTAATCGTTCTGCAATATCTTGCAATGTTTGAACTTGAAATAACAATCCAAGTGCTATCTTTTGCTGAACTTTATGATTTGAAATAGCTAAATATTGTTTATCTAAATGTTCTTGAACATCAGTTATTCTTTTAATTTGTTTATTAAATTCTTCTAATGATTCATTAGTTACAGATATTTGTTTATTATATGCAACTTTTAATGTTTCTAAATCCTTTTGAATATTAATTAAATCATCTTGATCTAAGTTACCAGTAATAGCTTTAATAATAGAACCTAAACCATTAATTAAACCTCGTTTAACTCTAAAACTGGCTTGGATATTTAAGTGATTACATATCTCCTCTATATGTTCCATTACAATGTCTATCCTATCATAAATTACTTTTACATCTTCCATTTTAGAACTTAATTTCGCTAAATTGATTGATTCCTTTATTTTATTCTTGTTATACATTATAGGTCCTATATCTAATCTATGAATGACCGTCCATCTTCCTTCGATAATTTTTGTAGGTTTTGACTCGACGAGAATTAAATGTTCGTTTTGATTTAATTCGCGGAACTTGTATCCGAAGATACAGACACATCTGTAACAATAAGTTCCTCTATATGATATGTTTTGCCATTACTTAATTTATATTTATTATTTGGCAAACAACTACTTATGGTATATGGACCTAAATATCTTGGCTTGGTCTTATGCCTTTCAGCCATACTATTTTTCAAATAAGTTCTATCTCCTACTTTATAAATTTTTGGAGGCCTTATGCCTAAATTAAGCCTATTATTTCTAATATCCTTTTGTTCTTTTAATTGGTTATGTACATTTTTATTTAAATTTTCAACAAATTCTTTTTGTTGTGTCGTATAGTGTTGAATAGTAACCCTGAGATCGTCAAAGTTTCGTAACCTTGGCTTTCGTCCGAAATGAACCTCAAACGGCGATAAATTTATTGCACTATGCATTGTATTATTATATGCATGAGTAATAAAATATATTTTTTGATTTCTATCTAATTCAGAATCTCTTTGTAAACGATATAACTCTTGTATAGTACTATGGAGTCTTTCAACATCAGAATTAGATTTATGATGTTGTGGAGAGGTCGTGTGATTAATTATACTATATGTTTGAAATAACTCATTTAGTATTTCACTACAAAATGATTGCTCTCCATCATGCACTATTTTATTAGGTGCCCCAATTAATGCAAAAATTTCCGATAAAGTATCGTAAACTCTACTCTTTTCTGTAGGTTTAATTATAGCGTATTTAGAAAATTTATCAATTATTGTTAAATACCATTGCCTTTCTAAAGACATGAAGTCTATGTGCCATATTTCCATAGGCTTTTGTGGTGTTTCAGTTAAACTAAAGTGAGTTCTATTAGGATGTCTATCATACTTTTCCTTTTTACATGCCTCACATTGTAAAACATATTTTTTAATATGTTTATGCATATTTTCCCAATAATATTTTTCTTTTAATTGCTTATATAAACTTTCGATTCCTGCGTGTCTATTATCTTGTAAATGATAATTCTTAATTAACTTTAATTGTTCCTCTTTATTATTTATTTCTATTAACGATTTTGTATACCTAACTGGCTTAAAATTTCTATGATCAAAATATTTCCGATAAACTTCAGAAATTTTACAATATAGCTCTTCATTTGGTATGATGAAGGCGTATTTTTCATTACCTAAATATTCTAACATAAATTCCTTAACAGTTTCTTCTACACTTTCGGGTGGAATATAAAAATACCAAATCCCTTCATTTCTGGTCGCCTTTTTATAAGGTGCCATTTCAAATACTACGCGCCTTAGTCTTTTGGGCGGGTAAGCATGGATAATTGGAATTCCATTGTCACTATTATCTACATTGGAATGTATAGTTTGACTACTAGATCCACTATCACTTAATGCTAAATCTTGTTCTAAATTTACACGCGAAGAACTAGTTTGATTTTCCGCATTTACTTGCATGGAATCATTTGAACTATCCGTATTAAATAATTTAATTCTACTTAACGCGTCTGCTACGTAATTATCTTTACCCTTAACATGTTCAATTTTAAAATCATAATCTTGTAATTTTAATTTCCATCTTGTTAATCTTTGATTAGGCTCTTTTAATTTAGAAAGCCATATTAATGCTTTATGATCTGTACGTAATAAAAATTCTCTACCATAAATATAAGGTCGAAATTGAGTTATTGCCCATATCATACTTAATAACTCTTTTTCAGTGGTATTATAATTTTGTTCAGTTTTACTTAACGTTCGTGATGCGTAAGCAATAGGATGATTGTTTTGGCTAAGTACGGCGCCTAAAGCAATATCAGATGCGTCCGTAGTAACAACAAACGTTTTGTTAAAATCTGGAAATGCGAGTATTGGTGCATTTACTAACAAACTTTTACAAGTTTCTACTGCTTTAACATACTCTTTATTATGTATGTCTATAACAGCATCTTTCTTTGTAGCCTCAGTAAGCGGTTTTACTATTTTACTTAAATTTGGCACAAACTTTCGATAATATCCTATTAATCCTAAAAATGCACGAATTTCTTTTAAACTTTTAGGTATAGGGAATTTTTTAATTGCCTCTATTTTCTTTTGATTTGGCTTTAAGCCGTCTTTGTTTAAGATATGACCTAAGAATTCTATTTCTTCAGCCATGAAAACGCATTTATTTTTGTTAACTTTTAAATTAGCTCTTCGTAAAGCTTCGAATACTTGTTGTAATCGATTTATGTGATCCTGCTTAGTTTTTGAATATATAATTATGTCATCTAAATAACATAAACAAATGTTTTTATTGATTTCGTCGCTAAGCACACTATTCATCATACGTTGAAAAGTTGCTGGAGCGTTTTTTAAACCAAATGGCATTCTTAAAAATTCGAAATGGCCGTTCGGAGTACTGAACGCGGTCTTTTCAATTGAAGCGTCGTCCATTAATATTTGGTGGTAACCAGAAGTTAAATCTAATGTTGTAAAATATTTATTGCCTTGTAACTTAGAAAATAATTCCTCAATATTTGGCAAAGGGAATTTATCTGACTTAGTTCGTTCATTTAGCCTGCGATAATCAATTACCATTCGCCATTTTTGTATTCCTGATTGATCCATTTTTTTTGGAATTATGTGTACAGGAGAGGCCCACGGGGATTCTGAATGTCTAATAATTTTTTCGGCTAATAATTTGTCAATTTGTTTTTTAACTTCTTCCTGTTGTACTTGAGGTAACCTATATGGTTTTTGGTAAATTGGTTCCTCATTTATTAATGTTATATGATGTTTTATTTTTGTGGTGGCACTATTTGTAACTTCCTCGGTAAATAAATCATCATAAGTCTTACAAATATCCGTTATACTATGATTGTCTATGTCCGTCATATGAAAAATTAATAACTCGTTAGTTGGCATGGAAAGTTTTCGTTCCCCTAAGTCAATTTTAGCTTCGATTTGTTTAATCATATCCGTTCCCATTAAAAAATCGTATTTATCACTAAAATTGTAAATATAAAATTTTAACTGTCCTTTATCAATGTTGCCGAAATATTTTTTCCAAAACGGAGTTATAACTACACCGTTATGATAAGTTACTCCATGTGATGTTTTCACAGAAAACTTTTCGTTTTGAAAACAATCTGAAAAATAAGTTTGTTGGACCTTAGGCGTAATAAACGACCTTTGGCTACCGGTATCAATTAATATTTTAAATTTAGGATCGTCCGTTTCAAAATAAGGTAAATAAGATTTAATGTGATTAAAATTTATGTGTCGATTTTGTGTTAGGTAAAAATTTGGTACATTACCTCTTTGTTGTCTTGAATTACTTTTTTCCAAACACAAATTATTTTCACTTAAATTGTCACAAACATTTTGATAACTATCATAGTTTTCTCCTAATTCACTTTGGCTATTTATATTAAAAACTTCCTCAATAAATTTTCCATTACCGACATTTATTTGACCGGGTTTTAGGTGAGGAGCGGTCCTCATACTAACGTCTTGCGCTTGGGACTGGTTAGGTACGGGTCGCGGCGCTAATTGCCTATTGTATGCAACCTGTTGTTGAAAGTATGGGTGTTTAGTTTTCGCGAATACATTGGATCGCGGCGGGTATTGGAATTGAAACGATGTATTGTTCCTATTCGGTGCAGAATTCATGAATGGAACATTATTCTGCCTCATTGGGAATTGTTGTCTATCTGTTTGATTCGTTAAAATCCTACTATCCCAACTATTATGAGGTTGGATAATTTTTGGAGCTGGTATAATATTAGAAAATTTTTGTTTTATATTTTCGAATCGTCCCTCAGCTTCCAATTGTAAGATTTTTGTACATGTTTCTGTAAAAGTACAGTTAGAGACGTAAATTTGATCATGGTACGGGAGGCTATTTCGTAAGGTATTTTGGGCCATGTTTATATAAGGCTCCATAACCTCTTCGACTAAAGTTATATTAGCATATTTATCCAATAATTTACTTTTTATGAAAAATAGTCTTTGTTTTAATTCGAAAATAAAGTCATTGTACGACCCTTTTCGTTTTATATTTGATAATTCAATTAATAACGTATTGAATTCTCGATTGTCTCCACATTCTTGCTTAAGGCTATTTTCGATTATATTCCAATCGAAATTATGGGAGATCATGGTAACTATAAGGGCTGCTTTCCCTTCTAATTTGCTAAGTAGTAACATTACATTCTGAGGTGTGTTACCCCCTACTACTTGAAGCCACTGTTTCGCGCTATTTAAATAGTTATAGAGTGTGAACGTATCTCCGTTATACGAAGGGACGAATTTAATTAAAACACTAGGGTCTACCTTGAGTTGTACAACTGCCGGCTCAGGTTTAGGAGTTACCCCAGATGCTGAAGGCAGCTGAGTGTTGTATCCCTGCATCGTAGGACGAGGGTCGGTCATCGTTACCTTACTTCCTTTATATACAAACTTCGCTGGACGAAGGATGGGAATTTTGGTGGTTTACAGGATAGTGCTACTTGTACTTACAGCGGTAGGATGATCCCGATGTACAGCATGTATATTTTGACGAATTTGTTTGTGAGGTTGCCCAGTCTACAGACTTAAGAGTCTTACTTACGTAATGGCGTCTTCGGAGATTTGTCTCGGAAAGATCTTACCAAAAATAAGTTTACTGGGCCCCACGTTGGGCGCCAGTCAAAATATTAGAGATGGACTAATATTTAAAAAATAATTTATTTGTAAACTTTTACAAAGTTACTTTACTTTATACAATTCAAATGCTGTTAATACGTCAGGTATAGACGCGGCAAGGGGCACTGGTAGGATGACATCGCTGGTACTGTGCTCGGCCTTCTTATACCACGGTGCGACGGAGCTGGCTGGTGTCAGCGTCAACGTGTTGATAGCTGATTGTTTCCATGGCGCGATTGTTCCAGGTAGCGCCATTAACGATGTATTGTTGTCTCGTTGCTGTGCAAACATACGTTGTGGTATTCCTTCCTTTTTATTTGTTAAGTTCGGTGTTAGGGTCGGTTGACTTGTATATGAAATACTTTTAATATTATGTTTTCTCATTAGTGTATATATACATACATAATATATAAGGGCATTAACCAGCTTTCCCAATAACCTTTGTGTTACCATATCTACTTGTAAATTTTCATATATACCTACTGAGTCTACATCTGACTTATTTTGAAATCAGATTGTGACGAACCGAGTCTCGAAGGATGCGATTCGCGAGTAAATTTAATCGAGCTCTAAATAAATGTCACAATCGATAAAGTTAAATGTGTCAACTGCTGATTGACTGAAAATACGGGGGTGTGATATCAGCCTATGGAGTCTTATGCAAGAAAATTGATGTATTGCGTCTGAGGTCAGGATGCCAAAAGTAAAGTCCCTTAAGTGTTAAAAGTGTGCTTTTGCTGAGGCCCAAACTCGGGTTCGGGTGAGGCTTTTATATGGATTTGGGCCATCGATAGGGGAGTAGATGCGTCACTGTTTTTTATTTTATTGTGGCACAGGGTGTTGAGCGAGTAATCCGCACTAGCATTGTTATTCATAACGCGGCCGGGCCATGATGGAACTGCAGAATGGTTATAGCTGGGATACAGGTCACATTGTCTGTCTCGTTATTCGTTTGCGCATTTGATTTGATGAAACATACTCTTGCTGATGACTATAGAGTGTTAGACCGCAAGAAAAAGACAGCGCTTTGAAACGTATTTGGATTCCTCATGTCAGTTTCATTAAACCTACTCGTAGGCGCAAATAGAAACATAGAACCAAACACTCATGCTCTCCCTCCTTCCTTTGACATGGATTCCTTCAAAAGGAGCGTGAAGAAACATCTTGCGGGCCAGTATGGCGATGCTAACAGATAGGATATTTCGATATCAAATCCGTTGTCATCGCGATGTGGGTTCCTCTCTTGCTTACCATCAGGCTGAAAGAACCCAATATACTGCGCTACTATAAAAAAAACACAAATGGTAAATACTGCAACAACGAGGAGCGCACTTGAAAACGTAGTGTGTAGTACATGTAAAAAAAACTGTTGAGCAGAAGTCCTACCATTTATTCTTGAAGTCCTTATCATTTATTCCAAAAGTAAACTGCTCTGCTAAATATTCCCATAAACTACGATCACTTTCATGTACGCCCCCCGAGTTAGTCGGTCTGAGCGGCAACTATTTTTCACTTAGCACGAGCTATCTTATCTCGTGTCCCATTCCAGCGACACCCGTGAACTCTGCATCGTATGTACAAATATGGAACAAGTAATATTATACCTTGTTTGAGTCAACCAAGCACTAAGATGTTGCATTTCCACAGGTTTGGTCGCGGATAAGACGCTAAGGTTGAGATCACATTGTCATGATTAGTCTGAATTCGTTGTTGCGAGTACCTGGTTTATGGCGGTTGTGTTCGTAGTAACTGTATCTTTTAATAAAACAATTTTTGTCACCGTTGTCGAATCGTCATAAACGTGCCTATAGAAAGCCAAAATTGCTTGACGACAGCTAGATATTATGTTTTGGTAAAAACCGTCATGTTATGCTTAATAAGATAATGACGTTTAATAATATGCAAACTATAATAAGTAGTTGCATTCTGTACAGTTTAGAAAAGTCCCTGCTCCATAACGAACAATCTCTTTTACCAATTTTGTGGTTTAAACTTATTACCTCATTATTTTATTTTCAAAAAGTGCCACCGTCTGTGCAGTGTGAAGAGTTCTGTACAATCATCTTTAAAAACGGCAGAATATCACGTATGTTGTATAGGAGCCCCCAAATATTTCGGTTTGAAAATGTTATCCTAGTGTATTATTTATTTTTGTACTCCTTTTCAGCCAAATTCATTCTGAAGTTTTTACGTAAAAGATAATCAAATATATATCCAGACACTCTTGCAAACTTCTACTTAGGTATGTATCGTGATATCAGGATAGTAGGATTCTATCTTTTAGTACCTACTTGATATAGTGGACTAAATTTTCCAATTCACAATCACGATTACTACGAGATGCAGCTTGGTGACAGATGGACAGACAGACTGACGGTCCTACCATTTAGGCACGGAAACTTAAATTAGAAGTGCAGAACGTCTGGTAGGTTACGGTGATTTCTCCAATCGGCCCATAACAAATATAGGCCATTTGATAACTGTGGTACATTTCCAAGTCGTTAGCTGCCGCTGGCAGCGCGCCAGTGCTCCTTGGTGTTTACACGAGGAGCCTTGTCGAGTCTGTTAATATTGAGGGTTATTAAGATTACAGGAGGGCCCTTGAGGTCTTTGTACGTATGTAAACGAAAAACAAAAGACGAAATATGTCGGACCCGATGACGAATCACAATTTTCGCTTCTCATAATCGTAACAAATTCATTTCGAATGCGAATAGAGCGTTCTAAAAAAATAAAATATGATTTATACCTGAACAATCGATTAATCTTTAAAAACGAAAACTTCACGACTGTCATGTCACGTTGAGGTATCGTCGTTTTTTCTGATTACTATAACACAAGCGTTGAGCAATACACTACAGAATTAGAGCAATGCATGTGATGTTCGGCAAAACTTATTTTATTTATATTTTAACTGACATGTTGAGGGAGCGTTACCCCCATTTTATTGTCATTTAGCATGGTTATAAGCATCGTCTATGACATATGTATCGTATATGATATAATGATAGATAAGCATTATAAATTATCTAGAAATTATGAATACCTAAAAACTGGCATAGTGCTGTAATCATTTGTAGCCAATTTTGTTTAAAAAATATTAGTTGACCATACAGTAGCAAAAAGAGAAGACAGTATTTTTTATACCTTTAAAAAATCTCACGCTAGTAATTGATGTTAATTTCAACTATGCAATAATATGCGTAGTACACACAGACAAACAAAAAAAAGCGTTTCCATAAGGGTTTCATCTTCCATTTGTGGCTGGAGACCCTATAGAATCTCATAACGATTAAGACCGATCTAATAGTCATATTAACGAATCAGCTCTAATATTTCCATTTTAATGAACATGATTCTGACGGAACCATTCAGTTTTATACTCTAAAATCTAAGCAATAAAGAGTTATTTAAATTAGTTACAATATTCAAGAGGATAAGAAAATAATTACAGCATTCGTAACACATCGTGCATAATACATTCTCGCAATTAAGGAACAGTGAGCTTGCCAAACCCAAAGTTTTGACTTGATTATGCGTGAGGGAGCCAAGTTTCTTGGCGAATTATCTTAATTTTATGTTTCCAACATGTTTTTCACACCGTGTGTGATGGGATTATTTGGGTTTTTCATGTTAAAAGTAATTTTATTTTTCTCTCTCGCTTTGGCTTAAATTCGCATAAACAATATTATGAAAATGTTATTACCTACACAAAATAAAAAACACGATTAAATTTGTACACACATAGACACACATTGACATGATTTTATGTTGAACATGTATGAGTTTATTAAAATACTAAGAAATCTGATCAAAGATTCAAATTTATCGACTGTTATTATTTTTGGCATTCTGAAGTATCAATCATCTATACAAACCTAGAGCTAACAAAGCCATTATTATACTGTAGGAACTAAGGTAAAAAAATGAAATAAAAAGAAAACATCACAATAAAGTTCTCGCTAATTTATGCATATCTGTAAACAAGGTCCCCGATGTTCCTAGCGCTGTCTTTTATGAAACCCACGACGCCACTGGTCAACTCGTGGGGTCCTTGCAGCATACTAGCTAGACCATTCGTAGTAGTATTAGTATCTGAAACATTTACATTTACATATTTTACATTGACGACCTCCGTAGCCGAGAGGCGAGCGTGCCGGACTTTGGCGTCGTGCCATCTCGGAGGTTCCGGGTTCGATTCCAAAAAAATATACCAAGGTACATTGGTTAGAATATAGCACGTTGTCATTTCTGAACTTTATTGCCCCGTATCATCTATTTTTATTTATTTGTTAAAGCCAAGAGTACGTTTTTATACTATTTTAAAAATCTAATCTGACGACGGACTCACTTTTTGTTTATCTAAGGGGTACAAAAATCCGCGATGGTATATATCTCTTATGGAAATCCCACCATAACTATTTTTTAACCTTTGTATGCAATGTAAATACTTATTTAGGAAGCTATTTTAAATAAAACGGCATTAATATTTGCCTTATCTCAAACTAATTTACCTAAAGATCAATATGATTTTCCAGCAAGCGAATTAAGCGAATGTTTTCGAAGATATATGCACCCGTACAAAGACGGGCGACAGTTATTTATATTTTTTTAGCACTTACGCAGCATGTCCAATAGCTTTAATATCGGCACACCCACAAACGTTGACTTGGAAAAATCATTATTAATGTAAACTTCTTCATTTTTCGCGTTTAACAATTCTGTTACTTCTTCACCTCTCAGGAATATAGTATCGTTCTCACCCTTGATTATAGGATTAGCAAATACCACTTTTCGATGGTCTACCGTTGATATATCTTTCGGGTTCTGAACTAACGAGTATTTTGGATTGCCATTAATATCGTCTATTTTCAAAAATTTAGTTACGAGCACATTATTCATAGCAGTAGTTTCTTTTTCAATATCTGAACTTTTTTTGCCAGCAGATGAAATTCGTAAAATATTTGCAATTGACTCCAAATTTGCTTTTTCTCTATTTTCCTTCTCATCTAGATCATTTTTAAGTAAATCTGTAATAGATTCAATCTTCATTTCTTTTTTTTTATTTTCACCTGAATTTCTATTGAAGACAGAATGTATGTCATTAAAACTTATATCACTTTTCTCTGTAGCTGTTGTATTTTTTAGGATGTCTACATCAGTATGTCTTTTTTTATTTTCGTCACTAATATCTTTAGCATTTGTTGGGAGGTTTTCCAAGTTCCTGATCTGAAAATCATTCTCCCAAAGCTTGCTCAGACTATCAGTATTGTGTTCTAGAGTTTTAAAAGGGGCGTTTTTAGTTGTTTTGTTATTTGAAGAATTAATTTGATTTAAATTAAGTTGAACTAAATCTTGATTTTTATTAACCGGAGGGAAACTTTTCTGAAATGTACTTAGATCTAAAGTTTTGCGCATCTTATGATTATTGGGAATGAAAGCGTTGCTCCAAATAAATTCAAAGTTGTTACGAGTATCTTTTTTCGTAAACAATTTGGAATTAAAATTTTCATTTGTTAAATTATCCGTAAAATCAATTTGATCTAGAGCGGAAAAGAGAGAACCTCGATTAGCAACTGTTGGTGAAACAGTCTCAAATATATCATTTTCAGTAATCGGCTCTTCAAAATCACCAATGGCAAATTCATCAACCAAAGTATTATCCGGATTGATGTCAGATTTGTTTGAATTTGGCTCTATTGATATCATGCTATTATTTTCGGAATGACTGAAAAAATCATCTAATGTTAAATCCTTCGCGTCTTTTTCGTAATCTTTATCATCCAAAAGAAATGTGTCTTGCACAGCCTGGGTCAAATCATCTAAATCTTTGATTTCTGTGAATTGCGTATCAGGTAATTCGACTTCTCGAACTTGGCATTGTGTAGCCTGAAAATAGTAGGTAAGACTAAAAATAAAATAAAAATCACTGACTGACTGACACATGATTACTTATGGAGTGCATATGAATACGGTTAGTCCTAACATGTAAATTGATCACTCTAAGTACTTTCTTGGTAGTACTTCTTTGGCAATTAAGTCTTTTATTATTAGTCATAAAAACAGTAACTTTAAAAAGACCAAATCATTTGAGGACATTCGGGTCTGGTCTGCTCTATTTTATCTACCTTTGATACTCACTTAGAAACCTATTTAATTGTTTGTTTACTTATGAAAGTAAAACTTTCTGATTTGGTCCGAAGCTATCTCACACATATCAATAATTATATGTAACATATCTGCCGAGATTCTTAACGGTAGATATTGTTTCCAAACCAATAGAAGTTCACTTTGCATTGTTTTCAATGACGATACAAAAGTGTCATATTATGTAACCTACTTGAATAAAGAAGTATTTATTAGAAAATTTATAATTAGGATTTTATCCGTCTGTGATCCGTTTGCGACTCAAAGTAGAATTCAAAAAAGTACGATGACATAAAATTAGTGTTTCTTATCTATTTATGTATCTTATATAAGTGCAACTTAGCCATCTGCAGAATATTCTATATTTGCCGATCGCATTTTACATATAAGACAATATTGTAAAATATTGCACGTTCTATTGAATTACCCATTCGCAATAACAGATTACAAAGTTCTATCCAAAATCGAGTCTTTTTATTAGAAATACTTGAGTCAACAACAGAATACACACAATATGAACCATGATTTCCTTACCGCAATAAAATAAACAAATATGATTGAGTATAACATTCCAATATCGTTATTGAGATTTTATGTACCAAATTCGATTTAAATTTTATGCCGAATTTGCTTTTGGCTTAATGAAAAATGAGTGTTATCAGGATGAAACAGCATATTGTGTGATGTGTAGGCTTTATTTAGTTTTGGTTTAGTTTTTTTATGACATCAGTGCGTATTTACAAAACAATAACTATGTATTTGATTGACCCTAGATGATAGAGACTGGTAATAACGGCCACGGTCCTATTAGCTTTTTTTAAAACGAGTATGTCAATATGTGTAATATAATTAATAAAAAAAAGCCTTTTACGCTGCTTTAAATATTTTAAAGGAACAGAAACATTTCATCTCCCCTTGAGGTATGGAATTTAAACCTAAAAGGTTTCGCATGCTAAGGGGTAGTTATAACTCAAAAATTCAACACCCACGATAACTTGCTGTGAGCTCAGTTGGAAGAGCAGCACGCGCGGTACCTGACGAACACACTACGTGTTCGAATTTCATAAAGAATATGACATTTTTCTGTTCCTTTCAAATATAAATTAAACTTTCTTATGATGCCTAAATATTTACTGTTTTGATATTTGCGGAAAGGATGACAGTGATTGGTTTTGGTATATGAAGGTAAATTAAGCTGGTACCAAAAAAAAGGGAGGATCCAGCTCCATCAGACGCTCAAGAGTGCGGAGTCATCGAGACGCGCCACGCCCTTCCCGTGTCGCGCGACTGCTGTAGACGATACGTTTGTGTCGCACACGCGCTACTTTTATTTACGTACTCAATAGAAAAATGGTTTTAAGTACAAACTTAATTATAACGAATTCAAAAGTTTCTATTTGATTTCAGGGAACATAAAACGTAAAGATATAACTTAAGAATACGCCGCGTGTGTAAATTATATCGGGCTATTTCTGTTTAATTATGATGAATGTCACTTTGAATACTCTAAATTTATTTCGATATATCTATACTAATGTTATTATGCTGAAGAACTTGTTTGTTTGAACGCGCTAATATCAGTTACTACTGGTCCAAATTTTAATATTCTGTAGGATAGTCCACTAATCGAGGAAGGCTTTAGGCTTTATAAAAACCGCTGCGTGAGGGGCAAGCGGGAGGCGCGAAGAGTATATTCCAAACCTCGATTAGCCCGTGATGTTCTGTCAAATTTATCTAGTGTGCCATTACTAAAGCAATGTCATAAACCGTTCTGTAAATATTCCTTTGACACAGCGACGTAACCAACAACAGCGAGTGTAGTTGTGAATTAGATAAGCATTTTTATTATTTTCTTAACCCTTTATAAGGCTCTGTCTACTATACATATAACCACCATAATTTAAACCTTACTTCCTTCAATTAAGGTCTAAAACCAATGAAAAATGTAAACATGCTCTGCCGTATAAAGGGTCATGTAAAAACGAACTCAATGGATTTTATTGTAAAAAGGCTTGAGTAGTGTACTATAATACTCAAGCCGTGTGATACTTATATTGACGGAGTTGTGTCAGAATATGTTATCCCACGTTTTGTAGCGGTTACCATCTTAAGCGACTTTCATCAAACACAATTAAAATCACTTCAAAGCACCTTTATAAAAAATAGTAACTTAAAAATTGGTTAATTTGTTTGGGAGCTAGTGTTACACAAACAGGCACACACACATGTAATATAATAGCGCTTCGTCGTTTATGCATTCATCATCAGCCTGTTGCAGTCCACTGCTGGACATAGGCCTCTCCAAATGTTCGCCACTTCGCTCGATTTTCGGCGACTCTCATCCAGCTCCTGCCAGCCGTCCTGCGCAAATCGTCACTCCACCTGGCCTGAGGGCGTCCTACACTACGTTTACCGAGGCGTGGTCTCCACTCCAGAACTCGTTTACCCCAACGGTGGTCGGCTCTGCGGCTGATATGGCCAGCCCACTGCCACTTCAGCTTGCTAATCCTGTGAGCTATGTCGATGACTTTAGTTCTCTGCCGGAGCACCTCATTATGGATTCGATCCCCAGTCATAACAGGTAGAACGCACTGATTGAAGACTTTTGTCTTTAGGCACTGTGGGATGGACGATGAGAAGACTCGACGTAGTTTCCCAAACGCTACCCAGCCCAGTTTATGCATTAAGGGGTAAAAATGAGCACTTTTCAGTTCAATAAAATTTGAGTCACGAGTGCAAGTTTATGTACGTACAAAGAAGCGGCTAAGTGCTCGGAGGGCAATTCGACTCATCAGACGCTGAGAAGCGCGGAGTCATCGAGTCGCCGTCACGCCCTTTCCGTGTCGCGCGGCTGCCACAGGCGATACGTTTGTGTCACTTACGCGTGAGCTCACGTTAGTGTTGCCGAACGATAGTTGACGTCTTATCGATAGTAACGATAGCCCAGAACTAGGTAAAGCTGTAGCATGAAAGAAAGAAAAGATATTGATTGACCATCGTTACATAGAAAAATACAAAAAAATAAAAAAGTGTACAGAGTGTTCAAGAGGTGCCTGCCTCAGTATAAGTTACAGTAGTATGACATTACATATCGTTGGGAATAGTGCAATACCGCGGATCTAACTTTTGCCATGAAGATTAATTTTGTATGTTATTTCATATTATTTTAATTCAAATTATAACTTATGGTAAAATCTACTTACGATATCTACCTACGATACCACTGCAGCGCTGGTCTTCCGGCAGTAACTTCATGACGAGTGAGCATAGATAAAATAAAATATAGTTATAGTATAGCTTGCTAGCTAAACTATCAGTATTATTGTCTGTCAAGAAGAATAAACTACCTATAGAATCGAAATTATTTGTGCTCGATAGTTAAAAGTACTATCCACAGTTTAATTCACGACAGAATCGATACTGCAGATAGTTTTTTACTCATCATCCAAGCCTGTAACTCTGTTATCTATCATGGTAGAGGCCTCCTTCAACTTTCTTCATTGTAGTCGTCATCGGTTCTGGGCAACTTTGATTCACCCGTTTTTCCACCTAATTTGTAGGCCCTACCGGCCTCTTTCAACGTCATAGTCTCCGTTCCAATTTTTAAGGGGGGAAAGCAGTGCCGTGTGTGGGACTCCCCCGCTCTGAAAAGAGCTGTCTTTACCAACTAATAACCTACCGCATCTCAAGATTAGCGCCATATAGATTACCTATAGCAACCACTGTTGTACTACGAGTCTGGCTTTCTGGTTATATGTTCGGCCCATTGCCACTTGAGCTTTTCTGTATGATGAGCATCATCTGAGACCTTCGTTTTCGGAGCTTTGCTAGTTTCTTCCTAGTTTTACTTTCTTAAATTGTCATTTAAAACTAGTCTTCATATTGCTGTTGGACCTTTAATTTTGAGACAATAACTTTAGTTGTCACACACAACGACGTAACGAGTTTTTTTTAACATTAACAATACAATCGATAGTATATGCTTCTTGATCTATATCACTGTCGATAGAATAGTACAGCTTTAATGCATTATAATTACCTGGCCTCCCAGCTATCACTACTATTGGTAGTCCTGCTGAATCAGTCCAATTGGATCGTCTCTTTCAAACGAAAACTGTCGATAGTTCGACAATATTAGCTCACGTACCTATTCGATGGAATAAGCTAAAAAGACCATGTTTCTTAAGCGGTAGTAAAATGGTTGTTTTTTTTCTACTGGAACTTAATGGTCGTTTTGGAAATAGTCATTTTGCTACGAATGGAGTGTATTTTAATTCAAAGTAATAAGGCATGTGTATAAAATATTGGACAACATCACATGATTTGTTCTGATTTTGTCGTAAGTAGCTAAAGCACTTATATAAATCAGCAGCAAAGACTAAAGTTCTGTGCAACAGCTACTTTATCACTACATGTCTGTGTGTGATCGCTTTCTTCAATTCTGAAGGTCGTGTCCCTGAAAGTTCACTACATAATATAAAACAAACTAGCTTGGCCCTAGGTGTACTTAGATCTTTAAACTAGGCAACGGTTCAAGAGAGAAATAAGAAGTAGTGTTTGTTAATTAAACACTGTTTCCACAAGTTTTCACATTGTCTCACTCACTTGATAGCATCAATTATTATTATTATTTGTATTCCTCTTTTTATTAAGTTTTTTTTTAGGATATTTTCTAATTATTGTCTAGGTAAAATTTTGTCTGCTTATAGTTTATCTACATAGGGTTTCAACCTAGCTCCTAAGTCATACATATTTATTTTGTGCTTCATGTTTGGCTGTAACCTGTTTTGTACATCTTTTAATAAATAAATAAATAAATAAACGGTACATTCGTTTATTTTAAATAGCTACGGCTTTAAGAAGAAGGTGTATAACTGGTTGTTGTTCGCGAATTTATTAACGTCATATCGAGATAAAAAGAATCCTATATGTTGATCTGAATCTTATAATCATTTCTTCAAAGTTTCTTAAAAACTGTTCACTGATTTTTGCCTGAAAGAATAACGAAGATATAATATGAATATGAATATGAAAACGTACGTCTAGGAATCTATTCATTCTTACAATCTTTGCGTTTATAATATTTTGACGACCTCAGTAGCCGAGAGGCGAGCGTGCTGAACTTTTGCATCGTATCATCACTGAGGTCCCGCGTTCGATTCTCAGTCAGTTAATCATGTAAAACGATTTTTATATTATGTTGTTTTCGGTTTGGGAGTTGTCGCACAGTCGTTATTTCTGTGACGAATCTGTGTGATTTTTGTGACACAAGCGCTTACCACAGATTCAGAGCAGTTTAGGTGATGTTGTCAAATATTTATTTATATATAATATAGTGATATTTTGTATTGTATAATAACATTAATGTAAAGCCGGAACCGTTCGCTAGATAACTATAAGTCAACAGCAGTGGAGTGTTGGAGATCTATCGAAGATGTATTTAAACGACTGTTTACACTTTCGTCCGTAGCGTTTGAAGCTTTAAGCGTTTAAGACCCAAGTCCTGCACAACGTTTGTTGGAGTTGGGTTTTAACTCTGTATCGTGAGGATCAATAATGTGGATTCAATTGTATCTTGTGGGGTCAACAGTGTACTGTGGGGGGTGACAGCATTTGTAAGAGCTTCAGTCGAATCGCTCTCGCCTGAAACATTCGTCTACAATTTAATGTTTGTACGAGTCTGATGTATTTAGTTAATGATGGCAGCTAAGGTTGAGGCTAAGAGACTCTTTGTTGTATACAGTATTTTCTCTACCTGAATATTGTCCGTTAGAGATCGCTTTAGAGATAAGTTCTCCTAAATTGTACCATAATATGCGTGAAATTACAGATTGTGTATTTTTTCGTGCAATCCGCTATTAAATATCAACATATAAAGTATGTGCATCGACCATAGACTCTAAAATCAAATGAATTCCACAGTTCAAATTCATTCAGGTACATTTTGACACAAATTACGAAGTGAGGCTCAGTAAAACTCGAACCCTCATCAACGTAAAATGTCACGTGTGTAATCCTGGTTAAGAGCGCATATTACCACACCTGGTGTAAGGGAAGGGTATTTAAAAACAGTACTAATTCGTTTATGCGTTGTGCAAGTTAGAAGATCCAGAGTTCCTGGGGGGTGCTACATTAGTAGCATGGGTCAAGCCTTCAAGGTAAGGGCGACAAGTCCAGTAACATATTTATTATGCTGTACTTATCACCCTGAAGCTATGCTATGTCACATAACATCAGGTGGGATGAGGTCAATCTTGAAGTGCAATAGAAAAAAAAACATTCCAAACTTTTTGGCTTAGATACCACTTTTTGGTTTTGGGTGGGCTTCTTCAGCATCTTTCTTATTTTCTCTAAGCCACATTTTTAGTTTATGTTTAAATAATCTATTAGGCAGTACTTTTAGTTCGCTTGGTATCTTATTAAATATTTTTACACTAGGATCGAATCCATGCCCATTCGAAAATAGGATTTCTCACCATCAAGCCTCTATGTACATATAAACAAACACATAATTGTGAACACAAACCGGCGCCGCCATCTCGGATAAATGGCCGGTTTTTCGGCGCCCGCACGAGCACTCGAGCGGTATCTATTCATCATTTAATTTACATTTGAACGCTCGACCGCGCCGCTGAATACGACTGCTCTGTAGGAAAACGTTGCAAATGCAGCTTTTTGTATTTTATCGGGTTCTATACATAAAATCATAATTAATTCATTTATTCATGTTGCTTACAAGTAGGTAACACTCATGCATCATCAAAATGAATATAAACCAAAATTTAAGATACAGACGGTTCGGAATATAAAACCGAGAATCCGGCGAAAAACTCGTTGGTTATCCTAATCTTTACAATATTTAGGATTAGAAAATTTAAAAATAAGGCGTGCGAGCAAGCAGACAATCTTGTTTATCGTTGAAATCATTTGTAATATCCTTTTTTCATTTACTATGATTTGATGTAGACCTTAAATCAATGCATGGGTAAGTCAATAACACGTTATGGTCACTTGTTGATCATATGTTTGTACTTAATTAATTGAAGTTTCTACTGGTTTTACGAAGCCTATGGTTTGAAATATTTAATCGAGCATCAAAACAATACTAACCGAACCTAATCTACATATATTATAGATTGGCCACAAATTTAATTAGTGAGCCACTTGCGTCGCCCAAATGAATAAAAAGGTGCCTGTGAAATGTTTTTCTTCTAAACGGGCAGTTTTTAGGTATACAATTTTTAGTCATCTGCCATAGATGACCGACAATTCGTGTTAAGTCCCTCGCTAATATTAGCAAAAAATATAAGACAGGTAATGCATGGCTCATGGATGCAATAATTTACTTAGAAGCCTTAAATATAGCGTGACATCACTTCTTCGTATAATTTTTACGCAATAGTGACATAAACACACTCCACTGAGTATTGATGCGTTGTATCATAATCAATCTTTATTTATATGTTGAAGCAAAAATACGCGTTCATCATATTTTGAAAATCTAAATTTTTATACCAATTTTGTTCAGATCAGCATAGCAGTTATTTGTAAAAAAGTTCTTCATTCTGCCTTTTCTCGGAAAATGCAATTTTTTTACTTTATATCTAAATGGATTTAAGTTTTTTCATATGTGTGACACATTAACTGGTCGGTCCTAATTGCTTGTCAATCAAGTTGTCAAGTTTATATCTTATAAGAGAAAGAAAAACACTCTGATGAAAGGAGCTACAGCGTTTCCCTTTACGGCAGTGGCAAATTCTGTGCTGTATACGTTTTTGTTTTACATGAATGTGTAAAATATTAGTTGGGAATCGATGGGTTGGTTTGAATCCAGTTTTTGCACATACATTTCATTCGCTACGCGTCCACTAGTAGGTTTTAGTTAAAATTCTAACAAACTATGTGCATTTTGATGGACTGAAAAATTCTGCTTTTTTTGGTTGCATCTAAACAAATCAAGTCGGGATTCGTGAGTATTGTATAGTAGTATTATTATGTATGTTGTAACCAATCATTTGGCGCTGCCACCCAAAATTACGCGATTATCAGCCAAAGAATTTAAGACGCAACTTAAGCGTTACTTACTATGTACAAATAAATGAAATAAATGTAATAACATAAATAAGTATGTTAAACAATAGATTTACTACTTGTACATTTTTGAATATTTCCGAAATACATACTATGAGATTCGCACTCGCAGACAACCACTTGAGAGTGGTTGTCTGGCCTTGTGTATAATATTAAAAAGTGTTGTTTGATTAATAATAATAAATAAATAATAATGATGGTAAAAGACTTTGATTTTCTAGAGCACAGTAGTACCATAATTTTCATAAAACTATTCAGACCATTTTCGATCCCGTTTCACTTGATTTTTAGAATGACGGAAAATTGTTTCAAAAATATATAGCACTGATGTAAAAAGTCTAAAGAGGCCTTTTTAAGGGTAATGCGTCCTTCAGCTTGTTAAACTAGCCTTTTTGGAAATTAATGTAAGTGCAGCCATTCGAGACAGTAATTTGTAAATGCCACTTACTCTAAATTTCATCTAGAGGTGCGATATGTTAGTACGACTGGCAGCACCATCATTGCGCCTCAATGTAATAGGCACCATAAACTTTAGATAGTTGAGGAGTTCACCAATCAAACGTGCACAGTCATCATAATCTTTACCTGTAACTTATACGTCAGTGGTCTACCCACAAAGCTTTAGATTTTCGACTGCACGTGTAAACGTGCAGTCGAAAATTGCAGTTGAACCTATGGAATAGAGTCGATTTTGGCAAGGCGTTTGTTTTATCTCTGAAACTTGTAGTGGTAAGTGATTCATTCGACTCGAAAGTTCCCTTTGAGCTTTCAATAGTGTCAATGGTAGTGCTGGGAAAAGTTAATGTTTTTGCTATCGATATTCATGGATTAGAAAGGATGGTTTTGGACCAATAAATAAGTGTTTATTTTATTAGGAATATACTGTGGTATAAGGTACATGTTTTTAAGAACACATACGCTTAGGGTCTTACAACTTGGATTAAGCGTATCTAATAAAGACATATATAACAGGAAAGAAATAATACCTTCCAGTCCTCTGTTGTCATTTTCATACTGGCCACTGACATTAGTCAAAGGAATAAAACTTTTACTTTAATTAAGACTAGGACACTTATAAAAACAGAAAAATACGCGTGACAAATGTTACGGGAGCTAAAAATTTTATAGAATATGGTAGATCAAGTTTTTAAAGAGGTGTATCGACTGACCATAAGATTTGAAGGACAAGATTATAAACGGAAAATTATAATCATATTTACGAGTTTCTCTATGTTATCCTGCTACCATGATCTTACTTAATCCACATCCAATGGTAGATCACTAACATCGTTTATCGCTGTTTCCTGTAATGTTCTTACCCCTCCCTTTTATGTTTATCGATAGTTAACATTATATGAACAGTATTGATAGTGAGATAGAAGACCTTGTATCAAAATCTAAATATTTAAAACCATCGATACCATCGACAGTGTAATAAACTGACATGGGCGACTTATACATTTAAAATACTATCGATGAATTACTAGTTAATCTAAGAATTTATTTATAGTACCTTTACTATCGTGTTGATTGATAGTGTCAAAAGTTTTACTTGTTTTCGAGATCAATCATCGATACCAAAACTAGCGACACTTGGGCAGCCCTATCCGAAAGTCAGCTCAGACGCTTAGCTCTATGAAGCTAATTTGAGTCACGGGAAACAGTTGTGGACTTAAACGCGGGCCGCACAAAGACACGGCGTTGAAAATAAGTTTCAGACCTAACAAGCGCTTGTTAGCAGCTGAGACAGCTTAGTGCATTCAGAAATATTGCGCAAACGGATTATTCAAAAGTGTTTTGAGCAGTTTATTCTAAGTAAGCATCTAGTTTCGCAAGATTTAAAAGGGTTTAGTTTCTTTTGAATGCTCGTACATATTTACTGCTACAGCTTCGACGCGAAAAGATTTGTTAATATTATTATTGCAATCTTTTTTTGTTACTGAGAGTTTAAACGAAAAATTTAATGACATATCAGGTGTCTCCTTGACAAATTTAGTTGAAATTGATTCAGTCTAGATAGAGAAGATAAAAAAGTGCGGTAAAATAAACTTTTACTCAAATTTGTAATTATCCATTATAATAAACTATGATGTGACTTTTGCTGATGCTTTAATAGAAAGCTAAATGATCTGGAAGAAAATCTTGAAATTCCTGCCCTATATAAGGTAACCCAACTTCGGATGGTTATAAGAGCTGAGAGAAATGTTCTGAGGAGATCATATAAACCTTTTCAGGCATATCTTAAAATGCTATGAATTAAATAAAAATAATTTCACACGTATTTCTAAAATAGCAAAAATTAGTAAATTAAAAACTCCACTGTGGAAATTCAATCGCAAAAACAGGTCTGGTTACCAAATTATTACAACCAGGAAATGAAATTTAGCTAGCACAAGTCAACCTCGCAGCAGCACATGTTTATTCATCTTCTTAACTAGTTAACTTGTCGCTATCTGCTTATCAAGGAAACTAAGATAAACCAGCCAAAATATAAACTACTTTATACTTTGGGGGGATTTAAGGGGAAATAATTGGTAAGTTAGTAGATAAGTAGTTACCTATTTACACTGTCAAATGTTAAGCATAAAGTTGACGACATTTTCTTTTTTTTGTGCAGCAGCCTGAAAGCAGGTGGCATGTGCATCCACACATGCCGCCTGCTTTCAGGCTGCTTCACTGCTGACTTGCCGCCGGCTTTTCTACTACGTGTCAAAGCCGCATGCCGCCGGCATTTGAAAAGCGTCGTGCCGACGACTTGGCCGCCGGTTCGTGCTGGCGGGTATGTGTGGATGCGCCATTACGAAACCCGAGGTTTGCTGTGGCTATGATATTAATTTGACGAACCTGGATATTACATTAGAGCAATTGCCTTGATTTTTGCTACTTTTACAAAGTAAACGAGAGCTATTTTATGACAGTTGGGACAGGCTTATTGCGCCAACTGGAGAATAAAAAAAAAAATTTGTTTATTCAAGAAAAACATAAACAGTGCATTTTGTGAACTGCTCTCATATAAGGTCGCCCTGTGTTATGAGAGTCAGACTCTTCTAATAGTACAAAATTATAACAAGTGTGTTTTAAGAACAACGTTTTGTAATTTAAAAGGTACATTAATGGACATTATAATGTCTTCTAGGTTGTGTGTGTATGCGTTCGTACGTGTGTGTGTGGAAACATCATTATTTTTAGATAGTCAGGTTATTCAATTCTCCTTTGCTTAAACCAGGATAACTCTTTCAGCATTTTTTCTATGCAATAAAGTATATCTATCTATCAATCTACGGCTCGGTTCAGACTGTACTGAGGCTCACTCTTTAAATGGTCTTCGTAGTTTTGTGTATTACATGGTACGTGCTTAAATTGGTATATTTTCTTGCAATTATGTCCGTGGCCAATAAATGTTTTTTCTATTCTATAAGTCAAAAGAAAAATAACATGATTGCAAGTGCGTGTTAGCGGGAAGTCGCCAACGCTAACAGAATCTCCGCACAACTTGTTAATTAGTTTTGTTCAGACTACTTTCGTTTCGTGTTTCGTTTCGTTTAGCAGAAATCCGTTTGCTGCCTGGAGGCTCGCTCTTTAGCTTCACGTATTAGGGCGCTCAAAGTTGTTAGTTAAAATCGGACTTTAAGATAATCTAATAAGTATTATAATTATATGCAACTTTAAACAAAATCCTTCTGTTGTACTAAGTAAGCCAATAAATAACTGTCTTGAGCGGTCAAGATTGAAAAATATATGAATGCTGGGAGAATAATTAGTTTTGGCTGTGAAAAGTTTGTGAACTTATAGAAAGTTGAGGAAAAGGAATACAGAGCTAACACTAGCTGTTAATGGATTAAATCACCTGATTTAATCCATTAACAGCTAGTGTGATCTAACTGTGAAATGGCGGTAACTGTAAGAATTTACGTGATTCGAGATGCTTAACTCATTAAAATGTTTCTTTGTACTTATGTACTTTTAATCAATATCCGTATAGTTTAGAACCCGAATATACAAATGTACCTAATTACTTGCGCAGAGTCAATATTCTCAACACCAAGATTGGTAATTTGATTTCCTCGAGCACACACACTACTCCTAGAAGTAGTTTGGGGAAGTATTTACAAGTTCCAATAGTCGTCCACTTTTGGGTATGTCTATGTTCTTACCATTTTGCTGACGAGGATTCTTCTTTTTTCTGATTTCTCAGTTAGGTCCATAAAACTACAATACACGTGCGCCTTCTAAAAAAACCTATTTGTCTTCTAAAATCGAAATATCCCCGTGGAAAAGCTTTTCATAAAGCAACAGAGAAATATCATCAAAGTAAATAAAGCAGGCGAACTTATCCGCAAACTTAATTTAAAGTTTGTTGTTTGCAATGCGCTTAAAACGCAGCGAAATAAGCGAACGGCCAGATGACATACATCATTAGTCCCGAATACATACGTCTCGCAGGGACTTTATTTTGCTCACTGCAGCAAACAGTAGAGACTAGTATGGACATCCTTCTCTCTGTTAATAAATATGCAACAGCATATCCCTTTCAACCAGAATGAGAATTTCACAGAGTTCCTTTGGCAAAATCCTAATTAAGTTTTACAAACTATAGGTTTATATTTAGTTATATTAAGTATTTAGTTTTTGACTATCGGTACATTGAAGCGTTGAAGTGTTTGTATAGAAACGCCACCATGTCAGTTCGAATCCAAGATAGAGGCACGAGACCGATCCCACTGCAGAAAGGTGTCAGACAGGGGGACGTAATTTCCCCGAAACTGTTCACCGCTGCATTGGAGGACGTCTTCAAGCTTCTCGATTGGACCGGACTCGGCATCAACATCAATGGCGAATACATCACTCACCTTCGATTCGCAGACGATATCGTGGTCATGGCAGAATCCCTGGAGGACCTTGGCACAATGCTCAATGACCTCAGCAGTGTTTCCCAACGGGTTGGTTTACGGATGAACATGGATAAAACCAAGGTAATGTTCAATGTCCATGTGACTCCGGCACCAGTATCTGTTGGGAATGCGATTCTCGAAGTTGTCGATCATTACGTCTATCTGGGACAAACTATCCAGTTAGGCAAATCCAACTTCGAGAAAGAGGTCAACCGACGAATCCAACTCGGCTGGGCAGCGTTCGGGAAGCTTAGGCATATCCTCACGTCCAAAATTCCCCAGTGCCTGAAGAGAAAGGTCTATGACCAATGTGTGTTACCAGTGATGACTTACGGAACTGAGACGTGGTCTCTGAATGTTGGCCTCATAACGAAGCTCGAAGTTGCGCAGCGTGCTATGGAGAGGGCTATGCTCGGCGTTTCCCTACATGATCGGATCCGTAATACGGAGATCCGTAGAAGGACCGGTGTATCCGACATAGCCCGAAGAGTTAGCACGCTGAAGTGGCAGTGGGCAGGCCACATCGCTCGTAGGACCGACGACCGTTGGGTGAAGAGGGTCCTCGAGTGGCGACCACGTACCGGACGACGCAGCGTGGGGCGGCCCCCAACACGATGGACTGACGACATCGTCAGATGTGCGGGGGGCCGCTGGATGCAGATAGCGCAGGACCGCGCGTTGTGGCGTTCTGTAGGGGAGGCCTATGTCCAGCAGTGGACAAAAAGAGGCTGATGGATGGATGGATGAAGTATTTAGTACTTAAGAAGATGTGATGAGAGCCCTAAGTCTCTTTTCAAATTTAAAATAACAAAACACATATCCCACCATTTGAGTTTTATGAAAAGTTAAGGTAATGTTTAATTATTTTGTTTGAGCGGAGTCAACACCTGTCGGATAAATAAAACCGTAGGAAGCGATGGACGCAGCGTAGGACTTCTTTATATTTTTTTGTATGTTTTATAACCGATACTGATAGTTACGAACCCATGAACGGAGCTTACTACGAGTAATACGCAACTCTGATCAAAGCGAACAATTCACAGAATTTAGGAACTATAAAAACTACTAGGAGACAAAAACAATCCCTATTAATATGGAGTGCATGTTGCCATAGTTTGCCCTGGTTTTCCGATTAATGCTAGTGTCGTGGTATACATAGCGACACCACGACATATGCTTTTAGGTACCCTTTTAGTTCACTAAACAGTATATTAGTTAATCTTTCAACATAGTACCGATTAAAAAAAATTCTAAGTACGTTTTTTTCTTTATTTTGGCTATTAATTAAAAATGGTATGTCCACTCAAATCGAACGCCCAAGATCGCCCAATCATAACTCGAGCGCACTTCAAGTTGGAGCGCACATAAAATAAACTGAGTTCGAAAATTCACCTGAACACAACGCGAGAACCCGACGGAGAATGTTTCCTCCGTAATTAGATGCAAGTTGGAGAAAATTCCGTCCCAGGTCGCCTGGCTGTTTCATTAATTTTACTGTGACAGACTGTTTCCAGTTTGAACTAGTTTGTTAGTTCTACTGGGGAGCTGTTTTTATTCCGTGACTTGGTGTAACTTATAGTTTTAGTTTTTAACTATACATTTAAAATTGTTAGTTTATTTTATGTGTGATCGGTGATGGATTTGAACCTCCATAAAGAAGAGAGCAGAAGTAGTATTGTCAATGATAAATGCGTGTGTTGCACAAGCAACAACAGCCTAAAATGAGACACAAGCGTCAAATTACCGATACCAGTATAGGCTATTATCTCGCTTAACAAACATAGGTACTTACTACAAATTTACATTTAATTTACTTGTAACTACGCAAATGTTCAACGGCCAAGTCACACAATATTAACTATAATAATTAGGAAATCGCAGTAAGAAACCTTAGACTTGGCAGGACTTTGTCTAGATTTCATTACTTTTTAGAGATAAACAAGCAGCTCCATCGAGACTTGGCTAGTTTTTTTACGTAATGTTTTTGGTGGGATAATTTTACTGTGGCAGACTGTTTCCAGTTAACACTAGTTTGTTAGTTAACACGTTCTACTTACACGTTACACGTTTTGGTTTTTACCAGTACATTTAAAATGGATTTACGACTATTTAACGTATTTTGAAATTGGAATGTTGTCAAGTAAATGTTGGGATTAAAGTGTCAGCCTATTTAATCCCAACATGGAATAGAGCCCTATGGTTGAAATAACTTAATTTGAATCACGTGACCTAACGATGACTTCATCGTGCAATGATAGGCACTGATTTAACCAATAGTTAATGCGTGTTATTGATTACAAACCCGAGCTATTTTCGACATAAATGAAACATATTTTGAATCGAATCCAGGACCCCTAGACGATGATCCGGCACTCATTTCCGGTTCCAATTTTTAATATGATGAATTTAAATATTGGTTGAACTCAGTTTTGTTCTCAGTTCCACTTTTAAAGGTCTATACAAAAAAAGCCAGCCAGAGTTTGTATAAAACAGCTTATTATACGTTTGTATAAAGTAGCTAGACAACAATTTAATAATACCTGCTGCTTTTTTATTTGTTTTGGTATGCTTGAGACTGAGTTTGATCCCTGACTTGATTTTTTATGAATAAAGCCGTAAGTTTGTTGTTTTTGTTTTTTTGTCATGTTTTTTTTGGAAATATGCATAAATTTTTGGACGTCAAAATAAAATTGTAATAAACGTTTAGTGTTTTATGAAAAGGCTAGCCATGTTTAATCATCAAAGGCTGTCTTTAATCTGAAACCGAGTCTGCAAAAAAGGCAAAAAGAGCCCCTCCCCCCCTCTCCCCCTCTGGAGCGAGGTGCGACGTCCGCGACTCCCGTCATCAGAGCGTAATAGCTTTAATCTTCGGGGTGTCAGCGAAAATTTTAATTATATTTCATAGAAAAAAATAGCCGGTGAAGATATACGACCGTGACGCTGAGGGTTCCGCGGCTTCTTTTACGATTTAACTGATCAAGTTAAGACTCGAGATCTTCTTGGAAAATTCCTAACACACATTTCACATCCGAAAATAAAACCCTCCTGGGGTTCCTCTAACCTCTAGCCCTAATTGACATGACAATACTAGATCTATTGTATTTGATTCAATAGATTTGAATAGATATATTATAGTACAGAAATTTCACTATAATTAGCGAATAAGCGACCTCAACTAGACAACTTACAGGCAGCAGAAATAGATAATAAGTACGGCCATGCAAACCCATAAATGGGGAAAATAATTTTGAAACGTATAATTCACAATATCGTGATAAACATAAACAAACTCATAATACAAATTAAATAAAATTCGTAATAATAAATTAATATGATTATAAAGCGTATTAAAAAATTACAGTAATATAACATAAAACATAATTACAGTTATTTATTATTACGAATCCCATATGTAAAATTGTACCCTTTCCAGTTATAACAAATTACAAGTTCTGACTTCAACAAATATGTACCTACGGTAAGTGTTTAAAATGTAGTGTTCTGAAATATATGTAGATAAAATTAAATACAAGTACTAGTTAAATGGAAGTTAAAATAAAACATTTTTGTGCATTCAACAACACTACAACTTGATATTTTAACAGATGATTTGATAGGCAGGTCGTATTTTAAATTGACCAAGAATAGTTACGGTCTCGGTACGTGCATATCCATACTAATATTATAAATGCGAAAGTAACTCTGTCTGTCTGTCTGTCCGTCTGTTACTCTTTCACGCCTAAACGGCTGAACGGATTTTGATGAAATTTGGTATAGGTATACGTTGAATCTCAAGAACGGACATAGGCTACTTTTTATTAGAAAATAAGGGGGGTTGGGGGTAATACCACCTTCGAAAGTTTATATGGAAAAATGTTTATTTTTAAGTTAGAGATATGAAATTTGGCAAAAATATAGCTCGAAACTTGGATTAAAATATAGACTACTTTTTGTTTCGAATATTAGGGAAGAAAGGGGTAAAACTGAACATGAAAGGATGTAGTCCACGCGAACGAAGTCGCGGGCACAGCTAGTTATGTATATTATCTCTCTAGCGAGATTCGTTTAATATGCATTACATTTTGTGATAATATTGTTCTAAACAAACTTAAATTAGTTCTCGAATACAAGATGACAGCGAGGGTGCTATGTTAAGTGTTAATAAACTACTAGAAAATGTATTTATTAATATCAAATCTGGTTTTCAAGTTCAGTGATTTTTATACTTAACTAACAAAGGTCAAAGTAGCAGTATGATTTGTTTTTGTTTTAAGCTCGCTTAGTTATTGATAATTAATATATTTTATTAATGTCGAATTCCATAATAAAGAATTCGTTGTTTCTTAATTTTTGATATAGATTTATGATAAGACACGAAACCTTTAAAGGCGGCTTTATTTTATTACAATTACTCATTTTTATGTAGTAAATAATGTTTAGTAGCAGAAAAAAAATGTTAAGAGTTTTCGGTGCGTGCTTAGGGCAGGAATCATTAAAAATAATAAAAACCAATGCGGTACTTTCGGAATTAATCTGACTCCTAATTATTAAGGAAATTTACCTTCCATCAGCTGATCTGAATACTCTCGAAGGAATATTTACTGTTCTATAGGAGTGGACTCGTACCTATGGATAATATTTAAGATATAATCTGTATTTAAAATAAAATCACTAGTTGAAAGAGGAGAGTAGCTTCTATAATCAGCTCAGCAAAATATCATGATTAGTATCGGACGTAAAAGTTTAAAAAGTTTTTTGACATTTTGTATGACCTTTTAAAAATCAAACACTGCCCTTTATTATAGTAAGATTAACTACTATGTAGTAAGAATTAACTAGATCTGTAAATTGTTTTTTAAATACTTCTAATTTGAGAACTTCCCGCGAAAACGATAGAATTCGAAAAAAGAAACAAACCTTGAATCGTTTTTGTAAATATGATTTAACTTATTTACGGAGTGCCAAGTTAAACAATAATGCATTTTTTTGGTTTGGAATTCATCATAGAACCCTAAAGGGTCCGAAGTGAGGATGACTTCCTAATTGGAATTATCTCTCGCAAATTTGAGGTTTTGAATAATGAGTGGGAAATATAACGAGCGCTGTAAGAGGATTGACTTCCTTGATTGTGAGTTTTATAGTGGGAAGTGGACAATTTGAATACATTCTTTATAAAGGAACCTTTACAAAATATATACTGTGTGAAAAAAATATATATTTTAGGTTCAAATTGTCCTTTTTTAAATTTTAACCATCGGACTTTTCAATTGTTATCTAAAAAAATATTGACCATCAATTTACTCTCTTAAAAAGCTTGGAGTTTGCG
Source organism: Glyphodes pyloalis (assembly GCA_037074685.1). Taxonomy (NCBI): domain Eukaryota; kingdom Metazoa; phylum Arthropoda; class Insecta; order Lepidoptera; family Crambidae; genus Glyphodes; species Glyphodes pyloalis. The sequence continues at coordinate 872,322 of JAYKKO010000051.1, forward strand.
GAGCTTACCCACCCGTTCCATACATGACGTGAGTAGGGAAAGTGGATTCCGCCAAATTTCATCCGATGTCACTTACCTACCTACGGAGAGTATGATAAATCTCACTTAATTTTAATGAATAACAATGAAATATACAAAATACCATTTACTTTTTAAAACTTTTTAATGTATTTTTAAAGGTGGACTTAAACCTCAATCTTTTCTGTTTTATAATCTTGATTGCAACTGTCACCCGTGTTCCACCATTTTCGGAAATTATTTTTCGCGCTAAATGTCAGAGGCGCATTTAAGATTTCACACAGCTTACATATATCTGTTGCCTCCGGGTTTCGTTTGTAAGAATAATCGTTATGCCACCTGGAAAGATTTTGAAAAAATTAAGCGCAAATTTTAAACGTGAATCTATGTTGCTTTACATTTAGAACTCAATATTTTTTTTTTTACATGGGATACGAGTAACTTTGTTTATTTCAACCATTACACATTTTTAAGATTTTGAATATTCTTGACGTTACGAGAGTTCAGATATTATTGGTTAATTGTATGTAGGTATAGAAGTCATTGACTTGCATCTGCTCAGATACTACTGATGTAATGAATATTCACATATTATTGGTTACTTGTAGTATATGGAACTTATTGGCATTTTAAACTGTTCAGAAGTATTTGGGCACGTTGTCTGCTATAATATATCTGACTGCGACTGTACCTGTTTCGTTTTATACTAAAGTTGAGGCGTAGCGTGGCGTAGGCGCAATAGGAAGTATATTTAGATTTACATAATTTTTGTTTGTTGTCTTAAATAAGTTCTTACCTAAAGTAGTTTTCATATATTTCCGGATCACTGATAGCTTCGAACATCTTTGCAGCGATAGTTTTTGCGTCTAACACCCTAGCGTCTAAGTAAGAGCCAGGTGGAAGAAACCTGCAAGAAAATATCCTTGAGATGAAAAGATCTTAACTTTTAAAAAACACTTTAAGTTGAAACATTTTAGCTTTGAAATTAAATATCTATGTTCAATTGGTTAATTTTGATATTAAAGTCATATTTAAAATAGTAAGAAGATTTATACCTGAAAATGAAAATAAAAAATTTCAAATACTTGTTTTGGATATTTATATGGATATAAGTAGTTAATAAAAATCTTATACTTGTACTGGACGTAGCTAATTGGTTTCGATTATATTTACTTTTTGATAACTAGCTAATTACATTCGAATTCCTAGACAACTAATAATAAAAATGTGAATGATATATTAAGTTAGTTGTAAAAATACGCGATTTATTTAAAAAGTACCAAACTAGAACATTTCATTTTTAGTTTATATGTTTCCTGATATAGGTTAAAGCGACAAATCTATCTGGATAGCATAGTTTGTACATAGTGCCTATTTGACTAGGTATAATGGTTAGGGCTGTAGGCTAAACCAAATTGAAGTAAAAGGTTGATCAACACACATCACAAACATGCGTGTGATGAGCATTTGTCGGTGTTTTTAAATGTGTTTATATAAAAGTGACCATATCAATTATGTGATGTTCGCCGATATTTATCATTACTATATCTAATTTGTTAGCTTACTACGTGGTGTGAACGTACCGAGTATAATTCGCTCCACCATAAACAACGGGGACCGCATAATGCTGCAATGGATACAAAATTTTCTCCGTCACGAAATCTTCTGACAGCGAGTTCTCAAACGCAAGGTAGAAGAAATATTCCTTCTCCAAAAGTTCCAAACAGTCTTCCAGCCTGTCTTTTGGACACCTCAAGCGTCCACACCACCCGTAAACATCTATATCCAAACCATACTTCAATAGTGCATCTCTTATATTATTTGAAACATTTTGCCTGTCGCTTCTAGTTTGGCAATGGGACACAAACCAAGCAGCTGTCTTATTCTTGCCTTGGATCATTCTTCTGACATGGTCTGATATCGGCAACTTTGATTCAACCCAGTGCATGTCGACTCTAGGGCCAACTAACGTCCCATTCTTGTCCAGAACTGCGACGTACGACCAACGAATATCAGAGTCTAACTTGTAAGTCCATGTCAGGTTGTAATAGTTTTCTGACAAATTCTGGCATATAGGATAGTTTGCAGCAGAGTCCGATGAATAGAAGATGTACCGTTGATACTGGGTTCGCAGCACAGGATGGAAGTCCCAGTAGTTTTCGACGTCAAACAAAATGGCGTCGAAGTATCTGACGTCTGCGAGGACTGTTTTGTCATTCGTCATGAAGCAATTGGTGTAGGTGCAGTTGTTCTCGATAAAAGGTCGCTGGCCGGTTACGAAGACTGGCGCACTGAGACAGATAAAAGAAAACAAATTATTTTAATTCGTTTTTTTTCTATTCCATTGCAAATAAATTTGTTCCTGACAATATCGAGCGGAAATTGGTACAACTTGCCAGGAATTCCGTGGGGGTTAATCATTCAGTTTAAGCTCATTTTAATGCTCAATCGAGTCCAAAGCAAGTTGTTGATGTTAACTTCGCACTTTACATATTTTTATTTATTTATTGTTTAGACAAAACAAGTACTTAGATGGCGTGACGCCAAAATCTGGCACCCGTGTCTCTTGGCTTCGGAGGTCGGCAATATCATTTCCACTTGTTTTTTATTTTATACTAAAAACAACTTACTTGTAGTGAGAAAACGCCGCAGTCCACTTCAACACGTACTTGTAGTCAGTGGGCAGCCTTTCCAGCCTTTCAAACTTCATATTAATCACAGACACCACTCTTTTATACTTCAATATCTCATGCCCAAGAAACATCGCAGATTTACTTTCTAGAACGTACTCAATTTGTGCGATTTCAACTTCTCTGTTAAGCAGCAAAGATTTTATGAACTGTACGACGAGGGCTGCGTAGGCACTGATTAGAATTATCTTATAAAAACGAGACATGTTTGGTTTGTCCTTTTAAAACACAAGCAGACATGTAAACTATAATACAGTTCTACGTTGTATTACGTATTGGTCCCTGAATCACTAGCACCTATGCAATATTGCGTAGTACGCATTCAATGCGTTAATAAACGTCCTCCAATTTTTCACTTTCCTGATACGTAGTTGAATATTTCAGCAATTTCAAATGTGAGAAGTTTACCCGTGAAAATAGCGTACGAAATACTTTGATGTTAGGGCACCGGCCAATGTAAAAAGTAGAGGTGCCTTTGTAATTTGTCGTCTTATTCTATAACAGGTGTATTTTTTGGTTTCTTTTTTTCACTGAAAATCAGTATCGTGATCTATTATTTAGTTATTGATACCGTATATCAATGTGCTATCATTGTAGTAGATTAAATTTTTGGGTGCTTAATAAATATTTTCTTTCTTTCTTGTTCACGAGTTAAGTTGCACTAAAAATATTTATTTCCTACTCAATATTGCCCGTAACGCAAACATCACAATGTCTTGTTCACTACTGATATACAGAGAGGATAGTGTGATGAAATTAGTAAACTCAGTAGAATTGTGACGTCTTGAATGTTTTCGAGAAATCTTCGTGTTCCGTTTGATGTGATTCCGCGGAATATATGGAGGTTGGAAAGCGATATCTTTCTAACGAAAGAAACGCTTGTTTATCAAACAGTATGGTTTGTCGTTTGATCAAGACGTCCTAACTTTTTGACCAAATCTACACCAGACCTGCGTGGTGATGTTTAGGTAAGCCTCGTGGGCATCGGTGAGTGAATGTGTTAGTTTCTAAGGCTCAGTTGCACTAACTTAACATTAACGATAACTTACGATTGGGCAGCTGGCAAAACCTGTGTTATCTCATATATTTTTTTGCAATTCGACAACTATCAACTTTTTGTAAAATAAAGTCTCTCTACACTTGACATTGCAGAATCTTCGCGTTGTCTTAAGACGCGAGATTAAATCCATTTAGTCTCTCTAATCACTTAACATTAGCAGAATCATCGCGTTGTTAATCATCTCACGCGAAATTAAATCTGTATAAAAAAAATTTAAGTCCATTAAAAAACTGTCAACTCGTTAGATACCGTTATATGTAGTTTAGTTGGTGCAACTGGGCCTTAGTGTTTTTTAAAACGTGTTTTACTTATGATAGCGGTTCCGGCGAACTTCGTTTTGCCTTAGAGAATTTATCCCGCTTTTCTGTTGAAATTTTTCAAATTTTACCAAGGATCCCTAATTTTGTAGCCTATGTCAAATTGGAAGAATGTGGCATTCTATTGGTGAAAGAATTTTTTAAATCGGCCCAGTACTTTTGGAGCCTATTCATTACAAACATACAAACATACAAAAATAGGTACAAATCTTTCCTCTTTATAATATTAGATAAGTCTAGTCTTTCCTACTGAGTAAATAATGGTATTGTAAGTTGTGTTGCGATTTCCGACAACCTCAGTTGTATTGTGGCTAAGGTAAGTTTTCAATACGCGATAGGTCGCATTTTCGATTTCTGGCTAGGCCAAATTCGAGGAACGAACTTTCTATGTTCTAGTGGGTATGTTAGGTTGACGCGTATCTATCGGCTGGCACTCAAAGTATAAAGTGAAACCGAAGTTAAAGATTATTCGACTGGTGTGATTTTCTTTGTATTTTATTTAATAAGGAGATTTTAAGTACACACTTTAGTATTTAAACAAATATAGTAATAGGGAAAAGCTATATATCCATTCCTGTTACAATTAAACTAAAGATAAACCGAAACCTATTTTGCAAAACTATTCACTACATTGCACACCAAACATTTCATTTAAACCCTGAAACGGCGGATTTAAACTCACGTATGCAAATAAAGTTTAAAACGTTGGGAGAAGGGGAAATATGTCGGCAATTATACTAAACAGAAAATTAAATATGAAAATCTCTTTGTCCTTGGGAGCGTCCGTCCGGCTTGGCGGCTGGTATGCAAATGAGAGAAAATAGACGAGTGGTGACACCGTGCGGCCGGCGGTGGTATTATTTTAGTTTTGATATGAGAACGCGTTTTTCAATTACAATTTTTACCTAATGAGTATTTTTCGCCTTCTGTTTACGTGAATGTATTTCGGTTGTATCTGAAAGAAGTTTTAATGGATTTGCAAAATAGCATTTAGATGTAGGTGAGCATGTGCGTGTGAAACACTTGTTTTAACTATGGACACGATGTTCTAGTAATTTATGTTTTTTATCTATTTGTTATTTTATTACTAGCTGCGCCCGCGACTTCGTTCACGTGGGCTACATACTGTCTTGGTCGGTTTTACCCCTATCTCCTCTTATATTTGAAACAATTTGTCAATATTTTAATGCAAGTTTTGAGCTATATTTCTGTTAAATTTCATTTCATATCTCTAACTTAAAAAAAAACTCTTTCCCATTTAAACTTTCAAGGGCAGTATTACCCCCTTCCCCTTTTTTTCAAAACATAAAGTATCCTAGAAGTTCAATATGTACCTATACCAAATTTTCTTTAAAATCGGTTCAGGTGTTTAGTAGTAAAATCCAAACAGACAAACAGACATACAGAAAGAGTAACTTTCGTATTTAGAATATTACTATGGAGTTTTAATGCAACTCAGAAGGTACTTTAGATAACGAAGCTACATAGTAATAAAGGTTCGCTTTCATATTCTGTCTTCGCCCGGACGCGTGCGACCGTTAAATGAATGAACTTTTTAAGTTAAGGTCCCGACAACTTCAAGTTTAAACCTGGTTACGTATCTAAAGCGATAATATTCGATTAAAAATTTTACAAATTGGAAAGCCTTATGTCACAGCCTGTACCTTCTAAAAGATAAGCTACATTTTATCTTTTGAAAACAAAAAAAACAAACATGGTGATTATTATTTTAAAATATGCACAAATCCAGCAATGGGAAAGTACTTTAGTATAAACAAACAGTACTCACACTAAGTGGGCCCGGTGTGTTAGACAAAAGACGTGTTTGGTGAACGCACGGCCAAGAAAGAAAAATGTAAATTTGAATGTTGATTGATAGTTCAAATGTAATTTTGACCTAATCTATAGTTATGCAGAGTACCTTGCCCAGTGGCGCTGGTGCTTCACTACAAATATATAAATGTTTTTTTGTGTAATGATTAGACACTTTTATTTTAACCAATAGTAAATAAAATAAAGTTTAAGACTTTCGTGTTCCATTTTAAACGCGATCGCGGGCAAAACGCGACACCATTTTACAGAAGCTGACTCACTCGTGACCACGGTTGGTGCAACCTAACCGAAACCGGACAGTAAGTAGTTCCTATTAACTACTATATAAAAATGGTGTCGCGTTTTGATCCTTTAAATTATTTTTTCTTAATAAGTAGAAAACAATCACTTTATAATTGACATAGCAAAAGTAGCTACCTATAGAACGTTGTAGTTTCAACCGTCAGTGTGTACAAGCCTTACCGCTGCTTTGAGGTCGTGCCATGATGAACAACATCCTTACTTTTAATGACTTTTTGCTAATATTCCACCACGGTTTCGCCTCGAAAAACTTTGGCCCCGTGAATTCTGCGTTTTCGATATTTAAAGATACTTTCGGCTCGTTTAAATAACGAGGTCTAATAAAAAGTTTTTGAGTACCTTGCCGCTGAGGATCTTGGGTATAAAAGTCTTAGTTGAAGCTGATTTTAAAGTAGAAGGGATTTTTGGTTTAATGAATTCCGATTTGGTGTAGTTTAACGTTCTTGTGGACTTGGCTAGTTTAGTAGTGACCCGACATAGAACTCATATTTGTGTATATGAGTTCTATGTCGGGTTGTTTTTTTCTTGTTATGGTTATTTATTTGTGATGCATAAAATGTGAAATGTAAAAAAAATAATTAAGATAAGACATATTAGATTGAATTTGACAAACAGTGGATATTTAAATAAACTGCATTTCAATTAGTGGTATTTAAATATATTAAAATTAGAGATATTTAATATGAAATGTTGAAGTGTAAGTGCGGCACGCATTGTTTAAATTATATAAAATAAAAAATATTGCACAGAACACCATTATGCTGAACAAACATGTAATGTCACACAACAAAATAGTGAGTTTTTATAGATTTTTTTCATTTGATTATTTATTGTTGTATATTTCTTTGATTGATCTATATAGCAAATTCCCCCCCCCCCCCACCCTTTCCTACATTTCATCGCATAAATGATGGCCCTCTGGGAATAGAAATATACGTGCACAGTGCTATAGTAGGTAGCCTACAAAAGAATTTATCTCGCTACTTCAATAAATCAAAGGCATTTGAATAAATGACTCAGCACTCTTAGAAACAACGTCAGTGATTTTTACGTTTTTTATTAAAACGAAGTTAAGGGGCTGAGTCAGGGCGATAATTTTGCATTCGAAGAGAAGATATCGGAGGGCGTCAAAATTTACTTTACTTGGTTCATTTGTAATACTTCGATTTTATTATTTTTATAGTACTATACGCCGTACTAGCGAACTTTAAATATTAGAAACAGAAAAAGCTTAGTTAGCTCAGTTGGTAACAGCAGCACGCGCGATACGTGAAGGTCGTGGGTTCAATTCCCGCACCGCAAGGGGAGATACAATTTTTCTGTTTCTAATATTTGTAATACTTTTTCGATGATTTAATTTGTTTTTATTGTTTGTTGTAATACAAATATGTGGTTGGGCGGGCTGCTAGTAATCTTATTATAAGAATACACTTTTTATTCTTATACTCGTAGAGGTAATATTACTAGCGACACACCGCGGCTTCGCACGCGTACCTACTATCCCCGTTTTTTTTATATTTCCACTAATTATTATTGCTCCTATTAATCGCAGCTTGACGTTTCATAGCCTACAGCTTTCCTCGATAAATGGACTATCCAATATAAAGAAAGAAAGAAAAAAAACATTTATTGACTCAACTTACAAACAAAACAAAAAACATAATCTGTTCCAAACACAAATGGATTGTCTATGAGACAAAAGGAAAAAAGCTCAGCTAATGCTGTCGCGAGAATGGATCCCGGGCAGCGCTGGTTTTCAGCTTATCCCTACCCTCGTGAGATGTTATATAAAAAACATGAAAAAAAAAATGAAAATATGAAAACATGTTACTACTATCGATTTTATTATTTTTATAGTACTATACGCCGTACTAGCGAACTATAAAATCGATTAAGATGCCAAGGTGTCTTCGATTCCGTGGTTTTCAAACATTTCTGCAACGAATGTACCACGGGCCGATAAGTATGTAGTTCTAAACATATTCGGCAGAGGACTTACCGGAAGGCTAACGGTTGATACGGCAGAAAAATTTCATCGCCTACGATAACTTGCGGTTAGCTCAGTTGGTAAGAGCAGCACGCGCGATACGTGAAGGTCGTGGGTTCATTTCCCGCACCGCAAGGGGAGATAAAAATTTTCTGTTTCTAATATTTATGTTACTACTAGTTCCTGAGTTTAATGAATTTAAACAAACAAACTCTTCAGCTTTATTATTTTAGTATAGAAAACTACATCGCCAATTATTTAACATCACTAAAAATTGTTTTTGGTATTAAACGATCTGAACCGCAAGAAATCAAAAGCCAAAAATATCAAAACTAAAAACTAAATTCGGAATGAAAGTTAATTCAGTGAATTCTAATTTAATATTTTGAATAAATACTTTAAATATAGTAGGTAAAAATTTTTATTTTATAGGTTTCACATACGAGCTACAATATTCTTACTAAGGTGTTTATTCCACAAATTGTTTTACAATAAAACATCAGATGAAACGATATAAAGTTTTCGTATTGCGGACGTTTAAACCCGAATTAGTGCTGCAGCTACCCAAAACAAGATCGGTTGTAATTATAACCTCGGAACGATAATTACTTTTGAACGAATTGTAAGTATAACCTAGTAAACTAAAAATACCGATTTGAGATTTAAATATGTATCTTCTCTGCAAAATTATTGGAAAAATGACGTTCACGAACACTCATATATGCATTTTTTTACCTTTTGAAGCACTTTCTTTAAGACGTGACATAATAAAAGGTAATTATGATGGATTCCTTGGAAAGCAATGGAATTCTGAACACCAGTCTTAAAATTATTGCGCATTGACAGAAACAAACTTTGCTGTCGCCGTCTCTTTAATTAAACTTACTATTGGTTCATGTTTATTTTAAATATAAGATGAACATTTTGTAAAGCAGGTCGTCATAATTGTAATATTTAGTACCTAGGTGAGACTTTTTAAGTTGTTTGGATATTTTATTTAAAGGCGGTTTAAGTCTCGTTCATGTGAAACTTTTGTCAATTAATTTACTTTATATAATCTCTATAATATTGGACACCATCACATATATTGCTCTGATTTTATGGTAAGGAGCTAAAGCATTTGTGTTACAGAAAACAGAAGTAACGACTTCTGTAAAATAACAATAATAATGAAATTATTATGAATTACAATTTTTCATGTCCGTTTCTATGAATAATTTATAAATTTAGTGTGTTTTATTGATATTTTTTTTGTTATCTATACGCACATTCTTACCGTTACCGCAACCATAAACAAACTCTTTTAAAAACCCAAGGATTGACTAGTAGATAATGCTCCTAGCAATATGCCCCTCTAATACAAGGAATTTTTAAAAGATGAAAGAAAACTGCATCAGTTTATCTTAATACTCCGCTTACAGTGCTTAATGTGCTAGCATATAAAAAATATCAAATGCGAATTCCCTTTATACTCACGAAAGGCATCAAACTTCGCTACAGAGATGGTTATTATCGAAATTGCTCTGAAACAAAACACTGGATTAAAACGCTGCAAAGTTTACGAGTTGCGGACGAAATTTAAACCGAAATTAGTGTTGCATTTATCCGGAACAGAACCGCTTGTAATTATTACAACGGAGCAGTGTTTTTTTAACTGGCTTTAAAAAGGAGTTAGGTTTTTAATGCGTGGTAGACTTTTTATATCAAACTAGCGACCAGCCGCGGCTTCTCACGCATATTTGTTTGTTACAAAAAAACTTTTAAACGAAAAGTCGTTCTATCTTACCTTGCGGTGCGGGAAACGAACCCACGACCTTCACATATCGCGCGTGCTGCTCTTCCAACTGAGCTAACCGCAAATTATCATAGGCGATGAAATTTTTCTGCTGTATCAACCGTTAGCCTCCGGTAAGTGCCCTCTGCCGAATATGTTTACAACTACATACTTATCGGCTTATGTTTCTAATATTTAAAGTTCGCTAGTACGGCGTAAAGTATCTACTATAAAAATAAAAGATCGAAAATCCGTTCGACTGATTTTGTGCACATAAACCATTTACTAAATTGTCCGAGCAAAATCTAATCATTTGGCTTGGACAAATAAGCCCGATATTGAGTAATCAAATTACAACGAAAAGGCATTGATTTTTTTTATTATTTAATAAAAATAAGTAAAGAATTTAATATTCCAGGTAGCTTTTATTAACTCATTACCTATGTCACACAGATTTACTAGACGAATGTATGTATAGGTTCAGGGTCTTGCTTTTTAAAATTGGAGACTATTACAATGGCAAAATTTATGGTATCTAGTTTGGTTAATGTAAAAACGATGTACTCATAATTAATTCAAATAGAGCTGTAATCCGTTTTCGTAACCAGAAACAGTAAACATTAATGTCCATATCATTTTAGTTATCAGCAGATAATGTATATTATATGTAAATAATGTGGCACCCCAATACTGTTAACAACCAATTGCTTTGTATTAAAAAACAGTCCAAACGATTTGTTTTTACCAAATACACAATTACGGTAAACCGCCCTCACGAATAAATTCGCAGTTCGATTTAATTATCACTAATAGGATTAAGGCGACCGATGGCGCGGAAACCATCGGCCGGCATATTAAAGAGTTACTGCACAATAAAAACAACACTTCAGTCTAGAAGTTAGTGAAAAACTGGATAAATGCGACTCGGACTCGCGCCTATAGAGTTCCGTATCATTAAAATCGTACCGGATTAAAAAAAAATCCTTTCAATAGTTGGTTTATTTTAATTTCATTATTTATATTTTAAAACAAATTTAAACTGTAAATAAGTATTATACACGCCTACCTATTGCAGGAAAATACCGCTATTATTTTAAAAAGTCCCTCTTAAATATTTACTTCATTCTGTTTTGTTTTATTTTTTGTAATACCAGCAACAGAAATACTAGTATGACCTGCACAAAATGTAATTGTCTTGGGATAACTGTTCATAAGATATAGCCGATTGACAGATGGTCAGAGTTGGACAACAGAGTCCTAATGATTGTTCTATTTTACCGTTTGGGAATGGAAACCTAAACGGAATAAAATACATAACTACTGCACAATATACTTTTCTGTGGCAACTTAAGGTTGCATCTTACATGAGAGATACATTCATAAAATTAATAAAACAATTTCTGATATCCAAAACCTATTATGACATCAATGAATATTTGTAAGATAAAATATAGAAAATATGTTATAAAAATATAAACAAAAAAAAAAGAATGCAGAGACAGATTTCCTATTAATTGTAAATCATAAGTGCTTTATAGCAATAAAATAATGTGCATATTTTTATTTATATATTGATAAGATGTTATAAATTAATCAGGATATTTAACAGCACCTCTTAATAAATAATATATATATTTTCTTTTTATTCTAAACCAAAACACAAAAGAAAAACGAGCGTTCTCTCATCTCGTCCAGTTGCTGTGCCCTAACAGGGTCTGATGTAGCTTTTACTTTGTAAATGAAACATTATTGTGCAATAAAGTATAAAGTATTGAGTAAGAAGTTGGCAGTAAATTTCGCATACTAAAATTTGTATTTTTTGTTTTTTTATCCGTTACATTTATATATTTCTATCTTTTATTTGGATTACCTGGATTAATGTGTTTAGTATCCGTTTTTGCGTAAAATAGTAACAAACATCCAGACATCTATACATTCTTACAAACTTCCGCGTTTATAATATGTGGCTTAAAGATCCGGTCATTCATTTGTCATTGTACGTAGTTTAGCGGTGAATATACTGATAGCATCATTCCTGGAAGCTTCCTTACTGTAGTAGTAGGGTAACTGTGTTACCGGGATTACTTCTTAAAGGATTAGCGGAGTGGGCTGCTAAGTGTCTGTATCTGTTTAGATGGCTTTAAATGGGGGATTTGTTTGTGAGTTTCTTAATTACGGAACTTTGTAGAGGTTGAAAAGAATATTGAAATTCCAGTAGCAATCTCTGAACGGGGAACGTATCAAAGCAATGGAATCTTGTTTTATTGGTTCAGTAGTTCTGTGTTCGGTGGTTAGAGATCTTGACGGTTGAACCAGAGGTCGTGGGTTCAATTCGCGATATAAAATTATTTCTTGACTAGCTGCCGTCTGTCTCTATTTGTACCATCAATGTAACTCTCCGCATGACCCAAAGGTTGACTGGTAGAGAATGCCCATAGCATTAAGTCCACCTGTTGTATTTTTTTTTGTGCAGTTTTTAAATAAATAAATAAACGTTGCTCACAATTACGGAGACTGGAATCTATTGCATCTAGCCAAGGATTAACGGCATTACGTGCCTTCCGAAGCATGTAATCATCATTCTTATCAAGGGATTCAAGCCTGTGGTCTACCCAAACTGAAAAGACTCTTAGTGAAAGTGTTCCCCACAGGATTTGAAGCTACGACCTCCGTGTTTTGAGCCTAACGCTCCAACCACTACACCACGGAGGCTCCACTCAAACCACAAGATGATAAAAGCATATAAATTGCATAACAACATTCTGGAGACCACCTAATGAAACAATGCTGTTGCGAGACAATTGAAGTTTACTTCTTATTCTAGTCTTATTTTAATAAACATTAATTGTAACTATTTAAAACAATTACAGAGAGGTTCACACAGTTGCCGACAGGCAGACAGACAATGACATTGTGTGTTAGTATTGTCACGAAGGTCGCCTTTGTAACACCTGAAGATGTGTCTTAGTGCTACAGTGGTTGTGTTTCTGGTATTTGTAAGTAGACAGCCCTTTCACATTTAAACTCTTTTTTAAATATTACAATATTACAATATTTCTGTATTTTCCGCTACATCGGCTAGTTGCGTAGCGTTGCGTTGATCTTCAGATTGCGAACCAAACCTTTGCGCTTTGATCTCTTTGAGAGAATAACCAACAAACTTTTCTAAATTCTTCAGGGCACTAGGAATGCTCATTGTACCGACAAGTGAACACCTTAGTTGAATTGTGAGAGCAGCTACTTTTCTTCTATATGAATAGCAAGTACCATGGTAAACTTCTTAAGTAAACTTGCGTGCTCAAGTTCAAAAACTTGTCTCACCCGGAAACGAGTTTATATTTTCTCTAATCCGTTTTGATATCATTATGATTTTATCTTTGTATGTAATTTTAACGGTTATAACTGTGAATTATTTTTAAAAAAATATCCAATAGGTTATTTTATTACTAGAAACCAAATTACCCACTTGTTATCTCTGTGAATTTTCGCCAACGACGAGGTTTTCTAGCTCAAATTTAACATTTATATTTGTTGGATCCCACAAAAAGGATTATTTAATTTTTTTACAATACTCTTGAATCACGTCTATTTAATAACTATTAATTTCTTACATTTATTTGGTCGAGCAATAAATGTTCCTTAGCATTTACCCTTGGACTACGGCGTCTGGGGGCCAGTGGTGGTCAAACAATTAACTTTCATCACATCACATACCTGATCCCAAATGAGTAATATTGTGTAATATTAATGACAAAGAAGTGTGGACCACTGGATTAGTCTGTTCGCCTTCACATGATAATTTCACTAATTATATTTACTAATTCTATTTCTATTTATACAAACTCAGCAAGAGGTACCTATTTCTTTACGTTGATAAATACTCGCAAGTTGGCAAAATTGTTTGTGCATTAGGACCTATAGTTTGTTTAATTTAAATATATATATTTTTAAATTTTTCTTATTACTTTAAATCAATTAATTATTTTTTACAACTTACTACATTATTTTATCTAATTACTACACTGTATGTCTTAATGCAAAACTAGTTATAAGTTCAGCTATATTTGTAATATGAACGACAGAGTTTCTTGCCGGGATCTTCTCTGTAAGTTATAGGTTCCGAACCGGAGGCAGCGTCATTTGCATTATATAGACGTTTCATAAATATTACTGGTGTAATTTATATGAATAAAAGAATATTGAATTTTAATTTGAGTAGCACTTGTTTCATGGAAAACAGAACCAACATTGGCAGCACTTCATTACGTTTACAAACACCCATATACAGAACAATCACAAATATACATCACATTAATGTTTAATTATTATTTATATAAATTCAGGTATTGACAGGGGTGGAAATGAAACCCACAACCCTAGGCCTGATAGCCAGCAGTACTAATAAATGACTACTAATCAAATTCTTATTGTTTCAGACGAATTCGGAAGCCGTAAAGGCGGAAGACCAAGCCAACCACTTCCACAATTCCTTTGCTCCATCCACGGTCAACTTCAACGAAATATTCACCAACAGCCTCTCCCTTCTCGAGGAACCCACCGTGACCGGCACCAAAGACGAGGACTTCCATCTAAACCTACCTTCTCAGTTTGTCGAGTTCCGTCCCCACAAACAAGAGACCACGACGACGCCTACACCACCTCCCCCCATGTTTATTCTCAACTCTTCGTACCTGAAGAAAGAGAAAGAGACGGAAGATGAACTGGCTCACAACAATACGTCAACTACCACCACTACACTTCCAGTCTCGCAGAAACCTACTAACAAGTCCATGAATGTCTTGCCCATACAGAAGAAAAAGCGTCAGAGAGGAGTTCTAGATCTACTCTTTCCTGCATCTAGGGTGAGGACATTCAAAGGGGTTTTTGATACGTTCAGGCGGATACTGTCACATACTTTTCGGAGACGTTAGTTTTGTCCCGATATGTTCAAAGGGTAGTTAAATGCAAGTATTATTAACAGCATTTTTCCTAACACTTTAAATTTTTGTGCGGGCACTCCCCTTGCGAAATTTGTTAATTGACCAGAAAGATTACCTACAACTGATCTTCAAAAACTCTTCTAAAATGCTTAAGATTAGTTCAGTTGAAAAAACAGCTCTCATTGTTAAAAAGATATGATATTTTATAGTCTTTTAACATATTAATTTTGGCGGGCACATTCATTGCTGGGTTGCCAGATTCTAAATATTTTTCTGCCCAGTAGTGCTCATAAAATGTTGAAAATATAAATTCAATATTCTGTTTGACAAAAAAAATATGTCGAAATCCGGATAAAGCGTAAGTTGAATAGGAATGAAAAATTGGATTTCCAATATTTCTAGTTAATTAATTTCGTTAACTCAATTTATGTGTTACAACGTTTTTGTTTTAATAAAAAATTTCGCAGCGTTGTATACCTATGCAATAAATATCTCACTTTTATTTTAATCGTTATGTTATATATTCCAATGTTACTCGAAGCTAATAGTTTTGATTTCTTTTTGAAAAACGCCTTTTTGTTTTTTTTTTAAGAGAAACATTATCTTAATTTATTTTTTGTTTGAATAAATTTTGTGCAATTTTGTATGTCGTTTCATTTGTTTTTTTGTGTAATTTTAGTTGATTATTGATTGAATCTTTTGGCCTTTTATATGGACAATCAAATCGTCGTAAGGGTTGAGTTTGGAACCAGTTTAGCTACAATAGGACATAGTGAGTAATTGTTTATTGTTTAGTAATTGAGTCCCCTTTTTTAATTCCATTCTAAAGCTCATTTAAATAGAGTAGAGTTTAGTATTAGCCGAAATGTTTTAAAGATGGCAGGTTAATTTTCCAAAAAAATTAATGTTTTGTAACCCGTCAAACCGTCACCATACGTCAGTCATAAAGTTGACGTACCTTATACTTTTGAAGGGCACATGCAATGGAAGAAAAATCTATGTTCGCTTATATTTAAAATGTGTGACTTTATAAAGATTCCTACGTATAAATGGTTAACATATTAAACAGATGTATTGGATCGTATTTCAATTCACTACATCGTTCGTTTTAGCACACACCATTTTCACATTTTTTATTTTTTTAGCAGGACAAGTAGAAAATTTCCCCTTTTTATCAATTCTTGTTAGTTATTAGGTAACATATTTTAATCTGATCTATTTAGCGGCTACGTCACTGACAATTTATAAAGAGCATTGTAACAAGCACTCCAATGCAGTTTGTCCAATTTACGAGGCCCCTACTATTCGTTGAATAATAATAGAATCGAGTAGAAATCGAAATGCTACGCTAAGAACGTACGAAGGCTGTGTCCACATCGCGGAAGAAAAAATAAGTAAAATGACGGTCTTATATTAATTCTACAGCAGTTTTAGTCTCTCAATTCGTAGGCGGTGGATTATTGCCAAGCGCGTCAATCCAACTGTGTAGAGGCTATCGGCATTCTTTGAGCTTATTTTTTTTACAAATATATGCATTTCTTTAATAGGTGCATAATTACACAACAAATCACGGCGTTATTGCTACTTGCTTGTTTGCAGCATGTGATTGGCTGAGTTCTGTTCCCCGTAAGTATCTGGTGGTGCTAAAAATATTTTACTGTAAAAAACATTTTGATTGCAAAAAAAGCTTTAAAATATTTTATTTCAATGTAACATTTAAAGGTCAGTTTTGCTAATCTTAGCGTCATTTTAACGGTTGTTTAAATATGAAACAAGATATTCTAGTAATTTACTAAACTATAGTGTACAAATATCATTTGGTTTATGGAATCAAAACGCCAAATCAATTGACGTAAACATTACGTGGAAAAATTACGATCATCACTATGCGTTGAAAGGCACTGTAAGCTGTTGGTTCGGGCTGATATCTAGATCTTCGTTATGCTTAGTTACAGGGCATTTAGCGACAATTTTCGTGTCGTCCGAACGTTGTTTTCGTCGCCTGCTTCCGTAGTAAGGCCGCGGCACTCGACACAACAAGCGGCACTTGACTAAACGTGATTCACACTGATTGCACTAATTACACTCGACGCGAACGCTCGCTCGCTCTTGTGAGCGGTTCAACTATTAATTTTTTGGATTACTGCCAAACGAGAGCAAGAAAAGGCTACAGAAGTGCCGGTACTGTGGCGCCGTTCGTGATTCATGCTATGGGCTGTGGAATCGAGCACGCAGCGTTGCTCAAATAAAAATAAGACACTGGAATCACAGTTTGAATATTTATTTTTTGAAGCGAAGCAGCTCTCGTGCATTTTGAGGTGATAAAGAGGTAGTTGACCAAAAATCTGTTTGGTCCAACGGTTAGATGGGCAAAAATAGAAGAAGCAAATTATTTATAACAATGTTCACACCTAGTTATTTGATTACCAACTACCTTATTTATTTATTTATTAAACAAAACAAATAAGTTTATATAATAGGCAGAGTCCCACAAAAGTGTTCACACAGTTTGTCAGCAGGATCAGGGTTTAACATAAAGGTTACACAATTGTGCCAAGAGGTACCTGTGCACTTTCTTTTTATGAATTATTTTATTTGTCTCTTGTCCTTTATTGCATATATTTTCATATGATGGTTAACTCGAGTGTTTAAAAAATCTGAAACAGTATAAGATCCAGGATTCATATCGGTCAGGTCAACTTGAAAAAGGAATTATTCTAAATAGGCTTGGGTCTGGGTATACTTATAATACAAGGAAACATTTTAGTTTGAGACCTTTGAAGGGACCATTTTTTTTTATTATCTCTACCTACATGAGAATCGGACTCAAGACCCCGAAATCATGATCATTTTTCACTTTTATCTAAATTGAGCGTATTTCAAATTGACATTTAATTTTTTTAAATGTAACATCGACAATTGTTATCTATTCACTAAATTAATGAGCAACCATACAATTCATGGATAAAAATGTTAGTCGAAACAGGTTTCATTTAGTTTTTGGAATAAAGCCAGAGTGGTAAGGAAAGAGTTAGTCTTGACAAGCGTTATAAATGTAGCGGTGAACGGTTTCATAATTGTGGGGTAACTTTTGATTCGAATAAAACTCGAGAGAAGAAAGTTTGCTCTTTAATGAAATGTGGCGATTTAAAATGTTTGAACGTTCTAAAGAGGGTGTTGGGATAAGGAAACGATTAAATGCTCAAGTTAAATCGTTTGGACCACACCAAACCAGTTGAAGTGGTAATTATTTAATTTCATGTTTGATTTGACCTCGTCGGAGCGCGGGTTAAGTTTGGCCCCCAAAGCGCAAAAGCTTCCGGGTTTGATTCTCGATTTTGAAATCGGAAGATCTGAGTTTACTTAGAAACCAAGGTCATTTTCATCCACCACCAAGCAACCAATCACTGGTTTTACCGAATATTGAACCCTAAAAGTTTATTTCCTTTATCCTAAAAGACGTGAATTATATATTGGTAGGAAACCTATTGTATGTGTTATAGTTTCCGAGATTTTGTGATTAATTAGTCAGTCAGTGCGTGATATTTCTCTATTGTCGAAATACAAGATCTAGAATCTTATATACCCTTAAAAGGCTTCATAACTATTCATTTCAAAGATAGATAACTTGTTCTCCAAAGTCCTCTAAAAATCCAGTACAATTTGCTTTCCCACAAGTTGAATATCATTATATAATTCGATTTTCAAACCATTATCTTCCAGCCAACAAGCTATTCCCATAAAAATATTCATCGAACACTCTACGCGAAGTGTTCATTCAAAAACCACTTAAGGGGAACATCACTCCGCAGATAGCAGCACATCTACGTACATGTATCTAGGTACATCCAGGCTCGGAATGTAAGCTAAAATCGTATTTGGCCCCAAATAAAAGGAAGCGGAGCTGCGCGTCCCTACATTGCGATATGGAGACTGCAGCTCCATTGTACCTTTTAAGGAGCAAAAAAGGAAACCATTACATAATATTTAGTTTTATATGTTTCGCAATTTTTACAACTACACTAGTGCATC
Organism: Glyphodes pyloalis; assembly: GCA_037074685.1. NCBI lineage: Eukaryota > Metazoa > Arthropoda > Insecta > Lepidoptera > Crambidae > Glyphodes > Glyphodes pyloalis. Next base: position 891,273 of record JAYKKO010000051.1, read on the forward strand.
GTCGTGAACTAGTAAATTTTAAATATTTCATGGAAACAAAAAAAATATATTTTCACTCGTATCGCGCGTCCTGCTCTTCAAAATGAGCTAACAGCAAGTTATTTCCATACATAGTTATAATACCTCATAGCCTTCGACAAGTGCCCTTTGACGTTTGAGTTTAGAAATATATAATATACTAGCTTTTGCAGCACGCGCTTCGCGCGAGTCTGCTAAAAGCTAGGCCTGCGGCGCTGGCCGCTCCCGGGCTTCGCCCTCCCGCGGCGCTCGGCCTTCGGCCTCGCATACGCAGCTCGGCCTGCGGCCTCGCGGGTGTGACACGTGGGTGTTGAACCGTCCGCAATGGGGGCCTAGTGCTTTTTTTGTACGGCGCTAGAGTTTTGCAACTGAGGCCTAAGGAGCCTTTCCGCTTCGGGCTCCGCCCTGCGCGGCGCAGCTCGGCCTGCGGCCTCGCGCCTAGGGTGACTTGTGTTGCACTTAAATAAAATGGCCAAAGTGTTCGACGGAAGCCGCTTCGAGCTTCGCTCTACGCGGGCGCTCGGCCTACGGCCTCGCATTCGAAGCTCGGCCTTCGGCCTCGCGAAAGTTACACAGAACATAGCCGCTTCGGGCTTCGCCCTACGCGGCGCTCGACCTGTGGTCTCGCATCGCAGCTCGGCCTACGGCCTCGCGTAGGTTACTTGATCTGATCAATTGTCTCGCCTATATTGGTCCAAAGTGTTTGATGGCAGCCGCTTCGAGCTTCGCTCTACGCGGGCGCTCGGCCTTTGGCCTCGCATTCGAAGCTCGGCCTTCGGCCTCGCGAAAGTTACACAGAATATAGCCGCTTCGGGCTTCGCCCTACGCGGCGCTCGACCTGTGGTCTCGCATCGCAGCTCGGCCTACGGCCTCGCGTAGGTTACTTGATCAGTTATGTTGTCTATATCGGCCCAAAGTGTTCGATGGGAGCCGCTTCGAGCTTCGCTCTACGCGGGCGCTCGGCCTTTGGCCTCACATTCGAAGCTCGGCCTTCGGCCTCGCGAAAGTTACACAGAATATAGCCGCTGCGGGCTTCGCCCTACGCGGCGCTCGACCTATGGTCTCGCAACGCAGCTCGGCCTCCGGCCTCGCAAAGTTACCAGTTCCAAGTTTTAATAGCACTCAATACGGTACTATATTCCTATGCAACAATTTCCCCATACATTTTCTTACTAAGGTCAATTTCAGTACAAAATGTATGGGGAACCAAGTACTCCATAGAAATATGATTTTCCAATTTTTCCTAAAATTTTGTACTTACACGCTTTTTTTTAGGTCGAGCGACCACGGATAGACATTTTTGACAGGACCTCATACTTATTTTTTTTAAATTCGAGTATTTTCTGTCAGGCCCAAAATCTCTGAAATTACCCCGAAAATCGGGTAAATTTTTGAACCATCACAGGGGCATCATAAAAACCTCCAATAAAGCTCCGAGCATATTTTCCCTACGACCCCTCCTTCTACCCCGAAATTTAGGGAATACATTTTGAATTCTGCAGATTTTTTAAAATGGCCGCCAGCGCATCCGCCATTTTGTTTATCGAAAAGTCTATAATATAACATCTCATCTAGGTTATATACTGCAACAAACCCCATTTTTACTTTTTTCAAATTTTATATCCTGCGACCTACAGGACTTCTGGAAGGTGACCATGATTTTTGCACATTTGTCCCAACAGCTCCCGGTGTTGCCAGGTCACAGAGATAAAAATAGTCAAATGTCATTTTAATGGGGATGTTTCATAGGCACATGGTAATGCTTTGCGCGAAATGTCATTATTTCTATTTTCGACTTTCGCCGGGACCTGAGTCAAAAACTACCAAAAATAGTAGAATTTTTATTTCACCTGGCAACACACACAACCAAAACTCATAATCCCTTGGTACATTGCGACTCGCTCTGATGTCGCCATATACATGCAAATTAGGATTTAACGTTTTCGAAAACACATAATTTTCACAAAATGGCCGCCAGCGGGTCGGCCATCTTGTATTTTTGAACACTCGTATTTTTCCTGTATTTTGGACTATATTTGACGCCGAACCTCATTTTCGTTTTTTTTCTCGCTCTCACCCGATCGCCATATTATTTTTTGGAAAATGACCAAGTCACAAAATATATATTTCGCTCTGGCGCCCAGTGTGGCCAAGTGATTGGGCTAAATTTAGTAAAATATCATTCGGCCATAAGGTTGCCATAATAACGTGGTAGACATTTAGACCAAATGTCAAAAAAAAATTTTTTCGTTTTTTGGACATAAATCAAAAACTACCAAAAATGGTAGAAATTTTATTTCACCTGGCAACACACATCAACCAAACATACAACCGCTCGATACATTGCGACTCGCTCAAATGTTGCCATGTGCCTGAAAAACGGTTTTGAAAATCGTGAAAAATTCAAAATGGCCGAAACGGGGTCCGCCATCTTGTTAATCGAAAAGTCTATAGTTTTCCCATATTCTAGGTTATATACCGCACCGAACCTGATTTTTATTTTTTTTCTCGCTCCCACCCAGTCTTCAAAAGAACTTCTGGAAAAAACCATGTCGAAAAAATGATTTTCCCCGCCATTTCCAGGGTTGCCAGGATTTTTCCGAAAAACTACTTTTTTGTCACTTACGACCTCCATGGCCACCCCACTGCATATTTATTTTTTTTCTACAAGGGTAAATTTTTTTTCTACCATTCGGGGCCATGGGGCAAAAACTACCATGAATTTGGTAGAATTTATTTCTTAAAACAATAGACAGATAACTAATCTACCACTGCTCTATACAAACCGATTCGACCCGGTGTTGCCATCCCCCTCAAAATCGACTTTGAAAATGACAAAATTTTTGGTCCCTACAAAACTGCCGCCAGCGGCGTCTCTATGGCCAAACTCTATAGTCTATGGATGAGGTTTGCAAGTCGACTATACTGCCGGCAGAGTTCAAAAAAAATTTTTCAATTATCTGTGGAAACCTTTCCACCACGAGCCCGCAAAAACACCTCTAAATCGGATTTTTGATCCAAGATGGCGGCGCGGACATCTTGTTTTTTTGACATTTTACTTTTTCAGTGTACTTTTCTTCACTACAATTCTCTAAAAAAATAAAAACCGCCTGGCCATTCCATAGACAAGAAAAAAGTTGGTTCCCCTAAAAAGGCCGCCATCTTGGATTTTGGAAAAAAAAAATATAAAAACCTGCTTTGATTAAAAAATAACCTACCCCGTTAGAACATTCCAAAGCGGTAGAAAAACGAGAACCCCCCCAAAAAAACCCCCGATGAGTGAGTCAGTGAGTCAGTGGTAATTTAGCTTTATATAATATAGATTTAAGAGAGGTAGGGCATAGCGATTTATCGCTCGAGCTGGAGCAGCCCGACTGGTGAAATACCTCCACCTTACAGAAGATCGTAGCCAAATAACAATCACTTCTGTGTTGCTGTGTTCCTGCGTGTGAGTGAGGTTTCCAGAGCTCCTGGGGGGTGCTACGTTAGTAGCAGGGGTCAAGCCTTCAAGGTAAGCGCGACAAGTCCAGTAACAGATTTATTAAGCTTTACTTGTTGCCCTTAAGTTAGGACCTCATTACCACTTAACATCAGGTGGGATGAGGTCAATCTTGAAGTGCAATATAAAAAAAAAACAAAAAAAAAATATTTATTCAAGTAGGTTGTTACACATAACACTTTTAAATCGTGATTGAACACAATGCAAAGTGACTCTAATTTCGGTTAGAAACCTGTCAAAAAACAAAAAACTCAGTAGATTTGTAACAGTAGCAGTATCTATTTTATGGATATGAGAGATCACTTCAGACGAAGCTATATAGTTTTCTGTTTAAGAGTAATGAAACTATTAAGTAAAAGTAAGTATGTATTTATTTTCGAGAGGTCTAAAGTTTAGAACCGATCCTGATTATTTTATTAGATAGATGATGATTATGACAGTGTAATTATAAAACAATATTGATTTTGATTCCTATGAAGGATCCATGTAGCACGCCGATTTAAATCCCAAATAGTGAGAGAAAACAATTAAGTCCGCTAGTTCCCCGTGATGCATTATAAATACACATGACTGTCTTGGACAGCAAGTGTTTTTTTTAAACCCTGAAGAAACGTACGGGTTTCGTTCTCTAAATTAAAGAAGAGTGTATATGTTCCAAAATATGATATGATATTTCATCTTTGCCGTATCGCTTTGAACAATGGAATTGCGCTCTTCTCTCACAGCGCCCCCGTAAGGATGCTTATGATGCGGTGTTGCAGTTTATTTAATTTCCTCAAAGGCATTACGTGGAAAAAGCATGTTTTCAAGTGGCTCCCCCTGGCGGCGCGCCGCGGTCTCCTCACAGTGAACAGGTGACACAGTAAAGTAAAATAAAGATTACGGTGATACGTAAACAAATTGACTTTTGCTACATGGGGCTTAGAAGTAAGCAAGCTTGCTCATTGCAACATTGCTCTGATTCTGTGGTATGTTAAGCACTCGTGTTACAGGAATCAGAAACAACTACGGTAACATCCAGACCCGAGTCAAAATAGAAATGTTCGATTCCCATATCGACCCGACTGGGGATCGAAGTTTTAAAAACATTACAATGCAAATAGTTAAAAGCACGAATTTTGCCTTATTGCTACTTTAATACCAGTGGGCTAAGGATGTTACAGAATTGCCATTAGTATTATTATAGAAGCACTAGTTTGACATTCACATTTTAATGGTTTATGTCTCCACTAATTACACCAAAATTGCAATACAACTTTGAAACCTGAATTACTTCTATAATTTAATACGCAAAGATTAAGTACCTACTGTACGAGAAAAGTCTCCAAAAAATGTACACGTATTTTGGTTGTATCAAGAGGCTGGTTGTGGTAAAACAATTGTGTGATTGATATGGGTTTGATGTTTTGGTTTTTAAAGAAATTACCTAAGATTCATCTGGTAATAAAAGTATTAAGAAATAGTTTTGGCGGTTTCTAGAATATTTTTTTTATTTTTTTTTATTTTACACTTCAAGATTGATCCCACCTGATGTTAAATGGTAATGAGGTCCTAGCTTAAGGGTGATAAGTACAGCATAATAAATCTGTTACTGGACTGGTCGCCCTTACCTTGAAGGCTTGACCCCTGCTACTAATGTAGCACCCCCCAGGAGCTCTGGAAACCTAACTGACACGCAGAAACACAACAACACCGAAGTGATTGATATTTCGCTGCGGTCTTCTGTAAGGTGGAGGTATTTCACCAGTCGGGCTGCTCCAGTTCTAGCGATAAATCGCTATCCCCTACCTCTTTTAAAAATCTTTATCTTTCGCATATTAAGTTGTTAATCAGGAAAACATTATGTTGTTTTAGTAAGCACTGTGGGTAACACTCAAACTGAGCTATGATTTAACTTTACATTTGTATCTACAGGCATCCATGAAAAATAAAACTAATAATACAGATTAATTATCATTAAAATTATTTCGAAAAATCTTCTTACAATTTAAAGGTGCGGAAGAAGTTTTCTTTCTGCTGTTGTAAATGCATACATCTATTTATTAATATGTTTTTTCGAAGGGTTTGATGTTCTACAGAGAGAAATTTACTTGAAAGGTTAATTTGATGAATTGAACAAAATATTTCTAAATGATTGGGAGTTCGAATAAAATATCAACCTTTTAAAGTTCCACTGCTGGGCAAATGTATCTATCATTGAAATCAAGTCATAATTGCAATAATGGGTGAGGTTTAATATCTACACTTACCAATTGAGCCACCAATTACAAATACGTGTCAACGTGCTTTAAAAAAAAATCGTAGCAGTACTTGACGTTTGCCTCAATGTTTTTATGGTGTACAGTTACAAGCAAATCACGGATAGCATTTGCAGTTACATTTAAAGTTTTAAACTCTTATGATTACGATTGAAAATTAGGACAAAGTGAAAATTGTACGATTTTTTTACTGCTAGGGCAAATCGGAGCTGAAACATGGAATTTTATAATGAAAATGAAACGTTAAATTTTTTATACTTGAAACTAACAATATATCATTATCAGTCTTTATGATTGTTTGCTCGTTTCCACTTAATTTAAAAATACATTTAGTAGAGTATAATAGATCTACTCTACTGCATGACCCAACGGTTGACTGGTAGAGAATGCACTTAGCATTAAGTCCACCTTTTGTACTTTCTTTGTGCAATAAAGTTTTTAAATAAATAAAAATAAATAATAGATACAAAACTAAAAACATTTTTTTAACCACAATTCAAAAAATTTAAGGTTTTAATTTTTTTTTAATTTCTTATTCTTATTGATACCGACTTTTGTTAAAATCCGAGCACCTGATCCCATGCATCTTGTAATGTAAACGCCGTAAGTCCTTTACATAAGAACTTGAACCACTCACATTAGTATCGGTCTGATATATTATGTAAAATGGTTTAAAATTTATTTATATGTTACCTAGTACAAGTTTAGAAATTTATGAGTAACGGATAGTGAATTTCCATTTAAAGGTAATTTATACTAACCGATTTCAATCAACTAAACGTCCTTTATGATTACATCTGGTATGCACAATTTATAATGCATGTTATTGCAATTGGTGCAATAATACTAAGCATTAAGCTAATCCTAGCGCTATATTGGCATATCGTTGCGTAGCTACAGAGACACAAAGCGTGTATAAATATTAACTATGTAGGAAACTGATGCTTACAGTTGGAATTTCGATAAAATTTACACAATAGGAATGCGCTTAAACCTTTACCAATTACTTCACAAACAAAAAATAAAAAATCATTTTTTTAGTGTTAGCACTTTCTTTGAAAAGCCATTAAAAATAAAAATTGCTTGGATATTTTCACACTGTCTCAGTCATTTTATAATTAAAATAATTTATTTCACAACTTTGAAATATTAATTCTTAACATTCAGATAATCTACTTATAACCAGAAAATAGAATAAGTTGTCATGGTAAGGTTTTTTTTGGTTACTATGATCTTGCCAAATACGAATCTTTAAAAAGCAACTATTATTTATTTTATGATAATATTTTACTATAAACATCGCTTATAACAACCTTACTTCGAAATACCAAATACTTTTGATTACATCTATATGTTGAACACTAGTATCACAATACAATCCCATGCAATTTAACTCAGCAACAAGAAACATACTTATATTAATATTTGTCCTGGGAGAGTAAAAAATACATATTTCTAAGTCCATTACGACAGCTGGTGACATTTTATCCCGAGATTAATCTGCCGTTTAATGTATCATCTGCGTTTTCTTAAGCGTCATTTTAATTGCCACCTGCCCGATTCGCTACACATGTACAGCCACGTGCATTAATAAGTATACAAGCTCATTCTAAAGCCAACCTTATGGTAACGTCATAAGAGCTCAAGTGTTTACATTTCATTGCTCGTTACTGTACCGGTGACTAGCGTGCGCACGCGCACCGCAAATATAACAGTGTAAACAGACGGAATATAATAAAACAATTAGAATAGGCTCTTTGGGATACAGCACCAAAATTTTCCTTCGAAGAATAAAGGCATGTCTCATTTACATTAAAATCCATGTCGTCGCTAAGATAAGCGAACCGTAAAACTGAAGACTCTTTTATTTCTGAACAGATCTTTAAATCATATTAATTACTGCGAAAGTAATTAACGCTTTCACAGCATTCGTTAAAAAGTGGAGTTGTGCCGTAGCGGCGCAGCCGGAATGGTTTTATGCAATGTGAAAAAGCAAGACATTTTTTTTGTCTACTGACAGGCTTGTATATTTCACTGTTAGGATAAAGTTATCGTTGAGTTTTAATAAAATTATGACTAATAAATTAACTTTCAACGAAGTTTAAATTAAAAGATGTTTAAAATATTCGTTACATGTTTGCATTTTCTACGAATATTCTGAGCTGTTTCTGTATTAAAATTAAAAAAAAATTAATCATCTACATAAAGGTTACATGATGAAAAATGATTTAAAACGTTTGGGAGGCTTTTGAAATTAAAAAAACAATGTTTAATTTTTTCTTTTATTTTGAAAGCCACTTTACGCAGTCGGTGTCGTTTGTTATATTTTAGATATTCATATTCATATTCATATTATTTATTGCACTCCATGAGTAAGTAATGACGTTACATGTAGTTTCTTAAAAACTTAAAGTACAAGTTATGGACCCTGGTGGGCGCGGCAAAGATAAGAGAGGGGAAGATTGAGTTTTATGTTAGTGAACAATTTGTAAAAAGTTAAATAAATTAAAAATATTTTTTGTAATTAGTAATTTTGTTGGTACATATATGATAATTATATAATTATAATTTGTCCTATATGTAGTCTTTAATTGTGTAATAATGTTTCTTAATTAAAAGTTCTTTAAGATGTTTAGTAAATAAGTGTTCTTGAGATATATTCTTTATTGATTCGGGTAGTTTATTATAGATTTTAATGGACATTACTAGAGGATCTGATGAGTGTAAATTTAAAGGGGATATTGGTATAGTTAAATTTTTTCTATTTAGATAATGACATCTATTATTAAGCCCTGTTAGATTACGTGTGTCATACGCATATAAGTATGTCAAACGTTATGTATGTATAATAGTAAAAGTCGGCATCTTATTTGGTGTGAATTTAGCAACGATAGGTTGTTGGGATTTGGCTTGTGCCTTTTAGTAAGAATGACCGAGTTGATTTCACTGTGCTAAACAATATTTGTCTGTCTACAATACAAAAAGAAATATAAATACAAAGACTTGTACACTTGAACTTTAAAAGCTCTATCCATTTCTGCTTTTGCACGGCCATATCAATTTCTTGTTAATTTCTATTTTTTACCAGCTGGGCTTCAGAAAAATATGACTTTTTAACGATGATATCACTTAATTGTGCTATAAATTTGTATTTAAAACCAATAAATATATTTTTTATAAATATAAAGAATTAAACAAATATTTTTAGTTATCTATATATTAAGAGAGGAAGGGCATAGCCTTTTATCGATCGAACTGGAGCGGCCCGAATGGTGAAAAACCTCCACGGTACAGAAGACCTCAGCCAAATAACAATCACTTCTTTTTTGTTGTGTTCCTGCGTGTGAGTAATGTTTCCAGAGCTCAAGGTTAGGGTGACAAGTCCAGTAACAGATTTATTATGCTGTACTTGTCGCCCTCAAGCTAGGACCTCATTACCACTTAACATCAGATGGGATGAGGTCAATATTGAAGTGTTATATAAAAAAAATCTTGGTTCCGTCCAGCAGTAGCCGTCCACGCGCGGGGCTGGCAACATCTTGTACTAATTGGTCCGCGCCACGAAGATGCGCTGACGATTTATGACTCGCCTTACTACCTCGCGCTTTCATAGCGGATTTTTGTAACTTTCGCGTTAAAAGTTTTACGCACAGCAAACAATGTGAACGTGTAAACAATAACAAAGGAGGGACTTTGTTAAAAGTTTTCTTAAGTTCCACAAAACTCGGTCTCGTACAAAAATCAGGGGTCCGTATTAGGTCGGCGTAAACGACTTGGTTATCGGCTTACAGTTGACTATCTGTTGCTTGTGATTTTGCTATTTTTTTCTAGTTGCAGCGTGATATTTATTTGTGTTGTTACTATACCGCACGAGCTTCTCGTTTACAAACATGGCCATATCAAATGTCAAACTGAGGTTTCCAGTTGCGTAATCAACAAACAAGATGCGAGAATACAGTAGGCTTCTCAGTCTACAGCTACGAGTAAATACTATCTAGAGTAATCAATACGTCTACACAATCTGACCGGCCGTACATTGCCCGATGCACAGATAAGGGATGAGCTACACCAGTGTCGGTGTTTGAGGTTAAGTTTGGTGTACAATTCAGATGGGTACAAATTCAGACCTTAGCTTAATCTCTGTTAAGTAAATTATCGTTTGGTTTAATCTACAAATGATGGCAAACCAAATACATAAACCTATAAGATGATTATAAAATCTCTGCAACTAGCAATAGCATTATTATGTCATATCTATACTAATATTACAAAGATGAGGAGTTTGTTTTAATGTGCTAATCTCGGAAACTACTGCTTCGAATTGAAAAATTATTTTGCTGTTGAATATATTATAGTCTAAAGTGTGATGCCATATTAGCTTTTACCACCAAGGGTTGAATGGTAGAGAATGCCCCTAGCATTAAGTCCACCTGTTGTACTTATTTGTGCAATAGAGTTTTTAAATAAATATAAATAATATAAATATTGGACAATATCACATACATTGCTCTGATTCTGTGGTAAGTAGCTGAAGCACTTGTGTTACAGAAATCAGAAACAACGACGGTACCACAACATCCAGACACGAGACAATATAGAAAAATTCGTTTCCCATATTGACCCGACCGGGGATCGAACCCGGAACCTCAGAGATAGCGCTCGCCAAAGTCAGGCCCGCTCGCCTCTCGGCTACGGAGGTCGTCAAATCTAAAGTGAATCTATATCTTATATAAAAGAAAGTCATGTTAGTTACACTGTTTATAACTCAAGAATCGCTGAACCCATTTGGCTGAAAATTTATGGGGAGGTATTTTAAAACCAGGGAAAGGACAAAGGATACTTTATTATTATTATTTTTGAAGTCTGCTCATTTATTGCCTCCAAGGCAAAACGAAGTTCGCCGGGCAGCTAGTTATAAATAAGAGGTGCATCGAAGCACAGAGTGGACAGGTAATCTGAGATACCAATTTCTCTTTCTAGAGGATTAGGTCTTGAACCTGTGATCCCTCGATTAGCTTGAGCTATATATCCTATTGCTTCTCTTGTAATGTGTTCCCGAAGCTAACCAGGGCGATGCGTCACGTTGATTGGTTGAGGTTAAGCCAGAATACTTACTGTAGCACGTACAATACTGGGCGTATGCCTGAATAGTAGGTACCTACAAGTACCATAACAGAGAACATTTCTCAAGATATCAACACGGCGCTGCCTAGTTATAATAAAGCAGAGCTATTTTTATAGAAAAAGCATGGCCAACCGAACTTATTTATTACATAATGATGTTAAATTTGACGTATGTTTATGATATTCCTTTTGTTTACTTTTTCTGTCTGTCACTTCTTCCTTGCTGCCTCTACCCTTTACTTAATACTTAGTACACATTTTTTTCTTATTTATATAATATTTTACTTCTCAGATCCCTGAACAACCGCAACAATATTGTTTAATCGTATTTTTAATCAGTTAGGATTGGATCTCAATTGCGCATAGATTACTTAAAATGGATACTAGCGGAACTTCTGAAAATATTCTGAACAAAAGATTTATCAATTTCAAAACACAAAATAAAAAAATAAAACCTTTTACGCTTAAAATACTTATTAAAATAGGAAAAACCCTTGAAAACTAAAAACATAATTGTCCTTTCAGTCGTTAGCAGTCAAATCCCCAATTTAAAGATACATATAAATTTTTGTGGTGATTTAAAGTATCTGATAAAATTAAATCAAAGTCGGTTCGTTCGTTTGGGGGCTGCGATGCCATAGACAGACAGACAGACATACAAACACAAGCTAATAGACAGATAGATATATGACTAGATATATAACTTCTCGTTATTATTTCGTCGGAGGTAAAAAAAAAGCATTATAATAGAAGTTTTATGTCTAGTAATTAAAGCGTACTTATAAAACAATAATTTATTATTACATTGCCATATACAGTGTTCTGATTTTATGGTAAGTAGTCAAATACAAGAAATAAAACTGTATTTATGTTGCACGGCCGTACCCATTTCTCGCCATCTACTATTTCCTCTACCTTAAGGTTGTCTGGAAGAGATCGCTTTCTAGCGATAAGATCGCCTAAATTGTACTATAATCAATCAGTAAAACCTATTTCTGTTAAGATTTTGTGCAATAAAGTATCTATCTATCTATCACTTGAGTTACAGAAATTAGAAATACAGACGGTACCACGATGACCAGACCTGATAAAATACAGTAAGTTAATTTTTTTTATTGACCTGGTCGGAAATCAAAGCCCAGCCCCCTCACCATGTGACTACGGAGGTCGTCGTTTGAAGTATGTTACAGAACTGAAATGTTTATCAATCATAAGCTAAAAAAGCTAAATATATTTATTCCAGTCTCTTGAACGCTGACAGTTTTAAAACCCGTTGAAAATGCTTCATTCAAATTGCTCAACACGCGTGAAACGCGAACGATTTATCAAAAGCAGCTTAAATAAAAACGGCAAGAGTAAAATCATCATTTGTAACAGCATATCAGTTGTTTCCGAAACATTGTTCCGTACAAAATGGGCCAGACCTATATTTAGGGCTGGCAGACAGAATTTTGGTTTAAAAATAATGTCAGTCTTATTTTTTTAAACTGTAGTAACTTTGCCACCTTTATAAACAAACAGCATTTGAATTCGGAATCTGGCCATTGTTTCTGTCTTAACCTTAATGATTCGTAAGTTATTTAAAAAAGATGTCTTTTATTTTTGTTTTTTATCAAATGCCAATTAACCTTCTATTCGAATTCTATTCTATTTTTCGGTGCTTTTGTAGTTTCTTAGGACTCCGTCCAGACCAATATCCAGTTTAAGCTAATTTTAAGACTGATTTTAACTGGGGTCCAAAGCAAGCTGTTTATGTAGTTGAAAGCCACTATACGTCAAGACGCTTCATACGCGTTTGAAAGAAAATACAAAACATCATGAATAAAACCAATAAATCGGACCAATAATTATTTTTCAACCATTATCCTCCATAGAATAATTTAAACAAATTTACAATACTTTGGCATTTAGGTATCACAAGGTTCGCTACATTCAGAATTAAATAAAACAGATTGGATACTTTTTATTACGAAATAACGCGATTGAAGTCACGAACAATAGCTAGTTAATTATGAAATAAACATTTATTGGCTCGGTAACTATTGTAATTGAAGTCTAAAACTATAAATTCAAATGCCAGTGAAGGGCGACGTCGCTATTCCGCTGAAACATTTGAAAACATTTCTGCCAGAAAGTTATTAAACCCAATATTACAACCGGAGTAACCCTAGCGCTCTCTATGAATAAAATGAATTTTATATCACGCGGCAAACTTTGACAGAGTTATACTGAGTTGGTATTCGATTCGCAACTTCTTGCGGTGACGATCAAAACAGTTCCGAATGCTTATGGGAAACGGGCGAGTTATGGCGAATAGCTGTGGTGGAGGTGTGCCGCGGCCGCGCGGAGTTTGTGAAGGAATTTGTCGTAAAACAATGGCTCGCTTTATATGTAGCTTGCGGACTATGCGTGATTTAACAGAATACAATGGATGGGTGTGGTTGGGGAAACGTGTGACGGGTTGATTGGTGATGGGCGTTCTTACTGGCGTTAAAAACAATTTAATTTTGTTTCTTTCAAACTTTAATATTGAATATTCTAAAGATTTTTTTACCCAAGCTTACCTCAACATTGCTAATTGATTTTCACAATACTAATCAAACTAATAAACGCATAGTAATAGGTTAGTTACTGCTATTGTATCTTTTCAGTAGCAATTGGTTCCAACAGGAGTTACTTTTTACGTATATATAGTATACTAGCTGTACCCCTTTTTCCCCTAACATTCGAAACAAAAAGTAGTCTATATTTTAATCCAAGTTTCGAGCTATATTTGTGCCAAATTTCAATATCTCTAACTTCAAAAATAAACATTTTTCCATATAAACTTCCAAAGGTGGTATTACCCCCTCCCCCCCTTATTTTCAAATAAAAAGTTGCCTATGTCCGTTCTGTAGATTCAACGTATACCTATACCAAATTTCATCAAAATCGGTTGAGAGGTTTAAGCAGGAAAGCGTAACAGACACAGACAGACAGACAGACAGAGTTACTTTCGCATTTATAATATTAGTAGGGATGCTATAGTAGTCAGTGTTGTTAAAAGTTTTAAAAAATATTTTTTGTGACTTCACACACTCCTGGTTGGGTCGATCTGGAAACCGAACATTTATTTAGTCTGAGGTCAGAGTGTTCTTGTAACGTTGTTCTTTCTGAATTCTATGACACAAGAGTTTTGTTGTCCTATATACCTATATTTCAAATTGCTGCCTGCGATTTCATACACGTTATTTCGGGATAAAAGTATTCTATATATGAATAAATTATGTCATCTCTGTTTTCCGTTCATAACTTTTATATGAAATATTAACAAACATAAAATATCTCTTCATCCAGAAAATTTAGAAAATAAACTTAAAATAGAGACAAAATATCGCGCCTACAATCAAACTTGGATTTATAAAGCTATGAACAATAACAAGAATATATTTTGAACTGAATTAAAACATCGTTTTTAAAAAAAACATATTCGCGGATCTTGTAAGTTTTAAGTAAGAATAAATGTAAAATAATCTCAAACTTCTTTAGGCACTAGAAAGTTATTATGAAAAAACTTAGCTTTCTTGTAGCTTAGAAAATTTGAACTAAATTCTTCAATTACTTGTCTAAACCTTAAAATTATTTTAATAAAATAAATTAATAAAAGCTTAAACCATTCCATGATCACGGTTTCCGTATTCACGGCATATTTTTGGAACATAACCCACGCGAGTAAGGCGTACAACTTCAGAGCTCACGAAACATTTTTTTAAGTCCACCTCTAACAATCAGCACGGTGACAAAACGGCCAAGTTCCGCAGCGGCCGTATAATGAGCGCAGCGCACCTGAGGAACTCGGGGACGAGAAATGAGGTAAAATCGAACTTCCCGCGGCAAGTTTAAAAAGTCTAATTTTCCCTCATACGCGACTTGAGTGCAGGAGTCGTCGGCCTCCGGTCGGATGCGCGAGAAACTCGTGGATATGACGATGCAATGTATGTTGACTCTAATTAGTATTGTGTGGACTTTGGATGAATTAATTTACAATAGAGCTGTACCTATGTTTGATTTTGCATATTGTTTTTTTTTGTACGAATCTTTTCGTCAATCATTGAAATTGTCTATTAAGTCAGATATTAAAATTTGTTGCGTATTTTCTTAAAAAATGAGATTTGACATTCAAGACTACAGTTTTGCGATTGGTTTCATCAAGTTACAGCCTATTTATTGTCCCGCTGAAGGGCTAAAGGATGGCTTTGATAGGTGCATTATAGAAATTAAGTCATCGGCACGTAATGCTCGGTAATTAATTACCAAGCTGAACATATTCGAGGCACTAAGCGGAGCTCTATTCGGGAAATCCGAAACCTGCTTTGCTTGATACAGAAATCAAACCGAGAACTCCATAAAAGATCATGACTACATAAACTACTAGACTACTACTTAAAGAAAGAAAAACCAAAATGGCCGATGTATCATAAATACCTCTTATACCGCATTGATACATTAAAATTATTTGCCAATGCATGATGAACACGGTGCGCCAATTCATGTCTCCCCCTTTAAAAAAATAAATTAACAAAACATACCAAAATATTAGGTAAAGTTATTCTCGTCATTTTGATCTAGCCAGTAAAAAACCTTTTTTTTATTTTTGTATCTGTGACGTGACGTCAGAACATGCTTTGAAGCATCATAAATTTGTTGGAGACTGTATGCCTCCAACCATTTTTCTGGTATTTTTTTTTCGATTTCAAGATTTGATTTCGAATATTTTTTTAAACTATGTATGTTAACTTATTTATTTACTTCATTATTTTTGTAAACTAAAACTAAAACTTAAAGAAAAACCAAAATGGCCGATGTATCATAAATACCTCTTATACCGCATTGATACATTAAAATTATTTTTGAACGGTGCCAGCATCCCAAAACCGCACGGAATGTCCACACAAAACCCCACTCAGCACTCGCAACATCAGACCGTGCTATAATAAGGCAAAGTTGGCGATCTTACTAGTAAAATTTTCTCTCAATCATAACTTTTCGAGAAAAAGAAAATATTATGCAGCACTGGCTGCACTATTTCAGTAGCGCGTTCGGTCGTGCTCGGGGATATTATGAAGAAGGTATTATATTAATGCAGCTATAATCTGAGCTCAAAGGAATGTGCACTTACTTGGAACATGAATTTCTAGATAGGGGACAAGGAAATACAATCCAATTTCAGATTACAAAGTATCATGCTAAGAATGTTGTTGGTTTTTTATTTAGATTTTCGATTGACTGTGTATGAAGGTTGGAGATAAGAAACTTTTTTTGAAAGCTTTTTTTTATAATTTCATTACATTTCAGATTATTTCCTGTTTTTATATCGACTGTTATTAATTTTATTATGCTCTATGACAGTTTTTATCCTGCAAATTAAAAGTTTTCTAATGGTAGAGCAGTGTCCGCTGGCACAGGACAATTATAGCCTAAAAGGAGACTCTGGAAGTTGTATGTATTTTAAGTGCTTATGTTTTGTTGAAGACAATAAAGATTTATTTTATTTATAAATGAATACAGGAAAAGATGAGACACTTGTACATTTTAATACGTGGGTGAGAAACCTGTGAGGCCATTACTCTCTATCTGTGGTCAGATCCTCATATCTGAGGATCGTGGTAAGCATGTTGGTGGCATCTGGAACGGATGTTCTGCCTCTACCAACCTTTTTTATATATAAATTAGTTTCTATCCAACGCGTCTCTCACAACCTTAGTACGACGACGTTTCTTTTATTTGGTCGATCCATCGAGTTGGTGAACGACCATTACAGTTTAACTACATGCCCATGGAGGGGGTAATTTCCGGTCTTACAGAGCGCAGGAGTCCCACGCCAATTCATGTCTCCCCCTTTAAAAAAATAAATTAACAAAACATACCAAAATATTACTAGGTAAAGTTATTCTCGTCATTTTTATCTAGCCAGTAAAAACCTTTTTTTTATTGACGAACTTTGTATCCGTGACGTGACGTCAGTACATGCTTCGAAGCATCATAAATTTGTTTGAGACTGTATGCCTCCAACCATTTTACTGGTATTTTTTTTTCGATTTCAAGATTTGATTTCGGATATATTTTCAAACTATGTATGTTTACCTATTTATTTACTTCATTATTTTTGTAAACTAAAATTTTGTTTCAATGAAAAAATACATTTCTGAATGTTATGATATGAACTGAAGTCACATACCAAGCCGGACCTCTCTGTCTCATATACGATGTGCTGCACATCATGATAAACAGTTACAGTTTGCTGTTAGTATGACGTGCTTTCAAGCGCACAACCTTATGATGTAATAACTTCGGCATAAATAAATAAATTTTGGACAACACATGTGTGTTGTGTACATTGCTCTGATTCTTTATTAAGTGGCTTAAGCACTTGTGTTATATAAATCAAAAAACGACGGTATCACAACACCCAGACCCGAGGCATTACCTATAGAAAAGTTTATTTTCCATATTGACCCGACCGGGGATCGAACCCGGGACCTCAGAGATGGCGCGACGCCTAAGTCCGCCCCCCCCTCCCCCGCTTCTCGGCTGCGGAGGTCATCAAAAAAAAAAGATATGTATGTTTCCATTGCACTCGTTTACCAGTATTGTTAAAAAAAAAACCGAAAAAACCTAATACGCCTAATGTAGGATTAACAATTTATTTTTCAGATATTTTTTACTTTTAACGTTTTAACGGCCAGAAAAAGTATAGTGCATTTGAACTCATTTATAGTTTGTACAATCTACGTTGTAATATATGAACAGGTTTCCTAGTTAATAACACTGATTTACCTCCAAGAATGTCGGCACGTCACCGGTTGCGGAATATTTGAGGAGACGGTGACAAGGAATGCGTTCCCGCTGACGATGGAATTCACGAACGTAATATACGTAATTAAGTCCATCATATTAGCGTCATAACGTGTAACTTGTTTTGTTTTTCTGGCGTCGAATGTGTTAAATACTCGTGTATTATAATTTGATAATGATGTATAAAGATAATTGTTAATTTTATTTATTAATTCGTTTCCTCGTCACTTACTTGTGTTTTTTTATCGACAGTTAAAAAATAAAAATTGAATAATAACTTGAATAGAAAATTAATCGCCTAGTCAAACGTCTTGACAAACATACATAGATTTTTTTTTATAATATCGTAAAGGTCATAAAAATCTTTTTATGGAAAGTTAAACTGGAAAATTACTAATTCCATACAAATTTTGTGAATTGCGTACAAAATAGCATACAAAAACTGGTTTCAAACTAATAAAAGTAAACATGATTTGTTCTTTAGAGAAATCCGAGGTGGAGAGCAAATTAACATATTAAAAATTAATTTTACAAGGCGATCGTTGTTTTTAATTAATTTGATTGTTTTCTTGTATAGTTATGTTATTTGATAGTTCCATTGAATTAGAAATAAAAATATTATTCCAGAAATAAAACCCTTGTCGTATTTAGTCTCTGCTAAGATTTAAGTCACATTGTCGCCGTCAAATCAATAAAAAGTACGTGTGTATTATTATTTACAAATAGCCTGAGATATGCGTCAGGCGATGTCACGTGCGCGAAAAGGGGTATATTTTTATGGAATACGTAATTCTGTTTGACTTCATACGCGATGTCCATATTTGCCGAAGACTCGACGTCCTACATGCAAAGAGCTTGGGCCCGTCTCCACTCTCTTGGAGAAGATGGGCCGAAAAGTCGTGTGTTTTGATGGTAGTAAGTACATTAAGCACTCGGTCGTTAAAAAATCAACAGTCAAGTTGTAGATGTGAAGTTAAATAAGTTGTTTATCTTTAGAATGAATTATATCAGTATTTAAATTTTTTCAAAGAAACCTACAATCTTTCCTACACTTCGGGACTCTAATCCACGATCACGGGAGGTGTTTTTTCCTGTTCCTTCAAAATATTTAAAGTGTACTAGTACTGGTTGATGTAAAAAATGTAAAACATCTCTTGAGATTTCAAAATATTGTAAGAATGAAGAAAAAGAAAGAAAATATTGATATTAAATAAACCAAACGTAAAATCGAATAATAAACTAAAATACATGCTATGGCTAGAAAAGAAAAGGAAGAAGTAGAAGGAAGGAATCAATTACAGATAAATTGGATAGACGTTGGAATTTATCAAATTATTTTTACTGAACGTAACGTGCTCCTAACTTTATGTAACAATACCCAGAGCGAAGTTGCTAAGCCTTGAAAAATCAAAATAAATTCATGATAAATTGAATTAGGTTTGTATGATTGAGAACCGATCAAATAATAAAAAAAATCATGAAAAATAAACAAACGTTTTAAAAATCTGAGACTGCCATTAAAATATATAAACAGCATGTTCGGCAGTTACCCTACCGGTTTAAACATCGTCCATTATAAAAGGACTTCACTAAGCATAAGTAGTGTGTTGCAGGCATAGGTGCTGCTATTTAGTGACATTATAAATAAAGTCGCACTTAAAATGTCTTATAATGTTTTCTCGGTATTGTGATGCAGCAGCCAATAAACAATAATTTTATAGGGCTATCCAAAAACAAAGCATTATTGAAGATATGCAAGTCATGGCTTATTTTGTCAACTGTGACGCGTGACGTGCCGTAAGGTATACGACAATGGACGCCAACATCGCCTCTAACGAAACAGGTCTTAGCAAATAGAGGGTGACATCGACTGATAGAAAAATTTCCTCAAGATGCACAGACAGACAGACGGCTCCTTTGAGCCTCGTGGATAAACAAAAAAAAACGGCGCAAATGTGATTTTATATAGTGGGAAGGGTTGTTCCTTAGAGCATTCGAGTACCTCTCGAGGTTTTTTGAGGGCTGACAAACTGTTTTTCAAGAACAGGGTTGGTTATAGCTTTAAACAAATACCTAACCTTGAAGAAAGATAATAGCTTTCACGGTTATTAACCAAAACACACTGAACAGAGAAAACAGAAAAAAATAAAGCGTTAAAAAGAGATGCATGGATGTGCACTGTGTCGGCTTGAAATCAAATAACGTGTCTACACGTGTGTCATAGGTTGTAACTTGAATTGTTGTTTAAGCAATGTTTTCCCAAAAATTTTAATCAAATTATTTCACACACATAACATCTTAAAATAATTTTTATTACTTATAGTATCTCCCATTTGTGTTGTTAATACCCTTACTGGGTTTACCCTTCATATTCGTATATAAGTGAATATATGACACGTTACATGATTTTTAAGTGTGATGCAAGATATAACATAATACACAAATATGTAATTACTTTCCAAAGGGAGTTGGGAGTTAGTCATGCTCACTAAAACGTCACTGCGGTGGTGGCGCTATGTGGCGGGTCGTTACATTCCCTTCAATACGGTAGAGTGAAGTGATGGCTGGCACATACGTCATGCTTCTGAACAGGTGCCACCTTTGGGGAGTGGTCTGCTCCAGCTTACCTCTTAAAATAAAATAATACTTAATGCTATTTTCACTCATCAAAATAAAACTATATTACTTGGTCCAAAGTGTTCTACACATAGCTTTAACTTAGATACTTCTCCTGTAACTAATCTGCTGAGTTTGTTACCGGTATCTTTTCGGTAGACATACGTTCCGAACCGGAAGTAAAATCACTTTGCATTCTATTCAATGACGATTCAAAAGTGTTACATGTAACCTACTTGAATAAAGAAACATTTGAGCTTGAACAAAGTATAATCAATTTAAATGGTGTTGCGGCGCTACCGACCACCTTGCCGGCCACATGAGTTTGAATATAGACAAAACGGACCTAACAGCCTAGACGGAGAGAGGCTTATTTGTAAATAGTGATATTCTTTACTATTTCATAGTTAATTAATATATGTATCGTTCGTGCGAAATTGCATTTTTTACTTACATCAACGACGACATATAAAACGGGAATTAAAGAAGGTTATTTATCGAGATCAACGGTACCTGGAGCATGATTATAAACAATACTCCTCTCTCATAATACCTGTCATCAATGAGGCTGTATCGTAGCCTGATGAACCTTCGGGAATTCCGACGGTGGCAGGTGCCGCGTCAAATATTTGCGGCGAGTTGGGGCCGGAATCCGTGGCATCTGAAATCGCTTAGATGTCGGTAATCGATTATAGTTTGCTTTGTGCTGTCAATTTTGAGGCTCCGTGCAAATTAAAAACTTTAGAGAGTTTGTCTATCACTATAATTCTCTGATACAACTGCGTTCTGTGTACCTATTGGTGAAAGCGTTGGACCCTAAAACTTTGAAGTGGTGGTCTTAATCGACTTTTAGCCGCGGATGCAAAAACGACTGAGTATCTATATGTCTGTCTGTTTATGGGTCTGTTAATTTTTTAATTCGGTGTACAACAGTGTAAGTTTGATAGAAACCTGTTTAAGATTTGAAACATTCTAAATAAAAGAAAAAATCCTAAGCAGATGAATTCACGGGCGGCCGCTAGTTTTTCATATTCGTTTTATTGGTAAGAAGTGATATATAACACAAAATTCCTTTAATTTTATATTGTTCCATAAAAAGCGCACTCTTATTCTCCATGGAGAAAATGTGACCGTCTTATGAAGCGATTTTCTACAAAGCTCTTTTTTACATTTATTATCATTTTTTTTCTAAAGGAATGTCAAGTAGATTTTCTAAGGCAAATTTTTCACTCAATAAAAACAAATAGTTTCAGTTAGGTCATTTCCATATTAAAGGTTCGATTAATTATTCCATTATTAGTTTTATTTTTATTGGTTAGCAAAGTTATCAAGTTATTACAAGCACATGCGTTAGCGGCAAGTACACATTATATATCTAACATAATGTTAATTATTTTACTAGTTGAAGTTCTAGTTTTTATAAAATGAACTTCAGGTGACAGACTTCGCCTAGTATGAAAATTAAAGTAACGTTCAAATTGTAAATCTAATGTTTTTGCCAAACAAACACAGTATGTATGTATTATCATTATTAAAACATACTCCAAGATATCGGAGCAGAACATTAGCCACAAATCACATCCAGCAGGACCGCAGATGCGGCTAGGGCGATTACACGAGTAACTATTTACTGTGCAAACGGTTAGTTAGGACGAGTGCACACTGGATGGTAATAAAGCCAGTCCGAGTATTACAAAACGTTGGGAGAGGATTCAGATTCGGAAACGTTTCTCTGTCTCTTTCTTATCTTAAGCGATATAACAGCGACAAAACCAAGACATTTATTATATTTTTCTTACAACGTCAAAGACGTAGCCGAGAGGCGAGCGAGCTGGATTTTGGCGTTGCGCCATCTCCAATGTCTCGGGTTCGCCCCGATTCCTCTGAACGCCAAATTTTTGTTTAGTTATTTAGACTGCCATTAAATACAACTTCAAATTTATATCTATTAATGTCAGTGAGTCTAACATCTGAATTAATTTGTTTAATTTATTTGGCTACTTTGTTAGCATAGTGGCGCCTGAAACGCGATATATCACAAGTTCAATTCTCAGCAAGGTTCGTTTGGAAAAGGAACTTTTCCAAATTGGATTCGGGTATGCTGGATTGACGTCCCAAGGTATCCATGTGATACTCAAAGCATGAAAGTGAACCTATATTTGAGACTTGTTGACTTGTGTGATTGTTTGACACGTTTGTTTAGACTTGACATTTCTATCTCCAGTGTGATCGCAGCTCTATCAAGTTTGAGTAATGAGATGCATGCTGCGCTAATGAACCCGCGATTACCCGCGTCCGTTCACCTGCCGGTATTTACTGCAACGATCATTATGCATATCCGAATGTCCTTTTAACCCTTTTCAGGGCTTCATCGACTATATGACCACCATAATTTGAATCTTTCTTATTTGAATAAAGGTCCAAAACCAACGAAAAATTGAAACACGGTCTGCCGTATAGGGGGTTAAAAGCAAGACATAGGGAAGAGAGAGAGTTTCTGAATCTAAGAACAGCCTTAGATTCAGAAATTCAGGCATAATGTCAGCGTTATTGGTTTGTATATACCTCAGTACTTTGTCACTTTAAATATCCGCGGTTGAAAATTCAAAAATATAAGGAGTGTTGTATTTAAAGCAGTCAAAAAGTTGGTTTCCGTTAAACTGAGACTCCAAAAGTTGAATTGCATTTAAAAAATAGCTTAAGTAACAAGGAGCTCTAAATATTTAAAAGAAACAGAAACATTTAATTTAACCTTGCGGTGCGGGGCTTGAACCCACGACCTGCACGAATCGCGTGTTCTGCGCTGCAGGTTATCGTAGGCGATGAATTTTTTCTATTGTATCAACCCGTAAGCCTCTGGTAAGTGCCCTCTGCCGAATATGTTTAGAACAACATATTTATCAGCCCGTAATTGTTTCTTTTAAATATTTAAAGATCGCTTGTGCGGCGTAAATCACTATAAAAATATAAAAATCGATTTATAATATAACAAGGAGAACATGAGCACCGATATAAACTACAGTAAAATCCTTCACTACTACTTCACAATCAATTTCTCATTGCTAAAAGTTATACATGCCATCATTAGCCCAACAACTTTGATTATCTGTGACATTTACATAAAATTAAAAGACACATGTATGCCTGTTAGCGATTACCATTGATTTTCATCGTGGAATATCCTGACTATAAGTCTTGAGACCAATTAAAAAATATGCCCTTTAAACAACAAAAGCAATTTTCCAAATCGGTTTAGATGTCTGCCAGTAATCAGGTAAAATACGTAAAAAAAAATAACGATTTCACTGTTTGATAACCACTTTCTCTTTTTAAATTCGTTTAAGAATATACAGTATCCGAATAAACCATACACATACGTAACCATCGATGCGAAAAAATCGTCATAATTGAAAATATTCGCGCGTCCGTATCTCAAATTAAAATCGCACTCAACTTCGCAGGACTTGGCTTTTAATAAAGTACCTGAGCTTTTATTTAACTTTTCGTTAAGCCTGAAATTCTGGTAGATGATCAATTATTTTGTTTAAAATATTCAGGTGACACGAAATATACAATTGTAGGTACTATACATTTTGATGTATATTTGTTTTTTTTATAAGATCGGTATCTAACACAGAAAATGTTATGAAATGTACCTATTTGATTAGATGTAGAAAGGTTGCTCAAGCTCAACTTATAAAATTCGAGTTGATCGATGGCGCCTTGACCAAAATAGGGCCTGCAACCTGAAGGGCTCGGGTTTAATTCTCGGTCAAGTCAATCTAGGCAACAAAATCTAATTTTGTTCTTGAATACTAACCAATACAAAATGGGAAAATCTTAAAACAATTGATTGGTATGATTATTTGCTGTGACGAATTAAAAAAACTCCTGCATGCCTACGAGTACATCCAGTAAATATTAAAATGTTGTTCACGTCAGAATTTGTGATAAAATAAATGCCAGTGCAGAATACAAAAGGCTCGAAAAAAAAAGCATCTTACTTTTCAATACATCAACGACAAAACATTAAGAAGAAAAATGTCTCAATTTGAAATGACGAAGAAAAATCGTGACGCGTATCGCCATTGTTTATTTAGAATCAAAAGAATTCTTTGTTTAACATTCCAGTTAATGATACGAGAGAGATCTTACTCTTGTTTATTCACGTCGCATTGTCACTGTAGCTACTTTACTCGCGACGAAACGAACCAGAAATGTATCTCTTAATGAAAACGGAGACTTTTGCGAAATTATTTTTCCTAATTAGTTTCACTGGATTGATAATGTACGCAATTTTAGCGTTCTACTCATTCCACACTGCATACACAACGGTATCCGATTACGAAATGTATCACAAGAATGGTCTACCTTCTCCGTCAGCAAGTTCAGAAAAGCCAATCTATTATTATGAGATGAAGTACATTTTAATATGGACGATACCGACTTACAATATCAATGTGCTGGGTGAAGGACAAGAACCATTTGTGAAATACAACTGTTCGTACACCAATTGCTATCTGACGACGAAAGCTTACATACTGAATCAAGACTACAGGAACTTCGACGCTTTAATCATGGATGTAGGAGTAGTCAGAAGATTTAAGAATATAACTATACCGCACTACAGGCATGAGAAGCAAAAGTTCATCTTCTATGGGATGAAGTCAGCAAACGAAACGCCTATTTGCCTAAAAGGCCTCGATAGGTACTTCAACTGGACTTGGTCTTACAAACTGTCTTCAGATTTAGTCACGCCGTTCATCGAAGTGCTGGACTTGAAGAAAAATTACCTAGCTCCTAAATACAATGTTCGCTGGCTGCAAAATTTGACGGATCTGTCGGAAAATGTTCTTGAGAAGTTGCAGACGAAGAAGAAAGCCGTAGCCTGGATCATGGATACATGTCGAGAGAAGGTTGATAGGATGGTGTTTGTAAAGGACCTTCGGGATGCTCTGCGGGAGCATTCTCTGGAACTCGACGTGTTTACGCATGGCTGTAAGAAAAAGACGTGTCCTGACGATGATTGTTTGAAACTGGTCGAGAAGGATTATTATTACTATTTGGCTTATGAACGGAGCCACGCTGAAGACTATGTGACTGATGAAGTGTTAAAAGGGTACAACCATTATGCAGTGCCCATTGTGAAGGGCGGAGCTGACTATAATCTGTGAGTATAATATTATTCAGTGGCGAAGTAAATTTGTTGTGGTGGTTGAATCGTGTATATTATTTTTAAAGTATAGAACTAAAGTGCTGTCTAAATACATTGGCCCTAACATTTTAAAAATTGTGTATATAATTTTTTTAGGAACAACTTTGAAAATCAGTAAACTTTCATAAATAAATCCTACCCTCTTAGAAGTTATTTTTAGAAAAAATATTTTACATGTTTTTAAGACTTTCAATGGAGTTTTATACTGAATTTCAAAAACGGCAAACATTAATATTACCTTTGAACCGTGTTTTAAAATGAACAAAAACCATAATCAATTGGTGTCAGCAAGTTTAGTGTAAAATTGTGAACAAGAGCTGAAAATAAAGGATTATTTTCTTTACAGGTTCCTCCCAGACGGCTCTTACTTAGACGCTGGAAGAGCCACAGTACAGAATCTGGCAACAATAGTTGAGTACAGCATCAGAAACCCTGAAGTCTACTACAACTTCCACCGCTGGAGGAACCACTACATCATCAGGAAAGTCGACCCTAAGAGAGGCCTTTGCGATCTCTGTCAGACCCTTAGCGCGGAGCCTACCAAGGTTGCCACCTACAGTTGTTATGAGTCTTTTAGGAGATGGTGGTACAATGGCCCTCTTGCAGACAGATGCTATCCTAAAGGCGCAGAGAGGATGGTTGATATTTTCTCCTATCTCAACAGCACAAGAAAACGGCATCATCATTTGTAGTTCTAATGTTAATTAGCGTTATTGTAATACCTTTAAGTTCCTACAGTTGTTATGAGTCTTTAAGGAGATGGTGGTACAATGGCCATCTTGCAGACAAATGCTTGTTATGAGCATTGTTATACTATTTAAGGGCCGTTTTAGCGTTTTATCATCAAAAATATGCGATGATTTTTTTAAGGTTTGACTTTTTAAACTACCTGTTTAAATACATAAGAAAATATTTACGATTTAGTATATTGCCGGCTTTTTATCCGTCTTAACTGTACGTATTACTACGAAAGTAGGTAATGGATTTTGCTCGCATTTATGTATGAATATGTATCACATGTATGTGTAATATAATCAATCAATATAATTGCATAAATTTTTAAATCAGTGTGCCTTCTTTAAAATATATCTGGTTTATTCTCTGTTTAGTCTGTTTGCGCTTCATTGTCTGTTTCTGTTGTGGACATAGTTAGACCATTAGATTTGAAGTAGATATCCTTTGTTTTTGACTATGCCTGCACAAAACATATATAAAATGTCAAACAATTGATAATAGATCGGAAAATTTGATTTCCGCTTTCAACGTTTTGTGAATGTAGGGGGCTGAAGTATGGCATACTTGTAAATAACTCTTTACCGTGAAAACCCCTTTAGCTTCCAAATGTTAGTATAGATATATCGTTGTGCGTTAGTCTCTCTAAGCTTTAAAAAGGCTGGCCAGTGTAGACCGTGTGTAGATTATGTTTTTTAAATAATCATGTTGGCTGAGGAAAAGTTCGGAAGCTAGTTTTTATTAAAACCTCTCCGTCCTCATATTTATTAAGCGGCCGGAATCAAACAACGCCAAAATCAGGCGAACACAAACAAACTGACGTCACAGATTACCATAGCGAAGTAAGTAGGGTCAGAAACAAAGAGCTGTTGAATATTCGAACAGCTATCTCGACGATATGCTAACCAGGGCCCACTTGAGTTCTCGGCCGTGCCGGAATGTATGAATTTTTGAGCGACAATGGCCTATTTGAAATTTTCACTTTACTCTTGCAAGTAATTGTTTGGAGCGAGGAAATATTGGAAGCTGGCGATTCTGTCGCGTCAGCTTCCGTATCTTACTTATACGAAACGAAGGAAACGAATTTAAATTTAGAAATCGTGTTTTGTCTCTAATCATAACATTATCGATTAATGCCTTTCGTAATGTGTAAAAAATTACATTCCGTTTTCTCCAACTTACGAGTGTGTAAGGGTTTTAGCTTACGCCTTGTATAATTTACTACTTTACGTTACTAAAACGGATCGTTTTTTAAATATTAGAACTGGGCATAAGCAGAGACAAAGAAAAGGGTTGACTTATTCAATTGGTAAAGTGCATCAAGGCTCACTAACAATGTTTTTATTTAAACAGTTTTAAGAACATACAATTAAGCTCTCTTGCAGTGTAGGATGCAAATCACATCTCATTCGATGCTCTGTATTCGGAATTATATAGGCAGCATGCGCGGTAAAGGAAGGTCATGGGTTTAAAACCTGAACTACAAGGGATATCTTCTGATTCTTTAAGTTATTTTAAGCATAGTGTTTTCATATCCAAATTTCTGATGTTTGTGAATAAGAGGGCTTAAAACCACAATTGTTTTGGCAAGCGTCGTGATTAACGATGATGAGGTGAAACCGCGGAGGACCAGTATCTTCATACCTCGTAATTGCAAAAGGCACGGCATTTAAATATCGCAACCTCTGAAAAAGTTATGGATCAATTTACGTTACAGTCTTATTAAGTAAGTCACAAAAAAGGTTGTTACACAGTTTAGTCCACATAATATAGTCCTATTACTAAAATGTCCATGTTTTTTTATCTCCTAAATACGTATATAGTCGTTTAAAAGCAAATACGCGATATTTACGTACTGTTTTGCATGCGCAGCGACGATATAAGACATTTTTAATTCCAAAATAAATTGGGCGAAGTCGCGCGCAACACCTAGTTGCACATAACGGTTCATCAATCTTTACAAACTAAACCCTGCTCTAGTTCTAGCAATGGCGTTATTGAAACTCGTCAATAATGCTTCAGAAAGAATTCAAAAGGTCACAGCGGAGTCAAATGCCACTCTTTTGTAGAACTTATAAAAGAATGTCATGGAGGTGGCAAAGTTTGAGCGCGAAGAACAAAACCCCTTCTTTATGCACTGAAAGTGGGCTTCGGGTAAGATTCTTTTGTAAGAAATATCAAGAGTTTTATTAAGTGTGACAGTAAGTCTGTCAGTTGGAAAGTTGAGATTGTGAAAATGGCTGCCGAGGTGTGGTTTTTTTTATTAACTTGTTGAATGGGGCAGAAAACTAAAAATTTTAGTTGGGCCCAACAGAGATTGCTAAAACGTTGTCATTTTATTTAACAAAAAAATACTTCGCTAATGTAGCGCGATGTCACAATGAAAAGCACTGTTTTTACGAAATAGTGACGAGAACAAAACCCTCCGTTGAATTTTGATCTACTGTTACGAACTATCTGTGAAATTATTTGATTGAAAACAAAACCAAAACTATAAAGCCTACCACTATTAAATTTATAAATTATTTCTTAAAAACTGTGCATACAAATGACATTAAAATTACGTTAAAAAGATAGGTACTTATACTTAATACGATTATTATTTTTTGTTAACACATAGTTACCTCCTTTTTTTTGTATTTGTATGCCTTTTCCGCTGCGTCAAATTTCTCACATGAGATGAGAAAAGTTTCGAAACTATTATTATTTATTTATTTAAAAACTTTATTGCACAAAAAAAGTACAACAGGTGGACTTAATGCTATGGGCATTCTCTACCAGTCAACCTTAGGGTCATGCGGAGAGTTAGTTTATGGGTGCGGTAATAGTGACAAAGTGCATAAGAAATCTAAAAAATAAAAACATAATACACGAAAATAGTAACTACGAAGCGTTACAAAAGTCATTTCGGAAACAATTAAATATACATAGACATACATGAATAAATATAATATATATATAAAATATGAAGCTTTACTAATATTTACATAATGAACATATATATATTTATATATATACATAACTAAAAAATACCACATAAAAATATAAAATAAATAATAACGACAAGAAATGGATTCAGCAATTGACAAATTCATGTCTACGATTTATGTGTTAGCGAGAGAGAAGAAGTGTTCACGAACTATTGATTCACTGATAGCAACATCAGTCGTATTTTTACCCAATCAGCAGTAATATTACTACTCATTTTGACATTTATTAAGAGCGCGATAAAAATTACTCACGCTGCGCATCCTAAGCGGCCATGTTCAAATACGCATTCAAGATATATTTCAAATTTTTTCTTTAATGTTTTTTTTTATTATATGATTTATAAATAGGCATTTTCTCTACACTCTGATCTAAACACCCAGTGTATTTGAACCATAATTTTTCACTCTCCTACCTACTGGATATTCAAATGCGATCACCCCTTGTCCAGAGAGCCTGAGCGGGCATAATGCGACAGAGGGCGCCACTGAGCGGCGCCGGCGCGTCTTCAAGCCCCCTCGAATATTCATCAGCCTGACTTGATTACTTGCCGCCTCTGCTTGCCTGGTGCCTAGGAAACTTTAGCCAATGCTACTTGTCTAGCAACCAAGTTAAAACGAATTGAGGTTAGGAGTAGTTTTGAGATCCTTGCGTAGCTCCATCGAGTAGCTGACTTGACTACTTTCTGCTTCTACTTGTCTGGTACCTAGGAAACTTATAGGCACCGCTATTTGCCTAGCAACGAATTGAGGTTAGAAGTAATTCTGAGATCCTTGCGTAGTTTAATCGAGTACCAAACTGACTTGACTACTTACTTTCTTTGCTTGCCTGGTGCCCAGGAAACTTGTAAACACCGTTACTTGCCTAGCAACGAAATTCAAACGGATTGAGGTTAGAAGTAATTCTGAGATCCTTGCGTAGTTCAATCGGTTGGCAAAAGTTTTGCTTTAAAATCTATACTGGATTTTTTCGTATTATAAACGCGAATGTTTGTGAGAATGTAGGTATATACGTCCAAATGTGTGAATGTATTATGGATGTAATGTTTGTTACTCTTTCACGCAAAATCAACCTACATAAACTTTGGTAGATAATAAGGCACTAGATTGGCCTACAGGTCTAACTTCGTTTGAAGTGTTTTGGTATAAAAGCAACAGCTAGTATTTTAATATGTAGATTTTTACTTTCTGATTCATTTTTCAGGTACATATAAAAATTAACAATCGGTCAGGCAACCAATCCATTGGATAGTAAATAGTTCGTAATCAACTTCTAAAAATGTTATCGCATTCTGACCTGTTCTATTTAAAACATTTAAAGAAGAACGCGAACATTTTAATTCTTAATCTAAGGATTAAAAAGATTGATAGATTTTGGGGTTAAATTTATTAGGTTCTGGCTTGTGTATATTATAGGAAGCACGCCTTGTCGCTAAGTTGGTGCTGCGAGTTGAACACAGGTGCGTGGGGTGACACGTAGTTAATAGGGCTGTGACACCTACCACACGTTTAGTTCATTATCAACCGAACCCAGCTTCGCATGGGTACAACGTAGATAGATAGGTAGAAATGTGGTTTTCGGATTTTTAAAAATGTAAGTATTATACATTTAAACCTTTATCAATAAGAAAACCGTATCAAAATCCGTTGCATGGTTTGAAAACTTTAAGCATAAGTAGGCACAAACGCCGAGAAATGACTTTGTTTTATGTAGGCAAAATGATGGTGATGTAGGAATAATCATATTTTGGTAATTTTATTTCATGCTTTTAACTTTTTTCATCTGCAACATTAACCTTTTCAGCAACTAGCTCGGTGTGGTCAATTTTTATCTGGTTATGAAACTTTAGAAGAATTTTTGTGGTATTTTTAAGTGTCTATTGAAATAAAATTAATAAGCTTATGAAAATGATGAAATTATAAAAGTACTTACTTATAACGTGGATTAGAGTGATTCTACATTTACCTAATTCATCGTTTTACCTTCTGCTAAAAGACTAGCTCTAACGGTCCATTTTATTCTTAAGCCGGTACTTTAAAAATAGGCATTGAACTGTATGGAGCCTGAATAACCTCTTCTTCAATGAATTCTGTATAAGATCGATAGTAGGGGCTCTTGATACAATTCAGTCAGCACCAGGTGCGTGTCGGCCCGTTAACACCGATCGACTTCGATATATCGCCGAATCTGCATTCAGACGCAATTACACCGCAGTTTAGCATTGTTCCTCCCAACTTCGAACCGTGGACAGCCTATTCCACAACGGGACATGGACTACAAAGTGGGTAGACCTTTGGAATACGTGAATTAATACCTATATCTGCCCTCAATGGTCTAGTGGTGTACGAATAAGATTAAGTTATTTATCAGCACACACAAGTCGGTATTTTTGTTAAGGATTTTTAAAATACATCTCAGTTTTGTAATCAAGATCCATTAGATAACAATGATCAGTCATTATAACTCGATTTTAATTATGGAGACCTTTGGCCCTTAAATCGGTCCCATTTGCCTAAAAAATCAGTCCTATGCTGCTTGAAACACTATTGATTATTCAATTTATAATCTGGAAAAGTTTGTTAAAAATAAATTTTTACTATTTGTATTTCAGTATATAATCTGATATCTAATCTATCTATTGACCAAATTACCTTCGAAACCATCCCTACTAATATTATAAATGCGAAAGTAACTCTGTCTGTCTGTTACACTTTCCCGCTTAAACCTCTCAACCGATTTTGATGAAATTTGGCATAGGTATACGTTGAACCTCAAGAACGGACATGGGCTACTTTTTGTGCCACAATGCCACCTTTGAAAGTTTATATGGGAAAATGTTTATTTTTTAAGTTAGAGATATGAAAGTTGGCACAAATATAGCTCTATTAAAATATAGACTACTTTTTGTTTCGAATATAAGGGGAGATAGGGGTAAAACAGACCATGAAAGGATGTAGTCCACGCGAACGAAGTCGCGGGCACGGCTAGTCTTATATATAACAATGAATCACTGTTCGTTAATCTCGCTAAAACTCGACAACGGCTAGACCAATTTGCCTAATGTCGGTTTTGAAATAATTTTGAAAGTCCAGAAAAGGTTTAAAAGGTTAGATAATTTGAATAATAAATAAACAGCGGTACGAAGTCCGCTGGGCAGCTAGTTATTTAATAAATTCATCAAAGAGTAACGAATCAATCTACCTATTCATTTAAACTTTCGTTTGCAAGACATTGAAAAAAATTGAAAATTTGTCATTTGAATTCCTTTGAATATGGCTTCATTTTCACAGTGTTTATTCACATAAAAAATCAATAAAACACAGATAAATCAAAGGAGAGAAATAAGATATCTTAAAAAACAACATGAGGGTGGGAAGATGGATGGTTGATCGTCACGTTGCGGAATGAAGTGGGTTCAGAAAAGGGAGAAATCGCAGTTGGGTTCCGCACACTGATGCTTCTTTATTTTGTATCAGAAAAATGGCAATCAAGCATCCGTAAATTTTGTTAATTTTGTTAAAGTTAAATGTTGTGTTTATTAATGTTTGATACTCTTTCATAAGACAACTACTGATTTTGATGATTTTTTTATTATTAGCTTTATAGATCGAAACAAAAAAAACATATTATTTGTTTCTAATCGAATTTCTAACTCGAAATAATGTGAGCGAAGTAAGGGGATAGTCTATTTGTTAACTGTTATAAAAATAAATTCCAAAAAAATACATATTTCTTGGAGAAAAAACATTCAGTTTTAAACAGTTAATTATGTTGTTGCGAATAATATATTCGGTTTACATCTGTTACTACCCGTAAATAAAGAAAAACGCAATAAAAAAATAGACATAAAGAAAAACCAATATACCAGATCACAAAGAACGGAGCTCAGCAATTATTAAGGAAACCAAAATAAATAAATAAATAAATAAATATTGGACAACATCACATGCATTGCTCTGATTCTGTGGTAAGTAGCTTAAGCACTTGTGTTACAGAAATCAGAAACAATGACGGTACCACAACACCCAGACCCGAGACAATATGGAAAAGTTCGTTTCCCATATTGACCCGACCGGGGATCGAACCCGGAACCTCAGAGATGGCGCTCGCTAAAGTCAGGCCCGCTCGCCTCTCGGCTACGGAGGTCGTCAAAAAAATCAACCATTTTGCCACAATACATAATAACCCCATATAATATGTATATGTTTTTGTTGTATTTGTTTAAGAGCCTAGATTTGTCGCCTGGGGCTCTGTAGCTTCAGCTTAAAAAAATCGTAGTATCTTGACTATATATTTACAGAAATCTGATATATATCTCTAATTCCTCTTATTGACCTATCCTTAAGTCACATTATAAGAAATCAGAATATGTAAGTAAACTATGTTGGTAAATTAAATGTTAATAATAACATACACTATCATATCATATCATTGTGAAAGCTCATTTACAAAAAAAAAATACATTTAATATTAAACGAAACCCAAATACTCACCAATGCATTGACCTGGTAATAATTAAATTAAATTTATATTTCATTTATAGCCCCGAGCTTACTGAGGGTGGAAAAAAGGTTTCAACATTTATTTTACAGAACCCTAAAAAGTATTCAGTAACAAATCTGAATTGCGTCTGTCTATCACAGATGCGCGTCGATGATATTGGCAGGTTTTTTAATACAAAAATTTATGGTAGCAAACGAACAATATTTTATGTGATGCCAATAATACTGGGCTCTTATTATGAATGCAATTTTTGGGTCGATAAATTAACTGGTTGAAATAACTAATTGGTTACTAGGGTCATATTTTATTTCCAAGTTAGGTGTCACTATCTACACCTTCTACACTTATATTATAAAGAGGATGGGATGAATTCATGTGTGTGTGTTTGTAATGAATAAACTCAAAAACTACAGAGTATCTACCATACTTTATCGTGATGCTTATTAAGGGCCACGTCATTAATTCATTGATAAGATGAGCATGTATTAATTTGTAGTACTTTTCAGCGTTAATTAATACACCAGTGTTTTTAAATGATTTATTGGCGACTGTTAATTCGAGTTGAACAAATTCATCAAATGCAATCTCTGACAAATGTCATTGTAGTGATGGTTCCACCATTTTCTGAAATCACTTCGCGGTTTCTCCTCTTTTCTGGTGACGTCATTCAGCTTCGCGCACAAGTCGCATACTTGTGACCTATGTTTCACTGTGTAGAAGTAGTGGTTTTTCCAGTCGAAAAAGTATTCGTACATGGTTGGATTCTTGATCAAGTAGTCGATGACGGCGCCCAGTTTTTTAATGTCAAATGCTTTCGCGTTAATGTAGGTACCGGGTGGGAGGAATCTGAAATATAAAAGCTGTTTTACATGACTTTTTTATATGTATTTTTGGACAGCATTTTGTTGTAAAATTATTACATAAACAATTCAGATTTTACTATCTACATTTAATATTGTACACTAATTAAGCAGTAATATGAGAAAATTCAGTATCTTTTGGTGATAAAGTTTGGTGGTATTATTGAACTCTTGTTGACGCTGTTTTGTTATTCTTTTAAGTATTCATATTTCATCACTAGATAAAATTTGCTTCAGGTTTTTTTGACATTAATACTTAAAGTTAACAAATATATTCGACAATACATGACATCAGACACAACGACCTGATTACAAAGTGTGGGTGGTGTACCATAATGTAAAATTAAATATACTGATATAATACAGAACAAACAAAAATCTTTATCACATGTATATTTGTGCTGGGTAGGGTTCAAATTTAAAACTCTTCATTCAAAACTAATGACAGGTAAGTATGTATTTTAGTCATATAAATAGTCATAGGTAACATACCTTGCGTAGTCAGCACCGCCATAAACAATGGGTACACTAAAATAACTTAATGCTTTCACAATATTTTCCCCGACATAGTCAACTGAAAAAGAATCCTCCAACACCATTTGAAAGTAATATTTTTTTTCAACCATCTTATAGCAATTTGCAAAAGAACCGTTGGGACATTTGTTATCGCCACACGGACCAAAAACGTCTACACTGTAATTGTAACCTTTCAGCTCCGTCCTCAATTCTTTGACGAAATCTTTGTGTTTATTCTTAAGTCTACATCGAGTTACGATCCAAGCAACTCCCTTCTTCTTCTTCTGTATTTTGCTTCTCGTAATATCACTGTGATTCATAGTTTTCACCCATTTCATATCTTTACTCGGACCAACCCATTTATTGTTGATGTCGTAAATATTCACGAACGGATGCGGTATTTCTGAATCCAGTTTGTATGTCCACGCCCAAGTGAAGAAGTCATCGAAGATCGGATTACAAACAGGCTGCTTCTCAGCTGATTCGTGAGATCTGAATATGAATTTTTGTTCTGGAGCTCTTGTGAAATTAAAATCAGCGCTTTTAAATTTACTGACGTCAAGGACATCGAATACAATAGCGTCGTAATTGTTCTCATTATTGTTGAGGAGACTTTTGTTGTAACTGATGTAACAATTGATGTAAGAGCATTTCTGGTCGATAAAAGGTTTCTGCCCCTCGTCGAACTCATTTAAATATCCCCTGCGAAACGGGTTCTTATTCTTTGGTGGTTTCCAAAAAAGAATGTATTTCATATCCGTTGGAAATCTCTGTAGTCTACTATCCATTTTGTTTCTTTGGCTGATTATATATGGTAAAATCGTAATTAGTATTATAAACAGAAATAGTGCCATGTACACACAGAACTTTATGATGTTTCTCTTGAAGCCGCTCACGAACATCATTTCTTTTATGTGGTAAGTGTAGGCATTTTTCGGGTTCATAGGTTTTGGTAGCTTCATGGCGTATTTGTTCTATTAGTGAACAGATGTTTTATGCGTTGTAATCCAAGATAGACTGAATGTGTGGAGTAAGATCTTTATTGTATTTCGCTTTATCCTGTTTACGTTTTTTTGCATTGTTTCTTCGGTAGAATTTTGTTATTGTTTACGTTTGATGTACGCATTTCCAATGACTATTATGCTTAGAATACACCAAAGGCACGTATTAGCGTTTGTGATGCTTAAATGCAAATATTTAAACTCAGATTCTGATTTTTGGGGTATAAATCACAAGAAAAATCGTATGTAGAATACATAGGCACTAATATAGCAGAAAGAAAACACGAAATAGGAGGGCCAAAGTTTTGGGGCTATATCGTGTGCTGTTGTAATTTATGCGTTTAATTTCGCAATAAAGTGGCGAGTTTAACCGACTGCCGTATGAAAAACTCGTTTTCATGCCTGGCCCTTAATTTATGACTAAAAAATGTTTCTGCGAAGGCAATAATGTTGCATATGTCGCTAATGCAAGGCGCGCCTTAACGGTCTCAAACGGTGATTTATTTTACGTACTTTCTAGGAAACGATGGGAATGGTGTGTGGAGGCCCTTATTTTGTTTTCTTATGATGATGAATTGATGTATTTATAGGTTTTGTTGGCATGTGTTGAGTCTATGATGTGAGTTACGGTCTAAGTTAGATCAGAAAAAAATGAGTAACAGTTACTGCGCAAAAGAATCTCAAGATTTAATTTACATTTTAGAAGCTGTATCAGTCTTTTAAAATTTATAATTTTAGATCATCCTGCTACATCAACGTAATCGAGCGTATTTTGGTATTCAATTAAATACATTCCCATTTTTAAAATAACATATGGTATGACTAAACAAAATGTATTTACAGGAGTTTAGTTAGTTTAATTCATTAGGCCAATTGTACACAATTACCGTAACTCCTTAGAACTTGGCACATTAAGTAAATTCGTCTTACATGACTATTCTAAGACTGACTCAGCCTATAACTTACTTTGAGGAAATACTTGAAATGTCCTTCGACTGACTCCATATTAAATTTTTAAATGTTTGCTAATAAATTTAATTTTTAATTTATACGTTTTATATTTGAAGTGGGATCTTACAGTAAAAAAAGGATTCCTTTTTTTTAAATCTGGTGAACTTAGTATAAGTTTCTGGTAATGTTGTTTTTGTTTAAATAGATGCTGCATAAACTATTTGTAGAATAGGTTTTACAGACATACCATAGAACAATTAAAGCGACCTTATCACTAACAAGTGATCTATACCAGGCAACTTTTAGGTAGAGGAAATAATAGATAGGTAAATGAGCAAAAACGAAATTTTAGAAAATATATTTAAAAATTGTAATAAAAATACCATAGCATTATAAACATAAAATGCACATTTACAAACAAATACCACTATGTATTAAAATGTTACGTCTTAATGACTTAAAAAAATGTAATCAATATATGAAATGAAGTGTATTGAATAAGAATATGCCTAGCTTTAATTAAATAAATTTTTATATGAATCTACCACAATCATATTTTGAACTAGCCTTTAATATTAATATTTTACATTTCAATTGTCATAAATTTAGGGAAGTATACTTATACTTCCCTTTTCTAAAATATTTCATACTAGCTGTGCCCGCGACTTCGTTCGCGTGGACTACATCCTGTCATGGTCGGTTTTACCCCTTTCTCCCCTAATATTCGAAACAAAAAGTAGTCTATATATTAATCCAAGTTTTGAGCTATATTTGTGCCAATTTCATATCTCTAACTTCAAAAATAAACATTTTTCCATATAAACTTTCAAAGGTGGTATTATCCCCATCCCCCCCTTATTTTCTAATAAAAAGTAGCCTATGTCCGTTCTTGAGATTCAACGTATACCTATACCAAATTTCATCAAAATCGGTTGAGAGGTTTAAGCAGGAAAGCGTAACAGACAGACAGACAGACAGACAGACAGACAGACAGACAGACACACAGACCGACAGACAGACAGACAGACAGACAGACAGACAGACAAACAGACAGACAGACAGAGTTACTTTCGCATTTATAATATTAGTAGGGGTACTTGTGCTTACAAGGATATGAATTACGCATTTAATTATTTATTGACTTATTGTATTTTAATAAGTTTTAACATACCTAATCTACTACCGCCAAATAATACAAACCGCAAAAGAGAAGAGTGGCAAACTACTCTCCTCCACTCCACTCTAACATAGTAAATCCTAAGTCGAGTGAAGTACACTAAGTTTCGAGTGGAGTAAGACCTCTTGTTAGAATACGGGTGCCAAGCCCGATCGGTGTTCACACGCAAGCCGCTAATTAGGTGTTAAATCACTGGCAACGACTGAGTCCCGGCATGCCAGTGTGCTTCACTGTTTACTGGGATTTACACAGGCGAATATTCTAACACAGGTACGGTTGCTGCTGAGTGTCAAGAAACAAGCGAGTTTTGCTACGAAACGAAACGAACAAACGAAAGGTTTCGTTTTTGAAGATTATTGAAAAGTTTGGGAATGAAGACGTGGTTTTTGATTTGCATAAATAATATTTTGTTTTTTGAAAACGCTTTATTTGCATTCGAAGTGATTTCTTTATGGTTATGAGGATTAAAAATTGCCATACGTTGTCGGATCCGACATATTTCGTTTATGAGAGTAGACCCCCTGGGCCTTACTTAAGATAAAATTGAACTATTAAGGGGTCTGGAGTAGAATAAATAGCGAGTTTTTAAAACGTTATTTTAGTAGTTACCATTCTCAAATAATAATAAATAAATATAAATAAATAAATATTGGACAACATCACATACATTGCTCTGATTCTGTGGTAAGTAGCTTAAGCACTTGTGTTACATAAATCAGAAACAACGACGGTACCACAACACCCACACCCGAGACGAAAGAGAAAAGATCGTTTCCCATATAGACCCTGCTTAAACTGCTT
The DNA here is from genome assembly GCA_037074685.1 of Glyphodes pyloalis. Taxonomy (NCBI): domain Eukaryota; kingdom Metazoa; phylum Arthropoda; class Insecta; order Lepidoptera; family Crambidae; genus Glyphodes; species Glyphodes pyloalis. The sequence goes on from JAYKKO010000051.1 coordinate 930,366, forward strand.
AGATTGATGCACACGACGGGATGAAATATTTAATAACCCTTTTGTGTTTAATGGCAAGTGATTATTTATTTATTTATTTTGGATTAGGATTAGGAACTTAATCAGTATGAAATAAATTATAAACAATAGGTTTATTGATATGGTATTCATTTTAATCGAAAACAATTTAGGGATCTAATTTGATTTAGGTAAGTGGAAGAAATTAATATTTTCCAGACTTTTTAAACTTATACATTATCAAAATTGAATGTAATACCAATTTTCACATTTTTTTAAATAAAGTTACTTGATTCAACCCGTGCATTGTTTTTTTTATATATATAAAACAAATTATATATTCATGTGTTAATGGTACTCTAGTTCAAATTATATAAGAATGGTTTTAATGTGTTTATAAATTTTTATTGTTTATTTCTTTTTTGATAGTTTAATGTAGTCTCTAATAAGATAGAAAGATGTACTTTATTGCACAAAAACTTTACAGAAATAGATTTTTCAAATTAATTATAGTACAACTTAGTCGGTCTTATCGCTAGCAAGCGATCTCTTCCATACAACCTTAAGGTAGAGGAAATAGTAGATTATGTAAATCTATACCCGCGTTTTCCTATTAACACGCCCCCTACCTAACGAATAGCGCAGCGGTTTGCGTCCGCCGCAAATGGAATTGAAACTGTGACAATCCAGTTTGCGCTCGTGCACTTTTTCTTACGCGATCGCGGTTTGATTGAGTCCGCCGCACTTTGTGCCGACAGACGATCTAATAACTTACAGATACAAAGGATTTGGGGATTGGACCTTTTAGGGTTCCGTGTCTAATGGGACTCTTTAGCTAACACTTCACTCCTCGTCTGATTATCCTTCTGTCACCAGACTGTATCGCATGGACCTTGGTAGTTTCAAATGTAATGTAGTGTAGTTATCAAATATGTTGTAAACTTGTGGAAAAAATAAGGGTGCGTAGATAAATTGTATTTGGGAAATGATTAATCTTGACTAAACAAGTTAATGACGGACAATTTTTTTTTTAAATTTCCCTCATTCTACTAAGCCCATCCTCGAATAATTCACAGATAATTTGGGAAATGAATATTTAATTCAGAGTAATCTTGACTAAAAAAGTTAATGATGGACAATGTTTTCTATTAATTTCTATGGTTTTACTAAGTCCCTCCTCGAATAATTCACAGATAATATAGTTTCACATGTGATTTATATTCTACTTATTAAAAAAATCGCCAAACAATTTTCGAGAGCCTTAAAAAGTAAGAATTGAATTAAACACGAACGAATACTTAATGTATGCCATACAAAAATAATAATTGCTGTAGCGGTCTTATACGCCTGCTTTCGACTTTGTCTACGTTTATTCGAACTAAAAGTATCCTTTAAGATACTCTTTACTAGTATCTAATCTGTCTAGGCTTTCATCCAAATCCATTCGGTAGATTGCGTAAAAGAGCAACATACATCCATTCATCTATTCGTTTAACCAATCTTTCATGTATTAACTATTGGTACGGTTGTACGGGACCCTTCGTGCGCGTGTTTTACACGGACTTAACCGAATTTTCTTTTTGGGGATTCATAGGCCTTGGCGAAGAGATTGCGACAGTGTTAGAAATGGATGAGACCAGTTGATTATTGGATTCAGCTCAGTTGGAATTGTGAAAGCGATGATATTGAGGACCTTTGTAGCCGAGAGGCTCGTAACTAGGGCCCTTTAGTTGTTTGATGACGTAATCTATCACTACATATAGTATTAAACAAAGTCACTCTTTCTGTCCTTATATACCTATGTACGCTTAAATCTTTAAAACTATGCAACGGATTATAATGCTGTTTTTTAATAGAGTGGTTCAAGAGGAAGGTTTATATGTATAATATCATCACAATTACATAGTGGAAAATATTGTTATTTTTAAGGTCTTTAATGTGGTGTCGTAAATAATTTATTTTTTTCCGCTTATACATTGCAAACGCAGGCTGAACAACGGTAACAGTTTTTTGTAGTGTATTTAGTATTAGCATTGCACCCGAGCAAAGCGGGGGCGGGTCGCTAGTTTTTTTAATTGTTTTGTAAATTTGTTTAAATGCGTTAATCTCAGAAGCAGTTGGTTCGAATTGTAAAAAAAATGCCACCACATCACGCTGCAATCAAAAGGAGCTAACGATCACTGGAAAATGTGGAAAAATGGGTATAATACGCGTGCGAAGCCGCAGTAGGCCACTAGATTTAGATACTAGTTTAAGATGAAGTAGACATACTCTCTAAAATTAATACGCTATGTGGCGGGTTCCCTTCAATATAGTTGAGTGAAGCGTTGGCTGGAATATACGTATTGCTTGTAAACAGGTCTTTGGGGGCGGATTTGTTCCAGCTTCTACTTCTCGAAAATAAATACTCAATTGTTTATCACTTATCAAAACAATGATAAAATACAACAATAAGTTAGATACTGCTATTGTAACTTAAATAACTACATTTCTCTTTTGCGTTACTTTACTTGTTTCTGGGTACCCTCATCTATTTTCTTTTGTATGGTCTACGCCTAAACAACAAAAGCCTAAAGGGCATTCCTTATCCCATTGTCTGCAATGCCAAGGAAAACAATTAGGGCATCAGATCGTCGTACAAACGTATCGGAGCCGTAATGGCGCGCTCTTCAAACAGCGAACTCAAAGAAATCATTATTCCGCGAGCTTCCTCGCGCGACCACTTGGAAACGAAGAGACGAGACGGTAATCGATAGCTAGGTATCGATAAAATTGTTTATGCTGCCCCTGCACCGGTGTTGGAAACTGTTGGCAATAGTTTGCATCTGCTGAATATGGTGATGCTGAGAAACTAGTTTTGAATTAGCTCGGTTGGTTTGTTGTTAAATGTTGCAAAATCTCTTAATAAAGAGAGTATAATATCATCCCGACCTATTTCAGGTATGGTGGTCAATCTTATTGTGATCAACCAATTATAACTTGGTTTATATTGCTCGAACGCTCTCTTCCTTCACTTTCATAATCTGATGATTTGAAATGGGAATATAAGCAACTTGGGTATGCTTGCTTAGGTACGTTTGCTTAAACCTTATTTTTTGTATTGTGAAATCGTTTCCAATTTTTTATACAGCCCGACGTTACTAAAGATGAGATAAGATAACATAAATAATATCAGACGTTGATGAACTAGTTTCTCCTTTTTTTCAATCACTATTAATCATGAAACCCATTTCCATCATTACTTTGGATAGTTTCATACTGAAAATTACAAAACTGTTAATTAAATCTTTTACTTCATTTAAAAAAATATAATTTCTAAATAATTAACGTATTCAGCAACGTGGTCTATTTTAACATGTGAAGTCCAGTTACAGTATCTCCTTCTGGAAACAACGTATTCAAATTATATAATTTTTATCCCGTGGCCAAGGTTTAAAAATTTTAAAAATCTATCGATAACTTTGCGCACCTCACTACGGCAGGTACGCGCTCCGCCGCGGGGTAACGAAGCTAATCTGTGCTCGAGTGTCGACAATTTGAGGCGCAACAACAGAAAATAAGCGAGACTTAACCGCTCCTCTCTTAATCCGAGAGCAAATAATGTACTCCGCGTAATGATCTCGCTGTTTACGGAAATGTTTTGTTCCGGATTGGAGCTAGATTGGAGCTGGATTTTATCGATAAGTTTCGTTTTTAGTTTTTGTACGTTTTGTTCAGCATTGTCTATGATTAAGATGGATTTTGCCAGTGTTAACTACGAGTTTAGTTTTGCTTGTCGGTAAATTTTTTAGTTTCGATTTTTTTAGGTTTAAAAGATGAGGTGAGGAGTTTTTGTGGAGTGAATATGTAATGTAGATACTCTACGATCCTTTATGAGATTGTGCTGTTTAGGAACTTTTTTGTTTCAGTATTTCGTGTTTTGGATTTTACCAATATTTAGTCGTCACTTTAAGGCGCGCAGTGGTTTTGTCTATTGTGAAAGATGGGTGTAACAAGCGTACTGCTGTATTAATAATATCACGCGCTCTAAGTTGTCTTGAATGCTTGTCTTGAAAAACATTGTTTTTTATTGTTTTTTTACTTACGTGCATTAATTGCAATGGGTATAACGCAACCTAAAATGCAACAAAACAACCTCAGTTAGGGCAATGATTTAATTATATGGAAAAGATGTGAGTATCTAATCAGTAGTCGATAAAGACTGCGAGACTTATTTTGATAGCTGGGATTACTGACATTGCATACTAATGCTACTAAATCTTTGTGGAACACCATTTCTTGCCGAGTGGCAAGAGGGCCGGACTTTATCGTCTCGCAGTCTTTGAGGTTCTAGGTTCGATTCATACCGTCTCTTATAATGTGGTATCGTCGCTGTATTTCTGTAATACAAGGGCGTTAAGCTACTTACCATAGAATCTGGATAATGTTTGTGAGGTTGTCAAATGTATTATATATATATATATATAAATATAATACAAAATGTATGCCTATATTCACCCACTAGAATAAAAAATCATGCGATGCGAGAGCCTTGGTTCACTTTCTTGATAAATACGCATTTCCTTGCCAATTCATCTCTCGATATAGCACAATAAATCAAGCTGTCAATCACATAGGACCGCATTATCAAAAAAAGGTAGATTATTTGACCATGAGATTTTGTATTCTCGCTAGTGATTTTAATTCCCGTTTAAAACTTCACAACAACAATCGAATGTTTCCCAGTCCAAACACCGATGTAATTTTGTACGGAATCACAGTTCGCAGTGTTGTAATGACGTCATTAGTGGATAGCGATAAAACTGCTGACATCGAGGTTTTAGTGTGATAGTTGTATTTGTTTAAATATGCAATAACCAATAATAAGAAGAACAATCAATGTACTCTTACACTGAATAAAAAAAAACCTTCATTGAGACACATTATCACACAAACTTTATCTACGTTATATACATTAAATTTACACCAAGAAAAGCAAAGCAGAGCTCCTGGGGGGTGCTACGTTAGTAGCAGGGGTCAAGCCTTCAAGGTGAGGGCGACAAGTCCAGTAACAGATTTATAATGCTATACTTGTCGCAATTAAGCTAGGACCTCATTACCTCTTAACATCAGGTGGGATAAGGTCAATCTTGAAGTGCAATATAAAAATATAGTTATATCATTTACTCGTACGATTAACAGCACGTTGGATTAAATTATACATTATGACCTTTTTTATGACATATTGACCTTGGCACCGCCTTTGTGTCGTCCGTATAAGAACTAATCTTAAACTGAAAGTGTTTATTTGACCATAGTAAATAAGTGATTTATTGTGGTCCCGTCTTATAGCTACCAAAATGTTTAAAAAAACCTAGACATATTTGTTTGATTTTAATGTTAAAGATGATTAACTTTTATTTTCACCTTTATTCTCATTAACCTTTTTTTTCTATTAAGGGTCATCTTGACTTGCCGTCAATGTAACAAATTTTAATTTGTACTAAAAGTATTAGCTATTTATAGATAAATAAAAGTAACATAATTTAAATATTTCAATTTACATTAAGTACATGTACATACTTATTTTTCAAAGAGTTACAAAGATTAAAACACAAAAGCGCAATAACAGAAAATAAATCACAATTACCAACTCCATTTTATCAACACAATAAAATGTGAAACAGTATGGCATGCTTGATTTCTTTCTGCTTTTTGACATGACATTTATTCAATGTTTAATGAAATTTTAAAACACATTTTTTACGATAATTGTGTTCACAAAAAAACCTGGTTAGTAATAGTTTTAGGAAATGTTTATTATTGAATATGTTTATAAAGTATTGGGATTACATACATATTTGATTGAGATACGGTCCAAAATGGTAAAAAATTTAATCTTTCGATATAATGATATTTGTTATTTATCCATGCTAATACATCTAATAACGTAAATACATCTAATAATGTAAATCTAATAACGTGTATTCCAGTGCAATATAAAACATATTTTTATTTCTGAGCTAGTATTATTTGATATTCTACGTTGGGTTAGTGCAGACAAATAATAACTAAATAATAGGGATAAAAGTTTTGCTGTACTTTCTTCACTGTCTGTTGGTGCACTGTGACTTTAAATCATTGCACGAATACACTTTAGAGTAATGATTCTCGTTTCTGTTTGTTATTGGAACGAATTATTTTATTAACAATGCGTTTTATTCTGAATAGCCTCATTAACACTGCTTGTGGACGGCTTAATGTACAATTAATTTTAGTAGCGTTTACGGAATTGATGCAACATTAATGTATGTGCAATTATGGAAGTTCGAAATTTATGAGCTGGTGGCAATTCCAAGAAATACATTTCTTGGAATTACATTTGAACGCACTTAATAAAATCTCGTGCTAATTTTATACGATCGAGAACAAAATGTGAACAAAAGTTTCATGAAGTTAAGTTAATGTCATGAATAGTACTTTGTCAGCGATCGGTGGTCCGCTATCTTAATATAAAATTGATGGGACCACAAATAAATACGTGTTTTTCTTAATACACTGGAGCACTAAATATTGAGCTCAGTTTGAACGAAATACAAGCCGGGGCCCCGCTATCTTGACATCCACGTTCTTTTCCAAGTTGCTTCACGTAGAAATAAAATGCTATACGTTAGTACCTACCTTTACGGCACTGTATCAGAGCCCACCGCTATAAAATCAGCTGATTTCAGAATATCAGCGATCAAGCGCTCTCCAGCGCTGTGTGCTCGGACAGTATATATATTAGAGTCTTGAATTTAAAAAATTACACTTTCGAATAATATTTATCTTTTTTACTCTTTTATATTCTAATGCTAGGGATAGTATTATACGAATGTATATTTTTATCCTTAATATGACATAAACGATCTTGCCATTATTTTTTGTAGAAGCTTAGTGTCTTAGCAAAGATTTATGCAATCAAAATATTGGACAACATCAACATCACATACATTGCTCTGATTCTGCGGTAAGCAGCTAAAGCACTTGTGTTACAGAAATCAGAAACAATGACGGTACCACAACACCCAGACCCGTGAGAATATAGAAAAGTTTGTTTCCCATATTGACACGTCCGGGGATCGAAACCGGAACCTCAGAGATGGCGCGACGTCAAAGTCCGGCCTGCTCGCGTCTCAGCTACGGAGGTCGTCAAATTGAAATATTCGATCATAATAGGAACCAAAACATAATTAAAATTTTCAAATTGTAATGTTGCTGGACGCCATTGCCATTTGCTGGACGATTACTTATTAATGTTACTCCTCCCTCCTATACCGTTTGCTTGATTTATGATAAAAACAATTTTTAACACAAACCATAACATCACTGAGGCTTCTATGAAATAATTAACAATTTTTCACACAAATCATAGAGGCTTTTATGATCAACAAAAGAAAGTTGAAGTAAGAGACTTGAAATTTTCAACATAAATAGATAAATAAATAAATAAATGCGCCAGACAATCACACCAATCATCTGGTTTTAAACTAAGGTTTTCCCTTGTACTATGAGTACCAGACGACGGATACCAACTGGGGACGTCATCCCAGCACACCCAGACCCAAGTCAATTTAGAAAAGTTCGTTTTCCAAATTGACCTGACCGGGAATTGAACCCGGGACCTTACGTGCTTTGGCCGCCTACCTTAGCCACTGCGCCACCGAGGTCGTCAGATGGTGTGGTAAACATTGACACAGTTTATTAAATAAATAGAAATAGTCCTTGTACGCAAGTTGACAAATATAAAGTAAATGTAATCTCTCATGTACTTCAATCTCTGGACATCAGTGTAATGTGCATTGTGCTAATGTACATTTTACAAATGCACATTGTATTAAAGTACACTATATAAATGGACATTATACTACGGTCAGTCAAAAGCAAATAAGACAAAACCCATTTCTACTTTGCACTTTACACTTATAGTTGTGCCGACCTACGACATGACCTACAAGTCGACACAAATACGGCGTCAGCAGAATTGGCGTAGTAGACAACGCTCCATACGTAATCCACGATTGGCCAATCAATGCATCGATCCTACATCGCGATGTCAGAGTTTTCGTCGCCACTAACTATATATACAACAAACCAAGATTGGTAGTAGGGCCTTGGTCCACAAGCAGATAACACCTAGCTCGGCGGAAGTACTGCCACTTTTAATAAAGAGCATACGTTTCTTACAAAGTCATACAAAATAATTTCATACTTGTATTATATTATCGTAATTGCAAATGTTAGCCGTGATTGACAGTAAACACTCAAAGTAATAAAACAATTGTAAAGGCAAAGAACCACTACTAAAAAGTACAATTTAAGAGATAAATTAATTTACCGTAACCAAAAAAGCTTACTACAAAATTCATTACGCTTCATTATGCTAGACAACGTGCGATGATTATTAAATGATAAACAGCATTTAATGTTATTGTAGACAAATAGCAGGATTGCTTTAATTCCAGGTAAAGCTATCAGAATACAGTTATTGTGTATTTCCTGCACATTTATTGGTACTGATAATGAATATTACTGGACACGGGATTCGGTGGAATGATTATGATTTAAAATGTATGTAATTTTACTTTGAAACCGAATCCTATTTGGTTTCATGCAATTACAAGTAGAACAAAGGATGCTTTTAAAAAGAGGAAATCGATGAAATAGAGACATAATAGGCACAAAGATATAAAAAGTCAGAGGTAGAAAGGATCAGCCCCAGATCCAATGTATGCTAGAGATGAATGAAAGAAAGATGTCTTATATAGTATATTCATACAGTATCGAATGCGAGTACTGGAATGAATGAGTCGAAAACACACCCAAAATGTAACTATAGGCTCCGATTAACGTTGGAGGTAGGAGTAATAAAAAAAAAATCAGGTTGAGGTCAATCTTGAAGTGTAATATAAAAAAAATAAAAATAAATAAATAATCATGTATTCTTACCAAAAATTTATTGATGTCACTTTGAGACTAGTCTAATGGTATCTGAAAATTTTTTTAGATGGCAAATCTTAAATTCTTTATCACAAATCGTAGTATGTACCAACTGTTCGCTTGCCGTAGTCGGACCTCGTAGCACCGGCGTAGATAAACCGTAGCAGCCGTAGTTCTCACGGAAGCTTCGCACACAATATGGAGGTCTCTATTATTTATGTTGCGATTTCGGTCTGTTAATAGCCTGAGGTTGTATGCTTTAATTCCCTTCCTTCACCATTTAAGGGGGTAGAATCTTAGGAGGGACAGTAACCTGTGATTAAAATAGATTCAGCTGATTTCAAAATGTCAGACATTTATACTGCTTCCGTGGTTAAGCGTTAGGCTCAAAAGTCAGAGGTCGTGAATTCAAATCCCGCAAGTATTTTTGCTTTTACCCAGTTTTGTTAGTGTATTGCAGGCTTGAATTACCACATTATTACTCTTAGATGAAAATTATGGTTGTGTGCTTTAGAAGGCACATTAATTCGTTGGTTTTAGCTCTAATCTATATAGGTCTGGCTTCCCTTGTAAAAGTTGCGGAAATCTGACAGCAAATGCTCCATTATAATATAGAAGGCTGTTGTGTTATGATAATCAACGATGGTACCTCAATATTCCTATAAACACCCAGATACAGACCACAAATGTTCTTTACATGTTTTTCTTGGATTGGGATCAAACCTACAAGCTAAGGTTTAATGTCCAGTTGAGCTTACTATTTACTAGGAGAAATGTTATACTTTTTAAACTAAGACAAAGACCACACACAGGCCAAGATTACAATGAAATGTACTTAAAAATACCACCTACTTACAATTCCAAGTTCACGTGCTCGTAGCTCGTAGCAACTCGTAGCAGCTTCGTAGCAGACGCCAGTTCCGCCGGAAGCGGAGTCACAGACAATATGGCTGTCGGATGCGTGTGCGAAATAATGCCGGCTCGAAGTGATTTATTGTTTCTTCCAATAAAGGATAGCTGTGCAGTTTTGATATCGAAATCAATAGCCATTTTTACAACTTTATTACAAAACATCAGTAGGCACTAGAAATTGGGGTTGAGAGCCATTTACACTCCTTTGAAAGCTAGGTGATGATGAAAATGCTCCGCAGCCATCATCGATATTGAAGTAGAAAAAAAATAAACGAGCAAACGAATTCGTTTTTGAAGATAAATCGTAAATTCGTCAGTTAAAACGTGATTCTTGATTTGATTAAATAATACTTTGTATTCTTTTAAACGATTTATCCGCATTTGAAACGAGCAGGTTAGGTTTTGACATAATTTGTTTTCGTTAGTAGGCCCCTTGCAACGAAATTAAATAAATATAAATAAATAAATGCGCCAGACAATCACACCAATCACCTGGTCTCAAACTAAGGTTTTCCCTTGTACTATGAGTACCAGCCGACGGATACTAACTGGGGGCGTCATCCCAGCACACCCAGACCCAAGACAATTTAGAAAAGTTCGTTTTCCAAATTGACCCGACCGGAAATCGAACCCGGGACCTTTCGCGCTTTGGTCGCCTACCTTAGCCACTGCGCCACCGAGGTCGTCAACAAGTGAAATAATTGGACAACATCACATACATTGCTCTAACTCTGTGTTAAGTAACTTAAGCACTTGCGTTACAGAAATCAGAAACAACGACGGTACCACAACTCCCAGACCCGAGATGATATAGAAAAAATTGTTTTCAGTATTAACCCGACCGGGAATCGAACCCGGGACCCCAAAGATGCCGCGACGCCAAGTCCGGCTTGCTAGCCACCTAGGCCACGGAGGTCGTCAAACAAAGCAATATGATTGACGTTTCGTGAAGTCCTTCTACATTAATACTTTCAAATTATTTGTGAATGGTGCCATCACCCTGATAATATTCAACCTAAGTTTCAATCTGTGCGTGTTTTCTATATACACAGGATACTAACCATAGAACGCTTAGTCCATACAAGGCTTCACGGCGTAGATATGAGCCGCTTAACCATAAAGTACAGAGCGATATGGAGCGCCGGAAGCGGAAACGTCCGGCGGCCATGTTGTCTGTGACCCGGCTTCCGGAACTACGTCGTCTGCTACCCTAAGCGTCACTGCTATGCTAGAGGTATTATGGCTGTAGTACAGAGACGATTTAAAGTCGGTAACGTATGCGTTTTCAAAAAATGGCCATTAAATATTTTTTTCCCTTTCTAAAAGTCACGTGGCTTGCCTATAGGATATCCCAACGTTGCACAGCTAAGATGAAAACACGTTACTGTGCCGACCTACAATATTACCTTCATGTCGACACAAATACAGCGTCAGCAGAATTGGCATAGTAAACAACGCTCCATACGTAATCCACGATTAGCCAATCAATGCATCGATCCTACATCGCGATGTCAGAGTTATCGTCGCCACTATATATATAACAAGCCAAGATTTGTTGGACTTTAGTCCCTGAGCAAATAAAACCAAGCTCGACCGAGGTACTTACATTATTTTTTTTAGTAAAGAATAAAATAAAATACGTTTCTTACAACGTTAAGACAGGGATTCCCAAACATTTTCGCTACGCAGCGCGCTTCTGGGCTTAGCGCGACTGCCCCTTGCGTTGGGAGCCTAAAACCAACACTAATGAAACTTAGTAGTTGTGACAAATCCCAATCTGTTCTGTTTAACAAAAATCACTACTTTGTATATTTTGGGTGGAGGAGAAGGAGGCCCATTGAGGGTACGCTTCGTGGCACCCCTGTCTTCCCTCTACAACGCACCAGGGCGTCACGCCAAGTGTAATTAATAAATAAAGCCTATGTAAATGTCTCCAGGTAAATGTAAAAAACTTTTTTTTTACAACATCACATACATAGCTTTGATTCTGTTGTAAGTAGCTTAAACACTTGTGTTACAGAAACCCAGACCCGAAACAATATGGAAAAGATCGTTTCCCATATTGACCCGACCGGGGATCGAACCCAGAACCTCAGAGATGGCGCTCGCCATGTCAGGCTTGCTCGCTTCTCGGCTACGGAGGTCGTCTATTAACAACACAGTATATTGGCTCCTCCCAGCCTGATTGCTAAGCAAGAGAGGAACCTACATCGCGATGACGACGGATTTGATACCGATATCCTTTTGAAAACTACTGACTTGTTGTCGGTATCTTCTCGCTATTTATATTTATGACTGTTGACTATTGACTATTTGGTGGTAGGGCTTTTCATTTCGATTCAACTAAAGTGTGCTTTGGATTAGCTGAAGTTACTCGTAGCTCGGGTATGTGGTTGTAATTGAGCCAATGTCAATTTTTGTAAAGATTTCTTGATAAAACCGAAGCAGACATTTGCCCTGCGGTGGCGTAGCCATCTATAAAATAGATCTATATTTTACTTATAATTGGTGCATTGTCAAATAATATCATACTGCAAAACGTTTAGATTCAACAATTTGCATTCAATGGTTCAAAATATCATCCGGCGGAGAATTTTCAACCGTCGCGTTTATTTATCAGTAAACGGGACGCAGAATGTAGTACAATAATATTGTCTGCAACTACTGAAGCGGCGAGTATTGGTGTCAATAATGTGTCTAATTTTAGAGATGGGTAACAAGGGTCGGAATTTCTGTTTGTTGTAAAATATATTAAACTAGCGGCTTGCCACGGCTTTGCACGTATATTCTTTTGTTATTACGAATTGGCAAATGAAGAACCGTTTGTTCATGTCAGTTTGACAAGTCAGGGTTCGTTTACTTGTTTAGTTTATAAGAAATTCAATAGATGGCGTTGCCTGTATTTTAAATCGCGCTATCATTGTGTTTTTTCGGTTTATATAAGAACATCATATAAGAAGATTAAAATGAGAGAGAAATTGCCTACAGTTCACCGTGGTTTTATTTACACCTGGTTCAAATCTATTCACCGTTCGGTTCGTCCGATTTTGTATAAACTTCACAGAAACAATCTACTTAATCGTTTAGTACTAAATAGTTAGAACAAAGAGTATACATTTGGTTTGAATAGGTGAGCCCGTTGTCGTGTTATAAAATTACAACGAAAAGTGGCATTTTTTTTTAATAAACATTGATTTTGAAAATGGCCCTTTTATCTTGTTTTATGCTAAGTGGTAATAGGTTTGAGGCAATTGCAAGGTTTTTCTTTTTTTTATAGTAGCGCGGTACATTGGCTCCTCCCAGCCTGATGGTAAGCAAGAGAGGAAACACCGCGATGACAACGGATTTGATATCGAAATATCCTATCTGTTAGCATCGCCATACTGGCCCGCAAGATGTTTCTTCACGCTCCTTTTGAAAAAAATCCTTTCGAAAGGTAAAACGTTCCTTTTGAAAGGAATAAAACTTGTATAGTATATTAGTACAAAAACAAAAATATAACTATCGGGAGGCTGTGGCCAAGGAAAAAAGATGAAGCCAGAAGAAGCTAGACGCCGTAATATTTTTACGTTATCCGAAATATCCATTTTATCTGTTAAATTTGCAGCTGCCCGCGACTTTTGAGTTAATCGTTCACTTTATTAAAAAAATATTATAAAACATTCCTGCGCCAGAAAATAAGTATAGCCATACAAAGAGGGAACGCAGCCAGCCTTCTTGGTACCACGCCCCTTGGCAGTGACCTGGGACAATTTTTTTATTTGTAGGTTTTTTTATGTTTTTTGTTTATAATATTTTTTTTGAACTGTCACTAACTGTACATTACCTAATTTTATTAAATTTTTCTGTATCATTAAAAGTAGTCCATATTTAAAAAAAAAACTTCTATTTTATAAATATAATGAAGTTTCAGAGCAATACATTGATAGGCGCGAATATTGGTACAGTTAAGAAACATACATACTAAACTGATATTATATTATTATTATTTATTATTATTAATTTAATAATACTTCTTAAATTAAAATCATAGGCCTCGCAAACCACTTTTGAGTGGTTGTCTGCGAGTGCGAAACTAAACAAAACAAAAACAAAACAGAACATTATTTAGGAATTTTTAACTAATATAAAAAATTTACAAATATTATAAATATTATTTATAAAAGTTATTTTATATTTTTGCTAAAAAGTATCTTTTAATTTTATATTTATATTCATTAGATGATAGTCGCGCAATTTCGGGTGGCAGCGCGTTCAGCAAGTATGGCAAGCGTTTGTCCAGTGTACGGTCTCCATAGTAGTTGTGGACTCTGGGCACAACGTAGCTGCCACGCGAAACCGCCCGCGTCTGGTGTCTGTGCTGCGGCGGTGTCATGTGCTCCCGACGCTCCTGGTTGTTGATAAGGAGTAGGTATTTATGTTTTAAACTAGCTGGCAAAATTTTACGGAATCGAAATAGTTGGTAGTAGTTATCTTTATATTTATTTTTAATTTTATTATTAACAAGTAATTTCAGAAATCGAATTTGCAATGTTTCTATTTTATCTATACAACGTGTAACGAAAAGGGTATAACAATATCAAAAATACCAAAGCAGTTAACGGTTACAAACTGTATGGGACCATTTGTAGCTGTGTACACGCATTTATTGAATCAATATTTTTTTTTGAAATATCAGTCAAATACAAGTCAAAATTTTGACTAAGTAACGCTTGCACAACACTATCACAGTATTGTTGGAATCGTCGAAAGACTTGGATGTACCTACCTATTATGCTATTAATTTAAATATCACAATGGTGGTTCATCTTTTAGTGTTTACTGAATCACATCTGAAATTTTTTGGTTTAGCGTTTCTCATTTTGACAATTCAGTTAAGTCATTGAGTTGTCGTCGCCGTGACAACATCTTGTGTTTTTGCCTTTCTGGATTACCTACTTACTACGGATAGCCTAGTGATATTTCGTGATGTCTTTGAGCAATCAAGAATATTCGAGATGATTCTCTGTGTCGGAGCAACCGACGGCAGCGTGATGGCCGACCGAGAGCTAGAGAAAGAGATTTACGAAACCATCAAAACGCTCGTTTCCATCTGTGGATTGGGCGAGGAGGTCGTATCACATGGCCAGCTCGGTCACCAGACCTCACTCCGTTGGACTTCTTCTTGTGGGACTAATTTATAAGGAAGGTGTACGCTGTAGCATGCTCGTCAAGGGAAGAGATGATAGAAAGCATCAAGGCCGCGTTCTATACAGTGACACCACAAATGTTGCATAATGTTCGCGCATCTTCTAAGAAAGTACTAGGCGCGCATGTCGAGGAAGGAGGTGGAGAAATTCAGGATCGCAGTGATTGTCGTGAAGTGATAACGTGATTTGGGGTCGCTGACCTCAATAGTGTTGTGATGCGTTTGTTTACGTTTTAGTCAGTCATTATAGTTAATCATTTTTTATTTCATAAATACAATAAAGTGTTTATTTTAACTCGGGATTTCGTATATAGAATCTATACAAGGTATAGTATCCACCTACTTTACATTGTTACCCCCTTTCCGTTACAGGTTGTATATAAACAAGTTATTATGGCCGTGAAATGATACTCAACATTTAAGTGCGTATATATATTTATTACAGTTATTCGATAACTAAGAGAACAGAACAACACAGGCCCTATTTGCTACGATTTTAATTCCGTCCATACATTACAGCTTAGACACGATAATTTTATATTTATTGTAATTTTACATCTAAGAGGCAAAACTCCGGAGTTTTGATATAAATAGGCTTTTATTTTTTAATAATTAGGGTACATTTTCTACTGTTAGAACAGTTGGAATTTTGTTTGCGTGTTCTACAAATACCTAGAATTTGCAGCTTTTTTTCCACAACAATGTTTGCACTGTTGTTGAATGGATACAATTATGAAGCATTATTATGGACTTATGGAGAACAAACATCGAGGTTATAATAGTCTACTATATAAAAATAAGTCGGGTTTTCCTTCCTGACGCTATAACTCCAGAACGCACGAACCGATTTCCACGGTTTTGCAGTCGTTGGAAAGGTCTCGGGCTCCGTGAGGTTTAAAACAAAGAAAATTCAGGAAAAATTTCAATAGAAAAGCGGGAAAGTCCTCTAATGCGAAACGAAGTTCGCCGGGACTGCTAGTTTACTCGTAAAATTTAAGAATTGTCAAGCTACATTTAAATTAACAAATAACACCGGGAATAAAACATATAACTCCAATTATTTATTTCTATCGTGTGCATAGCTTTACCTAACTTTTAAACATATAGAAGTAACCTAGTTAGACATAGATACATCTAGGAATACATGTACATCTAATCATAAGCTTTCATTGATTTATAATTACAATAATCTTCTGCAAATATTAAATATACTTGTTTACACAATAATAAGATTCGACGCCTTATTAAGCAAATCACTACTTATACTTCATACGCTATTTGAGTAGTTATATTAAATATATTATAAACAGTTGTTAATATTTATCAAAATTCAAAAGTTGTTACGCTCATGTATATTGAAGTACATATATGTTAGATATCTTATGTAAACCCACAATATACTTTCTATATTTGTTAAATGTAACATTTTATTACAATATAATTTTGCATTAAATACACTTAACAGTGTGGACGAAATACGATACTTCATTTAATTATTTAAATGAATTATATACAATATTATGTACAACTAGTTTCTACGTAAGCCTAGTAATTTGTATTGTAGCCAAGTCACATGTCTAGTATCCATAAAAATACGATTAACGTTTTATTAAATAAATATATAGGTATATTTACGTACATAAGCCACAATAATATTTGCACAAAATAGTAGTTTGGGTCTCATTAGCCTCATAGATTATATACCTAAGGACTATAACCCAAGGCCTGACATTATTTTTTGTATTGGCATAAAAAATATTATAAAAAAAAAGATTTTTTCTTTTAGTCCCACTTTAAAAAAACGGAAAGAAATGGAGGACCTTCCTTTTTATTTTTGAAATCAAATCTAAAGACAATGTTTTCTTACGATATATACTTGATTGACATTCGCTTCTTCTTTGAAAGCGGGGTTGTCTTTTTTACCAAGTCGGACCTCTATAATTACGAGTGTTTAGTACAATAAAAAGGTATAAGTTTTGCTCAAACTTAGAATACATTCTCTAACTCGTATATACTTGATTGACTTTAGTTTCTCCTTTGTAACCGGGGTTTCTCTTTTTTACCAAGTCAGACCTTTCCAATTACTAGAATTTAGTATATTTTAAAAAAAATGTATATTTTGTGTAAGTTTTGCTCAAATTGACGTTCCTCGTATTCGTTATGCAAACTTTGCATCGATTTCTAATTATACTTTTAAATTTCATTTTTAAAATGTGTTTGTAGTAATTTAAATATTTGAATAATTTATTCTATTTAATCGTATTTTTGTGGCATCTATGACTTTTTTTTTAATAACAACAAAATTAAAAAGCTTAACGGCGTATTGCTCAATTCTGTTTTGAAGTATGGTATATTGTCTACCCAATTGACGATTTATAATTGCTATAGATTACACACTAAGCTATAGAGCTATCTTTAGATATACATTAATTTTTACATAATTATATTATGAAGATACAATTAAGCTTGTGGAAAATAATTATAAATGCACCAGCAGCAATAAATAAATATTAAAATATCTACATACTATATTTTATTTGTTAAAAGAAATTGAATTATAGTTCACAAGTAAGAGGAATCGAATTGACTTCTTAATCTAAACAAAATAGACGTTGGTACATATTGGAATTCGATTAATTTATAATTATTAAATTCTAATTTTATCTACATTGAAAAATAATTGACACAGATCAAATAATTAGTTTTCAGTTGCAAACGTAAGCAATTAAAAAAAGGCTATTCAACCACTGATCAATAACCTAACCAGAGAGAGTATAACTGGGTAACCGTTTCGGTTCCATTCATTAGTAAGTGACTTTTTTTCAATTTTTAATTCTGGATTAGATTATGATCCCAAGTTGAACAGTTTATTGTATTTTTTTTTCAGTTGTACTAATCAAGCTTAATTTGGAGAAAGCATGGAAAGGTCTTCGGCGCTCCTGTAGCGGACGCTGTGGTCCCTCGGCCATTGCGTCGCTGTGGGAAACCCAAAATATAATTTAAATGATCAATATCAAATAAAAGTAAAGAAATACATATTTTATACAAAAATGTTTTAATACTAAAAAGATTCGCAAAGATATGTTCCAACTATGATTCACTACTTGTGGTAGCAGTCAAATACTAGATATTAGAGTTCTATGGTAGGTGTAATATTTAAATAATTAAGTTATCTTGATAAAGCAATGTATGTATATAGACATATTGCAAAAACAATAACTAGGACAAAACAACAATCACTTTATTACAAAACACATAAATACTGTACTCAAAAACTACAAACACTTTAGCTTAAAGCAACATATTTAACTTCAGTAGCAATTTAACATTGTTAGCTAATAAATTGGACCATAACATGTACTTGAAGAATTAGAATGTAGGAAATTGATGTTGGTTTTTGCGTTTTTTCATGGTCAACCTTTAGTATTTTTTTTGTTGAACGTTTAGTAATGTTATGTATTTTGGGTAATCTAAAAATCGATTTTTTATTTTTATAGTACTTTACGCAGTGCTAGCGAACTTTAAATATTAGAAACAGATTTTTTTTATCTCCCCTTGCGGTGCGGGAATCGAACCCACGACCCTCACGTAGTTGGAAGAGCAGCACGCGCGATACGTGAAGGTCGTGGGTTCCATTCCCGCACTGCAAGGGGAGATAACAATTTTCTATTCCTAATAAATCTAAAATTTGTATTTAATAATAGTACCTATATAGACCTATAGGTACAGTTAAACTACTACTGATTTATATTGCAGATCATGCTAAATGCTTCAATACCTATTTCTTCTGACATTTCTTTGGCACAGTATCCCTTTTGCATGCAACACTCTTTTTTGAACGCTTGTGTGCGAAACGTGCTGAAAGTTGAAATAAAAAACATAAAAAAATATCGTGCATTAATAATGCGGTAACCTTAGAACACACATCGTAGAAAAACGCTGTAAAAAATAAAAAAAAATAGAATAGAAGAGACTAGGGTGCGAAACTTTCGATCTAATATTTTGCTGATCCAACAGTTTCATGCAAAATATCTAAACAAGTATTGCAAAATGGCTTTATTGAGTATCACAACGAATTAAAACTTTTTCTGTCCAAGACAAGTACGGCAATACATTTTCACGTAATATCACACGCGTGGCTATAATGCGAATAATTAATACATTTCTTAAGTTGGAACTGTCCATCTACACAATATTTGATCGAAGTGCAAAACCATTCCTTGACTCCTAGACTAGAATCATTCTTTGAACAAAAAAAACATGCTATCTAAAAATTCACGCAAGTGAGAGTTCTTCGGTGGAGAAAAGTTTTATTTATGGTACAAAAAACATAAATTAGTACAGCCGAAAGTACATACAGTCAATTAACCGTTACAATTCGTTCTAATTAACTCTTCTTACGGGTAACAAACTACAAATATCTAATTAAAGTATGCACTGACGTTCTTTTGTCTGCACATACTAAATTATACCAAAATTACTATTTTCACTTGATTTTTTTCAGTTAGAGGTAACTTTTACATTTTAAAACAAATATTTAAATAATTTGTTATATCAATGTTGAAACTTGGATTTTTTAATTAGAAAAGAGCATTGGATATTCATGCATGTTTTTCCCTAAACCTTCTTTTTAAAGAATAACTTGTGTTATTTGTAAAAATACCTGTATAATGCATGTTGCGGTACATGTCGCATTTGCTTGAAATCTGAAAAAGGAAATGTAGGTTAGTTTTTCTAGCTCACGTGGTATGTAGGTAGAAGATTAGATTATGAAGTTTATGTCGTTATAAGAGTGGAAAAGCAAGTTTGATCTTGAAATATAATACTTATGTTTGCAGTTATTTGTTTAACTAGTGTTGAAGTCCGATCTACCTATATAGTGGTATATTATTACTCGTATTATTTTTAATGCCTGCCTAAAATTTTGTGAGATATATCACATCTTAACTTTAAACAAAAACCGTAAAAGTTTGTTATAAGTAATGCGTAACTCAATTCGTAAATATATTGGTAATATGTTAATAGCAATAAACGAATCGTAAAGATTATGTCTTTTTTTTCACTAGCTGATTAAATTATCTTTAACGTCATAAGTCACGTCATACGGAAGTCTAACGAGAAAAAGTATTCGATTAGGGGTTCTAAGTAACCTTCTTAATAATTTTCAGCCAAATCGAACTCAAGAAAGGCTGTACCTTTCTTGAATTATACAATTATTAATAAATTACAACGTTACTCGAACTTTAATAACTTTAATTTTAATCTGGCCCAAAGAAAAAAGTAAATGAACCAACAAAAGCTAATTATTATTGCATCCTCAAACAGACATGACTGCCTAAACCACGTTGCACCCATTAATTAATGCAGCCGACTAAAGCGATATCCGAAATCATTTAGATGCAGTCTCTTTACACATATTCTAAGGCAATTAAGTAAATACAAAAAAAAATATAAGACTGAAAAAAATACACTAAATTAGGTTAGAAAGTTTCATGACAACTTTGATTGAAATATCACGTAAAAAACAAAAACATACACACAGCCAAATTGAAATCGAAATATGTACCTCAACGTGACAACAAAACCTCGATTATTATTCCACCCTCAAATAGGCAGACGCCGTTCCCTAAACCACGGTGCACCCGTATCGAATTAATTAGCTCAGCCGAGACGCAAATTATATTTCACGCCTTCGGAGCAACGTCTTAGCGGGATTCGGAGACGATTTATTGTTCACCACCCGCTGCAATGATCGACTGAGACGGGAATTTGCGTGACCAACTGGATAGGCTTAGCAACTACACGGACAGTAAATAAGCCCTTAGATTTATCGTTGATAAACAATTTGATTACACTGGCTGTTTTTGATATTGTTGTCAATGATGATCAATAGTAAACAGACAATAGTCGAATCTTTTTAAGTCATACAGTTAATTTAATTTAATTTACAAATACCTTTGTTTTATAATTTTTTTTTTTAATTAATTGATTTTAAATTTTTATTTTATAATTGACAAACTAACTGTGTGTCTTAGTGCACAATTAGTAATAAGTGTAGCTTTCATTTGTAAAAAAAAACTACTGAGTTTCTTGCTGGTATCTTCTCTTTAGTTATAGGTTCCGAACCGGAGGTAGCTTTATTTGCTTTATATAGAGACTATTCATAAGTATTACTAATGTAACCTATGTGAATAAAAAATATTGACTTTGACTTTGACTTTTATTCATACAGATTACATCAGTAACACTTTTTTTTAAATACAAATGTAATAATAATAATAATAAACTTTATTTCAGGTTTGCAACCCATATTTTGTAAGTAACAATTTAAATTTACAACTAATGTTAGGAGCACACAAAAGACAATAAATAAAATAAAAGAAAGGACCAGATTAAACAGACCAAATTAAACAAAAAAAAACGAGAAGATAATATGTTTCGATGTGTGTATTCATTGCTGTGTCCATTGAAGGTGTTACATACAATTTGATTCCACTGGCACTTTTTGATAAGGAATTGGATATTATTTGATGATGGGTCTGTACCTATAACTGATGAATGTGTGACATTGTATGATGAAATGAAAAAAAGATAACAATAAAGTCACAACAATAGTGCAAGAGAAACACAATAATGATGACACCTTATTACACATTATTTTATATAATGTAAATTTATTGCTAATTTAGTGTATAGAATCATGTAACTTATTACAGGTACGTTACATGTACTTAGCGTTAAGAATGTTAACTCTTCCATTTGATATGCTATAATGATTTAAATCGAATTAAAGATAAAAATACTAAACAAATTCTTATTTATTTAGGAGTCCTCCCACAAAATAATTCAAAAAAATGTTAAGATTTTGATAAAGAATATTGGTTGATAACTTGATAATTTAACAAAAGATGTTAATTTATTTAAGGTATGAACATTATAGTTATAATTTACAAAAGTTAATCAAGCACGGCCAATGTTAATTGAAATACTATGAAATTATACTTCTTCATTAAAGAAGAGACATGTGATTAAAAATAGACAGGAAAGTCTCGAGAAAGTTACGTCCAATTATCAAGTTTCTGCAAAAAAATACCTTTCTTTGAACAAAGCGCTTCTGCTTAACGCGATTTTACAAGAAATTAGATTTTCCCCAAGTTCCTTTACTTAGCAAACTCTAACCATGTCAGCGACCCCACTGCACTGAATATTTATCCCATTTATAACGTTTATCAGCGTACTAAGAAACCTTATTACAGCGAAACTTGGTACAATGGACGATAAAACCGACTGCAATAGTAGTTATCAAAAGCGGGCGCAAGTTTACAGACAGACGGCGCAATAAACAAGATATAAGCGTAGTTGGAGCTAACCGTAGTGTTTGCTGCGTGCATCGTTCAGCTAGTTAATGTCCGTGGGCTACTGGAACTGGATTGGTGACTTCATTACGTTCCACGACATGCCACTTCGTAGAATTTTATGCAAGGATATTAGGTTGCGGACAGCCAGATCTGTCATGGCTTTGGAGATATTTATCTTTGTTCAGTTCCTTACAAAATGTCAAAAACGGATTTGAATTCAGAATTTATGCTTTGTATCTTTTTTGTTCTAAATTTAAACGATTGGAAACTGTCAAAGTTTCTGAATTGTATCTTTTGCTGTTTCTGAATTTGGATTCGGTTCGATTTAAAAAAAATCGCTCTCTTTTGTTTTGCAAAAACGGCCAGTATTTTATTGTACGACATCAAAATACCAAGGACGATTTATAAGCTGAAAACGCTGCAACGAGGACTGGGCAAAAATAGAGTTAGTTAAAAACTATTTGTCACAAACTTGTAGAAAATGCGGAAAGGGCATAGTTCATGATAGCACATTAGATGTGTTTTTGTGAGTTATATGAAGGAACGAGATGAGTTTAGGACTGCTATTTTTTAATTTGAAGATAAAAAGCGGTGTTTTACGATCATAAGATACTGTTGTACTTTTTTTGAACAAATAAAGAGTTTAAGGACGAAAGATGCTGCTTTCAATAAATAGGGTCATTTATTTTGTGATATTATCAGGATATCTCACAACAATTCCAAGACCAATCTTGCTAATCATTCGAGAAGAAATTTAATCTTCATCATGTAGAGCTGAAGATGTTCCTAATGAAATTTTTGTAACAATCGTGTACTAACCTGGTCTCTGTTGAAGTTGATATTGGTCCTCACAGTGCGATGGTGCAGAGGCTGCACTGGTCTTGCGTTGTTGCCCAGAGGAGCTTTGGGGGTCAGCTGCGAGCCTTGCATCAACTGGCGCAGGGCATACATCTGGGAATACAATTTATAAGGTTACTTATTATTTTTTTTGTGATACTTATACCGCGGAATGGATCTTTAAAATACGGGATAATATGAGTGATTATACTAAATTGTGAACATACTCTTAGCTGGGCGTCATTATAGGTAGATACAACTACAATGAAAACATATTTACTTTTTTAACCAATACATTAAAATTGATGATAATACAGCGCATCAAAGTTCAGTTGAGAGGTGTGATTACATTACTATTTCGCAGAAACTGTACGAAAAAGTTACGTCGCGCAAAATTTAAACGCAATGTACTTGGGTAAATGTTTGTTAACTCGATTATGGGAAATCTAACGAAATATTTTTTTATTCATCTACCCTTTTCAGTTTTTAAATCAGACTGAGGTCACTTTCCCGATAAATTATTTTCGTGGACTATCTCTACTTGAAATATTTGTTTTAACCACTCTCTTTAACAGAACAGTCTCCTTACTTTATTCCTTCCTTTCATTCCAAGACAAGTATATACGCTAAAAAAAGACAGTCAAAAGACCGACGTTACCTCTTGCTTTGAAATATAAATGGGCTTGTTAAAGATGATCCAGACGGCAGTCTCCCAGCAGCCAGGGTGCGTAGTGGACCCCTCGTACGTTAGGTACTGCTGGGTGTTCGGCAGCAAAGAGCTCAGTGGTAGGTGCTTGATGGGGAATGAACTGCCTGTGGAAGAAATGTATTTTTTTTAAGATTTTTTGACATTTTATAAAGATTGTTTTAATTACTTATAAATAAATAAATATTGAACAACCTCACATACATTGATCTGATGCTGTGGTAAGTAGCTAAAGCACTTGTATTACAGAAATCAGAAACAACGCAGGTACCACAACACCCAGACCCGAGACAATATAGAAAAGTTCGTTTCCCGTATTGACCCGACCGGGGATCGAACCCGGAACCTCAGAGCTGGCGCGACGCCAAAGTCCGACACGCTCGCCTCTCGGCTACGGAGATCGTCAAATACTTATGATGCGAAAATACGTAAAAGTATGTATGTTTTTTTATCCTTTCAAGCACAAACGACTGAATTTATGCGAAATCGAGAAGACTAGCTTTTGTTTGACTAGCTGTTGTCTATAACTTTGTTCACCTGAATTCGGGATAAAAAGTACCAATATGCTAATCCACTATCTTATTAATCCTTCTTTTAAATTTCATTCCAATCCATTCTGTACTTTTTGCGTGAAAGAGTAAAGATATATGCGTTCAGACATCCAATCTTACAATTTTTCATGTTTATAATATAACGCGTAGTAGGATTTAAAATACCGTACCTCGATACATGACTTTGTTAAATGCACTGGTGATTAGTCGTAACTCTTTATTGGTAGGTTCCCCAATCTGTAACAAAATTGATAAATTAACTTGTGTGAATTATATAAATATAAAATAGTTTGGACAACATCATGCTCTAATTCTGTGATAAGTAGCTAAACAACTTGTGTTACACAACCCGACCGGGGATCGAACCCGGGACCTCCGAGATGGCGCAACGCCAAAATCCAGCCCGCTGGCCTTTCAACTACGGAGGTCTTCAAAAAGAATTAACTATTAACATAAGACATTTCAACCTTTTTTTTTTACGGGGAGAAATGCTTGACGCACCGTACCGCCACCCGAGGGAGAGAGGCGGCGTGTGTGGGACTCCTCCTACCTGCCTACCTGGCCTACCCACTGTAACTCCCCGGTTGGACCTCATCGCCCTAGTAGCGGTGTTGTGGGAAATTGTCTCAGCCTTAACATCCACAACACCGCCGGCGGAATGGCCGCCTACGCGGCCCCATTTACTCCCCCATGGTGGTCTGAGGGAGACTGGGGATGGCCGATCCAACTAGACCGCCCCCACTTCGCTGCAGAGACCGTGAGTGCAATGCCGACTGAGGTGCCCTCACACCAGCAGCCGGCCGGTCTCCGCGCGGAAATTCAGCGCTGGCAAATTGCCGCCGCGCTTTAAGCCGCCTGCGTTTGCGGCATGCAGGGGCGGAAGGGTCGTCCTCCCTGACCCTTTCCGCTGCTTCCTTCTGCGACATAACGTATTCACAGAAGGAAGCCGCCCATCTCCAGGCCGCCTCACTCCGAAGCATGGCAAGACATTTCAGCCTATGTTATATAATATAAGTTATCGGCATCCACGTAAAATACAAACAAATTATTTTACTCCGCTTCAATACGTACCTACTTAGGTGTTGGTATATCGACATAAACATTGCAAATAGGTAGAAAGAGTTATCCAGTCTAATTCATACTATATGTAAGGAAATATATAAAATAATAAGAAAATATATAATTTATCCTTTTTGCTGTAATGCCATGGGCGCGGCTTTGTACCTTCTTTTACTAGTGCCATTTTTAGGTCCAATAATCCTTGGTAGAAGCTGGTCTATTTTGATTTAACTTACTTGCACCATGAGTGAGATACCGACGACTCCTTGGGATTTGTGTTGAGCTTCAGACATGTTGTGATACAGTTCCTTGTTGAAGCCATATAATTGAATCTGTCGGCAAATAGAAAGGGTGTTAGAAAGGGTCTTATACTTATAAGAAACAACAAAAAGGACTTAGATCTAGATACCCTTGTTTTTGTTACGTACATTTTCACTTCTGTGTGTTCCTGCGTGTATTAGTAAGGTATCCACAGCTCTTGGGGGGTACTTACATTAGCAGCAGGGGTCAAGCCTTCAAGGTATGGGCGACAAGTCCAGTAACAGATTTATTATCCTGTACTTGTGGCAGTCATGGGTCGACCGATATCCCATGGCGCCGTCAATAGGCGATGAGAAGGTGGGGAGGTTTTTTTAGTTCGGGTAGTCCCCGCCCCCTTTGGGCGGGGGAGTCCCACACACGTCGCTGTCGTCCCCACGGCAGCGATATGGTGCGCAAAGGCATTTTCCCTCCCTCAAAAAAAAAAAAGGACCTCATTGCCACTTTACATCAGGTGGGATGGGGCCAATCTTGAAGTGTAATATAAAAAAAAATCCAAATACATTTTAGTACAAAAGATTATTATTATTGCTCAAATATCGAAAGAGTATTTAAAAAACGAACCGTTCCAGTTACGGATAGTAATAAATTATACGAGGCGTTAGCTTAAAACGAACGACTGACGACTAATAACAGCTGGTATGGAAAGTATATTGTGGAACGGTATTAACGATTCTTAGTCGGTTGTAGTAAAACGGATAGTAATTTTAGACACACTGCGTATCGTAAATTATTGTAACCGGGCTTTAATCCTCTATCCCCTCCGTATCTGAAAGAACGATTCCATTTCTTGCAACCCATCAAAGAGCATGGTATGCGATCTTCCCGTAAACTTCTACTCACTTTTCCTACTCATACTTCTGAATACTACTCACAATCTTTCACTGTCCAGTCCATACGCTTATGGAATTCCCTTCCTTTACCTATCAGGGAATCTGAGTCCCTTCCCATTTTCAAATCAAAAGTAAAAACTTTCTTTCTTTCTCTTAACTAAATCCGAACTTGTATCCTTTATCAAAGTATTTTATTAATGCTAAGCTTTGTTGGTAATTAATTTAATTTCATATATTTATTTCTATTTGTTTATATCATAAATACTTTATGGAAATTTTTATATCTATTTATTATATAGATATTTATTTGTTTATTATAGTTTTATTTATCTTTACGTATTTTTTTTATATTTTTATCTTGTTATGGTATTTATATTGATATTTTCTGTTAGTATTTTTCTCAAGCATTTTGCACGGCTGTACCCGTTTCTCGATGTCTACTATTTCCTCTACCTAAAGGTTGTCTGGAAGAGATTGCTCTCTAGCAATAAGACCGCCTATATTGTACTTAAATATGTCTGTAAAACCAATTTCTGTAAATTTTCTGTGCAATAAAGTGTATCTATCTATCTTTAATCTTCTAACCAAGCTGTTTTTCTTATCTCGAAGCTTTACTACTCGTATATTTTCTATAAACCTTGTCATTTACTTCACATTTTATGAGTTTCGGTCCAAACTCTTAATGACGCTGATAGCAACTTGATTAGTATTTAATGTAAAAATGATGAACCTCAATACCCGTTTAGTTTTAAGTCACGTACCTACATATTTACACAAAAATCTACTTATCAGATAACGAAATTAAGTTGATTTTATATCTTATTGATTAATACAAGAATATATTAATCTCGCTTCGTTTTCGTACCTTCTATTTATCACTACAGAGTATAAAACAAAGTTGTTTTTTATCCATATATCCCTATATACGCTTAAATCTTTAAAACTACGGATTTCGATGCGGATGAACTTCACGTATCCCTCTTCCAACTGAGCTAACTGCAAGATATCGTAGGTGATGAAATTTTTCTGCTGTATCAACCCTTAGCCTCCGGTAAGTGCAGCAAAGGGAGATACATTTTTCTGTTTCTAATATTTAAAGTTCGCTAGTACGGCGTAAAGTACTATAAAAATAAAACATCGATAAATAATAGAAAAGCCAATATTTGTAAGTTATTACATTAGATCCGTGCGAAGCCTGGGCGGGTCGCTAGTAGTTTTATAAAGAGAGCCCAGGATAGCTAAAACACTATATTTCAATTTTCATTTTCGCTCATATCGGTTTGAGTAATAGATAGTGCAACTGGGCATACATTTTTTCCTTTTTCACATGTATTCCATTAAGCTGACAAAAGTATTTTCTGACAAAATTTAGGACGTCAGGTTTCATTCCAGTATAATATAACATATTACAGAACAGCTAAACCCAAAGTCACTTGTTACGCAAGTCTCGAATACAAAATCGAATTGTACTTTAGGTCAGAATCGGCCGATACCGGCGGTGGACCCCAAGTTAAAATAATCAAGTGATTGGGCCTCACGACTGGGACTCGTTAGTGGGAGCTCAAACGGTCGGCTAATGGCATCGGTACAGCGCCGGAGCAAGGGCGAAACATGACAATTTTACAGAAAATCCAGTAAGAAATCTTTACGTTATTAAAAAAAGGAGGTTTATCATGGCAGATAGATATTTTTTAAAGAAACAAAATAAAAATATCTCCATTTGCGATGTGGGACACGAAACCATGATCTTCATTCATGTATCGCGCTTGTTACTCTTCCAACTGTGTTTTTCGTAAGTTAAGTAAGTTATCGTACTTTTCTATTATTTGGATTTTTTAGCCTTCAGTAGCAGCCTTTTGCTGTATGAGTTTAGAACTACATGTTGGTGATTTCCTTAAATAAATTCCGACGTGAAGCACTATAAAAAATAACAATCTAGATATACATATTATTCCTTTTTCATTGCAATCAACCAAAATGTTCTTTTATTTCATATCATGGAAATTTTACAATTGTAGCATTTCCTCTGAAACTTTTTATCGATACTGAGTATCATAATTATTATAACATCAGTTTGGAAGTTTTGCTTAAAATAACTATGGCAAACTATCGATTTTTTTTTAAATATGGCGTAATAAATATAGTTTAATATTATGAGAGCTATACTTTTGATACTTTTGAAAGTATGTTTCTCGGTTATAGTATTGATACAAAAATTTTGGAAGTATGGTTCTTAGATTAAAATATCGATACAAAAGGCTGTTTAGCATTTACAAGCAACTACAGTATTTCGATAGTCGAATATCAATCGGCAAATTTTTGAAAATTTTACTTAGCCGTTTCGGGCTTAACCCTTAATAACCCTTAGTTTGCCCCTGGTTCTGAGAGTAGATATTTAAAGCCACTTCGTTAATTGGCATATTTATCGGACTTTCGCCTCTATCATTGCCTCGACAAATTTTCTTAATTGAAATCGATTGTACAGCTATCTGTCATTAAAGTCAATGGATGCAAGTAGATACATTTATTTATTGATTTTCAATACATTCACCAAACATAATATTTTGTACGTATATTAGAGAAATTTTTGTTTTTCTAAAGAACATTTTTTTCAACAAACAGAATAATTTTATCAGACTATTTTTAGCATTGTTCGTTCGAATCTCCATGCGTTTGGTGAAATCCTTTTGTATGCAGAATACAAGTTATTTCTGAGAATACATTTCATTTTCAATCTCGTAATTCTTTATGGACTTTCTATACTAATTGCAAAAAATATTTTTCATATTTTCCTGTCTTTTTACTGAATACCGTAAAACAGAATTTAAAAAAGTTTTTAGCGTGATTTGGTATGCAATATATCTATGGCTTATTAGACATGAATTATGGATTGACTTGACATCCATTAATCCGTACTTAACAAAAAAGGTGTGAACGTTGTGTATAAGGACATTCTGTAGTAGGTATATTTACATAAGCATTGCACCCGTGCGAAGCCGGGGCAGGTCACTTGTATTATTATAAATCCTAATCATCTTAAATATAAGTTTATGAAGATAAAGATTTTTGTTGTAAATAGGAAAATAATGAACTCTTAAAGTGTACTGATTTGCAAGATGTCTGTACAATGCTAAAAAAATAAACGCGTTACAATGGTAAATTCTTTTTTCTTCTCTTTTCTTGTTTTTTTTCCACCGTGATGTATTTGTTAAAAAATAAACTCTGAGATTTTAATAAACTTTGATTGTAAAGGATATCAAAATTAATCATAAGTCTAATGCAACTATTATTAAATGAACACAATATAGATGCCCACCATAATTTTACAGATAGGAGCCAATAAAACCCATTAAAAGTAAAAATAATGATCCCACTACTAAACTCAGCGAGTCGCTAAACAAAAATGTCCGTTTTGCCGACAGAGGGTAAACTTTCCACCCCTGGGAACAATGGGTCTCGATAATGACGCCAACTTAGAGGTGCTAATTTGTAATCGAAAGCTCCAACTTTTGGCTGGTGTTTATTACTCTTATTATGTTGTTGACTGTACATTTTGTGATTTGCGACTGTATCTGGCAAGTTTGCGTTGAGTAATGGGGCTGTGAAAGTGTGTATCGTATTTCACACCTTTTTTAAATTAGACTTTAATAACTATAGTAGATTTTGACTGTCATCTAAATTTTTCTTGTATGAGTAGCGGAGTTAGATTAAATATATTTTATTTATTTGACGACCTTTATAGCCGAGAGGGAAGCGGGCCGGACTTTGGCGTTGCGCCATCTCTGAGGTCCCGGGTTCGATCCCCGGCCGGGTCAATATAGGAAACGAACTATTCTATATTGTCTCGGATCTGGGTGTTGTGGCAACGTCGTTGTTTCTGATTTCTATGACTTAAGTGCTTAAAAGCTACTCACCACAGAATCAGAGCAATGTATGTGATCATACATATATATTTATAGATAAGGTAGGTATAGATTGCGTTTCTGATAATCAATCGTTTGAATAATAATAATAAATATTGGACAACCTTACATACATTGCTCTGATTCTGTGGTAAGTAGCTTAAACACTTGCGTTACAGAAATCAGAAACAACGACAGTACCACAACAGCTAGACCCGAGACAATATAGAACCAGGGATCGAACCCGGGACCCCAGAGATAGCGCGACGCCTAAGTCCGGCACGCTAACCTCTCGGCTATGGAGGTCGTACGGTGAATAGCATGGCCATTAAGCATGTGCATATTTCTGTAACAATTACTTGCAATAAAATTTGTACCTCATCACACGAACAGTTATCATTATCTATCGTATGATGTTTAATAGGTACTCTCTATACTAAATTAACCCGACTATAATTAAAAAAAAAATTCACTAAGACGCTGGCAGCTGAGCCAGTAGTTCTCCAAGGAGCTTTACACAAAATTATCTCAATTCGCAATAGAAACTTGTGCACAATTGCAAGTGGTGTAACTATGCAGCGGGCTCGACCACAGAGCGGCGGGTATGCGGGGACCCCGCCGCGCCTCAGCCTTCAATTGAATTTCAACATCCATTGAAATTTGTAAATCGTTAGATGTTCGAATGGACTGGTCTGGCTGAACAATGGTTAGTACTCCTCGCTGTCAAAATGGAGCCATAAGTTAGATCTTCATTAATAACAAAACTATGTGCAATGAACATTTGTTTTTTAAAAATATCAATTAAGTATAGGCCATTTGACGAAACTCTAAGGATTCGTTTTCATGCATGCGAAACCTCGGGCGGCGGTTGTATTTAAATAGTTACAAAGAAGGGAAAACGTTTGTATAAAAGCTCTTGATTGATAATGATAGTATTTGTATTAGTACGAGTAATTGACCGATTAGTAATCTCAATCCGTAATAGAGACGAGAGTGAAACTATGCAGTGGTGACCGCAAGTTGCTCCGGCAACTATGCGGCCTACTCCGGTCGCAGACAATGGAATTCTATAAATTCCAACCTGTCATTGTACCGTTATGCTCGGTTCCAGTGTTTGAAAAATATCCTGTTTTATTAACGGATAGTAATAAATTAAACAAGGCGTAAGCTTATATCGACTGACGGACGACTGATGACAGCTGGTATGGAACAGTATCAACGACACGTTATACGCTATACCACAGAATGTCTAAGCCTGAGAACCTGATCCTTGATTTAAACTCTTTTTTATACAACTTAAATTGTAACTATATCTTAATTTGAAAAAAAAAAAGATTTATTTTGTAACAAGGCATGCAGTTGTCACCTTTAATTAAGTGAACATTTATCTTACTCAGTGTAACATCATTTGATGTGTTGATTTGTTAGAGACCACAATAAATAAATAAATATGCCAATGGGCTGAAATCATTGCACTGGAAAGTCCTTAAAGGTCACCCATCACTTTACCGAATCTTTTTCAACTGATACTACGCTTCACCGAAAAACGTTTCGCCGAATCACACAAAGTTCTATGATTCAGGCAAGCGTTCGACAAAGCGTAGCATCGGTCAAAAATAATGCGGTACAAGATGTGTAACCGTCCCTAAAATAAAGTAAGATCTAATTACTACTCTAGAGGATTTTATATGCGCATCGGATCGCGTTATGGCCTGATCGAAAGTCGAATAAGAAACTTTTCGCAATTTCAGCTTTAGCCTACATGTCAATAAGGTTCAAAATAATAAGACTTACTTCTCCTGGAAAAGTGTGATGGTCGATCTGATGTTCGGACCCCCTATTATCCCCCATCCCATAGTGGAAGTAGATCTCTTCGAACTGGTACCGGTAGGATAGGGGTCCCCCACTGATGTTCACTTGGTGCTTCGAGTCCTTCTCTACCCTGAAGACGAGGGATTGGCCCGTATTCTGAAGAACCCCGCTGACCTGAGAAAAAATAATTGTTTTAATATATTTATGGCAACTAGATTTCTACAGCGAAGTCTATTTCGGCCAATGTCACTTAAAAAATTAAGTGATATGTTAAGACTTATATAATGTATATTATACATCCAAAGTGGAAAGAATCATAAATGCTTTTTACACGAAAGTTACTCCTATTCGGGGATCGAACCCGCGACCCATGGATAGATATGTAGAAGCGCTAACTTTAAATCATGGTCAGATAGATAGATAGATATACTTTATTGCACAAAATCTTTACAGAAATAGGTTTTACAGAAAAATTATAGTACAATTTAGGCGGTCTTATCGCTAGAAAGCGATCTCTTCCAGACAACCTTAAGGTAGAGGAAATAGTAGATGGCGAGAAATGGGTACGGCCGTGCAACATAAATACAGTTTTTATTTTAGAATTATTTCGTAGTAGGCATAACATGATAAACATACATAAACTCATAAATATATAACATCATAACATATTTAACATATATAAAATCAAGTAAAGAGTTTTGACTCAAAAAAAAAAAACAATAATAATGTTAATAAGTAGGATAAGTGTATGAAAATTACTGACAACCAACATGCCCAGCTGAAATTATAGATAGAGGACATAAATTAACATTCATTAAGTGAGAGGAAGTACGATTTAACCCTGAGTTTAAAAATACAAACAGTCAGTCAGTTACAAAAATTAAAAAAGTTAATTGAAATAAATACGAATTTGGAATCATTACTTTAAAACACGACTCTAAATATATACTGTAATATGTATATACCACCAGTTTTTGCCCGTGGCTTTACTCGCGTTTAATTCGGAATAGCACGGTTCCCCTTAAATTGATACACGATTGTTTCTTAGTCTGTATACCAATTTGAGCACTCTACGTAGAAAATTGCGGAACGCTTCATACAAACTTCCAAATCCCTGGTTGAGAAAAGTGAGGTGGGTAGAAAGAAAAACCGTAACCTATACCACTCGCCATCCCTTCAACTATCTCTAATAAAATAAATCACGTCAATTCGTCGCTCCATTTTGCCGTGAAAGACGAACAAACAAATAGACACGCACACACACATTCCCATTTATAATAATAAGGATGGATTACCAAATGTTTCAGTATAAGAGCATGTTAATAAAAACACCTACACTTGACCTGGTTTTAATTCCGAAAACGCTCACAACAAAAACATTTCACAGATACTTACAAACTAGATAGTAAAGATAAATGATCGCGAGCTACGCCCTCGCTACTAACGACGCTTAAAGTTCATCAAAAACATTGTAGTTTGGGAAACGTAATATGGAATGAATCGCCGCTCGCCCACCGAGGGCAGATCCTATCAATCAATGGGTCACGCCTTGATTAAAGCCTAGAACTCACTAAGCTTTGAGTACAGATGACATATTGAGTGTTGACACGCAAGCCACGCCGAGGTGACGCGAAACTTGCTAGAAGCGATAAGGGTAACATGGAATATATCTTTATAGGCTACTAGCAGACCCGACAGACTTAGAACTGTCAAAAAGATTTGCAAATGGATTGAATCTAAATTATAGTTAGAAAAGGGCTGTCTTCAGAGTTTTCCCGCCAATTATTCAAATTTGTCTTGCCGTAAAAACCATCTTTGGTCTTCAACAAACATTACAAAAAAAGTTATTGTCAAAATTGGTCTAAGCGTTGTCGAGTTATGCGCTTACCAACACATTTTGCGATTCATTTTTATATAATAGACTAGCTCTTACTCGCAATTTTGTTCGCATGGACTACATACTTTAATGGTCGGTTTTACCCCTAATATTCGAAGCAAAAAGTAGTCCATATTTAATCCGAGTTTCGATATGTAACAAATTTTATATCTCTAACTTAAAAAAATATCACGTGCCACTGCGTAACTTTTATAATCGTCATATTTTAGACAATTCACACTTTTTTTTTTAATGTAGCCTATGTGTTTTTCTGATGATGATGAGCTATAATATTGTAGAGTTTCATTAAAATCCATCCAGTAGTTTTTGAGTGAAAGAGTAACAAACATCCATCCATCCATACATACACACAAACTTTCGCCTTTATAATATTAGTAGTGAAGTAGTGATTAGCTCTTACCCGCAACTTGGTTTGTATTAAAAGTAAGTCTAAGTTACCAGTAGGTAATATTGGTTTAGTATCTTATTTATCTTTGTACTAAACTTCATCATTTGATGTTCAAAACTTCTAAGCTTCTTCTCAGTTGAGTTTAAGAACATTATTTCAAAAAACTAATGTCGCAAGCAGTATTAAAACATTATATCTTTCAAGTTTATTATAAATCACATAAATTTGACAGATTTATCATATCTAGTAAATGTTTCTCTTTACGTTCTTGGTACAAAAAAGATAAAGTGTGTGGGTGTGACTCGCCCTTGGGAAGTTCTAAAACTGTTTATTATGTAAGTGATAGCTAGATATTCGTGCATAGATCATTGGAGATTAAAGTTTTCCACCAAAATAATGGATGACATCAAAAAAATAAATAATTAACGAACGCTGATGAGCATTGACGGAGCAATATTGAAAATGAGGATTTACGTAAAGGTAGGTAATTATCCGGGGATAAACGTAAGTACTGTATTAAAAACCTTATTAATATGCATAACGTATTATTGGGGGCAGAGAATATTTTGATTCCAGAAATAATATGATCTACAAACTTGTTCTCTGTTTGCGATGGTGCGAGTAAAGCGAAGCTTATCTTTCATATCATGAATACTAAACAAGAAGAAATATTTAAAATACAAATGACTACTAAATAAGAGAATTTTGACATTTTTCAATTAAAGAAGTAAGATAATTTGTACAGTATTTTTGTATTCCTATTATAAAATTTAGTCTATAACAACGGAACAAGTAATTATTTATGCTTTTAAGTAACTTTCCATGCTATTTATGATATTGAGTCTGTAACATCAGCCATTAGGTAACATAATATTATTTACTTCAAAACAGTATTCAGCGCGTATTATTTAATATGTTTCAAACAATTTGTTGATTTTTTTCTTGTTTTTAACACGTTTAGTTTAATTCCCATGAAATTCAAATGAAGGAATGCGAAACATTTTTTTTATCTTTCTTAAATAATTTGACTATTTCAGTTGAGTTTTTAATTTTTAATTTGAATCCAATGGCCAAAACAAAAACTTTTAAAATTTGTAATTATTTTTTAAATAAAGTACTTACTAACCACAACTTTAAAACATTATCAGTAATCTTAGCTGGTTCATTAAGCTTCTTGATGTAACAAAAAGTTCACATTGTTAGAAATTTTGTGTTAAATGAAAAGCCAGTCGCCGGTAACTATTTTACAAGGGAAAACCTACCATTTTAGTAGTTTTATGTTTTTGGTAGAACTATAATGTGGGGTTTATTCCCCGATAGCCGATAAGGCAACGTGCATACATTAGCATGCATAATACGCTGATTCGAACTAAATGAATAATGCTGCACGGGCTGCGCTTACAATATTCATTAGTTCATAGAGGCCTTTTCAATGGTAGTATTTGAAAAGTTTTAATCAGGAACTGTTCCGTAGTATGTCATAGTTTTGCCCTGTTTTTACAACAGACTACTGTACTAGAAAAACATTTGCATTAAAGTCATTCGTAAAGGTCACTCCCATAAAATGTTGGACGCCATTAACATTATTAAACAAGTATTCTGAGTACATAAAAAGTCGAATTTAGAACCTTCACTTGAGTGTTTTGTTTTTTTATTTATTTAAAAACTTTATTGCACAAAAAGAGGTACAAAAGGCGGACCAAATGCTAGGAGCATTCTCTAGCAACATTGTTTCAATCATGGCATTTCGTAACCACATAATTTTTTTTTTAAATTAATTTTGTAATTTTTATATGGTGTTGTTGAAAATTAAAAATCCTTCAAGAGTGAAGGGTGAGTTCAAAGCGACATTAGCAGATTATAGACTCCTCTAAAGAAATCTTGTAGTTATTATTCAACTTAAAATTCAAAACATTGTTTATTTCGGTGATATGTTACACTCTAAATATTAGAAACAGAAAAAAAATATTTCCCCTTGCGGAACGGGAATCGAACCCACGACCTTCACGTATCGCGCGTGCTCTTCCAACTGCTAACCGCAAGTTATCGTAGGCGATGAAATTTTTCTGCTGTATCAACTCGTTAGCCTTCGGTAAGGGCCCTCTGCCGAATATGTTTATAACTACATACTTATCGTAATGGTACACTCTGTACTGTAAATCGTGTTCTGATAACATTTAGAGTCCATTAACATCGTGCTCAACATAAAGTGCAGTTGGCGCATTAGCACAGCTGTAATCTTATGCTAAACGACATCCACAACGATATATTTACGTTTTTTTTATGTTTAACATTTAAAAACGACAATGATGAGAGCATTTTCCATATAAAATGTTTTAAACATGCCTTTCAAATTAAAATGTATCATATGGCGTGCAAAATGTTTATTCATATTTCTCAAATTATATTAAAAATGCAATCCAGTTGCCACATTACAACAGATAATACAAGTGTTGCCGACATTTTATACCCTACTTAAAGGCCTTGTATTAAAACCTTCTTAAAAGGTGGCCTTTAAGTAGGGTTTAAACTATTTTCGAATTTAGAAGATGACTTTTGTTCGCGAGCGTGTTTTAATGTGTTCTAAAAATAGATGTGAATAAGTGTTTTTGAGTCCGTGGTTTTATTTCACAAATATTCCTTAATATCTTTAACAACAAGTTATGAGTTATAATCAACGTTAAAAAATATATAAATTAAAATCACACCAAATCCATCAAACTGATCTCAAAGTAACTAGCTCTAGCACTAGTGTTAAAGTAATCGAAAATGCCGGTCGGACCAAAATACATAAGTACTTAGTGTTTACAATGAAAACAAATATTTTGACACTAAATATACATGCCGGGGTTTTGATAATATCCTGTTTACTATTAACTCTTGCTATCACCATTTATATTTAGGTTTTGTTAAGTGAATGTATCCGCTCCCTTCAGTGCGGGGAAGTCCCACGCACGCCGCTGTCCTACCTAGGCTGAGCACCGGTACAGTACGTTATAGCATTTCCGGCCTCAAATTTATTTATTAAAAAACAGTCTATTTTCCTCTACAATGATAATACTTGCGTGTATTTGATACAATGACGAACGTACCTTATGTTTGTCAAATTGTATATCCCTGAGCCAGGGGTCGAAAAGCAGCTTGTCGGGCTCCACGTTGACGGGACTCTGGCGACGCCCCTTGTTGCACATACTCCATTGGGGATTGATCAAACCCCAGAAGCCGGGACCTTTGAACAAACACATACATCATATTTCTGTAGGCGTCTTTTTACTGCATGCAGTTATAAAAGATTAAGATTAGTATTCTTCATAATATAAGATGGTTAGTCTCCTTTGAAATAGCTGAGTGTAATGTATAAATACGACAGTGAAGTAATATTGTTTAAAAAAACCGGCCAAAAGCGTGTCGGACCACGCTCAGTATAGGGTTCCGTAGTTATCAGTGCATCACAATACTTAAGTATCCTTATGGTTCAAAAGTTAGAGGGGGGGGGGGGGGGGGGGGACACAATTTTATTTTCTTTTAGAGCGATTATTTCCCAAAATATTAAAATTATCAAAAACTGATCTTGGTAAACCCCTGTTCATTTTTAAATATATATCCAACGATATATCACATGTTGGGTTTGAAATAAAAAAAATCACTCCCCAATTTACGTGTAGGGGGGGGGGTACCCTAAAAAAACATTTTTTTAATTTTTGCATTTTGTTGACATGATTAATATACATATGTGTCCAAATTTCAGCTTTCTAGTGCATACGGTTTCTGAGATTATCCTCGGACGGACAGACAGACAGACATGGCGAAACTATAGGGTTCCTAGTTGACCGCAACGCGGATTCACACAAAGCATAATTGATATTTGCCAAATTATTTTGGGTCAAAAATATAAAACAAACTAATTGAATAATAAATGACTTGTGTCTTGGTGGTACATATAAAGTTAATTATAGTATTTAAATAACCAATTGTTACCAGTACTAAAGAAACTTAATTAATTTGCAACTAATTTGTTTGGAATTGACGTAAACTAAATTTATAAAGATTACGTATTTAGATACATTATACAAGACTGGGTGGCTGAATATGTTTAATTAATAGCAATTACGCACAGCTAAAAATCGACTCTTACCTACTAATCGAATAATGAAATGACAAAATTAATTTCGAACGAAATGTCAGAGAGTAATTAACCTGAAACCATAGAGAGAGCCTCCATTTTGTGAGATTAATAGAACACTGCTGTCACCGAGTTATAAATACCGAGAATTATTACCGCGATTGCCGGGCGGACAATTATTCAGTTTTTCAGTTCAACTGTGACTTGAATAACATTTAATTAAGCAACTCGGTAGCTTTTGTGTCCGATCGAAAGCATGTTAGACTATATTGAAATTTGCAACACTCTTATGTCTTGATCGTAAGAACTAATATAGAACTGCAAATGCTTACTTTGACATGCTGGCGACCTACTAGTTAGCATATATTGTAATAATTTCACAAACACCTGATTTGATGTACAGTCGCCGTCAGATATATCGGAGCAGACAAAGTGACCAAATACTTCTGAACAGTTAAAATGTCAAAAAAATCCATACACCACAAGTTACCATTAATATCTGAACATTCATTACTTCAATAATATCTGAGCAGATGCCAATAACATCTGAACACTCATAACGTCAATATGTGGCACGCACGTCATGTGTCTCATTTAGCTACCTGTGTAGATGAGTGTTCAGATATTATTGGTAAGTTATGTGTGTAGAAATTATTGACAAGCATCTGCTCAGATATTATTGAAATATTGAATGTTTTATTTTTTAAGGTAGAGATATGAAAGTTGGCACAAATATAGCTCTATTCAAATATATACTACTTTTTTTTTCGAAGCGGTAAGCAATATGTTATGATTGTGATTTTTTACTACGATAGATTAATATAATGTAGTTGTGTACGTTTTTATTTTGGTCAGGTCCGCATTTGATTCTTTTTGGTAGATATTACATCAAAGAGATTGCTTTATTTTTTTTATAGTAGCGCAGTGTATTAGCCCCTCCCAGCCCGATGGTAAGCAAGAGCGGAACCCACATCGCGATGACAACCGATTTGAAACCGATATATCCTATCCGTTAGCATCGCCGTACTAGCCTGCAAGATGTTTTTTCACGATTGGACTATCGATAGTATCGATATTAAGTTTAGGGCAATATAATCGATTATAATCGATTATTAGATTATAATTGTTTAGATTAGACAATAGTATTGATTAAATCCATATTGAAATCAAGCCCATACTATCGATTGTATTTATTATTATGTTGCAATTGATTAATTTTCAATTATTTTTAGATTTATTCGTCATTCATATTATGTCTTCTTAGACATAACACATTCAAAATGAAACAGTGAAAAAGTTATTTATAGGTACCCTACTTTTTATTCATAAAACGTGATAGCTAAGTTGTGTTGATTGATTCTTGGTACCTACCTGAACTGTACCATCATGGCGATATCTTATCCGATAGGTAAATAAAATTGATTATATCGATATAATCGATTACATCGATAGTATCGCTTTAAACTTGATATCGATATAATCTATTATATTGATTATATTATTTGACTATTATTAGATATAATCGATTATAATTGATTATATCTAATAAAATGGGTATCGATATATTCGATTATATCGATATTATCGATACTATCGATTGTCATATCGATTATTAGATTATTAAGGCCTCTTTTGCAATAATCGATTATAATCGATATACAATCGAATCGACGGCAACACTACTCCCAACGTATTTAAACCGATAAAATCAAACTAGTGTTTACATTTATGACCATTTTGCTTAGCGAAGCGTTACATGATTTTCCAAATGACAGCAGATAAATTATCAAGCAATCATCACTGACCACACATTTAGCGAATGCTAAATCCTCAAAATTAAATGCACTGCTAGTTTTAGGTTAACGAGAACGTTGTAATTATGAACACGTAACTATCATGTTCAGAAATCAGACTGACAATGATCTGGAATACGGGTGACATCGGTATTAACCACTAATTATATTATTCCAATAAGGAAAATAAGGCAGGGCAAAGCGATTTATCGCTCGAACTGGAGCAGCCCGACTGGTGAAATACCTTCACCTTACAGAAGACTGCAGCCAAATAACAATCACTCCGGTGTTGTTGTGTTCCTGCGTGTGAGTAAGGTTTCCAGAGCTCTTAGGGGGTGCTACATTAGTAGCAGGGGTCAAGCCTTAAAGGTAAGGGCGACAAGTCTAGTAACAGTTTTACTATGCTATACTTTTCGCCCTTAAGC
The DNA here is from genome assembly GCA_037074685.1 of Glyphodes pyloalis. NCBI lineage: Eukaryota > Metazoa > Arthropoda > Insecta > Lepidoptera > Crambidae > Glyphodes > Glyphodes pyloalis. The sequence goes on from JAYKKO010000051.1 coordinate 971,423, forward strand.
TAGGAACTCATTACCACTTAACATCAGGTGGGATGAGGTCAATCTTGGAGTGCATTATAAAAAAAAAGGATAGCCTTTGTTGTCGTTTAATCTAGCTATTTATATTTATTATCTCTACTAATATTATAAAAAGTGCATTCAGTAGTGTTTCCGCTGCGATGCAATTACAATTGGCGCATAATAATTTTTGTAAACCTTGGTTCAATGTATTTCTATGACTTTGCTGCTATTTGAAGCTTGTAACAACAGTTCACAAAGTACGATACTTGTAAAGTACGATATTTCCTATTGCCAACATACCGTCTACAAAAGGCCCTAATATGAAAATGTTGTCTGACAAATCGTCATAGGTGTCTAAATCTTATTCTTTTTTTATGAGAGTAACTGTTTCATGCCAACGATTAAAAACAAAAGTTCTGCAATACAAAAGTAGTAGCACGTGGAACCTGTTATTTGGAAAAGAATACTTAACGACTCCTTTAATGCCCTGTTCCAATATTTGACGATTTGTAATATGCAAAAACAACTATCCGTTTTTTCAACCGACTGCGAGTCGTTAATACCGTTCCACATTTTACTTTTCATACCAGCGAACTTATACGAGGCGTAAGCTAAAAACGACCGACGGACGATTGATGACACAATTGACGTTTTTAGCTTACGCTTCGTATAATTTATAACTATCCGTAACTAGAATGGATCATTTTTCAATTATTGGAACCGACTATAAGTGATTACGACGCGATAACATGATTAATCGCCCTAATTTTTAACACGCTTTTATTAGCTTGGGTTGTATGTATGTAACGGAATCTTTGAATCTTAATTTGACCCACTTCCCGGTCTTTGATTAAGATGAAATTTTGCACACGCTCTGAGTTCTGATGACAATACATGACTAGCTAAGAAACGTCATTACAAATCCAATATGGCGGCCTCCCCAAGATGGCGAACTGACTGTTTGAAATGCACTTCCATGATATGGGTATCAAAAGAAAGGGTTTGCTGTCAGGAATACGAAAAAAATAGTCACGTGATTCAAATCCAATATGGCGGGCGTCCAAGATAACGGACAGGCTATTTGAAATGCACCCCTATGATATGGGTATTAAATGAAAGGGTTTGCTGAATGGGATACGAAAAAGAATTATATAATTATTGATACATGAGTGTAGTGTATGCGAGACTTATTCTGTCGTCTCATGCCTATATGCCGTACGCTGATGTAGCATGAAGGTTTGTCTATGGCGTGATATCGGTGTCTATGAAATGGACTGACAGCTACGGAGCAGGAGGACGTGCGTACGGTGTGTGGAGCAGTGAGCCGATATGTATCCTTTTTATTTGAAGTAACGTGCAAACAGTACATTTGGCGACGAGTCTGTGAGTACTGTTTATGTGTTTTGAGTGGGAGAACTGTTATTAATGAGAGTTGGATATTTGTTAAGCAATCATTATATCAACGAATTTGCCGGTTGAAATTAAGTTGATATTTGAAAGAAGGAGTGTCGTGCGTTTTATTAAGTAAAATGTATTAAGTCGGTGGTTGTAGTTGTTAACTTTTCATCATTTCTTCACTTATTTTTTTGTCATTTTATTAATGTCAGATTCAACGTAAAAAAAAAATAAGCGTTGTTTCTAAACACAGAGAGACCATGGAAAAAAAGAAGAAGGAAAAAATAATCGGATCTACCAAGGAGGTTGATTGTGTGTCGAGTAGGGACACAAATAATTCATTATTATGTGGAGGATTCTCCAGAAATATATTTCAGAAACTTTGTTTAGTTTAATGAATTGACGAAAAGAGGGGTTTTGAGATGCAGTGCAGCTGTAGATATTTGGTTGGCTGTGAGTGAGGAATTTATTGAGTTACAGGTGAAGTAGTGGAATTGCTACTACCCACTTCAGTTGATATTGATATTATTATTAATGTGTGACTTTCGGGTTTTAAATGTGTTGAATGGATTTTATTTTATTGTTTGTGTCTAAGCTTTGTTGCGCAGGGAGGGTGCAGGGTGTGAGCTTGACACTGGATTTCTGCCGGTCCGCCCTGGAGGTCGTGCGGATGGTTGGTTTATGGGTAAACAAATGGAGCGAGGGGTAGACCAGCGTACTTGTAGTCGTGTATTATAATTGGTGGTATACACAGCGTTTACGTAAAATTTTGTTTTTAATTGATAATTAGTTACTATTTCGGATGTCATTTGCAGAAGTGATATATGAGTGCATAGATTTGAAAAAAAAAAAAATAATTATACGTTTTTTTCATCTGCAAACAATACAATTGGGCTGGATAGGAAAAAGGGTGAAACCATGAGAGGTATTTTGACGTTGAAGTGTGGAGGCGCGTCATAGAACGGATGATGTCCGTTTTGTGACCAGACGTGTTATATAAAATAAAAAAAAGTTCGAATACGAGGAGGACGTGGTATTGGCCGGTGTGAGGTTTCATTATATGCTTGCGATGGCCAGCAAATGGATGGCGTTTCTCGGACGCGAACGACCGGCTCCTTGATGATATTGCTGGGAAATGTTGTTCTGAGGTATTGGGGGAGAATGGTATAATATTGGCGATGAAGTGCTCTTTGAGCGTCGGCTGAAGTGGATGCACTGTCCTGGATTGGAGGATTTTGACACAGGGTGTATTGCATACCTATGCACGGGTAAGATGAGAGTCGGAACGAGTGACGCATGCACGAATGGGAAAGGATGTGTTCGCTGTGGGAGTTGGAAGTGGGCCCATATTAAGAAATGTTAGTCTGGTTTGCGTTAGTGGGACATTTTGCAAGTGGGTTGCTGGTCAGGCCAATCCTATGAAACTGAAATGTGAAAGAGGTACCCTCCGGACACATTGCGGGAACCCGTCAAGAAATTAAAAAAAAAAAAAAGGGGCTAGAAAGGATATAGGTGACATGGGCTCGGATGAGTAACTCTATGGATGCGTGTGTGGTTGGTGTGGGAACTATGATATGGTAGCCTGGGAGTTAGGTGGGGTGAAGGTGTTGAGTCAATGTTGTTGACGGACTCGGGCTGTAAATGGAGTTTGAGTGCTGTTGGAATAGGTATTGCCTGGAAGAAGAATAGAGTTATAGCGAAAACGAAACACAAAACCCTACCACAGTATTTTACTCTGATGAAAACCAGTTCCCATTAGATCTGCGCGTGTCTTTGAATCTGAAATATTTCGTAATTTGTGATTGAAGGTAAATGGAAGTGTTATGTAAAGCTATGGTCATAAATATAATAGAAACTGAGGTGTTAACAACCTAGGTTGGAAACATGGCAATACGGATCCCTACTGCAGGGAGAAGTCGTGAACTGAAAAAGTTATGGAAGTTTTGAATGGAATATTATAGCTTCAGTATAAATGGGGTAGAGTGCTTGGCCACAGGCTTTCAAATGAAGATGGACCTCTAGACAAACATATACACTCTACGCGAATCACGATGGTTATCAGAAGCGTTTCTGAATTGCAAAGCATAGGCACAAATGGCCCGCTTCGTCGAGGCGGAGTGCGTGAATTGGAATACCATGGGGTGAACTGGTCTACGGGTGGTTTTGTGGTAATTGATGAAATGTAATGGGCCAAGTAGAACAATGACTAGCCTACGTTCTGTGGCGTTGTGTGGGTGCTGTGTTTAGTGTTAGAGTTACGGAACTGAGTATCTACCATAATCAAGCAACTCACAAGGGCCATTCTGGCATTGTTGTATGAAAGTAAGGCTAAACTAAGAGCAAGACCAATTACCTGATAATATTGATAAATTGATAAATGAAGAATAAATGAAAATGAGGGGGAAAAGCACGATTGAAGTAAGTGTCGTTACACTACGGTACGGTACGGTTGTGATGACGATTAATGATGATAATATAGGAACCGAAGGAAGAAATGATGACGATAAAAATAATTATATGGGAAGCGATGGAAGCATTACATTAGTTTTTAGTTAAAGAGTATTTGAAGGAAGCATAAAATCATTTTAAGTTTAAAGTATTTCAAGGAAGCATTAAATTCGTTTTAAGTTTACAGTATTTGAAGAAAGCATTAAATCAGTTTTAAGGTTAAAAGTATTCAATCTGTTTAAAGTTTGAAGTATTTGAAGGAAGCATTAAACATTTTAAGTTTCAAGTATTTCAAGGAAGCATTAAATTCGTTTAAGTTTACAGTATTGAAGAAAGTATTAAATCAAATTTAAGGATAAAAGTATTCAATCAGTTTAAAGTTTGAAGTATTTGAAGGAAGCATAAAATCATTTTAAGTTTAAAGTATTTTAAGGAAGCATTTAATTCGTTTTAAGTTAACAGTATTTGAAGAAAGTATTAAATCAGTTTTAAGGTTAAAAGTATTTAATCTGTTTAAAGTTTGAAGTATTTAAAGGAAGCATTAAATCATTTTAAGTTTAAAGTATTTCAAGGAAGCATTAAATTCGTTTTAAGTTTACAGTATTTGAAGAAAGTATTAAATCAGTTTTAAGGTTAAAAGTATTCAATCTGTTTAAAGTATTTTAAGGAAGCATTAAATTCGTTTTAAGTTTACAGTATTTGAAGAAAGTATTTAATCAGTTTTAAGGTTAAAAGTATTCGATCTGTTTTTAAGTTTGAAGTATTTGAAGGAAGCATTAAATCATTTTAAGTTTAAAGTATTTCAAAGAAGCATTAAATTCGTTATAAGTTTACAGTATTTGAAGAAAGTATTAAATCAGTTTTAAGGTTAAAAGTATTCAATCTGTTTAAAGTATTTCAAGGAAGCATTAAATTCGTTTTAAGTTTACAGTATTTGAAGAAAATATTAAATCAGTTTTAAGGTAAAAGTATTCAATCTGTTTAAAGTTTGTACTATTTAAAGGAATCGTTAAATCAGTTTTGAAGTTAAAGTACTGGAAGGAAGCATTAAATCAGTTTTGAAGTTAAAGTACCTGAAGGAAGCATTAAATCAGCTTTGAAGTTAAAGTACTCAAGTACTTTAGGAAGCATTAAATCTGTATGAGGTTTAAGTATTTGAAGGAAGCGTTAAATCAGTTTAAAGTTAAAGTACTTGAAGGAAGCATTCAATCTGTTTGAAGTTAAAGTACTTGAAGGAAGCATTAAATCAGTTTTAAAGTTAAAGTACTTGAAGGAAGCATTAAATCTGTATGAGGTTTAAGTATTTGAAGGAAGCGTTAAATCAGTTTTAAGTTAAAGTACTTGAAGGGATAATTCAATCCGTTTGAGGTTTAAAGTTTTTGAATGACGCGTTAAATCAGTTTTAAGTTAAAGTATTGGAAGAAAGCATTTAATCACTTTTGAAGTTAAAGTACTTGAAGGAAACATTAAATCCGTTTGAGGTTTAAGTATTTGAAGGAAGTGTTAAATTAATTTTAGCAAAGTATTTGAAGAAAGTATTTAATCAGTTTTATGTCCAAAGTATTTGAAGAAAACATGAAATCAGTTTTAAAGTTGAAGTACTTCAAGGAAGCATTAAATCTATCTAAGCTTTTAAGTGTTTGAAAGAAGCGTTAAATCAATTTTAAGCAAAGTATTGAAGAAAGCATTTAATAATAATAATAATGTCATTTATTTTCAACCAACTAGGATCATTACAATTTTATCACAATAATAATAATTAAATTTTAAACTAACAATAAAAATACCTAATTAGAATAATATTTTGACCGCAGTCAGTACATGAACCATATTGCAATGATTTAGGTACTGACAGTCAAATCGGTCTGCAAATGCCTTCAGTACGCCATTGTCACTGGCCCTCACCCTGCGCGCCAGGGATGTGCATCGCTTACGCATGGTTGCATAGAAGCAATCCACTCGCGCCTCTGCAAACATCCCTGATGCGCTACAGAATCGGGGCAGCCCCAAAAGCGCCCTAAACGCATTATTATATTGAATACGTAGTGCGTTGTACTGTCTCTGCGTATAACTTACCCACAGGCTACTCGTGTAGAAGGACGTACAAAATGCTCTAAACAGAGTAACTTTGACGTCCCTCGTACAGCGAGCAAACCTGCGAGCTATCATATTGGCACGCACAGACAACGCCCTACGCTCCCTCTCTATGTCTGCGTCGTCTCTCAGGTCCGAGGTTACAAAGTGACCAAGATATTTAAACTTTTCGACTCTGTTTAGAGGAATCCCTTTAAGTTTAATATTTGGTAGGTTGGTATTATCTAGGCATTTTCCTCGCGCCTGAAAGACCATGCATTCACTTTTTTTCACATTATATAACAGGCCATGATCATCAGCATACTTTTCACAAATGCCAAGCAGCCTGTTTAGCCCGCACACAGAGGCGCTCAGTAGCACCATGTCGTCAGCATAACTGATATTGTTAAGGCAGACACCTCCAATATGACAACCGACATGCGTGCTACTTAGCTCCTCAATCAGCGCATTTACATAAAGGTTGAAGAGCTTAGGCGAGGTCAGGCCCCCCTGTCTCACCCCACACTCCAACCTGTATGGATCCGAAAAGGAGCCCGACCACCGAACGACGTTGACCTGTTCCTGGTACCAGTACTTAAAGACGCGTATTAGTTCTTCGGGCATTGAGGTCTGATTAAGTTTCTTCCAAAGTATGTCATAGCGGACCAGGTCAAATGCCTTCGACAGGTCGAGAAAACACGAAAAGACGGGCGTTTTCCTATCGGTATAATACTTGACAGTCTGCTTTAAACACAATACAGCTGTTTCTGTGGAGAGACCTGACTTAAAACCAAACTGGTTGTCGTGTATGTATAGATATTTATCTAGTTGAGTGTTAAGCAAACCGTCAAGTACTTTCGCGCTAATCGTAGCCAATGAGATAGGTCTATAGTTGTTCTTGTCACTGATATCACCTGTTTTGCTCTTTACGATTGGTACCACCAAAGTCCTCATCATCTGCGCTGGCAAGTAAGAATGACCTAAACATAAGGAGTAGAACATCGCCAATACTCTTGGTAGGTGAGGACCTCCGCACTTAAGGTGTTCTATACTCAGGTCATCGTGACCCGGAGATTTACCGCGTGACATAGTTTTAATAATATGTCTTACTTCCTTTGCTGTAAAACGAATGCAGACCCCGGCACGACTACAACCAGCACCGCTAACAGGCTGTGAGGGTCCCAAGGGTGACGTGACTGTAAAATGTTCCCTAAAAGTCTCGGCTATGCCTTTCGGATCGCTAATACCGTTGACGGTCACAGGTAAGCCCGGCTTACTATTGAGCTTATTGGTCGATTTCCAGAAACCGCGAAAGTCCTGCCTGGAATGATGTGCTGCTAAAATATTCATTTTAATTTTGTCACTGTTGTTCTGACACCATCGCAAACGGGATTTAAAAATCTTACGACTCGTATGCATATCAGTCCACACATGTCCTTCCCGCGGCCTACCGTACCACACCCAAAGTTCATACTTGTTCCTGGCCTCCCTGTGAGCATCACTCACATACCTATTCCACCCTGAAACCGGTTTCTTAATTCTGTGAATATTCAGATCAAAACTTTCACAGGCTGCTTGGCATAAAACATTTACAATGTCATTATACATGTTGTCAATTATTTTATGGTGGTCAAAATTATTACAAATATGGTCACAACATAAACTTAATTCATTAGGAAAGTCAATTAATTTTAAATTATTATTACAAATTTTGGTATACATGTCAATTTGTTCAGGTTTTCTTTCCCCCCAACGTATTTTACTATATTGCTGGTTTTTATTTGAGTTACAGAGTTTAGGTTTAATGTTATCTAGCTTACATTGAATTACGAGGGGAAAGTGGTCGGACCACAATACGTCATACATTACATACGTTTTAACAATAGTATCCATAGCGGAGTTAGTAACAACACAATGATCGAGCCAACGACTCGAACCATTAGCTTCACTTAAAAAAGTATAGGTGTCAGAATTTCTGCCTAACAATTGGACGTCAGCACATGCCCACTCCCACTCCATACAGAAACTGTCCAACTCGATATAAAATTGTTCACTAGGATGCGCATTAAAATCGCCTAGTATGTACGCTGATTCAATATTATTATTATTAATAACAGCACTTACCAAACTAAGGCAATCCGTGAAATCTGACAAGTTCGTAAAACAATCCGTGGGCATGTACACACTAAAAACCAAGAAAGATCTTAAATGCATATTTACTTTTATGGCACACACTCGCGGGTTATCACATTGCACAACCGTTACGTTATCAAACACACTTTTTCTCCAGAGTATCGCGACACCACCGTACGGTCGCCCTCTAAGCATGCCGGCCGAAGTGTCCACCGCTGATGTCCCGGTGCAGCCGAACTCGTTGTCAATATCGCTTAAAATCTGAAGATCATTAGGAAGTAACCAAGTCTCTTGTAAAGCAATTATATCTGCAGTACGACACAATTGCCTGACATTCTCCACTGAGCGCTTTATACTTTTGCAGTTAAAGCTAACTAAATTATAAATGGACTTGATATCCATTGGAGTATTAAGGGCCGGATACAGTGATTTTGTTCGCGTCGCTCGTATTCCGGGCCTTAAAATTAACAAATCGCCTAAATATAATTCCTTCAGGCCACAATTTTCGATCTAGGAATAATGTCAATTTATTTACGGAAATAAAGAATTTATAGGCGTTGTAGTCTCTGTCATATTTTGCAACAATTCTTTCTAGGGTAATTTTTTCTTGGGTTTTTTCATATACATACTCCTCTATATCTTTTTCAGTCGTATCTTTGTGCACCTTGGTGATGAGAATTGGTACTTTTCTCACGGCGGCTCTAAATTTTCCTCCTTCTTTATCTCGAGAAACACCAGTAGTACCTAGATAACGGTATTTCATCGGCTTCCTTCGGTACGAAACTTTTTGCCATTCTATGTCCTCATCTTCTCGCACCGGCTCGTTGTTTGAAATCGCTAGGGTTACTTTTTTAGACTCCGTAGATCCCTCGCTGATTATTCTCGAACGGCCGTTATTATCGTGGGCAGTATGATCAGCTGATTGCGACTGCGTTGCGTCTCGCGCAGGTGACGTCACGGCCGGACCGCTCATACCGGTTGGCGCTGAGTTATCGGCCGTTTGTTGCGACAGCGGTATCGTGACCGTTTGAATTTTTTCGCCGTCCACCTTCAATCTTTCTTCTAATCTCTGTACATTAATATTATAACCGTTTGTGGGCGTTTCTCCTACACTGCTATTACATTCGTCTATTGATGAATTAATTACGTGGGACAATCCTAAGGGGCCGCTGTCCATCAACCATGCACCTCTCTTCATGTTGACTTTGCAAACAGATCCCGGCACTAATGAATCATTTTGCATTTTCAACATCTGCATCCTCAGGTCACTCAGCTGTGCCTGCGTAACGTACGATTCCTTCAAGTCTTTTACATCATTTTGTACTCGAACTAGATCTTTGAGTAACTTAGTACAATCAAGGTGGTCAAATAACACAGGAGGTAACCGCTCCAGATCCCTTGCCACAAAAATGGGAAACAGATCTGGTTCCGTAGTCTTGAACACATTCACGATGTCTAACAGATCTCGCCGTTCCTTGCCAGTGTTTTTGCGTCTGATTTTAGGCTTATCAACTGGCACTGACTCGTATAACATCGTCTTCGACTTTTCGATCTCTTCAATAGAAAACGTTGACGAACATATTCGCACTAACGTATCTTCATCGATCACTGACAGCTTATTTTGTACGTACGAAAGCAACTCGTCGATAATAATGTTGCAAGAATTGCACTTCACGACTTTCGACATTTTCACAACAAAACGTACTTAGCTCCGTTCGTATTGACACACCCGCACGGGGGAATGCGAGCGCGCAATTTAATCTGTTTTAAGGATTAAGTAACTGAAGGAAGCGTTAAATCAGTTTTTAAGGTTAAAGTATGTGAAGGAACATTAAATCAGTTTTAAACAAAAAGTATTTGAAGGAAATATCAAAGCAATTTGAACTTAAAAGTAATTGAAGGCAACCTCAGATATGTTGTAAGATAACGTATTTGATGGAAGCATCAAATCGGTTTTGAGTTCATAGTGCTTGAATGATCAATCAGTTTTAAGTTAATATGGTTTGTACGAATACCAAACGAAGTATTTTGTTTAACAATTGTCGATCAAACAGAAGATAAAATCCAAATGGTATAGATTCGTAAAATAAAGATAGATGAAGTGAGATGATATAAACTTATTTATTTTTATTAAAACAAGGAAGAGAGGAGATGATATAAACTTATTTATTTTTATTAAAACAAGGAAGGGATGTAGTGTATGCGAGACTTATTCTGTCGTCTCATGCCTATATGCCGTACGCTGATGTAGCATGAAGGTTTGTCTATGGCGTGATATCGGTGTCTATGAAATGGACTGACAGCTACGGAGCGGGAGGACGTGCGTACGGTGTGTGGAGCAGTGAGCCGATATGTATCCTTTTTATTTGAAGTAACGTGCAAACAGTACAATGAGAAAACTAAAAAGTAGAAAATAAAAATAATAGTTTAAAAAACTAAAAAACACGCTTTTAAAAACGTGTTTTTTAGTTTTTTAAACTATTATTTTTTCATTTCAGTAGTTGCGCAAAACTTAACTCTAAAACCGCCGACACTATTTCCACTACATACACTGCAATGAGGCATATTTACTACCAAAATCTGATATCAGAACGTTACTCAAACATAAAGGGTATTCAGGCACCTGTGTAGCAGCGATATCGCATTCAATACGAACTCGGGATGCCGCGAAATTTGCCCATCAGACGCATTGAGTCGAGGTAATGTGCCGTTGGGGTGCACCCGTACTATCGGACATCATTACCGGGTCACTAATAGGGTCCCTGCTCTGATTAGGGCATTATCTGGATACTTGGGACAATAGTTGCCTACTTGATGAGATGTAGCCGTTACAAAGGTTACTGTGAGCTTCGATCAAAGATCAGTGGTCACGCGTGTGACATTGCGTTAAAAATGTTTTATATCAGACTAGCTGTGCCCGCGCCTTCGTTCGCGTGGACTGCATAGTTCAAAACAAAGAGTAACCTATATCCGTTCTAGAGGTTCAACGTATACCTGTACCAAATTTCTTAAAATCGGTTGGGAGGTTTAAGCGGGAAAGCGTAACAGCCAGACAGAGTTACTTTCGAATTAATAATATTTGTATGGATTACGGATAGGGTTAAAATTAGATTTGAATTTAGGGTCTTTTCTGTGCAATGCTTATATCGATATACTGACACCTACTCGTAACATACATACTTAACGTGTTCTCTAGAAGAGATCGCTTTTTAGGGATGAATGCATCTGAATTGTGTTTTATGTATCTGTTATGCCAATTTCTATATAACAAATATCAACCTTATCTATGTATGTAAACAAAGTGATATTGGAAACGAAATAATCTCGACCAATAGAATCACATCCGGTATCCCCTTGAAATATTCAACTAATGTATTGGTAATGACTCTGACCCCGGTAATGACGCTAGCAATCCTCCCGTTCCATGTAACCGAACATGACTTCGCAATACAGAGAAGGAAACAGGGACGACAGATAGGGGAGCGATTTAAGTTCGTAAATAGCTAAAAAACATTAGAGATGCATTTTTGATTTTATAAACAAATAAAAAAATACTGAGTCTCACTAATGACGTCACGCGACAATTCATTTCTATATATTGCTGTTGTTTTGATTAGATAGACAAAACGCATAAATACGAGTCCCATATGTTTGGATAATCAACGGACCAAAAAACAATTTATAGGCGGCTTCCCAATGTATATTATATTTACTAGGCTTTACTAGAATACAATCCCTACTCCTGAGTACTCTTGTTTCTCTACGATGAGAACTATTGGATTTAAGTAAGATTTTTCTATTAAATAGACATTTTCAGAACACATTTATAAAATGGTACAAATTTAATCAAAATTCAAGAATACATAACTGAAAAGGCCTTGCTTGTTGCAGGCAATAGTAAGTTTTAACTTCTAAAATAAAAGAGCATTAAGTAGCTGGATCACAGGTTTGATGAATGATATTGGGTTTCGATTGACCGTGTTGAATAATACCCACGAAAGTAAGCATTTTTGCACAATTCTGTAGACAACCTCTTTAGTCAAGAAAGGAGCAGTCTGGACTTTGCGTCGCATCTGAGACGCGAGGTTAGGTTGATTTGGAATACAGTGTTGTAGTACTGTCGTTTTTTCTGATTTGTGTAACACAAATGTATGTTGTTAAGTTGAAAAAAATCGTTTTGACAGCTATTAATAGAATCTTAACCGACTTGATAGTTATGAGCAGGTGTTTGATCACAAAGTCAAGTCATGCTTTATATTATTTTATGCGAAATAAAACTGATAATTGTAGTATATATCAGAAATAGATACCTTCAAGCTGACGCAAAACTGTGACACTGGTTACGAATTATCTGTGATGTATTGGTATTTTTTTTTATACAGGTAGTAAAGTGTACCTGTATTTCTAAGCTACCTGCATAGTGTGTAAACAACATTTCTACTCAAACAAATTGCAAAATTAAACGTGAAGTTTTCGCAGCAGGTGCACTGTAAATTGCTTCACAGGATACTATATTAGCGAATGCAACGTCTGACTAAATTGTAATTTGTTTCGAACATTTCTGGATAGTCATGTTCTCAACATAGTTATTTTAATTAATTTCAATGTAGAAATGTGGGTATGAGATATATCAAAGTTAGTTTACCGTAAATGATTCCATAAAGGCTTTTATGTGTTGTGCCAAATTTTGTTGGAAATGAACGTTGTACCATAACATTTCATTTGCAAAAACAATACAAATTTACTGATGTAATTATCATTAAAGTAAAGATTTTTAATTTTATCGTTGTTAAGTTCAGTAGCTTCTTCAAATGAAAAAAATAAAAAAGGATAAATGAGATTTAAGGATGGGATTTATGAATTGAGATTTGTAAAAAGGATATTTATGTGAATACCTGCTTAAAGATGTAAAGACGAACCACTCTCAATTTAAAATACATTAAGGCTTTTCAAAAATATTGTAATGTCAAAAATTTTGGAGAATTTAACTGTCCATATCACCAATCTGTATCGTTAATTGCATGCTATGTTGCCAATGTACATATTTTTGTATAAAAGATGATATCTGGAGAGTTTGTTGTAGCGATTTCTCTCAACAAAACCTGTGTCATAGCTAGTACGAAAACAAATTTATTGTAAATCTACTTGAAACAAATCATCTCATTTCTACCACCCCGTAAAGATACCTTCACACTTGATGGGTAGGGGGTGAAAAATAGATAAGTACACGTTCGGGTCGAGTGAGTATCGAGTGCTTCATCGCAATGTAATGACACGGTCGACCGGGCGTGTCATTAAGATCCTATCTGCGTCATTACTGGCCATCGTTACAAGGATATGGCTATTGTGTCCAGAATTTTTGGTGTCAGGTTTAGGTTGCAGTATTTTAAGTGTCATTTCAGGTTGGTTTTCTTTCATTTTTAATGCTTAGGTTTAATAATAATAATAATAATAAATGCGCCAGACAATCACACCAATCAACTGGTCTCAAACTAAGGTTTTCCCTTGTACTATGAGCACCAGAAGATGGATACTAACTGGGGGCGTCATCCCAGCACACCCAGACCCAATTCAATATCGAAAAGTTCGTTTCCCAAATCGACCCGACCGGGAATCGAACCCGGGACCTTTCGCGCTTTAGCCGCCTACCTTAGCCACTGCACCACCGAGGTCATCATACGTTTTCGTTTGTAGACGTCACCGGTTTGGTTTGTAGTTGAGGATTTCTTAGAACAGGCGGAGGTGGATGCGGAGGCGACGGGTGGCCATTGTTACTAAGATATGGCCAGAACTGTTTGAGTCAATTTGAGGTTACAGTATTTTTAGTGTCCTTTCAGCTTTGTTTTTATTATTCCTTTTTGTGATTAGTCTCCGTAATGTTAATATTAGTAAATTGTTTTTATAAGTAGTCCGACCATGGAGAGAGTCAGTGATATTAAATAATTGTTAACTTGACACGTATCTTAAAAACGATGGGTGATTTTAATAAAAATATATTGAATATTAGTTGTTCTTCTGGAATTATTCATAAACTTATTTTTGAAGTTTTGTAAAATCTATCTATTTGTTGACAATAATAGTGTCATTTAATTACAAGCTAGATAAAAACACTTACCTGATATACCATCGTACGTCCACCATTCTTCCCAGCTACCGGAAATATCTGTAAATAATATTAGTCACTTAAAAATTGCGTCACTCATACCTTAGAAGACAGATAGACTTCTGTAATCTATTTTTATCTAACCAAAAGTTACGATTTTAAGACAAAAATCTCAACACCGTAAAGATGAAGTTGGTGGGTGGAAATCGGGCACATTAGGTAAATGAAATTTTAAAAGGACTTAGAAAATATACAAAACGGTACTTCTTTTTACAGATTCAAGCTCGTATCTCAATAACGCGATGATCCCAAAAATTTTACTAAGAGACAAACGGTACCTTACAGATTTTTGGATATACATCTGACGTTTAAGAACCATAGATTCGTTCATGATGTGTAAATAGAAGATAAAAAGTTAGTTTTCGGTTTTACGGCTCAAATTATCTCGCGATTTCGGTTCAAACCTTGAACAATAGGTCATCTGACTAAATTTTATATTTCTTCTAAATTCAATTTTCCTCACAATAATTTATCTAATTCTGTGTTGCTCCTATTTTGAATGCTGTGTACTCCTCTTATTGGAGCATATACTACAACTTACCTCTGTATCACATACCCCTAAAATGCTATGTATATGTTCTGTTGGTGGGTACACCAATTTCATTTATTTATTTAATAGGAATATTAAATAAATAAATGAAAAGGACTTCATTGTACCTAGCTCTGAACACCGGCTGATTAGAAGGAACAAGAAATAGTATTTTAAGTGAGAACAAATAAAGGGTATACTGCAATAATGATAAACGTCCTTTGTTTGTTGTTTCGAGATATTTGGGTGTTAAGTTTATAAACTTTGTCCAAAATTCAGCATTATTGCCGTGAATACCTGGGACACTAAGCGTCCCAGACATGTAGTCAAATATCAGAAACGATTTTATCTTAAAACTGGAAGCGATATTGCCTAGTTAGTAAACGAAATTACTATCTGCATGTATGAAGTGACCGAATGACGTTGATCACATAGATTTTAATATTTTGGACATTCATCATTATTGCCGTGGATCCTTCAAATATTTTTACCTTTGACCGAAGCGCATAGCAGCGTTAGTATGAAGAGTGAGCATTGGTGCATCTTGTCGATGCGTTAGATCACGCTCGCCACCGCATCGGGACGAATCTGCAACAAAGAAATGATTTATTAGGGCCTTAGAGCCACCCTGTACAAACTACGGCCTGCAGTCCATCTTCTGCGGTATGTTTTCCATATTAAAACGGATTACAGTTTGCCCCGATAGCGCAGTTATTGAAACGAAAAATAGGGGCATGCCTCCGAATTTTTTCACTGAGAACCTTATGTTAATCACTTAGATGATAGAGCTTTCTAATGGTAAAACATTTAAGAAATTGGCCTAGTTCTTTCATTCGTTCCAAAAATATAACCATTCCTCTTTAAAAATTAGCCCAGTTGCCATTCAAAAGAAATATGTTTGAGAAAGGTTTTTCGTATGGAACAATCGAATGCTAGGTCTCAGCTGTTTTGTTTGGCCTCACACTGCCCTTAATTAATTACTCTTATGACTTATTAACTGCACTATCACGTAGAGCTAATTAATTAGTTCTCGCAATAACTATTGCACAAAGACAAAGCGGTGCATACTCGTAGCTAGGTGCCGGCTCGGTCGCATGTCCCAAGGTAGTTAAGCCCTCCACATATTTGTCTTTGCCCAGTAATTGAACTCCGCTAATTTATTTACACATTACCATTTGAACATTTTAAGGACATGATAATGATGGTAATGTAGAGTGAATGTTTTAAAATATTTTATTCAATACCGTACTACTCGTTTCTGTAGGTATTATTTTTTTAACCTTTGTAAGTAACTCTTGCCGGGATCTTCTCTGTAAGTTATAGGTTCCGAACCGGAGGTAGCGTCATTTGCATTATATAGACGTTTCATAAATATTACTGGTGTAATTTACATTAATAAAAGTATATTGAATTTGAATTTGAATTTGCTCGAGATTTCTTTCGCGTTATTTGGGGATAAAAAGTATCCTTAATGCAAATATTGTCATCACTCTTTCTATCAACTTTCATCTAAATTCGTTTATAGATACACTTGACGTTACGATTGTTCAAATACTATTGGTTAGTTGTGTGTTTTATTTAAGTTATTGACTAGCATCTGCTCAGATATTACTGAATGGTAACTTGTAGTGTATGGAATTTAATGACATTTTTAACTGTTCAGAAGTATTTTGTCTGCTCCACTGACTGCGACTGTGCCAAACTGTTTGAAATGTAACCTCTAACAGTACTTATAAAAAAGGGGTACCTTTTAACCGTTAAATTTCTCAAATATTTTTCCTGCTGTAGAGTGATCGGTATCTATATTATATCGATCGATACAAAGTGAGACCAAAAGTCTTGCCAACAATCACCTATCGACAAGCTATCTAACTTATCAACTGTCCAATACAAAGCTACAGCTTTATTTGAACAAAACATAACATAATAGCCGGTTCCAGTATTTCACGATTCGTAATGTGTCAAAATGACTCCGTTTTTCTCCAACCGACTACGAGTCGTTAATTTCGTTCAATAATTTACTTGCCATACCAGCTGTCATCAGTACTTTGGTCGTTTTTAGCTTACGCGTCGTATAATTAATTACTATACGTAACAAGATCGGACCGTTTTTCAAATATTGGATCTGGGCATAAGTATATTTTGTTGAAAATACCAAACTATTTTACTTGAAACGTCTAACAGTATTTAAAAAAGGGGGTAGAACCTTTTAACCAGTTAAAGTCTCAAACGTTTTTCCGATACAGCCAACTTTACCAAGATTTTGTAATCGCCTCGTAATTAGATACTTCGTTAGCAGTATCTGGAATCTTTAGTTCAATGGTAATGAACATAGCAGGGTGTAATTCTGTAGACATTAGTGTTATCTTAACCCTGATTGCGGTCGCTCCCGCAGATAAAGAGGTAATTTCCTTCGGCTGGGGATTTTTTTACCCCCGTTTTGTTAGGGTTGTTTTGAGATAAACTCGGTTAATCTGGCTAGGCGGGGATCGTTTTGTTTCTTCTTTTGCTGTTGGGGATGGTATCTTTGGTTTTGCTTTTAGTGTTGGTGCTATTCTGGTAATGTTTATGTATGAAAACTTGTGTGGACCAGCAATGCTTGATTATTTTAAGGTTGTGAAATCTAGCGACTCCATGTCTTTGTTCTCTATTTAGTCCAGTCATTTGGTGGGATATATAGTGGTTACCTGAAAAGTTTTCTGGGAGTTTCGAAAATTGGTATTTTTATAAATTCTGAGGTGTTCTTTTCGAATTTAGACTTTGCCGCCTCGTATTTTTGCCGCTTGCGTCATCCATATTTGAAAAATGGCGCCTAAAAGTAGTTTTTGGACAATATCTCGTTTCCGACTCAATTTATGATATAAAAAGTTTAGCAAAATAAAACTTAAGACAATTGCTAACAATTTAAGTAGGTATCTACGTTTTTTTTCATAAATCAATAGTTTTTGGCTTACGAGCGCCGCAAACTGTAATCTTATTTTGTCGAGTAAAGTAAGGTACTGATTTTTAATTATAAATCGAGTTTATGACCACTAATTTGCATTTTGCAAGGGAAGTGATGAGTCAGACAGAACCCATTATTGTAACAATGATTTGATTTTGCTTTGCGTCAGAGACACTTCTACTCATAAACATGTGGTTCGAAATAAGCACTTATGAAAATAACATAAAGTGTTTCCAAACTTCAAAGTGTATATAGTCTAACGCGTTTTTGGTTGCACAAATTAGGTACAAATGGTAACTATTTATAACAAAACTGCACAAGAAAAAGTTAACCCTTCAACGATTCCCGTTTACCACGCAACCTCCTTCACCGCCAATAAATCAACGTTAATGGTAAAATAGCGGAGTGAGAACATTTCCACGAGGTGTAAATCGTAATGCTCATAGCATGCCCGATCTGATACAGAAGGACCGTATTTTTACCTTCTACCCCCCAATTATTTGAACGATCACGTTGAAGCAACACTTTGTTAATGAATTCAAACGATGCCTCGCGGGGGTAATGGCACAGTCTAGTGATTGACGGCGAGAACACTGATTATTTAATATCGGTTCAAATTCTGTTACCACATTCAAAACTAAATTAGTAGTTACAGAGTTGAAATAATACACCTTTGTATTTTATTGGGATTTTAGGTTTATTTTTACAATTCGTATCTACCAATAACGTTCGTTCTTGTAACTTCAATTTTGGTTTATATTCATTTTGACGATGCAAAAGTGGTGTTTGTGACTAACATGAATGAATCAGTTTATTATAATATGATATATGATAACAGGGGTACTTATTTTTTAGTATTCAATATAACAAAGCAGTCTAGTGTTGAAATTATTATGACTCCATTAGTCTTATGGTTTAAGTGCTTGACTATGATCTAGGTCTTTAATCCGATTCCCGGGTGAAGCAAAGTGTATTTCAAGATTTTCAACCACAACTCGGTTCTGCGACTATCATACCCATGTTTGGCTACTACACGTATTGGCTTAAATCGATCTCCTTATCTGTACCGATGACTTCATTTAAATGATGAATGCTTTTGCCTTATAGTGGAAAAATACTTAGGCCTAAAAACCTTTTATTTTTTAATTTCTTGGGACGGTACAGGAATCGTTAATACTTTTACGAAGTATGTTGCTGTCTTTTAATGTATTGTGAAAGGTAAAAGAGGAAGTGCGGTAATCGAGGTAAGCCGGCGGTGGGAGGGTTAACAGCTGAAGATTGCACTTCGCGGTAACGCGCTCTCTGATTTTAATCTATGGTTTTACTTTAACAGCTATAACCAGATAGTTAAGGTTCAATCTTTAAGTAGACACTTTAGTTATTGTTTATTGTTACGTATTTCTAAATTTATACTTTTATTATAAAGTGTACAAGCATGCTTGACATGACGACGCGTCCACGCAAATCGATGCATTTTATATATTCAACTTGTTACCAATTACAAATACTTTTTTCTTTTATACGAAATTCTGAACCCATACTACTTTTCTACTTTATGCTTAACCTTCATGCACGGTTAATGTAAACACTTCCAGTTCCATATTAGTTCTTATGAGCACGACTTAAAGACTGTATAAAACCCATAGTGTATAATCTGACGTAACTTCACACAACTATTAGTAAATATTCCCGCACCACAAGGGGAGATAAAAAAAAAATATTTCTTTAAAATAATTGTAAATATCACATCCTCTACCGATACTATGAACAGTAAAGAAAGGTTTTAATCCTTGATCTTGGCTTCTAAATAACCAAAATATCAATGTTTCCCACTCACACCCGTTTTTTTTGTAATAAAATACGAAACGTAGATTTGTCACAGTCGTTACCCGCCCAGCTAATTTGTACTAATGTGACTCAAGAGACTCTACCGGTGACCTGCGTTTTGTTTGAGCGTCACGTTGAGTTCCGAATTACGAACACGAACTATATTCTATAATACAAGACATACTTTGCTCGACTTAGAAATCGAACCCAGGACCCCGAGATAGCACTCTGATACAAACGATTAAACCATCATGGCGTCAAAGTATACCCTATGAATTTCAAAGCCAATTAATTTGGTTAAGTATTTTCGTTTCCAATGAATTTGACGACTTCTGTAACCGAGAGGTGCTGGGCCGGATGTTGGCGTCACAGTGTCTTTGACATCCCGTGTTTGATTCCCAGTCGGGGCAATATGATTAGTCGGGATTTTTTCTGCATCGTTTCTGGTCTAGGTGTTGCGGTACCATCGTTGTTTCAGATATCTGTAACGCAAGTGGTTAAGCTACTTATCGTATTAAAGCAATGTAAAAATGTATTGTATGCATTATGATATGGAAACCAGAACTCACTCTGATACCACAATATCTACTTTAATACAACAAATGCTTTAAATATGAAATCGTTTGAATCCAAATTGCTTATAGCTTGCTCGAGGCTTTACTATGTGTAAAATAAAATAAAATACTTCTTTATTCAAGTAGATTACATAAATCATTTATAAATCGTCATTGAATACAAAGTGATTCTACTACCGGATCGGAACCCAAATCTACCGATAAGATACCGGTAAAAAACTTAGCAGATTAGTTTAGCAGTATCTAGCTTATTGCTATGTGTGTAGACCGATACATTTTTATTTAATGCAGCAATTAAGTACTCAAGCAAGTATTTATTCGAGAGGAAAGCTGAAGCAGACCCGTCCCCAAAGGTGGCGTCTGTCGAACGACAAAAGTCAAAATAAATAAAATTGGTCAAGCTTACGTCACGCTCTGATTCAATCCGTTTTACCACGCACACCATTAAGTAAGGAAGACAATAAAAGATACAAATAAAGATTCCCTCCCCTGTGGCTGTCGCAACGAGTCGCGGCACCCCGTTGTTTTCGCAAGGGTAGTAGACTGTGCGTCGCGACGCCTCGGCGCCGTCGGGGCGTCGAACTTTGCGAGATGAGGGGACAGCCCCAATCACTGTAGACCGCTATGAAAACGTTGGTGTAACTGTTTTGAAATGACAAATATTTCAAATTTATTTATTAAGTCGTGCAACACCGACATAAGTACTCAAAACTAGCGCATTGTTATTTTGCAAAACACTTTCAGTTTGATTATCGATCTTATGCGTATCGTATGGCCGTGTGTATAAGTTCAAAGTTTGTAGTATGACATGTGTATATAAAATAAAATGTTTGCCCAACTAACACGTGGCTATGCCAAATTGAAATGAACATTTAATACTACTGTTTATGCTCTCTTGTAGCTGTAACTGAATAAAGCTTTTAAGTTAACGTAATCCAATCCTTATAACATTTCGAAGGTGAAAACCAATTAGCGTCGCCGTTAAAGAGACTACTTTAACTGGGTTAGTAGCATGCATTTAGTTCTTGAAAGGACTCGATTTGCACGCGTTAAAATACACTTGTGCGAAACGCCCACCAAAACAATATTTTTATTGAAAGGGGACGATTCGCACGTTCTGGCGAATTTATTTCGTGTCAATCGACTTCTAATCCCTTTAACTTTGAAAGCTTACGCAACGTGGCGAAATAAACACAAGACATTACTAAAAACTTGCAAACATTTATCTATCAATAGCTACTTACAGACATGTAAATGCTGCCCATTATTTATCAGTTTGCCATCGATAAATACTACCCTTCAGAGCTGCAGTAATCTCGGATTTAAGACCTTGACGGCTGCGTGCATTATTCACCGAGTCTCGCCCAATCCCGGCGCGTAATCTCCGAGACGCTCAGGTGTCGGACGCGCGCTAATCCGAGTAATTGAGTCGTGCAATATTAACCGTGCGAGGTGCACTATATACGACTGCTTGTATTATTCACTCACTTGAATCTTTGAAGGCGTGTGATGTAGAGATATTGCTTTGGAGATGAGAATAGGGCACACCACGACACATAGCTATAGTAGATTCTCTCTTTGCATTATACTCGATGAAATTATTTGTACGCTTTCTAAAAAAAGATTTAAAAAAATCCAGAGTCCATTTCTTTATGATGATAAATCTATCAAACAAGTAGATTGATAACAAAAGACACACAGAATAACCATACAATTCTTAAAAAGCAGCCATAACATCCACAATGGTTTAATTTTTAACTGGCTAATATATGGTGTATAGCAATTATGGAAAAGAAGAATAAAGAAAGATTTATTAACAGAAAAAAGGGTGTCAAAAAAAACGGGAACTGATTAAAATATTTGTGACTTTGGAGAACTTATATTTGAACATTTGAGTGAATAAGCGCACAAATCGATTTTACTATTGTATTACTCATTCGAGAAATCTCGGATTTCAGAGTTAAACGTGTGCGTGTATTATTCACCGAGTCTCTCCCGTAATCTCCGAGACGCTCAGGTGTCGGACGCGCGCTAATCCGAGTAATTGATTCGTGCAATATTAACCGTGCGAGGTGCACTATATACGACTGCTTGTATTATTCACTCACTTGAATCTTTGAAGGCGGGTGATGTAGAGAGAGAGATTGCGTTGGAGATGAGAATAGGGCAAATCACGAGACATAACTACAGTTGATGCTATTTCTTTATTATTGTATGACTTGTACGTTTTTTAAGTCACGATTGGCAATTTTTTGTCAATTGAAGTCGATATTGGCAAACAAGTTAACTTATAAGAAAGACACACGGAATAAAAATGTAGCAAGTTCTTTATACACCGCCATAAACACCGCAAAAGGTTACTTTGGAAAATGGTGTGTATATTCGGTACACTTAAGAAAAATATGGAAACATTTACTAACAAAAAAAGTATGTCAAACACATATAAATAAAAAACAACGGTAACTGCCAATAAAAACTTTGTCTTGAGTTCAATTAGGTTATGACCTAAGCTATTTGCTACATTGACAAATACTCGCAAGTTTATTAAGCACAACCCGTATTAGAACCTATAGTTTGTTTTATTTATTTGTCCTAAATATATATGTTGGCGACAGATCTGGCAACCCCGTTGCTAGGTAGTTGTTATCGTGTGTGTAATTTGTTCAGCTAGCAACGGGGTTTCGATTGTGGTTTTTTTCCTATTTTTTGTACTTTATAAGTGATTTTGTGAATATAATTTTAATCGGAATATCTTGTTATTTCTGTCCGTAACAATATAAATGTTTTAAATTTTTCTTGTTACTTTGAGTCAATTAATTATTTTATTTTAATTTACACTCCACATTGTATGTCTTAGTGCAAAACTAGTTATAAGTTCAGCTTATATTTGTAATATGAACGACAGAGTTTCTTGCCGGGATCTTCTCTGTAAGTTATAGGTTCCGAACCAGAGGAAAAGTCATTTGCATTATATAGACGTTTCATAAATATTACTGTTGTAATTTACATGAATAAAAATAATATTGAACTGGATAACCTATTTAGGGGATGTACCTACAATTTTATTAAATAGTATTGCCTTATATTTAAACAGAGTTATATAAAATAATTCAAAAAGGGTTATGATATAATAACTTGGGTTACTTATTCGAGTAATCTCGGATTGAAGGCCTTGATAGCTACGTGTATTATTCACCGAGTCTCACCCAATCCCAGCGCGTAATCTCCGAGACGCGCTGGTGTCGGACTCACGCTAATCCGAGTAATTGAGCTGTGCAATATTAAGAGCTGCACCGTATATGGCGCTTGTATTATTAACCGGCTTGAATCTTTGAAGGCGTGAGATGTGGCCGAGATTGCTCTGGGCGACGAGAATGAGGGCTGGGGGCGGAGACAAAACGATAGCAGAATGTACTTGCCCTTCTAATATTAATGTGCAGTGGATGTAATATAAAAGTCGAAAGAAATGCAATGTTGAACGTTAAAAAGAAGTTTTTTTTATGAATTATCAGAATATGATCATCATCCTTCATGGTAGGTACTACCGTCGGAATATCCTGTACAACACACTTAAAAATATGGAAAAGCGATCTAATTGAGAAACCTACTTTTTTGAAGTCGGTTAAAAAGACGATGTTTTTTAACCATAAGACCACCAAAATTTTACTAGAATGGGACTGAGTAAACTTCTTTTTTATTATGATAATGTGTGACGTGTAGAGAAAAACCGTTTAACATAAGATAAAATTAAATTGCACAATAATTAATCTGTGAAACCAATTTCTGAAAAGTTTTGTGCAATAAAGTATATCCATCTATTTAATTACGGTTCAACTTATTTTTATTCGCAAATACTTCAAAAATTAATTTATCAGCACACGTTAGAGTCAATAAGTAAGCAGCCAATTTGCATACCGTATTCGCTTGTAGGTGTCTCTAAGTAAATGTAGAATGTGGAACATAATTACGTTCCTTCACAAAGGCTAGCAAATGAGGCCATGAGTAGCTGATTCCATTTACTAGTAAGTAGAAGGGTCTATTTTGAGCACAATACGTAAGGGTGACCCATCACTGCATAATGTTAATTAAATTGCAAGACCTGTGCGAACAATGTAACTTTTGATTATTTACATTTTCTTTTTTAGGCACCAAACTAACGTCACAAATTCTCATTGTATTATGAAGAGCGTCCTTAGACATGAAATAAAAATTAAGAATATATCATCCAAACTTTGTTTCGTTTTAGATCTTTACCCGACCGGGGATTGAACCCGGGACCTGACATGGCGTGTCGCAACAGTTCGGCTTGTTCGCCTCTCATGCAATGGTCATAAATTTGTATTTAATTAGTATCTGTCCATTTAATGCTAATTTAAGTATTTTATTTATTCATTAAGGACAACCAACAAATCTTACACTAATTACATTGTATTAACTTATGTATCAATTATACTTAAAACTAAGTGCAAATTCACTTAAAGGCTGCCACGACAAGCAAATGTGAGCAAGACATAAGAAAAACTTAAAATTTAAGAAAAATACGCCTGTGAGCTACAACTTGAACGAATCAAGTACAGCAGTACGAATCAATCAGTTTTGGTAAGAGCAGCACGCGCGATACGTGAAGGTCGTGGGTTCGATTCCCGCACCGCAAGGGGAGATAAAAAATTTCTGTTTCTAATATTCAAGTACATTTGAATCTATGATCGCTACAAGCCAAAATATTAACATCAGCATACCTCTTCATCAGTCCGTTGTATTGACGTTGAAGTCTTTTTGTGTGGTATGGTATGTACCACCATTCATTTTGGTATTCACTGGCACTCAATTTGGTATCAATTCAATTTACGTGTTGTTCCAAGTTTTTTTTTGTATTTGCGTGAGAAGGTATCTCTATTATTCGTTGTAACAAAATAAACCCTAATATAAATAGAACAAGCAAGTCATGCTATCTCATTCGTTCGCCCTCTGTCGTAATTAGTATTAATTAGAGAGCTTAATTAATGGCTTTAGGGCGATTTTTGAAACAACGTATATGCTGGTCATGGTAGCAACATTAATTTGTATTGTTCATTGTAGCTTCTGTTATCAGAATATAAATCGTTGCTCGTGTATAATCAAGAATTGTAATTTTTCAAACCATTTAGATAGCTATGAATTATGAGATACACAACACACTTTAACACTCTTACAAATGAAAAAATATATGAAACCGATTGTGATTGAGTTTAATAAATCAAGTAATATAAAAAACATGAAATTAAACAACCTTAGTAAAAAGTAAACATTTCCATCCATCTCTGAGGTTCCGGGTTCGATCCCTGGTCGGGTCAATATGGGAAACGAACTTTTCTATATTGTCTCGGGTCTGGGTGTTGTGGTACCGTCGTTGTTTCTGATTTCTGTAACACAAGTGCTTTAGCTACTTACCACAGAATCAGACCAAATTATGTGATGTTGTTCAATATTTATTTATTTATTTGATAAAAAAAAACAATTAAAATTGTTTGTTTCGCTAAAAAGTGTACAAGCAATATATTTCTATGCCTGGTGTCTCCTTTTAAGCAAAAAAATGCCTGTTTCAGAAGGCACCACTCTTCCTTTCTTTACATACATTATCAGACAGGTACACGGATTAAAAAAGATATATGATAGATAGATAGATAGATACACTTTATTGCACAGAAAATTCACAGAAATTGGTTTTACAGACATATTTAAGTACAATATAGGTGGTCTTATTGCTAGAGAGCAATCTTTTCCAGACAACCTTTAGGTAGAGGAAATAGTAGAATGATAATGAAAATAAAAACAAAAACAATTCAAGAAAAACAAGTATAAAACTTCCTTAATATGATAATGTGTATCATTGGTACCCAAAGAAAATTGTTTGGTCATCACTTGTATAAACAGTGTTATTTTTAAACAACACAAGAATCTGTTGCGGGGTTGTAGTTATACTAATATAATTAGCAAATTTTATCCTGCAACTTTTCGGTTATGTATAGTTTAGAAAACATATCTGCATACATAATGTTCAAGCAAGTTTTCGAGTTAATGATGATACCAAGCTATTCTGCAAGGGAATTGTTGTTTTCAAAATAACTCCGAAATTATATCATTTTTATTAATGTAGATTACATTAGTAATACTAATGAATCGTCTCTATACAATGCAAATGAAGCTACCTATATACATTCCCAATATATATGAAAATCGGAATCAATTTGTAACGGAGATAAGACTAGTGTAGTTAATTTACCTTGTACAATTAAGTTTATAGACAAAATTTAGTTAATTATTTCCTAAGTTTAAAATAAAATGCATCGCAAATTAAAAAGTTAGCGATCATTTTATTTTACTTAGCTGCTTAAAGCAAAGCCCTCTGAAAACGTAACGTTGTATGTTAACGTAAAATAACCTTCCAAGAGATTGCATGGCAATAACAAATGGCTCATTAAACCAAACTTCATCCTTCACAGAATGCATTGTGAAAAATACATTTGCGAAAATAATAAATCTCAACTTGTTCCCAAACATCAAGGGAAAAATCAACTTTACCCTTGAATAAATAAAGTTTAGTTTCATTCATTATGCTATGGGTCGTTAAAAGTGTTGCAGGAAGTGTTCTGTGCTTGGAAGACGAGGGAAATATATGGTTGAAGGTTTGAGGTTTTAGTTAACGGGCTCTGTCTACAAAAAGGTACTAGATATATATATATATATATATATTATGCTTAATTTGATGACCTCGGTAGCGCAGTGGGTAAGGTAGGTTAGGTGGTCACAGCGAGAAAGGTCCCAGGTTCGAATCTCGGTCGGGTCGATTGGGAAAACAACATTTTGTAAATGACTTGGGTCTGGGATGACGCCCCTAGTTAGTATTCGTCGTCTCATAGTAGATGAAGAAAGTGGGTAAAGCCATGCTAACACATATTTTTTTTTTTACAAACCGCATACAAAATCCTTTAACGTGATAATCATAAGTAAACTCAGAAAAAAACTTGCAAATTAAAATACAAAAATGCAACTAATTATGTAGGAACTTAATAATTATAAACCTCGGGGGCTTCTGTCAAACATTACCTTGATGTTCTTTTGTATCCGTTTTTATAATTAAAGATCAACACTTTACTGTTAATATTCTTTAAAAATCGGTGACATTTGCTTTATTTTTAGCACAATAGATTGAATTTCTATTTCTTTCGTCATTGTAGCTGTCGGCCTAAGCGGCACAAAGAGCGGTCGATTCACCGATCCAATACCATTCGACGCAGAGGCCGTGTATCGGATTCCCCTATATGAAATACAAATAAATGCGGCTTACTGTCACACCGAAGCGGACTAGGTTGAAATACCATGTTTAGACCTACCTCCACCTTACAGAAGACCGCATCCAAATAACATTTACTTCGGTGTTGCTGTGTTCCTGCGTGTGAGTAGGGTTTTCCTCTGGAAACTCTCTCCTGGGGGGTGCTACATTAGTAGCAGGGGTCAAGCCTTCAAGATAAGGGCGACAAGTCCAGTAACATATTTATTATGCTGTACTTGTCACCCTTAAGCTAGGAATGCGGTGAAACGCGAAGCTCTGCAGCTGGAAGTGGAAGAGGAGCTGGTAACAAGGGAGCGCCTGACCAGGATGGCGAAGGTCAAGGCGGGTTACGGCACTGCCTTGGACACGAAGTTCGAGGACCTCACCGTCCCTCAGATCCATATGTCGGTGGAGGAGGACCTCTCCAAAATTATGGAGATGGCGGTGAAGTCCTCAAACCTGAAGGGGACAATCCAAAAAGGATTTAAAGAGCGGGCCATCCACGCAAAGGCGGGCGTCGAGGAGTTGGTGAAGCGCTCCGTGTCTGAAGAAACGGAGAGGCTGCATGCGACAATCGCCCGCATGCAGAAAGAGCTAGACCAGCATAGACGAGAAGTGGCGGAACTCAGGGCAATGGTCGCCGGTGCGAGCGGCGGCAACAAGTCCCTGCCCCAGACGCAACAAATGGAGACAGAGACGGCACCGGTTGAAGTCCCCATATCGACCGCCGACCAAACATGTGGCCTCCTCCCATCGGAATTTGAGGTCATATTACAGAGACTCATCTTGCAGGAGAGAAACTTCGTCCGTTCGTGCATGGCAAGCATCGAGAGCAGACTTCCCAAAGAGCAACGTCTGCGACCTCCCCTCGCCGCGGACGAACAGATCGAGGAGATCTTTAGAGCTCCCGCACCGCCCTTGCAGCAAAGGGCCAAGAAGGCGAAGAAGCCCGGCGCTACACCTGGCCCATCAAAGGCCGCTGCTCCACCCGCACCAGGGGCAGTCGTCGTCGTTACCACACGACCGGCCCCAGCAGCCGAGGAGGACCTCCTCCTTCCGTCGACGACTCCGGCCAATGAAGGCTGGAACCTCGTCGTCAAGAGGGGAAGAAAGGGGAAGAAAACCCAGCCCCAGCCCCAAAACCCGCAGGTTCCTGCGCCCCAGGTGACAAAAAAGGGGGGAAAAGCCAAGGCCCAGCCCATTCCAACCCAGCAGAAGAAGTCCAAGACCGCAGCAGCCAAGAAAAGGCTGATTCCGCCTAAAACGGCTGCAGTTGTAGTGAAGCTAACCCCTGAGGCCATCGAGAGGGGTCAGACATATAAGGACGTCCTCGAGAGGGCTCGAGGGCTGATGGATGTCTCCCAGCTAGAGGCGCCACGTTTTCGCCGGACTGCAGCAGGAGCCGCCAAGTTTGACTTTGCGGGGGCAGAAAACGAAAAGCAGGCGGACCTGTTTGCCTCCAAGCTGAAGGAGGCGATATCGGAGGCAGTTGTTATCTCTCGGCCCCAGAAGTGCGTTGGGCTAATGATCCTAGACCTGGACGACACAGTGTCCAAGGCCGAGGTCATAGAGAAGGTAGCCACGGTCGGTGGGTGTCCGGCGGAAATGGTTAGGGCTGGAGAAATCCGTACCGGAAGAGGGGGCGCGGGTGCTGTCTGTCTGCAGTGCCCGGTCACGGCAGCCAAAGCCCTGCTGGAGAGGGGCCGCATTAGGCTGGGTTTCAGCTCCGTAGCAATACGAGCTCTTGAAAAGCAGCCCCTGCGCTGCTATCGGTGCCTCGGGCTTGGCCACACAAGCGCGCTCTGTCCCTCAAAAGTAGTGAGGACAGACCTTTGCTTCCGGTGCGGTAAGGAAGGTCACAAGGCGGCCACGTGCAGCGCAAAACCGCGCTGCGCAGTCTGCGCGGAAAGTGGAAGTCCGGCAGACCACGTAATGAGGGGGAGGAATTGTCGCCCCCCTCCCAAGAAGGGCAAATTGCAGGCGCGGACCCCGCCTGCTGAAGCCACAGTTGCAGCCCCGGCCGCAGCAACAGACGGAGCGATGTCCGAATAATAATGCCAGACACCGGACATCGCAACGTCATTCAGGCGAACATCAACCACTGTCGCTCGGCCCAGGACATGCTGTACCAGGCCATGGCCCAGTGGTTGGTGGATGTGGTGATCGTCGCCGAGCCGTACTCGGTGCCCAATAATTGGGTAGGAGACCGAGACGGCTTGGTAGCCATCGGACGACGCCCGGCCTCGGAGTCCCCCCCTCCATCGCTTCTGGAGAGGGGTTCGGGGTACGTAGCCGCCGCATGGGGGGAGATTGCCCTGGTGGGGGTATACTTCTCCCCCAATCGTCCCTTACGGGAGTTCGACTCGTTCCTTGGCATACTGGGGGCCGTAATAAACCGGCTATCGCGCGTTCGGCAAGTCCTGCTGGCCGGCGATCTTAACGCCAAGTCGTCGCCCTGGGGAAACCCGGCCAATAGGGGAAACGTTCGGGGGCCTCTTGTCGAAAACTGGGCGGCCGCCTCAAGGTTGGCCCTTCTTAACGTGGGTTCTATCCACACGTGCGTGCGACAACAGGGAGGGTCAGTGGTGGATCTATCTTTCGCCACCCCTGCTCTCGCCGCACGCGTGCGCAACTGGCACGTCGAGTTGGGAGAGAATCTCTCTGACCACCGTTACATTCGGTGGGAGCTCTCCTCCTCTCAAGGCTCCGCTGGAGTGCCCAGATCGGGCGAATCCCCGTTTCCCAGGTGGGCCCTAACCCGCCTGGATATAGAGGTAGCCAGGGAGGCCGCGTTCGTTCAAAACTGGTTCGCGCCTCCCTCTAACCATCTGACCGTCGACGAGAGTGCCTCCCAGCTTAGGGACGCTCTGACCGAGGTGTGCAACGCGTCCATGCCTCGGTCCCGCCGCCCGCCCCCTCCCCGCGCCGTCTATTGGTGGACGGCGGAAATAGCCGATCTTCGGGCGACCTGCACCGCAGCCCGAAGATCATACCAGCGGAGTCGCCGTCGTAGAGTGAGGAACGCGGAAATGGAGTCACGCCTTTACGCCGCATATTTAGACGCCAAGAGGATCCTAAAGGCGGAGATAGGTGCCGCCAAAGATAGGGCAAGAGCGGAAATGCTCGACGGCCTTAATGCCGATCCGTGGGGGAGACCGTATCGGGCTGCGCGAAATCAGCTGCGCCCCATTGGTCCCCCACTGGCCGAGTCCATAGAGCCTACACTACTAGAAGGGGTGGTCCGGGCTCTCTTCCCAGCTGAGCCCCACTTCACCCCTCCAGTAATAAATCCGCCCTCCGCGGCGAACCTAGGGGACGAAGAAACTCCGCCAGGTCTGACAGACGAAGAGTTCGGCGTGGCTGCGTCGCATCTCCGCGCGAAAAAAACGGCGCCGGGCCCCGACGGGATCCCTGCTAATGTTGTGGCTCTGGCTCTGGCAGAGATGGAGCCCAGGTTCCGGGACCTCTTCGACACGTGCCTTAGGGTTGGGAGGTTCCCGGAGGTGTGGAAAGAGGGGCAGCTGATCCTCTTGAAAAAAGAGGGACGCCCATCAAACAGCCCTCTTGCTTACCGGCCAATCGTCCTGCTGGATGAGGTCGGTAAGCTCTTCGAAAAAATTGTTGCGGCGAGGATCAACTGCCACCTCAGGGAGCGGGGGCCGGATCTGTCCGACGCCCAATTCGGGTTCCGAGCGGGGCGCTCAACCACAGACGCGTTGGCGCGACTACAGGGGGTAGTTTGGGAGGCCTGGGATGCGGGGGAGGGAGTTTTAGCTGTGTCACTGGACATAGCTAATGCCTTTAACTCCATCCCCCACTCCACAATCTTGGTCGCCCTAAGGTACCACCGGGTACCCCAATATCTGGTGCGTCTCCTCGGCAATTACTTGTCGGGCAGGAAAGTTGCCTATGTCGGCAAAGACGGTGTCCTCCGGCGTGCAAATGTTGGGTCCGGTGTTCCACAGGGGTCTGTCTTAGGGCCCCTCTTGTGGAACATCGGCTTCGATTGGGTCCTGCGGGGTGTCCTCCTCACGGGCATGAGCGTCATCTGCTATGCAGATGACACTCTTGTCACAGTTCGAGGGAGGACTTATGGCGAGGCCGCGCGCCGTGCAGCTGCTGGCGGTACACGGGTGGCAGAACGCATCGATCGTCTGGGGCTACGAGTTGCGCTCGAGAAGACCGAGGTCATCTACTTTTTCGGGCCTCGGCAGCGCCGTCCTCCCCCAGATGCTAACATCGTCGTCGGGGGAGTGACCGTCAGGGTGGGGGCCCAGATGAAATATTTGGGCCTAGTACTTGATGCGCGCTGGACCTTCGAGCCCCATCTGAAGGGATTGTCCCAACGCCTCATCGGGGCGGCTGGTGCGTTTGGGCGTCTGCTCCCAAACTTGGGCGGGCCAAGGGCCAAATGCCGGCGGCTCTACGCCGGCATTCTTAGGAGTATGGCCCTTTACGGCGCAGCCATCTGGGCGGACGCCCTTTTCCGGCGGGGGAATACAGCCCACCTGCGGAGGCCACAAAGGGCTATTGCCCAGCGAGTGGCCCAGTCTTACCGCACGGTGGGCTTCGACGCGGCATGTGTCTTGGCCGGCACGACGCCTTGGGCCCTCGACGCAGGGGTACAGGCCCAAGTCTATTGGAAGTGTGCGGAGAGGAGGGCGCGGGGAGAGCGTCCCTCCCCAACTGAGGTGGCAGCGATCCGGCGCGAGGAGCACGAAAAGATGGTCCAGCGGTGGAAGATGGGTCTCGAAGAGCTACGACCCAGGGGGCGAGTTATTGACGCCGTTGGTCCGGTGTTGCAGGAGTGGTTGAACCGGGGCCACGGGTACCTGTCCTTTAGATTGGTGCAGGTCCTGACCGGGCATGGATGCTTCGGTCAGTACCTGCACCAAATTGGGCGAGAAGAATCGCCACTGTGCCACTCTTGCGGCGCGGCGGCAGACACAGCGGACCACACACTGGCCGTGTGTCCAGCCTGGGCGACTGAGCGGGCCGATCTGACCGCTATTGTTGGGACCGATCTCTCGCTCCCAAGCATTGTTACAGCCATGCTTGGGAGCGAGGAGGCCTGGACGGCAGTTGCCGCCTTCAGCGAGACAACAATCTCGCGCAAGGAGGCGTCGGAGAGGGAGCGAGAGGACGACCCCCTTGCCCCCCCACATCGGAGACGCCGAAGATTACGCGCGAGGCGTCATTTTGACGCCCTTGCGCTTGCTAGCGGGGACCAGCCGGCCGCGGGTGTGGGGACACCCCGGCCGGCCTTGCACGGTTTTCCGCAGATGCGCGGGAACGGTTTAGCACCTTCGGCCGTTCCCGCCAATCCCCCGACCATCCTGGGGGGAGCTGGTGACGCCGCCCCGTAGGGGCAGCAATTCCGCCGACGGCGCTGTGGTAGTCATGGATCGCCCGGTATCCCATGGCGCCGTCAATAGGCGATGAGAAGGTGGGGGGAGTTTTTAGTTCGGGTAGTCCCCGCCCCTAGTTCTATTTCTGGGCGGGGGAGTCCCACACACGTCGCTGCCGTCTCCACGGCAGTGGTATGGTGCGAAAAGATGGCATTCTCTCCCCCTTAAAAAAAAAAAAAAAAAAAAAAAAAAAAAGGACCTCATTACCACTTAACATCAGGTGGGATGAGGTCAATCTTGAAGTGCAATATAAAAAAGGTAACTCTTTACGTTTTTTGTTTGTAAATTACTTTTCCATTCTTAATGTTTGACATCTAAATGTATGTGCAGATCTTTATTTGGCAGATTAATTCCAAATTTATCACCACTAATCACACATAAATCACGAGAACTGAAGTTGCAAAAAAAACCGTAATCTGATCTCTCTTACTTTTGCTCTTAAAGAGCATTTTATTTGTGATATGGGTGGTGGTTTTTATTTAATCCTCTAGTTGACACACGTCGCGACTTTAAATTTTAACAAGGATTTAAAAAAAAAAGTCGTCTTCAAATCCTTCAATGATCACAAATGCACGTTTCTGTGTAATAGTCACCCTTCAGTTACAAGTAGTACGTAGAGTTAATTTCGTAGAGTGGAATCGCCGCATTGTCATCGCTTGTTTATCGTTCCGAGTAATGGTATTAAACTGAGATATAGCCACGACGAGCGGCCGATTTTTAGAACAATTTACCAATACATTTGCTGTGAAACACGAAATGTTCTCTCGTCATATCGAAGGTTGCTTTTTCTTTCATTTGGTTGATAAAAATATCAAATAAAAGCATAAATTGTTTTCAATCTTGATTCGTGTTCGTATCTCAGTTTATGTTAACAAGAAATGCATACTTCACGACCTCCATAGCAGAGGGGCGAGTTTGCTAAACTTTGACGTTGCGCTACCTCCTAGGTCCCGGGTTGGATTTCCCGGCAGTTCAACATGGAAGACGCATTATGCTATGTTATCTCGGGTCTAGGTGTTGTGGTACCGTCGTTGTTTCTGATTTCGGTAACACAAGTGCTTTAGCTACTTACCACATAATCAAGTGGATGTATGTCATGTGGTTTGTAATTTATTTCTTATATTTATAAAAGCAGTTGGTGGTAAAAGAAGCTACTAGATAGGGTAGCTACTGAACAATAAATTTAAGGAAGGACATTTAAAAATATGGGCTAAAAGCATCAGTTTTATTATACTTAAAAAATAAATTAAATGGCTACTTCAAAAATAAACTGACTCCATGGGCATGTTGTTTGTCAGTAAGTTGCAAACACATCCTACTGATTTTTTTTGAGTAAAACTACTTTACTTGATTTTATATTTGATATATATATCTTATTTTATATATTTATATAAATTAATTAGTTTATGTATTCTTATCATGTTATACTATGAATATAATTTAAAAATAAAAACTCTACTTATGTTGCACGGCCGTACTCATTTTTCGCCATCTACTATTTCCTTTACCTTAAGGTTGTCTGGAAGAAATTGGAGGTAAGTCACAATAAATCACATTGGAGGTAAGTCACAATAAATCACGTCAGAGACGAGCATTCAACTATAACTACAAAACCCAAAAATAATTTTTATTATTATTTATCTATATTATTATTTATCTATAAATTGTCAAAACTTCTTTTTTTTTCAGTACTATTTTTGTCTGAATGCATCTTTGGACTGTATGTCAGTATTTGAAGGTTAACGATAAGGAAATACTTGTTCTTACTGTTTCTGTTAATGTTGTTTAAAATTGATTATTTATACTAAATTATAAATTAACGCAACATTGAATACTTCTACAGTGCAATGTCTGAAATGTGTCCAAAATTTCATATCAAAATTAATCAGATGCAGTCATTTTAAAATAAAGTTGTAGTACAAAGTCAGTATCAATACCTATAATATAGTTATCGTTTACCTGTAACATGAAAGGAAATGTTTTTGTGTAATGTTTTGTTCATAATGGTGTCCACCCCACAATGATTGTTTCATTTCCTCATGTCTAAGCCTTTGTTATGGGATTAAACAGTGTTATAAAATGATTTATAACTTTTATATTGTACATTGGTTTTCTCAATCAAAAGCTTAACAGTATAAGGTAAAATGATTCGACTCTTAAACAATGAAGATCACTGTTAAATTATTCTGACAAAAATATTAACCCATCCTAAGAAAAGTGACACTAGACTGCTTAGACATGCTTTTTATTTTTGTTTAGATTAGGTTTTTTTAATTATTTATATGAAAAATACGTCACCCCAAACTTATACCCGACTTCGTCTATATTGGTCATGTTAACAAACTAGTATTTTTTGGCACTTATTCAAGTTTTACACTTTCATATCAAATCTTTCTACCAAATCCAAGTAAAGTCGACTTACAAATGAAACATTTCTGTTTTATTTTTACACCTTCAACGTTATTACGGGAAAAGGTTGCCGTAAGAGATAAAATCAGTCCTCGGAAGCATAATGACAAACAAAAGAGCTGCAAAAACATACGGACAGCTTAGGGTTGACATAAGCCGGAGACGCTTCATTTGTGTAGGTATAATGTATCTAGCTACTTTTTGTATTTTTTTAGCTTTTTAGTGTTTGAATATTCTCATTTACTTACTAATTTAGTCCGATGGGACTATGGTTAGGACCCCATCCTGTTGGAGCAAGGCTAGAACCCTTGCTCGATACGGCCCCCCATGAAATTTTTTTATGTTTATTCTGTGTCTATATGTGGATACGTTGTGGTTTATTCATATACTTAATACTTAATATATATTGTAGTATCACCGTTAGTTTCCATAACACAAGTGATTACTGCTACTTACTGAGAGATTAGCGAGGATGTTTAATGTTTGTTTGCATATGGCTTGTAAAATACTAGCACTTAATAACAAAACGCAAAAACCTACCCTCTATGACTGTGAATTTCTTTTAAGGACATTGAATTTGGCACTTCACTTTGGTTTACTAGTATTTTTATATAAATAATGATGAATTTGATTGTATGTGCACGCTTGAAGACATTAAAAGAGAAAAATAATTTAATCAATATAAACATTTAATCACCAGGACACAGAAAAAACACAAATCTTTTTTCTGTATTCCTAAATTTAAACTAAAGCTGCTTACTTGTGGCTCAATCCAATAATTTTATATTCATATATTTGATTACTATACACGGCTACATGCTATAGAGATAAGAATTGCAATTATTTTCCCTGTACTAGGCAACCCTAACGCATTGTACACCCGGCGGCGCGACAAGTCACGCCCGGAGTGTACACAGGTTAATCAAGGAAATGAGGTGAGCCAACAAGCGGGTCCCACCGCGGTCGCTCGGGGCGCACTTGTATTTAGCGAATGGGTTCGACTAATAACAACGTCCTAGTGCCTAATATAGGTCAAGAACAACTACACCGACTTGGATTTTGTCCATCAGTTTCAAAAGCAAAAGTGCATTCCCCCCGACTGGTCTCTTTCGCTTTTGACTGTTAACTTAATGATTTTGTGGGTTTTATGTCCACTTAGAACATTTTTTTCCGTCGTATTGTAAATATTAGGAAGTGTTAGCGACTGTTGTGATCCAACCTCCACATCCCTTTTGACGTTAATTTTATACTTTTATGTTTTATTTTTCTTTTATTTTATGTCAGTATATCAGTCCAGGTCGAAGGACCAAAGCATAATAAAATAGTTAAAACTCCTTTTATTTTTAAAGTTACAATCATGTATACAGTCGACTATTCTATTGCAATGGGGTGACCTCCACATTTATTTTCAGCAAACAGCAAAGCATGTTTTCATGCTATTTCGTACAGAAGTCAGCATACATCGGCTGAGTAAGAGCCAACAAAAGCGAAATTTAATCCATAAGACGTAACTTTTATAAAGAACACTCACAAAGAGGCTCTTTGGCATGACTGCGTCAAAAAGTTGCTCTCATCTCACGTGGAGTAGGAGCCTGATATTTTGGAGGAGGCAAACGGAAAAATAAATAAATAATAATAAATAACAGACAACATAATTTTAAGTTTTTCGTATGTCTTGCTCACATTTGCTTGTCGTGGCAGCCTTTAAGTGAATCTGCACTTAGCTTAAGTATAAAACATAAGTTAATACAATGTAATTAGGCGCTAGCTCCGCGTCTAAGTACATACGCACGGTAATTGCTGTCGTCATAAAAAAATAACTACAGTGGACTAAGGGAAGGAAACGCGGTGAAATTGATTACAGAGACAATAAAACAAGTTTCCTACTAATAAGTGCATTTATTGTGTAAAAAACTGTGAGTGTTGTATCATAAAACAGTGTTTACAGTTTGTACTAAAACAAGTCAACAAATAATTTTAGGGTACATACAGTGCAAGAAATAGACGAGATCAAAGACTCACCCTCGAATACAAAGAATTTAGAGGGAGCAGTATTAGCAGGGTCCCATAATTCACGTAAACTATTAAAGTGGTTGATGGAATAGTGCGCAACAGTCAGATGTGAAGGCTGATCATTGGCAGGTCGACTGTTCAAACCCCGCGAGACGCCTTCGACTTTTTGTGCCTTTTTTTTTTTTTTCCAATTCTTAATTTTAAACTTTAAGTATGCCCAACACGCAGCGGTCGCCAATTGCCAGACAGCAGTGCTCTTCGGAGACTGATATTCCATCAGTTTCCCATGACATCATTGCGAGTGAGTACGTGGGCAGGAGACAAAAACGACGAATGATTGCTTCGCCGTCAGGTAGCGCGGAGGTCGGTGACGACAACACTGGCGTATCAGTTTTTAAGGAGTTTCGCCAGGAGTTTACAGACTGCATTGCTGAGATGCGTGAGTTCCGCAGAGAGTTGACTCAGCTGCGTGAGTCATTCGCGACTGTAACAACGCGACTGGACACCGTGGAGCGGAGATTGGACGACCTCGAGCAGCGTCAGTCGGGGTACGAGTCGGGGATTGAGTCGGGCGAGCAAGCTGCACTGAAGCGTACTATTGCGGAGCTCAAACTTGAGCTAAATTATCGTGATCAGGAGGCCCTATTGTCGGACATTGAGATTGGCCAGTTACCAGAAGAACGTGGTGAAAACATTATTCACGCAATAACCATAATGGCGACTCAGATTGGCGTTGCATTGGAAGAGCGGGACATTGTATTCGCGGAACGTGTGGGCGCACTTCCGAGTGGTGGGGGCGGCGGCCGGCCGCGGCGGGTCGTCGTGCGCCTTGCGCGCCGACAGCTACGCGACGAGCTGCTACGCGCCGCGCGGGTGCGACGGACTGTCGCCGCAGGCGCTACGGGAAGCCGCGTCTTCGTCAATGAACGCTTGACCAGTTCGAATCGTCAGCTTTTCCATAGGGTGCGCGAGGAATGCCGCGCGCAGCAGTGGCGGTTCTCATGGACCAAACGAGGGAGAATCTTTGCTCGTCAGGGAGAGGGCAAGCCTGCGTTCCAGATCCGCTCGGATGACGACTTCATTCGGGCGTTTGGCTCGAGAGCAACCTGACTCATGATTACCTGGAACCATCACGCACACACACCAATGCCTTATAAAACAATAGTTATAAGTATTAGGTATTATCTCTTGTACTGTCCCAAATATTCACAAAATGCATCTAGGAATTTAGCAAACTGTATAAGTAATTTATGTGTCACCACTAGTACTGCTCAGCTAATGGAACAGTTCTGTGTGTTGGTTTTTGCATTTGAATGCCTTATCAATAATAGTACACTGGAGGTAACTTCAAAACTTAATCTAAATTTGAACACAATATTTACTTTAAAAGCTAACCCTAATAAGTATAAATATTTACAAATTAAAATAACCCAGATTGATTCTATATACATTTCATACTGCTACTTACTAATTTATTCATTCATCCCTAACAGCTGTCATTGTTTCATTAAAACTATTTATAATAATTTAATACTAACTAATTATAAAGGGCTATTAAATCACAGTAATATCTTATATAAATTGTCAAACCAAATACAATTAAACATTCTAGGCAAACAGCTTATGGCTGGAAGTCGACACCGAAATAGTACAATATATTATGTTGCTTTAAGTGTTATTAACATAAAATTCATAATTGAGTCATGTCTACTCTTGTTGGCATATGTACTGTGGCCTGACAGTCAGATAAGTATATCAGAAATAAACGTCGGAACTGTACTGTCAAGATGACTGGGAATAAGAATTTTAAAGTTGGTCTTTTTAATGCAGGTTCATTGGGCACTAGGCATGAGGAACTCATGGTTACCGTGCAGAATCTAGCACCGGACATACTGGCTATCAACGAAACATGGCTCAGGGCGGGGGCAGATGAGAAAGCACCAAAAATACCAGGGTACAGATTGCGTCATAACCCTAGGCCGGACCATATCAAGGGAGGACGAGGGGGTGGAGTAGGGTTTTTTATCAGAAAAGGCATCAATGCCTATACCTGTCCTCACCCTATTTCAAAAACAGTTGAGCAAATGTGGTTAAGGGTTAAACTGCAAAATACAAACCTTCTGATTGGAACAGCATATAGGCCACCACATCAGGACTTAAATGAGTTTCTTGAGGCCGTTGGGGAATCTGTAGACTCATTCAGTGGGCACGATGGTGTTATTCTGATGGGAGACTTTAACATAAATCTGATGGAGGCCAGCAGCAAGACAAGGCAGCTCACGCAGTTTCTACACACTGCTAACCTTAATCAGATAGTCACTGAGCCAACACACTTTACGAATCATAGTAGCAGTCTGATCGATATCATATGTAGTGATATTCGTGCCGTCCAGGTGATGGTCAACCACAAACCTGAACTTGGAGGGCATGCATTCGTAACAGTGGAGTTTAAAATCAAAAAGGACAGATCACCTTCACAGTGGGTAACCTTCAGACCCCTAAAATCTATCATATTTGAACAATTCAAAAACGACCTGGACTCAGTGGACTGGCAATTTCTACTCAGAATGGACAATGTTAACCGCATGGTCCAAGAGTTCACTAGGTGGATAGTATCATTTTTCAATCTGCACGCCCCAGTCAAAACACGCAAATTCAAGCATCCTCCCCACCCATGGATCACGGATACCATCAAATCAATGATGAAAGTCAGGGACAAATATCATGACGCATATAAGAAAGATAAAACCACAAAGACACACAGAGATAACTACAAGAACATGAGGCAAGTTGTGATGGACGCTATTGAAGCAGAAAAGAAAATTTACTTTACTAGACACATTAACCTTAATATTAAAAATTCAAAAAAACTATGGAGGAACCTAAAATCTTCTATTGTGCCCAACAAAAAAACTAGAACTGACCTACCGCCATCATTTGATAACCCTGATGCTATAAATAACTACTTCTTGACCTTACCTGGAAATGGTAAAGTTTCAATATCACAACTGACATACTTCGAGTATCATAGACATGGTTCAAACACTTTTTCACTTCAACCAGTATCAGAAGACTCAGTGCTCACTGTCATAAACAAGCTCAAATCAAACGCTCTAGGTAAAGATGGCGTGTCTTTAGACATGTTGCGATTAACTCTGCCTCAGTCCTTAAGTGCCATTACAACTATGGTCAATCGCTCTATTACAGAGGCCTGCTATCCTGATGACTGGAAAGTTGCCATTGTCAAGCCTTTACCAAAGGTCAGTGATCCAAACACCCTTAGTGAACTGCGACCCATAAGCTTGCTTCCGTGTATCTCTAAGGTATTGGAAAGGATAGTCTGTAATCAGTTATCTAAATATCTGGAGGACAGTAACATACTCCCTGAGTGGCAATCAGGTTTTAGGAAGGGATATGGGACAGCCACAGCACTGGCTGACGTTGTAGACAACCTACTAGTAGCACGTGATTGCGGCCAGATCAGCATGCTTCTCCTGCTTGATTTTTCGCGTGCCTTTGATTGCATAAACATTCCACTATTACTGTCAAAGATGGCTTTTTATGGAATCGACGCCAACTCTGTGAAATGGTTTAGTAGTTATCTCCAGCACAGACGACAGTATGTGAAACTGATCAAGGAAGATGGGTCTGAGCTGTGCTCTGGTGAATGTGCAGTCACCCGAGGCGTCCCCCAGGGTTCTATTTTGGGGCCAATCCTATATGCTCTATACAGTGCCGACATCACACGAAGGATTTTCCATTGCCAATACCACTTATATGCGGACGATTTACAACTTTATTATTCATTTGCACCATCAGACCATATAAGCGCTGTGGCAAAGGTAAATGAGGACTTAGATCGGATTGCTGGCTGGTGCAAGCAAAACTGTCTAGTTTTGAACCCCAAAAAAACAAAATTATTAGTAACTGGCACGAGGAAAAGTACTATGAAACTTAAAAACACACCCCTTAATGTACACATTGAAGGAAACACAATAGAATGTGTTGAGAAAGTCAGGAATCTGGGACTGATAATGGACGGTTCGCTAAGTTTTGAGGACCACATTGCAGAGTGCTCACGAAGCTGCCTTTATAGACTAAAACTACTTTATAAATTTAGGTCATACTTAAGCAAACAACTTCGAGTTAGACTATGCGAGTCCCTTATATTATCTAAGTTAAATTACTGTGATACTGTGTATGGGCCATGCCTCAAGAAAAAGACTGCTAAGCTCATTCAACGAGTGCAAAATGCTTGTGCACGTTTCTGCTTTCATATTACTCCAAGATCACATGTTACACCATATCTCAATAACTATAATCTATTAAAAATGGAAGCACGAAGAAGACTGCACCTGGCTACTCTCTTGTTTGGTGTCATCAGTACAGGAAGGCCAAAGTATCTTTATAATAAACTTGTTTGGACACGTGATCAAAGTAGGTACCCCAAAAGATCCTTTTCATGCATCTTCTCAACTTCGAAGCACCGTACCATAGCTTTTCGGGGATCGTTTAGGTTTGCCGCCTCACGGTGCTGGAATGACCTGCCTCCTCCTTTGCGTGACCTAAAATCAATATACGCGTTAAAGAAAAAACTAAGTGAATATCTATTAAATTTGCAGATAAATGAATCGTAACTCACCTTCAGGCTGTTCACGACGCATAATAGATTAGTCAGCATCTGTCTCCAGAAACCGAAGAGGTCGGCAAATGATCTTTTCTTTAGCGGTAATATTCAGTTAAACCTTTGCCACGTCATCAAAT
This sequence comes from Glyphodes pyloalis, assembly GCA_037074685.1. Classification (NCBI taxonomy): domain Eukaryota; kingdom Metazoa; phylum Arthropoda; class Insecta; order Lepidoptera; family Crambidae; genus Glyphodes; species Glyphodes pyloalis. Next base: position 1,013,416 of record JAYKKO010000051.1, read on the forward strand.
CGCAGATAGAAGTGGTTTTGTGTTTGTTGTTTGAGTGACGCATCACAGTTGCACAGTATTTTTTGGTAATTGGGTGAATTTGCTAAATTATTGTGATTTTGAACAAATGTGATTATTCGTTTAGCACTTTTTAAGTAGGTAGACGATTTCATTGGTATTTCCAAGATGTAGTGTACCACAGACATATTTTTAATTTTGTTTTTTATTTTTCATAGACAAGTTCTTCTTTTTCTTTTTACTTTCTTTTTTTTTTATCTATCCTGTTTGTTCATAATAGGCTTGGAAAATGTATGTAATATTATTTGATTTCACTGTTTCTTTTTCTTTTTTTCATTGGGTATTTCATTCACTGTAATCATTTTACTACTGTAGCCACTCGCTTGCGTGGAGAAATAGCAAGAGCTCCGGCTTTAGTTATTTTTCCAAGCAGGTAGGTTCCACCAGAATACCAGCGCTGTTGCGGTGTTAGAAATAATGCCGTAGCAGCATTTGCTGAGGTGGAACCTAATTGACCACATTTTGTTCTGTGTGTGTGTATTTCTGTATTTTTATTTTTTATTTTTGTGTGTCAATAAACACTTTTCTATTCTATTCTATTCTAATTAGTGTAAGATTTGTTGGTTGTCCTTAAAAAAAAAAAGATGAAAAAAAAACACACATTGACCTGACCCCAAATTAAGTAACTTAAGCTTTTGTGTTACAGGAACCAGAAACAACAGTGGTATGATTGAAAGTACGTCAGATCATACACTTTGTACTTTGCATCGCCATTAAGTAGTGCGCATAAGAGCTAATATTGAACTGCAAGTGTGAATATTGGACAACATCACAAAGTATGTTCTTCACATTGATGGAACCGGGAAATCATACTAATGTTTGTCTTTGGTAGAGTTCGAATCCATGACGTTTGGCTTAAGTACTCGTAGCTAGAAGCGCTGGTTATTGTTCCGTTAGGCTAGTCAGGGGTCATCCATAAATCCATCTTTGTCACATTTCGGAGCAACCCCCCTCCATAGAGTGACGTCACATGTTTCGCAATTATTTAATTAAAACCGCTGTTCCGTAATTAGTTTTAATTCAATTTAAATTAAGTATTTTTATTACTAGCGACAAAAAAAATCTTGTTGGCAAAGTAAAATGCGTAGTCGAGCACCTTTAAAGACTTTTTTTCTCCTCTTTCAAAGTTCTTCAAAAACTTTATAGCGCAGTTTAACTGATTTGTTATGTTTGCAATTTTGTCTAGACGCAGTTATACGTTATTTTTTAAATTACAGATTTTGAAAACTGTTTAAAAAGTCGCACTGAAAAATACAGTCGAACATTGTTGTCTCAAAAAAAAGTTTCATTGTTGATATAGCTGATCATATTTACATAAGCCTATTTCCTGAAATAAGGTTCTTTAAAATACTTGTTTTAAACTTAAAGTTGTAAAGTCGTATTATTGAATCTACGCAATGAATCTAACAAAATCAATATCTTACGATATACAGTGCCGTATCCGACGATCATCCATCCTCTTCTTCTAAGCTCCAGGGCGTTTTTAAGTTTTTTCATGAAATTGAGTGTGGCTCCCCTCGGTTTAATAAAACGACTCATCCATTCGCCGCGAACAATATGCCCAACTTCACACGTTTACTTTGCTTTACGATTTAATATTAGACACTTTTTTAAATCGAAAAAGTTAATAAATTATTACTGAATTAATCAAAATCAACGCATAGTTATAGAAGTAGTTGCAAGCTGGATAGATACGGTAGTTTAAAAAAATTTAGAGATCAGTAACTTGACACGACTGTAAAATTTTAAATAACCAAATAACTTTAATAAGTTCAGAGGTAGACTAGGTACTTGCTATTTATTTCGGATACAGATAGACTCCCTTAATTATAGATAATCCTACGGAGTTTTCCCCCTTTTTACAAGCTTTTATTTAGGGTTGGGTGAGGCAGCGACGTGTGCGAGACTCCCCCTACTATTAGGAGAGAAGGAGACTACCCACTAACCCCCCTCCCTCTCATCGCCTAATGACGGCACCATAGGAATATAGACTGACTATAGAAGCCACAGCGCCAGCGGAGATGCCCAAAGCCTACTGGCGTTTTTTTCGTTGTGTGGTGTCAAATTCAAATTCAATATTCTTTCAATATTATTTTATTCATGTAAATTACACCAGTAATATTTATGAAATAGTGTTGTGTGTGTGGAAACAAAAACCTTGATAATTTTTTTCACTTACCTCTTTAACTTTTTTTACGTGATCACATGTTTAGGCAAGTGCTGAAAATAATTAAAACTCTTAATTATGCTTATCAATGCTGAATTGTGAAGATATCGGCAACAAAAGAAAAAATTACCATTAAGCCTTGTAAATAGCCTTTTTGTTAGGTAAATGGTTTCCTAAGTCTTGTGTACACTTTTATTAAGAAATAAATAATTCTTCGTCAATATTTTTCATGTTATATTGTTTCCAATCTTTATCTATTATGAAGACTTATTTAGTTCATTATTTTAATGTACGTTAAAAGTTGTTAAATTTGAGGAAGGTCATTAAAATAATAGGGCAAATTATCCCCGACAAACTAAAAGTTACCACTTTTAGGTTTTGCGATTCCACTTCTGTAGCAGTAGTATTTCTATTATTCTACATTGAAGTTGATAAATTATTCTTTTAAAGGTGTCAAAATCCACTGTAATGATTTGTGTACAAGTAACAAACGCCATAATTGTTATTAAAAAGATATATAACACTAATTATAACTTATGTAAATATGTGGGGCTAGAGACCCGCCGTAGCTTCGCACGCCTACTACCCCCGCTTTTTCCATATTTCCCACAGAATCCTCGCTCGTATTGGTTACAGGGTGGTGTTATATAGCACAGTGTTTCCCATTTGCCGGGTCGCGACCCGGTACCGGGCCATCAAAATAAAATACCGGGTCGCAACATTTCCGCCTTGTTTTTCGTCAATTTCTGCGAACTTGGATATTTTAGTAAAAAATAAGTAACTGCTCAATACTTCGCAGTAAAATTTAGTGACTAAAAACGCGATACCAAAAAATTGTTACAATAAATAATTTCTTGTAAAAATAAACAAGTATTATTTTACCCAATGGAACCAGCTTGAGTTTAAAATTATAATTATAGGTGGGTCACGAAAGGCCAATGTGAAAATTACCGGGTCAAAACAATGTTTGGGAAACACTATATATATATAGCATATAACTATCATTGATGAAGGGCAATCCAACACAAAAATAACTATTCAAATTGAAACAGTAGTTCTTGAGGTTAGCGCGTTCAAAGAAACAAACTATTCAGCTTTATATTAGTATAGACAGATAGATTAGTAAACTGATGTTTGTAGTTTACCAACAGGCCTAGTTTATTTACGTAGCATGGTGACTGATAAAACCATCTATCTCTCAAATTTAGGATTAACATAGAAGGGGAATTTCCTATCACAAACCTTTTTGACATTTCCCCTCCGAAAAGAAGCCGGCAAAATTATTTCGACAACAGATAAGAAATACAAGCCGGGATAAGAGTTCATGAACCGAGCTCCCGAGGGATTAGCATATTTTAAAAGTAATTCGCACCTGTTCCGGATCAAAGTTGAGAGTTCCGCAGATCACCGCATACTTCAGTACCTTCTATAGGGTTGCCAGAAACGCTCACGGACAGCAGACGAACTATAAATTCCTTTAAACGGGTTTTAAGAAATGTATCATTCGACCGCTAAACTAAGATACCTACTTTATGATCATAAAAAAAATGATTTCACAGCCATCTTTTTATTAATCTTTTTAAAATACTGACTGAGCTCCAAGCCACTGAATCTCCAGTGGCTCACTTATTAAATTTACCAACCTATTACTTAGGTTAGGTTAGTATTTTTTTGATGCTCAATTAAAAAAAAAACCTATAAAATCCATTTACTTGATTCACGAAGATCTTTTAATTACACAATTCTTAGAATACTTCTTTATTTTTTTTAATAAATCGCTTTTAGTATGACATACTGAGTACGTTAAACAAAATGAGGTTACTTAAAAAATTAAGAAAGAATTTCCATTAAGCAGTCGGCATAGTATACTATAATGACAGATTCACATTACGTACATTTAAAAGCTGGACACAAACGATTTTCTATTGTATTTGTCTGATTTTCTGGGCATATAGCTCGAGGTAGCAATAAAATGGGCTTAGTACTGTAATATACTCATATTTTAAGCCATGGGAAGTGGTTAACTATTGTCTTTTAGCTTGGTCCTACTGATAGTGCCTTGAGTTTACTTCGTAAATAATTTTGCATTTGCTTGCTTACACGATTAGTCAAGAGTCAAACCATTTAATTATACATTACACCAGTAAAACTTATGAATAGTCTTTACATAAATAAAATAAAGCTACCTCCAGATCGGAACATATAACTACCAAGAAGATACCAGCAAGAAACTCGGTAGTTTTTTTTGACAGTAAAAAGTTAACTTATCACTAATTTAGCACCAAGTCTTACAGTTTATTTGTCAATTAAAAAATATATATTAATATTAACTGACTAAAAAAAATTAAATAAACTTTTTTTTCTAATAACTGTAAAACTTAGTGAGCAACATTATATAATGTAAGTTTATGTACATGAAGTCAACTTTTAATATGTCTGACTATTGTGTTTAAATTTTAACAGGTGGCAGCCGCTTGGGATTGAAACCTATAACTACCAAGAAGATACCGGCAAGAAACTCGGTAGTTTTTTGACAATGTAAAGTTAAACTTATTACTAATTGTGCACCAAGTCTTACAGTTAATTTGTCAATTCAAAGTGAAGTCAACTTTTAATATGTATTTCTATTTTAACAGGTGACATCCCTATTTTCATTTTCTTCCCACCATTCCCCGTAGTTCAGAATGCTGGTGCTAATTCTTTGGAATTATCTCCGCCGTAACTTGATTAGTCGACTCAGCAGATTTTTAATTAGCGCGGATAATTTATTCCACACATGTCTGTTACGATGTGTCTTGCATTAGGAGTGGAAATTTTTAGTGATTTAAGAAATAAATTAGAAAATTAATTTACTTTAATTTTTAAAATATGAGAGCAAATAATATACCTAATATACCAGAATAAACGTCATTTGAAATAAATATCTTCGTAGACAGTTTTTGTATTATTCATGCTGCAACTTTAAAATTTAAAAAAATATTTCAGGCACCGAGGTTTTTTTTTAATTCATTAATTTTATCTGTGAATAGGTACACTAATACAAGTAATTACAAAATTAATTAACAAATTACTTTCAACACTTGCTATAAAATAGATGAGTAATTTGTTTTGAACTCAGTCTGTGTCTAAAGACTCCAGCAAGATGAAGGGTGTTGGTGTAATATTCGTAGTGGTAAGTTGTTTTTATTACTGAAAGAAATCTAAAGGCCGTTCATTCTAATTTAAAATGGCTTGATTCGTTTATCTAGCGGTTAGTCCTATTAAAGCAGTTTTTTTAATTATCAAATAATGCTAGAAGCTTCCCGCGGTTTTGAACGCGTATGCCGGTTTTTTTACAGACCTTGTCCTGAAAATTTTCTACATAACTAAAAACCGAATAATCCAGTTTGGTCTAGTTTAACCGAATCGTGGAGGAATGTGTGTAAGGGGCCTGACCAACTTTATTGTCAGATCTTCTTAAGCATACTTAACAATAGATAGATACACTTTATTGCACAGAAAAGTTTACATAAATTAGTTTTACAGACATAATTAAGTACAATTTACGCGGTCTTATTGCTAGAAAGCAATCTCTTCTAAACAACCTTTAGGTAGAGGAAATAGTAGATATCGAGAAACGGGTGCCGCCATGCAAAATATTTATTGAGAAAATATTAACAGTAAATATAAATGCCATACTATGATAAATACAAAAAAAAAATATATGAAAAATAATAACACAAATAAATAAATAAATGCATACATAAATATGAACATATCCATAAAATATTTACGGTTTAAACAAACAAATAGAATAAACATATGAAATCAGATTAAATACCAACAAATGTTTAGCTTTATTTAAATACTATGATAAAGGAGTTCGCGTTTAGTTAAGAGAAAGAAAGAAATATTTTACACTATTAGCATATTATAATACTTTCACGGCTGTCTTTGTTTCTATAAACGTATTTACGATTTGTAGATAACTCTGCATACTTAATTCTTTTTTGTTGTGCCTTTGTTGCTCCGAACTAGCTGTTGTTAAGGTGCAGATGCGTGTTAATATTAAAAAGGGAGATAATTTAAATAGATTACTTATATAATAGAGATAATATAACAAACAAACACTTCTATTTCAGCTGGGATTAGTCTCCATCGCCAAATGTAGTAAGTACCTCTTTACATTTAAAAATATCAACTTTTCAGCCGACGGATGTTTCTGAATATGGACCTCCTCCAAAAACTTATAATATGTCGACTCTAATTGCATACTACGCCTCCCATTTTTTGTTTTTTTAAGGCAGAGTTAAAGAAGTCAATAATTAAAATGTAGGAAATAATAAGGAATACCTTCTAAAAATGATCTTAACGCAGTCATATAATCGCAAATCCCTCAAATATCTGTATGTCCTCAAATAATGTCGTAAATTTTATTTATTTTATTAAAAAGTAACAAACGCACTCGTCCCTTAATATAATATACCTATAGTATAATAATTTTCGAAAGTTAGCTCCAGTTTCTCTAGGATCCGATCATTAGGACCTGGTCTCCATGACATGGTACCACACCTGGTATACCTCGTCCATAATGAAAAAAACATTCAAAGTCGGTTCACAAACCACGGAGTTATGCCTTGTGTAGTTATACAGTCGAATTTTTTTTACTTATTGACTAACTGATGATGGCCGCAGATGGCCTTTTTATCATCACCGGACTTTTGGGGGAGGGCTCACACCCCTAAAAATTTAAACTACTGCCAGAGGTCGCCCCATATTGGGCCTCGGGCCTCGGCTCGGGCCGCTGTTGGGAGATAATAACCGGCACGTGCCGGTATCGCGAAAGGGGCCTTACTGCTAGGGGGTCGCGTCACGCGTCCTCGCCGGGGACGGTAAAGCGATCGTTGTGGAGCGTTAGCTGGCGCGAGCTGTTTGGCTTCGGCCATAGCGACCGTGATGGCGTTGTTACGGTCTACGAAGACGTTCCTAGGCCTACGTTTACGGGGGCAAACTACGAAAACAGTCATCAATCTCTGTAATACAGCCTATAAAGTCATAAATCCGTGTTATTATTTCAGACGGGTATGAAGACGAGCCCAGTGCTATCGACAATATTGTGGCCAATGATGGCAGCGAATCCAACATCGAGGAGCTGGGTAAAGACAGTAGCGACCTAGACGAGTATGTGCGCGATTTCTTCGGCACCCACGCGCGTTGCGATCAGGCTCTCGACTATGAATACCAGGGACCACTCCAGTTGTCGGGGAAAAATTTCGTCGTTGCTCCCAAAGCTAACCTTACAATTGGCTTAGTTAATGCGCGGGTGAACATTAACGGAACGACTGAGAAGTTCTAGTAAGTTACTTATTTTTCACTAAAGCTTTTATGTTATATAGTAAAAGCCTCACTGTGCCGTGTTTATTGGTGTATTACAAGTAAATTTTTTTGATTTATGAGAGGAGAGTTATGAAAATATCGTAAAAGACATACGTATTTTATTCTGGTTGTAATTAAAAACGATTTTCTACCTCTTATTTCGATTTGCTATAAATGCGTGTTTTATAGTATTTTTTTATTTTTATTAGTTTTTTTTATTTTTAGTCAAATTTTCTATGGATATAGTTACTACTATATTATATATGAATATATTAATCGTACCTACTAAGACGAGTGCCACAGACAGAGTCTTAAACTGCGCGCATGCGCGATTCATATGCTCTGACATTATTAATCTCATGCACAGAGGATTCGTAAAGGATAATCAGGATAATGGGAAATTTCAATCGAATTGTTGTAGTGAAATCTGTCCTTGAGACATATGCTTTCAAGTTGATTAGACGTTTAGAAACCAACGAAAATTGTGCTCAAAGATTTCGTAACATACAAACATATTTAAATACAACCTAAGCTTAAGTATAAATAAATAAATAAATGCGCCAGACAATCACATCAATCATCTGGTCTCAAATTAAGGTTTTCCCTTGTACTATGAGTACCAGACGACGGATACCAACTGGGGGCGTCATCCCAGCACACCCAGTATAATAAAAGCGTGTTCATAAAAATGTCTCTTCGTGAGGATGATTGATATATGCTGCTGTAATAGTTCTGGCTGCGCCGTGTTTCCCACAGCACTATCACTAAAGTCAATGAAGTCTAGTTGGGGATTTTACACGCAGTAGGTAGCCCCCTCTTTGAGGTAGTGGAGTCCCGTGCAAACTTTTACGTTGGTGGGCAATATTCGCCAATTGATTAAAAAAAAAACATTCAAGAATGTTTTGGCTTCAAACCACATCAATTTATTAATTTACCGTCTGTTTTTGCTATTAATTCTTTAAACCAATTAATAAATAAAAGTTTATTTCAGACAACATAATCCATAGATTTGTTAGTAGGAAAAGAAAAAAATATTTCATATGGTAGTACCTTATCTAATCGACAAAAATATATATTTCAAATACTTATTTTAAGAGGAGCCGGACTGCGCTAAGTGTGATGAAAGAAATTAGTTTCAGCGGTCTCTCTCCGCACCTGGCACTTTCGCGGTATATCTATCTGCTAAGATCTTCAGGATACAGTTGTGGCTGTTTTTTACCCTGCAAATAAATGTATTTTTTTGTTTCAGTGTCAACAAAGATACCGGCAATCTCGTGTTCTCAATTCGTTTGACAAATTTCTTCATCGAATCGGATGCAGCACAGTTTATAATGTTGCGAAAAAACAAGGAGCCCAAAGTTCTAATAGATAACATTTACAGTAACTTTGGTAAGGATTGTTCTTAGAACTTAACTAAAGCCACCTCTAAGGATTCCTTTAAATCTCGATGAAGCCTAATAAATATAAAGAATAAGGACAGTTAACGGGTCAAAACGCTACAACAATTTTCAGTAGTTAATACAATCTACTCACTGCCCGACCTTTTGGTAAGGTTGCAACAACCGTGGTCGCGAGCTGACTGGTCTTGCTCGTCTTCGTTTGTTTGGGGGAGCTTGCAAATCTTCATCCCGTTCTCACATAACAAATGTCATTGACGTCACGTCAACACACTACACGCACAGTATCCGGAATCATCTTTGATCGTTCTAACCGCGTTAAATATTTGTTAATCACTGATTGCCTTGCTTATGATAACTTATTTACGTCTTCTCCATTGTAATTTTTTAATTTGTTCAACTTCGACGGATGAACATTGGAACTATTTCTTTTCGAAACCTCGTCGTCTAGTTTAAGCACTGAATTCTGATCTCGGGGTCCCAGGTGCCATTCCCGGGTAGATTTTTTTTTTATTTTTGGAACGTAGTTCGGATTTGTGATCACCAATCCGCATTTGGCAAGACTCAGTTAACTCACTTGCGTCTTTAATTCACCATTCGATCAGGTTTCTGCTGGTCTTATCCATACCCAACTGTGGGAGAAAATAGACAAGATATTTAGAGTTTATACAGTAAACGAGAATGTAGCTGACCTAATTTTTCCACAGGTTCTGTCATTATAACAGCGACCATACCTGCGGGAAGCAACATAGCTCACGATGATAGAAGCAACAGGATTACAAATTGGGAACTCCAAAAAGCTACTTACTACTCATATCTTCTGGACTCTGAGTATGAAAACAAAGTCGGATCAAAATTGACGACTAGTACCGGTAATACCCCAGTTAACATATATATAGATATATATATATAAATATATATATATTGTAAAACATCCCATTGATTGCTCTTATTTTCATATCTTCTATCATCTTTGTAAATATGTCTCAGCTAACTAGTTTATTCAGGAATTAGTGATTTCATGGGATGCCGGCGTTTAATGAACTGGTTTATTTACCAATCTAGCCATCTGGCTGAGACATATATTCTGTGGATGTGTACGTTTGGTATCCATATTCCAAATAAATTTATATTTACACATAGAACAAAATGAAATTTCAAAATTGTTTGTAATATGTTTTAAAAAAACTTCTATTTTATTAAAATGTAAAGATAAACTGTTTAATGTCTTTAACTTGTTTTTTTGTATTTATTTTACAGATCCTGAAGTGCAAGCAACTGTTTCGTCAATATTAGCAAACGTTGAAACATTAGCGGTTGAATTCGGTGTAACAGGAGGACCTGACGTTTTCTTAGCATACCTGCAAAGATACGTCTGCAACTTTGGCATGTCACTACCATACTAATTATTTCTTCTTTGCTTCCTAATGGTTTAATATCAGTTCCCTTATAACGTACATTTGATGCCAATAAAGCAACCGCCATTTTTACGCCAGCTTATGCCTGCTTCTTCTTCCTTCTTCTTTATATTTTACGATTCGTTATGTGTCTAAATTGACTATCCGTTTTTCTCCAACCGACAACGGTTTCAGCTTATGCCTCGTATTTATGACTATCTAGAACAAAACGGAAGGTTTTTCAATTATTGGGACCAAGCTTTACTTAATTTTCAAAATCATCAAAAAAGTGTTTCAGCATCAGGTAAATTCTTGTATCTTTTTGGATAAAATATATGTATGATGGTCTGTGCTATTTTTAGCTAAGTAAATAAAAACTTCCAAATTATAAGTGTTTTTCTTTTATTTATTTTTTACGTTTAATTTAAGCAAAGGCTGTTATTCGAAATGAACTACAGATATTTTTCATACAAAGTATATGTACATACTTACAAAATACATACTTAAAATGATTAAAAGTAAGCTACTTGCTTACTGAAGATACTTGTCTACATACAATGTACTTATTTTCATCACCAAGGAAAAGATCAAAGTATCAAATAGAATTTGAAATTTATGAAAATACAAAATAATGACGTCTAAAATTTTATAGATCATGTTCAATAGGTTTGTTGGGTTTTAAAAACAGTTATCAATGGGTAGTTGGGTGGTGGCGCTATATGGCGAGTCATTTCAATCGCTTTCTAGCGATAAGACCGCCTAAATTGTACTACAATTAATCTGCAAAATAGATTTCAGTAAAGTTTTTGTGCAATAAAGAATATCAATCTATCTATCCCTTCAATTTGATTGAGTCAAGCGATGGTTGGCACACCTACGTCATACTTGTAAACAGGTGCCACTTTTGGAGATTGGTCTGCTCCAGCTTACCTCTCAAAAATTAATACTTAATGTTTATTCACTCATCAAAATAAAACAATATGACTTGGTCCAAAACAATAACGTACATAAATACTATGTCAAAACTGCTGATTTTCTTACCGGTGTCTTTTTGGTAGATATAAATTCCGAACCGGCAGTAGAATCACTTTGCATCGTATTTAACGACGACTCAAAAAAAGTTATATGTCACCTATTAGAATAAATAAATAATTTACTTTGAACTGCTTTTAAATAGTTTGCATTAAAAAATATGGCTGACTTTGTAAAGTACCTTGATATTATTTGTCTGTATTATTATCATCACAATTGGCTACATGAAAGTTTTTAAAGAAGCATCGGTAAATTTTATATCCCAAGCATTTCGATTTATATGGAAAAAAAGTGTAAATTACCAGAGAAAAATAAGATTTTGTGTAACACATTTAAAAAGCGCGCGAAAACGCCAAGTCATGCGACTGTCAGAAGTTGTGACGTCAACGTTCTATACATCAAATCGATACGGGTCGAATTAATTTTATGAAAATATCGAATTTTGATATGAATGAATATTTTTTTAATAAATCCTTAATGTGGTTAGCGAAACAATAAATCAATGTAATCGGTAAAATTATCATCGTTTCGCCACATCAAAATAAATAAAATTCACCGACAGCTATCATTTCCGAATTGCAGTGTCGTAAATGGTGGTGTCCGATTCAGTTATTTTGTTCAACAGGTACAAATTTTATTTTGCAAAAATATTATACTAACTATGCTTTTTATTTCAATATTTAAATGTTAAAATGTTACATAGCCAATTAACATTACACTTACAACGTGAGATAAGGCAATGACGTAAAGATATTAAAAAGACGGGTTAAACAAGACTTCTTTTATTATTTAATGAAATTGAAGTCCACCAATGAAATGGATTTACTTTATCTCTTTGCTCACGTAGCAAACGTATCTTATGACTAAAAATAAATTTTCAATGCTTGTAGCGTGAATATCTTAAGGGTTTATTTACTTTAGTTTTTGTATTAATTAAGTCAAAACTGATATATATATATAAAGGACATACTTGCAATTTTGAAGTTACTTTATGTGCATATTATTAAACTACAACACCTCCATGAAAATGAAAATCTCTTTTACTGCAATTGTACTTGTAAGTGCGTTATATTATTTTTCAAGTAAAATATTTTATACATTTATAAGAATTTAACGGCTCAAAACGCGACACCATTTTTATTTAGTAGTTATTATATAAAAATGGTGTCGCGATTCGACCCGTTAAATTATATTAAATGTTTAAAATGGAACGCGGAAGTCTTAAAATTTATAAAATAATTTATATCATAATAATTTAGATTTTTAGCAACCCTTTTATATTTACAAAAAAAAAATAGTTTAATTCCTCCAAAATATTTAAATACACTATTTTATAGTAATTTGCCCTATAAAGTGAAATTAGTCCTTATACAATTTAAATAACGACCGGTTCTAATATTTTACGATTCGTTATGCCTAAAATGAATATCCGTTTTTCTACGAGTCGTTAATTATATTTCAAATTTCGTCGTCTGCCAGTCGTTTTTAGCTTACGCCTCGTATAATTTATTACTACTATACGTAATTCGAATGATTTTAAAATATTGGAACCAGGCATTAAAGAAACTGAAATATTTATTCTTGCTTTAATCGATTACGTAAAAAATTTAGTCAGAGGCGTTTTGGAGGCTTTTGTTCAACTGGCAATAAGACTTGTCGTACATTCCTCCACCATCCGTATGACTGTACCGATGGGACTGACTGTACAGTCAGTCCCATCCCATCTTACAGTTGAGATGATGTCAGAGGTCTAGCAAATTGATATAAATGCCTTTATTAATATTACGAAGTTTTTATTGAAATAAATATATAAATCGAGGGTTCCCTGGTCAAACCCGATAAGTGACAAAAACATACTTCTGAGATAATCGATGTTAAAGGTTTGTAAACAGTAAAAGTGCATTTTAATAAGTAAATGTCCACAATTTTGAGTTTAATTAGTAATGATATTTCATAAAGATTTAGTTTTCATATTTATTTTACTTCTTATGCTTACAGTTTTGCTGTAAAAAAATTTTTTTTGGTAAAGGGTGCCGACTTATTGGGTTTCACCCGAGAGAAAAAAACGATTTAATCACTTAAGTTTTTATTAATTCCAAGCAAAAAAACAATTGTTATTATGTTTGCATTAGGTTATTACTTACTTTTATACTCTTTTTATATACTTATTCACTGTTAAAATTTTGAGGATCATTTTCATTTAATGTTCTATCCAGCTATGATTTTCTTCGGGAATTATTTGTTTCGTGTACATAGTTTTCGACCGATTAGACCCATCAAACTACCGCCTTATTGTCATGTCCTCAGTGCTGTTCAATGTTATGGAACGGATCATCTATAACCGGTTGGTCTGCTACCTAGAGGATCAGTCCTTAATTAATGATCTCCAACACGGCTTTAGGCCGAAACGATCGACGGTTGATCTTCTAGCGTATGTAACGCATCTCAGGGGGGAGACAATTGATCGGGTCTGGCACAAAGCTCTTTTTTCCAAGCTTATGGCATATACCCACACGGCTTTGTGACTGGATTTCCGGCTTTCTGCGTGACGTAGAATTCACATCGTGTCTGACGGATGCGTATCGTAATTTATGCGTATTTATCGCTCACTCTCTTCCTTCTTCATATAAATGATATGCCACTACTTGGAAACATATATGGCTATGCTGACCACAGTACGGTCAATGGAAGAAACCTTGGTTGGCCTTCGGCTGGCAACGCAGTAATGGAGGAGGTACGGGAGAATTTTGTCGTTGAACTGGATCGGGTGTTAAGCCTCATGAGCCAATGGGGTTCAAATAAACAGGTCCAGTTCAATGCCGAAAAAACCCAAGAGTGCGCATTTTCGACAAAAACATCCCAATTTCTTCCGCTCCCCATTCATCAAGGCACTCCCTTCTGTCTGCGTAACAGCCTAAAAAGTAAGTAAGCATGCTTGGCATGGATATCCGCTGCAACCTTAATCAAGATCAGTACATCGAGAGTTTCATCTCATTAGCATCCAAAAAACAGGGGATCCTGAATAGAGTGCGTTGTTTTCTCACGCCGGACCAGCTTTGTCATTTATACAAGACTCAATTCAAGTCCTGTCTGGACTACTGCTTGTATCTTTGGGACGTTTCCGCCAAATAGGCAACTTATGGATGGTCTTGATTGGTTACAACAAAGGGCTGTGCGCATTATCAATGTTGAAGAGGTTACTGAGAACCTTGATTCTCTTCAACTTCGTAGAGACATTGGTTTATTGACTGTCTTTTATCGTTATTATCTCGGTGAGTGTTCCGAGGAACTGTTTTCTCTTATCCCGCGTTCCCTTTTCCTTTACAAAACTACAAGAGCCGGCCAACGATGTTATCGCTTCACCGTGGAAAATATTCCATCGCGAACCAATAAGTTTGATAACTCTAATATTTGACATACCATTAAAAAATGGGCCTCGTTGCTGGCTCATGTGTTTCCTCCGTCCAATGAATTCCTTCAAAAGGTGCGTGAAGAAGCATCATGCAGGCCAGTATGGCGATGCTAACGGATAGGATATTACGAAATCAAATCCGTTGTCATCCTGATGTGGGTTCCTCTCTTGCTTACCATTAGGTTGGAAGGAGACAATATACCGCGTTTTTATATAAAAAAATATTGACATCTGAATCTTGGGAACAAAGGTAAAGTTACCAATAAACATCATATTATATGTATATAACATGATTTCAAAAAATAACATGTGTCTGTCACCAAAAAAATATGCTTGACGATACTATTCATCTGCGTGGCAATATCTTTTTGTGACTTATCAAAATTAAATTGACCAAATTCCGATTAAAAACGTATTTAGAGCTTTGCAGATCACAGATCACGCCCCCAAAACGCACAGGGTCATGCCACGTGAGAAAAAGAACCCTCTGATCTTGCTGAATAAATAAAAAAATTGCATAATGGTGTCAATAAATACCTTCAAAAAATATTAGATTTAAATTTAAACCATGCAAACAATAGTACCATTGATATGAATCTGCACATAGATGCTGCTATTTTTATTTTCTAAGGGAACACTAAGCTGAGGATAGGAAAACCGGAAATAGCATCCTCTTATCCATACGTAAAAAGTGTAAAATTAATTCAAAACCTTGTAAGAGTAAAACAAAAATAAAAAGTAAGATGTGAAACCCAATAACTATCCTTCCATTAAAATATTTCTAAGTACGTAAATATTGTAACCTAAATTGGTTAGAGGTAAAACCCAATAAGTTCCCTATTCCGGAGTCTAGATGATGCTATTTCGTTTCAAAAAACGGAAAGTATAATTATTTTGTCAAAATTACGTGCATTACAATCAAACGAAGGTCGACGCTCGCGATCCTGTCGCCACCTGTTTAATGTTATGTCTATTGTCATATCTACTTATTGGGTTCTTCCCCAAATAAAATTACAGTCCAATGTTGATATCTGCTCGTGTGAGCATCCAATAAGTATGCTTTTCATATATCATTTCTAATATTTGCTTGAAGTAAAACACTATAAGTAGTACTTACTGGGTTTTAGCTTAATGATTAAATTTGTTTGCATATTTAATCATTATAATTGTAAAACCCAACAAAATGTGTTGATGGATTTTAGTTTTCAGTAAAACCTCGTTAATTCAGAATGTCCCTGGTATAAAAACCCAATAAGTGCAAATAACTTGTCTTACCATAAGTCACTTAGTTTAATTTCCTAAAATATATTTGTCTTAAAACCCAATAAATATACATTATTGGGTTCTTCATCTAATTAAATTTTAAAAAGTTTCCTTTAAATATACTTATATTGTTTATGTTTTGGTCAAAAAGAAAAAAGTAGCACTTATTGGGTTCTTAGTGAAGCGTATCTTTGTGATAAATTAAAACTCGGCTTATTGGAATATACCATTAGAAAGAGCAAAAAAAATGCATCTTCACTGCATTTATAACTAAAATTCTCAATTTTTGTCACTTATCGGGTTTGACCAGGGAACCCTCGAAATTTCAGGTAAGTGTAGCATCTTGCACGTTTGCAAATGGTAAGTAAATTGTTAATAAAGGTTGGCTTTTACACACACCAGAAGGTTTAAATAGATTTGATAAATTTGGCAAGTTAAAATCTGTTTTCATTTATACACTTTATATCAGAAAAAACTGGGCTGCACAGATTCTAAAGATGTTTTAATTCGAGGTTACATTTTCAGCACTGTTTTTTTAAACTATACGGGGAAAGTAAATTACTTCACTTCAGAAATCTAAATACATATATTATTTAACAATATTATTTAACAGCCTGCTAGCAAAATTATACATTTAAGCTGACCAACATTAAAATATAAGTTTTATGTCCAAACAAAACATAAA
Organism: Glyphodes pyloalis; assembly: GCA_037074685.1. Taxonomy (NCBI): domain Eukaryota; kingdom Metazoa; phylum Arthropoda; class Insecta; order Lepidoptera; family Crambidae; genus Glyphodes; species Glyphodes pyloalis. The sequence continues at coordinate 1,030,181 of JAYKKO010000051.1, forward strand.
ACAAAATGCTTTAACCGCTGTTGTAGGTGAATCTAGTTACCAAGAAGAAGACAACACAAATGATTCATTAAAAAATGATGATGAAGAAAAGGAATTTGAATATCCCTGTGAAAACAGCGACGATGTAGCAGATTGTGTACGCAGTTATTTTGCAGTAAATTCAGATTGTTCAGTAGTAAAAACTTGGGACGACGAGCCAGTATTTAAAAAGTCCCAAGTAACATATGTACCTAAAGTCAACTCATCATTTGTTTTGGGTGATACTTACTTGTCTGGATTGAATGGCACTATTGAAGCGTTTTAGTAAGTTTTTCTTCTCACGAATACAATTAACCACTATTGATTTCATGTACTGTGATAGAGTCAGCATTTTTAGTGAGTTAGTTTCTATACTCCTCAGTATCTTGTCACTATAATCATCTTCTTGTCATCATCAATCATCATCATCTAAAAGGTTCTTGAGTGGAGACCACATACCACCAAGCGCAGTGTGGGACGGCCACCTACCAGATGGACCGACGACCTAGTAAAAATTCCTGGGTCTCGTTGGATGCAGGTGGCAATGGAGCGGTCGCGCTGGAAATCGGTTGGAGAGGCCTATGTTCAGCAGTGGACAGTAACAGGCTGAAATGATGATGATGATGATAATCATCTACATTTTTATTTTTTGTATTTTTTTTTTCAAATATTAATTAGCTGACGAAGAGTCAAGAACTAAAAAATGTTATGTTTTAAAAGAGGAAGGAGGAGAGGAGAATTTCTACTTGAAATGAAACCTTCATTCATTAAATTTCAAAAATAAAGCTAATCATCATTTGCTTATTGCGCATGCTAACATACATTTGAAAATGTGAAATAATTTATACTTTATGATACTTCTAATATTCGGTAAATATTTTTGGACGCTTAGTTAACAGTTAATTTGCAATTTTCAGCATCAATAAGAAGACAAATAATCTCGTAATGTCTGTCAACTTTGAGGGCATTATCCTGGATGCAAAGAAAGCACATTTTATCATAAACAGAAGAAGTAAAAAGCCTAAAGTTGTAACTGATAGTTCTTATGGGATTTATCGTGGGTATTTGTTTTTTTTTTAATTTCACACGTGTCTAAATTCAAATTATATGTAGTTATTAATTTAATGAAAAGTCTCCTGATAAGTTATACCTACTAATCTGAGAAGTAAAGAAATGAAGTATGGCAACAAGTACTAATAATACCTCTATAGTGCAAAGTTGAGCTTGAAAATTTGGTGATCGTGAGTTTGAACCTCATGGGGAATTCTTTGGTTGGTAAGGATATTGCGTACTTATATCACCTGTCTGTTCCAAAAAATATTGAGTCCATCTTTGGAAGGGACGCTAATCTGCTGAAGCAAGTTTTCTTGGTTTTGCAGAGGTCAGTCAGCAATCGCTCCAATATAAAACCAGGTTCATTCATCATCTTAGTCGCGGTTAACTACCAGCTTCATAATGGATATACAATCGTGACGTGACATGAAATAAAACCTATTAGCCCCAATTTGAGTATTTATTTATTTATTTAAAAACTTTATTGCACAAAGAAAGTACAAAAGGTGGACTTAATGCTTGGAGCATTCTCTACCAGTCAACCGTTAAGTCATGCAGATAGTACGTTTATGTATGAGTAACATTATTATTTCTTTTTCAGCTGTAGTTTTAACCGCAGTGATTCCAGTGAAAGATAAAATTCGTATCAAAGATGCATTAGTGTCTGCGTATGCTACTAAAAAAGACGTTGTCTATAATATTGGACGAAAGGTTTCAGAAAGTAAAGGTAATTTTCTTACAAAATACAAAATCATTTATTCGTGATTCACAGGTAGTGTTGCCACTGGGTGTTAATATTAAGCATATTGTATCACTGTAATCAGCCATATCGGCGTACGAATATGGATATAATTATGAAATCCTGATTATATCAAATTAATTTATTATTGAAACATACCATGAATGATAGCTCTTCCAGATTGAATGAAATAACTACTTTACAAAATAAAACAAAGTTAGTTATTTTAAGTTCTTTTAATTATTACTGGATTTTCTTACTTTGACCAAAAATATTTTCATTAAATCGGCCAAGTATGAGTTGGACCTGACGGTTACATGCTTTGGGCAAAAAAAAATTTTTCCATCTATTCAACTTCCTTACACTTAATACTTAAGAAATTACTTAGGCCCAGAAGTTTATTGTTGATTGAGGCAATGAGAACTATCTCTAGTATAATAAACTTCTATGTCTATTGACCATTCATGAAACGTTGGAAATAAAATCGGATTCAAAAACCATTTCATACTCAAATAATTATACAGTAACGGATAGATACTTAATATAACTTTTGTTATTTAGGCGTCAAGCTTCAGATATTCTTCTACCTTTATTATTTAAACTGAAGAACGACCGGTTCCCCCCCAAGACTTCCATAAATTTTTGGCTTTAGTGCCATTTGCAACCCTTCTTCCTTAACTTCGCTGGCGCGATCCAAGGTCATAAACCCATCTTGTGGGCATCCTATGCTCCGTTTTCACTGAAAATCACCGAGATAGTGGGTTGGTAGTAGACCAAACAAATGTATCGTTCTTTAAGATTAATCTAAGGCTCGGAAATTAAAGCGTGGTTTTTGAAAAACATATATTTAATCACCTTATTCAGAAAGTGTATGTTACGGTTATGAGAATTATTATAAGAATCAATAGGCGTTCGTTAGTCTCGCTAAAATTCGAGAACGGTCAGATTGATTTAGCTGATTTAGGTTTTGATATAATAGTGCAGGTCCAAGGAAGGTGTAAAAGGTTAGGAAGTTGGGAAAAAATAGGAGACACAAAATTCGCCGGGATAGCTAGTAACAATTAAAAATTGCTATTCGTTAGGGGAGCCGACATATTTCGTGATTGGTAGTAGGCGTAATGCCTTAAGAATTTTATTACTAAAGTGGCAATTGGCAGGTCATATAGTTTATAGACTCGATGACCAATGGGTAGAACAGTTCTAGACAGGCAACCACGTACCGGAATACTTCAAGTTTATAAAATGTTTCAGACCCAGATGTAGCAGCTGTAGTAAAGGCGATAAACGCCAACGTGCCAACTGTAATCCAAGAAGTCTTCCTGACTGGAGCGCCTGACTTAGAAGTCAGGCGCTCCAGTGAGGAAGACTTCTTGGACTTCTTGGCTTACCTACAAAAATACATTTGCAAGTTTGGTCTCGATGAACTTTTTCATCAATGCTGAAATTATACATTGATTTATATTGAAATATAAAGAAAATATACTACGATACATATCCTTTAAACTCACTTATGTGTTGCGCGCGGGACTTAAAAAATATATTTTGTACAACAGTTAGAGCCCAACAAAAAATATAATTTCTTTTATCATGTTAGAATAAAATTTAATTAGACACATTTCGTAAAAATTTAGCGTGATGTCATTTCTTCGCACGGTTTTTGAGATTAGTGACGTAAACACACCCCTTCACGGAACATATACTTTAATCTTAAGATAATAATCAACTTACTCCATGTGAATTGCAATAAAGATATTGATGTGCTGGTCATCATCTGTTTATATTTAATTGTTGAAAAATAATACATTTATATACTTAATAGAATCTTAGCTTAAGAGTCTGAGGTTTTACCCCATGTGACATGCAATAAAGTATTAAATTAAATTAAATTTCTTTTTTTACCGAGTCATCATCCCTATACATACAGCTATTGTGTGGCCGTGACTACTGACATGTGTTCGGAAGACGATGGCGTCAGCAAACGAAATCTGTTTAGTTTTAGCCTCTATATTATGTTGAGTGAAGCGATGGCTGCCACGGTGGCACCAGTTCACAAGTAAGATGTACCTAACGTCTAGGTGGTACTACTTTTAGAAAATGATCTAAGCCAGCTTAACTAAAACTGTCATAATATACTTAGTGGTGACTATATTCATCCATCATACTTAAGCTGCTTTAATTGTCGCTTGTTGGCCAAATACTGTTAATGTTGGCGCCAACTAAAGGCGATGAGAGAATGGAAAGAGTTTTTAGTTCGGCTACTTCCCGCTCTTGAGCGGGGAGTACCACACAGACCGTCCCTAAGGCGGTGGTAGGGTGCGCAAGCGCATTTAATCCCTCTTAACAAAATACTGCTACTGTAATATACCTATCTACCGAGTTTCTTGCCCGTATCTTATACATAAGTAAGTTTCGATCAGATGGCAAAGTTATTTTAATTAGTATTATATGCTGATTCAACAGTATTATAATGTATTATACTTAAATAAAAAAAACATAACTGTTATTACACCAGAAATATATTTCAGTATGTTTCTATATTTGTTTTTATGGCAGTAAAAGATTATCATGATCATGATAAGTTGATCGGTCTAAATAATATCATGAGATACATACAACCCGGTGTTAGACCGACAGATGAACAGTCAGGGAAATCATAGTAATAGCGATCTGATTTACTCTTTGTATACAGAACCCTAGAAGCTCATAAAATACAGCCAAATAATCACTTCTGTGTTGTTGTGTTCTTGCGTGTGAGTAAGGTTTTCAGAGTTCCTGGGAGGTGCTACATTAGTAGCAGGGGTCAAGCCTTCAATGTAAGGGCGACAAGTCCAGTAGCAGCTTTATTATGCTGTACTTGTCGCCCTTAAGCTAGGACCTCATTACCACTTAACATCAGGTAGGATAAGGATAAAAAAAAATCAAATATTGTTACTATTATGGTACCCATCCAGGTAGTGGTTGCTTCTAGCGTCAAGTGTACCTGTTGTACTTTTTTCGTGTACTAAAGTTTACTAATATTATTATTATTTTGCAAGTAACAAGACTCATTTTAGTTAGTTATAAAAGACTTAACCTATGTTAGTACCTACATTCATTTATAAAACATAATGATAAAGGCACAACTCCAGCAGAAGTAGTGCTACAATATTAACATAAATACAATAATTATAACATACAATGTTAATTTTGACGACCTCCGTAGCCGAGAGGCAAGCGGGCCTGACTTTGGCGAGCGCAATCTCTGAGGTTCCGGGTTCGATCCCCGGTCGGGTCAATATGGGAAACGAATTTTTCCATATTGCCTCGGGTCTGGGTGTTGTGGTACCGTCGTTGTTTCTGATTTCTGTAACACAAGTGCTTAAGCTACTTACCACAGAATCAGAGCAATGTATGTGATGTTGTCCAATATTTATTATTTATTAATATCTTATATACCTAGCGAAAGTCGAGCCTGCTCGCTATCATAGCATATCATTATGAATCTATATATTATCTATATACTAATATTATCAAGTTGATTAGTTTTTTTGTTTGAACTCGCTAATCCCAAAAACTATTGGATCACATTTGAAAAATATTTTTGTTTTACATATAACATTTATTGCATACAAATCAATGATATTTAAAACCATGGATATGTTATACGTTCATAAAACGAACGAAAAATCTGTGCTGGTCGAGTGCGACTGCACACATGCGCAATTCTTATTAGCCACATTCTTAGATGATGTGAAAGGGATGGCTTAATTTAAACCATAAGAACAAAAGAGATAAGTAGTAACTCTCTGTTAGGCACATGAGTCAACTAAATGTCACTTGTTGATCAATCACTGCTCTGCACTGGACACTTGAACAAAGACTAAAAAAAACAACGAAACAGAAGGTACAAACTTTACGTGTACTCTTTGTCTCTTATTTCGTGTCTTTTATTTCAAATATTTTAGGTAATTCAAAAATAATGTTACTTATTGATTGACATTACTTAAGAATTACATTAATTATTTATTCGGGATTCGGTTTAATGCGAACGTTCGGTTTTAAAAATAAAACAGAACTATAAAGAAAAAACAACTTTTATTACAAAAAAATTACACATTTGAGAAAATATATATAAGAAAGATATTTCATCCAATCATCCATTGGCAAATAAAAACAAACTATGTTGTGTTGTTCTGAAAATCAGATTTTTATTTCATTAGTTAAATAAAATTAACACAAAACTATCATTACAACTTTGAACACAATAACATACCTGAAAATCAGATAAACGACATTCAAAGTCTATTTTCCAATATGCCAATTCATTTTATATAATAAGTGTTAATAAAATAATTTTAGTTTAATTTACGAGTAACATCTCCATTTGACATCAACAATCTTTGGTTACCTTAGTAACGTGTCAAGTTGAAATGTCCTCATAAAAACTATAAGGCTTTACATATTATAAAAGAGGTTAAAATCAATAATTAAAGAAATACATTTTCTTTACATCTCCCCCCCCAAGGAAGAGAAAATTAAAAAAATAAAATTAGAAAGTTAATTTAACTTAAAACTTAATCTCTATTATTTCCTACATCTTCTTATACAATAACTGGAATAAGTTTGGTGATATGAAATAAATTAGATTCCCTTTTCTTGTGACCTGTATCTATTCTGAATATGGAGTTCGATATTTTTTCTATAATTTTATAAGGTCCAATATTTAATTCATCCAATTTTTTCCGATTAAGCTTATTCCCATTTTCAATATAAACCAAATCTCCTTCTTTGAATTCATAATATTTTCTATTTTTGTCGAATAATGTTTTATTATATTTATGAGATTTAGCTGTATTTTCATATGCTTTCTTTCTATCTTTGATCCAATCATTTTGTGATAATTCCTGCTTTAATTCTTTTGGTAAAGTCGTTGTATCAGTCCCATATAGAAGATAACGTGGTGAAAAGCCTGTTACCGAATGAATAGTTTCATTATATTTATTTATGCATTCTTGAGCTATTGACGTCCATGCCTTTTTCCGTTCTGTTTCATTTATTTTGCATCTGATCTTGTTAACCAATGTTTGGTTCAACCTTTCATTCAAGCCGTTTGAGAATGGCGCATTCACTGCCATAAACACCAGTTCTATTTGTTTATCCCTTAGGAATTTTTTGAATTCCTGCGAATTTATTCCTGGGTATTGGTCAGTAAGAAGGATACCAATATTCTCTGATTCTAGCAAGTTTACTAGTTTTATAAAATCATTTGAGCCTTGTGTCTTTGATGTTAGAATGAATGCATATCTTGTAAAATGATCCACTAACAAATGTAAATATTTTTTTGTCGATCTTGAACCTCCAAACCCTCCAATTGTATCAATGGAGATTATTTCGAATGGCTTCGTAGCTGGACCAAGTTGAGACATAAATCCAATTTTTTCATGTCCTCTAGACTTATTTTTAATACATATTTCACAGCTTCTACAAATTTGTTTAATGTTTTGTGTCAGATTTTTAGCTGCATAGAATGGACTAACTGTCTTCTGCATTTGCCCAATACCAATATGACACAAATGTTCATGTAAGTTTTTTAAAAAAGTAATACTAAATTTCTCCGATAGAATTATTTTTTCCCTGCTTCTTGTTTTTTTTAAATATATATTATGTCCATTAATCAATTTTCTTTTTTCTTTTTGAATTTGTTCATTATTATTCTGATCTTTAACTATTTCTTCTAAATTAATCATGTTTACAATTTTTAATTGTTCATCAGAGTTTTCATGAGATTCTAATACTGGATTCCTACTCAGACAGTCTGCTTCTAAATTCAGTTTTCCTGGTGCATATTTTATGTTGAATTCATATTGCGATAAATAATAAGTCAAATCACCCAATTCTTCGTCAGTTCTAGATTTCAGATTCATATTTTCTAGAGGTTTGTGATCGGAATAAACTGTAAATGTTTTTCCGATTAGCCAGTATTGCCAATATCTGACCGCTTCTTTGATAGCCAAACATTCTAAATAAATAGCTTTCTTCTTCTTTTGTGAATCATTTAATTTTTTCGAAAAGTACGCTACCGGTTTTTCTTTTCCATCTGGTTGTATTTGTTTTAAAATAGCCCCAACACCTTCTAAAGAAGCATCTGTATAAATATTGGTTTGCAAATCTGGATCGAAAATTTCTAAAACTGGCTGGGAACATAAGAGATTTTTTATTGTATTAAATGCTTCTTGGCATTTTTCAGACCAAACAAATTTTTCATTTTTTCGAAGCAAATTATGTAACGGTTCTAATATTATAGCATACCTCGGTATATACTCATGATAAAAATTTATCTTTCCAAGAAATTGTCTTATATTTTTTTGTGTTTTAGGAACAGGAAAATCCTTTATTGAAATAAGGTTATCTTTTACTGGCTGAACAGAGTTATTCCGAATAATGTGACCTAAGTATTTTACAGAATCTGATGCAAATGTGCATTTCGTAAATTTCAATCTGAAACCCTCTGTTTTAATTGCTTCTAGCAATTGTGTAAGATGATCTATATGCTCAGCAAAAGTTTTTGAATATATTAATATGTCATCTATGAAATTAACAGCGAAACCGCTCAGTTTATAGTTTCTCAATATGTTGCTTAGGATTCTTTGGAATATTGCCGGTGAAGTCTTCAATCCAAATGGTAGGCAAGTCCATTGATAATGGCCGTCCTGTGTTACAAATGCAGTCTTTTTTCTGTCTTCGATCCGTAAGGGTATAGACCAAAATGCTGAGTTTACATCTAAAGTCGAAAAATATTTGCAATTTCTTGTCTTTGTTATTAGGTCTTCAATTAGCGGAAAGGGTTGAGCTTGGGGTACTACTATTTTATTCAACTCTCTGAAGTCGATACATAGCCGAGATTTGCGGTTGTCTTCTTTTTTAAATGCTAATGTGACTGGTGCAGCAAATGGACTGTATGACTCTTCTATCAGCTTATTATCAAGTAATTTTCCTATTTGTTCTTCTATCTCTTTCTTATCGTCTACAGTACATCTGTAAGGTCTTTTACTGCAATATTGATCCACTAATAAGTCTATTCTTGCTTCGTATCCATTCACAGTACCAACATCATATTTGTGTTTCGCAAATACTGATTTGTTTTTGTTAATCAATTTATTAATTTCTATTTTCTGAAACTCATTTAAATGGTCTATTTCCATCCTAAAATCTTCTTCCTTTACATGTTCATTAAAATTTATTTTTGGTACCTCTATTGTCTTACTATTTTTGTTTTCTAAATTAGTTATTTCCTGACACGTATCAATTAAAACTTCCATTTTTTCGTCTTCATTTTTGTCAATTATGTTTTTTTTTTGAGCTACTTCTAGCTTTTCATCTTGAGTAAGCATAAATGCTTTTATTAAATCCAATCCAATTAAGAAATCATACTTAAAATTCTTCCCATCAATTATATACACATCTACATTTCTTTCCATTTCAAATATTTTAATTTTTAAATTCGTCAAACCACTCGTTTTTTGAACACCATTAATCGTTAATAAATCTGCTTTATTCAAAATATTTCCTTTACCTTTTAAGTTAAGCAATTTAGAATTAATGAGTGAAACATTTGAACCAGAATCATATATTCCATTAATTTGTAATTTATCATTTAAAGTTAGTTTGACGGTTATTAATGGTGTCACTGTAAGTTTTTTTGATTAGTTTCATTTAACTCTGCTTCAATCACCGAATTGTTTACATGTTTAATATAATCCCTCTTTTTTGTATCCTCTTCTTTTGTTCTAAACCAGCATGAAGTTTCAGAATGATAACGAATGCCTTTGTTAAGCTGTTCGCATATCTTGCATTTTGTTTTATCATCATTTATATAATGAATTCTTTTATTTACGTATTTCCTGCTAGCTACAAAACTCTTTTTATTCACCAAATGTTCATATTTGTTCACCTCGTTAAATAAATCCACTGTATCTTTAAGAGACTCCCTATCAATTTTATTAAGTATAAAATCTGGTAAACCACTTGCAATGAGATCAATCAAAATGCCTGTATCTACACTTCCTCTCATATCAAGCAATAGCCTTTCTTTCCTAATTGCATAATCCAACAATGATCCATCTTTATACTTAAACATAAGTGCATATGTAATTGAGTTCCATCCCTTGTTTGCAAACGAATCACAAAATTTTGTTTTCCAGATGGACCATTCTGAATTCAATGTTAATTTTATAATCATAGAATTATACCAATCTACACAACTCATGTCCATAAACAACCTAAGTATTTCAATCTTTTTTTCATCAGTTGATACACCAAAGCGTATGCATTCCTTTTCAAAAATGTCAATCCAACGGCTTGCATTTGAATTCTTGGTCGTGAATTTTTCAATAACGAACTTGTCCGCAATTTGTTTCAAACTTTGTTGTTTAATTTCATGAGTATTTTCAACTAACTTTTCCAGTATTTTATCTAATGTTCCAGTTTCTTTATGCTGTCCAATTGGCGATTCCTCTTGACTCAATTCTTCTAAAAATGTATTTCCAAATTGCAAATTGCCATCTTCATCAATGTATATTCTCTTAAGCTCGTCATTCATCGATATCCAGACTCTTCTCACTTGGTATCTTTTCAATAAGCTATTCTTCACCTTATTAAATGCAGCTGTTTTTGTTATTTCTTTATGGTGACTAACTGCTTGAAGCTCCTCTGGTATTCCATATACTTTGTTATCACTCGTAGCTATAGAGGATATACAATAAATGTTTGACTTTCCGTCACTTCCAGGCAATAACGTGAATTCAAAACGTAGTTTCTCCATCTTTAGTTTATTTTCATAAACATAAATGTCGTTTTATAAGAAAGATATTTCATCCAATCATCCATTGGCAAATAAAAACAAACTATGTTGTGTTGTTCTGAAAATCAGATTTTTATTTCATTAGTTAAATAAAATTAACACAAAACTATCATTACAACTTTGAACACAATAACATACCTGAAAATCAGATAAACGACATTCAAAGTCTATTTTCCAATATGCCAATTCATTTTATATAATAAGTGTTAATAAAATAATTTTAGTTTAATTTACGAGTAACATCTCCATTTGACATCAACAATCTTTGGTTACCTTAGTAACGTGTCAAGTTGAAATGTCCTCATAAAAACTATAAGGCTTTACATATTATAAAAGAGGTTAAAATCAATAATTAAAGAAATACATTTTCTTTACATATATACAACTAGCGACCCGCCCCGGCTTCGCACGGGTACTATAGGTACTAAAATATGTATGTATTATACATATAATCCTTGCACTTATTTTATTACTTTCACTCCCCCCGTACCCCAATGACGCTTACATGGAGCCTACATCACATGCTGGCTAGCTGAGCGCGGTGAACGGCAACCACGCGACTTTTTTCTAATACTTCCATTTTTAAACTCGTGATACCTATCTTCCTAATGAAATGTCCGAATTGAATAATTCATAAAGTTATATAAAGGTATTGAAGCCGTCTAGAATATAAAGTAATTTATTTTGATAAGAATTAATACCAAATTTTGAAATTATTTGTAAAGAGCCTTTTCAAGCGGCGTTTTTGTCGTATCGCTTTTCGCAGACTGGGGGTAAGACGTCCCAATTAGGACGTTTTAGCGTCTTCATATTTCGTGCATGGGTAACATATCTATTATTTTTTAAATATCATTGATACAAATACATTACGTCACGCTGCAGCAATTAGAAAAACGCTACAGCGGACTGCTAGTAAAACAAATAGATGGTTTATTTAATATTCTTATCAGGGTTTTTTCACCTGAGCATGGTGTTGTTTTCAGAAAAATAAGTTACGTACATACTTATTTACAATTCAATAATATTGTCTATATTTGTTATCAGCAAGTGTTTAAAAGTGGCATACATTCAGTTTGTGCTTCATTTAACTGCGAGCACCTAAATTCTTAATTGAAAATGCAAGCGCTTATCACATATGTTTTCTTTGTAAGTATTTTTATTTTATTTCTATTTTTGCTTTTTTGTCTACTCAGTTTGATGAAATTGTGTTTCAAATGAAAACAACCATATTTTAATATGAATTGAATTTTGTTTAATTGTATTGTAAAACTTTGTAATGAAAACAATTTTATATACATTTCGTAAAAATAAAATAGGTGGTCTTGATGCTAGAAAATTACACGAGAGATTAACTCAATTCAATTCAATTCAATATCTTCATTGCATTTCACATGGAGTAACTTGACAGATTTTATTCTCTTTACTCTTCTCTTTTTTGTTTTTAAATTCATGTAATAAGGATTAAATAAATACCTAAATGAATAAATAAATTGTAGCCATATACAGAAACCGCGAGAAAAATAAAATATACTTTGTAAGTTTTTTCTTGATTCTTATTTGGGAATTTTGTTTAAATTATCTGTGGGAGATTGCATTAGTGACGTAAATTTTCTCTCTTCATTTTTGGTTTCTATTTGTAGATTTCTGGGTCGAGAGAACCCTGCCAAATCTTCAATAGTTTCCCCAAAGTGCGCTAAGAAAAAATAGATCAACTTTCAGAAGTTAATTTTTATTTTTGGATGCCATAAACCATGTGGGAACATCAAATCATGATATCCCTGAATTTTAATTATGATCCCTAAACAAATATTCTTTAATTTACCTGAGACGAAGTAACGGCGAAAGCAAAAAAATTAAATAAGTTATTATAGATCCCGTGTTTATAATCCAGAACTCCAGAAGAAACATTAATATAAAAATTAACATCGCATTGTTTTCATTTTAGACCGGACTGTTGTTTGGTGTGATCAGTTCTTGTAAGTACATATTTACACAAATGTATTATAAATATATTCACTATGGTTTAAGCAATCAGAATAAATTTATTACCTCATGTAGTATGGAACTGCAAGATAATGTTTTTTATGTTCCTTAAAGTTTTTTAAGTTCGATAAAATGGCGTCATCTACTATATAAATTAAGGCGGGTTTTCGTTCCTGACGCTATAACTCCAGAACGCACGAACCGATTTCCACTCGTTGGAAAGGTCTCGGGCTCCGTGAGGTAGCAAAGAAAATTCAAAAAAAAATTCAACAGAAAAGCGGGAAAATCCTCTAAGGCGAAACGAAGTTCGCCGGGACCGCTAGTGTTTCAAAATAATACATTATTACATTCGTGGGTGGGTATACCTATTGTAATAAATATTCTAAAAAAGTGTTTGCCAATATGTTTGCGAATATTAATCGAAGTGCAAATAGTATAAAAGAAACGTTTCCATAATGTTTAAAAAGGTAGGGTATAGTAGAAAATGTCTTTATTTATAATTTACTGACGATTATTAAATGTCCTGGTTGCGATTATATAATAAAGTTTCCTTTGCCCCATTAATTTGTTTGTCGACAGTTTTTTACTAATTTCGACTTTAACATTGAGAAATTTCAGGCAGTACACTTTGCTATCTGCCCATGTTGCAACCTAAATTTGCCTTCTTATAATTCATTAAACTTTTTGACTTTGACTGACCTTTCAGATGACGTTGACGAAGACGATGATTGCACCGATCTGTGTACAAACAAAGATGACATCAAAGAATGCTTACGTGACTTCTTCAGTCAAAAGCTAAACTGTTCTGCATTACGAAATGATAAAAATGAGCCAATAACCCAAAGGAGAATTAATGAGTTCGGAATTATGCCAAGAATCAACTCGACTTTGTATGTGTTGGAAGCTAACTATACGAATCTAGATGGCAATGTTGAAAGATTTTGGTAAGTTGGGTACTTACCCTACTAATACAAGGATTCGATTATCGATCGCTAAAATGATTTTTTCTACACAGCATCGGGTATGGGTGCTAAGTTACATCCATCATTTCTGATTTCTATAACACAGGAGCTTTAGCTACTTACAATGATTATTCGTGATATGGTCCAATTAGATTTTTCTTTATTTTATTATCTGCGACTTTGGAGTTGGTTCCTAATTCTGGATAGGTATAACTTGTTATGTCAGGGTTCTTTCAAGATAAGAGTGAGACCATTCAGTGGTAAGGCCAATTGCTTGCCGTATCCCATAAAAGCAAGTACTTTTTTATAGCCTTCACTCAAAAACTGGGGAAATTGTGATGTCAGTGCACATGAAGATGGCTAGTATCGACACAAATTCCATTTTAAGCATCCAAAGACGAGGTGACGTACCAAAGAACTTCAACGTACGCAGCAGTGGTATTCAAAGTGACTATTAATGTAGTTGTTTTCTATAGAAAAAATATTGGAGACCGCTTTTTTCATGACAAGGCTAAAGTGTCAAAAATATGTTTGCTCAATCACCACTCTAGTAAAACGGGTTGGTGATCACAGTCATGAGAAAACCCGAACTCGAGAATTTAGCCCAGAACGACAGGTTAATAAACAGCTAAACCTTTAATGGTCCCATCATCACTTCATAATCATCAGTATATCCTAGATATATTTTTTTGAAAATCAAACGAACTTACCAAGTGAAGTTCGATGCCAATTATGTGACAGCTTCATTCGACGCGATTTATATTAACATAATGTAGTAGCGTTGCCACGCTACAGCCTTCTAACAAGATTTTTAAAGAAATAATTTTTAAAAAGTCACTAAACTGACTAACGTAGTCGACATCCCCACTTCCTGCTACCCCACTACCGACATACCTGACATCGGCCCCTGCCGATCGAGTTCGTGCTCATTAAGTTTAAAGAAATGTTATTTTTATTTACCTACTTAGTAAGTTCATGTCTAAAATTAGTTTGTGTGTAATAAACTTTTACATTTTATTTATGGGGTAGGGTAATGATTTGTTTATTGTGATAAGCATATGTTAAAATTTCTATTGATCATAGTGAACATATTGGGAGGGTGTATATAAATCGCGTCGAATGAAGCTGTCACATAATTGGCATCGAACTTCACTTGGTAAGTTCGTTTGATTTTCAATTATGTTTCCAGCTTCATTCTTTGCGATTTATATTAACATAATGTAGATGTTTAGAGATTTTAAATAAAATGTTATCGAATAAAATATATATAGGTAGGTATAGTTCTATGTAAGTATAGTTATGGTATCTATGTAAATAAAAATAAAGAATATTGTATTAATCAACTTTATTTACAGGTAAGCAAATTATGCTTCACATTAATTATAAATTACGAAGAAGATAATATTGCTTTTGCAAATTGACTGTCGTCACAAGAGATTATATCTTTGTTATAATACTTGGCAAATATAAGCGAGGAGTTGGACCAGCCAGCTGTTTTTCTGATCAAGTCTATCCCTACTCCAAGCCTGTTGGCCGCCGAAGTAGACGCGTGGCGGGTGCTATGTGCCGAGAAGATGGAAGTATCAATCCCACTTTTGACAAGAACGTCTCTAATCCAGTGACTCATTCTTTGTGAAGAAATTTTATTGTACGGTTTTTTATAACTTATAAATAAAAAATTACAGTTTTTACGCAGGTCATTAGTTTTATTTAAGTATTCCTGTAAACATTTGGCTGGACAAATTTCAGGTCTTTCATGAAAAAATGGTAGTTTTAGAAATGGTTGAAATGAGTTAGGATTAGACGTTTTTATTATATCAGGTATTTTTATAAGTATTTGTGAAGTAGTAATTGAAATATTTTCAAGTTTTATCAAAGCAAAAGTTTGTATTCTATGAGCAGTAACTAGGGCCAACAGAGTTAAAGTCTTCTTGGAAAGGGTTTCTAGATTAAGATTATTTTTGGGCCATTTTTGAGCCAAATAGTTTAATACAGTGCTACGATCCCACGTAAAAGCATACTTTGGTTTTGTTGGTCTTAATCTGAAAACTCCTTTCATAAAACGTTTAATCCTATCGTCATTTAAAATACTGTTACCAAGTAACAGGGACAAAGCGGATTTATAACTATTAATAGTACCATATTTGGCACCAGAATCAAATACCTCAGTTAAAAAATGCATTACAATAGGTATTGAAGCAGAAGTATAATCATAAATATGTAATTTACAATAATCAATCCATTTCCTTATAGCACCATCATATTGCTTGTATGTATTTTCGGACAAAGAAGCTAGCATTATTTCGACAGACCTGACTGATAAAGATCTTTTCAGTAAAGCTTGCCTGACAACCTCGCGGCAATCAAACGGAGGCTGCGGTGTAGCTGGTGAGATTCCCTAAAAGGAGACATTAAAAGGTTTATGTTTGGATCAAATATAATTTTTGATTTGGGTACAATCAGACTATTGAAAAGTGGGTACCAAGATTGCGTTGGCCAATAGGGAGCAACAACAATGCCTTCTGCTTTGTCATTGATGATTTTCTGAACTGTTTTAAGAATAAGTGAAAATGGTGGAAAAGCATAAAAGAGAATATTTTTCCAGCTTATAGTAAAGGCATCAACAGCCCATGCATCAGGATCGCTTCTCCATGAAATATAACATTGACATTTAGTATTATGACGAGATGCAAACAAATCGATTTCAGGGTTTCCCAAAATATTTTTTATTTCTAAAAATGCAAAGTCGGCTAATTCCCATTCTGTGTCATTAAACTTTTTACGTGATAGTCTGTCGGCATCTAAATTTTCTTTAGTATTTATATAAGATGCAAAGATAAACAATTTGTGGTTAATTGAACTTCCTAAGTGAACTTCAACCAAAATTATATTAATTGTTGCATCCGTAAAGGTTTAATAATATGTAGTACGTTTATCTGACGTAATGCATCATCACACTATTATTTTAGATTTATTACTATAAAAAAGAAAATTAAAAGTTGTTAAACGCTCCGACTCGTGTCTAGTTCCTGAAGTTGCCGACAGGAGGCGCTCATTCGTTTCAGAGTTAGGTCCAGTCATAGAGTTCTGCAATTAATTCATGGGGTTAGATTAGGGTTGGGCGGGTACTTAAACCTTTACGGATGCAACAATTAATATAATTTTGGTTGAAGTTCACTTAGGAAGTTCAATTAACCACAAATTATACTTCATTGTTGCACCCTAGAAGGTTTAATAATATGTAGAAGTTTAGCGCTCAATTGCAGAAAGATTAGATTAGTAAAACTGGTTTGTTTAAAGACAGTTCAATTAAAATGAATTAATCACAGACATATTAACTTTTCCATTCTTATTAACATGGATACGCTTAACACGGCTTATCTACACTCAACCGCGTTAGTACAGCTTTAGCGAAAGGCCCATCATGCAATGTATCCGTCAAAGGTAAATTGTAAAAATGTAGCAAAACAGAGAAGAAACACTTCTATACCGTTCTCCTTCAGGGTTTATTGACTGAGCAATGGCATTTCAGATAGGCCTTCTAGTCGTTAAAACAATTTTGTTAATATTCAGTGCGTCACAAAAATATCTTGTTTGGTCAATATAAGCAGAGAGGGCATTCGCCAGACAAATAGGCACATGGTTTATTTCTATACACGGTATGAACAAATAAATCGTCTTATCACAATACGTGCCATAGATTCCCAGAAAGAAATGTTATTTAAATAAAGTTCAACTCTATTAGATATATGTATATTACAAAGGGGTTCAAAGGTTAATTAAAAATTTGCTTCACTATATGACATAAAACAATGTTTGGTTTCCAACTGCTAGGTATTTCAAAAGATTAGATTTTATAAATCTACTAATTAAATTATTTACGCAAATTGTTTGTCTATTATTATTGATAATACATCAGTGTTATTGATCACACTGAGAATTTTAATTGCCATACCGGGCTTTTTCATAATGCTTAAATAAAAACTTCAGTAAATTAGTAACCGGAACTTAAATAATCAAATTTATTTTATCCATAAATGCAAACCAAGATTTACATGCAACAAAACAATTGCATGATACTTATTCGACAGGGAGTGTAACATCACGTCACTGTGTCATCATTTAATGACTGTCTAGCGAACGCTTGCCTGATAACGTCGCGCACACCAGGGTAAGCTTGGACCATAACGGGTGCGAGGTTCTGTAAGAGAGTAATAAATGTTCATACTGGCCCAAACATAGAACATTTGAATAGTTAATGACATAAAAATTATGGTTGGTTTGGCCAGCATAGGACAACTAATCATCTTGTCATTAATTGTTTTTCGTGCACATTTTAATATGCAAGTAGACGGAGTAAATGCATAAAACAGGCGACTATCCCATGTCAATATGAAAGCGTCAATATTTTAGGCTTCCAGATATCTTTTCCAGGAAAAATATTTCAAATATTTTTATTTATTCAGGACGCAAATAAGTCAATACTAGATTGACCAATTTCTTGAAACAAGATTGATGCAATTCCCAATCAGTATCAATATTTGTAAAAGAGACAATATATTATAAGTTCCTTCTGTCCACACCACATATTTTGTGAGCTATTTTGTTTAAGTGTGGAAATTGTATTCCACCCATTTTGTTAATATAGCAAACAGCTGTAGTATTGTTTATTCTATTATTCATAAAAATAATTCTGTATATTTTTTCTGGTGTATAACTAATATGGCTGATTCTGAACAAACATTTTTAATTTGTAATAGTTTTACAGAACCCCGCCAACAACTCAAAATAATTAATATAATTTCTTTCATTTTGTGCAACATACATGTTAGCTTTGTTAATGACATTTTTCCACCATAAAAAATCAGCAATTAACAGATGGTTGATTTCTAACTTTCATTACAATCTTGATATAAGTGAAAAGATAAGATATTTTTCCCTCTAAAGCTTTTTGTATATAGCCCGCCATATAATACTGCTGAGCAAGCAGCTGTGGGGTTGGTACCCTCACAGATATGAGTGCAAGGTCTCTTGTTTTAACAACATATTTGACATATGCTGGGCCTGTTATTATATCTTACTAGGCCTGTTAAAATTTTTCAGATGGTAATTTTAAAAAGGTGTTATTTGAAGTTTTAAGGTGTACAATTTTGACTAAGTTCAAAATAGCTTTTTTCATTATTTATCACAAAACCAAATTTTCCTCATAAACTATATCTGCAGAACCCAGATGTGATGTAAAATCGTATAATTTACCATCATACCGGAATCTTAAGTATTTTCTTAAGGATCTATGTATAAGTACCAACATATACCTCTTTTAAGTCAATTGTTACCATAAATTGATTGTTTTTATCAATTTAGTTGCAATATGAATATCCTCAAATTTTAACTGATATGAAATATTCTTAGCCTTTTTAGGTTTAGAGTAAATGTATTTATTCAATTGTTTTTTGGAACAAGAAAAAATAGGCTATATTAAATACCCTTCACAAACTAAACAAGGCACAACTGATCCAACTTCTAAAAGTTTTTCCAATGAGGTATTACATTTCTACATTTGAACAAGGTAGATTGGTCGGTTCAATTAGTGTTACCGGCGTATGAGTAAGGTTTCATTTTTAACCTTTAACTATAATTGTAATACTTGCCAATTGGTAGTTGTATCGAGGCCATTGTGTATGAAGCATTGAATGCGGCCAGCATGAAGTACCTCTAGTAGCTCAGCCGCTGCAGCAACTGCTCCTGCGGGCGCGGCTGCGACCGACGACGGCGGATGGCGCGAGGTCGGCGGCGGCGGCTGCGGCGGCTGCGACGGCCGCGGCGAGCGGCGGGCGGCTGGCTGCAGGCGGCGGCGGCGGCGGCGACGGGAGGTAGCAAGCGTGGCCGGCTTGCGCGCGCGCTGCTCCCTGCTGCTCACCTGGTGGAGAGGCGTCCTCGAATTTTCCCGAAGCGCCGTATTGATATGTCCTTTGTACATCCAAATCGATGGAGGAGTTTGAACAAATGTTTTAAGTTGCAAGCTAGATTTTATATATTTTCCTCCCAACATATCACCAAATATTAATTTTCCTCTTATAATACTTTCTCTCATCATGGAAATAATAACTGTCTTCAATTTATGGTCTCTTCATAATGGTGCTTGACAAGAATTTGATTTATTCACATAACTTTTTAATGACCTCTATCTCTTCCATATCCTGATTGATTAACAATGATGTTAAATCAGATATCCCAGCTACTACAGAGTGATTTTGACAGATATGTACTTGCCACGGTTCTATTGTTGATTCTATTGATTATATACTTTAGCATTTGAATGGCTAGCTGGAAATTTTCAGGGATCAAAAATGTTTGCAGTTATGATTCCTTGTATTCTTTCACCAGTCCTTCCATCAGGATTTTTCCCCAAACGTTCAGAGATTTTTATTAGAATTATTCTTCCAAATGTATCTTATGAAATTATGCCTAAAAATCTAAGGGATCTTCATCACATGGTGTTAATGATGGGTTTTTACTACAGAGTTCATCAAATTGTTAGGTGTTACTGTTTCTGCAGAGGACCGGCAATTTTGTATTTGATTGGGAGACTGTCCTCAATAGCAAGTCAATACTGCCAGCGTCTGACATGGTATAATCCATAACTGCTTCCTCCTCAAGCTCATCACCACAGCTAGCGTAGCCATCTGAGTGTCTCGTCATACACATAGATGGTGTTATACTCCGGTTCTATCAATTAAATACATCAAAATTAGCTTATCATTGACTCTTTTGGATGACATCACATGCTACCACCATAAAAAGAGATTTTATATGTACACAAGTGTGTATAACATTCCGGATGACATCTCGTACCACCACTGAGGAATGTAAAAATTTTAAAAGACCACTTTTGGAAAACATCTCCAGCCTTCACTGCAAATAGGTATTTCTTTCCGGATGACATCTCGTGCCACCACTGAGGAAAGATAAAGTATAAAAAGCATTGCTTTTGAAAAACATCTTGTGCTCTTGTTGCAAGTGTGTATTTCTTTCCGGATGACATCTCGTGCCACCACAGAGGAAAGATCTATGCAGGTATTTCTTTCCGGATGACATCTCGTGCCACCACTGAGGAAAGATAAAGTATAAAAAGCATAGCTTTTGAAAAACATCTTGTGCTCTTGTTGCAAGTGTGTATTTCTTTCCGGATGACATCTCGTGCCACCACAGAGGAAAGATCAAATAAAAAGCACCACTTTTGGAAAACAACTCTTCCTTTCATTGCAAGTATGTAGGTATTTCTTTCCGGATGACATCTCGTGCCACCAGAGGAAAGGTCTATGTAGGTAATTCTTTCCGGATGACATCTCGTGCCACCACAGAGGAAAGATCTATGAAGGTAATTCTTTCCGGATGACATCTCGTGCCACCACAGAGGAAAGATGAAATAAAAAGCACCACTTTTGGACATCTCGTCCTTTCGTTACAAGTAGGTATGTAGGTATTACTTTCCGGATGACATCTCGTGCCACCACTGAGGAAAGATAAAATATCAAAGCACCGCTTTTGGAAAACATCTCGTCTTTTGTTGCGTGTATGCATTTCTTTCCGGATGACATCTCGTGCCACCACTGAGGAAAGATATGTAGTTATCAAGATAACTTTATGGCGGGTATGTTCACAAATGAAAAATTATGGTAGTAAAACGCCGATAAGTATACGTTATTTCGGAATGACATCGCGTGCCCCCACTTGAGAAACAATTTGAAACATACTTTTATGCGTCTTTCAATCGAGATTACGCCATACAATACTTGTTAATCCAAAATATTTACCAACCTTCATTACTGTCTCCATTTGGCGGGTATTATGTACATGCCCCTAGTAACTTTTTACGTGCTCGTAATTCTTTTTCCAATCGTATATTCTTTGATTCCGGTTCTTTATCTGACTTTTTACTTGTTTCAATACCCGTTTCCTGAAAAACAACACTTAAAACACCGTATTTTAACACAAAACTATAATTTTAAACGGAGCGAAAGTGGATGATGCACACACAGAAAACGAATGAGCGCCTCCTGTCGGCAACTTCAGGAACTAGACACGAGTCGGAGCGTTTAACAACTTTTAATTTTCTTTTTTATAGTAATAAATCTAAAATAATAGTGTGATGATGCATTACGTCAGATAAACGTACTACATATTATTAAACCTTTACGGATGCAACAATGAAGTATAATTTACGTTCTTCACACCACTGCCAAATCTGTCTTACAATGTGGTTTAGATGAGGAAACTGAACACTACCCATTCTATTTATAGAAGAAATTGCTGTGATATTATCAATTCTAAGTAAAATTTCACAGTTCTGTAAATCCTTAGCAAATATTTTTAAGGCGAAAAAAGCTGCTCGAATTTCTAATTCATTTATATGCAGATTGAGTTCGTCTTCTTTCCAAAAACCATAAGACTCTTTTGTGTCACAAAACGCGCCCCAGCCCGTTGACGATGCATCCGAAAAAATTTCAACGCGAAAGTGGTTAAAACGGAACTGCGAGACGTCGTGTTTTATGTGTTCTACCCACCATTGTAAATCATATTTGATTTCATCTGGAATCGATATTTTTTGTTCATAGTCATGGTCTTTTAGTAAACATAAATATTTATGACGTTCTAGTATTTTAGTGTACATCCAAGAATAATCGATAGCTGGACAGGCAGAAATTAATAAACCAAGAAGTCTGGCAAATTTACGCAGTTTGCAATATTTGACTTGTAGAAAATCATTCAAAGTGTCTGTGATTTTTAAACGTTTAGTATTTGGCAAAGATAAGTTCATGTGTCTTGAGTCAAAAATGTATCCGAGAAATTGGCAAACCTTGTTAGGCACCAAGCAGCTTTTTTCCTTATTAATCATAAAACCTAAACTTTTAAGAATTGATATGGTGGCTTGTACGTTTTTCTCACATTCTCTGTACGTACGGCCGATACACTGTATATCGTCTAAAAATATGACCGATATAAAATTCATAGATCTTAAATATTGCATTACAGGTTTTAGTATCTTAGTGAAAACAAAAGGCGCTGTACAAAGACCAAAAGGTAAACAATTAAATTCATAGAGGTTGTTGTTATAATTAAATCTTAAATATTTTCTGTGAGACCTTTCAACACTAATTAAAAAATAAGCGTCTTTTAAATCAATTGAAGCCATAAAACAGTTTTTGCTAACTAATTTTAAACACGTCCTGTAGTCTTCCATTTTAAAATGTTTTTTAATAATGAATTTGTTTAATGTTTTTAAATTTAAAATAAATCTTTTCTCTCCATTTGGTTTCGGAACTAAGAAAATGCTAGAAATGAATTCCCCTTTTACATGTTCACATTTTGATATAGCTTTTATTTTTAATAACTTTTGGATTGCAATGTCGAAATCTCTGGACTCTTGGTCTGATTTGGGATAATTGTAGGGTTGCGAAAACTGTACAGGCATTGATTGAAAGGGTATAGTATAACCTTTGACCCAAGCGAGTACCGAAGTATCATCAGTAATCTGTGCCCACTTGCGAGTGTAATAAGAGAGACGACCAGCGTACTGTACCTCTATTTAGTGTGATTCTAGCGACGATAGTGCTGGTGGCGATGCGGCGGCGGAGGCGGCGGCGGCGATCGCGCTCGGCGGGACGGCGGGTGTATCCGGGGCCCGGCGGCTGGAGGCACTTTGTACGCTGCTGACCGAACTTGCCCTGCATCGAATCTGTTCACCGGTTGTCTCGGATGCAGGGCTTTGGGGTTTAATTGACCTTTTGATTTTTCTTTATGAAGATGGTTTCTTATAAGTTGCGGTCGATTTTGTGTCTTCAGTGTGTCTCCTGATCTTTGAATTGACTTTGCGGCATTTAATTTTTCTGTAAGATTTTCTCCAAAAAGAAATTTGTCTCTACTTGTGTCTATTAGTGCCCCTTTTAGGTTATTGTTGATGGAGGATATCACGAAACTTCGACGAGTTCTCGTTTCCAGGTTGTGACTATCGCACAAAAGACGACTAGCGTCGCTTAACGGCTTAAGTAATTTTTCTCTTGAAAAATCATTGGAGAGTATCATGTCGGTCACCTGAGCTAAGGCTGCTAACGCTGCAGAAATATGTTTTTGCTTTTTAGTAAGAGAAAAATCTCTTTTCACCATTGCTTCTGGAAGTGCCGCCTTGGCCTCTGGGTTTAAGATTGGTGGCACCAATAAGTCGCAATTTGCCGGAATTAGGTATTCGTTTACAAGTTTCTCCTTAGTATCTTTGGGTAGACCTTTAGCTAGTATATCCTGCCATCGTGCAGCTACGTCTTTATGAATATTTTTCCCAGAAAAATTGTCAGGTTTCGGCGCGTCACCAAGGATGCTTAGTATAGAATCGTCGAGGATATCTTCAGCAAGTACCACTGGCGCTACTGGTGCGGAAGATGGGCCTGGTTGAGGTGACAGGCATATGTTTTGTGGAGATTTGATCAACTTTTCAGGTGATTCTGGTGGTACATAATATTGCTCAGGCATTGGTGTAAGCGTACCAGCCCATTCACTTGGCGGCATGTAAATAGATTCGTTCTCCTCGTTAAGAGGGACATCAGTGTCTTTAGGTCTGTAAGAACCTGAAACAAGCCCAAGGCCGATTTTTCGTAATGAAGGAGAGTACCCAGTATGGTAAGCTCGCAACATATTTATTTAAACGGTAAAAGCCCAGTGTGGCAGTTACGCATTTAATAAGTCATGACGTGTACTTACTTGGTGATTTTTCTGACGCTTTTTCTTTATTCTGGTGATTCTGTATTTTTTCCTGCAATTTTCTGATTTTCCTTAATATTTTTTCGTCATCCATGTCTTCGTACTTTCGTTTCTTCCCCATGTTGAGAGACGGTTTACTTAAAATTTTACTAAAAGTATCTGTAGACGTGCGAAGGCTACAGCACGAAAACGCAGAATGAGCACGAACTCGATCGGCAGGGGCCGATGTCAGGTATGTCGGTAGTGGGGTAGCAGGAAGTGGGGATGTCGACTACGTTAGTCAGTTTAGTGACTTTTTAAAAATTATTTCTTTAAAAATCGTGTTAGAAGGCTGTAGCGTGGCAACGCTACTACATTATGTTAATATAAATCGCAAAGAATGAAGCTGGAAACATAATTTAATGTTTTCAGATTTGGTTTCTACCACCTTAATACCGAAGAACTTGGAAGACATAAAAAATAAACTAAAAGTTTTTGCGTACTTCCCAGAAGATTTTTCTATAAAATTCTCCTTGACGCCAGAAAGTGAAGACAGTTTAAAAGGTAGATTGAGCTTACTTTATTTGTTGTGGCCGTTTTTTTTGTTCTACCCATTTCGGAGCAGAAAAAATGTGGTTCTTACTTTTTAACGAATTCTATTCGTCATAGATATCGTTCTTTTTTATCTCTCATATTATACATATTATTGCTTATACAAGTGTACTACTTTTGTGATTAACGCGAGAGCAGTATCTGAGATATGATAAATGAATATAATATAAGAAAGATATTTCATCAAGATCTATGATTTAAAAAAATCTTCATGTTTATGTTTTGAAGTACTCAAACTTTCCATTGATTTGTCAAGATGTACTTACACTGAGAATTAGACCAACTTTTTTTGTCCAACAAAAGTATATGACTGTCTAAGAGCTAGGTATATCAAAGTTAAGTTGAGAAATTGAAAGAAAATTCCTATTCGATATTATTCTAAGAATATATATCTTAGGTAGGTAGGTACCTACTTTCAGAATAAAAGTAGTAATATTAATAAAAAATACATTACTTTGTGAGATCAAAACAAATATAAAAGTAAATCTTAAATTGAAACCATTATTTAATGGTGAATTTATTTTCCACAAATTTGTTTTATTTCGACGACCTACGTAGCCGAGAGTCAAGCGTGCTAACTTTGGCGTCGCGCCATCTCTAAGGTCCCGGGTTCGATCCCCGGTCGGGTAAATATGGGACACGAACGTTTCTGTATTGTCTCGGGTCTGGGTGTTGTGGTACCGTCGTTGTTTCTGATTTCTGTAACACAAGTGATACTTACCATGGAATCAGAGCAATGTATGTGATGTGGTCCAATATTTATTATATTTTTTTTTTATTTCTGTAGCCGAAGCGTACATATAGCTATACTTACCAAAAAAAGAAATTTTTGTGATGGGGTCCAATGTTTATGTTTTATGCTTGTTCCCTTTTGATTGTATTAATTAAATGATATAATGTTTCAGATCCACATTTCGCCGCAGCAGGTGAAGTAGTAAATGCTGACAAGCCCGCTATTATTCAAGAGTTGTATGTCACTGGCGCCTGCTATTTTTTCAGAGCATACATAGATAAATACATTGCCGATTGTCCCTTTTCGCAAGAAATGTGTAACGTAATACCAGTGAACTAGACGAGAAAGACTTCAGGAATATTTTTAATGGTTATTTTTTAAGCCTTAGATAGATACTAAACGTGTATTATTTTATTACTATGAAACTGATTAAATCAAATTGTTTTATTTAAATTTGTTTTCCTAACAATTGTTTTTAGTGTTGACAATTATTATTCACTTAATTATTTACGGTGTTTACAGCCTTCTGATTAAAATGTAGTTAATTCACACTATAATCAAACAAAATCAAAAACGACGTCTTAATTCCCAAATTTTTGAATAATCTTCAAAAACGAAACCTTTCGTTTGTTCGTTTCGTTTTTAAGAGTAGACCCCCAGAGTCGTCTTAATTTTGCATACTCAGGAACATGTGACTCGCTAAAAGACCAGAATTTTTAAATCAGCTGGTAGTGTCCATATTCTCAAAATTTGAGTGGATTGGTTTTTTTGTGGGTCACTACAAACGAGATATCCATAGTAATGTTAGCAACAAAACGTGTCCTGCAACAAACAGGACCTGCAAAAAACATAATGGTTCCTAAAGGAAAGACCCCTACGTCTTGTTACAATAGGAACATTGACTGGCACTTAGTAAACTTCTTGAATCAGTTTGATATTTTAGGATTCGTCGGAATGCCTCAAGAAAACATATCATTCAGCCATCATTTATTTAACCACCAGGGACCTCAAATAAAGACACTGGAATTGACATGTTCTCTAATAAAAATACACTATAGTCCCTTTGTTCACACTCTCGAAATGAGATACTTTTAAATGCCTGCTAAATCTTCTATTAAGATAGCAATGGGTGACGTCACAATTTACTGAAGAACTGACTTTATATTACAAGATAAAACATCTTAAAAAAAAACAATATGGCAGCTAACTTCTTTTTTACGACACTGGTAACTAAAAATTATTGTGTTTAAAGTATAGGCTGTTATTTTAAATATTTCTGCTTCACTACAAAAGTCTAGTTGCCGTGCTAATATTTAAGCAAGTCAACAGTCAAGTGTGGTTTGACGTAATTAAGACAGTGCATAGCCAAAAATAGTTTATAGTCGATTTGAATAATAGTAGGTACTTTAATTTATTTTACGTCATTGAATTGTCAATGATGCAAATCCTGTTATCATTATGGTAAATTGCGTACAAGAATTACCATGCTTATCTTCCTGTTTAGAAAATTAAGAGATCCGTACCTCAAAGGGAAAAAGAATCCTGGTCCACCTGTCTATCCATTTAGACGTGATAAGTGTAAAAAATAATTAAATGGAGGACATTTAAAGTCTCTTAATTCACACTATACAAAGTTATTGCTGATTTTTTGCATTTCTTATTTAATATGACATACTTTTAACCGAGAAAAAAAATCAATACAAAAATTCGAGTGAAACTAATAGGAATAAAACCGAACAACTTTGTAAATTTAATTATTCTTATTTCTTAACAATATTTAACTTGTATTTATAATTCACGCTGTATTTTCAATGTATATTACAACCTTCATTAACTTAAAGTGAATTTTAAAATAATGAAAAATTCAGGAAGTATATTATGTAAAATTAGACGCATGGTAAATTCTTATTGATAAGCATTAAAATTAGTTTATTACTTTCAGTCATGAGAACAACTACCTATATAAAGCAGAATAATTCAAAGACGAAATAGTTTAATTAAGTTTGTCATACGAACAACGCAACAATGAAGAATTTTGGAACATTCCTTTTATTGGTAAGTTTGATAGAATTTTTTTTTGTACTCCAGTATATTTTCTAAAATTAAATGAAAACTTTTTTTTATTTTAGATAGGAGTACTGACTGTTGCTGTTTCATGTGGTGAGTGAAATAGTTTTGAGTAAATTAAAAAAAATACGTGGAATGAACAAATACGAGTAACACTACTTAAGTTTCAAAACTTTCTTCTATGGTTGAGAAGTTAATAGAGTATTTTTCACGGATAATTAAAGCATAACAAATCGTTTCATCCGAACTACCTATTTTAATATAATGAAGTAAACGCTTTATTAATTTAAGGGTAACTCACGAGTTGTCCATTGTCAAATTGTACAAAATGTGTGGGATACGGTAGTTTTGACAACAGCCAAATTATTGATTATCATTAATGTTGAGTTGGTGCAACCGAACCTAAGTATTCATTGGTAAAAAAATAGATCATGCCCACTTGAAATGCATTTAAAACGAACTGCTAGACTACGTCGTACGTATTTAATAAGACTCACGATTAAAGATAAAAAATATAGTCGTTATTCGTATATGATTAGAAAAAAAAAACGTATGATATTTTTATTTACGCTCATTATTACTAAATAAGTATTATGCCAATATTTTCATAGTGCAATCATAAAATTATGCATATCATAATTAATGCTAAAAAATTGTATGCCGGAACTGTTATGCCAAACATTATATTATGACTAATAAGAAAACGTATGCTACCGAAAGGGCTCCACATAGTAATTTGCTTAAATCCAAATGTATTACAGACTACGACACCAAAAAACATACAAACGGTGCCTTGAGTAACATCAACGCAGCTGCCTCAGAGGATGGTGATGACGCAGAAATCGAAAACTTATGTGAATCCAAAAACATCGTGAACTGTGTTCGTGATGTTTTCGCCAAAATGGCTGAATGTACAAAAGTACGACTCCCAAAAACTGGACCACTACATTTAAACGCAGTATACTCATACGTGCCTGTAATGAATGCTACATTTATCTTGAAAGATACAACTCTCAAAAACATTAAAGGAACGATTGAGAAGTTTTAGTAAGATATTTTAAAGCCTTTTTTATTGTAATGCGTGTGCCAAAAATGATATAACCAAGAGTTGATAAAACAAGACTTATTCCATTGCGGATTTGAGACGCTGTATTACATTTCGTGTAATGGTGTTTTGCTTTCTCAATGGAAAATGTCCTGCTTTCTGAACTAATGGCAAGTCTCGTGAGATATGTTTATTATACATTAATTATAATGAAAAGTTCAGGGGAAATATCTAACCTAGCTATGTCACATGAAATTTTAAAAGGAGATCATGACACCGGAAGTAACTTTAACTCTTGTACTAGTTGTTGTATGATAATTAAAAATCGCTATTCGTTTTGGATCCGAGATATCTTGTTGTTGGCAGTAGGCTTCCTGTCTTTAGATTTCCTCATGATGACAAAATATGGCTATAAGCATTTTCCCGCCAGTATTTAAAATACCACCTTACTAGTTCAGAGTGGTTCTTTGTTATTTAAATAGGTACGTTTATATATTATTTTCTTTCCAGCTTGAACAAGAAAACAGGCAACCTTGTGATTTCTGTAAAACTAGATGGAGTGAAGGTTGAAACCAAAGACATGCAAATGTACGTCCACAGAAAAGGGAAAGAACCCAAGTTAGTAAAGGACAAAGCCAGGGGTATTTACCGTAAGTATTAAGAAAAAACGAATCAACAGGTATAAACATTCATATGCATGTATGTATTTTTGCACTCATTGCTTTAGAAAAAACACATAATTTATCCATTTATTTCTTACTAATGAGTCAACAAGACAAGTGTCATCTCAACTGTGAAATAGACACACTCGACCACGCGACCTTAATCAAAAATTGGTGAAGGGGTCTTACTGTTAACTCCCTTCTGGGTTCCGCGTCTTCTAGTAATGGGAGAGCTCAGTAGCGTTGGAGCTGGCCCTGCCACTCCACCTCCGATACCGCACAGGGTGAAGCTTAGACGTGTCCCGAGCTAGGCCGCGGGATGCAGGTTGCTCTCTGCGGCAAATCCGGAATCTCAGAAATGGATTTAGGAGGCAGAGGAAGACCTCGGTGTTTCGTTACCGGCCTTCTTGTCCTCCGCGACTCGGCAATGACGCGCTGCCTTGCGGAGCGCGAATCGTGTCGTGGTGAAGCCGTGGATGGAGGATGTGGTATTGCGTTCGCCAGCCTCCAGGACTCCGTCTGGCTCTTGAAGGGAGAGTTGAAGTGAGAGTCTCGGGTTAACGCAATGACAGAAGCCGCACAGCAGATCCGCTGTTGCGACCGGAGAAACCAGGCGTGAAGTAAGTCTGACGTCTATTACCTCAGTCCCGAGGGGGTGGGGCATGTCAGTGACGGTGCGGTAAGTTTCTGCCTCGAGAAAAAAAAGGGGTGTTACTATCAATGACTTGCGCAACTTCCGATGCCTCGAAAAGGGGCCTGAGGAAGTAGTGCATGTGCAGGAGGCGCTCTATGCAGCGGAAGGTCCTACCTACCTACGACACAGGCAACAAAGCCTGCAAGGGGCGAGGAGCCCACCCCAGGCGTCTAAATGACGGGGCGTGAGGAACCATGAAGCCATGCATCGAAGGCGTCAGAGCGGAGAATTCTGGTGTCGCTCAAAGAGGTTTGGGCGTGCTAGGCAGGCCAGCACCAAAAGACGCTGTGTCTTGCATAGAATTTGCCACTCAGGGGTTCTAATCGGTTCGAGTCCGACATACTGTGCGTAGGTATTTACCCTGATCAAGAAAATAAGGGGTGTTAAGCTAATGTGTAACATTAGTCTTACAGACGTTTTCAACCCACTAAATGGCCTTTAGTTTTTTTACCAATATTAAGATGTTAGCCGGGACCAACAGCTTAGCAAGTCGTCATAAGCATTAAATTTGTCGTACAGGTCATCCATCCAATACAGAACTAACGACATAACTTTACTTTCAACATCGCTTGTCATTATCGCGCTATGTGCAGTTTTTGGTATGTAAGTTAGAAAAATGATGATGTGTATCATTTTTAGTTTACTTATTGCTCTGACCTTCATTTTTAGAAATATTTTTATCCTTAAGTATGTTTTTACAGCTGGAACTTTAACCGCGATTATTCCTGCAAAGGAAAAAATCACTCCTGCTATTTTGAAGAAGTATTCGGTATCGGGATATGTTCCATCTTCTGTGGACTTCTACATTGGGCCGAGAGTTATGGAGAATAAGGGTAATCCTACACAAATAATGTACATGTAATATTCTTGATGACTTGGGAAAAATACAATGATAATATTTTAGTTGGTCAATTACATTTTCCAAATACAATTATTTATTTGCTTCAATAAATAAACTGCTTTTACGTCACTCATTTGTAAAAACACTTCTGAGAAGTAACGTCCCGTTAAATTTTAACGTAACATATCTAAGTAAATTTATATTTTACATAATAAAACAGAAATGTGATTTATATATTTTGGATAACTAACTTTTGGACCAAATACGTATTTAGTTAATTTTAGATTATTCAAACCAAGTTCAAACACGATAAAGTGTGAAATAGTATGTGGTTTATTTTTTAAAATTAGACATACAATATGAAATATAGGTAGCTGTAGCTGTGCTATGATATTTCTAGGAAATTGAATTAAAAACCTGTGAAAGCTTAAGGTACTTTTGATGTGATTCTTGTAGTACAGTGAATTGCTATATACAGGCTGTGCTTATGTGATGTAATTACAAGGAGGTGAAAATAAAACCTATTTTTAATAATCACAATAGTAGCAAGATAATTGTTTGTTCTAGGGTTAAAAGTTTGAACTGTTATATTGTCTATTTTGTTTACTACACTCTTACATTGTCTTTCTAATAACTCTTAACTACGCTCTAAAATCTCCTCTGGAGCGTCCGGCCACCGTTATACGGTGGTGACGACATTGTGCTAAATAATATTTTTTTTAATGTCAAAATAATATTTGTCTTTGTCTAACGTATACCGTATTGAAGCGAAAGAAACGACGCACCTAACTAATACAAACACGTGTATTATTTCGTAGGCTGTCCAAAAAGACCAAAAAGAGTTCTGAACTCGCATCTGTTGCCGTTGCAACAGATGCAAATATGTCGTTACATATTTGCTTTTAGGAGTGCTGTTTTAAATTATTTTTCAGGCTAATTATATGCCTAAATAATGCGTGTATTAGAATCAAATAAATAAAACAGCTTATAAATTAAATAATAAGACCTTTTATTTTGCATTTAAAGGTTACCATCAGTTATTATAATGTTTTTTATGCAAACATGTATCGAATTCTACATATATTTCAGATTTAATAATTTATAATATTTATTACAGTTATTTAAATGGGATCCAAACTATAAAATATATAATAAATTTTATGGCCATTCCAAAAATATAACTTTATACCAGGGTATTTATACAAATGTCTATACAAATCAACGTTTAAACGCAGCACGTTAATTTAAATACGCACGAAAAATTCGCGTCGGGTGCTTAACGACTTTTTGAATTTTGACGTTTGGGCGCTCGAGAGGTTATATATCTTTATTTCCTTCAAGTTATAGCTTATAATACAATTTCCTAGAAATACTACTTTAAATTTAATTTTAGGTATTAGTCGCAGATTATATGTTGTCAAAGCTTGTCTGCTTTCTTGTTGATACTTGTGTTGATATCTAGCACGATCGCAATGTATACATATTGGTTACATTTACCAAAAGTGTATAATTTGACATTTTACCGTATGCAGCTAACGTTTATTTATTTTTTAACATTTACTGTTCTGTACCTATCTGGAACTGTACCTATCAACGCCACATTCAACGCTATGATAGAGATTTTAGTGCCTGGATCTTGGAGAACTGGGTTCTATGATAACTTGAAATCAATGACGGAGGCCCTGTAATAGTGAATTTAATAGGCTTTATTATTTGGGTGATAAATATGATCTTTTTTGTCTAACTTCAGATCCAGTAATCAAAGCTGCCGTCCAAGCTTTAGCCGCCAATTTACCGACGGTGATTCAGGAGCTGTACTTGACCGGTGCTCCCGGCTTGTTCCTGACATATCTACAGCAGCACATTTGTGACTTCGGCATTTCATATGAAAATGCATATGGAGTTTCAAAAGAAGCAACAGAATAAAGTATTCGGTTCATTATCATCATTATTAAGAGAGGTAGTGCATAGCGATTTATCACTCAAACTGGAGCAGCCCGACTGGTGAAATACCTCCACCTTACAGAAAACCGCAGCCAAATAACAATCACTTCGGTGTTGTTGTGTTCCTGCGTGTGAGTATGGTTTCTAGAGCTCCTGAAGATGCTACATTAGTAGCAGGGGTCAAGCCTTCAAGGTAAGGGCGACAAGTCCAGTAATATATTTACTATGCTGTACTTTTCACCCTTAAGCTAGGACCTCATTACCACTTAACATCAGGTGAGATAAGGTCAATATAGAAGTGTTATATAAAAAAATATCTTAAAAAATACTTTAAACTGATTAAAATATTACCTATTGCTTATGTAAAACCAAAAAAAGTGAGTTGTTCAGCTTTATCAAATTTTAATACTCTATTCATGGATTTAGTTCAGAGTTATTAAAATCTTAAGCTTAAACTTTGTCACTATGAAGAACAAGTAACACAAAAAAGGTTGGTCTAGTAATTTATGTGGTTAATTCACTTATAATATTGCGATGTGATTGATTCTCAGTGTTGGTTTAGTTTTTCATTGCTGTATTTTCTCCTCTCTGGCGGAATTTAAGAACTTTATTTTGTAACTTTTTACTTTAATAAAAATGTGCAGAATCTACGTTTTTTAATTGAAACCTTTTTATTAATATTATCTTAACTTTTTGTTTCTTTGCCTATTATCATTAACATTGCCTTCTTATATAAATGTCGCCATATCTTTCACTGGTTTTTATTTTTTATAAATTAATAATGCAAATTCTAAAACTCATTGGCTAGCCTCTCATTTGGTCGCGGTTCTATCAACATCTCTTAGCAAATAGTGACAATGGCAACACGGTAAGGCTTAGGCGAACAACGGTTTTATCCCGCAAGCGGTAAATCGTGAAACCGCGAAGCCGCCCGAAACGCATGCACTACGATTAAAAACCGCGGTCACAATATCAGGCGGTTAAAATTCGCGGTGGTTTAGCTGTAGTGTGGCCTAAGTCTGAGAAATGAAGGTATCAAAGACAAATTAGTAAAAAAGTTTTTACTATTACAGGCGACATAAACCCTATTCCCCCTTTATTAAAAATAAAAAAGACATAACGGCCCGCCATGGCTCCGCACGCATAATCATCAAAAATGTGAACCTCTTTACCGATTTTGAGCAAACATCAAAAAGGCCATCTACTAAATAGCTACAAAGCTTAAACATTTGGTTTGGGTAGGTGAGCCCGTGCTTGCGTTATAAAATTATTCATGAATTTGTCAATTGCTGAACCAATTTATTTATCTTCTGAATTTATAGTTATGTAGATATTTGTTTTTATATATAAATTATCAATATTATGTAAATCTAAGTATACCTTCATATTTTATATATTATGTTCTAATTAATTTATATAGTATGTGTATTATTATCGTATATTTAAAAGATACCGTAATGTTATTTTTAATGCTTAATTTATTGTTGTTTAAAATGATTTCTTTTTTTCTCCCCTGTTACCGCACCCATATACAAACTATCTGCATGACCGAAGGGTTGACTGGTAGAGAATGCCCTTAGCATTAAGTCCACCTGTTGTACCTATGTGTGCAATAAAGTTTTTAAATAAATAAATAAATAAATTACAACAAAAAATGGCATTGATTTTTACATATATTGCTGTAATCCACTGGGTACTTGGGTGACAGACTATATATTTGCGTCGTTGTCAACATTCGGGAACAAAACTTAATTAGTTTTATAGTGTTGTTTAAGCACAGTGGTTAATATAAATAATTGACGAACATTCAAAACATCAGCCAGCAAAACCAGCAAACAAAAGAGAGAAATGGCTTAGAATATATATAATAATAGCTAACTTTATTTATAACTAGCTGTGCCCGCGACTTCGTTCGCGTGGACTACATCCTTTTATGGTCGGTTTAACCCCTTTCTCCCCTAATATACGAAACAAAAAGTAGTCTAAATTTTAATCCAAGTTTCGAGCTAAATTTGTGCCAACTTTCATATCTCTAACTTAAAAAATTAACATTTTCCCATATAAACTTTCAAAGGTGGCATTACCCCCCCCCCCCCTTTATTAAAATTTCCTCTTTTTAAGATGGATCCATGTATATAAAAAATAATTATTTACATTGTATTACAGATTGGAGTGCTTGTTACAATTGTATTATGTGGTAAGTGCATTAGTTTTTGAAATAAAAAATCCAGAAAATTCAACAGAGTCCAAATCGTAAACTTATGTACGTACATACTACATATACGCTAATTTAATAATGGACATTAAGTATCACCTTGAAATAATTTAACGGGTCAAAACGCGACACCATTTTTATTTAATAGTTAATACGACAAATGGTCAGCTCGTGACCACCGTTGGTGCAACCCAACAGAAACGTCGGACAGTAAGTCGTATTAACTGCTAAATAAAAATGGTGTCGCGTTTTGACCCGTTAAATTATTTTAAATGTTTAAAATGGAACGCGAAAGTCTTAAAATTAACATTAAGTATCCTATATATTTTATTTATATAGGTACTAAACAGGCTCGCATTTAACCGGAAACTCGTTTGACGGAAGGTGTAGATGAGTCCTAAGATAGTATTTATTTGTTAAAAAGTTTCTAATTCTAGAAAGCTAGAATGATTGGACATTGGTAACTACTAGGCTAGTTCCGTTGAAATTCATTTATAAGTTTATGTATAAACGAGAAATAAATGAGCCTTCATAATAACAATATCTTATCGATCTGTTCATTTCATTCTGTTTCTAAACATTTTAGTGTATTTTAGCAAAAATTTAAATAGACTATGTAAATATGTAACAAAAAACATTTTCAATAAATTCGAATCGATTTTTGACGTTTTTTCAATACGTTGTTTAAAGAGTAGAAATGGTCCTAATCATTATGATACAAAAAATATGCAATAAATGAGATTGCAAGCTCCTAAATGAATTTATTTCATTAAAACTGAATAACAAAAATGTGAACTCATTTCTAATTAGGAAAATCTATGCTTTATTACTTTCTGAATTCGAATGTGCTTGCGACGTTTTCATAGCAAAATACGCTCAGATAAGCTACGGCAGCCATCAAAAGTAGCTGGGGTGACGCCTCCAGTGAGTATCCGTTGTCTGGTACTCATAGTACAAGGGAAAACCTTAGTTTGAGATCAGGTGATTGGTGTGATTGTCTGGCGCATTTATTTCTTTATCGAACATTACTTTTCTCGGTTGCAGATGACACAGAAAATGACGAAAATGAAGAAAGTTTCGAAGAACCATGCAAAGATAGCGATGACATGACAACTTGCGTAAGCAACTTCTTCAAGAAACACTCGGAGTGCGAAATAGTCAAGGATCCTTTAGGGAGCGACCCGATACATATCAAGGACACATATTATACATACGTACCTAAGATCAACCTTACACTAGGCTTGAAAGATACGACCTTTTCAAATTTAAATGGAAGTATTGAAACATTCTAGTAAGTTTTAGATATATTTTTTATTGCACATACAATTTCTAAAAACCATACCATTGTAAAGCAGTAGAAGGGGCCTTAGTAGACAACTTTAAAGTGGAGATTAAAAAAAAAGAAAAAAATATATAAAAGGTCGAATTGAGAACCTCCTCCTTTTTTTAAGTCGGTTAAAAATAATATCAAAACATAAAAAAACGGCCAAGTGCGAGTTGGTCTCGCCCATGAAGATATAAGTAGCAGCAAGTAATACAATATAAAATAATAATGATATTGAAGTGGATTGAAATAAAGTTAAATTGCGGTTTACGATTTATGACGTAACTACTTACTAGATCTCGTTCAAACCAATTTTCCAATTTTCAGTGAAAATTTGCATGGTATGTGCATCATACGTTTTAATCTGGCACTCAGTTTACCTTTTTTTACATTCACTATTTTGAAGTTTTGAGTAGCTGGTATTTCAAAAAATCGCAAGACATAATATTATTTAAAAACAAAAAAATATTAAACTAAAATTCCTAGCTTTATGTAACTCTGACTGTAAGTGTGTTTGTACTTTAGCATCGACAAGGACACAAACAATCTTGTGATGGCAGTAAACTTTCCGGGCATTCACCTCGACAGTAAAGCAGCCCATTTTATAATCAGTCAAAGAGACAAGGTACCAAAGCGTATCGTAGAGCGTGCTTATGGCACTTATTGTAAGTAAATCCTTAAAAACTTTGTCTAAATAACTATATTACAACACCTCGACCTCTATAGCCAGGAGGCGAGCGGGCCCGACTTTTGCGTTGCGCCTTGTGCTCCCGGATTCGATTTCCGGTCGGATCAATATGGAACACGAGTATTGGGCCTGAGTGTTGTGGTACCGTCGTTGTTTCTGAATTTTGTACCATGTTTTTTTTGCTTTGCTACTCACCACAGAATCAGTGCAATGCATGACATTTTACACGGAAAATACAATAAAATTAAAATAGCAAGAACATCAACCTTTTTTAGATAATATGTACATATATTTTTAGTTAAGACCTGTAAGTAATTTAGTATTTAAACGTCTTGTTTAACCATTTTTTTTTATTTTAGCTGTGATTCTCACAATGGTGATGCCTTATCATAAGAAAATGACAGCAAAGAACGTAAAAAAGGCAATGGTTACGGCGTATATTCCCGAAAAACTTGTGAATTTTTACATTGGACCAAAAGTTACACTGAGTAAAGGTATTTTTTTTAGATTACCGGTTGAATTTGGGTAAAAAACAGTATTTCAAAAATGATATAGAAACGTAGGTTTTTTTTTTTAGTACTTTACGCCGTACTAGCGAACTTTAAATATTAGAAACAGAAAAGTTTTATCTCACCTTGCGATGCGGGAATCGAACCCACAACCTTCACGTATCAGTTGGAAGAGCAGCACGCGCGATACGTGAAGGTCGTGGGTTCGATTCCCGCACCGGAAGGGGAGATATTTTTTTTATGTTTCTAATATTTAAAATGTAGGCTGGTTGTTAATAGTCTTAGAGTTTTTTTTAACGCGCTGATCTCTGAATTTACTAGTCTGATTGAAAAAAAAAAATGTTTGGGTTTTATTACTAACTACTCACTTGCGACTGCGACGTCATTGAAGAATAAATTACATAATATATATATATATATATATATATATATATATATATATACAGGGTGTAACAAAAAGGCGAAATAATATTTTAGGGTATGTATCTATAGCAGGTGTACATTCAGTTGTATTAATATCAGCTAATTACAAACA
Source organism: Glyphodes pyloalis (assembly GCA_037074685.1). NCBI lineage: Eukaryota > Metazoa > Arthropoda > Insecta > Lepidoptera > Crambidae > Glyphodes > Glyphodes pyloalis. The sequence continues at coordinate 1,068,378 of JAYKKO010000051.1, forward strand.
AGTTTTTTCTTCCATACTAACTAAATAAATTGTTTTTTTACTGAAAATGTTGACAACCCTGATTGAGGTCATTCGCGCTCAACCACAGACGCGCCGCGCGATCAGCTGATGCGCGGCCGCCCACCCGCGCAGCCCGCCCGCCTACTAGAAACTACTATTACTTAATTTTACTTGGAATAGGACTGAATAATCAAACCATAATTACCGAAATGCATTTATTAAAATACTATTTAGAAACAGTACATAGAAATAATCTGTTAGGTACATTTCTTTTTATAACTACATATGTAGGTACACGTAAAAGTTAATGTCTAGTTTTTAGGACAATACCCCAAATATAACTTTACCCACTGAACTACATGACTTTACAATTGAAAAAATCTCTCATTAATTGTCAGCACCCCGTAATTTGAGTCAGTAAATAATTAAGACATAATAGGGACAACTTACAATGTAATCAACATGTAGGTATCAAATAATTATCGGAAATGGCAGTCATTTACTAACCTTATTTTTTTGATATGCTTAACTGACGCGATTTGCCAATTACTATTTTTTGTGTAATAAACAAATTAGTTTCTTGGAAAATGTTAATTTATGTATGTGCTACCTGTTAAGTTTCTTATCACCAACACTTATGCGCACAAGGATACACTAAAAACCAAAGAACATTTTCACTGACACTGTTTTCTTCTTTCATTTGAACTCGCGTACTTGAACTCGCGTAAACTGATCTGGATCGGGGTCTCGAGCTCTGGATGCTCCCGTGTGCTAGGACGACCTTCACTTGTGGGCGGTCGGAAAGAGCCAGTGCTCTGCAGTCGGAGACACAGGTTCCTGAAGCAGGTGTACGACCTTAAAAGCCGCTGCTCCGCAAAGGGGCTGCCATCGATGAATCGCTGGCGATACAGATCACGAGCACCATTGATGCTCCCGGATGAAGCACCCCGATATAAAATCGTTTCATACTATTCACTATTTGAACACAAAGAATGATCTTCGCGAGACATAGTGACGAAGAATGAGATTTTGAAAGTTTAGATAGCGACTGCCCAACGAGAACGAACACGAGCAACTAAAAACACTATTCTCGTAGGTACGTAGGGATGCTCGATTTCGATTTGATTAATCGATCGATCGCAATTGAGATTTTTGTAACTTAATCGATTAATCGAAAATGGAAAAAATCGAGAAAGTCAATTATCTTAAGTTTATGTTTAAAGTCAATATTTACAACAATTTAAAATGTTGGCCCGACAGTCACACACAGTGATAAAAAAAATGTTGAGGTTTTGTTTCTGATAACAACAATTGGCTACTTGACAGTGTTAACAATAAAATATGAAAAGTGTTAATCATTTTACATTTTTACTTTTTAATTAAAAGCATAGTTAGTATTTTATTTTTGCAAAATAAATTTTAGTTTTTTTATCTGTGGAACAAAAGAACCGAAACGGAAACCACCATTGCAATTCGGAAATGACAGCTGTCGGCGAAAATTATTTATTTTAATGTGGCGAAACAATTATTATTTTACCGATTCAATTGAACTATTGTGTCTCTAATCGTATAAAGAATTTATTGAAACATTTTCCGTTTATCTTAATTAAGTCGTTCCTAAGCGTATCGGTTCGTTGTATAGGACGTTGACGGCATAATTGCAACAATGACGCGACTAGGCGTTTTCGCGCGCTTTTAAAATGTGTTACACAAAATCTTATTTTTCTCTGGTTATTTAGATTATTTCCAGATAAATCGAATTGCTTGGGATATAAAATGAACGGGCGCACATTTTACAATACTTTTTCAAAAACTGTCAAGTGCCAATTGGATAATGACAGTCGGTGTTTCTGATTTCTGTAACACAAGTGATACTTACCATGGAATCAGAGCAATGTATGTGATGTGGTCCAATATTTATTATATTTTTTTTTTATTTCTGTAGCCGAAGCGTACATATAGCTATACTTACCAAAAAAAGAAATTTTTGTGATGGGGTCCAATGTTTATGTTTTATGCTTGTTCCCTTTTGATTCTATTAATTATATGATGTAATGTTTCAGATCCACATTTCGCCGCAGCAGGTGAAGTAGTCAATGCTGACAAGCCCGCTATTATCCAGGAGTTGTATGTCACTGGCGCCTGCTATTTTTTCAGAGCATACATAGATAAATACATTGCCGATTGTCCCTTTTCGCAAGAAATGTGCAACGTTATACCAGTGAACTAGACGAGAAAGACTCGAGAATTATATTTAATTATAATTGTTAAGCCTAGGTTGGATACGTACCTATCCTAATGTTGTATTATTTTAATACTATGAAATTGATTAAATCAATTTTTTTAATCAAGTTTGTTTTTTAAGCGGTTGTTTTTATTGTTGACGATTATTATTCACTTTGCTGATTTTATTGTAGATAATTCACACTTTATTTGTCTAATTGAACAGTGCTGTTAAATTTTTGTATACCTACTCGGCGCGTCGACCTACTCGACGCGCGTGCAATACCGCGTAAGTAATTTGGATTAAAATAATATGAAATTGCAGACAAAATTAATCTTTATGGCAAACGGTAGATACGTGGTATTGCACGCGTGTCGACGATTTGACTTGCTAATAGAGATATATTAAGAGACCCACATTTTAAATGAGCTGGTAGTCTCAAAATATATTTTCAAAATTTGAACATATTGGTTTTTTGGGGGTCACTGCAAACGGGATGTCCATAGTAATGTTGGCATCAAAAGGTGTTCTGCAACATTTATTTTTTAAATTAAAAAAAACAGACATTATTTATCTCCCCTTGCGGTGCGGGAAATTAACCCACGACCTTTACGTATTGCGCGAGCTGCTCTTCCAACTGAGCTAACCGCAAGTTATTGTAGGTGATGAAATTTTTCTGCTGCATCAACCCGTTAGCCTACGGTACGTTGTTACCTGCAACAAACAGGACTTGCAAAAAACATGATGGGCCTTAAGGGAAAGAGCCCTACGTCGTTACAATAGGAATATTGACTGGCACTTAGAAAACTACTTGAACCAGTTTGTTATTTTAGAATTCGTAGGGATGCCTCAAGAAAACATATCATTCAGCCATCATATTTAAGAGAGGTGGTTTATTTATTTAAGACTGGTGAAATACCTCCCCCTTACAGAAGACCGTAGCCAAATCACAATCACTTCTGTGTTGTGGTGTTCCTGTGTGTGAGCAAGGTTTCCAGAGCTCTTGGGGGGTGCAGTAGCAGGGGTCAAGCCTTCAAGGTGAGGGTGACAAGTCAAGTAACAGCTTTATTATGCTGTACTTGTCGCCCTTAAGCAAGGACCTCATTACCACTTAACATCAGGTGGGATGAGGTCAATCATGAAGTGTAATATAAAAAATAATAATTAACCACTAGGGACCACAAATAAAGACACACGAATTGACATGCTCTCTAATATATATAAAAATACACTATAATCCCTGTGTTCACATTCTTAACATGAGATACTTTTAAATACCTGCTAAGTCTTCAATTAAAATAGCAATGGGTGACGTCACAATTTACTGAACAACTGACTTTATATTACATGGGTCGGAAAATTTTAAATTGCATTTCAAAGATAAAACATCTTAAAAAAAAACAATATGGCAGCTAACTTCTTTTTTACGACACTGGTAACTAAAAATTATTTGTGTTTAAAGTATAGGCCGTTATTTTAAATATTTTCTGCTTCACTACAAAAGTCTAGTTGCCGTGCTAATATTTAAGCAAGTCAACGTGTGGTTTGACGTAATTAAGACAGTGCATAGCCAAAAATAGTTTTTAGTCGATTTGAATAATAGTAGGTAGGTACTTTAATTTAATTTACGTCATTGAATTGTTTATGATGCAAATCCTATTATCATTATGGTAAATTTCGTACAAGAATTACCATGCTTATCTTCCTGCTTAGAGAATTAAGAGATCCGTACCTCAAAGGGAAAAAAGAAAATTCTGGTCAACCTGTCTAATCATGAAGACGTGATAAGTGTAAAAAAAATTAAATGGAGGACGTATAAAGTCTCTTAATTGACATTGTACAAAGTTATAGCTGCATTTTTGCAATTCTTATTTATTAGAAAGAAAGAAACATTTTACTTTATTTTTGACTTTACTCAATTTCATCTAATCCTGTTCAGTAAGTAGCTTTTGCGTCAAAGAGTATCAAAATAAACATAGATCCAGCCATCTTTTTATTTTTACAAGCTTTTGCGTCAATAAAATTAGTAGGATATGCTGTCAAGTAATGTAAAATACCGGACCAATTTATTGTGAATTCAAGTGCCAAAAGATTTAAATATGTATTACAAAAACTTATTTTAATCTTCCGGAGAGAGATTTCGAACTATTTAGATAGTAAATACCGTTTGTACTTTTTAAAGATCACTTTAATATAAGTTCTCACATGCATTACTTCTCAAGAAGTTCCATTAAAAGATTACATTTAAAAAAAATAAACTGTTCACTAGTATGCTTAACTGTTGATAGCTTTCATTTTGGTGGCGGAATGACGCAAAAACATGGAGGCTATTTATTCATGGCGATAATACAAGATAAAGCGACAAACTTTGGAATGAATTCTCAAATTGGTTTTGTTATTAAAGGAAAATTAATACTTATCGACGGCTTTTTGACGTAGCTGTCTCAAAAACATATTTTTAGACTTTTGCTTATATCAATTGCTCATTAACTAAACACTTCTTGTTCGAATAACAATGAATAGTTCACCGAGTGACATCATTTAAAATAAAGCATGACAGAAAATAATATATATTTTAATGCTTTTTTTATAATAATCTATAAATAAAGCGATGTCACAATAAATCTTATATTGTGGAATAGTGAATTCCGGTTTTTTTTTATATATCCAAATGACATGTAGCAGAACAGGACATACAAAAAAAAACAAATAAAATTCACAAAAAACAGCATCCTTAAAAACACACCTTTTTTAAATACGCTTCAAATAATAAAATAAATTTCCTTTAAAACATTGCCTTACGACTCAAAACGTCATTTACACAAATAATTAATAAATAATCCACTCAAAACATTAAGCTGTTAAGATAAACAAGTAAATTAGAAAATATTTATATTATCTGTTATGATTTTAAATTGACTTCATGGAAAAAAATAATCTTTGCTTTCATGCTAAAAGCTAGTATTCAATGAAGTTTTAGTAATGTGTTAGCTTACCGTAGGAGGGGTAATTTATAAATGCATAAAATCCATTTAGAAAGGGGGGTGTGTACCCTAAAAAACATTTTTTTTTGCACTTTGTTAACGTGATTAATATACATATTTGTACCAAATTTCAGCTTTCTAGTGCAAACGGTTTCTGAGATTATCCTCGGACGGACAGACAGACAGACAGACATGGCGAAACTATAAGGGTTTCTAGTCAACTACGGAACCCTACAAATCGATTAAAACTAATAGAAATAAAACCTAAATGTATTTTGAATGTAAGTATATTACAACCTTTATTAACTTAAAGTGAATTTTAAAATAATGAAAAATCTGCTCCAGGAGGTAGATATATTGCGTAAAATTAGACGCAAGGTAAATTCTTATTGATAAGCATGTAAATTAGTTTATTACTTTCAGTCATTACAAAAACTATATAAAGCGAAATATAAAGCGAGACAAAATAGTTTAATTAAGTTTGTCATACGAACAATGCAACAATGAAGAAGTTTGGAACATTCCTTTTATTGGTAAGTTTAATTGAATTTGTTTTTGTAACTCTTAGGTACTCCAGTATATTTTCTAAAATTAAAGGATTTTTTTTTTATTTTAGTTAGGAGTACTAACTGTTGCTGTTTCATGTGGTGAGTGAAATAGTTTTAAGTAAATTAAAAAAAAAATGAACAGATACGAGTAACACTAATAAAGTTTCATAACTTTCTTCTATGGTTGAGAAGTTAGTAGAGTATTTTGCACGGATAATTAAAGCATAACAAATCGTTTCGAACTACCTATATTAAATAATGAAGTAAACGCTTGATTAATTTAAGGGTAACTCACATGTTGTCCATTGTCAAATTGTACAAAATGTGTGGGATACGGTAGTTTTGACAACAGCCAAATTATTGATTATCATTAAAGTTGAGTTGGTGCAACCGAACCTAAGTATTCATTGGTAAAAAAATAGATCGTGCCCACTTGAAATGTATTTAAAACGAACTGCTAGACTACGTAGTTTCAAATATTATATTTTAATGCCAAAAGAGCATGTGAGATATTTAAATTTTAATGATTTCTAAGTATTCCAATTATTATTTTAATAATATCTTCAATTACTGTGAATCGCAAATGATAAAAGTAAGACGGGACTGACACAAACTATGGTTCAAGTCCTAAAATTAAATAAGAATAAAAAAATAAATTTGACGCTGTGGTATGGTATATCCCCAATGGATATCCCAATTTTGATTTTTTTTGTTTGACAATTTGAAAGCTCAAAACACTCTTGCATGATTCCCCTTTCAAACAAAAAAATGTGTGATGAAAATTGGTCGAAAATGGTAGCCAAAATAAAATGTTGGATTATACTGGGATATTTATAAAACATTAACCACCTCACAGGATTGTATAACTTACATCATTATCAACAACGTTCGTTCTGTAACTTTTCCAAATATGACAAAATAATTTGCAGCAAACCCATGTTTATGACGGTTCAAAAAAAATCCTAGTTGGTTTTTAATGAATTTAGAAATCTAATACTGCGAAGATGTTGATGTTTTAAGAATTAAATTATAATATTTCAAGATGGCTGCCATTACAAAATGGCGACATCACATGATAGATACAGTAAACGTAACAATTTATACTATGGCCGCTCTTATATTGTAAATGTAAGCACGAATACCAAACTATATGTTTCTGTTTTAATTTTAATATCTTTTTTCATAGATGACCAATCTGATGAATCACACTTCGAAAAACCATGCGAAAACAGCGACGACATGATAAAATGTGTTCGCAGCTACTTCCAAAAACATTCAAGCTGTAAAGAAATCAAAGAACCAAGGGGTGACGATCCGGTAGATTTTAAGGGCACGCATAATACTTATGTACCAAAGATCAACCTTACAATAGCCTTGAAAGACACAACCTTGTCGGGTTTAACTGGCAACATCGAGAAATTCTAGTAAGTTATCATAACCTTTTAACCGCACAACGCGAGTGGCACTTTTGCCATACATTGGTGTACCCTAAATTTATTTAATGAATAAAAAATACCTACATGTTTATCGGGCGATAGCGGTAACGATTTTGAAAGCTAAGGTGTACACACCGAGGTCGGGTATTGGATGGGTGACCAATACGACCATATTTAGGCAACCAGAAAATGTCATTGCTTTATTTCCTTCCTGAGTATCGATAATAGCTGCGAAACCATATCGTCTTCACAGATTTGTGTGTGGCAATATGACGGGGTCAAATCTGGAATCCAAAAAAAATACAGTCACAGAACAGTAAAATAGAAATTCAATTCGGTATTAGAAAATTTACAAACGAATTGTTCTTTTATAAAATCAAATCGTCAAAATGGTGAAACCATAATTATTTATTTTATATCTTCAATATTATGGCTACTGTAACTTTGAAGTATGATTATGTATAGGTAGAAAAGAAAAATTAAATATTAAAATCAGCCAGCGAATGGTTTAGTTTGGGCTCGCTATTTTAATATCAAGATGGCGAGACCATATAATTTTGTTTATAACTTTGCATATATCAGGTAACAATTATTTCACCGAAAGCTGCCAATAGTAGTAATCAGGTAGTAAATTAATACAAATATCAAAATTGCCAGGTTCCAGGCTTGATCCCGCCATTTTGACGGACATACATTATTTTACCACTATATAATAAGTGATGCACTATATCCGGGTAGCGATGATGATCGCATATCTAATGGCAACCACATTCTTCAAACAAACACTTGCCCCATTTATTACCCCTCTACAAATTCGCATTGAAACTGCCTGGTGGGTTGTGGCTTACTATAGGCCTATACAAAGAACTTGAAATGTATCATTAACAAAATAAAAAATAGTCATTATTTTTCAATGGCTTTTTTAAATGGTGCGTTATATTAACACTAAACTTCCTAATACTGAAAACAAGTTTCAAATCCGTTCAGCAATTTTGCATTAAAGGTGACTGAACATTTTCTGTTTATTATATATGTATAGATAAATAATGAAACGACGGGCAGTAAGTATTTTGTATTAACTACTAAATAAAAATGGTGTCGAGTTTTGACCCGTTAAATTATTTTAAATGGTTAAAATGGAACGCGAAAGTCTTAAAATGTATAATAATGAAATGCGCCCGACAATTTTGCGGATTTTCCTTGTAGAAGTATCAAATCACGCATGACAGAAATTGACGTTGAATCTAGGTAAAATTAATATATTTGTTCTTTACTTGTGTTTCAGCATCAATAAGAAAACGAATAATCTAGTTTTGGCAGTGAACTTTAAAGGCATTCACCTCGACTCGAAATCAGCCAATTTCATAATCAGCCAAAGAGGCAAAGAACCGAAGGTTATTGTTGAACGAGCAGCGGGAACGTATCGTTAGTATCTCATTAATTTGTTTCCATAATGGTATATTGTTACCAGACATATTATTATTATTTATAGATATTATATTGGACTTTAAGATTGACCTCATGGACAGGGTCTAAAGTTAGCGACTTTTTTTCATCTACACTTTAAACATAAATTATAATTAAACGAACACACTAATGTTCATTTTAATATAATTTCTATTTTGAGTATTGTTTCTCTATAATTATTTTACAGGGTTATAAATTGAAATAATATAATATAATATATACCTGATCGAATTTTTTTCAGCTGTAATTCTTACGATGGTATTACCTCTTGACAAGTTGACGCCAGAGGGTGTTAAAAATTCTATGATTACTGCGTACATTCCTGAGAAACTTGTGAAATTTTACATCGGACCTAAAGTGACATTGAATCCAGGTAAAGTATTATGAATTAAATCTGCATCTTTTTTACACGACTGCCGAAGAGAGAGGTATGTATTTCGAAAGTATATATGTATCTATGTAGGTATATAATAAAAAAATCTAATAATATATTTTATGTTTGTACCAATTATTTAATATATGTTGCAAATATAACCAATTATATAGCAGTTTCCGAATAAACTCTTATAGACAAACGCCACAAACAACTAACCATTCTGACGCATACTATTCAGTGGACAGTAGTTTCCCAAGAATTCCTTGGAGGGCAATGATCCAGTTTAACCTCATTTTATGGGACATTGTATGCGGTCCACTATGTAGTTTTTTTTTCCCAGCAAAACAATTTAACGTCGTGGTGTTTTGGTTGCCCTTTAACTTTAAGTTAAAAACACTTGCAGTTCGATTTTACTTCTTATTTCAAATACTAGTGGTCCCGCACAGTTTGCATGTATACTTTCCTCGTTTTTTCCACATTGTACATTGATTCTTCGATCTTATTAGTCGCAGTATATAGCATATGGTATTTCCTGCTGAATGGACTATCCAACACAAAATAATAATAATTTAAACCAGTTGTCCTTGAGATTAGCGCGCTCAAACCAACTCTTCAGCTTTATGATATTAAAGCTTTATATATTAAAGATATATGTCGGCGTTAAGGTCATTATTCAGGCTACCGTCGTTCATTTTCCTAGCCTTGCGGGCGTAGGTACTAAAGGCTAAAGGGTTATGCTGGTAAATAAGAACACTTGTACTCTATAACGATTTTACTGCACGATACACAAATCACAATCCATGAGTAGTTAGGTAGGATGTACAACGGTCCGCGACAGTTTCTGACGACGTGTTCACTCCTCGGCGATCGTAAGCAAAGTGAGCGATGGTCCACTCGCTGCTACGCTGTAGACTCTGTCAACGTCCTGTAGATGGCGTTTGCGTCCCGTTGTTTACAATAGTCATAAAGACATAAAGATAAGAAAGAAAGAAAATACATTTATTGACCACTACACACAAGATACATGTTAACACTTGACAGCACAACACGACAAATAAAATAAAAATAAAACCAAAAACAAAAAGAAGTACAGGAAAAAGTAAAACAAAAACAAACATTAAATTAAAAAAAAAACAAAGAAAAACCAAATGGGTAAGTGGTCAACTAGGCCACACCTCAGTAATATGCTGCAGCGCTGGTATTATAGTGCGGCCTATTTGAGTGACGCTTCTTATTATATACATATTGATATAAATCAGAAGATGATGAAGGGTGGTGATTTTTAATGTATTCCTACGTGCTTTTGACTGAACTAACGTTATACATAATTATATTACAGATCCAGTGGTCCAATCAGTCGTTCTGAGTCTGCTCTTCAACATACCGACGGTTCTTCAAGAGATCTTCCTGACAGGAGCGCCAAACTTTTTCGTTGTTTATATGGAGGAGAATATTTGCAATTTTGGAATCCCTTACGAAGCACTCTAATTAATCACACAGTTTTGGGAAATAAGGAAGAAAACTAGTAAAAATAAAAAAAAATATATATATATAACAACACCTCTCTTCAGTTTCTCTCCGGGAATTGTTCTTAAAATACAAAACTTTTCTTTACCTTTTTTTAAAATTGTGTAATATGGAACAAAATGATCTGAACTGAATTCTTAAAAAATAACAATAATTATTCATATTACGGGTCACAAAATTATCCAATTTTAATTAAAATCTGCTAATAGTTATAAATAAACATTTTTAAATACCTAAACATTTAATTTTTGTTATACCTTAAAAAACTGACTATCAAGGTACTTTTTTTAGGACCTAAGGTTCTGCACATTCGAAGTTTACGCCATAGTAGGCAAACATCGACTATGAAACTTAGGAAAAAGCCATATTGTTGTAATGAGTAATTAGAGAATACACACTTAAAAGCTACTTGGTGAGCATACTTATTGTTAAGGCGTTTTCTTTTTTGCTTTCTCAAAACTGCCGCCCCGTTGCGCAATATAGCATAGCCGGTCCGGGTACCAACCCGGGGAAGCTTCCTATTGAGTATCACTTTTTTTTTTGGCAGGGCTACCCATAAAACCCCCATCTCCCCCGGTTGGATTTCATCGCCTTGAGAGGGGGTGTTATCTGTATATTATCTGACCAGCAGACACAACACCACCGGCGGATTGACCGCTTGCCCGTTTACACCCCCGAGAGGGTTGAGGTCAGCCTAGGCATGGCCACCTCGTATTTCGTTGTCACCCCTTGGGGCTTGGCAACTGAAGAGGAAGAATTATTAATATCTAATTAAAAAAAAAAGGTAATTAAGTAAACGATACCTTTACAAATAAATCTATAACATCGTGCTGAATGCCGCGGCTTAATTTTCTGTATTCGCGTGAAAGAAATAATATTTTCAAACTTAATAAATTTGCCGAAACACCTTAATGCCAAATTTGAATTATTATTGTTAGACTAGCTGTCCCGGCGAACGTAGTTACGCCTATTTTTCCAGATTTACTAACCATTTAAACCTTCCCTGGACTTTCACGGTTATTTCAAAACCAACATTCGCCAAATCGGTCTAGCTGTTGTCGAGTTTTAGCGAGACTAACGAACAGCGATTTATTTTTATATATAAGAAGATAGCAATAAAAAAAAATATCTAGTTTGCTCTCCCACGAATCAAACAAATGCTTAAATGTGAGAATCCATTGATTTTTATTAAAAATTAACAAAACCGCTGTTTTGATCAAATATTTTACAAAATTCTGGTAGAATTGACGTGGGTCTGAAACTAGATGGCTTTAACTTTAAAAAAAAACATTAGTGATCTTGTAGTTTACATTGGTCTGGTATCTTTTCATATTTTTTTATTTTTTTTTTTATATTGCACTTCAGGATTGATTGCACCTCATCCCACCTGATGTTAAGTGGTAATGAGGTCCTAGCTTAAGGGTGACAAGTACAGCATAATAAATCTGTTACTGGACTTATCACCCTTACCTTGAAGGCTCGACCCCTGCTACTAATGTAGCACCCCCCAGGAGCTCTGGAAACCTTACTCACACGCAGAAACACAACAACACAGAAGTGATTGTTATTTGGCTGCGCTCTTCTGTAAGGTGGAGGTATTTCACCAGTCAGGCTGCTCCAGTTCGAGCGATAAATCGCTATGCCCTACCTCCCTGAAACTGAAATTTATGGACTTTACAATACTATTCATCCTTTTAAACGATTTATAACATTTTCCATACTATTGCACTTTTCGTACAGATTAAAAAAATCAGTTCTTTTCACAATGCTTTGAAATTGTTTTTCCACTACATATAGTTTATGTAATAAATAGTTTATCATAATTATATACAGCCAAAACTTATTTCAGAATCAATGTTAGGTATTTCGGTAATTTTCATTTCAAGCATTTTGACATGTCTTGTGGCATACAACAAAGTTGGCTTTGATACGTTGTGGTGCAGGAATACAATTATCTGACCACTACGACCTGAGATAATAAAATGTACGAGTGATTTTTCAGTCATATACAGAGTATAGTCACTAAAACATTGTCAGGCCGTAAAGGGAGTCGGTAACTAGTGTAGATTCATTAAAAATACTTTAGTAATTAAATGGCTTAAACATATACCGGAAGATATTGCAGTTTTGGAAGATGCCTAAATTCCACAGACAACAACTTTATTCGAATTACAAATTTATGTTAATTCTTCATCCTATATAGAGTAAGATAAAACATAATTAACATATAGAAGGGTATAGATACATTACAATGTACTGTTGCATTTTTCATCTGCATCCTTATGCATTATGCAGTATTTTTTACTCAATAAAATTTTCGAATGTGTAACAGTGTATTCAGCCAAGTTATTTGCTATTAAGAAGGCCTTATTTATTTAAAGTACGCTGACGTTACTTCAAATGTAAATATTTCAATCGTTAAAACCGGTTATAAATTAATTGATTGACCATTTAACAACTACCTGTTTTGTATAAGTTAACAATTTGGCCCAGATTGTCCTATCAAGGAATTCTAAACTCTCAATCTACTTAGTATCCAGTTGAAAACCTGCTATAACTAAAAGATTTCAATTGTGCTAGTTACATAATTAAATTACACGTCAATAAGTATGTAAAAGAAACAGAAAAAATTCATTGCTCTTGGCGGTGCGGGGTTCGAACCCACAACCTTCACGTATCGCGTGTGCTGTTTTTCCAACTGAGCTAACTAGAAGTTATTATGGGTTCTCTAATTTCAAGGTATGTTTTACTTAACCTGTCAAGCAGCTCGAAACTCAACCACTTTAAGCATCTTTGATGCTTTTACTTTAGTTATTGCAGGTATTTATTGAATTTTAGTTCGGTGAAATACAAAATGATAACAAGCTGAAGATAAATTTGTATCACTCACCGTGATTCATAACTATTACCACGATTGCTTTGGTAAGACTGTAACGAAAAAGAATAGAAACATAAAATCGCTAATCAACTTATGCAGAAAGGTTAGATTAAATAACGAAGCTTCTTTAAAAAAACTCAAGTCGCCAACAACAGGTTTTTTAGTTTCTTTTTACTACTTTCAGTGTCTTATGAAAACTTGGCCTATTTTTTTCAACATATATCCTTAATACATATATAAATTGGCTTACTTTTAAAACTTACTTACTATAAGTGAGTTCTGAAGTTCACCGATGTCACAGTTTAAGATATTCTTCTCATACAAATGGATTTCTACCATTTTGTATTATTAGTGAGCAAATTTTTCGATTTGTGATAGTACTAGTATGTTTTAAGTAATAAGTATTAACTACAAAAACAGTTTTTAGATTTATAAAGTTGATAATTAATACAAAATTATCTTGTACAAATGACCTGAAGTGAAAACGTAGCAATTTGTTTGGATTTCAGATTGGAGTACTTGTTATTGTGGTATCACGTGGTAAGGGAAATAGTTTTTTGTTGATAGTTCCTACGGAGAAATTAGCTACTTTTTTCGTTGTATTTTTTTTTTATATTGCACTTCAAGATTGACTTCATCCCACCTGATGCTAAGTGGTAATGAGGTCCTAGCTTAAGGGCGACCAGTACAGCATAACAAAGCTGATACTGGACTTGTCTCCCTTACCTTGAAGGCTTGACCCTGCTACTAATGTAGCACCCCCCAGGAGCTCTGAAAACCTTACTCTCATGCGGGAACACAACAACACCGATGTGATTGTTATTTGGCTGCGGTATTCTGTAAGGTGGATTTGGTTTCCAAAGAATAACATATATAGGTAGATTAGAAATATTTACTGGTTTAACCTTTATTATGATATGGGGCAATTCCATTTCGCCACCAAACGTTCCACCTGAACTTCGGACAACTTTTGGATTAGATGAAGAAAACAGACCACGAACCCAAAATCATTCTTAGTATAAATAATTATATTAACTTTGATTTCTTTTTGAATTGAACGTTTGTTATTTCATTTCTGATTAAAATATTGTGAATTCAAAATAAAAGTTTAAAATATTTAATAGGACTCACGATTAAAGATAAAAAATTATAGTCGTTTTTTTTTTATATTGCACTTCAAGGTTGACCTCATCCCACCTGATGTTAAGTGGTAATGAGGTCCTAGCTTAAGGGCGACAAGTACAGCATAATAAATATGTTACTGGACTTGTCGCCCTTACCTTGAAGGCTTGACCCCTGCTACTAATGTCGCACCCCCCAGGAGCTCTGGAAACCTTACTCACACGCAGGAACACAACAACACAGAAGTGATTGTTATTTGGCTGCGGTCTTCTGTAAGGTGGAGGTATTTCACCAGTCGGGCTGTTCCAGTTCGAGCGATAAATCGCTATGCCCTACCTTCTTCTTAAAAACGTTATTCGTATATGATTAGAAAAAAAGTATGATATTTTTATTTACGCTCATTATTACTAAATAAGTATTATGCCAATATTTTCATAGTGCAATCATAAAATTATGCATATCATAATTTATGCTAAAAAATTGTATGCCGGAACTGTTATGCCAAACATTATATTATGACTAATAAGAAAACGTAAGCTACAGAAAGGGCTCCACATAGTAATTTGCTTAAATCCAAATGTATTACAGACTACGACACCAAAAAACATACAAACGGTGCCTTGAGTAACATCAACGAAGCTGCCTCAGAGGATGGTGATGACGCAGAAATCGAAAACTTATGTGAATCCAAAAACATCGTGAACTGTGCTCGTGATGTTTTCGCCAAAATGGCTGAATGTACTAAAGTACGACACCCAAAAACCGGACCACTACATTTAAACACAGTATACTCATACGTGCCTGTAATGAATGCTACATTTATCTTGAAAGATACAACTCTCAAAAACATTAAAGGAACGATTGAGAAGTTCTAGTAAGATATTTTAAAGCCTTTTTTATTGTAATGTGTGCGCCAGAAATGAGATAACCAGGAGTTGATAAAACAAGACTTATTCCATTGCGGATTTGAGACGCTATATTACATTGCGCGTAATGGTGTTTGGCTTTCTCAATGGAAAATGTCCTGCTTTCTGAACTAATGGCAAGTCTCGTGAGATATGTTTATTATACATTAATTATAATAAAAAGTTCAGGGGAAATATCTAACCTAGCTATGTCACATGAAATTTTAAAAGGAGATCATGACACCGGAAGTAACTTTAAAACTTGTACTTGTTGTTGTATGATAATTAAAAATCGCTATTCGTTTTGGATCCGAGATATCTTGTTGTTGGCAGTAGGCTTCCTGTCTTTAGATTTCCTCATGATGACAAAATATGGTTATAAGCATTTTCCCGCCAGTATTTAAAATACCACCATACTAGTTCAGAGTGGTTCTTTGTTTTTTAAATAGGTACGTTTATATATTATTTTCTTTCCAGCTTGAACAAGAAAACAGGCAACCTTGTGATTTCTGTAAAACTAGATGGAGTGAAGGTTGAAAATAAAGACATGCAAATGTACGTCCACAGAAAAGGGAAAGAACCCAAGTTAGTAAAGGACAAAGCCAGGGGTATTTACCGTAAGTATTAAGAAAAAACGAATCAACAGGTATAAACATTCATATGCATGTATGTATTTTTACACTTATTGCTTTAGAAAAAACACATAATTTATCCATTTATTTCTTACTAATGAGTCAACAAGACAAGTGTCATCTCAACTGTGAAATAGACACACTCGACCACGCGACCTTAATGAAAAATTGGTCAAGGGGTCTTACTGTTAACTCCCTACTGAGTTCCGCGTCTTCTAGTAATGGGAGAGCTCAGTAGCGTTGGAGCTGGCCCTGCCACTCCACATCCGATACCGCACAGGGTGAAGCTTAGACGTGTCCCGAGCTAGACCGCGGAATGCAGGTAGCTCTCTGCGGCAAACCCGGAATCTCAGAAATGGATTGTGGAGGCAGAGGAAGACCTCGGTGTTTCGTTACCGGCCTTCTTGTCCTCCGCGACTCGGCAATAACGCGCTGCCTTGCGGAGCGCAAATCGTGGTGAAGCCGTGGATGGAGGATGTGGTATTGCGTTCGCCAGCCTCGAGGACTCCGTCTGGCTCTTGAAGGGAGAGTTGAAGTGAGAGTCTCGGGTTTACGCAATGACAGAAGCCGCACAGCAGATCCGCTGTTGGGACCTGAGACGCCAGGCGTGAAGTAAGTCTGACGTCTATTACCTCAGTCCCGAGGGGGTGGGGCATGTCAGTGACGGTGCGGTAAGTTTCTGCCGCGAGAAAAAAAAGGGGTGTTACTGTTAATGACTTGCGCAACTTCCGATGCCTCGAAAAGGGCCCTAAGGAAGTCGTGCATGTGCAGGAGGCGCTCTATGCAGCGGAAGGTCCTACCTACCTACGACACAGGCAACAAAGCCTGCAAGGGGCGAGGAGCTGGAGACCAGCCACTGGAGTGACAAAAAAACCGCTGTCGCGGCCGGCCAGGCCCGCCCCAGGCGTTTAAATGACGGGGCGTGAGGAACCATGAAGCCATGCATCGAAGGCGTCAGAGCGGAGAATTCTGGTATCGCTCAAGGAGGTTTGGGCGTGCTAGGCAGGCCAGCAACAAGAGACGCTATGTCTTGCACAGAATTTGCCACTCAGGGGTTCTAATCGGTTCGAGTCCGACATACTGTGCGTAGGTATTTACCCTGATCAAGAAAATAAGGGGTGTTAAGCTAATGTGTAACATTAGTCTTACAGACGTTTTCAACCCACTAAATGGCCTTTAGTTTTTTTACAAATATTAAGATATTAGCCGGGACCAACAGCAAGTCGTCATAAGCATTAAATTTGTCGTACAGGTCACCCATCCAATACAGAACTAACGACATAACTTTACTTTCAACATCGCTTGTCATTATCGCGCTATTTGCAGTTTTTGGTGTGTAAGTTAGAAAAATGATGATGTGTATCATTTTCAGTATTCTTATTGCTCTGACCTTCATTTTTAGAAATATTTTTATCCTTAAGTATGTTTTTACAGCTGGAACTTTAACCGCGATTATTCCTGCAAAGGAAAAAATCACGCCTGCTATTTTGAAGAAGTATTCGGTATCGGGATATGTTCCATCTTCTGTGGACTTCTACATTGGGCCGAGAGTTATGGAGAATACGGGTAATCCTAAACAAATAATGTACATGTAATATTCTTGATGACTCGGGAAAAATACAATGATAATATTTTAGTTGGTCAATTACATTTTCCAAATACAATTATTTATTTGCTTCAATAAATAAACTGCTTTTACGTCATTCATTTGTAAAAACACTTCTGAGAAGTTACGTCCCGTTAAATTTTAACGTAACTTATCTAAGTAAATGTATATTTACATAATAAAACATAAATGTGATTTATATATTTTGGATAACTAACTTTTGGACCAAATACGTATTTAGTTAATTTTAGATTATTCAAACCAAATTCAAACACGATTAAGTGTGAAATAGTATGTGGTTTATTTTTTAAAATTAGACGTACAATATGAAATATAGGTAGCTGTAGCTGTGCTATGATATTTCTAGGAAATTGAATTAAAAACCTTTTGATGTGTTGCTTGTAGTACAGTGAGTTGCTATATACAGGCTGTGCTTATGTGATGAAATTACAAGGAGGTGGAAATAAAACCTATTTTAAATAATCACAATACTAGCAAGATAATTGTTTGTTCTAGGGTTAAAAGTTTGAACTGTATTTTTGTCTATTTTGTTTACTACACTCTTACATTGTCTTTCTAATAACTCTTAACTACGCTCTAAAATCTCTATAATATATCTTTATTTGCTTTAAGTTATCCCTATTCCCTACTATCCCTACTAATATTATAAATGCGAAAGTAACTCTCTCTGTCTGTCTGTGTGTCTGTTACGCTTTCCTGCTTAAACCTCTCAACCGATTTTGATGAAATTTGGTATACGTATACGTTGAATCTCAAGAACGGACATAGGCTACTTTTTATTAGAAAATAAGGGGGGTAATAGCACCTTTGGAAGTTTATATGGAAAAATGTTTATTTTCGAAGTTAGAGATATAAAATTTGGCACAAATATAGCTCGAAACTTGGATTAAAATATATACTACTTTTTGTTTCGAATATTAAGGAGAAAGGGGTAAAACCGACCGTAAAAGGATGTAGTCCACGCGAACGAAGTCGCGGGCACAGCTAGTAGCCTATAATACAATTTCCTAGAAATACTACTTTAAATTTAATTTTAGGTATAAGTCGCAGATTATATGTTGTCAAAGCTTTTCTGTTTTCTTGTTGAAACTTGTGTTGATATCTAGCACGATCTCAATGTATCATATTGGTTACATTTACCAAAAGTGCATAATTTAACATTTTACCGTATGCAGCTAATTACTGTCCTGTACCTATCTGGAACTGTACCTATCAACGCCACATTCAACGCTATGATAGAGATTTTAGTGCCTGGATCTTGGAGAACTGGGTTCTATGATAACTTGAAATCAATGACGGAGGCCCTGTAATAGTGAATTTAATAGGCTTTATTATTTGGGTGATAAATATGATCTTTTTTGTCTAACTTCAGATCCAGTAATCAAAGCTGCCGTCCAAGCTTTAGCCGCCAATTTACCGACGGTGATTCAGGAGCTGTACTTGACCGGTGCTCCCGGCTTGTTCCTGACATATCTACAGCAGCACATTTGTGACTTCGGCATTTCATATGAAAATGCATATGGAGTTTCAAAAGAAGCAACAGAATAAAGTATTCGGTTCATTATCATCATTATTAAGAGAGGTAGTGCATAGCGATTTATCACTCAAACTGGGGCAGCCCGACTGGTGAAATAACTCCACCTTACAGAAAACCGCAGCCAAATAACAATCACTTCGGTGTTGTTGTGTTCCTGCGTGTGAGTATGGTTTCTAGAGCTCCTGAAGATGCTACATTAGTAGCAGGGGTCAAGCCTTCAAGGTAAGGGCGACAAGTCCAGTAATATATTTACTATGCTGTACTTTTCACCCTTAAGCTAGGACCTCATTACCACTTAACATCAGGTGAGATAAGGTCAATCTAGAAGTGTTATATAAAAAAATATCTTAAAAAATACTTTAAACTGATTAAAATATTACCTATTGCTTATGTAAAACCAAAAAAAGTGAGTTGTTCAGCTTTATCAAATTTTAATACTCTATTCATGGATTTAGTTCAGAGTTATTAAAATCTTAAGCTTAAACTTTGTCACTATGAAGAACAAGTAACACAAAAAAGGTTGGTCTAGTAATTTATGTGGTTAATTCACTTATAATATTGCGATGTGATTGATTCTCAGTGTTGGTTTAGTTTTTCATTGCTGTATTTTCTCCTCTCTGGCGGAATTTAAGAACTTTATTTTGTAACTTTTTACTTTAATAAAAATGTGCAGAATCTACGTTTTTTAATTGAAACTTTTTTATTAATATTATCTTAACTTTTTGTTTCTTTGCCTATTATCATTAACATTGCCTTCTTATATAAATGTCGCCATATCTTTCACTGGTTTTTATTTTTTATAAATTAATAATGCAAATTCTAAAACTCATTGGCTAGCCTCTCATTTGGTCGCGGTTCTATCAACATCTCTTAGCAAATAGTGACAATGGCAACACGGTAAGGCTTAGGCGAACAACGGTTTTATCCCGCAAGCGGTAAATCGTGAAACCGCGAAGCCGCCCGAAACGCATGCACTACGATTAAAAACCGCGGTCACAATATCAGGCGGTTAAAATTCGCGGTGGTTTAGCTGTAGTGTGGCCTAAGTCTGAGAAATGAAGGTATCAAAGACAAATTAGTAAAAAAGTTTTTACTATTACAGGCGACATAAACCCTATTCCCCCTTTATTAAAAATAAAAAAGACATAACGGCCCGCCATGGCTCCGCACGCATAATCATCAAAAATGTGAACCTCTTTACCGATTTTGAGCAAACATCAAAAAGGCCATCTAATAAATAGCTACAAAGCTTAAACATTTGGTTTGGGTAGGTGAGCCCGTGCTTGCGTTATAAAATTATTCATGAATTTGTCAATTGCTGAACCAATTTATTTATCTTCTGAATTTATAGTTATGTAGATATTTGTTTTTATATATAAATTATCAATATTATGTAAATCTAAGTATACCTTCATATTTTATATATTATGTTCTAATTAATTTATATAGTATGTGTATTATTATCGTATATTTAAAAGATACCGTAATGTTATTTTTAATGCTTAATTTATTGTTGTTTAAAATGATTTCTTTTTTTCTCCCCTGTTACCGCACCCATATACAAACTATCTGCATGACCGAAGGGTTGACTGGTAGAGAATGCCCTTAGCATTAAGTCCACCTGTTGTACCTATGTGTGCAATAAAGTTTTTAAATAAATAAATAAATAAATTACAACAAAAAATGGCATTGATTTTTACATATATTGCTGTAATCCACTGGGTACTTGGGTGACAGACTATATATTTGCGTCGTTGTCAACATTCGGGAACAAAACTTAATTAGTTTTATAGTGTTGTTTAAGCACAGTGGTTAATATAAATAATTGACGAACATTCAAAACATCAGCCAGCAAAACCAGCAAACAAAAGAGAGAAATGGCTTAGAATATATATAATAATAGCTAACTTTATTTATAACTAGCTGTGCCCGCGACTTCGTTCGCGTGGACTACATCCTTTTATGGTCGGTTTAACCCCTTTCTCCCCTAATATACGAAACAAAAAGTAGTCTAAATTTTAATCCAAGTTTCGAGCTATATTTGTGCCAACTTTCATATCTCTAACTTAAAAAATAAACATTTTCCCATATAAACTTTCAAAGGTGGCATTACCCCCCCCCCTTTATTAAAATTTCCTCTTTTTAAGATGGATCCATGTATATAAAAAATAATTATTTACATTGTATTACAGATTGGAGTACTTGTTACAATTGTATTATGTGGTAAGTGCATTAGTTTTTGTAATAAAAATCCAGAAAATTCAACAGAGTCCAAATCGTAAACTTATGTACGTACATACTACATATACGCTAATTTAATAATGGACATTAAGTATCACCTTGAAATAATTTAACGGGTCAAAACGCGACACCATTTTTATTTAATAGTTAATACGACAAATGGTCAGCTCGTGACCACCGTTGGTGCAACCCAACAGAAACGTCGGACAGTAAGTCGTATTAACTGCTAAATAAAAATGGTGTCGCGTTTTGACCCGTTAAATTATTTTAAACTAGCTGTGCCCGCGACTTCGTTCGCGTGGACTACATTCTTTCATGGTCGGTTTTACCCCTATATCCCCTAATATTCGAAACAAAAAGTAGTATATATTTTAAAAGAGGTATATTTGTGCCAACTTTCATATCTCTAACTTAAAAAATAAACATTTTCCCATATAAATTTTCAAAAGTGGCATAACCCCCCCACCCCTTTCTTTCTAACAAAAAGTAGCCTATGTCCGTTCTTGAGGTTCAACGTATACCTATGCCAAATTTCATCAAAATCGGTTGAGAGGTTTAAGCGGGAAAGCGTAACAGACAGACAGACAGACAGAGCTACTTTCGCATTTATAATATTAGTAGGGATGTTTAAAATGGAACGCGAAAGTCTTAAAATTTACATTAAGTATCCTATATACTATTCTTTATATAGGTACTAAACAGGCTCGCATTTAACCGGAAACTCGTTTGACGGAAGGCGTAGATGAGTCCTAAGATAATATTTATTTGTTAAAAAGTTTCTAATTCTAGAAAGCTAGAATGATTGGATATTGGTAACTACTAGGCTAGTTCCGTTGTAATTAATTTATAAGTTTATGTATAAGCGAGAAATAAATGAGCCTTCATAATAACAATATCTTTTCGATCTGTTCATTTCATTTTGTTTTCTAGACATTTTAGTGTATTTTAGCAAAAATTTAAATAGACTATGTAAATATGTAACAAAAAATATTTTCAATAAACTCAAATAGATTTTTGACGACTTTTCAATACGTTGTTTAAAGAGTAAAAATGGTCCTAATCATTAAATGCAAAAAATATGCAATAAATGAGATTGGAAGCTCCTAAATGAATTTATTTCATTAAAACTGAATAACAAAAATGTGAACTCATTTCTAATTAGGAAAATCTATGCTTTATTACTTTCTGAATTCGAATGTGCTTGCGACGTTTTCATAGCAAAATACGCTCAGATAAGCTACTTTTGATAGCGGCTGCCATCAAAAGTAGCTGGGGTGACGCCCCCAGTGAGTATCCGTTGTCTGGTACTCATAGTATAAGGGAAAAACCTTAGTTTGAGATCAGGTGATTGGTGTGATTGTCTGGCGCATTTATTTATTTATCGAACATTCCTTTTCTCAGTTACAGATGACACAGAAAAGGATGATAAGGAAGAAAGTTTCGAAGAACCATGCAAAGATAGCGATGACATGACAACTTGCGTAAGCAACTTCTTCAAGAAACATTCGGAGTGCGAAATAGTCAAGGATCCTTTAGGGAGCGACCCGATACATATCAAGGACACATATTACACATACGTACCTAAGATCAACCTTACACTAGGCTTGAAAGATACGACCTTTTCAAATTTAAATGGAAGTATTGAAACATTCTAGTAAGTTTTAGATATATTTTTTATTGCACATACAATTTCCAAAAACCA
The DNA here is from genome assembly GCA_037074685.1 of Glyphodes pyloalis. NCBI lineage: Eukaryota > Metazoa > Arthropoda > Insecta > Lepidoptera > Crambidae > Glyphodes > Glyphodes pyloalis. The sequence continues at coordinate 1,091,584 of JAYKKO010000051.1, forward strand.
TACCATTGTAAAGCAGTAGAAGGGGCCTTAGTAGACAACTTTAAAGTGGAGATTAAAAAAAAAGAAAAAAATATATAAAAGGTCGAATTGAGAACCTCCTCCTTTTTTTAAGTCGGTTAAAAATAATATCAAAACATTAAAAAACGGCCAAGTGCGAGTAGGTCTCGCCCATGAAGATATAAGTAGCAAGAAGTAATACAATATAAAATAATAATGATATTGTAGTGGATTGAAAAAAAGTTAAATTGCGGTTTACGATTTATGACGTAACTACTTACTAGATCTCGTTCAAAACAATTTTCCAATTTTCAGTGAAAATTTGCATGGGGATGTACATTATACGTTTTAATCTGGCACTCAGTTTACCTCTTTTTACATTCACTATTTTGAAATTTTTAGTAGCTGGTATTTCAAAAAATCACAAGACATAATATTATTAAAAACACATATTAAACTAAAATTCCTAGCTTTATGTAAGTCTGACTGTAAGTGTGTTTATACTTTAGCATCGACAAGGACACAAACAATCTTGTGATGGCAGTAAACTTTCCGGGTATTCACCTCGACAGTAAAGCAGCCCATTTTATAATCAGTCAAAGAGACAAGGTACCAAAGCGTATCGTAGAGCGTGCTTATGGCACTTATTGTAAGTAAATCCTTAAAAACTTTGTCTAAATAACTATATTACAACACCTCGACCTCTATAGCCGGGAGGCGAGCGGGCCCTACTTTTGCGTTGCGCCATGTGGTCCCGGATTCGATTTCCGGTCGGATCAATATGGAACACGAGTCTTGGGCCTGAGTGTTATGGTACCGTCGTTATTTCTGAATTTTGTACCATGTTTTTTTTTGCTTTGCTACTTACCACAGAATCAGTGCAATGCATGACATTTTACACGGAAAATACAATAAAATTAAAATAGCAAGATGACCACATCAACCTTTTTTAGATAATATGTACATATATTAGTTAACACCTGTGAATAATTTAGTATTTAAACGTCTTGTTTAACCATATTTTTTTATTTTAGCTGTGATTCTCACAATGGTGATGCCTTATCATAAGAAAATGACAGCAAAGAACGTAAAAAAGGCAATGGTTACGGCGTATATTCCCGAAAAACTTGTGAATTTTTACATTGGACCAAAAGTTACATTGAGTAAAGGTATTTTTTTTAGTTTACCGGGTGAATTTGGGTAAAAAACAGTATTTCAAAAATGATATAGAAACGTAGGCTTTTTTATTTTTTTAGTACTTTACGCCGTACTAGCGAACTTTAAATATTAGAAACAGAAAAGTTTTATCTCACCTTGCGATGCGGGAATCGAACCCACAACCTTCACGTATCAATTAGAAGAGCAGCACGCGCGATACGTGAAGGTCGTGGGTTCGATTCCCGCACCGGAAGGGGAGATATTTTTTTTATGTTTCTAATATTTAAAATATAGGCTAGTTGTTAATAGTCTTAGAGTTTTTTTTAACGCGCTGATCTCAGAATTTACTAGTCTGATTGAAAAAAAAATGTTTGGGTTTTATTACTAACTACTCACTTGCGACTGTGACGTCATTGAAGAATAAATTACATAAAATAAATATATATATATATTAAATATATGCGTGAGTGTGAAGCCGCCAAAATTTTGATTTACTGATTTTTTATATTTTTATAAGTCAGCCAAGTGCGAAGATTCGCGCACAAAAGGTCCGTATCTATCTTTTCTTTTTTTTATATTGGACTTCAAGATTGACCTCGCCCCCCCCTGATGTTAGGTGGTAATAAGGTCCTAGCTTATGGGTGAGAAGTACAGTATAATAAATCTGTTACTAGACTTGTCGCCCTTACCTTGAAGGCTTGACCCTTGCTACTAATGTAGCACCCCCCAAGAGCTCTAGAAACCTTACTCACGTGTACACTTAAGTGTGTTTACATTATGTTTTCAGATCCGGTAGTCCAACACGTTGTCTTGAGTCTACTCCTCAATATACCTACGGTTCTGCAAGAGCTGTTTGTGACAGCAGCGCCAGTTTTTTTCGCAACATATATGCAGGAGAACATTTGCGACTTTGGAATTAATTACAAAGAATTAAACAATTATTTACCATGCAGGCTGTAATTTTGTGCCTGTTAAATTGTGAATAAAGTTCGTTTCACACTTTCAATTTGCTGTTTTAATTAACCTTACAATGGTGTAAAAAAACAAAAAAAATATAAAGAACGGTAACACCTATATACGAAGGCAGTCAAACAGCTAAAGATTAATTTATTTTATTCTGACCTGCTAATTCTCAAAATACTTTTTTTTCAAAACAGATTCGAATTATGATATTTTTATAAATACAGTCAACGATAAAACACACCATAAACTTATTTTGTGTTATGTTGAATTAAAATTAATTTCTTTTAAGAAATACTGTAAGTATGCTCTATTTCCTCGGGCGTACCACAGGGTTCATATTTAGGGCCTATTTTATTTTATTTATAAACGACCTGCCGCATAACTTACTGCACTCTTCTCCGTACATGTTCGCCGATGACCTTAAATTGGCTAAGGTGATTGAAAATAAGAGCGACAGAGTTCTGTTACAAAATGATCTAGACTATCTTAGCCATGATTCGCTCTGAGTGGACTGTTTCTAAACTTAAACAAATACGCACATATTAAGTTCACTAGAAAACAGAATGTAGCGCACACTTCTTACTCCATAGCAGGCGATAAATTGGAAGAGGTAGATGTAGTACGCGATCTCGGAATATCAGTAAGCTCACATTACCCCACATGGAACAAATGATCAGTAAGGCGTCTAGGATGGCCGGATTTGTGATGAGAAACGGGATGGAATTTCGGAACCTTAAAACAAAGAAAATTTTGTATTGCAGCCTGGTAAGGAGTATCATGGAATACTCTTGTCATTCTTTAAGAATAGAGAGAATACAAAAACGTTTTATTCGACACTTGGAATACTCTGTGGGGTTGCAAAGTAGATTTGGTAGTTATGAAACTCGTTTTAAACGATGCAATATGACAAAATTATCGAAGCAACGTGACATTCTAGACCTGACATTCTTATTTAAAATAATGAAAAACAATGTAGATTGCCCCGACCTGCTGAAAATGTTTAGCTTTAGGGTTCCTGTAAGACCACCACGTAAGCCTATCACACCACTTTGTCCTCCTTTGTATTCGGGAAATATGACAAAAATTCATTAACTGTCATTTCAAAAAATCCCTTTGATTTTTTGAATTTGAAAAGATTGGCGAGTCTCATTGGACAGAATCCAAAGCCGAATAGCCTGCAAAGTAAAAAGATTTTAGAAGAAGTCAAATATTACTTCTAGATTGAAGATATTCGGTATCAAATCCGTTGTCATCTTGCTTACCATCAGGCTGGGAGGTGCCAATATGCTGTACAAAAAGGTCATCTACTAAATAGCTACAAAGCTTAAACATTTGGTTTGGGTAGGCCCATTCTTGGGTTATAAAATTACAACGAAAAATGGCATTGATTTTTATACATTGATGTAATCCACTAGGTACTTGGTTGACATACTATATGTTTGCGTCGCTTGTCAATGTTAGGGAACGAATCTCAATTAGTTTAAGAGTGTTGTTTAAGCACAGTGTTTAATATAAATAATTGACCAGCACTTAATATATCAGCCAAAGTGAATAAGTCTTTGATAGCATAGAGAAATGGATTAGAATAGCCTACTTTTTTCAACTTAATAATTTTACATGAACCTCTTGAAACCGAAATACAAGAAGCAAAGATAGATTGACAAAGGGATTGATTGGTGTATATGTACTTTTTTACTTTATCACTAAATTTTTAATATGGACATCAAATGAAAAGGCTTGATAAGTAGAATAGAGTTCAGTATAAAAATTAAATCTAACATGGAGTACTATATTTCTTTCGCAGTATGATCAGAAGCACATAATGGTATTCACTTGTAGTTTTAATTTTAGGTCTTGTATCAACGACAAAAGGGTAGTACCCAGTGGCGGATTTACCCTAAGGCCCGGTAGGCCCGGGCCTAAGGCGGCCAGTTTTAGGGGCGGCCTTAATCGTGACAAAAATCTTATAATGGCGTATTAAACCTTTCGCTACAATAAAGGTTTGTATTCAAAAATAAAAAAAAAACAGTAGTTTCATTATGTTGTCTATATGATGGATGCTGAGAAAGAGGCGGCTTATGGCTTGGGGCATAAAGCGAGACTACAAATCGACCACTGGTTGTACCTGCCTACTAATTGCAACGTACTCCGAGACTTTTGCCTGTATATAACCAACCTTATACATATATTGTTATACATATTAGGTCTATAAAATGTTAGGTACGTATTATGGAATCAGCAAGTGAACATACTTAACATATTAATTGATAATTTATAGTCTAATTTAAGTTTAAAAAAACTAAGTATCTATCATGAGGGTTCAGCAGTAAGTTCAGCCAAGTTAATTTCATGTGTACCTACATTGTAATCTTTAGGAGTAGGTTTTAATAACGTTTACAAATCTAAAATAAATATTTGTTAAATCATTTGTTAATATTTTTTTACATAACTAATGTCACATTTTAAGATCTGGATTTAAAAGGGCTCGCTGCTCTTAAACTGAGAAATGAAATGAAACGATTTATATTTGCAAGTGGATTTACAATAAATATTTTCGCACGTCAATTATTTTTTCCTACTAGCGCCTCGACGTGAGTCCTGCTGAGAAGAAGTGGCACAATAAATTGAACGGATATTCTCTTTTAACATAAATCATGATATAGAATGTAAATTAGGCATAAAGATTACATAAGTGCAGATGTAGGTACATTTTAATTTTTCCACATATTTTAATCATTAAAAAAGTCTTGTACAGAGTAATGAGTCTTTTTTATAAGCCATGTTTCAATTTTATTTTGAAATCTCTAGCTGGGCAAGCATAATTTGCGGTAATTTCTTAAATATTTTGAAACTTAACCATAACAATCCATAGCAACTTAATATTTTTAGTTTCCCCTTTTTATTCTACAATTCTTTTTATATTCAAGTAATATTTTCAATTTGTAATTTAAAAATAATGAGATTTTCACATTATGCACCTATATACTAAAACATAGTTTGCAACTCAATGTTTGAAGTTCGAAATTTTCTTCAGAATCCGTAACAAAGATGCAGTCATAAAAGGTAAACTTAGACGCCAATATTGCGATCAATTTTGTACTAAATTACTTGGTAAGAATAAGGTTTATTTGGTAGGTACCAGAGCAATAACACTTTTTCAGATTGTACTACTTTCTATGTCATGTGACAACTTGGCCCATTTTTTTAAAACACCTATTCATTGCCAGAGATAGGAATGTTAATTTATTTTAGTTAGTTTTAACTACTATAAAAGAAATGTATAGAAACCCAAAGTCATAATTGAAAACTATTTTAGCCCCAAAATGAAGTATATCTTTAATTTTTTCTTGTTGGTGAGCATCATTTTCTATTTCACGTATAGTTTTATTTACTTATTTTTTAATTTAATCTTATTATTAATTAAAATCAGCTCCTTTAAAAAATACTCCATAAAATTTGATAAGAAACTAAATTAATTCAATGTACCTATTACAGATTGGAATACTTGTTAGTGTCGTATCATGCGGTAAGTTATTCAGTTTTTAGTGATAGTTCCACATCAGCAGAGTCCAAATTATAAACAAACTTTATGTTGCCCGCGAGTTTATTCAGTTAATTTGGGGTATTAAGTGTCCTATTATGTTGTTTTTTTTTTATATTGCACGTTTAATTCAAGATAGACCTCATCCCACCTAATGTTAAGTGGTAATGAGGTCCTAGCTTAAGGGTGACAAGCACAGCATAATAAATCTGTTACTGGACTTGTCGCCCTTACCTTGGAGGCTTGACCCCTAATACTAATGTAGCACCCCCCAGGAGCTCTGGGAACCGTACTCACACGCACTAACACAACAACACAGAAGTGATTGTTATTTAGCTGCGGTCTTCTGTAAGGTGGCGGTATTTCACCAGTCGGGCTGCTCCAGTTCGAGCGATAAATCGCTATGCCCTATCTTTTATATACTAAATCTAGAATACGAAAATGTTTGCAACGTTTTCTTAATAAAAACCATTCTACATACGACCTCCGTAGCCGGGAGGCGAGCGGGCCTGACTTTGGCGACCGCCATCTCTGAGGTTCCGGGTTCGATCCCCGGTCGGGTCAATATGGGAAACGAACTTTTCCATATTGTCTCGGGTCTGGGTGTTGTGGTACCGTCGTTGTTTTTGATTTCTGTAACACAAGTGCTTAAGCTACTTACCACATAGTCAGAGCAATGTATGTGAATTTGTCCAATATTTATATTTATTTATTTATACATCAACCATTACTATTGTCAATTACAGATGACACCGAAAATGGTGAAAATGAAGAAAGGAACGAAGAACCATGTAAAAACAGTGATGACATGACAAGTTGCGTAGCCAACTTCTTTAAAAAACACTCTGAGTGCGAAATAGTCAAGGATCCTATAGAAAATGATCCGATATTTCTCAAGGACACATATTATACATACGTGCCTAAGATCAACCTGACTATAGCCTTGGGAAGAACGACCTTGTCAAATTTAACTGGAAAAATCGAAGAATTCTAGTAAGTTATTTGTATATTCTTTATTACACCTACAATTTACTCAAATCAATGTAACACATTGTATAACAATAAATACGACCTTTTGTAGAAAATTCTTAGTTGGAGGAAATAGTAACAAAACATAAAAAAAACAGATCTGTACATGAGAGATTTTGAAGAAAAATATTTATAGAGGTCTCTTTCATATACAAAAAGGGGCCTGGCCGTGTTAAAATAATAAATGGAAAAACTTTCAGAGTCGCTAAATTTGTCATACAGTTATTGAGAAATAATTAATGAAAATGGAACTTGATGATTTGTTAATTTTAAATACGAAGTCATATCTAAAAACATATTAAAGTAAAATATTTAATATGTTTAATAATCTTTATGGAACTGTGACTGTCGATGTGTTTGTATTTTAGCATCGACAAAGAAACAAAAAATCTCGTGATGGCTGTCAACTTTCCTGGCATTCATCTCGACAGCAAAGCAGCCAATTTCATAATCAGTCAAAGGGGCAAGGAACCAAAGCGTGTTTTAGAACGTGCCTTCGGTACTTACCGTAAGTATATCTTTACGAGCTTTATCTTCATAACTTTTTTACATTACATAGGCTTCACTATGAAAAGAGGTTGTTTGGACCATGTCTATCACTAAAACTAAATTTGCTCTTCGGGCAAGCTTACGATTTTATGTTGAGGTATCAAACCCGCGACCAAAGAGTTTAACTTAGGTTTCCTGTTAATCGACTCGACACGGTTCAAAATCTAGTGTTGTTTATAAACTCATTGTCACCACCGCACCACGAGTCAATTGTTTAACAAAATTTAATTACAAGAAACTATTAGAAAAGAAATAGTTTTATTATTTAAGGCCCTCACAATATAATATCTACTACATAAAGTTAATATGCTTAATAGAACGGCAAGAAAAATATAATAAAAAATAAAAATTCAAAAATAGTACCTATGTAACAAGAGAAATACACAATAATGCAACAACCTTTTTCAGATTATGTACACACATTTTAAATTGGCATCTTTAAAGACTTTAGTCTTGAAATTTGTAATTTAACAGTACTTGTTTTCATTCTAGCTGTAATTCTTACAATGGTGCTACCTTATCACAAGAAAATAACATCAAACAACGTAAAAAACGCGATGATTACAGCGTATATCCCTGAGAAAATTGTGAACTTTTTTATTGGACCAAAAGTTACACTGAGTAAAGGTATTATTTTTAAGTGACCGGCTGGCTTTGGGTAAATGAGAATATTAAACATTTAAAATAATTGAACGGGTCAAAACGCTTGAGTCAGCTCGTGACCACGGTTGGTGCAACCTAACCGAAACGTCGGGCAGTAAGTAGTTCGTATTAACTACTAGATAAAAATGGTATCGCGTTTTGACCCGTTAAATTATTTTAAATGTCTAAAATGGAACGCGAAAGTCTTAAAATTTATAAATGAGAATATTTATTAGAATTGAAACAAAAATTCTGGGTTGTTTAAAAATAATCATTAACATCTGTTAGTTTTATATTTGTTAATAAAAGCGAGCGAGTTAAGCAGGCAAATTCCAAATATTTAAAAGAAACAAAAAATGTAATCTCCCCTCGGTATCATCCCTGAAAAGTATTTCTCGTACAGTGAAGGGCACATACGGAAGGCCAAGGAGCATAATAAACAATAAAATTCGTCGCCTACGATAACTAGTGGTTAGCTCAGTTGGACGAGCAGCAATCGCGATACGTGAAGGTCGTGGGTTCGCATCCCAAACAGCAAGAGGAAATGAAATTTTTCTGTTTCTTAAAAAGGCTATTGAATAAATTATGGTCAAATTGACTTAAATAAGACTAAATGCCATGGTAAATAAATAAATAGGATGGGTGTGGTTAACTATTTTTTTACTACTTACCACAGAATCGTATGTCAGTGTATTTATTATATATTATGTTTTCAGATCCAGTAGTTCAAAACGTAGTCTTAAGTCTACTCCTCAATATACCTACGGTTCTTCAAGAGCTGTTTGTGACAGCAGGACCAGTTTTTTTTGCAAATTATTTGCAAGGGAACATTTGTGACTTTGGAATTAATTACAAAGAATTAAACAAATATTTGCCAAATAGGTTCTAATTTTGTAGCTGGGTTTCAATGTTAACTCGGATTAAATGCTAATTTCACACTTCAACTTGCTGTTTAATTTACCCTTAACTGCCTTATATGACAAACACCATATACACCATCACCATGAACAACACAAGTGATACCTCTAGAAACATAATCATATCTTCCACCACGACCAGGCGAAATTTATGTGTGTCTCAGTGATACAAAATGACAAAAACTCAGCGATAGGTCAACCAGTGGCAAACCGCTAATTTTAAGCTACAGCTATACAAAAGCAATCGGTGTTTTTAAGTCGGTCTTGATAAACAAAAACGTTGATAAACAAAAAAAAGTACGAAAATTTTAAAGCTCGTTTCAGTAAATTTTTCTCGCCTGCTATTCGTAGATCATAATCCGTCTCCCTTTAATTGAAGGCTTAGGGAACTCGTGTCTTAATAGCTTCCTTGTTCAGCGCCAATAAGTACACACCCATGATAAGGGGCTATTTGTACGAGCTATGGACCTTTGCGAGACTGACTAAGAGCAGACGAGAGTGTAAGTATACTTAACAAAAATACACCTTATTAAATAAACAATAAAATACATCATACAATAAAAATTACCAACTAGAAAATTTACATAACATGATATTCGAATTCCTAGCAACACATCTTTATTTACAATATTGAAATGAAAAATGTACCGGCGTGGAACTGATGGCTCCCGGCTGCAATGGCGTCCGTAACAGACAATGATTTAACAGATCAATTATAATGAAAGTAAGGCGTTCTTATTTAAAAGCTATTTTTTCTAGATAACCTCGGGATAGAAAATATAGAAGATAACAATTAAACACTTTTTAAGATAAATTAATACGCCGTTAACTCTGAAAAACCATATGGATGCCCTTGCCTATCAAGGGCATTCATATGGTTTTTCAGAGTAGACGCAGCTTTATATACGCTGTTTAGATGCAGCGACGGGCTGTGTGTATAATCAACGATGAAGAGATTACTGGGAACCTTGAACCTCTTCAACTTCGTAGAGAGATTCTTTGAGCATCTTTTATCATGGTGAGTGTTCTGAGGAACTGTTTTCCCTTATTCCACCCTCGAGCGTGAAGAAACATCTCGCGGACCAGTATGGCGATGCTATCGGATAGGATATACTGGTATCAAATCTGTTGTTTTCGCGGTGTGGGTTCCTCTCTTGCTTACCATCAGGCTGGGAGGAGAAAATATACTGTTCTACTATTATATATATATAAAGTCAATGTAAAAAATAATATAAGTAGTGCTCTAATTTTATGTCTTTCTTTATCTTTGCTTTTTTTTTTCAATCGTGTGTCCAATTGTACATAAAAATGCGATACAAGTTAAGCTTAGTGCAGTATTAGCATGAAAATGTACAGTTTCAGTTAATAAATATGATGATAAAGATGATAAAGATATCGAGCTGCAAGTAATTTCTGAGATGTGATTTTGACCTTGCACAACCTGCGCCTTATTTGTGGACAATTACGTCCAGCCGTTCTTGCACGCTTAGGAAGTGTGTCGCATCATCATGCTGACTATTCCGAAACATATCAAATCTTTCTCAAATTGTAATAAGCAAATAGGAAACCCTACATCACACACACTTGGTGGTCATACCTTTTTTTTATATTGCACTTCAAAATTGACCTCATCCCACCTGATGTTAAGTGGTAATGAGGTCCTAGCTTAAGGGCAATCAGTACAGCATAATAAATCTGTAACTGGACTCGTTGCCCTTACCTTGAAGGCTTGACCCCTGCTACTAACGTAGCACCCCCCAGGAGCTCTGGAAACCTTACTCACACGCAGGAACACAACAACACAGAAGTGATTGTTATTTGGCTGCGGTCTTCTGTAAGGTGGAGGTATTTCACCAGTCGGGCTGCTCCAGTTAGAGCGATAAAAAGCTATGCCCTACCTCTTTTATATTTTTTCGGTGTCTCATTAATTTTACGATAAAGGGGTTACATTTACAAGATTCAATGTAGTTACAATGATAAATTAAGCAAAACAAAAATAAAGGGACTGTAACCTTTACTCAGAGTAAAGGTAAATTGTAACCTTTGGATATTCGAATCGACGTTTGAGTTCTATTTTAACATTGATTGATTGATAGAAATATGATTGTGTGATTTTAGCATTGATAAGAAGACAAAAAATCTTGTGATGGCAGTCAACTTTCCGGGCATTCATGTCGACTGTAATACAGCCAATTTCATAATCAGTCAAAGAGATAAGGAACCAAAGCGTATCGTAGATCGTGCATTGGGCACTTTTCGTAAGTATAACCTTCGAACTTTGTCTATATTACTATGTTATATTGTATAGGCTTCACTTTTAAACACGTTGTTTGGACCATATCCTATCACGAAAACCAAAAGGGTTGTTCGGGAAGACTACGTCTGAATTTTGAGGGATCAAACCCAATCAATTAAAAAACCTTAGCTTAAACCACAGAACAAAGTATGTAGGCATTATTAAAATCTTTATCACCACCGCACCACGAGTCAAAAGTTATATAAAACTTTATTGGAGAAAAGATAAGAAAAGAATACGTAGAATAAAATATGGAAAAAGATATGGAAAATTCAAAAATATTTTAGTAACAAAATGTACAATAACGTATTCATATCTCATGATTAGTTCGTATTTGTAAAAAAAATGTTTTTTATACTTCCGGTTGAGCAGTAATTTATTTATTTTAGCTTGTATTCTTACAATGGTGCTGCCTTACCAGGGGAAGATTACATCAAGGAACGTAAAAAAGGCTATGGTCACGGCGTATGTTCCTGAAAAAAGTGTGAATTTTTACCTTGGACCAAAATTTACTCAGAGCAAAGGTAAACAAACATTATTACTGACCTGGAGATTCGGGTAAATTTAAATATTTTTAAGAATAGTAGTTTTATTGATTATCTTATTGTAAAGAAAATGTCTACAATTTCTAGATTAGATGTAGACATTTTAGTTACGGGTTACCCAGCTTTAAAAGAGCCGCATTGATATTTTTAAAGCGTTCAAAAGCTATGTCTTTTGTTTTTTTTTCTTTAAAAATAATTTAACTTCTTTTGTAATTTACTGTTTTATATTATTAAGAATACATTAAGAGTAACATTTTTAGTGTATGATTTGACACCTTAAAAGGTTAAAGATTTCAACTATAAAATAGACCATATTTTTATAAGGAATAATGTTACAACTGCTGGATGAACAAATAAATATAAAAGCATACATTTAACAACGAAACTTTACTATAATAATATAGTAGATAGGAATCAATTATAATTATTTATATCGTCCATGATTAACTTTCCACAACCATACACAGAATTATTTGTAAGTTAATGCTATGATTCCAGATCCGGCAGTCCAGCACGTAGCTTAGCACGCAAGTATAATCCCCCATTTACCAACGATTCTTCAAGAGCTTTTTGTGACAGCAGCACCAGTTTTTTTTGCAGTTTATATGCAGGAGAACATTTGCGACTATGGCGTTAGTTATGAAGAAATAAACAATTACTTACCATGTAGGTTGTAGGTAATATCTTACTGTGATTTTAATTGTGTACTCAGAATAAATTTTTGTAACAAACTGTTTCAACTTGCTGTTTCATATACCCTCAATAGTTTAATTAAACAAAAATATATTCGTAGATACACCTATACTTCTATCTTTGCCGGACCATAAAGAAGTGGAACTCGTTGTCGGCTCATGTGTTTCCTCCTTCCTTTGACATGGATTCCTTCAAAAGGAGCGTGAAGAAACATCTTGCGGGCCAGTATGGCGATGCTAACGGATAGGATATTTCGGTATCAAATCGGTTGTCATCGCCATGAGGGTTCCTCTCTTGCTTACCATCAGGCTAGGAAGAGCCAATATACTGCACTTCTATAAAAAAACCTATTGTTATATTATATGTATCACTTGTATTATCACTAGTGGCTATTTAACATAAAAAAGCGTTATTATGTTTACTAATGTTCAATGTTGAGTAATCTGAGAATTAATATTATAATCTCACACGATATTAATATATTTCTGTTAATTATCTATTACGTAACCTCGCCGTAAAAGCCCTAAAATTTAGTTTTTGAAAAATTTACCTAATAATTAAAAACGGGTTCCTATTCTATTACTAAGACTTCGCCGTCGGTCGTGCTATTAAAACAAAATAAAATAAATAGGAGCTTGTATGGAAGCTCCTATTTATTTTATTTACAAACAATTTTTTGCTCAATAGCTATCATGGCAAAACACTTAAAATATTCACAAAATACTCAGTTTTATTTTCTATTTATAATTAAAAATGACATAAATATTAAGGGAGGGATCCAATAAAAAACGCAATTTTTTGGCATTTTATATATTTATTTTTATGTTATTTATCTAGTCAATGGTACCAAACCCTTTGTGCGAGAGTACAACTCGCACTTGGGTGGTTATTTTAAATGTTTATTGGACAAAAAAGTGCAATGGGGGGACTGAATGCTAGAAGCACCCACTACTATTCAAAGAGTTTGTTTATGGATGCGAAAAAACTGTGTATGAAATACAAAAATAATAAATATAACAACAATAAACTAAGCAATGTTGTTAACATGAGGATATTAATAAAATATACGTTAATCATTGTACATATATATATATACCACAAATATTTACGGGATCCGCATTGCTGATTGCTGTGTATATGTCGCAGGCATATTGTGTAAATCCGCCGTTTACATACGGCGTCGTCAGTTTAAAAACGAATGCTGGTTTGTAAAATGCCGAGGACAAAATGTCATTATGTATAATGAAGCGGCAAATTGAAGTATAGCTTGACAAAGCTAGGGTGACCATACAATTTGGTTTGCAAAGGATAGTATTATTTAAATTTATAAAACTAAAGAACTGTGAATTTAATAGTGTTAAAAATATGTAATTTTTCAAAAATATGAAATCCCTACTAGAATGACTTTCCTACTGTTTTATTTTTTAATGATTATAATATTATTACTAATGAGCTAGACATGGCGCTTCGCCGGCTTCACTAACCTAACCTAACCTAACAAATAGAATCGTTAATTACTTCAATTAACTTTAGGTTAAGTAAATGATATTCAATAAAAGTCCTTTTTGTAACTTGAATATTTTAATGAAGTAGGTCTAATTTGTCCAAACAGTGTTTTATTCATGGTCACCCCAAAACTACAACAAACTGTTGTCATTTTGCCTGATTCTGCATTCAGCATATTACATATCAGCGAGCGTTTTTAAACTGACGACGCCGTATGTAAACGGCGGATTTATTCAAAATGCCTGCGACATATAGACTGCTCTAACTTTGAAGGCCTCAGCAGCAGATTATGTAGGTATCGTATTTGATTTTGTTTACTGTAATTTATATTCTAACTTCCAACCACATCAAACAATGTATTGTTTTTATTCACCAACTTGAATCGCCATAGCCAGGAAGTATAGTCGCTATCCATTATGAATAAATAAATGTTAGTTTTTCCTCAAACATTACGTGGAGTTATTAGATGAGGCAGTGAGATATTTTCCTTTATAGCAGGTTTTCTCAACCTGTGGAACATGGGCCCAACGGTAGGAAGCGAGAAGTTAATAAATTAACCGACGAAAAACGCACTCTCTTTATTTGGTCTTGTCTTGTTGTATTTTTTCTTAGTGTTACTAAGATATTTAATTTTAATTATTCATTAAAAACTTTTTTGTGCAAAAAAGTACAACAGGTGGACTTAATGCTAGGGGCATTATCTACCAGTCAACCTATGGGTTATGTAGGGAGTTGGAATTGGGTTGGGATGCTATGTACGTTTGAGTATTTTTTAAACGTTGGGTTGTATTATTAAAATTTAGTTAAGATCCCTATTTAAAATATAAAATAGCCTTTGTTTACTTACGGACAGTGTACCTACCTTCACAACAATTAAAGAAGTTTGGACTTATTCGATACAAACGACAAAAAAAAAATCTTCTAACGTTGAGAACACCTGCTTTAAAGAACAGCAAATGTGTCCTTTTGTAACCAGGTGTGTGAATTAATTAATGTAAACAGGATGTACCGTGCAGAAAATTATTTTTTTATATCTTATAAATCTGGTTCATTCTGATGGTTAATTATTTACACGTAGACTTATACAAGATTGTTAACCAATTGGTTTTCTTGTACAGAAAAAGTAAGGTCACGCACGGTTAACACTTGCTGGTCGATATGAGTTCTTACGCCAACGATTTAAGGGTGTGTCAATTTTTTACATAAGAGTGAGGTCAATTCTCACAACCTCTTAGGTAATAGAAATGTCATAGTTAATGAAACGGGTTAAATATAAGTAGCAAAAGGTTTAAATTTAGAATTTTGTAAAAAAAGCCCTTAGCCGTGTCTCGATATCCACTATTTCCTTTTTCTAAAGGTTGTCTGGAAGAAATTGCTTTCTAGCAATAAGACTGCCTTAATTGTACTTGAATACGTCTGTAAAATGGATTACTTTTCATTTACTGTGTAATAAATGTATGTATCGATCTAGAATAGCCCAAGATAAAATAAAACAGCCTGTATCAAAATAATATTCATAATACCACTAGAAGAACATGATCTTTGTCTATAAAAGCGAGATCTAACGCCAGTCTACTCAGATTGACATTGATTTCTAAAAAATAAGTCGAAATGAACATCTTTGTAATTATAACAGTGGTAAGTTTTTGTTCGCGTTTATTATTCATTATTATATATACACATTGGTAAATATAAAACTGAAGTGTGTGCAGTTTTGTAATTGCCGTTTTAAATACTAACATGCATATGAATTTACATACGGTAAATACCCAAACTAACAGTTTTTACAAATTTTATTCTCTGTCTGTTGGTTACGGCTAATTTCTGAAATAGGTGGACCGACATTCACTGGAGGTTTTTTTTAATCCTTTGTTTCTGCAAACTACGCAAATGAACTCACGAGTACAGATAGACAAAAATAACAAATTGAATATCTAGAAATTTAAAGTAGTGAGTAGTATACCACACTCTTGAAGATTTAATTTTTTATAGGCACTGGTTTATTTAGATGATTTAAAAGTGTTACTAACATACAGTACGGTATACTTGAACAAAATAACTTTGAATTTGAATTAGGTATAGTTATTGTCAAGTGTAATTTTATTATTTGTGTTTTAGTCAGTTTGAACCCATATTTCAGATAGGAGCAGCCGTCTGCATGGTATTATGTGGTATGTATTCTGTTTATAGAAGTGTATGACACCTTTATCTACTATATAAAAATAAGTTGGGTTTTCCTCCCTGACGCTATAACTCCAGAACGCACAAACCGATTTCCACGGTTTTGTATTCGTTGGAAAGGTCTCGAGCTCCGTGAGGTTTATAGCAAAGAAATTTCAGGAAAAATTTCAACAGAACAGCGGGAAAATCCTCTAAGGTGAAATGATGTTCGCCGGGACCGCTAGTTACATATAAAAATATCACTTTTATTATCCTTTACAACTTCGATGGTCTATTAAAGTACCAGGTTATTGTCTCGGAGTTCTGTCTTCAATCCGCAGTCCGATTTTTCAAATAAAGCTTGAGTCTGTGATCATTACCTGTAAGTACTGTTTCATCACTAGCTAGCATGGTGAATAAACTTGTAGTCATTACTTACAACTAAAATTGTCATTACAACGATGACTTCATTTCAATGACGACCTCCGTAGCCGACAGGCGAGCGTGCCGGACTTTGGCGTCGCGCCATCTCTAAGGTTCCTGGTTCGATCCCCGGTCGGGTCAATATGGGAAACGAACTTTTCTAAATTGTCTCGAGTCTGGGTGTTGTGGTACCGTCGTTGTTTCTGATTTCTGTAACACATGTGCTTTAGCTACTTACCACAAAATCAGAGCAATGTATGTGATGTTGTGCAATATTTATTTTTATTTATTTAATGAGGTACCACTGAAGTGAAACATTAAATGGACTAATACTTTACTTTTCCAAGATGATAAAACCACAAATATAACTCTGATAAGTAGCTAGTTGTGTTACAGAAATCCGAAACAACGACGCTACCATAAAACGCGCAGATCCCATACGTTTTCCATATTTGACCGACCGTGAATCGAACCCGTGCACTCAGAAATGACCACAATCTACATTTACCATTAATTCACTCCTATTGGTCGCGTGATGTTATACTCGTATAGCCATAGCTTTCCTCTATAAATGGATCATCCAACACAAAAATAATGTATAAATTAAAACCAATGTATTAGTAATCTAACCGACATTAACACGTTCAGTGGTAATGAGGTCCTAACTTAAGGGCGACAAGTAAAGCATAATAAATCTGTTACTGGACTTGTCCTTGAAGGCTTGACCCCTGCTACTAACGTAGCAGCCTCCAGGAGCTCTGGAAACCTCACTCACACGCAGGAACACAACAACACAGAAGTGATTGTTATTTGGCTGCGGTCTTCTGTAAGGTGGAGGTATTTCACCAGTCGGGCTGCTCCAGCTCGAGCGATAAATCACTATGCCCTACCTCTCTTAAATTTTTATTAATCAATCTTTTACAGATGACAAAAACGACAAACACTCAAACGATGCCTTGAGCAACATCGACGGAGCCATTTCAAAAGACGATGATGATGCAAAAATCGAAAAGTTATGTGAATCTGGAGATACAAGATGTGTGCGTGACTTTTTTGATAGTAATGCTGAATGTACAAAAGTACAAGACCCGATAGCTGAACCACTTCATATAAGCACGCTATACTCGTATGTTCCTGTAATGAATGCTACGTTTGTCTTGAAAGACACGTCTCTGACAAACGTAGATGGAACACTTGAAAAGTTTTAGTGAGTATGCTATGCTATGAAATAATTATTTATTGTAATGCGTACTCCAGATGGGATTATCAGGAGATGAGACAAACCTTGTTTTATAAGATACGTTTTTTAGACTTTTCTTGCACCCATTTATAATAAAATAATAAATAAATCCATAATGTATGTACACGAAGCACTAAGTAAAAATGCAACTAAAAAAGGCTCAAAAAGAAAGTTATTTGCTGGTAAAAAATTATGATTGAGTTTATCAGGTAGGTATATACATAAATATACCTTAAATTGAATTGTTGGGCACCATGGAATTCTCGGAATGTTATAAAGCATTGGGCAGCTAACATTGGCTAATAGTCTTCGCTGAAGATGTCTGCCTAGTTGACCGCAAAAATTAAATAAAAATACCAGTTAAGGTTAATATTATTTTTAAATCAAGTATGTTGACATTTTTCTTCCAGCATCAACAATAACACAGGTAACCTTGTGATGTCTGTGAAATTTGAAGGAGTGAGCCTTGAAGCCGAAGAATTACAATTTTACGTCAACAGAAAGGGCAAGGAACCCAAGTTGGCAAAGGACAAAGCCAGCGGTATTTATCGTGAGTATTAAAAAAGAAATTTACAAGCAAGTTTTAAAGTTCCTGACAGAAAAACCTTGCTACCATTTTTTAAGGGGGGTAAATGCATTACCGTTCCGTCGGGAGGCAGCGGTGAGTGTAGGACTCTCCCGCATTAAATGCGGTGACTTCCCACTAAAACCTCATACCTCTGCCTAGTGATGGCATCAACAGTCATACTACCTATGGGATTTTCATGAAATTTTTTTGCTAGATTTTTTTACAAATTGAATCTTTTTTGTGTTTATTAATATTTCAACGACTACCATTAATTCCTAAATATTTTCTTTACAGCTTCAACTATAACCGCTATTATTCCTGCAAAAGAAAGAATCACGCCTGCTATTTTGAAGAAGTATTCGGTATCGGGATATGTTCCACCTTCTGTGGACTTCTTCATTGGACCAAAAATTATTGAAAACAAAGGTAATTTAAAACTAATACTCGTATGGTGCTAAAGTACTTTTATGTAAACAGTAAAAAATAAATAACTATGACCATCGAGGTTTAGACGATTGGGTATGTTTGACGATCTCGGTGGCGCAGTGGCTAAGGTAGGCGGCCAAAGCGCGATAGGTCCCGGGTTCGATTCCCAGTCAGGTCAATTTGGAAAACGAAGTTTTCTCTATATATTTATAACAAATATGGCAGTCATCGTCCTTATTGCGCAGGTATACGTACGTAGCAAGGCCTGTGACATTCTGTTTGATCTATTTGTGGGGTTCCGGGTTCAATTCCCAATCAGTTCAATATGGTTAGTGATCTTTTCTCTATTGTCTCGGTTCTGGAACCAGTGGTACCATCGTTGTTCCTGAATTCTAATAACACAAGTCCTATAGCAACTTACCACATAATCAGAGCAATGTATGTGATGTTGTTCAACATGTTTACATTGTTTAACTCAGAGCAGAATTTTTACCTTCGGCCTTTATATATTTTTTGTTATATTACACTTCAAGATTGACCTCATCCTACCTGATGTTAAGTGGCAAAAAATTATATTAAACTATTTAGCGTAAAACCTAATTTATTTTTCTTCAGATCCAGTAATCGCAGCCGCCGTCAAATCTTTAGGTGCCAATCTACCAACGGTGATTCAAGAGCTGTTCCTAACTGGTGCACCAGATTTCTTCTTGGCATATCTACAGCGAAACATTTGTGACTTCGGAATACCACTTGAAAACGCGTTTGAGCTCTGAATAAAGGCATCATCATTTATTCATGATCATCATAAATAATAAATCGCTCTTGAAGTAAAAACCACATTAAAATTCCAGGCGTGGTTTAAAAGAAGTTGGTAAATAATGGAAAATCTCGTGTTTATTAAAACAGAAATAAATGCATGGCTTGATTTTTATTTCAACAGTAGATATACGCATTTCTGATATTTTATCAGATTTCGTTTATTATAACGACACATGACTGATGTCCAATTTGTTTCTTGCTATATCACTATTTTATTGAGATATAAATAACCAAGAATATTCTATATCTAATGGGATTTCCTGATAAACCTAGGGATTCGTAAGAAAACCCTTACATTCCTTTTTCCCTGAGACACGATACATTTTAGTACCTTTTCACATTATCTATAATTAAGTGAGTTTATTATACATTTCACTTAATGTGACAAAGTACTTATTAACAATCTTAAGACAAAACTTTTTATTACATTTCATAAGTGTACTGCAAATATCTGTGTCAAAGAGCAGTGGATTTTGAGTAAAAATAAAATATATATTAATGATATGTTGATAATGGTTATATTTTAACGTAATATAATATAATAGTCCAAAATTCAATCATGAAAGAATTAATGTCAAAAATGTTTGTCCAAACTTTTCAATAAAAAAAACAAAATCGTATGTCGATTTCTGAATTTGAAATCCTAGGTTATCATCAAACTCTTATTCTATTTCTATCTACGTAAAACAATTAATTTTATCTTCCGAATGGCTTTAGCAAAACATTACAAAGCGATGTAGGTATTATTTGTACAATAAAAGACAATTAACCAATTATTACTTCAACTAATGAACAAAGTGTTCAGGAAGTTCACAGTAAATAGTTACTGCTAAACTAAAAATAGCTAAGTATCTGTTATTCTAAATTTATATCACGGCTTCTCAAACTGTTGTAACTACGAGTATCGAATTGAAACGAAGTCGAATGATAACGCGTTTCGGTAAATCTTTACTTAGGGTATTGATAAGTCAAAAAATCTTCTTAACCTGTAAATTTATGTTCCTTTTTGGTTTAATTATTTAACCTTCATGCTCAAGAATACTTTGGAGTACATCTACGTACAATAAAATCATATATTAAACATGAATCGTGATTCGTTAGTCTCGCTAAAACTTGAGAAGAGTCACACCGATTCAGCTAGGTTTAATTTAGAAATAATCGTTGAGGTCCAGAGAAGGATTAAAAGGTAAATAAATAAAAAAAAAGGTGGCACTTCGTTCGTTTGGACGCCGGTATATATATACACATAACTGAAACTTACAAATGTTTGTATGCGCATCACTTGAAAATGGCGGCATCACTTTGAGTATTTTTTTTTGTTACGTTTGACACTGTAAGAAAGACATAGTACGAAACATAGAAAATTTACCCGAACTACATGCGCTCAAAACGCTTTTGCCGTTGTTTCGGTAAAAATTTAAAACGTAATATCATCTAGTCTGTACCGTAGTATTGTGTAGAGTACAGTGTACGTATTGACTATCTTTAATCAAGATTACCTACATACAGACACGCCTTATTCAGACACCTTAACCCATCAGCTCCTAGGTTCTTGTCTCATGTGGTGGAGTTTGGCCAATTTCATATTACTTTTAGTTAAGATGAGGTCTGTACGCTTAAATGGTAAGCAAGTTATAAATATTGTATCAGAATGCTTCCTCAAAGTTTGAGGAGCACTGATCTTATGAATTTAATTTACATTTATTTTGTCACCTAATTAGATTTAATGATGGTGAAAACAATGCTAATGTTGTAAGAATATAATTAATTTCTTTAAATTTGAACTATTATACGCGTCAGTTCGTTGACTTTTTATAATTATTTTCATTTACCAATAGAAATCGGACGTCAATATGTGTCACGCACGTCATGTGTCTCATTTAGCTACCTGTGTAGATGAGTGTTCAGATATTATTGGTTAGTTGTGTGTATAGAAGTTATTGACTAGCATCTGCTCAGATATTACTGAAGTAATGAATGTTCAGATATTAATGGTAACTTGTGGGGTATTGAACATTTTGACATTTTAACTGTTCAGAAGTATTTGGTCACTTTGTCTGCTCCGATATATCTGACGGCGACTGCACATATTATTATTTCGATCTAATTTGATGACACTTAAATTTTGCTTTTATTTTCGAACTGACGTCTGACATTTTTAGGTTTTCTATTTTCTACTGGAGAGGTCTTAAAGACATACATTATCTGTCATAAACCCTATTTCGTCTACGATTGAAAGGATCATTATTGACAGTTATGAAAACAATTACGCACGATACCTGGTATGAACTCGTTAAAAATAACACAGCTAAAAATTACCTGAAACCATAGAAATGTGAATTAAAACCACTTGTACGATAACATATATTTTTTTTTAGATACAGGTCGTTACTATTGATCGTTAGTAAACGACATGAACATACACGGCAATAAACATAAAAGCTTTAACAATATGTTTCTCAATTCTAGAAATATAAAATAATTTAATTATTAAAAGGTCTAAAATTTATATATAACAATGATACATATGAATTAAAAAATAAATTAAAAGCGTACATATGGTTAAAAATTCAGACAATTTTTTTGAGAGAGGTAGGGCATAGCGATTTATCGCTCGAACTGGAGCAGCCCGACTGGTGAAATACCTCGACCTTAAAGAAGACCGCAGCTAAAGAACAATCACTTCTGTGTTGTTGTGTTTCTGCGTGTGAGTAGGGTTTCCAGAGCTCCTGGGGGGTGCTACATTAGTAGCAGGGGTCAAGCCTTCAAGGTAAGGGCGACAAGTCCAGTAACAGTTTTATTATTGTTACGAGCTTCGGGTTCGTGACAATAAAAACAGCCGATAAAAATTACCAAACGTCACACTTTAATTGAACGCCACTAATTACAACCTTAAAACGCACTAATTACAATAACAATCGCTCCCAAGTCGCACTTCAAAATCGCTTTCGAAGTAATCACTTGTATCGCTAATTCAATACTGTCCCGGTCGCGGTGAATCCCGGCCTTTTATATTGCCGCGGCCGTTCCCGAACCTTCCAACGCAGAAACATCCGGAACATTCGCGCGCAGTCCGGCCTTGAACGGCCGTACGCTCGGTCAAGGTCATAGTTCTAGTAAATTCTGGCGCGCGTCTCGACTCTCTGTAGTCCCGCCTTTCCACACTAGATGGCGCTGGTTACTAAGAGTGTTAATCGTGGCGCGTAACACTGCCCCCTCCTAAGACATGCTCGTCCCGAGCATTTTCGGCTCCATAATAACGCGCCAATCGATCCACATGGACGATCTTAGGAGTACCCCTCGCACCTTTTTGTATCCGGTAGGTTACGTCATTGATCTTAGTCACAATTCGATACGGCCCTTCCCATTTCGCCTGAAGCTTAGGAGATTTCCCCTTGCTGCGGATTGGATTGTGCAACCACACTAGTGAACCTTCGTCAAACTCTTTACTATTCATTTTGCGGTCATAGCGGGTTTTCATTCTTTCAGACATTTGCTGGCCCGATTGTCTCACGTGCTCACAAATGTCATTCATCTTGTTCCGTAAGTTATTTGCATAATCTGTTATACTGCATGGGGAATCAGGTGGTATTCCGGTGATCATGTCTGCAGGCAGTCGTAGTTCTCTTCCAAAGTTTGCGAACGCTGGTGTTACCGATGTACTTTCGTGAACAGCGCTACGATATGACAGCAAAAATGGTTGTATGTGCTTGTCCCAATCTCGTTGCCGATTTTCCACAACTTTTGCCAAGTACCTCTCTAGTGTCTGATTAAATCGTTCCACCATTCCATCCGACTGTGGGTGGTAAGAAGTTGTTCTTGTTTTATGAGTTCCCATAACTCGACAAGTTTCCTGGAATATTTGGGACTCAAAATTCCTTCCTTGATCACTGTGGATTTCCAAGGGAACTCCAAAACGACAGAAGACTTCATAAACTAACTTATCAGCAACTGTCGAGGCCTCTTGATTTGGAATGGCGAAGACTTCCGGCCACTTAGTGAAGTAATCCATCACAACCATGAAATATTTGTTACCACTTTCACTTTCCGGGAACGGCCCCGCAACGTCAAGGGCTATCCTCTCCCATGGTGCGCCCACATTGTACAGCTTCAATGCACCTCTACTACGAGTCTGAGGTCCCTTTACAGCCGCACAACTTGTACATTTGCGACACCAGTCCTCGACATCGTCCCGACAGTAGACCCAGTAGAACCGTTCTCGTATCTTTAGTAGTGTCCGTTTTACTCCCAGATGACCTCCTGAACAACCATTATGGTACAGCTGTAGAACATCCGGTACTTGACCTTTGGGGACAACCATTTGCAGATGACAGCTGTCTCCACGAGCATTTTCCCATCTACGGCACAGAACTCCATCCTGAATCACCAAGCTGTCCCATTGGGCCCAATAGCTCTTTGTGATCGAACTCATCGCTGAGACGTCGCTCCACCTAGGCTTAGGAACTCCGGCCTTCATCCACTCCAGAATCGGCTTGATGTCCGCATCCTCCTGCTGTGCACGTTGTAGGTTTTCCTTCCACTCGTTGCTAAGGTCTGTCTTGAGCATCCTCACAGGAACAACTTCTTTACTTTCTTGCCTGGTACAATGCTTGCAGTCTTCAGGACAAGGTCTTCTTGACAATGCATCTGCGTTACCATGAGATTTTCCGCTGCGATGTTCCACCACAAAGTCGTATTCCTGCAGTAATTCAATCCATCTCGCAACTTGTCCTTCCGGATTCTTGAACTGCAAAAGCCATTTCAGTGCAGCATGGTCAGTTCGTATGTGGAATTTCCGCCCCAGAAGATATTTGCTAAAGTGCTGCAACGACTTTACCACAGCAAGCAGTTCTCGTCTCGTAACACAATAGTTCCTTTCAGGTTTCGACAAAGACTTGCTGAAGTAAGCTATCACAATTTCTTGATCGCCATTCCGCTGGGATAATACACCGCCAAGTCCTATGTCACTGGCGTCTGTGTCAACTATGAATTCCTTGCTCACATCAGGGTATCCCAAAATAGGTGTTTTGCACAGACGGTCCTTTAGCTCCTGGAATGCGATGTCGCAACTTCCATCCCTAGGGTTTTGCTATATCTGCAAAGTTCTTAACAAAACGCCGATAGTAGGAACACAAACCAAGGAATGCTCTGACCTGCGTCTTGTCTTTTGGGATTGGCCAATCCTTTACAGCAGCGATTTTCTCTGGATCCGTGCTGATACCTTCTTCAGACACTACATATCCCAAAAAGCTAACTTGCCGTTTGAATAGTGAACACTTCTTCGGGCTTAACTTGAGGTTGGCACTCTGGATCCTCCTGGCGGCGAGCCTGCTCCTGCAGCATCATCATCAGGGCAGCAAGGTCTGGTGCTGCCGATGCTGCCGGTGTTGCTGTGGACGGGCCAGCCTCCGTGGTTAATAACTGGCTCTCCGACTCCTGCGGCAAAGCTCCACCAAAACGTCTCTGGTCCGTCTCCAGTTGGCGTTGACTCCGGGTACGGATACCCTCCGTGTCGTCTTTAGGTAAAATCGGCATAATTTAAATCCCACTTCTGACACCAATTGTTACGAGCTTCGGGTTCGTGACAATAAAAACAGCCGATAAAAATTACCAAACGTCACACTTTAATTGAACGCCACTAATTACAACCTTAAAACGCACTAATTACAATAACAATCGCTCCCAAGTCGCACTTCAAAATCGCTTTCGAAGTAATCACTTGTATCGCTAATTCAATACTGTCCCGGTCGCGGTGAATCCCGGCCTTTTATATTGCCGCGGCCGTTCCCGAACCTTCCAACGCAGAAACATCCGGAACATTCGCGCGCAGTCCGGCCTTGAACGGCCGTACGCTCGGTCAAGGTCATAGTTCTAGTAAATTCTGGCGCGCGTCTCGACTCTCTGTAGTCCCGCCTTTCCACACTAGATGGCGCTGGTTACTAAGAGTGTTAATCGTGGCGCGTAACATTATGCTGTACTTGTCACCCTTAAGCTTGCCACTTAACATCAGGTGGGATGAGGTCAATCTTGAAGTGCAATATATAAAAAAAAAAAAAACTTCTCAAAAAGTTCAATTCAAAATCAATATATAGGTACGCATATTATTTGCCATCATCTTGACTGCAAGCAGGGCCAAACACATAAGAGCAACTGTAAACATCATTCCATACTCAAATATATATAATAACTCATGTAGTATAAGACGTATTGAATGTGTTTATCTTTTAATGCTTGTGATTCTTCATTAAATAATATTTAGTCAGCATTATAACGTTAGCCTTTAAAGTTGAATGGGCAAGTACATAATATGTACATTTCAAGTTATTCGATTGACTCAAAATATAAATATTATAACACATCTATATTTCTCGTAAACACAAACAATACAACAGTTGTTTAACAAATTTAACACATCAGAAGAAACAACAATGACGACACTGTTGTTCAGCCTTTTATTTGAAGC
This sequence comes from Glyphodes pyloalis, assembly GCA_037074685.1. Taxonomy (NCBI): domain Eukaryota; kingdom Metazoa; phylum Arthropoda; class Insecta; order Lepidoptera; family Crambidae; genus Glyphodes; species Glyphodes pyloalis. The sequence continues at coordinate 1,117,519 of JAYKKO010000051.1, forward strand.
ATTCTAATCAAAAATCATCACAAGTGTATCCTTTCATCAATGTTGCTTGCATGGAGAGTTCTTTCATCAACAAATAAAAATGAAAATTGCGCAACTTCCTTTTTAATTCACCTGATCGATTTATATGCGGCTGTTTAGATATATCGGAACTACGCAGACTCAGAACCCCAGTTTCTTTGGCGCCAGACATGGTGGCGCCGTTACTAAAGAGGGGGATACACGCAATTGTTTAAAGAGCTAACCAGCCTAGCATGCGCCACGCGAGTAAATTTTATCGCGCTGTTAAGAAATGTCAAAATCAATGCCTCTACTGCTGATTGGCTGAAAATACGGGTGCGATGTGCTATTAGCCAATTAACAGTATCGTAACTTTTGTCGTCTCATGCGATAAATTTTACGTATTACGCATGCTAGGCCTGAGAAACTATTTGGGCATAATCGCATCTAGCCTTAAAATACTTAGGAGATAAAAAAATTGAAGCCGAGTGTTGTGAAGGTCTTATAGATATATAGATATACTTTATTGCACAGAACATTACAGAAATTGGTTTCACAGATATATTTAAATAATTGGTTTCACAGATATATTAAAATAATTGGTTTCACAGATATATTAAAATAATTTAGGTGATCTTATCGCTAATAAACGATCTCTTTTCAACAACTCCAATGACTTTAGGTAGGATAAATAGTAAATGGAGCAACACGTAATTTGGAATTAATATAATATTCCAATTTGCATAACGCTCTAAACGTATATTAACTCATACGTATTTTATTATGTAGTACACAAGTTTTATGATAGCTGGATCTTGAACTGTAGTTCAAGATCTTGAAAAGTAGTAAAAAAATCGAAAAACCTGACTATCTTGTTCGGAAAGTGGTTTCTATATATATTTTTTTCTCAGTGACCAATCAACTCCATTTATCCCTACTAATATTATAAATCCGAAAGTTACTCTGTCTGTTACGCTTTCCCGCTTAAACCTCTCAATCGATTTTGATGAAATTTGGCACAGACAATCTTTAGACCCTGAGAGAGGACATAGGCTACCTTTTATTGCAAAAAAACTCCCTGTAGTCCACGCGAACAAAGTCTCGGGCACAGCTAGTCTCGAATATGTCAACGCTTCGGGAAGCAATTTAAGCTATTGGTCCCGGCTGATATCTCGATGTTATGACAGCATACAACATTGCCATACAACATTGTAAAGACTATTTGGCGGCACGAGAATATTTGACAGCACGTCAAGGTAAATACCTACTGTCAATTCGATATTAGTTCTTGTGTGCCCGACATAAAGGCGAAATTCTAAATGGATAGTCTGACGTGCTATGATCGTACCTAAGGTCGCAACCGGCATTCAATTCGCAACGGCTATGGCTTGTTCCATTTGCTAATTGAAGTAAACATTTCTTCAACTATATGGATTTTGTTAACTTTGGTCGTCCTCGTAGGCTGTACCCGTTTCTCGATGTCTACTATTTCCTCTACCTAAAGGTTCTCTGGAAGAGATTGCTCTCTAGAAATAAGACCGCCTATATTGTACTTAAATATGTCTGTAAAACCAATTTCTGTAAATTTTCTGTGCAATAAAGTGTATCTATCTATCTTAGTCAAATTTTGGATAACAAACAACGTGTGTCTAATATTTAACAGAAATATAAACTAACTAGCTGTGCCCGCGACTTCGTTCGCGTGGACTTCATCCTTTCATGGTCGGCTTTACCCCTTTTTCCCCTAATATTTGAAACAAAAAGTAGTCTTTAGTTTAATCCAAGTTTCGAGCTATATTTGTGCCAAATTTTATATCTCTAACTTAAAAAATAAACATTTTTCCATATAAAATTTTAAAGGTGGCATTACCCCTATCCCCCCCTTATTTTGTAATAAAAAGTAGCCTATGTCCGTTCTTGAGATTCAACGTATACCTATACCAAATTTTATCAAAATCCGTTTAGCCGTTTAGGCGTGAAAGAGTAACAGACAGACAGACAGAGTTACTTTCGCATTAATAATATTAGTATGGATTCCCCCCGATTTCTCTAACCACCACTATTACCGGTGGTACCTAAATAAATGCCCCAGACAATCACACCAATCACCTGGTCTCAAACTAAGGTTTTACTATGAGTACACGACGGATACAACTGGGGGCATCCCAGCACACCCAGACTCAAGTCAATTTAGAAAAGTTCGTTTTCCTAATTGACCCGATCGGGAATCGAACCAGGGACCTTTCACGCATTGGCCGCCTACCTTAACCACTACGCCACCAAGGTCGTCAAAAATCTACTAACCTTGTACCTATAACATGAAAATATTTTTTTACATGAGAAAATATGCAGAAAAGTGAGTTTATAAGTGTTTATATGTCTGTCTTACGTCACTAATGTCAAATAATAAGTGATGTTTAGGGTTACGTACTTTCAAAAGAAAACCCCCCTTTTATGTCCGTCTATATTATACTCTTATCAAAATTAAACAATTACCAAGTCTTCCACTTACTTTCTAGTGTCTGAACGTTTGCGCAACACACAATCGTTTTTAAAAACATAAAACGTAGTTTCCGAACATTTTCTGAATAGGGACCTCCTTAATGAGTAGATAATGAGTGAGTATAACTTTTATATACGGAATCTACAGCACACAAATGGCAGTTACATTTACCAGTTTTTGTTAAATGACGTTTGATATGAGTGACTTTGTATTTAAGTTTTAACAGACGTTTGAGTCGGCTATGCGAAGATTAAGTGGTAATATTTATTTGTAAACATAAGACAAGCATTTTTGGCATTGACTTAGCTAAATTTTATTAATTTTAATTTGTCTTCATCATCATCAGTCAAATAATTTATTCAGTCATCCATATATGTATATTAATGATTAAAATTTTTTAAATCCCATTAAAAACACTGTCCATCATCAAATGCATTGGAAAACCTCTTACTACTCAATTTGTGAGACTATAACTATTCATTCTCAAGAATGTATTTCACATTTTTTTTAGTCAACATTTAGTAATCTAATTAAGTCCTAGAAACTTTTTCAGCAGGTTTTTTTTCGTGATTTTTATTTTCATCTCAGACTTTAAACTTTTTTTTATTTATTTTTTTTTTAATATTAAACATTAACCCCATATTAAGCAGTGCTTAATCCAGATTCATTTGCTTTCTTTCCTTCATTATGCGGAAATAAAATCTTTCCATTGAATATTTTTTTTTTGACATTTTGGATATTTTTACACATTTTATTATAATACTTTAAGTGTTATTTTTTGACAGCACAGTATGACTTCTCAAATCCGCCGGTTTCTTTCTTTTCAGTGTACCCAATATTACTTACGCTTTTAAGAGGAACGATCATGTTATAAACGATATTTTATATTGAGACATACATTTTGATAAATGCTTCAATCTTTAAAACTATAGCAAGAACACCTAATAGCATATAAATCTAACATTACATTCGTAAACCTTCCTTTCTGAATGAGTTAGGTAAAAATATATATATATTTTTTATATTGCACTTCAAGATTGACTTCATCTCACCTGATGTTAAGTGGTAATGAGGCCCTTGCTTAAGGGCGACCAGTACAGCATAATAAAGCTGATACTGGACTTGTCACCCTTACCTTGAAGGCTTGACCCCTGCTACTAACCCCCCAGGAGCTCTGAAAACCTTACTCACACGCAGGAACACAACAACACCGAAGTGATTGTTATTTCGCTGCGGTCTTCTGTAAGGTGGAGGTATTTCACCAGTCGGGCTACTCCAGTTCAAGCAATAAATCGCTATGCCCTACCTCTCTTAAAAATTAAATTAAATTAGGATATTACATTTTCCTTTGTTGAAGAAATGACGTAATGACTAGACTAGATAGCCGTTATTTTTATTTTCATTATCAGGGACACTGCCTGTATAATTAATTTTCTTGATTCACTTCAGCTAAGTATATAAGAGACGAATAGTTTTGTTTCTTATTAGTTTTGACACAAGTTTTAAACACAACGGCAAAATGAAAAATCTCCACAAAATTATTCTGCTGGTACGTAATTTAAAATACCTTTTTTTGTACTCCTTGTCAAGTTAGGATTCACAATAATTTAAAGATGGGTGAAATATTGTATGTCAGCTTTTTTTTGGTAATTCATTTGATTTTCTTGTTATTTCTAGATAGCGATGTTTCTTTCTACAATCACATGTGGTAAGTCAATATTTTTTATTCTAACTCCTCAGTGTTTTTTTTTTAATATGTTAACACAATAATGTTCAAAACCAGTGGATGGAACTAAGAGCCTTTGATAATTTTTGACTTTCACAAAATTCGTGACTGTACAAACGGTGAACCAGTTGTGAAATGTAAATTTAATTAGCAAGGTAGTCACAATATCATGGCAGGGGATTCGGTTGTGTGAAGTGAAATGAAAAGCACGTTTAAATTCATTGGTTTTTATTTATCACTAAGTTAATTCGAGTTGTGAATCTGGTATTAATTTATTCACTAATGTTTAAGTGAGTGATAAATTACAATTTATGAACCACATTCAAACTCGCACACAGTGTAATTCAGTAAATGAATAAAAGTGATGATTTCATTTATAAACCACTTTGTTAACATGAAAATAATACATAGGTACCTATTTTTGAAACACTCGTTGAGACAACTATGTTCAAGTGACAAGTACTTCTCTTGGTATTTATTTTATTTTGTTACGATTTTAGGAATAATATACATTTCCGTTACATATTCAGCAGTATGTAAAACGTTGTTTTTCAGACAGCACAAGCAATCCAAATTTCCAAGACTTATGTGAAGGTAAAAATCACAAAGAAGATTGCGTCCGAAACTATTTCCGGAGACACGCACGCTGCCATGTGATCACGAACCCGAACGACAAGCCTGTGTACAGGGAGAGGCACACAGCCTACATGCCGAAGATAAACCTGACTATCATCACGACTAAAACCACTTTGAAAAACCTGCACGGGGATATAGAGAAATTCTAGTAAGTAATTTTTGAGTATCACAGTTGATACAGCAGAAAAATTTCATATCTCGTCCTACCAAATTTATTTCAAGTCTGTTATGTAGTTTTTGCGTGGAAGAGTAACAAACGCCCAAACATGCGTACTCACAAACCTTCACATTTATAATTTATATTAGAAGGAATTTTGCTTCATGATAAATTGTTTGTTCTACTTATAATAGAAAAGTATGTATCTTATATCTGTAAACTAGCGGCTCGAGGTGGTTCTATACGCGGACCATCCCCCATTTTTACAATTTTTTCACTGATTTCTATTGATCGCAGCGTGATGTTAAATAGACTAAAGCCTTCCTCAATAGATGGACTATCGAACACAAAAAGTATTTTTTCATTCGAAAAAGAATTTTCTAAGAAAAGTGCCTTCAAACAAATAAAACAAAGGCCTCAACATTTTAATATTAGTATAGATAGGGAAATGTCTGTGTTTGGCCTTTTTCCAATGTACATATAAATGTTACTAAATATTCTAGTGCCACTGTTAGTCCAAGAGGGTTAGCCAAGAGTCCATTGTCAATCGTTATTATCGTTTCAAGTTTATAATATAATGATTTATAATTTCATGATCACGTCACTTTTAAAAGTGAAATGTCAACCCTACATATTCGAAATTTGTCGAAACGTTAACTTGTTATCATAACACAAATTCTAAAGTAACTTCCTTTTATATCAAGTCAATGTATCTGATGTGGTCTTACGTTAATTATTTTCAGTTTAAACAAGAAAACCGGTAACCTTGTGATGTCTGTGAACTTCAAAGGCATTGTGCTCGATTCGCCAGTCACCAAATTCATCATCAGCCAAAGAGGTTTAGAACCTAAAATGCTCACTGAACATGCTAACGGCACTTACCGTAAGTTTATAATCTACTAAATTAAAAAATATATATATTGCCTGTTGTGGGGCAACCCCTACTCACCCCTTTCCCGCCCCATAAAGATTATATATTATAATTTAACTATTAGTTTTCAAGTATATATAATTCCATAACAAGCTATTCTACGCTTATTATACAGCATCTACCTATGGCCATAGAGTCCTACCAAAACATGACATCTGTATATACAAGTATATAATGTACCTATTACCAGTATGATGAAGATCAATAAAGTATGATTGTATTTGTATTTATAGATTCTGAGTGAAAAAACACGTTTGTTGTATTTATTGATAGCCCCTCATTTTAATTTGTTTAAGTATTGACTTGTTTTAAAACGGAATCAGAAGTACATTACAGTTTCACGGACAGACGGACAGCACAGCCTTAGTAATGGCAACCCGTTTTTCCCTTTGCTTACGAACCCTTTTTTAAGGGAGAAATGCATTAAATCTTCTTCCCACCGCCTGAGGAAGCTGACGGTATATGTGGGACTCCCTGGGCGAAATACCCACATAATCACCACGGTGGACCTCACCGCCTTATCACTGATGATGTGGGAAAAGAAAACCTACCACAGCAATACCGACTGGATGCAGACATCCAAGAACTTTAATACATTTAAAGAACCTCTTTTAATTATTTTCAACAGCTGCAATCCTCACTGCAGTTATACCGGCGAAAAAGAAAATTACGCTGTCTACATTGAAACAATCCGATGTGAGCGCATATCTCCCGCAAGGAAATGTTAACTTTTACATTGGCCCAAAGGTTACAGAAAGCAAAGGTGAGTAGAGCTTGTTATCGGTCTATCGATAAAAAAACTTGATAACAGCTAGTAACAATATGGATACTGATTGAGTTTATTTTGAATAGCGATGTTAAATAAATAAAAACATTGCAACAATTCTGTAGGAAATAGCTAAATCACTCAAGTTCAAGTTATTAGAAACAAAGACGGTACCGCACCACACAGAGCCGCGACAATATAAAAAAGTTGATTTCCCTTATTTCTATAACCGGCGACCGAAGTTGGAACCTCAAAGAAGGCAAGACGCCAAAGTCTACCCCACTTGCCTCTCTGCTAAGGAGGTCGTTTATATTATACATATCGAGATGATCTCAAAGTTAATAAGGCACAGGAAAGATCAGGATCGAAAAAAAAGTGTTTAAAAATATCACCTGCTATATAAATATCTAATAAAAGGGACAACCTTGTCCCTTGTACTACGAGAATCGGAAGAGGTATGCTTAAATCGTGGCTTATATAGCCTTCAAAGGAGCACATCTAGACACAAGCCTATTTAGGAAAGTTCGTTTCCATGATTTATCTAACCAAGACTCAAACCTGGAGCCTTTAGCGATATGTGCACTTACCTTAGCAATTGCGCCATAGTTGTCATCAAAAAAATAAGTAGCTTTAGCAGTTTATGTAAACCAATAGCTATATTGTTATGTTTATAACTTATTATAAACTAGCGACCCGCCCCGGCTTCGGATGTAATGTAAATACTTAGAAATATTGGCTTTTTTCTATTCTTTATTGCAAATAAAAACCCTCCTCTAGAAATCACTCTATCTACTAAAAAAATCCGCATCAAAATCTGTTGCGTAGTAATAAAGATTTAAGCGTACATAGGGATATAATGGCAGAAAAAGCGACATTGTTTTATACTATGTAGTGAAGCCGATATCTGTTAAGAGTCTTGCGGCGCTTCTTTTCTTTTCTTTTCGTCACAGAATAAACGTCGACGCGCTGGTAGGAAAAAAATATTGACGTGCAAAATAATTATATTGTAAATCCACTTGTAGAAATAAATCATTTCAATTCAATATCAAGTGAAGATGTTGCTTTAAAGATAGCCCTCATCAGTAACCTCTTAAATAGGCGTCACTTTTAAAGTTTTCCAGTTCCGGCAGTAATTAATTGATTATGTGATTGGATTCATTGTTTTGTTTTACAAATCACGTGATGTCATAACGTTTTTTGTGTTTCAGATCCAGTAGTCGCCTCGGTTGCCAAGGGTTTAACTGACGATGTACCCACAGCCGTTCAGGAGATTTTCCTAACTGAATCATCGAGCTACTTCCTAGCATATCTGCAGAAATATATATGCAACTTTGGCATTCCACTCTCTTCTGCACCTTAGTTGTATATTATACCTTGAAATTAATATGTAAATAATTAATATAATTATAGAATCTGAGATATTAAACAACTGAATGAAAAGAAGTCCTTCCAATATGTACTGATAGGTGTTAATTCTGTCTAGGGTAGTGATTTTGGCTAAGTCTGATTTGGCTTAGGTATTGTTTCATGTTTGAGAGAAATAGTCTTTGATATTACGTACGGAATTTTCGAAGTTAACAAGAACAAAGAGGTTAAACTGTAAGCATCCATTGTTTTGAAACCAAAAATGTACGATGAACAAAGTTCAAGCGGTATTAATTTAAAATAACCTGTAATAGCTGATATGTATTATATTGTATGAAGCATTTATGGGTAAGTGTCAAAACGTGATTTTAAATTGTTGAGCATTTCTATCGCAGTAATTATTTCACCAATATTTTCTATGAGGGACGTCTAACATCAATAAAATCAGGCAATGTCTGTGGCAAAGGCAAAGGCTATTCAAGACCACACTTTTTATTTAATAAATAAAGTTTTCAATGAAACAAACATAATCAATTTTATTTTAATTTAAAATTACTTATCTGTAATTTTATTCGTAAATCAGAGTAGAAATTGCTAACATGGCTGTCTTCTTTGAAAAGAGTATTTTCTGTAATGCCCAATGTTTGATATAAGGTCAACAAAAATATTTTTGAATCAAATTGTGCAGTTTTTACGCAATTATGTTGTACAAGTTTACAAAAAAAGTTTTTCAAATAAAGTAAGTTAAGAATAGTATCAGTCTATTAATTGCCTTTAACATTGAAATCAAATCATCTTTAAAACAATGTGTTCTACATTAACCACAATGCTAGCCATTTGGATTGACGATCACATATCCGATTTTTTATATTGTACTTCAAGATTGATCTCATCCCACCTGATGTTAAGTGGTAATGAGGTCCTAACTTACGGGTGACAAGTACATCATAATAAAGCTGTTACTGGACTTGTCGCCCTTACCTTGAAGGTTTGACCCCTGCTTCTAATGGGGCACCCCCTCAGATGCTCTGAAATCCTTACTCACACGAAGGAACACAACAACCCCGAAGTGGTTGTTATTTGGCTGCGGTCTTCTGTAAAATGGAAGTATTTCACCAGTCGAGCTGCTCTAGTTCGAGCTATAAATCGGTATACCTCTCTTAAAATTCTCTGTTAGCTAGTGTCTGCCCTTTTCGGAGCATAGGAGTTCCACAATGCTGTCAGCTTTACCCATCAGATAGCGGTACGGTTTGTTTAAGAATTGCCCCCGAGAAAAAAAAGGCTCCGAGATCATAACCTGGCGTTCAAACCACTGGATTATCATTAATAACGTCCTTCGGACTTTTAGGTCCAAATCAGTTCAATTATTTATTATTGTTCTCAATAACAATACAAAAGAAAACAAAAGTGGTGATTTGTAACTTATATCAGATTATTATTTTACTAGTACGTAGTTCTAGTTTTTACCAATTGATTTATGTATTTAGAAAAATAGCTGCAAAGAATCCTCACGGGTACCTCGTTTGCTTGAAATATCTTCTAAACATGATTTCTAAATCGACCAGACTTTAAATATGTTTTAAACATTATTTCAAAATCGACTATAACTATAGAGTGAGTGAGTCATGTTTCGTTATTAGCCGGTGACTACTTACATAAATTTATTCTGAATATATTTATTACTAATAACATCATGTAACAAGGGTATTGGTGTACACAAACCCGTTAACTAAACTTACTAAAATCTGTAAAAGAAATCTGAATCTTTTTAAATACGTCTTTCAGCTTCAGTTTATGACATATATAACTGCCTCTTTGCATGTATATTTAATAGCTACAGTAATTTTAAATAAACTGTTAAATATATTGTTGTTTTCTTAATTTTTTTTTAAAATTTTTATGCTGTTTTTTACTATTACCCCACCAATAAACATACTCTCTGTGTGATTCAAGTGTTGAGTTGTAGAGAATGCTCCAAGCATTATGTCCATTTTTTTATATTTACACACGCAGGAACACAACAACATAGAAGTGATTGTTATTTGGCTGCGGTCTTCTGTAAGGTGGAGGTATTTCACCAGTCGGGCTGCTCTAAATATAAATTAAATTTGTTCTATTTTTTGCAATAAAGTTATAAATAAATTAAATACATGACCTGGGTGAATAACTAAATTTTTCCAAAGCAATTTCACCATTTCGCCCCAAATTACCCGTTTCAATCTAAATTACTAACTACTTTATTTGAAATCAAATAGCCCGTAAGACAATACAATGATACAGTAGGTAATGAATCGCACGTCAAACTTGCTTAGAATGGGTTATTTATTAATTTTGTCAATTAGCGAAAAGAAAACAACGTAATTTGAAAGCGAATCTGCATGTTTAATGTTTACGTAGTTTTAGTGACGCATTTACTTCACAATTGATAACAAAAAATGCTTGAATTCGACGTGTACGATTTGAATACCAATTCAAGTTCATTTTAATATTAGGTATAAAGATTTTGAATTTACGTATGTAATTCTTGCAAAGACAGTTAAAATGGGAAACAAAGTTGGTAGAAAGTAAAATCTGAGACTAGACTAATCTCTACTAGACTGTACTAGACAAGACTAATCTCGGATTCTTATCACATGGTACCGAATTAAGCTTACAACTTGTGCTATAGTAAAGCACTGGGATTACGATTAGAATACTAATACTATTGACAAACAACCATGATTCCAGTACAAATGCCTATGTTCACTACGCAAATATTTGCTTTTAGTGAGATATGAACTAGCAGGCTTGGTTTAACGCAATTTAAATTTTAACTTTATGAAAATAAGGGTGTTGCCAAACCAAACGATCGATTCGAAAAAGACATCGATCTTCATTTTTAATAATATTCATATTTTTTATTGCAATCCAAAAGTACCCAGGTGCTACATATGGCTGGAAAATTGTGGAAATATTAGGAAAAAGAAGACCAGTTCTTGAATTGTAGTTCCGTTGTGTTCTTCACGCAAATTCGGACCGTGGCCGCGTTTGCTCGGGTGACAGTGTTCCTGTGATTAATAAGGAGTGGCACAGAATGCGGACGAGGCGCCGAGTTAGTATTTTACTCGGAGCTGTTTTTTGTGGAAATATTAGGGAAAAAAGCAGTTGTTGAAGTTTGAAATCATTTCAAATAACTATTTGAAACAAGAATATAGGTTATTACAATTTTTCCAGCTTTTTTATGGAATTCCGACACATGTTACTCTGCCACAGGTTTCCGAAGAATAACATAGTCGTGGTGCGCACAGCGTCACCACGACCAATGCTGAGCGGAGACCTTTTACATACCTACTACTCCACCATATTGTTTAATTAAACTATGCATAAACAGTATGTACCTAATAAATATTTCTTTCTTTCTTACTTTCTTTCTTATATGGAAGGTTTCAAGATTGACCTCATCCCACCTGATGTTAAGTGGAAATGAGGTCCTAGCTTAAAGGCGACAGGTACAGCATAATAGTAGCTGTTTTTGGACTGGTCGCCCTTACCTTGAAGGTTTGACCCCTGCTACTAAAGTAGCATCCCCCAGGAGCTCTGGAAACCTTACTCACACGCAGGAACACAACAACACCGAAGTGATTGTTATTTGGCTGCGGTTTTCTGTAAGGTGGAGGTATTTCACCAGTCGGTCTGCTGCAGTTCGAGGGATAAATCTATGCCCTACCTCTCTCTTACACGGAGATATTGTTATTTATTAATATATATTTTAAAATAATATGTAGTCTGAAGTGCTTTTGTCTGTACATTACTATAACTACGTGTCAATACAGTGCGAGAAATGCACCAATAGTCTTATCTAAAGAATACGAAATGAGAATGGAACGAATTCATCAGAATGGAATTTTAAAGCACTTAACGGAAATTGAAGTTAGTTGCTATGTAATAAAGCATCACTTACAATTGCAATACTATTTAGATAATATTTTTTTTTCTTTAATTACAATCAACTCAAAACACGTGAGTGCAACATTTAGTTTTTTAAATTAATATAAATGCAAATACTTCTTCTTCTTCTTCTTGATACATAAAATGGGCCAAGCTTGCAAATAGTTTAGTCTGGGCAAGTGTTTGACTACGATAAGATGAAAAATATAAATGCAATAGTGTTTTTGGTGAGTTAAATTTGTATTTAGTCTTTTTTGAACAGTTTGGCAAAGGTTGTCAGTAATTTCATTTTTAAACCCAAAAGTTATTTCATAATTTTTGAGGATTTTGCTTATACCTAGGTAAAACATTATTTTTGTTTAATTTTAGATCGGAGCAGCTGTCTGCGTGGTGAGGTGTGGTATGTCTCGTCATTTTTTTTTATTTAAACAATAAAACATAAGGAATATCAGACATCATTAAAAATTTACCAATATGTAGGTACTTTAGGATCAGTTTCATATCTTTTAAAAAAATTTAACGGGTCAAAACGCCACACCATTTCTATTAAGTAGTTAATACGAACTATTTACTGCCCTTACTTAATGGAACGCGAAAGTCTTAAAATTTATAGTTTCATATCTGATCGCAAGGTAAGTTGATTAAGCACTTCTGTCATGAAAACCATAATGTACGCTAATACACAATGCAAACATAAATAGGTATATTTATAAACACCCACACACACAGGGCAAGCACAAATGCTTTTCATACTATTTTTGTACAGGGTGTGTGAATTCAAGGCCCTTGGTGCAACAGCCAGTATATAAAACAGCGGCCCATCGCAGCTACGCACCAGGGCGTCTACTCTTGAAAACGAAACGAACAAACGAAAGGTTTCGTTTTTGAAGATTGATCAAAAGTTAGGGAATTAAAACGTGATTTTTGACTTGTATAAATAATATTTTGTTTTTTGATAACGCTTTATTCGCATTCGAAGTGTGTTACTTGCGATAATGAGCAATAAAAAATACTAAACGTCATCGGATCCGACATATTTCGTTTTCAAGAGTAGACGCCCTGCACTCTCCCCGTTTTTTCCTCATTTGCCTTTTTTTTGCATTTGATTCATCGTTCATATTGGTTGCAACATGATATTATATAGCCTAAAGCCTTCCTCCATGTCAGTATTCTGAAGCTCAACAGCATTGTGAGCCGCGTTTTCTTTAATTGGCTACTTGACAGTGTTAACAATAAAATATGAAAAGTAGTCGATAAGTTAGCTTATTAGTTAAGTTATAATTTTAGATTTTTATTTTTTAATTAAAAGCATAGTTAGTATTTTATTTTTGCAAAACAAATTTTCCTTTTTTTATCTGTGGAACAAAAGAACCGAAACAGAAACCACCTTTGCAATTCGGAAATGACAACTGTCGGCGAAAATTATTTATTTTATTGTGGCGAAACAATGATTATTTTGCCGACTAAATTGAATTATTGTGTCTCTAACCGTATTAAACATTTATTTAAACATTTTCCGTTTATCTAAATTAAGTCGTTCCCATGCGTATCGGTTCGAGGTCTAGAACATTGACGTCATAATTGCAACAGCGACGTGACTTGGCGTTTTCGCGCACTTTTTAAATGTGTTACACAAAATCTTATTTTTTTCTGGTTATTGACATTTTTTCCTAATAAATCGAATTTTAAAAACTGTCAAGTAACATTTTATTACTACTTTGTGGGATTTGTTGCCGACCGAACGATTTGTTGTTATGTATTCTGTCTTCTATATGTAGAAACTTATGGCCGTCGTTTGTTATTGTTAGACATCGGATTATATGCATGTTTGCATATGCCAATGCAAAGGGATAATTATCTTTTTATTGTGTTACTAGCTGTGCCCGCGACTTCGTTCGCGTGGACTACATCCTTTCATGGTCGGTTTTACCCCTTTCTCCCCTAATATTCGAAACAAAAAGTAGTCTATATTTTAATCCAAGTTTCGAGCTATATTTATGCCAAATTTCATATCTCTAACTTCAAAAATAAACATTTTTACATATAAACTTTCAAAGGTGGTATTATCCCCCTCCCCCCCTTATTTTCTAATGAAAATTAGCCTATGTCCGTTCTTGAGATTCAACGTGTACCTATACAAAATTTCATCAAAATCGGTTGAGAGGTTTAAGCAGGAAAGCGTAACAGACAGACAGACAGAGTTACTTTCGCATTTATAATATTAGTAGGGATTAGTAGGGATTGCATATTTCGGTATTGTTAATTGATAGTGCTTATTTTAATAGTTAGGTATACGTGTTTAGCATGCCGTATTATGTAGTTTACACATTTTAGCTATATAACCACCGATGCAATTAAGAAACTAGAAACTATTCTTTATGCCCGTCCTTGGAAACAATAGAAAAAAATTATTGAACAGAGTAACGGCCTTCTGAGTTCACCATCGCAAAAGTTTCGTGGCAAATAACTGATACACAAATGAATATATTTGAATAAGTGTTAATAAAAAACATAAATTCTAATTGCAATTTCGTTTAATTATGCATATTCAAAGTATATTTTGCCATTTTCGTGCATATTTGCATGCATATTTCGGCATTTTGATAGTGCTTATAAAACGATGTCTACAAATTAAATATACAAAATAACTTGTAGATTTATGTAGTACTAGCTGTGCCCGCGACTTCGTTCGCGTGGACTACATCCTTTCATGATCGGTTTTACCCCTTTCTCTCCTAATATTCGAAACAAAAAGTAGTCTACATTTTAATCCAAGTTTCGAGCTATATTTGTGCCAAACTTCATATCTCTAACTTCAAAAAAAACATTTTTCCATATAAACTTTCAAAGGTTGGTACTTATTTTCTTATAAAAAGTAGCCTATATCCGTTCTTAAGATTCAACGTATACCTATACCAAATTTCATCAAAATCGGTTGAGAGGTTTAAGCTGGAAAGCGTAACAGACAGACAGACATACAGACAGAGTTACTTTCGTATTTATAATATTAGTAGGGATTTAGCCGTAAGATTTCCAAAAAGTGAGAAATAAAAATAAATAAAAATGATATATGGACTACTCAACACAAATCGAATCAACAGTTTCTGACATAGGCGCGTTAATATAGAAACAAACTAGATGACCTCCGTAGCCCAGAGGCGAGCGTGCCGGACTTCGGGCGTCGCGCCATCTCTGTGGTTCCGGGTTCGATCCCCGGTCGGGTCAATATGGGAAACGAACTTTTCTATATTATCTCGGATCTAGGTGTTGTGGTACAGTCGTTATTTCTGATTTCTGTAACACAAGTGCTTAAGCTACTTACCACAGAATCAAAGCAATGTATGTGATGTTGTTCAATATTCATTATTCATTCATCATTCAACTCTTGAACTTTATAATACCTATTAGTATAGATATAAGATATGTAACATATAAGTAATAGGCTCTGACTATTCAATTCAATTCAGTATTCTTTTATTCATGTAAATTGTATATTTATGAAACGTCTATATAATGCAAATGACGCTACTACCTCCGGTTCAGAACCTATAACTTACAGGGAAGATATTGTTGACTTAACTCTCTTCCTCACTATTCCACTACTAATGTTGTATTGTCTATATTGTGTCGTACTTCTTTGTTTTAGGTGTTGTGAGAGAATGAAGATCTCATTTCAGAAATGAATTAGCTCTCACCACCGCGAGTTCTACATAAAATAACGTGTCTCTCTAAACACTTGACATTGGCGGAATCATCGCGTTATCTAGAGACGCGAGATAGAGTCCATTAATTAAAAAAAATAAAAATAAAACTGTTGAGTTATTAATTTTTTTGTTACAGATGACGCCAACTCTAATGACATAGTACAAATATGCGATTCGAAGAAAGACCTGGACTGCCTCAGAGATTATTTTGGTAGGAACTCTGAATGTAATGTAATAGAAGAGTCTATTGAAAATCCAATTTATGAGCAGAATCTTCCGATCTACATTCCTTCACTGAACACAACAGTCGTGGTGACAAAGAATTATCTGTCACAATTGCATGGAGAAATAGAAGAGGCATAGTAAGTAAAACAAATAATAGACAACATGATATAATTTTTTACGACTTCCGCAGCTAAAAAGCAAAGCGGGCCGAACTTTGGCTTCGCGCTATCTCTGAGGTACCGGATTCGATCCCCGGTCAGGTCAATATGGGAAACGAACTATTCTTTATTTGAAATCAGTTCTGGGTATTGTGCCGTCCAATTTCTGTAACACTAGTGCTTAAGCTACTTACCACAGAATCGGAGCAATGTATATGATGTAGTCAAATATTTATTTTTAATATTAAACTGATACCAAATTGAGATGCTTAAGCACTTGTGTTATGAAAATCAGAACAAATGGTGGTAGCACGATATTTATAAATACGTTGATAACACCCAGACTCAAAACTAATACAAGTTCTTAACAAACGAAGTTTTCTCATAAGTTCGGATCGGTTTCGTTTTGTACTATGTTGTGATAAGGGTCGTAACTTTTTACTCAACTTAACTTTAAATAACATCATCGTGATTTTTAAGATACTTATGGTGCTGATGCACTGGTAAACTAAAAAAAAAACATTTTCTCATCGTTATATAGGTATCATTGGTTTGTCAATTCAAGTATATTAATTTCTTCACGAGGCGTAAACCTAAGAGTTGTTGCGACCAAGTCTGCAGTATCGCAAAAAAAAATATGTTTTCCGTTGATTTAAAATATGCCTGAATATAACGATAGCATATCTTCAAATCGAGCTGTTTTGGCTTCAACGAAACAATACGCAAACACGCCCATATTTGACGACCTCGGTGGCGCAAGCGCTAAGGCAGGCCGCCAAAGTGCGAAAGGTTCCAGGTACGATTTCCTGTTAGGTCAATTCGGAAAAACGAAATTTTCTAAATTGACTTGGGTCTGAGTGTGCTGGAATGCTGCCCCCAGTCGTCTAGTGCTCATAGTACAAGGGAAAACCTTAGTTTGAGACCAGTTGATTGGTGTGGTAGTCTGGCATTTATTTATTTATATTCATACGTGCAAGCTATATATAGTTGAGATAAAAACTGTAATGATCAAGATGGAAATGGCGTTAGTTTTCAAACAGCATGCATTTTCTATTGCAGCTTGGACAAGGAGTCTGGAAACGTAGTGATTTCGGTAAACTTCAAAGGCCTTCACATCTACGCGCCTAATACTATTTTCGCCATCGGCCAAGATGGATTGGAACCCAAAGTTTTGACTGAATTCGTCATCTGCACTTACCGTAAGTCAGACGCTTTTAATTACCCCCCGTTGCTTAAAGAGGGGTATTATAATTTTGAAGTAGATGTCTGTCTATTACTTTGTGTGTATGTAATTAAAGTTTTTTAAATAGATACATAGATATATTCATTTTATTGCACAGAAAAATTTACAAAAATTGGTTCTACAGACATTCAAGTACAATTTAGGCGGTCTTATTGCTAGAGAGCAATCCCTTCCAGACAACCTTTTGGTAGAGGAAATAGTAGATATCGAGGAACGGGTTCGACCGTGCAAAATGATGATTGAGAACATACTAACAGAAAACATAAAGACCATAACGTGATTAATGCAAAAAATAAAAAGAAATAAAACTTAAATAAATAAATTTATACATACATAATAAATAAATAGATAAATTTCCATTAAGTATTTACGGGTTTGGTAAACATTTTCAGCTTGAATAATATCACACTCAAGTACAAAGGCGTATATCATTCAAATCATCTTTACTGGTACGATGACTTTGTTTGCTAAATTCAAAATAGTTATAAAAACGATTTAAAAAATAAATACTTATTTTTTTTATTTATTAACTAGGTGTAATCTTTCCTTTTTCTTTTTTCAGCCACTATACTAACTGCAGTTTTCTCTACAAAAGATGGGAGGATAACAAAAGAGGCTCTGAAAAATGCTCACTATTCAGCTTTCTTCGAAAACACTAAAGCTGATTTCATTTTTGGCCCAAAAATTATAGCGAGTAAAGGTAATCAGTTAATACTTAAATTTAAATCTTAAAGGTTATCAATTTAAAATTAAATTTTTAATTTGTAATTTATATACTTTCAACGAAATCATCATATTTATTTAAATGTTATTTGTACATAATATATCGAGAAGTCCAAAAGGCATATTCTGTAAGTTGCAGCCTCTTTAAAAAAATATCGTTGTAGTTCCAGAAATTAATGTTAGCCAGCAATGGTAACACAATGCTGTAATCTACTATATAAAAAAAACTCGGGTTTTCCTTCCTGACGCTATAACTCCAGAACGCACAAACCGATTACCACGGATTCGCATTCGTTGGAAAGGTCTCGGGCTCCGTAAGCGTGAGGTGTAGCAAAGAAAATTCAGGAAATTTTTTAGCAGAAAAGCGGGAAAATCCTCTAATGTGAAACGAAGTTCGCCGGGACCGCTAGTATGTTATAATTAACACGCCATATACTTTTATTTTTATTTCTATAAAGAAAAGCTTTATCGCTTATTTTAGTTACCTATTAACGCGAGGATAACCATCCACTAATTCCCGGTTCCAATATTTGAAAAACGATCTATTACAATTACGCATAGGAATAAACTACACGTAGCGTAAGCTAAAAAAGTTTTAAGAGAGGTTTATCGCTCGAACTGGAGCAGCCCGACTGGTGAAATACCTCCACCTTACAGAAGACCGCAGCCAAATAACAATCACTCCGGTGTTGTTGTGTTCCTGCGTGTGAGTAAGGTTTCCAGAGCTCTTGGGGGGTGCTACACTAGTAGCAGGGGTCAAGCCTTCAAGGTAAGGGCGACAAGTCTAGTAACAGTTGTACTATGCTATACTTTTCGACCTTAAGCTAGGAACTCATTACCACTTAACATCAAGTGGGATGAGGTCAATCTTGGAGTGCATTATAAAAAAAAAAACGATCGACAGATGACTGATGACAGCTGATATGGAAAGTAAATTATGGAACGGGGTTAACGAATCGTAGTCGGTGGAGAAAAACGGATAGTCATTGACACTTATGAATCGTAAAATATTGAAACCTGGCATAAATAAGTTCGTATCATGTTTTTTTTCAGATCCAGTTGTTCAACATGTATTGGCGGGACTCCTAGTAGACGTGGGCACGGCTCTTCAAGAAATCTTTCGCACTAAAGCGTCTTATTACTTTCTCGCTTACATGCAGAACAACATTTGCGATTACGACCTTCCGCCTGTTTTAAATGAGTGTAAGTTGCAGTGCAGCCCCTTAAATTTAATGTAAGCTAAGATAATTGCACAGTGCAATTTGCACTGTCAAATATGAAAATACGCTAAATGGCAATACGTCAGTGTGATGTCCGACTGCTACATGGTTTTTATATTTTCACAAATCCGTCAATGTCAAGTCAAAAAAATCATAGATTAAATTTAATTGTACGTATTAATAGTACAAATGGCAGACTTAATGCCTAGTGACATGTTCTACTAGTCAACCTCAAAGATTTGAACTGAAATTTGAACAAAGGCCACGTAGAAATTTGAACTTACGCCTATTAGATTAAATCTAGCGGATTCTCACGCGATATTCCTTATTAAGGTTTCTTATTTGTCAAAAAAACAATCACTTCGTAGTTGAACCTCATGCTTCCACTAAGATATTGACACGATTCACTGATAAATTCTAGGTACATATCCATTGTGTAAAAGAGGAATTCAAGTTACATAGGCCAAAATTTCGATATTGTTGCTTTGAAACAAAATACTCAATAGTCAAAATAAAATTGTGATTTTACATATTGCTAGATTCATAGAAAAGATATGAATGATTTTATTATTTCTATAGTACTTTACGCCGTACTAGCGAACTTTAAATATTAGAAACAGAAATTTTTTATTTCCCTTTGCGTATATATAGTTCTAAACATATTCGGCAGAGGGCACTTACCGGAGGCTAACGGTTGATACAGCAGAAAAATTCTTCGCCTATGCTAACTTGCGGTTAGCTCAGTTGGTAAGAGCAGCACGCGCGAGACGTGAAGGTCGTGGGTTCGATTCCCGCTCCGCAAGGGGAAATACTTTTTTCCTGTTTCTAATATTTAAAGATATGAAGGGATCGTCTTTTGACATGTTTAAAGAAGTAAACGCCCTATTGCATTTTAATTCAGCAGTCCACTGAAAACCACCATCATGCGCTGTAATGTAGGTGATGATGACCATGACTGATGCTGAGGGTAACTATTATTTTAGGGTCGGCCCCTTTTTTGTCTTCAATCTTATTTTGTATTGTAGCTGTGTTGTGATCTTAAAGTAATACATAGATATTTTTTCCGTCTTTCTTTTCTTTCGAAATTTAAAACGGCTTTTTTTTCGGCCGCTCCCGTTTCTCGATATCTATTTTATGCTCTATCTAAATGTTGGAAGTGATTGCTTTCTAGCATACAAGACCGCCTAAATTGTACTTGATTATGTCTGTAAAACCAATTTCTATGCAAGAAAGTGTATCTATCTATCTATCTATTATTTCAGACGACTTAACTGTGCTTGAAACTGGATATAACATCGACACCGCTGATGAAACACAATTCACCGACTAATATGGAAACACTGATGACGTTTTGAATTGCGCCCGTGATTATTTCGAAGAGAAAGGAACTGGTTCTGTGATACGAGACCCAACTGACGAACCAGTGTACAGGGAGAAATATCATTCTTATGTCCCTTGGCTCAATTTAACCTGCATCACAACCGACGCTAATATAACTAATTTGGATGGCACAATTAAGAAGATGTAGTAAGTATATTATAATGTATCACATAGAATATAGACTTTTACAGATTTCAATAGATATTTGAATTTTGGATGACGACTTTCATGGCGATGAACCTTTCGCGTTTTTCGCTCCTAGAACGCAAAAGATCACGGGTTCGATTCTCGGGCAGATACATTTTGAAAACGTTATTTTTCTGACTTAGTCTAGCCTAGGAGTGCTGGGTTAAAGCCCCAAATTAGTATGTGCAAGTTTGAGGCCAGTTTATTTGTGTTGCATTTATTTATTTTATGATTTAAGGAGTTTTGAATTATTTTTGTTGTTTTCATAACTTGATTTGTGAGAAAAAATATTGAAGTGTATTTTAACAGCGGCCCGCTGCTTTGCACGCGTACTGACCCCATTTTTTCAAAATTTTTCACTGTTCCTTCGCACCTATTGTTTATAGCGGGATTTTAAGCCTAAGCCTTCCTAGATATTTTTTTTTTTTATATTGCACTTCAAGATTGACCTCATCCCAACTGATGTTAAGTGGTAATAAGGTCCTAGCTTAAGGGTGACAAGTAAAGCATAATAAATCTGTTACTGGACTTGTCTCCCTTACCTTGAAGGCTTGACCCCTGCTACTAACGTAGCACCCCCCAAGAGCTCTAGAAACCTTACTCACACGCAGGAACACAACAACACAGAAGTGATTGTTATTTGGCTGCGGTCTTCTGTAAGGTGGAGGTATTTCACCAGTCGGGCTGCTCCAGTTCGAGCGATAAATCGCTATGCCCTACCTCTCTCAAAAAAATGGACTATCCGACATAAATGTTTTTTTCAATTCGAGCCAGTAGTTCCAGAGATTGGCGCGTTCAAGCAAACAAACTCTTTTAGCTTTGTTATATTAGTATAGACAAACTGGACATGCCCAAATGGGTAACATGACGTGCTTGAATTTTGTGTAAGAAGTAAACTACATTCATGAAGGCAATAAACGCGCTTTGACTTTGACTTTGTCATTCCGGAAATTCATTTTTTTTATAGTAGCACAGTATATTGGCTCCTCCCAGCCTGATGGTAAGCAAGAGAGGAACCCACATCGCGATGCCAACGGATTTGATATCAAAATATCCTATCCGTTAGCATCGCCATACTGGCCCGCAAGATGTTTCTTCACGCTTTTACATATAATATTTTATTACATATAATATTTTATTACATATAATATTTTATTTGTGAATAACTATCTTTACATTTACAGCATAAATAAAAAAACTGGTAATCTTGTGATGAATATCGCATTCAAGGGCATTGTTCTTGATTCATCAATGACAATAGTAGTTGACCAAAGAGGACGACAACCTAAACATGTTACGGACAGCCTTCGTATTATTTTCCGTAAGTATTAATAAATATTATAGCCGAGAGGCGAGCGGGCCTGACTTTGGGGAGCGCCATCTCTGAGGTTCCGGGTTCGATCCCCGGTCGGGTCAATATGGGAAACGAACTTTTCCATATTGTCTCGGGTCTGGATATTGTGGTACCGTCGTTGTTTCTGATTTCTGTAACACAAGTGATTAAGCTACTTACCACAGAATAAAAAATAAAAAAAAATCAACAACACACGTTGCTCTGATTCTGCGGTAAGTAGCTAAAGCACTTGTGTTAGAGAAATCAGAAACAACAACGGTACCAAAACACCCAGACCCGAGACAATATAGAAAATTTAGTTTCTCATATTGACTCGACAGGTGATCGAACACGGGACCTCAGAGATGGAGCGACGCCAAAGTCCGGCCCGCTCGCCTCTCGGCTACGGAGGTCGTCATAATGACTGATTTATTAATTTGATTGTCATTTATGTTTCTGCCGTAGGACTTCCACTACTGAACATTGTCCTTCAAAACCTAGTGGTTTGCAAATTTGAAAATTAGAATCAACATTTACGGGTTAACCTTCAATGAAAGGTGTTCATAATCAAAATGAATCTATAATATATTATACAATATTTTTTCCCATAAGCTTGTGTTACAAAATAAATTATAAGGGCATAATTTGGTTTGTTTCTTTAATTTAAGAGCCATAAATAAATGTGTATTATGTTGTCATTTTATCTTTAAGAAAATCTATAAGATCGCTTCATCAGATGAACATATATTTTACGAAACATCGAAAACGTGTGAAAACTCACAGTTGTGTACAGTCAAGAGCTTTAAAGTTTTAAAGCGGATCACTTTAGAATGAGCTTGTATTATAAGAGCATATAACGCACATTTGGTAGAACAAGGTACAATTGTACCTTTTTGTGTATTTTTGCAATTTAACAGGAGAGCCATTTATTTATTTTTTTGTATTGAATGTGGTCTAGCTCTGTTATCATTACTGTGAACTTGTCCTCTTTTGCAAGACATATACTCTATACTATTTTCTTTTTAGGCATGTGCTTTAAGAATTAAGAACTTTCAGTTTATTCATTAATTTTGTTTTTAAGGCAGTTGACAATTGGTTATGCCCTTGTTCTACCAAAGGTGCGATATACATATTACACACGACTCTTTTGATTCTTCGAAAATTGTATCAAAATGATTTTTTTTTCAGCTGTAAAATTGACGGTAGTCATCCCTATGGACGAAGGAATAACGAAAGAGGCGCTACAATTGGCTTATGTATCAGATTATTACCCAGAACCTGAAACAAACCTTGTTGAACTTGGACCTTATTATACAGAAAGTGAAGGTAAATAGTTTGATGAAAAAAAGTGCTTGGAAAATATCAGACAAATACTTTTTATATTATCATGTGTAAACGCACTCCTCCCCAAATCCTCTACCGAAAATTAATAATAATTTGTATTTCTTTATTGGAACAAAAAACATGTTTTCGTTGTTTTGCAAATGTAACTGATGTATTAAATAGAATATTCATTTCAGTGCAATAAAAATATACAATAACCTGCCATATGAAATAAGAATGGAACTTCACACAAAAGCTTTCCACAAAAAATTAAATGAAATGTTATTAAAAAAGAATTCTTATAACCTCAATGAATATTCAAATGAAAAATATAATTAAAATAACTACCATTTTTATATCTATATTATACAATCCTATATATATTGATAAATACACGTATATTTAAAAAATACGAGTTTAATATATGATAAAATTATATAATATATTGCATGATAATCTATTACGCTTTCATACTAATAAGGCTATGCCCAAATGGGTAACATGATGTACTGTAAATATTTAAATAAAACCTCTAGTTTACATTCATGAACGTTATACATACTTTGACTTTTACTTTGACTTTTGTTTCAGATCCACAAATTCAGACGATCGTCAAAATGGCCAAAAACAATCCGATTAAAGTCGAGCAAGAAGTTTTCGTCACAGAAGCCTATCAAATGTTCATAGCGTTTCTGCAAAAATATGGCTCCAACTACGGTATTCCACTTGGAGAATCTTCATAAATAAAGAAAAATAAAATGTTTACTGTAATAAACCTCTTCTTTAGTGTAATCTCACATCTTGATTTCATTAGATGAGCCTAATAAGATTCTAACTATTGAAATCAAAATAACTTTTCTAATTTTTTTTGTTCAACGTAGTGTTTTTATTTTTGCTCAAAATGGATTAGATCATTAAATTGTAATTTATCTGAAAACAAACTGTATTTTTCAAATGAAATGAATGTATAAATAGCATAGACAATATAAAACTTAAATGTATGATGTAAAAACTAAAGATGGTGAAATCGAACAATATTTTTTTTTGGATAGAATTGAAGTATCAAATCTTTAAAGGCAGAGAAGGTCGTTCCTAACATTTTAATACCGAATAAGAAAAAAATATCTTAGTTGGCTCACGTTCTCTCCAATTGTTCTGACTGCGTGTTTTTTAAATAAAGCATTAAAAATAAGATAGCGTTTTTATTTCTTATTTAATGAGAAAAGTTAACAACCTCCGTGGAGTTTTGAATGAGGTGATTAGGATGGTGGTGTGAGTAACCCGAAGCGCGAAAGTTAAATAGATATATTTTATTGCACAAAATATTTGCAGAAATAGGTTTTGCAGATTGATTATAGTACAATTTAGGTGGTCTTATCCCTAGAAAGCGATCTCTTCCAGACAACCTTAAGGTAGAGGAAATAGTAGACGAGAAATGGGTACGTGCAACATAAATACAGTTTTTAGTTTAAAATGATATTCGTAGTATAACATGATAAACATACATAAACTCATAAATATATAACATACTAAATACACATATATATAAATATGTACTTAGTGTATATATATACACACACACACAAATAAAAAAGTTTAACATATATAAAATCTTGTATAAGATCAAGTAAAGTAATTTGACTTAAAAAATAATAATAAGTAGGATAAGTGTATGATGTAAATTACTGACAACTAACATGCCCAGCTGGAATTATGGATAGAGGACATAAATTAACATTATTTAAGTTCCCGGGTTTGATTCTCGGTCAGCCTACTTATTCGCAAAACGTTGGAATTAAGCTCGAATTCGGAAACTACTGTTTTATCCTTCTCTAAATTTAACGATTGGACAGAGACTAAACATAGACTATCTGAATAGGAATCGTTTCCGTTGTATATGAATCAGCCCCAGGTGTATTTTGGAAATTCACTTTTCAAAATTGACTTGGATCTGGATGTTCTGTTTTGATGATCCCAGTTACAGTATTTTTCTGCATCATGTATCTACCAAACTACGTAAACATCTCATTTATTCTATAAGCAATCCGATATACATAGTTAAAATACAAGAAATAAACATTTAAGTTCGCTATTTCAAACCATAGGCTTCGTAAAACTTGTAGAACTTTCGTAAGCACATTGTGGTAACTTGTTGTATATTAAAAATATATATACACCGCAATGTTTTATTGACTTACCCATGCATAAATATAAGGTCCATGTTAAATTATTTTTATGAAAGATGGGTACTAAAAATTTGGTGAATAATTAAACGATAAACATATATGGGCATGATTGCCTGCTCTCTCGCATATCACATTTTTATGTTCTCTCTAGTCCTAAAAATGTAAAGATTAGGATCACTACTAAGTTTCTTGCCGAATTGTTCTCGGTAGGATAAGGTTTTGAACTAACTCTAGCTTTAATTTAGGTAAATAATAATTTGTGTTGGTAACAAGTATGTTACCAACACAAATTAACTACTTAATTGATTATGATTTTGATTAGTTCGTCTTCTTATTCTTATGATACAAAGGAAAACCTTGGCGAGAGATATTGTTTCCTCAAAATAACATCTTGGATTTTTTTTACATCGACAGATGCAGTGCCTAGTATCTTGTCATTAAAACACATATTTACATAACAACTGTTACGAAATGAATTAATTACGTATTTAATTTAATATTCAACTGTAGCATGACTGTTCAAAGGAATGATTTTATACGCCTAAATTTCTTAAATAAAGTCTGTTCAACATGCGTCATACTTATTACCACAGCAACACCTTTACCAGCCTACTTTAAACATAAAGTAGGTATTACCTGCATAATAACAGTTTTTTCACCTTATTTGTACTGGTTGTTTTCTCAATTTTCAATTCCCAATTCAGTTTTAATTGGAATTAATTCATATTAGATGGATATTAATTACTAATTCGTTTCTAAATTGGACTTCATTACTGAATTTAAAAGTATGACAAGTCAATGTACGGTATAACAATGTGCAAAAGTACTAAATAGACATGTAGGTATAGTCAAGTGCTTTGGTTTTGCTTAAACAGCTCGGTTTACAAAATACCTTCACACATTATGTTAAATTTCTAACTGACGTACCTACCTACTTAGTTTGGTGATTTAATATAATAATTTAATATAATAAGGTACTAAGATGTAAACAAATTAATAATGCTGACCCTTTATTTTTTTTGTAAGGGGGAAATATACATTAGCGCACCGTATAGTCAGAATCTTTAGTACCTTGTCACATTAAGGTAACTGTCTATTTGACTTAGGCTGTGTCCCCAGTAGGCAAACTGTTAGCGGCCGACTGAGTTTGTATAACATGATATAAATAAACATTTTTAACATATATAAAATCAAGTACCTAATGAGATTTGACTCAAAAAAATAACAATAATAATGTTAATAAGTAGGATAAGTGTATGAAAATTACTGACAACCAACATGCCCAGCTGGAATTATGGATAGAGGACATAAATTAACATTCATTAAGTGAGAGGAAGTACGATTTACCCCTGAGTTTAAAAATGGGAAGGGTCTCAGATAATCTGATAGATAAAGGGAATCTGAGTCCCTTCCTATTTTCAAATCAAGAGTAAAAACTTTATTTCTTTCTCTTAGCTAAATCCGAACTTGTATCCTTTATCAAAGTATTTAAATAATGCTAAGCTTTGTTGGTAATTAATTTAATTTCATATATTTATTTCTATTTGTTTATATCATAAATACTATAAGGAAGTTTATATATTTATTTATTATATAGGTATTTATTTATTTATTATAGTTTTATTTATCTTTACGTATTTTTTTATATTTTTATCTTGTTATGGTATTTATATTGATATTTTCTGTTAGTATTTTTCTCAAACATTTTGCACGGCTGTACCCGTTTCTCGTTGTCTACTATTTCCTCTACCTAAAGGTTGTCTGGAAGAGATTGCTCTCTAGCAATAAGACCGCCTATATTGTACTTAAATATGTCTTTAAAACCAATTTCTGTGAATTTTCTGTGCAATAAAGTGTATCTATCTATCTATCTATCTAAAGGTAAAGAATTCCATAAGCGAATTGATTGGACAGTGAAGGATTGGGAATAGAATTCAGAAGAATGAGTAGGAAAAGTAAGGAGAAGTTTACGTGAGGACCGCATGTCACGTTCCTGGTTGAGCTGCAAGAAACGGAATCGTTCTTTAAGATAGGGAGGAGCAAGAGGATTAAATAGAACATTAAATAGGAGAGATAAAACGTGGAGGTCACGGCGTCGACGTATAGAAAGCCATTTAAGCTGCGCTCGAAATTAGAGACATGGTCATACTTGCGTAGGCCGAAGATGATGCCGATACAAAAGTTTTGAAGACGCTCAAGCTTGTCAAGAAATATCTCTTAAAGGTTTGAATAGCAACAGTCTGCATAATCATGAATAGGCAATAGTAAAGCCTGCACAAGTGCAATCTTGGTGGGTATGGGTAAGAAGGTGCGTAATCTATTAATAGACCTAGCAGATGCAAACATTTTCCTGCTTACCTCTTTAATTTGACTATCCTAACTTAAACAATTGTCAATATGAATACCCACATTTTTCACAACTTGACTGTAAGAAATCGGGATACCATCAAATAAGATAGGAGGCAGATAATCCCAATCAATTAGACTAATTAACCGTGATCCGCCAACAATAATAACCTGCGTTTTAGCAGTGTCAACTTTGAGACCAAACGACCTGCTCCAGTTGGAGATACGAGTTAGATCAGCATTAATTACATTAACAGCGTTCGGTAAATCATCAAGGTCACCCTGCGAATACAGTTGGAGATCATCTGCGTACAGATGGTAGGACGAAGTAAGATTACATGTGATTGAATTTATAAAAGTAGCGAAAAGAAGAGGAGATAAGACACCACCTTGAGGTACGCCGGCAGCAATATCACACCAGGCAGAGAAAGAGTCCTCAGCACGAATGCGCTGCCGGCGACCATATAGATAACTATGAAACCAGTAAATTACCATTGGAGATATGTTAAGAGAACGTAGTACACCGAGAAGAATGTCAAAATCCACAGTGTTAAAAGCGTTGCTAAAATCTAGTAGTGCCAACACCGTAAGACGAGGTATTTTCATATGGTTTAATTGGATTTAATGATTCATAAATATTACTGACTAGTTGTCTGCCGCGGCATTAAATGCATAGGTACTATTTTTTGTTACAATTTCCACTTTTACTCTAATTTTAACATTTTTCGATAGATGGACTAGCCAACACAAAAAAAAAATCAATCCGAAATAGTAGTTCCTAAGATTAGCGCGTTTAAACAAACAAACAAACTTTTCATCTTAATAATAATATTATTAAGCTGCTTAATAATTATATTACAAGTGTAGATAAATTTACATTAATAAAACAATATTTCTGGTAAAATTTGGTAGCTAGACATATAAGATCAAATACTGAATACAAAACAATTCTTTTTATAGCGTTATCGTTAACGTATTTGCAGGCAATAGGTAAATGCCTACTTATGTAAAAAGACATCAAACAAGTGTTATGCAACTACTGTCTGGCTCATTATACAAGCAACACTCTTTAGGGGTAGGCTGTCAGTAAAAAGCCTTATTTATATTGTTTTATTCTGCTTGCATGTATTCCAATTTTGCAATGTGCATCACGGAAGCCGGTTTTTTACAACTGCAGTTCTTGTATTTTTTTTATATTACTCTTCAAGATTGACCTCAACCCACCTGATGTTAAGCGGTAATGTGGTCCAAGCTTAAGGACGACAAGTACAGCATAATAAATATGTTACTGGACTTGTCGCCCTTACCTTGAAGGCTTGACCCCTGATACTAATGTAGCGACTTCCAGCTCTGGAAACCTTACTTACACGCAGGAACACAACAACATCGAAGTGATTGTTATTTGGCTGCGGTCTTCTGTAAAGTGGAGGTATTTCACCAGTCGGGCTGCTCCAGTTCTCGAATAGTATTACTTGCAGTTGCAATCGATATGACCTTTCAAAAATGTGCCTGTGATCATAGCTGGCCAGGAATATCCCTTTTTTTTAGATATTTTATAAATAAAAAATATAATATAGTCTATGCTAGAATACGGGGAATAGGTTTTTTTTCTGGTCTTGTCTGTAGACAAAGATGGTGTACCATAATATGACTCAAAATGACGTAATTTTGCGTTATAAATGTAGGATGTTTAGCTAGTGTATAGTAGCCTAGTTGCTACGAACAAAATATGCATTTTTGGAGGCCATTTAAAATTCGCACTTAAGTGTGCGTGACTAATTTGTCTGTTAATTACCTCTTAGTCTTTGGTAAGTGCCATCTACCATATGTATTTAGAACTGCATAGTTATCTGCATAGGCCCGTAGTACATTTGATGCAGGATTCGTTGCATTCAATCCTAGATAACAGGGGGAGATGTATTTTTTTTATATCTTTAAAATAATGCGATGTTTATACAAAGAGGTAACGTAGCTAACATTCTGAGCACGCTGAATGCTGTAGCGGATTACATTTTGAAAATATATTGTACTAGCGACCAGCCCCCGGCTTCGCACGGATGTAACGTAAATACTTAGAAATATTGACTTTTCTAATATTTATTGCAAATAAAAACGTTTCTCTTGAATCACTCTATCTATAAAAAACCGCATCAAAATCCGTTGCGTGTTTTAAAGATTTAAGCGTACATAGG
Source organism: Glyphodes pyloalis (assembly GCA_037074685.1). Lineage (NCBI taxonomy): Eukaryota > Metazoa > Arthropoda > Insecta > Lepidoptera > Crambidae > Glyphodes > Glyphodes pyloalis. The sequence continues at coordinate 1,147,746 of JAYKKO010000051.1, forward strand.
GATATAGGGTTAGAAAAAGCGACTTTTTTAAACTATGTAGTGATATATTTATATGTTTCTTTTTAATATTAGTTGTTATTCTTGAGTATAGTTAATAACAAATTCTTGTTGATGTTTGACATCAAACCTTGTCCAAATACTAAATGTTGCCTGTGACTTTGCCTGCGTTATTTTGGCATTCAAAGTATTATATATGTTAATTTAGTATGTCCTTCTTACCAAATTTTTTGAGTGGTAGAGCCACGCTGCCGTCAATCATGGGAGTAGCATGAATTGGTCGGCTCGTCCGGGGTAGTACCACCCTCTAACAGAATACCAACGTGAAATAACGGTTTTACTACTGTTGTGTTTCAATTGGTGAGTGAGGGTGATGGTTGCCGCGGTACTAGGAGAATAGTGAAGGTTTCCGTCTATCCATTGTCGGGAGGACTGAGCTGATCCGTCGGCCAGGGAGACCCGTAGAAACGGTTATTCCGCTGGCCGCCCGCTGTACAGTACAGGGGCCCAATTATGTCTAACCAACCTGAGAGGCTGCCCTTTCATACCGCGCATAATCTCGAAGCAGATTGTCGTGCCGGTTGGTGACAGGACGGTGGGGACCAGGCGGCTTTTGGGGGGGTTCGGGGGCCCTTCCATCCGACGAATCAGCGCATCTCCTCCGCAGACAAACAAATGGGGAAACAGACCTCCGCGCTTTTTTCCTCGCGGCAGACATCTCCCGCATCACGCTTCCTTTCCCTTTCAAAAATGGATCGTAAAAATATGTCGGATCATGATACAGCGGTGCAGTCCCCCACCACCCTATTTAAGGTTGAGTTCGCTAACATCCGCGGACTCCACTCTAACCTTAATGCCGTCCACCAACACCTTGAGACGGCAAGGCCCGCCATACTGTTCTTGACGGAGACACAAATCCGACGTCCAGCAGACACGTCACACTTACTGTACCCCGGTTACGTGCTTGAGGAAAACTTCCTCGCGAAAGCTGGGGTATGTTTGTATATCCGCTTGGATGTCTGTTGTCGCCGTGTATGCTGTTTTGAAGATCCATCCTTTTCCGTCCTCTGGGTGCACGTAAATGTAGGTTCCCTAACCCGAATTTACGTGTGCCTATACCGATCCCATTCCGGTGATGATGAGACAACTCGGCTTTTTGAGTATCTGAGTCGGGCGGCAGATGATGCACAGGTGCAGTACCCTACTGCAGAAATGATATTCCTGGGGGACTTTAAATCCCACCATGACTTCTGGTACAGAACCTTATACCCCGCGTAGTCTTTTTTTGTTGCAATAGGCTTGTTTCTTTAGTAACAATGTAACGTCAGTATTTTAAATTATCTTAATCGCTTACTTTGCATGGGTTTCCAATTTAGATACTGATTTTTTTGATAGATCTATACGTAAGTGTGACTTGAAGCGAGGGGTATAAAAGATACGACGTTTTCCAAGAGAGATCAGTCTTGCCGGGCTTTCAAAGAATACGGTAAAGTAAAATGAAGAACCTCTACGCTTTCGTGATATTTGTAAGTATTATTTATTTTTATATGAGAAATAATTTCATGGTCACCTTCGAAATTTTGGGAGACAGTAATGACTGAGTTCAAAGTTGCCCAATCCGAAGTGGCTTATTTATTAAATTTGTGGCCAAACTGATATTTAGGTTAGGTTAGTATTTTTTGATCCTTGATAAAATAGAATTTAGTTTAAATCGAAATCCATTGTCATGTCAAATTTTCTCTCTCTTTTGTAAAATAGACTTCATATTCTCTCTGTCTCTCTCTCACTCTCTTATGAAAAAATATGCTGAGGTAAACCTATTTCATTTGGGCGTCCTCTCAGTTAGTTATCAATATTTGTGTGATGTTGCCTGACATTTATATTTATACCTATAAGAATTTAATTAACGATAAGGAAAATTATGATACGTGATTATGAATTATATCTTTGTTTTTGTATTTAGGTGGGAGTGGCAGCATCCGTGGTGAGATGTGGTATGTTTTCCATCGAGTTCATAATATAAATTTTGCATACATAGATTACTATCTACACTACCCTAACCCCTAATAGATCTTATAAGCTGACAAATATCTAGTTTGTACTTTCATAATAAATTAAGTATTCTTATTAATAATTTAGTGTGAATCTTACTTTGAAAGTTAGGTTTGACTTTCATATTTTATGAAAAGGAAAAAGTTTAGAACTATTTTACTTTTAAACAAAAAACAAGATAATGAAAAGCCGAGTGACAACATCATTACGGTTTTTATACTTAATTAGGCTTCATTAGTAACAGTATCCTATTTTGATCCCACCTAAGCATCCCTCATTGAAATCACCATTACAACAATTGGTCTGGTTTACTCACCACTCTAGCAAAATAAGTATTGATGCTCACAAAACGAATTTATGACTTATCCAATGTAATAATAAGTAGCAGTTCATAAAACAGGAATTATTCCAATGAGCCGCGCCGTAGCATCATTAAAATGTATTCTCGAACAAATCTGTACACTAGCACACCCGTTCATAAAGCAACATTCATAAGTCACTGTTTTCACAAAACAAATTAAGGATTTTGTCTCCTTAATTTATTTTGGGAATACTTTATGCAACGTAGTGAGGTGTTACACTTCCTCAATTGTATAAGACTTGTTGAGTCGAGTGAAGCAGGTGCCACATTTGGGGACTTGTCTGCTCCAGCTTACCTTTCGAAAGTAAATACTTACTTGAGTACTTAATTGTTTTATCACTCATCAAAACAAAACTATATGACTTTTTCCAAAGTGAGCTACACATGGCTATAAGTTTGAAACTGCTACTGTAACGAATCTGCTGAGTTTCTTACCGGTGTCTTCTCTGTAAATATAGGTTCCAAACCGGTAGTAGAATCACATTGCATTGTATTCAATGACGATTCAAAAGTGTTATATGTAACCTACTTGAATAAAGAAATATTTGAGTTTGAGTTGCGGTTAGCTTCCAGAGTAGTAATCGTAACGCAGAGAATGCACCCAATTACATTTTTATTTTATTTCAGATGATGCAAGCTCTGATGTAATCCGACCTTGCGACATCAAGGACATACAATGTATTGGAGACTACTTGAGCAAAGGTGGTGACTGCAAAAAGCTCTCCGAACAGAAAACGCATTTCGATTTTCAAGATAACCTTCCAATCTTCCTGCCTAGTATCAACTTAACTGTTGTCACTTCAAAAAAAGCAAAATCTTACATCGTTGGAAATTTCGAAGAGTTCTTGTAAGTTAACTTGATGTAAAATTTAAGGAATCAGAACTTTATTTACATCGGATAATAATTAAATAAAAAAAAATTGATTGATAGTTACATCATCTAAAAAATACGTTTCTATTGATATTATCGGTAGGTAGCTCAGAACAAGGCAACATATATGTATGACAGCATAAAAGTATTCATCAAAAATATAAGTGTAACTGTTCATATTACGCCAGCTAATCGTCTATAGATTGTTCACACTAATCACTTAGACATTCACTCATTCAAAAAGATCCTTTAGTGCTATTAAGTCACTAGAAAAAACTTCAGTTTTAATTCAATCGCCAAGTACGTACTCTAAACTGCATTTCGAATTTACATTTTGTAATTATGCTCGTAATTTAAGGAAAATGCAAAGCAGTGGATGATGTAATATAGAAAAATATTCCATATTGTGAAAAACATCTTTAGATCAAGTCGCAAATGTTAGGCACATCTGTTTAACTATTATTCTTTACACCACCATTATCAATTTCAGCGTCAAAGATAATAAACTCGTGATGTCTGTGAACTTTGTGGACAATGGAGACATATTCTGCGAGGCACCAGATACCTATTTTGCGATCAGCCAAAACGAAAAAGAGCCCATAGCTTTTCAGGAATACGTCAACGCATCTTATCGTAAGTTAAATTTGTTTTATTGAGTATAAATAAATTGAAACATTGGTCTACATCACATAGTAGGTACATTATTCTGATTCTATGATAAGTAGCTGAAGCACTTGAGTAAAAGATTGAGAAACAATGATAGTAGGTACAACATGCAGATCCCAGACAATATAGAACGTTTATCGAACCTAGGACCTCAGATATAGCACGACGCTATTCAGCCTCTTGTCTACGGAGGTCGTCAAATAATCACAAATGCTGTACCCCAACCGTTATAAAAAAACCCATTCTATGAATGTTCAAAAGTAATTCATTCTTCTTTAGTGGAGTAAATATCATTTCAATGTAGCTGTAATCATAATAATTTGTAGTTTTAAAAATAAGTCCATTATGGAAGGTACCTAAGTGTTCTAAAAGTAGGTTGTTATTATTTGAACTTTTTGAAATACAAGTTACAGTTAACTTCTGAATGCTGATTAATTTTAGACACAATTTATTTCATGCGAATTTTCTGTTGCTCAAATAATCTCAAACTAAGATTTCGAATTTAAAACAAACAGTTACATACTCTGTGTACCTACATCATATTTTTTACGTATACCTATGTTTTATTGCATTTACAGCTGGAATAATTACGATAATTGCTGACGTTACTGATGGATTTACTGCAAAGTCACTGAAAGAAGCCAAGTACACAGCATATTTCCCGAACAGCAACGCAGCTATCTTCATCGGACCAAAATTCACTCAAAGCGAAAGTAATTTATTTATTTTGTTTTTTTTTTTCTTAATTATTTTATGAGAAAATTAGCGTGAAGCAATGCCACAAATCAACTAGGGTGGATACCCCTGTACTGTAGATTTAAATCTATGTACCTATATAAGCAAAACCTGACTGACTTACCGATTGTATGAACGCAGGGCCTAAACTATAAGGGATAGGAACTTGACAGGAGTACTAAAAAAGCATTTTTGTATATTCACCCCCAAAGGGGGGGGGGGGTGAAGTTAGTATTGGTTAGGATGGCCCCTGTTGTAAGTTACCCAAAATGCTGACTGCATTTCCTCGTTGAATGGCGATTGAGAGTCGCTGTGCTAGGTAGCAGCCAGCTTTTGTTCCCCTGAAGCGTTTGCAAGTCTTTTGGAAATATCTTTGAAAAAAGACCATACGTCGGGACCCCACTGACTTTTATTTTATTTCTCTTTAGTAGCTTTTAATTAAAAACCTTTAACTATAATTAATTTGTTATTTTAATCTTTCAGATCCAATTGTCAGTGCTTCATATGCAGGACTTCTCGCTGATATATCAACAGCCTTATTAGAAATTTTCGAAACTAAAGCTTCCTATTTCGGTGCGGCCTTCCTACAAGGCATTTGTGACTTTGGAATCAATCCGGTTTTGTTTAACTGTAAGTACCGTCATAAATAGCTGTTTTCTTAACTTAGTAACTGATGATGGCCCCACTTGGCCTTTTCATCTTCATCAGACTTTCGGGGTACTCAGATCCTTCAAAATTTAAATAACTGCCAGAGGGCACCCCATACTAGTACTTGGACTTTGGTAGATGAAAGCCTTTTATTTGGCGGTGGGAAATGCGCACTGTACCGTCACCCGGGGGAGGTGACGGCGTGTATGGGACTCTCCTGCCCTAAGAAGAGCAGGCCTAGGGAGATGGTAGCCTGGTGTACTTTGGAGGTAAGGTCAAGTCCAGTAACAGATTTATTAATCGATTTTATTATTTTTATAGTACTATACGCCGTACTAGCGAACTTTAAATATTAGAAACAGAAAAATTTTATCTCCCCTTGCGGTGCGGGAATTGAACCCACGACCTTCACGTATCGCGCGTGCTGCTCTTACCAACTGAGCTAACCGCAAGTTATTGTAGGCGATGAAATTTTTCTGCTGTATCAACTGTACTTGTCACCCTTAAGCTAGGACCTCATTACCACTTATTATTATGGTGGGATGAGGTTAATCTTGAAGTGTAATAAAAAAATCCAGTCAGGACAACATTTTTGAATAAAATATGTTTACTTGCAGATGACAATTCAATTATCGAAAGCGTCAGCGAAAAGGACGTCAATGATGAGAGTAACTTCTCTGAAATATGCTCGGAAGGTGATGCCAAATTGGATTGCGCCCGCAGCTTCTTCAAAAAGCATGGTTCATGTGATGTAATCACCGAATCTAAGGATGAGCCTGTTAAAAGAATGAAATATTATACCGACCGTCTTCCATTCATTAATGCAACTGTGGGAATTGCCAATGGTGAAATATCCAAATTGGACGGCCAGATAGAAAGTTTCTAGTATGTATTGGTTTGGGTATTTTTCTATCGTTGATTTTTGAGTATGCACTCGGATGTTCGTGTTTTGTAGCTTTTCAAGGATTTTGTTCAGGTCAATAGTTATATTGACGCTTTTTTGAGGGCACACTCGGGTCTTAAATAAGTTGGACACGCGGACAGGTCGCTTGCATCCGATATGTGTTTAAATATACACTTAATTGTTTTTGATTTACATCTGTGTTTCGAATTTCACCATTTTAAGACCTCGGCAATACGATTCCCGAAACCGATTTCACAAATATGGCCCTGATAATTTCAAACACGACAAATAAATAATTATACAACTTAGTCCAGTATACGCGTCCATACATTTCGGCGATTCGTTTTTATTTATAAAGATTATTTTTTCATTTACAGTATTGATGAAGCAACAGGAAACCTCGTAATGTCTGTTAAATTTGAAAAATTAACACTCTCTACAGACACAATGACAGTTATCAACCACCAAAAAGGGCAACTTCCAAAAACCATCACTGATTCCATCACTGGCTATTTCCGTAAGTATGACGATTTACAATTAAAAATGTTTTCTTCTTTCTACTAGCGTCTACCCCGGATATAAATACGGAGCTAGACCAGGTGTCAGCTAGAATTGTAATAGAAGATGATGGTTTTTTATTAGTTGTGTCATTAACAACCAATAGGTTAATACCTATTATAACAGATTTTTTCGGAGACAAATAAAATTATTTGTAATACATAAAACTATAATTACAAATGGGTAGATTAAGAATATATCATGTTCATATAATAATTCAGCCTTTTATGCCCAATTGCTAGGCACAGACCATCTTAACCATAGATAGGATAGATAAGACGTACCTCACTTCAACACAACACGTAGTGGGCGTAGTGCGGGTTGCGGGGGGGGGAGGGGGGGGGGGTGTATGGAAAGGGACCAACCTTATTATTCTCAAGCTGGCCTCTGACTAAGCTTACGATAACAAGCAGGACTTAGTCACAATAAATGTCACTACTCGGCCTGGTCTGGTCACCCATACCAGTACAACACCGTGCATAGCTTAACTCGGTATTGTTTCCATACGAGGATCTTCAGTTCACTTTAATAAGCTTCTTTTTTTTATTTACCAGCAATTACATTGACTCTTGTGACATCAGCCGACAAGATTACAAGTGAAACTTTACCAAAGGCATGGTCATCGGCGTATCTCTCGCAACCACCTTCGTTGGAATTTGGATCTAAACTCTCACAGTCAGAAGGTAAAATTTAATTTACTCATCATCTTCTTTTCGTGTTCAATACCACAATGTCTGAAGATAGGATCAGTGTATATTGCCAGTTATAACAAACGTAAGAGAAAATCATCTCATGGTTCAATGAAGCTACTGCTATGACATTCTCTGCGTAGGACTATTCCGTAGAAGGTCATCACTGATTCCTCTTTGAAGAACCCGAATGAAAGAGTTTCAACCACCTGATTTATGGTTTCATTATAATTGATAATAATATAATTTATTTGGATGAACATGGTCACAAAATTTACCTTACAATGTAAATTGATCCAACATATTCTACCAACAAATCGATACATTTACAAAAAGATACAGTAAATTAAACATTTTTAAATTTACGGTCTCATTTAAATTAACCAGTATCAAATAAACTTAAAATGAGTACGGATAAGTCAATATTCAATGATAGGAAGATTGTACTTTATGAATGTAAAATTTTGTCATTTTATAGAATATAATAGAAAACATCTTTATTCATGTAAGCTTTACAAAAGCACTTATGAATGGTCAGTACAAATTAAGTATTCTACCGCCGTGTTCGGAATGTTGATCATGTCGAGAAGAACCGGCAAGAAACTCGACACTTACTCTTTTCAATGTAACAATCTTCCCTTAGAACTAGGTACTCGAATAATACATTTTTCGATCATAAATTTAGTTAATTCCTACTATGTGACATTTTTAAATGCATCAGGGATACAATTAACGTATCTTGTTTATATTACAAGTCGTGTTTCGGAATACATTAATCATTTCCACTTCTGGCTCTTTATCGGAATTTCTTTACTAATAAATTCAAAGCTTTGTGCACAAACATTCCTACTAAAATATTGTTTATTATTCCAGACCCCGAAATAATGAAGAAGGTACAAGCAGCAGCAAATCACCCTACGACAATTGGGCTAGAACTGTTCCAAAATGAAGCCCTTAAATGCATCATAGACTACATACAAAAGGACATTTGCGACTTTGGTATCAAAATGTAGATTTTAAGTAAAAACTTTTAGAAATAGCAAATTTTTAGTTTTAAGGAGTGTTTTGTAATATTCGTAAAATAAAATTTACCAATATAAATGACTGATTGTTTTTTATTTAAAAAAGGAATTCATTAGGTAGGTGTATACATTTTTTGACGGACTTCAAAAAGGAGGAGGTTCTAAATTCAACCATATAAATTTTTAACTTACATTATTATTTTATTAACTAAGTTCTCATGGCCGAATTAATTGGAGTTCAATCCTTCAAAATTATAATAAGAATAGTTTGAGTAGCTTGATAACCTACACCTATAAGATGAATAGCGCAAAAGTTAAAAAATCTTACCTGATACGTAATGAATACAAAGATGACACTAAATGCGTAGATATGTAATATGGTTACCTGAAAAAGAAGAATTCTAATTAGAATTATTTACGCCACTTAAAGACATATCAACAGTTATTATACTAGTTTCTGTATTTATTTATTACCGCAAAATATATTTTAAATGGATTATGTACTTTATTTATGTTGATTATGTTATTGTATTTTAAATATAGTAGTTATTTTATAAATACTTTCTCCATTTATATTTTTGCACAATCGTGCATATTCTTTTTTTTGAGTCCCTTTCCATTTTCATACCAAGAGTAAAATCTTTCTTTCTTTCTCTTAACTAAACGCGAACTTCTTTATCAAAGTATTTAAATAAAGCTAAGCATTTGTTGGTATTGAATCTGATTTCATATGTTTATTCTATATGTTTGTTTAAACAGTAAATACTTTATGGATATGTATATATTTATTGATATATGTTTATGTACTTATGTATTTTTTTTTTTGTGTTATTATTTTTTACTTATCATATTATGGTATTTATATTTCCTGTTAATATTTTTTTAATAAATATTATGCACAACCGCACCCGTTTCTCAATATCTACTATTTCTTCTACCTAAAGGTTAACTGGAAGAGATTGCTTTCTAGCAATAAGACCTCCTAAATTGTACTTAATTATGTCTGTAAAACTAATTTCTGTAAATTTTTCTGTGCTATAAAGTGTATCTATCTACCTATCTTTCTCGTAACTTACTATTTTCTCAACCTGGAAGAAGTTAATCTCTAATATTTACGGTATTGTTACCAAAATAATTATCTATTGTTTTTTTTGTGGAATAAAGTATCTATACCAATTAGCGTATCATATGCTCTCAAATTATACCGCAGATTAACTACACCCAGGTGGCAAGCGACACCGATGACAAGTTATGTAAAGAATAGAAGACGCTTTAATATGTATGATACCTCGAAAATATTGATTAGATTGGAATAAATCTAGTTTGTGACAAGCCAGCTAATAGTCTGATGGCACCTCAGTGCTGGATTCCACCTCGAAATCTCCATCAGCCATCATTGCTCCACTTTCGCATTTTATATTAGAGATAGTATGGATGATGTTCTACAAATTTACTGCTTGAAATTTAAATGTTTCTTCTCTCATAACAATTTTCGAAAAAAGTGACATCTATTAAAACTAATGTAAACTAAAAACGAGTTTTATATGCGTAGTTGTTAATTTGGATAATGAACTTAATTTACAATTAAAAACATAGATGGCGTAAAAAGGTTCAAGTATTTTCAAGTTTTGTGTTCGAAAATTAAATATCGAATACCGACGATTATATAAGCGACTTTAGCCCACATGTGTAAATAATAAAATATTCTTAAAATTATAATTTTCGATGTATCCGTTATTCTCAAATAAATATCAATTCAGAAGCGATATCCTATAAATAAGGTACTAGCTGTGCCCGCGACTTCGCGTGGACTACATCCTTTCATGGTTGGTTTTACCCCTTTCTCTCCTAATATTTGAAACAAAAAGTAGACTATATTTTAATCCAAGTTTCGAGCTATATTTGTGCCAAATTTCATATCTCTAACTTCAAAAATATTTTTTTTCCATTTCCATATAAACTTTCAAAGGTGGTATTACCCCCATCACCCCCTTATTTTCTAATAAAAAGTAGCCTATGTCCGTTTTTGAGATTCAACGTATACCTATACCAAATTTCATCAAAATCCGTTCCGCCGTTTAGGCGTGAAAGAGTAACAGACAAACAGACAGACAGAGTTACTTTCGCATTTATAATATTAGTATAGATAAACCATACGTAATATTAATATTATCAAGAAAACATATATAAAAAAGGTACGTTGTAACGTTTACCACTTTTGGTGGCACCATGGTAAAAATTTAATTTATTTATTACCAAATCATTTTATTCATGTATTGCAACAATAGCGCTTGTGAATTGTACTTATGTACCTATATCTACTAAATATACAAATCAACCTAAGTTTTAAGAAAAACCTAGGAATTATTTTAGATCTCATTCTTCTCATCAATGAAGTTAAAGAATAAGGTATTTATCATAATATTGTGTCTGGGTGTTGTGGTACTATCATTTTTTCTGATTTCTGAAACACAAGTGCTTAATCTACTAATCACAGAATCAAAGCAATGTATGTGACATTGTTCAATATTGATGTACATACCTATATTCTTCTTATAATATTGAACTTGGCTTACATTTAGGTTTTTGGATTAATTTATTCAAGAAACCGTTTTAATGAGAACCTTCGTAAATACACTTTAATCACTATGTCTTCTAGATTTTGAAACAAAAACGATTAACGTTGTTTTTCAAATTTTTTTTAATGCGTGTGTGTAATAGAGATAGGAGTAATTTGCTCCTTTTAGAGTTGCGTAGTCCAATGAAAGATCAAAACTACGAGTTTGCTAGACAAGTTTTTCAGAGTTATGCTAATAAGTAAAAAAAACGTTCTTGTGTTTTTAATTTTATGGAATCAGCATTGACTTTTATTTTCCTTCAACTTATAATGAGGTTGATAACATGTTTTGTTTCTGTAAGTGACTTTTTGCATTTCAAAACAAGTAGTTATACTTTTTTTAATGAATTAAAAGACTATGTTAGTAGGTAAAATGCTGCATCCACGATGTAAAGTGGTTAGTAAGTTGAGTTCCCTCAGGGAACACCTTTACAGTATGAGGTTTTTTCCGGGTTCGTTAGGACAAGCAGGCTTCCCCCCGCTAGGATCCGCAATCCGCATCCAGTCGCGATGGGGGGGGGGGGGGGCTCAGTAATCCTGTGGTCCGGGATGTTGAGGCTGTCCTTGTCACCCAGCCTCCGATACCGCACAGGGTAAAGCGAAGACGGATCCCGAGCTGAGCCGTGGTGGCTCTCTGCCTCTGCGGCAAGCCAGCAAGGGCAGAGGTGGATCGTGGAGGAAGAGGAGCACCACACCGTCACTCTCTGTTCCCGCAGAAAGTGACGGCAGGCATTCCCCCTCGAAAAAAAACACAAAAAAGCAGAAGCAGGCTCAATCACCAAATAAGGTAAATTACTAAAATTTTCGGTTAAGTCAACAGTTAGAATGGTATAAAATATATAGCGTTAAAATTAACAGTTACGTCATTTATTCGCACAGTTTTTACTAATTAGTGACGTAAAAGCATCCGACTACTGAATTTTGATGTCCCCTATCATCATCTTTTTTTGTTTTTTGAAGCAAAAGTTACGCTTTCATCGTATTTTATAAAATTTAACTGACGGACCAAATAGCTACGGAACCCGCTCTGAATACGGCTAGACACGTTTTTAGTATATTTTTTTCAAAAAAGAAGGAAATGTGCGTGATAAATTATTCTGTGAATGAATAAACGGCCCATTAAGATTATTAGTGTTGTAGACTTTAGTATAAATGATACGAGGATAACGAACAGTAAGTTAGTCAAGTCTTACCGGTAGAACTTAAACGGTAAGATGAAGATCTCTTCTATTCTCTTTTTGGTAAGTATCTTTTTTATATTCATTCATAAGTGCGCTTGACAAACATAATATCTATCGGTCTCAAACTTAATTTTTCTCTCTTAATTTAAATATAAGAAGACGGATTGTAACTGGGAGCATCAAACCAGTACACCCAGACACAGTTAATTAAATTTAGAAAAGTTTTGTTTGCTAAATTGATGACTGAAAATTGAACCTGGGACCATTGGTGCTTTTGGTTGTGAGGTTTTTCATAAGTAACTTGTAAAAGTTAGTAGTACATTTCTTAGCTTTATTTTCACCTGTAAATGGCGTGATATGCATTTTTAATGGCGGTGTTATATAGCTGTTCTTTTTATATAACGCACTTCAAGATTGACCTCATCCCACCTGATGTTAAGTGGTAATGAGTTCATAGTTTAAGGGCAAAAAGTATAGCATAGTAAAACTGTTACTAGACTTTTCGCTCTTACCTTGAAGGCTTGACCCCTGCTACTAATGTAGCACCCCCCATGAGCTCTGGAAATCTTACTCACATGCAAAAACACAACAACACCGGAGTCATAGTTATTTGGCTGCGGCCTTCTGTAAGGTGGAGGTATTTCACCAGTCGGGCTGCTCCAGTTCGAGCGACAAATCGCTTTGCCCTGTCTTTCTTTGTTTGACGTCTGTTCTTAGTCAAACTCAAATAGCATCATGTATGTGACGAAATAAGTAGGAAATACTGTAAAATGAAGGTAGATTTATTAAAAACTGTGAAAAGAAGCTTGCCAAATATCAATGGAAGCATCTCGGCGCAGGAGCACTTACTAGACTTAGTAGTTGTACCAAACGCGAAGTTTCGGGACCATACACCTCTAAGTCAAAATCTTCTTTATGTATAAAAATAAATTGCTGTTCATTAGTCTCATTAAATCTCAAGAACAGTCTGACTGATTTAGCATATTTCGGTTTTGATATAATCGTGGAGTTATAGGGAAGGTTTTAAAGGTACAGTCGCCGTCAGATATATCGGAGCAGACAAAGTGACCAAATACTTCTGAACAGTCAAAATGTCAAAAAGTTCCATACACCACAAGTTACCATTAATATCTGAACATTCATTACTTCAATAATATCTGAGCAGATGCCAATAACATCTGAACACTCATAACGTCAATATGTGTCACGCACGTCATGTGTCTCACTTAGCTACCTGTATAGATGAGTGTTCAGATAATATTGGTAAGTTGGGTGTATAGAAGTTATTGACTAGCATCTCCTCATATACCTTTTAGTGAAGTAATGAATGTTCAGATATGAATGGTAACTTATGTTTGGAACTTTTTGACATTTTAACTGTTCAGAAGTATTTGATGACTTTGTCTGCTACGATACATCTGACGGCGGCTGTACAAAAATAGGCGGCACGGCATTCACCGGGACGGCTAATTTGGTAATATTTACGAATATGTCGTGACGTTTTGGCCCCTCCTCCTTCTTTCGGAAGTCGGTTAAACTGTTGAGCTTTGTATCGATCAAATATTGTTAAGATTAGGATAACTACTGAGTTTCTTACTGAATTCTTCTCGGTAGGATTAGCTTCCGAACCGGCTGTAGCTTCAATTTTCATTTATATTTTTTTAACGATGCATAAGTGTCACTTGTAACCAACATGAATAAATGAATTGATTATGGTTACTTTTACATTTACACTAATCTGTTTCAGACGATTTATCAGTAACCACCATGCTTAAAATTTGGTTACTTAAAACATGTAAAAGAAATAACTTGTTTATTGCTTTTAAAGTGTTTGCCACTTTGACTTAATTAAGCCACCTGTGTTGAAACTCATTGACTATTTATCTACTTTCTAAGAAACAGATAGGTATTAGCATTTTAAGAGGAAATAAATTCTACAAAATATACCTTAAATTCTTATCATGAGTCCTAATAAGACGTCATGTATTGAAACTAGTTCCTATGGAAAATACTACCATACTTATTCGAAGACTTTAAGAAATGGTTATATTACTTATAGCCCAAATAAACATGCTATCCAGTAGTTATTTGTAGCAAATCCACCTTACAGAAGACCGCCGCCAAATAACAATCACTTCTGTGTTGTTGTGTTCCTGCGTGTGAGTAAGGTTTCCAGAGCTCCTGGGGGGTGCTACATTAGTAGCAGGGGTCAAGCCTTCAAGGTAAAGGCGACAAGTCCAGTAACAGATTTATTATGCTGTACTTGTCACCCTTAAGCTAGGACCTCATTACCTTTAGGGAGCTGTTCGACTCGTGCTTCCGAGTCGGCCAGTTCCCTAAACCTTGGAAGGAGGGGCAGCTTTGCCTCCTTCGGAAAGAGGGCAGACCGGCGGACTCGCCATCGGCGTACCGGCCCATAGTGCTTCTCGACGAAGCCGGGAAGCTGTTCGAGCGCATTGTGGCCAGGCGCCTGAAGGACCACCTTCGTTCCGTCGGTCCAGACCTGTCGAACAGGCAGTACGGTTTCCGGGCAGGGCGGTCCACTATTGACGCCCTGTCCGATCTGAAATCCCTCGTTTTAGAGACTAGGGAGAGGGGGGAGGGTGTGTTGGCTGTCTCTTTTGACATAGCCAATGCTTTTAATACTCTCCCCCACTCTACAATTTTGGAGGCACTCCGTGATATTTGATGGCCCTGATCGAGAACTATTTTCTCGACAGGGAAATTGTCTGCGTCGGTGCCAACAACGTCCTGCGTCGTTTCCGCGCGCGTTCCGGTGTTCCACAGGGGTCTGTTTTGGGGCCCCTTCTGTGGAACATCGGATACGACTGGCTTTTGCGCGGCTCCCTCCTCTCGGGCATGAACGTTTTTTGCTACGCAGACGACACACTTGTTACTGCCCGGGAGAGGGATTTTGGCGCCGCAGCTCGCCTGGCAGAGGCCGGTGGCAATTTAATTGCCAGACGCATTGCCCTCTTGGGCCTTACAGTGGCTCTTAATAAGACCGAGGCCATATTTTTTCCGGGGCCTCGGCAAAGATTGTTTTCCACCGCGTACATCGTCGTCGGGGGCGTCAGGGTGGCGGTTGGGGCCCAGATGAAATACCTGGGCCTCATTTTGGACCATCGCTGGTCTTTTGGGCCGCACTTTGCTGCATTATCTCCACGCCTCATTAAGGCGGCGAGTTCTTTAGCGTGGCTTCTCCCCAATGTGGGGGGTCCTAGGGCCAAATGCCGACGACTTTACGCCGGCATTTTGCGCAGTATGGCCCTGTACGGCTCGCCCATCTGGGCCGACTCCCTCCACATTCGAGAGAACCAGAGGCTTCTGCGGCGCCCCCAGCGAGCCATTGCCCAGCGAGTGTGTAGAGCCTATCGCTCCGTTGGGTTTGACGCAGCATGCGCACTCGCTGGGACGCCACCCTGGGAGTTGGAGGCCCGGGCGATGGCGAGGGCCTATCAATGGCAGGCCCTAAGAAAGGCCTCCGGGGAATGTTTTTACCCGGAGGACCTGTCACGTGTGCGCCGGGAGGCGCAGGAAGAGATGGTGCGGCGTTGGGCGGAGTCCTTACTGGTGACTCCGTCGGGTCGGTGGACCCTAGATGCAAGTCGGGATTCCTGACGTTCCGCTTGGTGCAGGTGCTGTCCGGCCACGCTGTTTTGGGCAGTACCTGCACCGCATTGGTCGGGAGCAGCCTTCGTCGTGCCACAGTTGCGGCGCGGCGGAGGACACGCCGGGGCATACACTGCAGGTGTGCCCCGCTTTTGATGCGCAGCGCGCAAGTCTGCGCGCGTTGGTGGGGCCAAATCTCTCACTCCCCAGCATAGTCGAGGCTATGCTCGGGAGTGAGACGGTATGGGTTGGTATGGTCTCCTTCTGCGAAGATGTCATGTCGCAGAAGGAGGCCGCAGAGCGGGAGCGGGAGGACGATCCATCCGCTCCCGCCTGCCGCCGAAGAAGGCGGCTGAGGGCGCGGCGCCAATATGACCGCGCCCAGCTACCGCGTGGGGACTGGCCGGCTGATGGTGTGAGGACACCTCAGTCGGCATTGCACCGGTCCCCACTGCGAGTTGGGGATGGTTCCGTTGGATCGGCCATCCCCATTCTCCCCCGAACACTGTGGGGGGAGTAGACGGAGCCGCGTAAGCGGCTGTTCCGCCGGCGGTGTTGTGGAAGTAAAGGCTTAGCCGATCCCCCACAGCACCGCCGCTAAGGCGATGGAGGTCCAACCGGGGGGTTTTAGTGGGTAGTCCTGCCCTTTTCAGGGCAGGGAGTCCCACACACGCCGTCACCCTCCCTCGGGGTGACGGTACGGTGCATCAACGCATTTCCCCCCGAAAAAAAAAAAAAAAAAAAAAAAAAAAGGACCTCATTACCACTTAACATCTGGTGGGATGAGGTCAATCTTGAAGTGCAATATAAAAAAAAAAAAAATTAGCGGTCCGCTGCAACGCGTAATACTATACTCGTTTTTATCATTTTTTCCACTGATTCCTCCCTAATATTAGTCGCAACATTTTGTTATCTAGAAGCCTTCTTCGGTAAAAAGGTTATCCAACAAATAAATGAATTGTTCAATTACAACCAGCAGTGTCTAGGATTAGCGCTTTCAAAAAAACTGTTTTTTTAGGTATAGTAGTGATTTCGGTAGTTCTGCCATTAACCGCTGTGGCGCTGACACAATTTTAGTATAGTTTACTGTTGGTTGGTTGGCCTCTTAATTAACTCAGCAGTGTACCATTGGTTATAAGGACTGTTCTCTACGATGGTCAAGTGACATAAGACCATTGGATCTTTTTCTGTAGGTAATGGTGGCAAATTATATATTTCCGAGTAACATTGTTTGTTTTTGTAGATTGGAGCATCGGTCTGCATTACCAAAGGAGGTTTGTATTTATTAAACAATTTTAATTCATAATTTAAATATTTTACATAATGTTTATCACAAAAATTGAAAACAGCTCGACAAATTCAGCCGTTTTTTTGTCATAAATCGTTAAAGCCTTATAAGAGATTTTACGGAAAAAAATCTTAAATGCACGGCTTAAATAACACTATGCAACACCAAAGAAATCACTGATACCCCGAGTGATGATTCGTATTAGGTATACTTAGTAAACAACAGAAAACAAATTCATAACTTTGTATCGCGTCCCAAAACACAAATAATAGAAATCTTACTTTATTTACGTTCCGCAACATTTAGTTGACGGTAGTTAACAGTTTTTATTATTGATGTGTACAAAAGTAATCAGAACATTTAGATTACTCATAAATCTACAAAATGCCGCGTGTTTGTGTTAATTCTCCTGACTAATTTTGTTACGTTTGTGGTCAATTTACTCCCTTAAAGTAAAAAAAAGCCAATTTCGCCTCTGTTTGAAACGTGTTAAATGACAATTAGTTTTTCTCCGGATGACTGTGAGTCTAGAACGGTTTTAGCTTACGCCTCGTAAAATGTATTTTATCCTACTATCTGTAACTTAATCCGGATTGCTTTTCAAATATTGGAACCAGGCATGAAACGGCTGATTTTACTGCTATTATATTTAAAAAAGGAAACGATCTGTTTCGTTTTAAATTCTTATACGTTCGTGGAAAACGAGTCTAATAGCTAGATTTTTAAAAATAATTTATCTAACAATCCGAAAACTTGTACTTGGATAACTATGGTCTTAATAACCCTTTTAAGTACGATAAATGACAAATATTTTGTTTCAGATGACTCCAGCTTAGACCAGCTATGTGAGAATGGAATAACTTTAGACTGTGTCAAAAACTACTTTAAAGAAAATGGCAAATGTTCAGTTGTCCATGAGGCAAAAGATACAATCACCGTTAAAGAGAATCTGGCTATATTTCTTCCGCATATCGACCTAACAGTGGTAACTACTGAAACCGACCTATCACGATTGGATGGGAAAATTAAGACGTTTGCGTAAGTATGTTTTATCTATTTAAAGGCCACTACACTCCCTTCGCGAAAGCAATGTTGTGTGAGAATTGCTAATTGTACGATTGAACATGCTCAAAGATTAAAAAGAATAGAATCTTTTTTCAAAAAATCTTCCATGTTATTCCAGTTTTGATAATGTTACAAAAAAATATTTTGTTAAATTAGTACTACGTTCTTTCTATTTGTAAACTGAAAAAAAATTTAAACGTCCTATCGGTCTTGTTCAACGTTATCAAACAAATTAACTCATTATGAGTCTAACAATATGTTATCTACTAAAACTAAAAGAACTGTGCAAATGATTTATTTTATCTACTTACTAATTTTTAGATTATCATCTCTAAATCTGGTTTAGAGATGATAATTGTTTTAATCATATTTTATTCGGGTTTTATGTTACATCAACTGTGCAAGAACAAGTGTTTTGTTACAAGTTAACTGTTTGATTTAGACACGAATAGGAAGTTTAACCGACAAAAACGTAGGTACTTGTTTAATTTAGTAAATCGCAAAAGCTACAATGAATAAAAATGTATGGTGTAACAAAGATCGTTGATTATTTTAAACAAAAGTCAGATTATACACAAAAACCAAATCGAGTTCTTCAAGTAAGTATCAACTCTTGTTATAAGAAAATGAAAATATATTCTAAACATTGTGATGCAAACTAAAAAAAAATAAAAACAATCATAATATGCACAAAAACTGCGTAAACGAACGTGAAGAGAGGTAGGCATAGCGATTTATCGCTCAAACTGGAGCAGCCAGACTGGTGAAACACCTCCACCTTACAGAAGGTTTCCAGAGCTTTTGGTGGGTGCTACATTAGTAGCAGGGGTCAGGCCTTCAAGGTAATGGCGGCAAGTCCAGTAACAGATTTATTATGCTGTACTTGGTACCCTTAAGCTTAACCTTTAGGCTTAAGGTCCTAACCTCATTACCACTTTACATCATATGGGATGAGGTCAATCTTGAAGTACAATTATAAAAAAAAAAGAAAAAGCCGTTTACCATTTGAGAAACCATAAATTGTTAAAGTTACCTTCAGAACAAATGTTGGTGTGGGGACCACGAGTATCCCATGATACAACGATAGTTTTGTATGCAATATGATACCAATTAAGGGTTAAAATTGTATATTGCAGCAAGGACCCCAATACCGGCAACCTCATCATTTCTGTCGACTTCTCTGAAGAAGGTATCTACTGCAGCGCGCCAGGAACATACTTTGCCAGCTATGCTGATTCAGGCGAACCAAAAGTGGTTCAAGAATACGTCAATGCCACTTATAGTAAGTACTATATACCTGTCTACTATTTAATTATTTTAAAAACTAGAAAGAGTCTCAACTTATAAGGACAGACTGCAACTGCATCCTAACATATTGGAACACCACCTTATGGGCGATATACTTCCAAGTACGAGGAGACTAAAGAAAAGAGTTCATCAAGACTTCGTTTTATTTAATTCAAAACACTCTTTTAAGAGGGCATGTCACTGGACCAGGAGAGGTACTCTCAAAAACGAAATGAACAAACGAAAGGTTTCGTTTTTGAAGATTATTCAAAAGTTTGGGAATGAAGACTTGGTTTTTGATTTGCATAAATAATATTTTGTTTTTTGAAAACGCTTAATTTGCATTCGAAATGATTTCTTTATGATTATGAGGATTAAAAATTGCCATCCGTTGTGGGATCCGACATATTTCGTTTATGAGAGTAGACCCTATGTACCTCAAATACCAACACCATTTTATAAGTATTGTTGAATGTCTCTCCGGACAATACAATAACAAGTAATTAAAATAAAAAAATGGAGGCTGAAAAACAATGACATGTAAATGATTTTTGAGTTTCTGGATCTCTGAAACAAAAAAGATAATATTTTATGTTGAGTTGGTACTTTTATTTTCATAATCAAGAACACTTGAAAACATATGTAATATTTCTTCCACAGAGGTGGAAATAACCACAATTATACCTGGTGCTGATGAAATTACTTCCAATTCACTGAAACAGTCACAAAGCTTTGCTTACTTCCCGACAACAGACGCCATTTACATCGGACCAAAATTTACTGAGAACCCAGGTAATAATTAGTATAAATGACAGATATCTTTTAGTTTTTGCTAAAGTTTTGTGTAATGTAGGTATATGTTGCTCTTTTAATAAGGATATGTAGCTTAAGCTTTATTTGTGTGAGAGGCAGACCAACTTGATAAAAAAACAACCATATGGTCTAACATGATTGAAATAAGAACTGTTGTCCACATGGATAAATAAATAAATATTGGACTGCATTATTACTATACATTGAAAGAAAAAACACGGAGGCTCCTGACGTCACTGTAATAAATTTACCTATTGATGATGTCATACGACAAATTCTATTCAATGTACCGTCGTTATTTTTTGTTTACGTGGAAAACTCAAAAATACTAATCTACCGATTATCCCAAAATATGGGGCACGTATTTATACAATATATTCTTAGTCTGTCTTGTCAGAAGAATTTTCATTCACTTCTCTAATTGTGTGGTATCTCTTAACATGACGTTACCAACTTGTTTCATTTTCTTTTTAGACTTTAAGGACGCATACGATGGTCTACTGAACGATATACCCACAGCTCTTAAAGAAATTTTCAACACAAAAGCTTCTTATCTCTTTTCGGCATATCTGCAAAACTATATTTGCGACTTTAAACAAGAAAACGCTGGGTCAGAATGTAAGTATTTTTTATAGATATAACTATGTTTCAGTGAAAAACAATTAAGATCACTTCGTTGTATGTCTGTTAGACTCCCTTGTTTCGTTTTATCAATTATGACTTCTTATAAAGATATATAAATAAATGCGCTAGAGTGTTCTATCAATAAACTGAATCGAATCGACAAATGATTCTACTTGTACTTATTGCATCAGACGACAGACACCAACTGGAGGTTCAAACTAGCACACCCAATTCTACCAAATTAGAATAGTAATACTCCCAAATTGGCCTGACTGAGATTCGAACCCCAAAATCACGGCGGTCCAACTTACGGCTACTTTCCGGAGACCACGAAACACAAACGTTTGGCAGGAAGCTAATTTTGGTCATGTAATTAAAGATGAAGTCGTAAAGTCTTTTGAAGATGTATTAAAAGTTAAAAATTTAGTACAAACCAGTGTATAAGTCACACAAAACAAAATAAAAGTATCTTCATTTAAGTTAGATACATTAAAACACTTTTGAATCGTCATAAGTTTGTATTTACCAATTCTGGAGACCTGTAATACGGGTTTCTTGGAAACCTATCTCAGGCTCCAGTTATCACTAACAAGGAAAACAAATGAATGTTACTAATAATATGTGTAACAATTTACAAACCTTTGTGAAAATAAATAAATAATAATTATTATTATTGATTTCAGATGATCTGGATGTATTAAAAAGCGTCATTGACGTAGATACTGAAGATGAATCGCAGCACAACAAGCCATGTGCTGGCAGCGATGACGTCAAAGCCTGCGTTCAAAACTATTTTGAGGAGCACAGCTCTTGCTCAGCCATCACTGGTTCTACTGACGAGACCGTGCACAGGAGTATTTACAATTACAAAATGCCATACATCAATTCTTCTGTTGTTTTGATGGACTCCGAAATATCCGGTCTTGAAGGCAACATTGAAAGCTTTTTGTAAGTATTTTTAAAACACATTTCATGTTATGGTCCATAACTTATGGAGGGAAGGGAAAAGGGAAAGGAGAAAGAACGCGGATTAGGGGAAAATAAAATTATATTTTAACATAGAAATGAAAAGGAAAACTACAGCTTATAAACATATAGATAAAGTTAAAAGTAAGTGAAGATAAGGTGACAGATTACAAAAGAGTAAAAAATAATAATTTGAGGCTCTCGCCATGAACTCTGTAACACTGCATTAAAAATATTGTTATTCTTTTGTTTTTTTTTAATCCTAAAGAGTTTAGCACAGTTTAATCATTTTGTTATGTTGTTGCAAGATTTTTTTAAAAGACATGGAAAAACATTGAAATCTAAAAAAAATGTTTAAATAAGTATCAGACAACTTCATATTCATCAACGTGCTCTCGAATAAAGTAACGTAAAGTTTTATGAAAACCAGAATCAACAGTAGTTCCACGATATAAACATTAATACATATATTTATGAACACGTAGACACAGAAGAAAAATAATGTTTTTTTAGACTGGCGATCGAATGTTGACCCTTTGTTCATTAGCCACAAATGCTAGCCACTGTTCCAACGTATCTGTCTAAGCCAGTAGATATCAACCTTTTACATTTTCGAGCCCCCTATAAACTCAAAACGTTGTAAACCCTACTATCTGCATGTAGATGTACCATCAGTGAAATTGCACAAATCTCAGAAGACCTTTTCCTGTACCACCCTATCACAGGCCCTGAGAGGTTCTCGAAATATAGTAATAAAAAAATCAATGTATTTGTTTTTTTTACAGCCTAGATGAAAAAACCAACAATTTGGTGATGACTATAGATTTTAATTCGCTTGTTGTGAAAACTCCAGAAAATTACCTGTATATTGGTGAAAGAGGAGATCTACCTAAGATGATTCAAGATACAAGCAAAGTCCAGTATCGTAAGTTCAATTCATTTCAATTTAATTATTTTCTATAAGTCTAGTATCTTATATAATTTTATCCCAATCCGTTAAGAAGTTTTGCCTGATAGAAAATTTAAAGGCAGTATGGATCAGTGCACCATGCTGTGGTAGGGCTTTTGTTCCCATGGCATCACCATCAAAGCGATGAGGTCCCCCGTTTTTAGTGGGTATTCCTGCCTATATATGGGCAGGGACGTCACCTCCCTCGGGTGACGGTACCGTGCGTCAATGCATTTCCCTCCGAAAAGCAGGCTCAGTTCACCAACTTTAATGGTAACTGACGATTGTACAGTCATCAAATTGTCTCATGCCATATTTTTTTTAAATTTGCCAACCATCATCTCATCAAGCTGGAACGTTATGAAAAATCAATCTATATTTTTAAGACGGCCAATCTACCATCATAATTATATTGCACTAACTTTGGCGTTTATAATATTGACAATAAAGTTTATGTTGAAACTTGATCGTTTCTTTAACAGCTGCAAAAATAAAAGTGGTTCTTCCTATCGAAGATGGAATAACAGAAGACGCTCTCCGCAAAGCTGTCATCACGACTACTTTCAACAAAAGCCCGACCTTCAATTTGGGACCAAATTTCTCTGACAGTGACGGTAAAATATTAAAAATTTTCTTTATTGTATTTACAATCACTACTAATATTTATTAAAAAACGACTATATACTCACAATTTAAAAAGAAAGCAAGAAAAACATTTATTGACTTTGTTGACTTATTAAGGAACCTAAGATCAAGATTTTTACGGCGCTTAAACCTTTATACTATCAAGGCGTTAGTTGTTTAAAAAAATTGTGGTATTCTCAAAGTCCCTTTAATAATTTAATTGAATTCTCTGTCAATGTTTTTCAAAAAAATTATGAAAATAAATAAATTTATTTTTGGATATCATAACATCCAAAATATTAAACATTCTTTGAAAATTTCAAAAGGTCCAAAACAAGAATAATTCAGAGCCTTTTAGTCTCTAAGTGTATCTTTGAGAAAATGTATACAAGTTTTCAAGTTAGTTTTGGAAAAGCATATTTTTAAAGCCGTCTTCAATTTGAACATAATATATACGGACAAACTTTTTCATTACCGGCTTTGACCTCCACTGTTCTAATAAGAGACTCTCATGTACAAACACTGACCTGTTTTGTTATATTTTTATAAACAGACTAAATTGTAAAGTTCAATTTATTTACTAATGGTACCTTGTTTATTTCAGATCCACAAATGCAGGCGTTATACAAAATGATAGAAGATGATCCAACTACTGTTGGAAAAGAAATCATGCTTACTGAGGGCCCATACGTTCTGCTGGCGTTCATACAAACCAAGATTTGTGACTTTGGCATACCAATTATGTCTTCTTAAAATATGTGAATAATTATGTTATCGATATTTCTTATAACCCAGCTGCCCTCAATGTTACAATCGCATTTGTTTACGAAGCTGACACCTCAACAACGGAGCTATCTGATTTTGTGATCTTCCAAGTTTATATACTTTCTTTAAAAAAATGTATTTGTAAAGTATTTTTGAGGTAACTGAACAGACGGGATCGGCTTTGTAAACAAAATAAAAATAAATCTTGTTAAAATTGTACAAATTATGTATCTACTTAGTACAAACAACATGTCGACGAATAGTTTGACGAATATTTGAAAATGGTTAATCTTAAAATTAAAAAAAAATACATAAGATCTTGCAATATGAAATTAAATGAATTATGTACAGATAATATTTTGATTGTTTCTCATAAGTTTACCTTCGTATTAGATACAAACATTATTAAATTACTACACATATCTCCGATTGCATGACAATTTTCAAGTTCGTTTGAATAAAAGATAAGACTTACACAGATTATCTAGAATCATAGCACAAGTTAAACATAAGCCATATACATAATTAAGTATGGTCGGTGGTAAGACAATACTAAGATTATAACTTGTGCTACAGCTACTGAAACAATATAACACACAAATAAGTTTAGCGATGTCTAATAGTGAATGTTTTTTTACACAAATATTTACCATTAAGGGGATTGAAGGACGCGGCTTGAGACGTAAGCCTTGGATCCTAAAAAAAAGTGACAGTGGGCTACATGACATTGACATTTCACTTAGAAAAGTCACGTGATCTGTAAATGTCAAACCCACATAATACCATAAACTCAGAAACAAGTTTTTCTTCCAAGTGAACTTGTTGCCTGGTGATATTGGCATAATAATTGTTTAAAAACTCATGAAATCATAGCCTCGTCTTATTAGACGAGTCGTCTAATGCTTTAATGTATCTCTTGACATTTTTTTTATTAAAAACATTTTATAATGGAAGTCTCTTTCCACATGTCCCACTTCAAAACGAGTCAAGGTTTATTTAAGTTATAAGCTTAGCGATGCGATAAAGTTAATTTACAGAGAGAAACGTTGAGTATATTGTAGCGCAAAGTCAGTCTTATCCTATAGTTTATTATAAAATTATGTAATGCAATCGCTAAACAAAAAAAAAGAATTAGTACACTTTAAAATGTACAGGACAAATTAATCTCTCCTCAAAACTTCTTTGTGTGCGATATGAAAGAATACATTTAAACATAAAGAGCAAATAAATTCATACATCCATACATACATTTTTTAGAAAATTTTGCGTTTAAACTTTATGTAGGACTTCTGTCGAAATCATACCTACTATTTTTGGAAAGAAAGAAAGAAACATTTATGGCCTAAAGACATCACAACATTGTCAAGTACACATATAACTTGACTGATAGAGACTGCTTCTAGCATTAAGTGCGCCTTTTGTACTTTTTATTTTGTGCAATAAAGTTTTTAAATAAAATAAATAAATAAATATAAATAGAGGAGATCAAAAAGAAAACAACAAAAAATATTTATACAATAAGACGTGAAATCGATCTCCTCGTCAACCGGGCGGTGCAGTGCATGGCAAGTCGTAATGTCCTAAATAAAAGGGCCTCACTCCGCATAAGTCATGGCCCACGTCGCAGGCCATGACGCTGGTTTTCAGTAGGCCCTGCCGAGTGATTAAACTTCTGTCAAAGTAATTCATTATTTGAACTTCTGTCAAATTAACATTCAGTATTTTTAAATAACAGAAGAGGTCTTCGGTAGGTCGTTTCCGGCCTCCAGTACTTTTTTCTATCCGGAAATGACGTAAATGACCATCCAAAGCATTACACAACATTCGATACTCAACACTTGACCATCAATTTCAGGAAATAATGCCCCGTTAAGAACATTTTTTTATCTATTATTATGAAAGCTTATAAGGCTGAACAGTTTTTAAAATTAGTAAAAAACTATGGAATACCTTTCTTATTTTTATTTAAGTTTGAATTTCCATTAATGTTCTGCATAATTCCCTATTTTATAATTATCGATTAAAATGTTTACGTCTTGTATCAAAGTCAGGAAGAAGATTATTTTGCCCATAATACTGCAATCAAAAAAATATCCAAGAAAAGTCAAACCAAAAAAAAGTTGTAATTATTTAAACGGTCACGTTATCATAAAAAATAATGAAAAAAATATATATCTCGAAAACTACAAAAAACCGTAGGACATACATAGGGGTTAAATCGATAGCTATGGAACCCTGCTATCAGCTAGTGGTGGCTTGACACCCTAAAAGAAACACCCTGTATTACACTTCAAGATTGACCTCATCCCACCTGATGTAAAGTGGTAATGAGGTCCTAGCTTAAGGGCGACAAGTACAGCATAATAAATCTGTTACTGGATTTGTCGCCCTTACCTTGAAGGTTTGACCCCTGCTACTAATGTAGAACCCCCTAGGAGCTCTAGAAACGTACGCAGGAACGCAACAACACCGAAGTGATTGTTATATGGCTGTGGTCTTCTGTAAGGTGGAGGTATTTTACCAGTCGAGCTGCTCGAGATCGAGTGATAAATCGCTATGCCCTACCTTTTAAAGCTTTATCATCTTTACCGAGCTTTCGGGGAAACTCAGGTGGCTCTCAATGAAGAACTGCTCGACTAATTATATGCAAACTTCATATAAACAATCTACTAAATAGTTTAGACAAAAGCCTGAAAATTTGGATTGGACAGTTTTCTTGAGTTACCTATAAAATTAAAACGAAAGGTGGCATTATTTTTATAGAAATAGACGATGATATTGTAAAACAATAAAAAAACTAACTTACTTCAAAAAATGTCGTGCAGACGAGATACCTACTTTTTATCTTTCTGTTAAATTATCCATGAAACTCCTTTGACTTTAGAATAATGAATTATGCACGTTTAGACAATCAGTGTAATAAAACGATTATTTTGTGTTTTTTTTCTCTAGCGTTTGCTTGAAATAGAGATAGCACTGGGAAATTAACTTTGAAAATGTAAATTTTTTAAAAGGTTATTTAAATGCATCCATTTTAGTATAAATGCAAGGGAAGTTTAAGAAGTATGCCAGTTTAATTTTACTGTTAGAACTGAAACAGTAAAATGAAGAAATATTTGATTGTTTTTTTGGTAAGTACCTTTACTTTTCTTCTCTGTATTTATATGTTCAAATCCGGAGGTAGCTTCATTTGTTTTATAAAGACTCATAAGTTTAACTAATGTATTCTTTATAATAAAAAATATTGACTTTGACGTAATTATTCGAGGTCAATATTACCTACTTTTTACCTTACGTTGTTAAAGCTAGTTTATCATGAATATTATGATCGTGTATTATTATTTATCGGGCTCCATGGAACCCTGGGAACGCGTAACACGTGTTCTATCTGAAATTGGCAGAAATAGAAAAAAATCTGCTTGTAAAAAAATCACTTTGTGACAGTTTAGCAGTTTCCAAAGAAGTATATACCACGAAATTTTGTATTCTGCGATATGTCTAATCACTTGACATTAGCGAAATCATTGCGTTGTTTTAACCGCGAGCTAGACACCATATTTTTTTTAAAAATGAACCGTAATCTCATGTCAAATGTTTAGACACGTTATTTTACGTTTAATGCGCGGTGGTGAAAGCGAATAGATTTCTGAGATGAGAGCTTCATTCTCTCACAACACCCACACCATGTAACATAATGTTACGCTCCACGATTAACGTTCGTAGTAACCAGCGCCATCTAGTGTGGAAAGGCGGGACTACAGAGAGTCGAGACGCGTACGCCAGAATTTACTAGAACAATGACCTTGACCGAGCGTACGGCCGTTCAAGGCCGCACTGCGCGCGAATGTTCCGGATGTTTCTGCGTTGGAAGGTTCGGGAACGGCCGCGGCAATATAAAAGGCCGGGATTCACCGCGACCGGGACAGTATTGAATTAGCGATACAAGTGATTACTTCGAAAGCGATTTTGAAGTGCGACTTGGGAGCGATTGTTGTTTTAATTAGTGCGTTTTAAGGTTGTAATTAGTGGCGTTCAATTAAAGTGTGACTTTTGGTAATTTTTATCGGCTGTTTTTATTGTCACGAACCCGAAGCTCGTAACAATTGGTGTCAGAAGTGGGATTTAAATTATGCCGATTTTACCTAAAGACGACACGGAGGGTATCCGTACCCGGAGTCAACGCCAACTGGAGACGGACCAGAGACGTTTTGGTGGAGCTTTGCCGCAGGAGTCGGGGAGCCAGTTATTAACCACGGAGGCTGGCCCGTCCACAGCAACACCAGCAGCATCGGCAGCACCAGACCTTGCTGCTCTGATGATGATGCTGCAGGAGCAGTCTCGCCGACAGGAGGAACAGGCTCGTCGGTTGGAAGAACAGCTAAAGCGGGACAAGGAGGAACAGGCTCGCCGCCAGGAGGAACAGGCTCGCCGCCAGGAGGAACAGGCTCGCCGCCAGGAGGAACAGGCTCGTCGATTGGAAGAACAGCTTCAGCGGGACAAGGAGGAACAGGCTCGCCGCCAGGAGGAACAGGCTCGTCGGTTGGAAGACCAGAGGCAGCAGGACAAGGAGGAACAGGCTCGCCGCCAGGAGGAACAGGCTCGCCGCCAAGAAGAGCAGATGCTTCTTCTGAAGGACCTTCACGCTACCTTCGGGAAAGACATAAAGGAGGTGAAGGTTAAGGTTGCTCAACATGACAACCGCCTGCTGGAAGCTGAAATCCGGATCGACCAAGTCAATAATCGGGTTGACTACGTAGTGGCTGATGTGAAGAAGACCGTGATGGCAGACGTTAAGAAAACGCTGGATTGTCTTAAACTTGGAGAAGCAATCGCAGCTCCCGTAGCTACAACACCTTCGCTACGTGGATTCAAAGTGCCACCGTTCGACGGAACTTCTTCCTGGTCGGCCTACAAAATCCAGTTTGAGGCAGTCATGAAAGCGAATGGCTGGAATAAAAATCAGGCCATGACTGCCCTCACCCTAGGCCTTCGTGACCAGGCCTTATCAGTTTTGGAAGCTCTCGGTAAGGAAGTGACTTACGAGCAGCTCCTTGAGGCACTGGAGGCTCGATATGGCGACGCTCACTTGGAACACGTGTTTCGCGCACAGCTTAAGGACCGCGTGCAACGCAGCAGCGAAAACTTGCAGCAGTGGGCCCTTGAAGTGGAGAAGCTGGTGCGTAAAGCTTACCAGTCCGTACCAGCGCTTATTGATGGGAACCTGGTGCAGGCGTTCATCGACGGCATCCGCGATATTGAAGTTAGAGCTGCTGTGAGGCTCGGGCACCATGGGACGCTTAAGGACGCCTTGGCCCATGCACTGGAGGTGGAAGCTGTGCGGCAGGATCATCGTTCCCATCGCGTCAGGGAGGTTGCAGCGGCTTCAGTTCGCGACCGCAATAAAAGTTACAGCCCTAGGTGCTATGGCTGCGGGGAAAGGGGCCACCTTCGATCCAGTTGCCCTAAGCGAACTGCAGAAGGAGAAGACGGCAGTCCAGCTAAGAGCACCGCCCAGCACCAGCAGCAGGGAAACGAGTAATAGCCAGGACTGCGGGGCGGGTGCTGGCTGAGGTTCAAAGAGCCCCAAGGGTTTCGATCAAACAAACCCAAGACGGGAACAGCCTAGTCATCCAGGGCGAGGTAAACGGAACGCCGTGTAAGCTGACTATAGACACTGGAGCCTCTCGCACGGTTGTCAGTTCCCAAATTATGAGACGGTCCCTTGGGGACTCTGCATACAACCGAGAACACATTAATTTGGTAACAGCCACAGGTCAGCGCATACCCGTCCATGGAGAGAAGAAGATGGGGCTGAAGCTAGGCAACAGAACCTACCTGCATAATGTCATTGTGGCGGATATAATGGACGATTGCATCCTGGGCCTTGACTTTATGAGGAAGAATAGTTGCGAAATTGACGTCAAGCAAGGTGTTCTGAAATGTGGACGAGAGGAACTTTTCGTGGAAGGCGCGTTACCAGGGAATGTATACAGCCTTAAAAAGATTGTTCTTCCGCCGAGATCGGAAACGATTGTGCCGGTTAGTCTTCCTCGGAATCCTGGGCAAACTCAACGTTGTGTACTTGTGGAAAGGGTAGAAAATGACCTTCCATGGAAAGTGGCACGCACTTTGGTTAGAGCCACCGACATCTCAGGGGTACGTGTGCTGAACCTTTGTGACCAGGAACAGGTTATAGAAAGGCACACTAGTTGGTACTTGCGAGGAAGTGGATTGGTTGCGTCGATGCCAACATCAATCGACCGGGACCGTCAGCAAAGATACACAAACGAGAGTGACCACACTTTTAGAAGACTGCCGCAGCGCTCTGTCCCAAAATGAAATGGTTAAGGCGAAACAAATGTTGCTCAAGTATGCCAACGTTTTCTTGTCAAACGATGCTGACATCGGAAGGACTGGCTTAGTTCAACACAAAATTAGCACAGGAGAAGAATTGCCTATCCGTCAGCGGCCAAGGAGATTGCCCGTAGCACGTGAAAAGGACGTGGAAACCATGATTGAGGGAATGGTGAAGGATGGTGTTATTGAACCTTCATCTAGTCCATGGTGTTCACCTGTAGTGCTGGTAAGAAAGAAAGACGGTAGCATGAGGTTTTGTGTTGACTATCGTCGTCTGAACGACGTTACAAAGAAAGACAGCTATCCTTTGCCAAGAATTGATGACACGCTGGACATGCTTACTGGAGTAAAGTGGTTTAGCACGCTAGATTTAAAAAGTGGTTACTCGCAAGTTGAAATTGATCCTAAAGACAAGGAGAAGACTGCATTCTCGACAGGAAAGGGTCTGTGGCAATTCAAAGTCATGCCGTTTGGATTGTGCAACGCTCCGGCAACGTTTGAAAGGTTGATGGAACTTGTACTTACCGGTCTGATTGGCGATGCCTGTCTAGTCTACTTGGATGACATAATCATCGTAGGCCGTACGTTTGAAGAACATCTTCTAAATCTGGAACGCGTGCTCATGAAGATCCAGAGTGCCAACCTCAAGTTAAGCCCGAAGAAGTGTTCACTATTCAAACGGCAAGTTAGCTTTTTGGGATATGTAGTGTCTGAAGAAGGTATCAGCACGGATCCAGAGAAAATCGCTGCTGTAAAGGATTGGCCAATCCCAAAAGACAAGACGCAGGTCAGAGCATTCCTTGGTTTGTGTTCCTACTATCGGCGTTTTGTTAAGAACTTTGCAGATATAGCAAAACCCCTGCATAAGCTAACGGAGGAGAAGCGACATTTCTGCTGGGATGGAAGTTGTGACATCGCATTCCAGGAGCTAAAGGACCGTCTGTGCAAAACACCTATTTTGGGATACCCTGATGTGAGTAAGGAATTCATAGTTGACACAGACGCAAGTGACATAGGACTTGGCGGTGTATTATCCCAGCGGAATGGCGATCAAGAAATTGTGATAGCTTACTTCAGCAAGTCTTTGTCGAAACCTGAAAGGAACTATTGTGTTACGAGACGAGAACTGCTTGCTGTAGTAAAGTCGTTGCAGCACTTTAGCAAATATCTTCTGGGGCGGAAATTCCACATACGAACTGACCATGCTGCACTGAAATGGCTTTTGCAGTTCAAGAATCCGGAAGGACAAGTTGCGAGATGGATTGAATTACTGCAGGAATACGACTTTGTGGTGGAACATCGCAGCGGAAAATCTCATGGTAATGCAGATGCATTGTCAAGAAGACCTTGTCTTGAAGACTGCAAGCATTGTACCAGGCAAGAAAGTAAAGAAGTTGTTCCTGTGAGGATGCTCAAGACAGACCTTAGCAACGAGTGGAAGGAAAGCCTACAACGTGCACAACAGGAGGATGCGGACATCAAGCCGATTCTGGAGTGGATGAAGGCCGGAGTTCCTAAGCCTAGGTGGAGCGACGTCTCAGCGATGAGTTCGATCACAAAGAGCTATTGGGCCCAATGGGACAGCTTGGTGATTCAGGATGGAGTTCTGTGCCGTAGATGGGAAAATGCTCGTGGAGACAGCTGTCATCTGCAAATGGTTGTCCCCAAAGGTCAAGTACCGGATGTTCTACAGCTGTACCATAATGGTTGTTCAGGAGGTCATCTGGGAGTAAAACGGACACTACTGAAGATACGAGAACGGTTTTACTGGGTCTACTGTCGGGACGATGTCGAGGACTGGTGTCGCAAATGTACAAGTTGTGCGGCTGTAAAGGGACCTCAGACTCGTAGTAGAGGTGCATTGAAGCTGTACAATGTGGGCGCACCATGGGAGAGGATAGCCCTTGACGTTGCGGGGCCGTTCCCGGAAAGTGAAAGTGGTAACAAATATTTCATGGTTGTGATGGATTACTTCACTAAGTGGCCGGAAGTCTTCGCCATTCCAAATCAAGAAGCCTCGACAGTTACTGATAAGTTAGTTTATGAAGTCTTCTGTCGTTTTGGAGTTCCCTTAGAAATCCACAGTGATCAAGGAAGGAATTTTGAGTCCCAAATATTCCAGGAAACTTGTCGAGTTATGGGAACTCATAAAACAAGAACAACTTCTTACCACCCACAGTCGGATGGAATGGTGGAAAGATTTAATCAGACACTAGAGAGGTACTTGGCAAAAGTTGTGGAAAATCGGCAACGAGATTGGGACAAGCACATACAACCATTTTTGTTGTCATATCGTAGCGCTGTTCACGAAAGTACATCGGTAACACCAGCGTTCGCAAACTTTGGAAGAGAACTACGACTGCCTGCAGACTTGATCACCGGAATACCACCTGATTCCCCATGCAGTATAACAGATTATGCAAATAACTTGCGGAACAAAATGAATGACATTTGTGAGCACGTGAGACAATCGGGCCAGCAAATGTCTGAAAGAATGAAAACCCGCTATGACCGCAAAATGAACAGTAAAGAGTTTGACGAAGGTTCACTAGTGTGGTTGCACAATCCAATCCGCAGCAAGGGGAAATCTCCTAAGCTTCAGGCGAAATGGGAAGGGCCGTATCGAATTGTGACTAAGATCAATGACGTAACCTACCGGATACAAAAAGGTGCGAGGGGTACTCCTAAGATCGTCCATGTGGATCGATTGGCGCGTTATTATGGAGCCGAAAATGCTCGGGACGAGCATGTCTTAGGAGGGGGCAGTGTTACGCTCCACGATTAACGTTCGTAGTAACCAGCGCCATCTAGTGTGGAAAGGCGGGACTACAGAGAGTCGAGACGCGTACGCCAGAATTTACTAGAACAATGACCTTGACCGAGCGTACGGCCGTTCAAGGCCGCACTGCGCGCGAATGTTCCGGATGTTTCTGCGTTGGAAGGTTCGGGAACGGCCGCGGCAATATAAAAGGCCGGGATTCACCGCGACCGGGACAGTATTGAATTAGCGATACAAGTGATTACTTCGAAAGCGATTTTGAAGTGCGACTTGGGAGCGATTGTTGTTTTAATTAGTGCGTTTTAAGGTTGTAATTAGTGGCGTTCAATTAAAGTGTGACTTTTGGTAATTTTTATCGGCTGTTTTTATTGTCACGAACCCGAAGCTCGTAACAATAATTAGGCCTAGCATGCGCAATACGTCAAATTTATCGAGTGTGACGACAAAAATTTCGATACTGTTGATTGGCTAATAGCACACCGCACTCGTATTTTCAGCCAATCAGCAGCTGACGCACTGACTTCAATCAATTTTGACATTTGTTAAGACAGATTGACAGATTTTTCAACTGTCAAACAGTCACTTAAAGTGGAGTGAAGTTTGCACCAACTTCATTTTTTAATAAAACTAAGTCACCGTTAGGGTTACAAGCGTGAGTTTCATAAATTGGACTTCAGGTGTCAGTTACTTTAACAAAGTATTTTTGATGGGTTACTAGCAAGACTTCTCAAGCTTCAATTAATATATTCTTTATTATAAATACCCACGTGACTCATAAAAAATCATTCAATAAATTTTCGTTTCGACTAAGACCAAAGAAAGTCTTCCACCCAAATGAATAATAGTTATTTAATCTTAAGTTTTTAACCGGATAGTCATATTAACTTAGCTTTTTATAGAACACCTAAATATGTTCGTTATGTTATATATGTATTTTATTTGGATTTTTTAAGGTTGGCATAGCTGTTTGCACGGGGGAAGGCGGTAAAGAAGGTATAAATAAACTTTCAATCATCAATGAAATAAGCTTACATTCAATTTTTATTACAAACAATGGTGAACTCAAATAATGCAAAGAAATAAAAAAAGTAGTTTATCAATTGCGAAAATGTAACAGAGAGATAGATTTTATATTGCACAAAACATTTACAGAAATTGGTTTAACAGAAAAATTATTGTACAATTTAGGCGGTCTTGTGGCCAGACAGCGAACTCTTTCAGACAACCTTAATGATGAATATTTAAGCAAATCTAAAATTATGAAAGGGTTATAGGAAAAGGATGGACGTAATTGGTTTAAATTAATAATTGCAATGTGTTTTATTTATTTAGTTTATTTGAGAACCGTTTTGAATCTTAAACAAAATATAATTTAGCCAGTTATCAAGTAGCAAATTAATTATAATCCTAATTTTCATTTCAGATAATGAAAACGATTTAGATCCAATATGTGATGGTGAAGTTACCATAGATTGTGTAAAACAATACTTTAACAAAAATGGAGATTGCTCAGTAGTGGATGACGCGGAAGATACCGTGACAGTTGAAGAGAATCTTCCCATTTACTTACCATTCATCAACTTAACCGTAGTTACAGTGAAAACCGTTCTTTCGCAATTAAACGGAAAAATTAAGACGTTCGCGTAAGTTTTCATTAATAAGTATGTTTTTTTGTATACAACCCACGTACGGGTATAGTATTTCTCCACTATTTTATGGGTGTTATTAGACATATAAACCTCTTTAATCACTCCATCTATTTAAAAAACTGCATCAAGGTCCAAAGTTTTAAAGATTTAAGTACATAGGAAAAAAGGGACAAAGAAAGCAACTTTGTTTTATACTATGTAGTGATGAAAAAACTAAGTAGACCGTTCAACGTAGTTAAATTCTTACCCGTTAACGTAATTCTCATGTTTGTAAAAAAATGGTAAGCAATAATAAAAAGATAACATTATGAATGAAATGTGAAAGTTCTTATTCAGAATTTTGGAACTTTCCGGTGAATTAGAGATATAAAATTTTGCCAGAAAGCCAGTTTATGGTAACCAAATCTAGAAAAGTAATATACTTAATTTAATTATTAAATATACTCTGACAATTTCTTTGAATTCTTTCACTCATTGGGTTACATTGTCGAAGTTTTTACGTTTTAAATTAAGATATTCATCCAACTTTTGGAAAATATTCTACCGCCTTCGTTTTACAGCGTTACATTATTATGTAACCTTCATAGTTGTTACTAATAGCATTCCAGATATTTCAATTTTAAACAGTCTCTACGATCAAAGGTTTTTTTTTTAAAACTTTATTGCACAAAAAAAGTACAACAGGTGGATTTAATGCTATGGGCATTCTCTACCAGTCAACCTTTGGGTCATGCGGATAGTTAGTTTATGGGTGCGGTAATAGTGACAAAGTGCATAATAAGTACTTAATCTAAAAAATAAAAACATAATATACGAGAATAGTAACTACCAAGCGTTACAAAAGTCATTTCGGAAACAATTAAATATACATAGACATACATGAATAAATATAATATATATATAAAATATGAATGTATACTTATATTTACATAATGAGCATACATATACTTATTTATATACATAAGTACATAATACCATATAAAAATATAAAATAAATAATAACGACTAGAAATAGATTCAGCAATTGACAAATTCATGTCTACGATTTATGTATTAGCGAGACATAAGAAGTGTTCACGAACTTTTATTTTAAAAATTCCCTTAGTCAGGGATTGTCGAGTATAAGTGGGCAGAGCATTCCAAAGACGGGCGGCTTGCACAGTAAAAGATTTGGAAAAGAAGTCGCAATGATGGCGAGCAATGTTTAAGCTTAGGTTGTCAGTGGAGCGAAGAGGTTTTGTCCTTATCCAGCAATCATTAATTACAATGGGTTGCCAAATTATTAGCGATAATCGGTTAAAAACTGATTTGGAACTAAGCAAGAAAATTCAACAGACAAATTAAAAATTCGCACCTTTTCAATAAAAAAAATGACAGCTTGACTCCCACAGTTGAAAAATTTTTCGGAAAACTTATTTTGTCATTTCACAACATTACAAATTATGTCAGTTGCAATATTAAATACAAATATCTGTGATAAAATGTGTAATTAAATGTATGTATGTAAGAACCAAGAAAAATTTAAATAAGCGTAAAGTCCGTAATAATTTGGCCTCCTATGGAAAGTATTGATTAAAATCATCTTGTATTTAACAATAGAACGAGATTAAAGCAGATCTGTGGAATCCAACTCATATTTTTTTGAGACAAGGTATTAATTTTTTTTTTATTTTTAGGAAGGACCCAAGAAATGGTAACCTCGTCTTGTCCGTTGATTTCTCAGATGAAGGCATTTACTGCAGCGCACCTAACACTTATTTTGCCGTCAATAACGGTAGAGGAGAGCCTACTGTTATAAGAGAATACGTCAATGCCACTTATCGTAAGTATTCGCATTCAGTGAACGACAAAAATATAGAAGCATTTCTAACGCTTGAAAATGGCACCACGGAAAGTAAGGCACGGCGGGCGTGGCTTAAAAAAGTGAGCTAGCGCCGGTACGAAAACAGTTTCCACCGACGCTGCGGCTCATAGCCGAGGACCAATCACAACCCGTGTTCCATCCCATTCTATGAGATGACGTAACTAATGACCCCTTTAACGAACGTCTTTTTGTCGACCTAAATGTCTTAGCCTTAAAGTTTTTTTTTCAAGTGTCGTTTCTTGATTACTTTATTGCGTAGTCATTGCTTATGTGCTTTATATTTATGTGTGTTTTGGTGCCAGTACTCTATTGAAATTAGTATGACGGAAATTCTTCCAGGTTTTTTTCGTTCACTGTTTGAATTACATTAGTTTTAACAGATTTAGGGTTCTTACATACAAACAGCAATTTGCTGTCGACGTAATGAAATTAGATCTGAAGTAAGTTGCCCAATAGTGCTTGCAACAAGCCTAAACATGATAAAGTTTAAGCGCAATGATAAATTTATTCACGGAATCCTTGGAAAGACCTATTGTCGCTGCACATTTAAAAGAGCGTAAGAACAGTTCGTAAATACCGCGTATCGGCTTTAGCGATAACGATTAGGAGGTGAAACCTGGATATATTAGTTATTTAAACTTTAAGACCTTCGCGTTCCTTTTTAAACATTTAAAATAATTAAACGGGTCAAAAGGCCATCATTCAGCATTTGAGCTAGCGCGTGACCACGGTTGGTGCAACCTAACCGAAACGTCGGGCAATGAGTAGTTCGTATTAACTACTAAATATTAATGGTGTCGCGTTTTGATCCGTTAGATTATTTTATATTAGTTATTGGTCTATATTATACAAGCCGAACTGTGTAGTAACTTTTTTGCGACTTATTTTATAAGAATGTAACTTAAATTGATCGATAAATCGTATAGAGAGCGCGATAGTTAAATGCGCCTTTTGCAGTTACGCGGTATGAACATACTGGTATACTGAATATGAAATTTTACGTAGAATTTGTACAAATATATTCGCTATAGAAACCTCAAGTAGAAAAGCACTGTTGATAAATTTTATTGGTTTTTATTTATAGAGTATATTATACCTTATACCCTTAATTTTAACGTTTTGTTCCGTAATTTTTAACAGTGTGACTGAATAATGTAATCTGCAATATGGAAATAATAACTTTAGTTTGAAGGGAACTTTTACTTGCATTTGTAGAAATTTCATTTATCATCCATTTATAGTCTGTCATTGCTAATAAAATATTTTGAGATCTTCTTCTTATATGATCCAAGTTAAGCAAAACAAACCTACTGATTAACAAAAGTAAAATTAATCGTGAAATAAGAAGTTCTTTGTTTAGAATATAACAAAAACACCTTATGTTTATCTCTCTCACACAAGAGAGGAGGTAAGCAAATATCTGATTTATACTACATTTTATATTTCATTGTTTATATTCACAGCTGTACAATTAACTATGATTATTCCTGCTTCTGAGGGTTTAACGCCTTACACGCTGAGACAATCCATATATTCTGCATATTTCCCACACGCCGATGCGTCTATATATATCGGACCAAAATTCACTGAGAACCCAGGTAATTAACTTTTTTTTAATTGAAAATGTATACAGTGAAACAAAAAAATAGCATATTTTAATAGCTATGAAATAGTACGTTTTATATCAAACACTAATATAACTGACCCAATAGAATTTAAGCTTTTAAAACTAGACTTAAATGTTTTATATAAAAATCAACCGTGGAATATTAGTCTTGCTAAAACTCAGAGACGATAAGACCGATTTAGGTCATTTTGATTTCGATATAATCATGGAGGTCCAAGAGAGATGGACAAATGTCATTCCATTCATAAGATTTAGATATTAATATTAATTTAAAGTAGGTACATTTTATTAACGAAACCATGGAACCTGGTTGTATAAAATAAAATGTTGTGTAAACAAAAACATGACATCATGACGTCACGCTTTTGAATACCCTCGTGGCTTTTCAGCAAGAAATGTGTTTATTTTTAATTTTTGTTTCAGACTTTAAAGACTCATTCAATGGTCTGCTAGCAGATAAAACAACAGCTCTTAAAGAGATTTTTAACACGAAAGCTTCATATATCTTTTTAGCATATTTACAAAGTCAAATTTGTGATTTTCAACAAAAAAAAGTCATTCAAAACTGTGAGTTTTTACTAACATTGTGTCTATTTAATTATTGATAGGTCTAGCATCATCTCTGAAGTAAGTGTAAAACAAGATAGGGGTAGTACTACCCTTTTTTATATACAGATTTACTATGTCCATCTATAATAATGTAAAAATCGTTAAGACTATAGATACTATCAAGCTTAATATATTTATTATTATTTTTTTCATTACTTATTTTTATACACAAATCTACACAAGTTGGGTACTTTAATATAAGATCGTCTCTACTTTTGCGGGTATGTTAATTTAATTAATTACATTGGTAGTATTGTTTTAAATCATTAAATGTTTACTATCGATTATTTTATATCACATAAAAATAAGAACCTTTACAAGATTTAATCGGTATTACTAATCCAATCGATTTTTAGATTATTTGAGCCCCATTCGTACTATCGATTAATAATTTAATAATCTATGGACACTCGATTATACGGTTTCCATAATAGAAATCATCTTTCCGTCACAACATAGGTACTGATCCAATCACTTTCTACTAAAACAAAAAGATGTTAAAGCAGGAACAAATATCTACAAAAATTTCCGAAATTAAAAAATAATAAATACATAAATATTGGACTACATCACATACATTGCTCCGATTCTGCGGTAAGTCGCTTAAGCACTTGTGTTACAGAAACAAAAACACCCTGGCCCGAGCCAAAATAGAAAAATTCGTTTTCCATGTTGACCCGACTGGAGATCGGACTCAGGACCTCAAAAGATGGCGCGACGCCAATGTCTGGCGCCTCACGGCTGCTCGTCAAATAATATAGGTGTATGATTTCTAGATGACATGACCGTAATCGAAAGTGTCTATGACGAAGACAAAGATGATGAACCCCAGGTTAAGAGACCATGTGAGGACAGTAGCAATATGATGAATTGCGTGCAGGAATACTTCAAGGAACACAGCTCATGCTCCGCTGTCACTGATTCAAATGATGAACCAGTACAAAGAAGAGTGTATACCGATGAAACGCCATTTATCAATTCAACCTTCATTTGCTTCGATGCTTATATTACAAATCTCGACGGCAACATCCAGGACTTTTAGTAAGTGTTTTATTATTGAACTGGCAGCCGCATGTAGTAAGTTATATTCTAAAAAGAAATACTTACTGAAAGTTAAAATATAATAATAAATCGCTCATTGAATGCAAAACAGGCGCAACCCGAATTAACTTTATTTAACAGCACTGCTAGAACAAACAAAAAATAAAATGAATTTTGGTACTTTATATTATTTTTTTAAAGCTTATCTATTAGTGCTATACATCATTGAACTGGAACTATCAAAAAAATAATCGATGTAATCGTTTAGCGAGTTATGGAGTACGATTAACACATTTTTATTTTCAGCATAAACGAGAAAACCGAGAATTTGGTGTTAACTGTCCAATTCGATTCCATACGATTGAGTTCAGAAAAGTGCTATCTTTTTATCAATAAAAATGGAGACGTACCTAAGATTGTTTTAGGACCCAGCGATTTATTGTTTCGTAAGTAAATTAAACTCTAAAGTAAACTAAAATAAAATTTAAAATACAGATGGATGCGTTCCATTGGAGCGTGTAGGCCTTATTAGAACTATGAGATGAAACAGGCTAAGGCTCTCATAGTAATTTAGGATAGGTTGGTGGAAGAACGTGTTTTAGGCAAATGACCAACCTTATTTACAGATTTTATAGCGTACGATTTATATCGAGATTAGCTGGGCCCGCGACTTCGTTCGCTTGGACTATTTTTATGGTCGGTTTTACCCCTGTCTCCCCTAATATTCGAAACAAAATGTATTCCATATTTTAATTCATGTTTCAAGTTATAATTGTGCCAAATTTCATAACTCTAACTAAATTCCCCATAATTTCAAGAGCGGTATGGTAATACCGCCATATTTTCAAAACATCCTTTCTTATTTTCAAAACAAAAAGTAGCCTATGTCCGTTCTAAAGGTTCAATGTATAATTATCCCAAATTTATGAAGAATATAAAGATTGCATAGGTTCAGATGGACATTCTAATTTTTCCACATATTTTTATCATTAAAGAAGTCTTGTACAGTAAAATAAGTCTTTTTTAAAAGCTTTTGATACAAGAAAACTACTTAAATCATGTAATGTATGCTTTTATTTTTAATCGATTATGAAATATTAATTTAAATTATTTTTTGACAGCTATAACAATAAATGTAGTCGTACCTATCGGTGATGGATTGTCAAAAGAGTCGCTGACAAAATCGTTCATCACGACTGTCTTCAACGAAAATCTAACCAGTCAGCAACAAGGCCGTCCTAACACTGATAAAGGTAAACATGAAAACTGTTATTTGACGAAATATACACATTTTAAAGACTTAAAAAAGAAGGTTCTTTAATTCGACCAGATGTATTTTTTGGTGATCGCAGAAAAGCGTTATTTTTGCGGTATTTTGGCGGTAGTAATGTGTTACGGAAATATAATATAGATGATGATTTTATACCAATAAAATAGAGGGCAAGTCGGTCTCCAATCAACAGCATATCACTTGCAGATCTATATTAGTTCTTATGCCCTGAACATAAAGACGGTACAAAGTCTGACGCTGCTTGTGTCTGTACAATGCCATCTGGCTACTAGATACGTTACAAATATTTGTTTGTTTGTTTTTATGTTTGTATTGAATAAACTGCAAACCTACTAGACCGATTCTCAGTACTCTTGGGACACAACACTATCTCCATGTGAAAAGGCTATGTTATATAAAAAATAGCGATACTAGAACTCCAAATGCCTGACGCCCCGTGCCCGAGGGCGGTGAAGGCCGGTGTGGGTCACTCCTGTTGGTGCAGGCCTACTCCCCTAGGGCCTGTCTCCTCTCCTTCCCCCTCTGGGATAGTCGGAGGTATTATCCCTAGCTTACATTTAAAACTTGGCTAGAGAATAAAACTTTAAATTTGTACCTAAATTTAAAGTTTTATCCTAAAGAGAAAGTGGAGTCTTATTCTGGATTCAAAATTAGAAAGGGCTAAGATTGTCTGATAGGTAAAAGAATTGAAAGAATGTCGAATTTAATGTTTTGTTTGTTTCAGATCCACTATTCCAGAAAGTTAATGAAGAGATATCAAAGCACCCGAAGATAGTTGGAGAGGAGCTTGCTTTAACAGAAACTCCATATTTTATAACGGCGTTCTTGCAGACCAAGCTATGCGACTTTGGCTTACCACTTACCTGGTATTTAGATGATTCAAAGATAAATTAACATAATTTTAAAGTCAACAATAACTATAGGACAAGCAAAGTAGCAGATATGGAACTTCGTATCGTATCGTCAAGTTTATATTTTAAAATCGATTATTTTATAGTATTTCACCGCACTAGCGAACTTAGATCACAAAAAAAAATCAGAAACATTTCATCTCCCTTGCAGTATTTGATTTAAACCCACGACCTTCACGTGTCGCGTGCTGCTTTTCGTACTGGGCTAATCGCAAGTTATCACAGGCGATGAACTTTTATATTCCTTTAAAATATTCATAATTTATGACTTTGACATTTCACTATGAAACGTCACGTGCTCTCGAAATGTCAATCTCATACTTTTTAAACTTGTCGAAACAATATCGATGTTTGATTGCTACCACTTGCCTATGCCCATTGTTAACTTTAAAAACCAGCTCTACAATATAGTATACCAGTGTGTTTTGCTTTCCTTCAAATTTTTGATGGCGTAATTTTTATTGAAAAAAATTGTTAGTTAAAATTCTTTATACGTATCCACGTTAATAACATTATTTTACATTTATGAATTGTCAACGAAAATGTCTTACAAAGGACACTGAACAGGTAACTAATTTTGCATCAAAACAAGGTAAGTAATTGTAGTTTGTTAATTATACAATGGGGATAAAATACCAGGATTCATGAACGAAGTGTAGCTCCTACTGATTTTCGATTGTTGATTTGTAATGTAATACAATGTAATTTAATGTGTTGTTATTGTAATTTAATGTGAAATTTTAAATAAAATGTTTGCAGATACATTTTGTTATTTTCATACTACTTATACTGCTGTACCTACCTTGGATAAATCTATTTTTAGTACTTACGAGGTCACTTATAGCAATGATATAAAAGTAAGGTTTTATTTCCTTCTATGAGACTAACTGGGGGCTTAAATATTTGTTTTATGACGAAGGGAAATGCTCTGACTCACCATACACCCCAGGGAAATGATGTCGTGTGTCGGGCTCCCTACTCTTAGAACACTACCCACTTAAAACTCCCCGGTTTGACCTCATCGCCTGAGTATTGGTGCTGTGGAAAATCAGATCAACCCGACCAACCGCTACACTACCACTGCCCCCCCCCCCCCCCCCCCCCTCCGCGGTCAGTTGGTGGAAGGAGACGGAGCCGCTGATATTTTTCATAAGCGTGCCCAAATAATCTTTTGCGCTTTATAATATAAGTATAGATAACAAGTATGTCTATATCCTAAAATTAATAGGTACTTAGAATTACTTACTTACTTAATTTTGCCACTTACTTGCCTACCAAAACAGACACAATGAATTTACATTTGGAGGTAGATACAATTTTATCTCACTTACAAAGTCATTTCGTAAATAAATTACTCGCGAGCAACATACGGAATTGTTCATTACTATGCTGAAAGTGACTAATTAAATGGAAATGAAGACATATAGCTGCAACGCCATTTTTGTTCTGGTAAGAAATTATCTCTTATTTTACTACTTGGTGTGATACTGTTAATTAGTTAATTTGAGCACTGGTTTTCTATTGAATGTTCATTGGTCTTTATCAACCGGTAGTTTTAGGAAATAGTCATTAATTTTATCAGGATCATTTAGATGTCTTGGTATTTCTTTGTTATAGGAGTTTTTAAAGGTTGTCTGTCTGATATGTCGCCATAAAGTATCTGGGTACTAATTTTAAATGAAATTTACTACGAGGAAATAAAAATATTTTGTTTGTTTGTATTAGAAGTGCTCTGAAACATCGTATCGTTTTTTTTTTAATATTAAACTTCAAGATTGACCTCATCCCACCAGATGTTAAGTGGTAATGAGTACACCATAATTAATCTGTTACGGACTTGTCTTTACCTTGAAGGCTTGTATCCTGCTACTAATGTACCACTCCCAAGAGCTCTGGGAACCTTACTTACACGCAGGAACACAACAACACATAAGTGATTGTTATTTGGCTGCGGTCTTCTGTAAGGAGGAGGTATTTTACCAGTCGGGCTGCTCTAGTTCGAGCGATAAATCGCTATGCCCTACCTCTCTTAAATTTGTAGGTAACCTATTATTTAGGTAACGTTAGTATTTTTTTGACGCTTGATTAAATAGAACACGTATAGAAATTGTTTTCAAAAGGCAGCTTTTACAACGGGTTTAATAGTTTTACAAATTACTAAGAAGTGTTTTGATTCCTTTCTAATCATGGAACTTTTTGCATCCAAACCTTAGGTGCAAGTAGATCGATTTTTAAATGTACCTTGTTTATTATTCTATGTCTCTAACTTAACATATGTTACAGATAACAACACTAGTTTGCATAGTGAAATGTGGTATGTATAAATTTACATTTTATCTTAAGAAGTAAGGCTACACTCATAAGTACTTAGGTAGGTCTGAAATTAAAATG
Source organism: Glyphodes pyloalis (assembly GCA_037074685.1). Lineage (NCBI taxonomy): Eukaryota > Metazoa > Arthropoda > Insecta > Lepidoptera > Crambidae > Glyphodes > Glyphodes pyloalis. Next base: position 1,192,559 of record JAYKKO010000051.1, read on the forward strand.
TGTTATGAACAATTTCAAACGTGAAAAATTATAAATAAGAGTTCGTTCGAGTCAAAAGCCATGTGGTGGCCCAAAATTACTTCAAAGTTAGGTTATTTATTTATTTATTTATTTATTAAACAAACAATGGTTAACAAGAGTTGACAGTAGTCCCACAAAACTATTTAAAGGTTAGTTTCTTGCTTTATGCCACTTCACTAGTATTGCCTCACAATCAATTGTATATCGATTAATCGATAGTTACTAGACTATCGATAAAATCAATAATATTGATTCCTGTCTTTATTGATTGTAATAGTCATATATAATGTTATCTAATAATTGATATCACGTTTGAAGCAATTCTATCTATGCTATCGATTTTTATATTCTTTGAAGTGGACGAAAACGATTTATGAAAATCGATTATTCGGAAAACTACACATAAGGATCGTTTGATGAAGCATGGACCACGTTAAATCATAATTTCGATGAGGCATCAAATCAAAAATATTATACTCTTCTTGGTCGAAGGATGAGAATTCAGCCCTTTATTTTCGACAGCTGAAGCTATAAATTTTATTCGATTTTATTATTGTTATAGTACTTACCTTACGCCGTTCTAGCGAACTTTAAATATTAGAAACAGATTTTTTTTATCTCCCCTTGCGGTGCGGGAATCGACCCCACGACCTTCATGTACCGCGCGTGCTGCTCTTACCAACTGAGCTAACCGCAAGTTATCGTAGGTGATTGAATTTTTCTGCCGTATCAACCGTTAGCCTCCGGTAAGTGCCCTCTGCCGAATATGTTTAGAACTACATACTTATCGATTCCCGCACCGCAAGGGGAGATTAAAATTTTCTGTTTCTAATATTTATAAATTTTAGTGTTATGAACTTTATGAAAATGAGTGTAATAAATATAAAAATAGTATGTTTACAAACAAAGAAAAATTTTCATCTCATTCACTTTCATAAATTTTTTGTATTTAAAAAGTTTATTTTTATTTTTGCCTGTAAGTCACTTCCTAAATTGGTATATAGCATAAAAATTGGTTGTGTTCATTATTTTGGATTATTATCGAGCCTAGTTTTGTAAAAAAATTATCTTCTACCATGTTCTGATTGCAATTTGTAAGTAAAATTTTGATAAATAAATAAATTAACGTTTTCCAGATGACAACAACCCGGATGACTCGACATTTCCATGTGGATCCAGTGTTGACTTGGCCTGTGTTCGAACGTATTTTGATAAAAATGGCCGCTGTGAATCTATTAGTCATGCCAACGAATTACCAGTATACGAAGACTATGTCCCGTTTTTTATACCAAAGATTAATTTAACGGTGATAGTGATAGAAATGTATGTATCAAACATGGAAGGAAAAATCGAACAGTTCTAGTGAGTATTTTTTTATTGCACTTCAAGATTGACCTCTTCCCTCCTGATGTTATGTGGTAATGAGGTCCTAGCTTAAGGAAAACAAGTACAGCATAATAAATCTGTTACTGGACCCCTGCTACTAATGTAGTACCCCCCAGGAGTTCAGGAAACCTTACTCTAACGCAGAAACACAACAACACAGAAGTGATTTTTATTTGTCTGCGTTCTTCTGTAAGGTGGAGGTATTTCTCCAGTCGGGCTGCTCCAGTTCGCGCGATTAATCGCTATGCCCTCTCTTAAAGAGAGATTTTTGTGTCACAAACAATCAATATTAATACCTTTTATTTTAGCCACTTTTATGTTTAAACCAAAATCGGGTACCAGGTAATTCTAGTGCAAGTCAAAGGTATTTTATTATTATGCCAGTGCCGATGACGTAATTCGGATTAATCTCATCACACTTGCAGTGCAATTGTCAAAAATACATAAAACAAAAATGAATCTAACTGTGAATCTTTTAATTTCCAGCAAGGACAAGGAATCGGGCAACCTCGTGATATCCATAAATTTTAAAGCCCTGACTTTTTCTGGTTCAGCCTTTTTTGTTAAAAGCCGAAAGGAAAAAGAACCTAAAGTTGTTTTGGAAAACTTTACCGCTATTTATCGTAAGTTACTTAATTTTTCAAAATTGGCATCAAAGATTTTAGCTACAAACGAAAATAAATATAAATATATGTGACTTGAGTAAAATAATACATATTAAAGAGCGTGGTGCGTGACTTTTCAGAAACGAAAACGATGGATAAGCTATGCACGCCTCGGTCATATATTGGATGGGTGATCATGCTTACTTAATAACGAGCATATCCATTCTTCGAAGTAGGGAGCCACGTTAACATTGTTCATCCTTTTTTTTTTATCGGAGGGAAATGCATTGACGCACCCTTCCGTCACCCGAGTGAGGTGACGGCGTGTGTGGGAGTCCCTGCCACCACCACCACCCACTAAAACCCCCCGGTGGACCTCATCGCCTTGATGGTGATGCCACGGGAACAGAAGACCTACCACAGCATCACCGGCAACATTGTTCGTCCTGGCATTTCTATTTGAAACTTTAAAAATAAAACCGCTAATCAACTTCGATGAGGTTATTGTTATAACATTGTCTTATGCCCAACTAATTGGATCTGTGACTGTAATGGAACTGAGGAAACATTTTTGATTTCTCTGAAAGTAAACAAAAACATTGCTGCAGTGTAGTTTTCTTTGTAGAAAATGTTGGGCCAAAACACTTTAATATTGGCGGAATCACTGCGTTGCCCTAAACGCAAGATAAAGTTCTTAAAATGTTGGGCCTCATGACTAGAAGATTCTCAGATTTGTGCCCAGTTCCAATATTTTCAGTTCGTAATATGTCAAAAATAATAGTATGTACTTCTAAACATATTCGGCAGAGGGCACTTACCGGAGGCTAACGGTTGATACAGCAGAAAAATTTCATCGCCTACGATAACTTGCGGTTGGCTCAGTTGGAAGAGCAGCACGCGCGATACGTGAAGGTCGTGGGTTCGATTCCCGCACCGCAGGAGATAAAAAAATTCTGTTTCTAATATTTATTGGCAAAAAAGACTATCCGTTTATCGCCAATGACTACGAGTCGTTAATACAGCATAATTAACTTTCCATACCAGCTGTCATCAGTCGTCCGTCAGTCGGTTTTAGCATTACTATCCGTAACTATACCGGATTTCTTTTTAAATATTGGAACCGGCCATTAGACATTGCAGTTTTAGTTAATCGATTAGATGATAGGCACTTCCTGAGGCATCGTAAGCCGTGTTCCCGACTACTATTCAAGTATGCCTAGTTTCCTTGCAATCCCATTGTATTACCAGGCTTATCAAACAAGGATCATAAGCTTAGAGAAGAAAGAAGACCTTAGGAGAGAAGAGGTACTTTGATAGTAATGAAGTATTTTTTCAGCTGTAGTATTGACGGCAGTTATACCCGCAACTGATGTTATAACCATTGATTCTTTGCAAAATGCCTACTTTTCCGCATATTATCCGGATAACAACGCACTTCTTTCTGTCGGACCGAAGTTCACTAACAACAAAGGTAAAAAAACTTTTTATAAAGGCATTATTAAAATGTCACAGCGCTTTATTTGCTTTATCAAAACCGAACATTATACAAGAACCAGTCTTTTATATCAAGATATGTTTTTTATTTCCATTTCTTAATAGAAAAGGGCTATTAAAATTGTAGGTAAGAAGTGCTACGCTAGAATATTACTATCATTCCTACACAAGTTCTTATTTCTCGTGTGAGCGTGATATTCTGAAGAAGCGAAGGCATCCAGATTTTGTGATTCTGTGATCTCTCTTTAACCCCCGACATTAAAAGGACGGGGAGTTATAAGTTTGAAGTATCTGTCTATGTCATCGCAGCTCCCAAACAAATGAGCCGATTTAGATTTCAAATCCAAGATGGCCGCCGCCAGAAAATAACGGGTTTTCAATTTTTTTTTGTCACAACTCCCTCAATATACTAGGTACCAAATAAAAGGGCTTGAATAGCAAAATCTTTCCACACTTTTCTGTGTCGGGGGTTTTTAAAGTTTTCAATTTAATTAAGGAAAAGTATATTCAAAGATATTTTTTTGTGGCAATAATTTCAGATCCAGATATTTCTGCGGCATTTGAAGGGCTTGTTACCAAAATCTCAACAGTCTTTCAGGAGATGTTCCTGACTCAAATAGCGTCGTGTTTCCTTGTGTATGTCCAAAACCACATTTGCGATTTTGGTTTAGAATCGGAGTCTGTACTTAAACGATGTAAGTTGAGCATCTTAGTTTAATATTTTCTGAACAGGCCTTCAAGAATATCTTATTGCTTGTTTATTATTTTATAGTGCGTGCATTTGCGCTTGTCACAGCATGAGGTAGGTACGTGTGTGGCGAAAAGGGGGGAGGCAATTGAGATGACGCTTGAAAAAACGCACACGAGACATTTGACAGCAGATTAATCTCGGGACATAATGTAAGAATCTGTCGTAAAGAGAAATTTTATAAAGATGTGTTTGTTTCCGAGGTAAGATTTTCATGAAAGCTTAAAAGGATACTCAGAATTGTTGCATAGAAAGATACACTTTATTGCACGGAAAAATTACAGAAATTGGTTGGTTATACGTTGGTCTATGGACTCTTCATGTAATATTAAATATATTTTAAGAAAGGCAAAATGCGTTGTGACAAGGTTTCAAAAGCTTTTCAAAATATTATTGTAGTCTTGTTTTTTCAGCGGTATATAACAGTGACTTATTCTGGAAAATAATGAATGAGGTGAAAAACAAAGAAGAATAGTGAAAAAGGCGTAACACTCATTGATGAGCTCGATACTTTCGAGTGTTTTTAAAATATGCATAAATAATTTTATTTGTGATTACAGATGATCCAATTGTAGCTGCTTACCTAAATGAAATGGTGGATATTGATAACGAATCGTACAAACTTAAGCAATGTGCCATTGACTATCATATCATAAACTGTGTACGCAGTTTCTTCGAGGATCACGGAATTTGTTCCACCGTTGATCGGTCCCCTGAAGGACCAATGTATAGGGAGAGGATTAAAATATACGTTCCATCTCAAAATTTGTCCGCAATGATGAAAGATGTATATATTACAGGCCTGGATGGAAAAATCAACAGTTTTTAGTAAGTTGACCTTGACTTGAAGGAATGGGATAAATAGATACATTGAGCTTTTCTCGGTATTTTCTTGTTTGGTAGTCATGTTCTTATTATTTTTATATAAAAATTATACAGTGTTGAAATATTATTAATAGCTATTGCCACACTTAAAAAATAAAAATTAAATATATCGACGACCTCTTCTGGGTGTTGTGGTAAGCAAGAAGGAACTTGAAAAAAGATTTTTTACGGGTCACTAGTGTAATTTTTATTTTTTGAAAAATTTTCTTTTCTTACTTACATATACAAAACCCATAATGACTAATTTTATTTTTCCGAGTATTTGACTAACCCGTTTGGCGAAATTTTATGAAAATTTCTATTTTCAGCATCAACAAAGAAAGTCGCAATCTTGTCATGGCTATACATTTCCCGTATCTGACTGTGCGTTCGGCATTGACCGATTTCTATTTTAGCAAAAGAGGCAGACAGCCCTTGATTTTAACGGATCAAGTCGAAATAGATTATGGTGAGTATCTAACAAATATCACAAAGTTTAAGAGTGGTACTTGAAAGTATCCAAGTCATGCCTAACTGAAAATTTAGATTTCAGAGTAAAGTTCCTTAGCAGTGCAAACATTACAAATTTGTTTAGAACTTGTATCTACAAAGTCTCATACTAAATTGTAAAAGATCAAATAATCGAGCAAAATGATATTTTCTTATACCTATAACAAGATCAATCTTACTTTGTTTTTAACAACATCAGATACATTGTTCTGATCATATTGTAAGTTGCTAAGCACTAGTTTTAAAGAAATCAGAAACAATAACGGTACTACACCCAGACCTGAAACAATATAGAAGTTCGTTTGGGAATCGAACTTGGGACCTCAGAAAAGGCGGTTCCAAAGCATGGTCTATTTTCCCACGGCTAGGCCCACGACTTTTTCGCTAGAGAAATAACGTAGGATTTTTAAACTGAAAGATTTTAGACTCGGTAAGAACGATTTTTTTTCGTAAATTCGTATACTTAGGAACCCGGTCAATACATGAACTAGTCCTAAAGTAACAAGCTTAAGCATATGTTTTATTTGTAATTTTCTTTCCTTTTTTCCAGATGTAATATTAACCGCTGTCATTCCTATGAATAAAGGAATAATAACTTCTGAATCGTTGATGACGTCAATGATATCGTCCTACTTCTTAAAAGATAATGTGAGATTTAAATTTGGTCCGAGCCTCGGAGGTAGTAAAGGTAATAAAAAATAACGTATTAACGAAAAGAAAGAATTTAAAAAAAGAAGGGTGAAGCGGTATTGAGACTCCGTACCATTAAAGAAGTGACAGCTCTTAACTTCCTTTCACCTTAAAAAAAGAAATATATTATAACTTTTTATATAGGGGTTTTTTTTTTAAATACCGAGATTTTGTACAAGACTGGAACAGATGTAGAGCAAAGATTTATTAAACAATGGATGGACAGAATAGTTTTTTTTTTTTGGAAAAAATTGTCTATCATGTAGTCAGAAAATATACACAAAAATAACGTTAAAAAGTGTTGGACTATCCTTTTCTTCCGTTTTTCAGATCCCACTGTCCTTGCGATGATAAAAAACTTGGATACAGATCCAATGACACCAGCCCAGGAAACATTGATCAATGAAGCCAGCAACTTATTTGTGACCTATTTACAAGAATACATTTGCGACTTTGGTTTAGAACCACATGATTTTCAGCTTTGAAAAGTGGTAGTTATTCAAAGAAATTAAACGTTAGCCTTTAATCTAGTTTTGTTAACAAATAACCATTTAATTTGGTTTGTTTCGCTTTGTACCTGGTCTCAATTACAAACTAGGCATTAGTTAGGTGTTGACTACGTACGACGATAAATTTAAGAGTTTTAATCTGGATTCCCTCCTTATGAGATGGCAACTTAGTGATTTTGCATTAATACGTAATAATAAATTCGAGTTTGGATCCTAAGTTGTTGTACCATGTTTCACTAAGATTGTCATCTAAGACAGACCATAGAGAGCATTTGTTTTGTATACCTTTAACAAGAAATAATGTTTCGCAAAGTAGCCTCCCTTTACGTATATATATATATATATATATATATATATATTATACTGCGCTACTATAAAAAATCTCGTATAAAATAATATCATCTATATCCTTACATACAAGATTGTGTACTTCACCAAAATGTAAATTATACCTAAATAGTATAAAATGTTCCGATAATACGAGTTTACTATTATGTTACAAGTGACACAATAAATGGAATGCATTATAATTAACTAGCTGTGCCCGCGACTTCGTTCGCCTGGACTACATCCTTTCATGGTCGGTTTTACCCCTTTCTTCCCTAATATTCGAAACAAAAAGTAGTCTATATTTTAATCCAAGTTTCGAGCTATATTTGTGCCAAATTTCATATCTCTAACTTCAAAAATAAACATTTTTCCATATAAACTTTCAAAGGTGGTATTACCTCCCTCCCCCCCCCCCCTTATTTTCTAATAAAAAGTAGCCTATGTCCGTTCTTGAGATTCAACGTATACCTATACCAAATTTCATCAAAATCGGTTAAGAGGTTTTAGCAGGAAAGCGTAACAGACAGACAGACAGATAGACAGACAGAGTTACTTTCGCATTTATAATATTAGTAGGGATTAGTAGAGATTGATACGTATATACCTAAGGATTTTTCAAAATGTATTCACATATTGTGTGCAGCTGTAGACATTCAAACTGAATGCTATCTTTAACGTATTGTAATTTGTATGGTATAATTATTGATTTGTTGCTGTACCTTATAAATTAATAAACAAATAAATCTATGGAAATAAAATTAAAATTAACGAACCTGAGTAATTTGTTTTATTTATAAATACCTTTATTTCTAATTACTAAATATTTGTAACTACATGCTCGTCTTTGCCCTTATACAGCAAATGTCTTTAAACAAATATTTAAATGTATTATTATACGCATATTGTAATGTGTGTATATTGTAATTAAAGAACAGTCACATCACATTTCAGTAAACACTTGCAGTTCGAAATAAATTATTATGCCGACGATATAAAAACTGTATGAAGTCATAAGTTTATACAGTATTACTGACAGTAATCAGTCTTAAAAGAGGTAGGTCATAGCAATTTATCGCTCGAACTGGAGCAGCCCGACTGGTGAAATATCTCCACCATACAGAAAATCGCAGCCAAACAACAATCACTTTAGTGTTGTTGTGTTCCTGCGTATAAGTAAGGTTCCCAGAGCTCCTGATGGGGTGCTACATTAGTAGCAAGTGTCAAGCCTTCAAGGTTATAGCGACTAGTTCATGCTGTCCTTGTCGCCCTTAAGTTAGGACCTCATTACCACTTAACATCAGGTGGGATGAGGTCAATCTTGAAGTACATTATAAAAAAAAAGTCTGACGTGTTTAATAACTATGGAACTTGATATCGATTTTAGGTGCATTAAAAACGCATATATGTACTACATTATTATTCTACCTAAGTGGGTTAATGCATTCAACGGCCAAATGAAGTCATATGATTAAAACAATAAGTAGATTACGAAAACCACGAAATTAAGCTGCTTTAATATTCGTACGACTGCATTAACTAATATGTATGTTAATGGAGATATGTATCATTTGCAATTTTAGAGTTTCGTAGTCCAATGTTGGAACAAAATAGGGTGAGTACTAGATTGATATTTATCGATCTAGATACACTTTATTGCACAGAGACAAATACAGAAATTTACAGTTATTGCTAGAAAACTATGTCTTCCAGATAACCTTTAGGTAGAGGAAATAGTGGATATCAAGAAACAAGATGATATCTAGTATTCTCTTCGAATTAAGGTCTTAAATATATTGTTTGGAATGAATTGTCTATAAACACGTGCTATAGTAGACATATGTATCGTAACGAGAGACGGAAAAAATATTTTACCTGCTCGGTTCATGTCAAAACCGTCAATAGCACATCAAAATAATCACTTGCTGTTCGATTTTTGCTCTTATCCTCACGGCATCAGGGAGTATCGCAGATTTGACACCCCTTTAATAAGCCAACCAGAGATAAGCCCTCACTTGCTTTCCCATAGATCCGGGGTTATACAGTTTTTATTATCTTAGATATTTATATTGTTAACCGCACCTTTAACCCGTTTTGACGACCTCCGTAGACAAGACGCTAGCAGATCGATTTTTAGGTCCCAGGTTCGACGATCCCCACAGGGTCCAAGCCTGGATATATACAAAACAAATCTCGGAAAACCAACAACACCAATTATACAACGTGTAACGGAAAGGGTATAACAATATCAAAAATACCAAAGCAGTTAACGGTTACAAACTGTATGGGACCATTTGTAGCTGTGTACACGCATTTATTGCTTCAATATTTTTTTTTGAAATATCAGTCAAACACAAGTCAAAAATTTTGACTAAGTCAGCTTGCACAACACTATCACAGTATTCAGGGTGTATCAGCTGTGGGGTCAACAACAACAATCAGCTCACACTGCACTCCTGGTATTCAATTAAATAATCTTAAATGGGTTCCAGATATTTATTTTCATACATTGTTCAATTTCTTATGATTGGGGTTTATTATCTGTATTATTATTTCCCTACATTTTAACAAACAAAAAAAACGAACAGTAGCTAAGCTAAGCTAGTTTCTCCTAACTTTTATAAATTTTTGTAAACATGTGCAAATGTAAGATGACAAACAGTAATCAATGTAGTTTCAACATATTTTGTCATGAGGGCGTACAAAAAGAAAAGTTATTTGAATATCGAATGCCGTACAGATCGTAAAAGTGAGTAAAGGAAAAGTAGATATTGATTTTAATTCTGAATCGAAAACTAGGCGTTTTCGGTTTCACATTTCCAACTTGTTATAACAACACCTTTCTCGTAAGGAATAAAGAGGTTATGAGCGAGCTAGTTGACATTAAGGATTGTGAAATGTAACTTCTTCAGTTCTAACAGTTACAAAATGATATCAACAAATCGATCGTATCAAGAACTATCTTATCCCAGTGATTCCGACTAATTAGTATTTTTTTAATATTTATCAAAAATATTTAAATAAAAAAAATAAGCGGTGAAATATTTAATAAACAAAACTATTCCACTAAATGAGTTAACTTATTTTTTAAATGAACCCTAAAAATGGGCGGGTCTCGTGGCTATGATATTTTACTATGGTCCTGGTACAAAAATAGTGCTAATTTAAAAAATGGGTTCTGCATTTTAATTTATTTCGTTCCTACAATTTTAGCAATAATAAAATTATGTTATTAATGATGCGATTCTAATACCTACATTGAAATTATGTTCATAACCCTTCAGTGTTAAGATTTTTCGCAAATTGTATTAAATAGGTACTTGGTAAGATTATGTTACAACTGTTTGCCCCATACTGTAAAACTATCAGGCGTTTTCTTTTTTTATTTAGAACAGTTCGTAATTTCATTAAAGGCTTTTCAAGCAAAAATATGATAAATCTTATCGTATACGTTATGTCCAATAAATTAGGAATAAAGAGGTTATGAGTGAGCTAGTTCACATTAAGGATTGTGAAATGTAACTTCTTCAGTTCTAACAGTTACAAAATGATATCAACAAATCTGTCGTATCAAGAACTATCTTATCCCAGTGATTCCGGCTAAATAGTATATTTTTAATATTTATCAAAAATATTTAAATCAAAAAAATAAGCGGTGAAATATTTAATAAACAAAACTATTCCACTAAATGAGTTAACTTATTTTTTAAATGAACCCTAAAAATGGGCGGGTCTCGTGGCTATGATACTTTACTATGGCCCTGGTACAAAAATAGTGCTAATTTAAAAAATGGGTTCTGCATTTTAATTTATTTCGTTCTTACAATTTTAGAAATAATACAATTATTAATGGTGCGATTCTAATACCTACATTGAAATTATGTTCATGAAGGGTTTCAGTGTTAAAATTTTTCGCAAATTGTATTAAATAGGTACTTGGTAAGATTATGTTACAACTGTGTGCCCCATACTGTAAAACTATCAGGCGTATTCTTTTTTTATTTAGAACAGTTCGTAATTGCATTAAAGGTTTTTCAAGCAAAAATACGATAAATCTTATCGTATACGTTATGTCCAAAAAATTGGCTGTCTGTAAAATCGGTTTACAGACGATAATTTTATGTAAGAACGCCGAAAACATAATAAAGAAAAAGTATTAATTGAATTACATTTTAAATCCTCAAACTTGACCATGCAAAGTAACGGAGCTACAAGGAATCCATGAGTATGAAAGATTTTTTTTGTTGCTAGTTTTAGTAAAATAATCTTGAACCCTAATTGATTGTCACAACTTTGTAGTTGGAATCTCAGAGTAAGGATTAGAATAGAGAGAGTGCTAAAAATGTGATTCAGAAATGACTACTTGTACTGTTTTCTCAAGCATGGAATAGTCATAAGAGAAAAAGAGACAGATGACGTTCAGTACGTACACTCTTTCGCTGCCGTACACACTTTTAAAACGTCAGTGTATCTATTTTAATGCTACAAAATTCAATAGTCAATATTTAGACGCAAGTTCATACCAATTCTGAAACCTATTAAATTTTGTCTATTAATATTTTCCTTATAAGGTTGAAATCGTCGAAAGAGTTGGATGTACCTATTATGCTATTAATTTAAATATCACAATGGTGGTTATCTTTTAGTGTTTACTGAATCACATCTGAAATTTGTTGGTTTAGCGTTTCTCATTTTGACACTTTAGTTACGTCGTTGTGTTGTCGTCGCCGTGACAACATCTCGTGTTTTTGCTTCTGGATTACCTACTTCCTACGGATAGCCTAGTGATATTTCGTGATGTCTTTGAGCAATAAAGAATATTCGAGATGATTCTCTGTGTCGGAGCAACCGACGGCAGCCTGATGGCCGACCGAGAGCTAGAGAAAGAGATTTATGAAACCATCTAAACGCTCGTTTCCATCTGTGGATTGGGCGAGGAAGTCGTATCACATGGCCAGCTCGGTCACCAGACTCAATCCGTTGGACTTCTTCTTGTGGGACTACGTTAAAAGGAAGGTGTACGCTGTAGCATGCTCGTCAAGGGAAGAGATGATAGAAAGCATCAAGGCCGTGTTCTGTACAGTGACACCACAAATGTTGCATAATGTTCGCGCATCTTCATATCGGCGAGCTGGTTTATGCATCCAGCTTCAAGGACAATACCTATTTTGAACCGTTCTTCTGAAAAGTAAGTAGATAACTTTTCTTCTAAATCCTCAATTTATCAATTAGAATTTGGTTTTTAAGAGATAAAATAAACTATGTAAAAAATTGTACTTACGTAATTAATAATAACAAATTGGTCTTTATGACACGTTAATAAGTCCTCATTTCGTTTGTTCCAGGTGTTTCCATAAACGTTCGCTACAATGTACCTAGTGACAACGCCGATTCCTTTGTGCTAAGCCGCCAAAGCAAGCCGAGGTCGCACGCGCTCACGCCGAAAAGTACTAGGCGCGCATGTCGAGGAAGGAGGTGGAGAAATTCAGGGTCGCAGTGATTGTCGTGAAGTGATAACGTGATTTGGGGTCGCTGACCTCAATAGTGTTGTGATGCGTTTGTTTACGTTTTAGTCAGTCATTATAGTTAATCATTTTTTATTTCATAAAAACAATAAAGTGTTTATTTTAACTCGGGATTTCGTATATAGAATCTATACAAGGTATAGTATCCACCTACTTTACATTGTTACCCCCTTTCCGTTACAGGTTGTATATATATAACCACTCCTAGGTAGAAGAGCAAGATGTTCTTCCCACAAAAGCAAACTTAAACTCAAATATTTCTTTATTCAAGTAGGTTACATGTAACACTTTTGAATCGTCATTGAATACAATGCAAAGTTATTCTACTTCCGGTTCGGAACCTATATCTACCGAGAAGACACCGGTAAGAAACTCAGCAGATCAGTTACAGTATCAGTATCTAACTTATATCTATGTGTAGAACACTTTTGACCAAGTCATATAGTTTTATTTTGATGAGTGAAAAAAGCATTAAGTATTATTTTATTTTAAGAGGTAAGCTGGAGCTGGAAAATAGGTGCGTTTCAATTCGAATTGGAAGATATAGCTCAATTACTTTATACCTAACCAGTTTTTAGGGCATGGCTTAGAGGAATTGCGCCCCGCTAGGCTCGGGACTGCAAACCTACTTACTTACTTAAAGTTGAACTCAACGACTCAATGCTTGTGATCCATTAAAACCCGGTTTAAATATTTGAAAGTTTTAGTTCTAGTTCGTTCTAGTTACGCGTAGTAATAAATTGAACGAGGCGTAAGCTAAACGATCGACTGACGACTGCTTACAGTTGATATAGAAAGTAAATTTGAATTAACGACTCGTAGAAAAACGGATAGTAATTTTACACATTACGAATCGTAAAATATTGGAACCGGGCATAAGTGATCTTACGACAGATTTATGTATTTATTCTTTATTTCATGGATTTCAAAATACAAAAAACGGACTTAATGTCTAGAATTACTTATCAGTCGACTCCACAGATTTGAGCCAAAAAATATTGCAGCGGTGCATGAAATTTGAACAAAATATATTAAATAAAACAAATTTCGCAGTAAGTAATATCTGTACATTTTGAACGTTCATAAACATATATACAGCCGAGAGGCTAGCAGGCTAGACTTTGGCAAAGCGCCATCTCTGAGGTCCCTGGTTCGATCCCCGATTGGGTCAATATGGGAAACGAACTTTTCTATATTGTCTCGGGTCTGGGTGTTGTGGTACCGTCGTTGTTTCTGATTTCCGTAACACTTCTTAAGCTAGTGAATACTTCTCCCCTCTTGCTAATACATAAATCGTAGAACTGACTAAGTAAATTGCTGAAACCATTTACTTTATTTATCTTTTAAGTTTTTTCAAATAAATTTATATGCCTACTCGTATATATAATTTATATAAATATAAGTATATTATCATATTTGAAATATAATTTTTTCGAGTGTGTGTTTATGTATATTATATTTAATAGATACCGTAATATTATTTTAAATTTTTAGTTTATTGTTGTTTATTATGATTTTTCTTTTAGATAACTACCTCACTTTTTTAATATTACCACACCCTTATATAAACTATTTGACATGATCCAAGAATTCACTAATTAAGAATACTAGCATTCAATTCATTTTTTGATCCAAATAAAATAAATAATTGAAAGATGCACCGACAACTACGGAATCAAACTGCATTTGGGCCGCGTCATGCAATAATATAAAAAACCAGGAAATAGAAACGCTAACTATGAAGTCAATTTCTTGTTTTAAAATACTCAGTTTGATTAATTATTAATGTGCTGCAGTTTAGTATAAATAAGGAGATAAACAGCAGTAAGTGGATGAAATTTTACCGGTTCAAGTTAAACGGTACGATGACAACTGCTTTTATTCTTGTCTTGGTAAGTACTTAAGTTGTAGTTGCCATGTAACTAGATGAAGGATACTAACCGGGAGTGTTTACCTAGCACATCCGTCTTTTTTCTCGAGTTGGAAATGCCTATCGCGCCTATGACGCTCTTTGGAGAATAGAAAGTGGTGGGGTCAGGCACGCACCGACTAAAACCTCCTATGTGACCACCTTAAGTAATTGTGGGAGAGTCGGGATTCGCAGGCTCCCCCACCGCGCCTACTGGTGTGGAGATCACACGCCTTGGGAACGAGGTAACGGGCGCCAAGCTTACATCTCCTCTGTTTTTTCCTTTAAAGCCTAAAAAACCTTCCTCGACAAATGGATTAACCAATAGTTCCTGTGATAAGTGCGTTCAATCAAACAAACTCTTTAGATGTAAAACCTTAGTACAGAAGTTTAACTTTCATAAGTCTTGTTTTTTTATTTTAGATTGGATCATCTTTCTGCATTGCCAGAGGAGGTAAGTCATTTATCAAAAAATAATACAAATAATATAGATATCTTTTTGACCCCTTAGAAACTACTTAATGGGTTATCAAAATGAACGGTGGACCTTACAGCGTTAAATAATGAATGATAATCAGGGTATAAGGGTATCATGATTCAAATAAGGAGACGCATCCAAATTCAATATTGCTGCAAACATAGTTTCCATTTTATCCTCAGAAAAATAGTCACTCAATAGCTCGAAAAAATGTATATTACATTTTGCGATATTACCTATTAACTTTTTGGTTGTGCTACCACTGTTGGTTTTGGTTTCCATACCTGCTAGCATGCTTAATATGTGAAATTTCGCATGAGACAACAAAAGTTTCAAAACGATTAATTGGCTTATACACTTCACTCATATTTTCAGCCAATCAGCAGCTGACGCTCTGAATTTTACCGATTCTGATTCTTGTTAAAAGCGCGATAAATTTTATTCGCGTTGCACATTCATAACTCCTATGCTTGTGAGACTTTCTTTGAGAACCCGTCAACGTATGATAATGCAAATTTATTTTTATTTTATCTATACTAATTATTCTAAAGCTGAAGAGTTTGTTTGTTTGTTTGAACGCGCTAATCTCAGGAACGACTGGTTCGAATTGAAGAATATTTTTCTGTTGAATAGACCATTTATTGAGAAAGGCTTTAGGCTATATAACATCACGCTGCAACTATTAGAAGCGAAGAAATAATGGAAAATGTGAAAAGGGAGGTGAAAGTTTGTATGGAAACCGAAATCCACGCGGACGAAGTCGCGGGCGGCCGCTAGTTTTTTATATTGCACTTTAAGATTGATCAAATCCCACCTGATGTTAAGTGTTAATGAAATCCTAGCTTAAGGGCGACAAGTACAGCATAATAAGGCTGATACTGGACGTGTCGCCCCTACCTTGAAGGCTTGACCCCTACTACTAATTTAATATATTCCCAGGAGCTCTGGAAACCTTACTCACACGCAGGAACACAACAACACAGAAGTGATTGTTATTTGGCCGCGGTCTAAATATTGTTTAATGTTTATTTATTATTCTAGATGATGAACACTACGACGATTTGGTGCATCCTTGTGGGCCCAGCATTGACTTAGACTGCGTCAGAAAGTACTTCAAGAAGAATGGTCGCTGCCATGTTGTGGACAATGCTAACAAAGAACCCGTGCTGGAGCGAAATCTCCCTGTTTTTCTTTCAAATATTAATTTAACTGTAATCGCCAAGGAAATGTATCTATCAAACATGGACGGAGATTTTGAAGAGTTTTAGTAAGTAAAATGAGAAATTAAAATGTGTGTTTCCTCCTAACACTGTAAGACAACGAAATCAAGTCAATGACTTGATTTCGTTGCCAATTATTGGTATTCGCTCAACTGCCAAGCTTGCTAAATACAGATAAATGGACAGGAACTCGGGATATGTTCGCAGAATCCGTAAGGCATAACCGTCGAGGCATAAAAATGATTAGTAAAATGAAAATATTTTTGAAAGTAAACGAATGTAAAAGTAGGAGCAGGATTTATTTCTGCAATGAATGCACTACGGGCCGATTAGTGTGTTGTTCTAAATTTATACGGCAGAAGGCACTTACCGAAGGCAAAGAAAATGTTAAAATAGAAGAACTCGACGCCTTTAACACCTTGTTTTTAGATCAGTTGAAAGAACAGCACGCACGATACCTAAAGGGTTCAAATTCGACAATGCAAGGAGAGATTAATGTACTCGTATCATGTTTCTTTCGAATATTAAAATGAATTTTGTTGGACAAACTTTATTTGTTAATTAAGAAATGAGTTAAATGCATCAATCTATCGGAAACTTCAGTATCAATCATAAGGTCACTTTACAATTGTTAAATTTATTAATATTAAGGCATTTAGAATCTCACCTTACCTGAGTGAATTTTAAAAGTGACATGGGAATTCTATTGATTTTTTGCTGAATTTTAGCTTGAATAAAACAAGTGGAAATCTCGTGATGTCAGTAAAGTATACCGGCTTAACTAGCAATAGCTCACACTATTTTGCTATCCATCAGAAGGGTAAAGAGCCTAAAGTCCTGCTTGAATACGTCAACGCCACTTATCGTAAGTCTTCTCATTATAGAGCAAGGTGATGGGGCATGCTAATCACATACCTAAGATAAACAAATTTCAAGCTTTTTTCGCTTAATGTATATCCAACTTTTGCATTCAATATGATGTCCAAGATTCGATACGACTTTGATCCTAATTTTTGGATCTTGTTTATTAGATTATAGCTGTCCCGGCGAAAGTCGTAACGCCTTTTTTTTTATATATTGCACTTTAAGATTGACCTCATCCTACCTGATGTTAAGTGGTAATGAGGTCCTAGCTTAAAGGCGACAAGTACAGCATAATTAATATGTTACTGGACTTGTCGCCCTTACCTTGAATGCTTGATACCTGCTACTAATGTAGCACCCCCCAGAAGCTCTGGAAACCTTACTCACACGCAGGAACACAACAACACAGAAGTGATTGTTATTTGGCTGCGGTCTTCTGTAAGGTAGAAGTATTTCACCAGTCGGGCTGCTCCAGTTCGAGCGATAAATCGCTATGCCTTACCTCTCTTATTTTTTTCCCAGTTTTCTAACCTTTTGGACCTTCCCTGGACCTCCACAATTATTTCAAACAACATTAGTGAAATCAGTCCAGCCATCGTCCAGCTTTTAGCGAGACTAACGAACAGCGATTGATTTTTATATATAAGATATTTGACCTCATAACCCAGAAAAGAGAAACAAAGACTTTTTGGGCTCATATTCGGCATCAATGTTTAGCACGTCTTCACTGAACGACGGCAGTAGTCGGTGCATGTTTTACTAATGCAAATCATTGAAAGCTCATTATTAAAATTATCCTTAATGCCATGGACATAATATCATCGTTGATAAAAATATGCTTTTGCTAAAAAATATAATACTGTGATCATTTGCTTACTTAAATATTAATAAACATTTTATTGGCACCCTTTATATACAATCATAATAATTTTACTATTTTTTTCTTATTAATGATGCTTACTTTGTTGATGATTGATAATATAACCTTTTTTTTTATGTATTATCTTTGTAGTTTATTTCAGATTATTCCTTTTTTATACATCGATTCTTATTCGTCTTATTGTGCTCTATCTTGACGATATTATTAGCTTAAATACAACCAGTTCAGTATGGTCCATTTGAAATGAAAGGTGAGGCGTTTCTTCTCAATAGGACCAACATCGAAGTGCTGGCTTAAAAACAAATGACGTGATTTTTTTTATTGTAAATCTATCTGCACAAATAAATCATTCTTGTGTATAATTGGCTACTTGACAGTTTTTGAAAAAGTATTGTTAAATGTGCGCCCGTTCATTTTATATCCCAAGCAATTCGGAAAAAATGTAAATAACCAGAGAAAAATAAGATTTTGTGTAACACATTTAAAAAGCGCGCGAAAACGCCTAGTCACGTCATTGTTGCAATTATGACGTCAACGTCCTAGACAACGAACCGATACGCATAGGAACGACTTAATTAAGATAAACGGAAAATGTTTCAATAAATTCTTTATACGATTAGAGACACAACAATTCAATTTTATCGGTCAAATAATAATTGTTTCGCCACATTAAAATAAATAATTTTCGCCGACAGCTGTCATTTCCGAATTGCAATGGTGGTTACCGTTTCGGTTCTTTTGTTCCACAGATAAAAAAAGTAAAATTTATTTTGCAAAAATAAAATACTAACTATGCTTTTAATTAAAAATTAAAAATGTAAAATGATTACTTAACTAATAAGCTAACATATCTAACACTTTTCATATTTTATTGTTAACACTGTCAAGTAGCCAATTGTTTCACACAACGTTAAACGATGTTAAATGTATATTATTACAGCTGTAGTATTAACTGCAATTATACCTACACACAAAGGGATAGTTACGAAAGAGGCAATAGCAGAGGCGTTATTTTCTGCCTATTTCTGGGATACCAGTGCACAGCTCCAAGTTGGTCCAATAATAAGTAAAAGCAAAGGTAAGATCAATGCAATAACGAACCCTTATGACGTACATTGATTTGATGTGGTAAGTATCGAAAGCACTTGCTTTACAGTAATCAGAAACATCGAAGGTACCACATCACTCAGACCAGAGGCAATATATACATGTTTGATTTCCATATTCGACTGGAAACGAACCCGGGCCTTGAGAGATGACGCGACCTCAGAAAGTCTGGTCAGCTCGCCTCTCGGCTGTGGATGTTGTCAAAAGTTTTAGAAGTTTGATGAATCTTTCGTGTGTGCAGAAAAATGTACATGTACAGCATAAATATGCATCACGTTTCAGATCCTGTTGTCTCCGTTGTCTTTGAAGGATACATCTCCAAATTCGCAACGGCTCTTCAAGAAATCTTCGAGACTAAAGCCACTTTTTACTTTGTACTTTATTTACAAAAGTACATCTGCAATTTCGGCCACCACGAGTTAATTAAAAAATGTAAGTTGTTTTTATTCATTTCTTTATTGAACTCCATAAGTATAGTTGAACGGGTAAAACGAGCGACATCATTTTTAGCGGACAATAGCTGAAACAGTGAAAGAACATATCACTGCGGTCAGAAATCATCAAAATAATAAACCCGCGGTAGCAGAATATCTATTGGAAATGGGAGTTAATCATTGGATGGAGTTGCACGACCCTAAAATCCTCTCGACCGATCGCCACTACCATACTAGGGTAGTCCATGAAGCTATTGAAATCAAAGACAAAAACAAAAAAAAAATAATAGAGTAGACGGATTTAAGTTATCTTATAGTAAATTAATTTTGGACAACACCACATACATTGCTCTGATTCTGCGGTAAGTAGCTTTAGCACTTGTGTTACAGAAATCAGAAACAACGACGGTACCACAACACCCAGACCCGAGACAATGTAGAAAAGTTCGTTTCCCATATTGACCCGACCGGAAATCGAACCCGGGACCTCAGAGATGGCGTCAAAGTCCGGCCCGCTCGCCTCTCGGCTACGGAGGTCATCAACATAGAAACCAGTGATTAACTAGTGTTTACCGCTGTTAGAACGATCAAAAACAATTTCGGATACTGGCAGTATAGTGTGTCGAAGTGTTTTAATACGAGTAACATTGTGTTAAGCGAGAATGTTAGGGTGGATGAAGATTTGCAAGCTCCCCCGAACAGACGAAGACGAGCAAGACCAGTCAGCTCTTGACCACGGTTGGTGCAACCTAACTGAAACGTCGGACATTAAGTAGTTCATGACTACTAAAAAATAGTGTCGCTTTTTGACCCATTAAATAATTTTAAAATTGAAAAATGGAACGCAAAAGTCTCATATTCATTGTTACATAATAGTTGCTTAGAACTAAAAGTACTATTTATAGATCGTGTCGGGCACGACACTTGTACTTGTTCTGGTTCTATAATTTGGTAGAATGTGTTATATTCAGGCACTTTGTGGAACATCGATTCCATCCCTTTATCAGGACAAATGTCTGCAGATTTAACAAATGCTTGTACCTACTATCTTTGTAGTACCTACTTGTATATAGTTTGGCACTTAAACGTACACCCAAAGGTTGATATGCAGCCATCCTTCGTTATACTTATAAATATTTTAGTGTCGGGTTACTTGAACTTATAATAAACTCTGAAATTAATAAACCGATTTGAAAAAATCTGTCACTAATAGAAAACGACACTATGCCTAGGAAAAATGTATCCTGACTAAAACTCAAATAATGTTCCCCAAGGTGTAAAGTAAAAAAGCTAACTGGCGGACCACCAATTGCTTGCAACCCCTATGTAGTAGACTGTAAAAATGAATTGAAGTACATATGCCTGTAACTACTTCCCGCAAATGACACTGAATGGATTTGCATAAAATGTAGCAGGAAAATAGGAACATAGATAGTATCAAATATCTTATTGGAACAATTAATACAACTTATATTTTTAAATGTTTACCACAGATAAAGCAACGACTACTGTGGCCGCTATTCATGAGATTGACGTCACAGATAGAACCTCCTTTTCTGAGCCATGTGCCCAAACCGATGACGTCAATGGATGTGTGCGTAACTTCTTCAAGGAACATGGAACTTGCTCTGTTGTTTATGATACTCCCAAAGAACCGTTTTTTGAAAAGAAGATTGTCGATAACATTTCTTCCCAAAATATAAGTGCAGTTTCGAATGATGTGTTTTTGACGGGTCTGGATGGCAAAATAAGGGAGTTTTAGTAAGTGTTTTTTTCTTACTTTTTCAGTAGTTTTGTTACAAGATTGAAAGAAAGTATTAAATAAGAAAAACTAACGTAGAAATTACAACGATCTTATTTTTTTTTTAAGTTTTGTCTCTCTGTGTAGTATTAGTAGCACAAGTTAATGAATTGTTTCGAAAAACACGCGTCGTAAAATTTTGTAAGTGTCATTCGATTTGAGCATTGTATTGTATTTCATGCCGATTCAATAGTGTTGTTATATAAAATATTTATGTAGCCTATTAAAATTAAAAAAAAAAATTGATTGATATTTTTCTGGCACTCAACAAAATAAAATTTCAGCTTCAACAAAGAAACATCCAATCTTGTATTCGCTGCGGATTTCCCAAATCTCAGTCTGTTTTCAACGGTTACCGACATTATTTTTAAGCAAAGAGAAAAAGAGCCTAAGATATTATCTGACTTTGTTCAATGCAACTATGGTAAGTATGATCGGTCTTCATAGAAATTGATTTACATAGACTGCGCAGTTGTGGGGCAATCTGAGATCCTAACTCCAGCTATCCCTATGAGAGCCAGATGGAGTTCCTAAACCCACCGGCTGCGGAGAATAGGGAGGTCGGCAAACGCAATAACTGCATCCTCCTCTTCCTCCGCGGCCCCATCACGACGTCATTTGCTTACCACTAAAAACCCCCCGTGGTCTTCATTGCCTCGATGGTGTAGCCGTGGGAACAGAAGACCTAAACGACATCACTGGAGCAATGGCCGCTAACTAAACAGGATCTTCATAACGAGCAATGTATTACTCATCTAGTAACAGTACTTAAAGAGGACCGGTAAGAAGAAGGTAAAGTATGCTTTGACAGCGCCACGTATAAAGTGGGGTAGTATATGCGGCATTTCTACCATGCAACGGTGACGGCACGGTGGCGGTACTGGTTTCACACCGACCGCTATTCCATCCTCGACGGCGAGGACGCACGAAGCGACCCCCTCTAGCAGTAGGGCCCCTTTCGCGATACCGGCACGTGCCGGGACGCTTCTCCCCCCCAAGGTACGTTAGGTTACCATCTCCCAACAACGGCCCGAGCCGAGGTCCGAGTCCCGCTATGGGGCGCCCTCAGGCAGTTGTTTAAATTTTTAGGAGTGTGAGCCCTCCGCTCCCCCACAAGCCCGGTGAAGATGAAAAGGCCATCTCCGTCCATCATTAATAGACAGTTAGGAAAAAAAAAAGAGGTGGCGGTACTGCAAGCGCTTCGACTGTTTTTATATAAATACATACACAGTAGCTAAATGACGAAAATTCTAATTTATTTTATTACTTTTCAGATGTAACATTCACTGCAGTTATTCCTATGAAGAAGGGAATATCAAAGAAATCGATGGAAAAAGCAATAGTAACACCTTATTTCTCGCGGGCTGACAATTCTAGATGCATAGCTGGGCCAATATTTTTGGCAAGCAAAGGTATGATTGATAACATTTTGTTAAAATTGTTGTTAGCTTATTTGACCTAGATAATTAAGTGTGAATTAAAAATTGTCCTTCTTAATATTTTTATTCAGGTAGGTAAGTAATAATAAAATAGTTTGAAATTGTCATTGAATACAGTGTAAAATGACTATACCATGTCCAGTTCAGAACTAACTTCTACTAAAAAGATACTGGCAAGAAGTATGTTACAGTAATAATATTGCCACAATGTTTCTAGATTTGATACGCGTAGAAACAATAGAGTACCTATGTAGTTTTAAGTAAAGGCACCTAAACTGGTTTGGAGGAGTAGCGATAGCCAAAACCTGTCACGTACCGCCACATCAAACTATGATTTTATTTCTATGACTTACTACCACACCATAAAGTTGCCTAGGAAGAAAAAGATATATGCATTGCACAGAAAAATTGTATTTAAAATAATCTAACATTTAATTGATTGGTCGAATAATTTATCAAACCTCGCATGAGCGTCAATTCGCAGATAGAATGTGACCAGGCTACTGTTACTCTTTAGCACCTAAAATTATATTATGTATTACATTTAAAATATAATTAAATTAAAGAAATCATAATACATAGGACAACATCACATACATTTCTCGGATTCTATGGTAAGTTGCTTAAGCACTTGAGTTACAGAAATCAGAAAAAACGTCGCTACCAGAATATCTAAACCCGAGACAATATAGAAAAGTTCGTTTCCCACAGTAACCCATCCATCCGTCTGTCTGTCTGTCACCAGGCTGTATCTCAAGAACCGTGATAGCTAGAGAGTCGAAATTTTCACAGAGTATGTATTGCTGTTGCTGCTATAACAGAAAATAAAATAATAATTTAAGGGCCACACAAAAAAACGTGAACACACACCAGTGCGCGAGTCCCACTCGCATTTGGCCGGTTTATACTGACTCTTCGTTCCGTTTAGTCGCAACGAAAAAGTTGATGCACAAAAGTTTGAACGGACAAGGGTCCTTCCTCATTTGTTATTACTAGTGTTGCCAATAAACAAATAGTCAAACTATCGATAGTTGACCTCGGAAATCATCTATAATATCGATAGGATACATAGTATCGATACTATCGATAGTTTAGTCCTATCGATAGTGACCTGATAGTATCGATACTATTGATAGTGCATTCGAATTTAAGATAGTATTGATGCGTGCCGATAGTATTGACACTCACGGGGCTATCGATAGTATCGACAGGGCAATCTATACTATTGCTTTTGCCCAACTATCGATAGTCTATTGATAGTAGACTATCGAACGGCAACACTAGTTATTACATAAAATCTCTAAATTAGTTAAACAACCACTTCAATTAATACAACGAGGTGCTGAAGTAAGCAGCAACTAATAATTTCAACCGCACCTTTAACCCATTTTGACACCTGGGTTCTGGGTCCTGGGTTCGGTCCCCGGTCGGGATTATGGGAAACGAACTTCTCTATATAGTCTCGGGTCTAGGTGTTGTGGTAGGTACCGTCGTTGTTCCTAATTTCTGGAACACAAGTGCTTAAGCTTAATACATTGTTCAGATTAAGTACATATCATCTGAACAATGTATCTGATGTTGTCCAGTTTATTAATAATAATTAAACTGTAATAATATTTTTTAATTGATTAACATTTATTATGTATGTTATATATTTTCAGATCCAGAAGTTCAGACTGTATTGGCTAACCTTTTGACTGAGCCTTTAACTGTTTCTCGGGAGATTTTAGTCAATGGAGCGTACAACAACTTCATGAAGTATTTACAATCATATATTTGTGATTTTGGAATTCCGTTTAAGCTATCTCTATATTAATTTTAACAAGATTGTGTTTAAAATAGGTTTAAGTTATATAAACAAATTGTGATAGTTTGTGAAGAAAAAAAAATAAAAACGGTCGAATTGAGAACCTCCGCCTTTTTTTTTGATGCCGGTAATAAATTTTAATAGAAAATGCTCCTATTACAAGCCGAATACAATTGATTGCGGCGATCCATAACTCTTGATATTTGAAAATTAACTACATAATATGCCTAAAAAGAATCCTTTTGCTATTTTATGTGACAAACACCTACATTTATTTATAAACTGTGTAACAAATTCAAAACCTAAAAAACTGTTATTTTTCAATTGAAATATTTTCCGCCATTTATTTTTTTTCCTTCATTTAATTTGACATATTTAATTAAATTAATAGGTTTATTACATTGAAACGGTTGCAAGATATTGAATTTGACAGTATTTAACACTGTACCTATATTTTTATATTATTGGAATTGATATTAAATAATAAACAGTAAAAAAATATGTAGATGTGTAGGTACTTGACCTCGTAAATTTTTCTTCCAAGTCACTTGGTATTTTAAATATAAATTTTAAGACTTTCGCGTTCCATTTAAAATAATTTAACGGGTCAAAACGTGACACCATTTTTATTAAGTAGTCAATACGAACTACTTACTGCCCGACGTTTCGGTTAAGTTGCACCAACAATGGTCACGTGCTGACTGGACTTGCGCGCCTTCGTCTGTTCGGGGGAGCTTGCAAATCTCGGGCAGTAAGTAGTTCGTTTTAACTACTAAATAAAAATGGTGTCGCGTTTTGACCCGTTAAATTATTTTAAGCACTTAGTATTTCATATTGATTTTTAATTAAACCATTAAGAGCAATTGCTGTCCAAGGACCTATTCTAAATCCATACTTCTCGTACGAAAGTTTATTATTATTGTGTTGTATGTAGGTATTCTGGTTTTTTATGAATTAAATTTATATAGGTGAAATGTTGTTAACCTGATATATTGTTTTGTTTAATTTTTTGTTTGTTTTAAATTCAGATACTGACTTATTGTATATCCTTTTATTATATATATATAATTTTTACCAACAGTAAATGTATAAATCTAAATGACCATCAACATTTGTCGCATAAATTTTACTTACAAGTATTCAGAAATATGTTGAAATTGATGTTTCGAGTAGATACATATATTTTTCACATACCTGGAACAAAAAAACATTTAAAAGTTAAAATTACACATGCTTTCTATCCCTATCAACATTAAAAACGCAAAAGTAACTCTGTCTGTCCGTTACGCTTTCCCGCTTAAACCTCTCAACCGATTTTGATGAAATTTGGCATAGGTACGTACGTTGAACCTCAAGAACGGACATAGACTACTTTTTGTTAGAAAATAAGGGGGAGGTTGAATGGGGGTACCTAATACCACCATTGAAAGTTATATGGGAAAATGTTTATATTTTAAGAGATATGAAATTTGGCACAAATATAGCTCGAAACTTGGTTAAAATATAGACTACTTTTTGTTTCGAGTATTAGGAGAGATAAGGGTAAAACTGACCATGAAAGCATGTTGCCCACGCGGACGAAGTCGCGGGCACAGTTAGTAAACTATAATTAAACGAAGTGCATTGGTAGTAAATGTCGACTCGGGTATAAAGGGATAATCGGGAAGGCGAAAAGGTGATGTATTTTTCTCTTTCACAAAGAAAATACTGAATAACATATTTAGATTAATTGTGGTTTACTTATACTCATTAATATAAAAGATACTAATTATTTTGAAATAAGTACGAAAGAAATCACGGAAAACAGTTTGTTCTAAAGTTCTGTCATTTAATCACATAGAAAACGACGCCAAAACACGTAAAAATTAGTTTAAATGTGCAATTTCCCCCTTTTATTTACCACACTTTACTGATAACCTTCAAACTGGAATGGAGACATACAGGCCTAGCATACGCAATATATCAAATTTGTCACATGAGACGACAAAAGTTTCGTTACTGTTGATTGGCTAATAGCACGCCGCACTCGAATTTTCAGCCAATCAACAGCTGACGCACCGACTTCAATCGATTTTGACGTTTGATAAGAGCGCGATAAAATTTAGTCGCGTTGCGTATGCTAACAGGCATAGAACATTAACCAGGGTAAGAAGTAAATAATAATTGTATGTTGTTTTTGGTATTTTTTTTTAGAGCGGCAACATTAAATGTATGAAAATTTCAACTCTCTAGCTATCACGGTTCTTGAGATACAGCCAGATACAGCCCAGTAGCAGACAGATGGATGCACAGATAGACAGACAGACAGCGAAATCTTAGTAATAGGGTCACGTTTGTGCCCTTTGGGCACGGAACCCTTAGAACTAATCGTGAAACGTGAACTTTCAACTCTATTATGATCATAGGGGATCATTATTTTAATGTGCCTCTAATAAGTGAAAGTTGGCCATATATTTTCGAAGTAAGTAGGTTAATTACATTATTATTTATTGACCGGTCAAAGCGATAGATATCTACTGAAACAAATATAATTGCATCTAACTAGGTTCCGAGCGTGAGAACTGCAATTTAAAACAATTGAAACCATGTATTAGGGTCAAGAATTCAGAAGGTTATCAGAACGCGTTAGATTAAACACATTACAAAGATGTTGTACAATTAAAAAAACACGTTGCATTATAATTTAACGCCTCTGCATTTTAAAGATCTTATTATCACGATAGGTATGCGTAAATCTTAATTTTGTAATTACGTAATCGTGATCAATTGACGTTAAATTTTAACGAATGACGTCGTATTAACTTAAACGAAAATATATGTTTACAATTAAGGTACCTATTATGATTAACATATCTACAAATATTGTTGCATAAATAACTGAATGACAATTTATTGACTGTACTTAGTCATACCAATGAATTTATTTTTATAATAGAAGTGCCTGAATTGTATCTGTAAATAAATGTATTTTAGCAACACATTTGCGCTTTTATTTTAGTAGGCGTTATAAACTAATTAGGTAGTAGAAAAATAACAAAATAACAATTTTATTATTTGATTGGAACAATAGTGTTACAATCAAATAATATCAGAGATATTTTTATTATTTTGTTTGTAATTTACCTTATTATTTAAGACATCTAAAGGCATTAAAAAGGATAATTTTGTTTGATACTATTGCATACAAGCACTTTTTAAAAAAAATATGCATGTTTTACTATCGTCATATTCTTATTAAATAATATGACGTATGGATTAATTATAAATTGAATTATATGTAGGTTATATAATTTGTAATCAGCTTTAAATATGTATAGATTGGTTTAATTAATTATATGTACCTATCAAAGGATGAGGATCTATTATTAAATTATAATTATGACCATTTTGATTTAAAAATTTGTTGTTATTTAAAAAATTAAACAATAATATTTCATACAGGACGTATTAAAACAAAAAGTAGCTACAAAAAGTAGCTTTCTATTGAACTATTAGGTGGATCGCGTTATTAAATGTTCCTTAATTTTGTGAAATTAGTCACAAACAAGTATTAAGAAATGCCTATACTTACTTACATTAATATAAGTGAAAAATAATAAGTATTTTTATTAATAGGTACCTTCAGATATGTTGCCTTATTTCAATTGTTTATATTATTTTGTATTATATTGACAAATTAGTTTTAAAGAGGTCGGATGAGCTTTGTATTATGTTGGATAAGAACACGTTAATAAATATAAATTTCGAACAATATCACATACATTGCTGTGATCCCGAAATGGGCACAATTTTTGAATTAAGAATTATCAATAACGGTACCTATTATGTATTTGAAATTTAAACGAACCACTATTTAGTTACCATAAAATATGGGACCTTCAAATTTTAATATGGTGCTCCACTAAAAGCGATCCACCGACTAGTTTTTTGTTGTCAGTAACTCATTATCATAAATTGTAATTCATCTTGAATTCAATCCACTAATCGGTTTAATCAATTAAGTAATCAATCCTGCACATACAAGTACATAGATACAATATAAAACGCCAACACCCTACATATCTGATCACTATTTTACTAAGACTAAGGATTAAGTAAACCCAAAATGTGGGGTAAAATTCTGTTAGCTATTTTTGTAGTTAGTTTGTACAGTGTTAAGGGTCAATCAGATATATATCGGGGCGGAAGAGATGGTGAGACGAAGTTTAAATATTTTAACAGTTTTTCCAATGAACACAAGTACCTAATTTGTACCCGGTTCCTCTATTTAAAATCCATTCTAATTATGGATCGAAAAATAAATTATACGAGACATAAGCTAAAAACGCCCGATTGACGACTGATGACAGCTGTAATATTTAACGACTCGTAGTCGGTTGAAGAAGAACGGAAAGTAATTTTTGGCACATTACGAATCGTTAATTAATGGAAACGGGCAAAAGTTAATGTTCTTATCGAGAAGAACAAGGCGCTAAGTCCGTTACTTTGACCATATATATGATACATATGACCGTACATACACGCAACCGTCTTTAAACGGTTTCTTTTAGATTTATTTAGATATTTTATACTCCTCAACTGTTTTTTAATTTAAAAAGTCTTTATTTTGGCACTAAAATAACAAAAAATAATCATAATATTCGTCTAAAATCCTATTTGGCCCAAAAACAAATTTAACAATCTAACTTTTGATGTCTTTTTAAACTTTTTAAATCATTCAAATAAATGGTTTACAGAAAAAAATGATAGAAGAATAGATGACAAATGTGACGATGGCAAATGTGATAACAGAAACGATGATTTCAAATGTGACGATGGCAAGTGTGATGACAGAAATGACGATTTCAAATGTGATGATGGCAAATGTTATAACTTTGAAGAGAGATGTGATAAAGATGGAAAATGCGTTTACGATTACGACAACGAGAAATACTTCTACGAACCCTGTGACTACACTGACGACGTAGATTGTGTTAGGAAGTTCTTTGGCACCTACGGGCAATGTAAAGTAATTTATCATGAAGACAAAAAGCCTGTGTACCGAGGGAGCAACATACAATATTTCCCCAAAATTAACCTAACACTGATCACTACTAAGGTTCGTTTGAGGAAACTTGATGGAAAGATTGATAGATTTTAGTAAGTAACTTATTGCTCAACTTATATTTTAGAGATATTTTAAATAATTTAATCGTACAATACATAGACTATACTAAAAATTTTTCCTTACAGCATAAACAAAAAAACTGGAAATCTAGTTTACTCCGTTGACTTTGAAGGTATAGAAATTCATTCCAAGGTGGGCATCTTCATTGTTAGCCGTAGAAGTAAAGAGCCTGCAATCGTTAAGGAAGAGGTTAATGCTACCTACCGTAAGTACCAATGTGAAGTAGGGTCTCTAATATCCTATCAGAGTGAAATAAAAAAACCTTCCTTTGAAGCTTTGTCTGGTACTCTACTTGTTATTATTTTATTTTAAGTATATCCTGCGGTATATACATTTATTCGGATCTTCAAATCCCTACTATCCCTACCAATATTATAAATGCAAAAGCAACTTTGTCTGTCTGTCTGTTACGCTTTCCCGCTTAAACATCTCAACCGATTTCGATGTTAGTATTAATTTGGTTTAGGTTAGGTTATTATACGTTGAACCTCAAGAACGAACAAAGACTACTTTTAGTTCGAAAATAATGGGGGATGGGGGTAATACCACCTTTGAAACTTAAAATGGATTTTTTTTTTAATTAGTGGATTATAATATAGAATACTTTTTGTTTCGAAAATTAGGGAAGATTGGGGTAAAACCGACCATGAAAGGATGTACTCCACGCGAAAGAAGTCGCGGGCACAGCTAGTACTCTTATATTTATTCTACTTCTATCAATATGTGCACATACGATATGCTTATAAGTAATTACTTTATTTTCAGCTGTAACACTGACTGCAGTTATACCCATAAGTAAAGGTGGAATAACTTTGAAAGCATTAAAGGAGTCAAGAGTAACAGCTTTTCTCCCTCAGCCAATTGTGCAGTACTACATTGGTCCGAAGTTCTTATTGAGTAAAGGTAGCAATTATTTTAATTTCATTTATCGCATTATTCAAAACTTTCACCTAAGTAACAAATATAACATTTTAATAGATTGGTAACGTGATAAGTTTAAAATTATAAATGTCAAGAACAGACGTGATAAGTGAAAAATTTTTTTTTTGTAACTTTTAATGATTAATCGCTTCGTTCATATTTTTTCAATGATAGTAACTATTTTATACTTGTTATTTGCTTTTCCCATTGTAGCTCTATTATATCGTTAGGAATTGGTATATTCTTTGTTTTTCACATTTTACTTTGTTTTTTTATATATTATATTCTCAACCTGATGGTACTGTTTCAGATCCTGCCATTGCCGCGTCTGCTGCTGGATTACTCGCAGACATTCCGACAGCAATCCAGGAGGTCTTCCTCACTGAAGCACCTAACTTCTTCTTGGCTTATCTCCAAAAGTACATTTGTGACTTTGGCATTCCACTTAGCAGTGGTCCTAACTTTCAAAGCCTATATCAAAATTATTAAAACTCAGAGGACGTGACCACGACCCGGCCCTGATTTATATACATGCAGTTTATTTTATTATTTTTTTCATGAAATAAAAAAAGTTTGTGGACTTGTATTATTTGTGTTTTAAATATCTATACTAATATTATAAAGAGGAAAGATTTGTACCTATTTTTGTATGTTTGTAATGAATAGGCTCAATTCAATCAAATCAAAAAAGTACCGGGCTGATTTAAAAATTCTTTCACCAATAGAATGCTACATTCTTCCAATTTGACATAGGCTACAAAATTAGGGATCCTTGGTAAAATTTTAAAAATTTCAACAGACAAGGGGGAAAAAATCTCTGAGGCGAAACGAAGTTCGCCGTGACCGCTAGTCCATACATACATATCAAAATATAAAAAAAATTCCAGTACTATTATTGTGAAAAATGCAGTTTTGAAAGTCGCGATATAATAGAACATTTTTTTTACTCTGGAGCTTACATAGTTTTACATTTTGTTGTTGTTAATCTATCTGTCGATGTTAAGATAAGACAGGAGTTATTACGATAAATTTTACCAATTAAATATTATAATTTCACAAAATGTGGTTAGTATGTATCATTTCTGAGTAAATTACATTTGTATTGCCAACTACTAAAATAAAAATATTTTAGATTTTTTTGAGTAGCACTTTTTTTTAACCGATATCCGAAAATATTTAATTCCAACGTAATTAGCTACTTTATTCTGTTATTCTGTACATGAGATATAAATACCAAGCATTTTGCTATCAACCTGAACAAAGTACCTATCTAGCACCGCTTCAGATACCTTATATCGTAATTATTTATCTACATATTAAGAGAGGTAGGGTATAGCAATTTATCGCTTTAACTGGAGCAGCCCGACTGGTGAAATACCTCCACCTTACAGAAGACCGCAGCCAAATAACAATCACTTCGGTGTTGTTGTGTTCCTGCGTGTGAGTAACGTTTCCAGAGCTCCTGGGGGGTGCTACATTAGAAGAAGGGGTCAAGCCTTCAAGGTAAGGGCGACAAGTCCAGTAACAGATTTATTATGCTGTACTTGTCACCCTTAAGCTAGGACCTCATTACCACTTAACATCAGGTGGGATAAGGTCAATCTTGAAGTGCAATATAAAAAAAATGTTATGAACAATAATGTTAGTTTTAGCAATAACAATTTTTACGAATCGATTTCTAAATGCATTAAAGCAGAAAATATTACTTGTATTGTGGGTGATCACAATGACAAGCTACCAATCACAAAAACTTTGGTTAGTGTGTTATGTGTAATTTAACCATAGACGCTTGCATTATCTAAATCAAAATCTTGCTTATATTCTATTATTACACAGAGTTTTATTCTTGGAAAAAAAAAACAATATATAGACTTGATTCAATAAAAACGTAAAAAAACAATCTCAAATACACATAAAAAATATTTACAAATTATAAAAATGCTACGGCCAAGGCATTGATTATATTTTTCGCTTTTTACAGAATACATAGTCTTAAAATACGTTAATTGAAATAAACAGCAAATTGATTTATTAAAATAAGAATTTCGGTAAAATTATACATGTGTAACACGCCATACAAATACTGACAGCCGCACGCCCGCACAAGCGATGTTAGTTCCACAAGTTGTCAAGAGATGGCGCTGGGAGTGATTTACATCGCGGTATCATTGTGATTCTCCGGATCAATAAGGTCTCGCCATACTTTGGTAAGTCCGCCCACGTAAACGTAGGCCTAGGAATGTGCTTTTAGATCCCGACGACGCCATAACGATCGCCATGGCCGACGCAAAACAGCTCGCGACACAGCACACATCAAACCGACCGCTTTTCCGTCCTCGCCGGCGAGGACGCACGCCGCGATCCCCACTGGTAGGCTCCTTTTCAAGATACCGGCACGTGCCGGGGCGATTTTCTCCCCAAACATATGTTCGATTACCCTCTCCCAACAACGGCCCGAGCCAAGGTCCGAGCCCCGCTATGGGGCGCCCTCCGGCAGTTGTTTAAATTTTTTAGGGGTGAGAGCCTTCCGCTCCCCCGCAAGCCCGGTGAAGATGAAAAGGCCATCTGCGGCCATCATCTATAGTCAGTTAGGAAAAAAAAAAAAAAAAAAAAAAAAAGTAATGTAAGAATGCCAACTCCT
This sequence comes from Glyphodes pyloalis, assembly GCA_037074685.1. Taxonomy (NCBI): domain Eukaryota; kingdom Metazoa; phylum Arthropoda; class Insecta; order Lepidoptera; family Crambidae; genus Glyphodes; species Glyphodes pyloalis. The sequence goes on from JAYKKO010000051.1 coordinate 1,225,906, forward strand.
TACGCTACCGGGTTGCTTCTAATAGTTAGGACAACCACGGACGTTTAGAGAAGGAAAACGGTCGATATCTACCTTATTGTATACCTGGCTACCGGCTAAGCAAGCGCTTTTACGAGCAAGTAAGACGCTCTGCACGGACCACCCCTTCTGTAGTTAGAAGGATTCTATACATAAAATATATCTTCGCTACACCTTCGTAGCTGTTGTTTCTGCTCGTCGACCTCCGAAGCTTCAACGCGGGGCTACCGTACTACAAACTGGCTTCGACGTGGGGCTACCGTAATACAAACTGGCGACCAACGGGGCCCGAAAAGGAAGCGGACCTAAGTACGTAGTTACAAGCTACGGAAGGAAGACGACGTGCATTGAAGCAGCAAGCAAGAAGAACGTGAGCATGAGTGTTAACCTAACAGAAGACCAATTCAAACAACTGATGGATTCCGTAGGAGGACGACGGCACCACACCCTCGCGTCCTGCAGAGCTTCGTACAACGGAACAAAGAGTGAAGAAGCCGTCGAGGCATTCATAGCCGCGGTTCGGGTTTTCAAGAGAATCGAACATATTTCCGACGATGAGGCTCTAGAAGGCATACCACTACTACTGCACGATGACGCAGCGATTTGGTGGCAAGGGGCTAAGTCGAAAATCACGTCGTGGGAAGAGTTCGAAGAACGTGTCCGTTGCAATTTCGCGCCGAAAAAACCAGAGTACCTCTTATACACTGGCATATTCAGCGAAAAACAAGATAAGCAGGACACTTCTACCTTTGTTGCTAGGAAAAGGATGCTATTCTCCCAGCTCCCAAAAACTGAACAGCCATCCGAGAAGCAACAAATGGATATGATCTATGGGCTACTTAAACTAACTATTCGAGACAAGATACCAAGGGACTCGGTGAAGAATTTCGAAGAGCTACTACGAAACTCACATGAAGTCGAACGGGTACAGAAAGAGAGAGAAGGAAGACCAATCCCAACGATTCCGATTCACGAGACCCCTGGGAAACCAAGGTGCGGTTTCTGTAGAAATGTGGGTCACACCTTCGAAGATTGTCGTAAAAGGGAAAATGCTCCTCCAACTAATGGAATACCAAGAGGCGAGAACTCAAGTGAGGCCGGACGATTAGGCACGAGACTTACGTGCTACGGCTGTGGTGCTCCAGGAGTTTTCCGGAGTAATTGTATAACATGCAAAACAAGCCAGCGACAGTAGACAGAAAAGTTATGCGCCATAAACGTCGAAGTGGTGATGCATTCTCGACCCACTGTGTTCGTCAAAATAGACGATGCGAGCGACTACACCATCGGAGCAGTTTTAGTACAGGGGGAGGGAGAAGAGGAGCACCCAGTTGAATATGCAAGCCCCCCAGAAGAAGTTAACGGAGGCAGCTGTCACTGGAACTATCCTAAAGAGAGGACGGGGCCGTCCCAAAAATAATCTCTTCTGTCTCTTCGTCGGGACGCCTAACAGAGACAGAGGGGGAGACTGTAACACGCCATACAAATACTGACAGCCGCACGCCCGCACAAGCGATGTTAGTTCCACAAGTTGTCAAGAGATGGCGCTGGGAGTAATTTACATCGCGGTATCATTGTAATTCTCCGGATCAATAAGGTCTCGCCATACTTTCATAATGTAAGAATTCTAACTCCTTACGCTACCGGGTTGCTTCTAATAGTTAGGACAACCACGGACGTTTAGAGAAGGAATCAATCGATATCTACCTTTTTGTATACCTGGCTACCGGCTAAGCGCTTTTACGAGCAAGTAAGACGCTCTGCACGGACCACCCCTTCTGTTGTTAGAAGGATTGTATACATAATATACAAGTTTTATTTTTGACATTCCATTTTTATGGCATTGTATTATTATTATTATTTTTATGACTTTGTATTTTTTTTTATTATTTCTATTACTAATGACATTGTATTTTTTTTTATGACATAGTGTTTTTAATTATTTTCTTGGTACCAAATTTAGTATTTTTTTTTGTTTTTAGATTTTTAGATTTTTGATAATTTAAATATACATTTTTGTTCAATTCAATTCAATTAAAACTTTAATTTTTATCGTAATTTAAATATGTCTAATATCTTTTATCTGTGGAAACTTAACTGATTTGTGTCTTATTTATATTTGTAGTAACTGTATGTGACTGAAAATTGTATGTTTCCCTAATAAATAAATAAAATAAATAAACCATTACTGGCTAATCACCGGCTAATTTTATCAAATGCTTGTTGGTTTTAACAATCCATAACATGTTAAAAAAATCCATATCCTTATTTGCTCGAACAAAGAATCAAAGGAATACCCACATCGTATCCTGGTACTTAAACCAATAGACCGTCCAGGCGTTTACTATGGACTTTAAGACTTTCACGTTCCATTTTTAACATTTAAAATAAGTTAATGGGTCAAAACGCGACAGCATTTTTTAGTTACAGTACGAACTACTTATTGGCCAACGTTTCGGTTAGGTTGCACCAACCGTTGTCACGAGCTGACTCAGCCCGAAACTCAGATCATTGAAAGAAATAGATATGAAATGGGCACATGGCCCGTGCCCCCGCGACATGCCCAAAACGAAATATCACTGCGCGCGGCTTAGTCAGTTGTGATTCTACCGTGGTCGTGTAATGATATCAAAATACCAACTTGTAGCGTTGTTACATATCGTGTAATGATATCAAAATACCAACTTGTAGCGTTGTTACATAGCATATAGAATCAATCGAAAATGTTGTCGTCTCATTCGATAAATTTGGCATATTGCGTATGCTAGGCCTGATAGTTATTTAATTCATTTGTAGTTAATTTAAAGTGTTCAAACCCCAACCCCAAAATGTAAAATTTTTAAGTTTGTTCCAATTTACTGAAACAAAGTCCTAATACGAGTGGAATTTAATTACAGTAACTTGTTACATATTTCTATGCGACTCTTGTGATTGGACAAACCGACCGATCTTTTTTATGGTAAATGGGTGCGAGGACCACTTGAGACGCTTTCAGGGACCACCATTGGTCCGCGAACCACCGCTTAAGAACCACTGGTTTAAATGAATGAGAAATTGAATTTAATTACAATGAAGGAATAGTAATGTGCCCCTTAAAATTTTGTATTAATTGATCTAATTATCTCATTTACATTGTAATAAAATACACATCTACAGTTGAATTGAGAATTCTAATCATTTACTAGGGTCGTTAAATAACATTGTTCATGCATATGGAAAACATTAAATTACACATTTTATTATTTAAGCTGATTGATATTCGGTTTTGTTTCAAAATAATAAAATTCCTACTTCCCTACTAATATTAAAAATGCGAAAGTAACTCTGTCTGTCTGTCTGTTACGCTTTCCCGCTTAAACCTCTCAACCGATTTTGATGAAATTTGGCATAGGTATACGTTGAACCTCAAAAACGGACATAGACTACTTTTTGTTAGAAAGTAAGGGGGGGGGGGTTAATGCCACCTTTGAAAGTTTATATGCAAAAAAATAATGAAAAAATACGTAGGATTTCTTATGTATGCAGCGTGTTTAATAGTGGTAGGCACGAGTAGGTATACAATTGTCTGAAATGACGACATAATATATTTTATTGACTCTGTACCAACTTAAAGTGGACAAATTAAATAAGTAATTAAAGCTTAAGTCAATTAATTGTACAGTCATGTCATCATTTTAAAAATTAACGATTTTACGTTGCTATATAATTTAAAGATTTGAATCAAAAGCCGTATGCATCTGACTTTACACTAAAACTGAATTACTGAATTATTTTGATTTCATTTTATATAATTATTCTTGGATTTCATCCAATACTATTCACATTAGCTATTACAATTTTAAAACCCAGATGAAGTTATTACGTATATTTATCGAAGTTAACTAAATAAATAAACAAATGAAACAGAAGAAAATACTAGTTCTTTACAAATGTTATATATTAAAATATTTATTCATGTATATAAAACTCCGATGCAATATTAACATAGCATCATACTGTCAATGATGAAACCATATAAAATAATTTGATGGGTCAAAATATGACACCATTATTTTTGTAATTAACACGAACTACTTACTGCCCGACGCTTCGGTAAGGTAGCACCAACCGTGGTCACGAGATGACTCGTCTCGCTTGCCTTCATCTGTACGGGGGAGCTTGCAAATCTTCATCCACCCTCACATTCTCTCATTACAAAATATAATTAAACTTCGACCAACTACACTGACGTTTTGACCCACTAACTAAGCGAAAGTCTTAAATTCAACGTTAAAGAAAAAGAAAATGTTTATCTCCCCCTGCGGTGCGGGAATTGAACCCACGACCTTCACGTATCGCGCGTGCTGCTCTTACCATTTAAAATTTAAATCTTAATATTTAAAGTCCGCTAGTACGGCGTATAGTACTATAAAAATAATAAAATTGGTTAAAGATGAAGTTTCACAATACATGGGTTCCTCTCTTGCTTCATCTATCAGGCTGGGAGGAGCCAATATACTGCGCTACTATAAAAAAAAAACATTAACCATTCCTAATAATTATATACAAATGATTCACCTGACTGTACATTTTGTACTTATAAGCAGTTCAAATGTTTTTAACGATATTGTCACGATCCAGCGGCAGGAAAAGATGAAGGCCCAGCTAATTTTCGTTGTGTTTGTTTGTTTTTTTTGTATCGTGTACGGCGAGGTCCAAGGTATTATAACTCATTGTTTTATACCTACCTAATTAAGGGTAGCTTTTTTTATTATTTTATTATATCAAAATATATTTTAACACTAAAAACTTTTTTTCTAATTTCAAATTTGATCAACAATTATTGTTAATTGTAAAAGGTTTGGATCCAAATAGAGGACGCTGGAAGTGCATGGGGGAGGCCTTTGCCCAGCAGTGGGACAGTTTATAGGTTACATAAAAAATATATTGCCATGGTTTTATTTATAAGTTAGTGCATTTATTTTGTATGTTAGGGGTTGATTTAAACTGTGAAGTTCTGCAATTAATGGAACATGTAGATAATAATACTTTTGAAGTGGACCTCATGCAAACGCGCTGATTTACAAGTGACTTATCACACTTAAGAAGACCTTATTGTGGCATATATCCCTACTAACATTATAAATGCGAAAGTAACCTCTGTCTGTCTGTCTGTCTCTCTGTCTGTCTGTCTGTCTGTCTGTCCGTTACGCTTTCCTGCTTAAACCTCCCAACCGATTTTGATGAAATTTGGTATAGGTATACGTTAAATCACAAGAACGGACATAGGCAACTTTTTATTAGAAAATAAAGGGGGAGGAGGGTAATACCACCTTTGGAAGTATATATGGAAAAATGTTTATTTTAAAGTTAGAGGTATTAAATTTGGCACAAATATAGCTCGAAACTTGGATTAAAATATAGACTACTTTTTGTTTCGAATATCAGGGGAGAAAGGGGTAAAACCAACCATGAAAAGATGTAGTCCACGCGAACGAAGTCGCGGGCACAGCTAGTAACATATAAAAGAAATCCTTTGAAAACTGCAAGCACCGAAAAACGTATCGTGAAATAATTATTTTCATCTTTTACGTGGCATTGGCAGAAATGGCCTTTGCTGAATCAGGAACCCTCCTAATGACGTACCAAATGCTGAGAACATACTTAGTTGAGGACACTTACAATAATTTTAAACGTTATTCAATTCAATTCAATTTAAAGCTTTTACATTTTTTTTCATGCCACATGGATGAAAAGTTAGTAATGTTAAGGGTTATTTTTCTAACATTACTATTAGTTTTTCAGTTTTTACTGTCGTCAGATAAATGCCTTTGTTTTTCTTTATTGCCAATGCCATCTCTGCTTATTGCTCAGAGTATTGTACAAGTGCATTAAGATCCAAACCTCCTGAATTAAATAGCTTATAATGATAATGAGGCTAATTTAACCAATTAGGTATTCGTATATCAAAATTTCTTTCACGAATAAGGTACGATACAAACAATATAATAAATTAAGTACGAGTCACGTTTATTTGCAAACAGACACCTGAAGATTGAGCACGTTTTTAAACATACGTAGGTATCTAAACTACTCATTACAAATTCAAATTAAGGGTACGCATTTGTTTTTGAAGTATCTGTAATGTAATGTCATCGCCCCAAATTCTTACCAAACGACGCATACTACGCTTTAATTTTAAAGCCTTGTCAATCTTGGAGTGCAATATAAAAAAAAAAGTTGTTACTCGCGACTTCACCCGCATTATAGGGGATGTAAAGTATTTTTTTGTTAATCAAGTATGTTAACTTTCATTACTTAACCACATTTCAACCAAATCCGCTCAGTCGTTTTTGCGTGTGTTTGCAACATACATCCAGACATGCATACATTTTTACAAACTCTCGCGTTTATTATAATAGTAGTTAGTGAGTTGGAAAAGATTTCGCAGACCAGCAGCAAACGGGGATTAAACTGACTTTTTTGTTAACTATAGAATTAGGAACGTATTATTACGAGAAGAAAGATAAAAGTTAGACAATCCATTTACGTGCGAACAGCAATAATTGAATGATTAAGAGTACGTTTCCTTTGTTAAAAAAAATATTCAATCCATAGATATGTACGCCTGTGGATTGTAAAGCTACTCATTATTAAATAACGTACGGGTCGAGCTAAATAAAACCGTTTAAGAAAATAAAGTCGTAGGCATTTATTTTTGCAGGACGTGTATTTCATCGGGTGTGAGTTCATTACCAAATGATGCATACCTTCAAAAACTGTGTTTAAATGTTTTGTTGGAAAAAGTCTGGTAATTTAGTAGCGCACAGGCTTACTAACTCTGGATACCGACCGGCTGATGGTGTAAGGGTACCTCAGCTGGCATTGCATTCACGGTCTCCACCGAGAGGGATGGTCTAGCTAGTAGATCGACCATCCTCGGTCCTCCTCTGAACTATTCCAAGGGGAGACGAGGCTACTTAATTAGCGGCCATTCCACCGGTGACGCTGTGGTAAGTCTTTTGTTCTCATGGCATCACCATCAAGGCGACGAGGTACACCGGGGGGGTTTAGTAGGTATTCCTGCCCGCATAAGGGCAGAGAGTCCCACACACGCCATTACCTCCGTCGGGTGACGATATTGTGCGTCAATACATGTCCCCCCGGAAAAAAAGGCTCGGACTAACTTTTAAATTCATTGCAGATTTCGGAACGGCTTATTACGAAAATAAAGATGAAAGTAACAAAGTCCGTCCATGTGCAAACAGCGATGATAAGACAGCATGCTGCATCAGTTACATCAAGGATCACAGTCACAGCAATGATGTTCCAGCCCAAGAACCACTTTTTAGGAGTTCCCACACTTTTTATCTGCCTGCTTTGAACTGTTCTCTTGATTGCTTTAATGGAACAGTTTTTGGCTTGAAAAATGGCGTATTTGAGGATTGCTAGTAAGTTTTTCAGTAAGTTTTTGTAACAAAACTATGAGAGATTTGTATTTTAAGAGGGTGCTCCTAAGGCTTTTGAATTGCCTAGCGTCATCTTTTTTTGACTTTCTTTGTAGCTATGATACCTTAATAGTTAGCGAGGAGTGAAAAAAATACTGAAGTATTGTAGTAGTATTTCAACGTAATTGGTCATTAATGAGATTAGGAAAAAAGTATTTTCGTCTGTTCGCATATACTCATATTTGGTAACTTTGTATGAACATGTTATAAAATCTCTTTGGCTTTTTGGCACTTGTATCTGGCTAGTTTTTTTCATTAAAAGTTTAAATTTGAAGAAGATAATTCGGAATTATAATTTTTAAATGTGTGATTTTCTTTGAAAATGCCACCTTTGAAAGTTTATATGGGAAAATGTTTATTTTTTAAGTTAGAGATATAAAAGTTGGCACAAATATAGCTTTTTGTTTCGAATATTAGGGGAGATAGGGGTAAAACCGACCATGAAAGGATGTAGTCCACGCGAACGAAGTCGCGGGCACAGCTAGTATACCATATATCTAGCAATTCTCCGTTATTTTTAATGACTTTATTACAGTATATAATCTATTTTGCTGCAATATTTCATCCAACTCAAATAAAAAAGGTTTTTGTGAAAGAGTTACAATCCATCCATACTTTCTTTAAAATTTTGATGATTATATTATTAGTAGGAGATATTTTATTTTTCATTGTACTTTACGCCTTACTAGCGAACTTAAAATATTAGAAACAGTAAAATTTTAAGGATAGCTCAGTTAGAAGAGCAGCACGCGCGATACGTGAAGGTCGTGGGTTCGATTCCCGCACCGCAAGGGGAGATAAAAAAATTCTGTTTCTAATATTTTTTAGTAGGAGGTATGAATTTTTAGACCAATACATTTAGTGTCTAAAGATGTTAGTTAGAGGTGTAAAAGTCTCTCAATGTATAATGTAAGACTAAATGCCTAGTACCAATATTTGAAAAACGATCTGTATTGGTTACGGCTAGTAATAAATTATACGAGGCGTAAGCTAAAACCCATCCAATAAAAAACGACTCGTCAGATAACTTACTACTAACGGATAGTTATTTTGACGAATTACGATTCGTAAAATATTGGACCTAGGCATTTAATACTTATTCTCTATTGCAGCCATAACAAGGAAACTGGTAATTTTGTTACACTCATAAACTTTGATGCACCCACCATTAGAATGGAAGTTTGTTATTTTGGCTTCTATCGCAAAGGTCAAGAGGATTTAAGAATCCCGAGTATCCTGAATGCTACATACCGTGAGTATTGAGATTCAGTAATACATGTTCCACTAATGGTTACAAAACTTATTTAATGACTGAAATGGTGCCGCATGGCAATTAGAAAAGGAAGTGCCAAAAACTTATTGGTCATGAAGGAACGTATAGTTCTTTACTAAAAGTGGAAGTACTTCCGCCGAGCTAGGTGTTATCTGCTCGGGGACCAAGGTCCAACTACAAATCTTGGTTTGTTGTGTATATAGCTAGTGGCAGTTTAAACTCTGACGTCGCGATGTAGGATCGATGTATTGATTGGCTAATCGTGCATTACGTATGGAGCGTTGTTTACTATGCAAATTCTGCTGACGCTGTATTTGTGTCGACTTGTAGGTAATGTAGGTCGGCACAGTCAGATGTTAATAAATTGCCAAATGCACACTTACCTAATACCGCTTCAGGCCTCTCCTTCTGTTTTTCAAAAAACAAGGTTGCACAAAACATCTTAAAAGAACTTAGCCCATTATTAAATGCATTTACCCACTGTATTGTGGCTAATACATATTCCATACTAATATTATAAATGCGAAAGTAACTCTGTCTGTCTCTCTGTCTGATTTTGATTAAATTTGGTATAGGTATACGTTGAATCTCAAGAACGGACATAGGCTACTTTTTATTAGAAAATAAAGGGGGGGGGGGTTATACAACCTTTGAAAGTTTATATGGAAAAATGTTTATTTTTGAAGTTAGAGATATGAAATTTGGCACAAATATAGCTCGAAACTTGGATTAAAATATAGACTACTTTTTGTTTCGAATATTAGGGGAGAAAGGGGAAAAACCGACCATGACAGGATGTAGTTCACGCGAACGAAGTCGCGGGCACAGCTAGTTTTTATATAAATTGATTGTAAGGTGTCTGAATTTCTACACCGTTTATTATCACTTATTCGACGGTGGCTAGTCAAATTTAGGTTCTATTAAATTGAAAATCAAAAAATATTAATCTAATATAATCTTAATAATAATTTGGGCTCGTATTTGACAAGTGAGCCGCTTGAGTTTGGACGACATGTAGCTCAGTCAGTATTTCTGTTGCCCAATTTAATAAAAAGGTTCCTATGAAATTACTTCGCGTTAAAAATCTGTCATAAAATTCATGCTCCTTTACGATATTAGCACGGAATGCAGACAGAACATCTTTGTACCGTATCTTTAAATTGTTTATAGGGCTCTGTCGACTATATGACCACCATAATTTGAACCTTAACCCTTTGATTTAAGGTCCAAATCCAATGAAAAATTTAAACATGCTCTGCCGTATACAGGGTTAGAGGGTGAACTGATCAAGACAACATGTTTGCTTTAATCAAGTTTTATATCCATTGTTTTTCGTTTCATAATAATCGGTTCAGACTTTTCAAAGTTACTATGTCTTAAGTATCATTGGTACCGGATATCGAATCTAGGACCTCAGGCGATGCAACGCCAAAATCCGACTCGATAACCTCTCGGCTACGATGAGTGCCAAAATTTAATTGCTGTCTTAATATGTTTTAGCGCACTCAGTAACTACAATCTCACGTTTGACTGAAAGTGGTGATATAGACCTGAAAAGTACGAGATTCAGATGTTACGTGCAGCAAGATCCAGTATTCTATCTCTCGGATGCCATAATTAACAGTGAAGGTAACGTATTAAGCTACACTTTGTTAAGTACATAAATAAAACTGAATTTTATTTACATTGTAAACTTAACAAAACCTTTTTACAAAATTAAAATGTATATACCATTAAAAATAATTTTAAGGTATCTTTGCCATAAAAAAGATGACTTTATGTTAAATCCGTTATATTGTTTTTTTGCAAATTATTGCTATCTATAAAACTATGTTGTAAATCATAGATAAGTAAAATTGTGACGTCATATTTCTACATTCATAGAAAAACTACGAAGGAATAGTGTTTTGACAGGTATTTCAAAGTATCTAAGTTGAACATCTAGTCAACATCCTCATTGTAATAATATTTTTATTTTTATTTTGCTTTTCACTAGAAAGATATGAAAAATTATAAGTATTAACAGTTAACTTGTTGTAAAAATTAACAAGAAAACTGTTAATTCTTGGGTTGTGTTTACAAAATTGTGAATAGACATGATCCGAGGCCCCATCCAATGCTCGCATAACCACGTAATTTATACAAAATGGCGATGATTTTTTTCAAACAAATTTAAACTAACAATTTATGCCATTGTTTTAGTTCCCCAAGTCTACGAAACACTTAAATTCGCTAAGAACAACATGAAAACGGCGGTAGCAGAGACGTTCCTCACAGAATGCAGAACTTTCTGGAACGGATACATGCTACTTCATGGGATTAACTACGAAGGTGTTGAGACAGCAATTTCTAATAGAGACAATCTAAGAAGTTGAGACAATGAAACAAAATTGATTTTTGGTTTTATTTTTCCCTCGCGATTAAAAGAATCCAGCCCTACACCCAGGGTCAACCAATTTATCATTTTACACACGAATTCATTAAATAAATTCGTTTAGCTTAAACACCTAACAGACGTTGTCACGTGATCCTGTCTTAACGACGAGTAATTTAATTATATATGTCGCAGTCATCTGGTTGAATCAGCTATTTAATTGGATCACTAGCGCGTTTATTAAATGACGACGTTTAATTGAATGACTAGGCCGAACGTTGAATGAACAAGCCTCACTGAACGTCCAACAAGTTAGCGGATTGTAACACCGCCCTTTGAACATAGCGGACGTAATCAGTCAGGTGATTGTAATTTAGTTTATTTTTTTTCCACTGCGGCGTTAGTGCTCATCAAAACAAAGATGGCGTCAAACAGCTGGTGCAGATCTAATCGAATAGCACTGTGTTGATATTTATTTTAGTGAAATTGCTTTTAAAGTGACTTATTCGTAAAAAAATATTTTTTTGGCCTAAGTGTCTTAAGACTTAATTGTTAAAATATAATAAAAAATCTTATTAAGGTGTGTTATGTCATGTCCTCATTTTTTTTATCTAAAGTTAGTTATCTATTAAGTTGCGAACTTATGATCTCCCTAATCAAACATTTCAAAGTCAGCTATATCCCATTCAACGACTATGCTAAATGACATTCAGTCAAGAAGTTGAACGTTATATTAAACAATTTGACGAGTTGTCCTTTAGTCATTCAATTAAACGTCATTCAATGAACGCGCAAGTGATCCAATCAAATAGCTGATTAAACCAGATGACTGCGACATATACATTTTTATTTTCATTTTATAAACCTTATCTTAACAATAACAAACACATCAATATAAATAAGTGATATTGGTCCAGCCGTTCACGCGTGATGGCGTGACCAAGAGCAATAGGGACTTATTTTAATATATTAAGAAATGTCAGCACAAGGAGAGATATACAGAGGTGTTACTAGGAGTTCTGGAAACCTTACTCACACGCAGGCTAGAATGCGGTCTTCTGTAAGGTGGAGGTATTTCACCAGACGCTCAAAATTAACAAGCAGAAACAATTCATTCACCTTTCCATTCCAAGAATAAAGGATTTTATATTGTTTTTTTTAAATAATCCATCAAAAAGACGAGTAGACTGCAGACGGAACCCTAAAATGTGCAGCCACTTCGCACAACATCTCTTAATCGCTGTTCAACGGGGTAATGCGTCTATTGAGTACCTTACCATGTTTAAAGTAGAATTCAACTGCATCGAAATCGATCCATTCACTTGATAGACAGATACACATACATACACATACATACATAAATCGACAGATACACAGACATCAACGTCTGATTCTGAAGCACACTTCTCCTGCGTCGGGGGCTAAAAAGTCATTTTTATGAACTGGAATTTTAATTTTATCGCTTAAAATGTAAAAAATATCTATAAACATATTTAAAAAAACAGAAAAATTTCATCACCCCTTGACTCGGGATTCGAACCACGACCTTCCCGTATCGCGCGTGCTGCTCTTCCGACTGAGCTAACCGAAAGTTACCGCAAGTAAGAATTTTTCTGCCGTATCAACCCGTTAGCCTAACAATAAGTGCCCTCTACTCAATATGTTTAGAACTACATCATACTTATCTAAACACACTTTTACAATAATGAAAATCCTCCTAATATTACAAATTCGAAAGTTTGTTAGAATGTAATGTAAGATAGTTGTCTGGATGTATATTTGTTAATTTTCACGCAAAACCTTATTAACTTTTTACATATACTAGATTCTATACCTATATTTTTGATGAAATTCGGTAGTAAGACGGCTGACATAATTGATTAAAATAAAGGATACTTTTTGACGTGACAACGTCTTATGACTCGATACTACGGGCTGCATGTCACAAAAAGATGACATCATTGTCTCGTTACGCTCATCGCGTCCCAAGCGACAGCGTGCCACGAACGAGAGAGGCATGATCGGCTCGAGCGATCGGCTCAGTTCGGTTACTGAAATGTTTGACATTATCACGTAAACCGAGTTTAAAGACAACCAATTTTTTATCGCAAAAAAAGCACGCGAATTTGAGGGCAACAGTAACTAACTAAACGCAGACATACCTACTGTAGATACTACGAAATACTTATAGTATCAGTTGCAAGCATTAAATAAAGGTAATGAATAAAACGAGTGTTACACAAAAATCTGTTTTATTTCCTTCTCTTAAGTTCTCAGGGCGTCTCTATTAGAAATTGCTGTCTGAACACCTTCGTAGTTAATACCATTAAGTAGCATGTAACCGTTCCAGAAAGTTCTGCATTCTGTGAGGAACGTCTCTGCTACTGCAACTTGCATGTTGTTCTTAAGGTAATTAACAGGTCCGTAGACTTGGGGCACTAAAATAATGAATACGATTAGTGTAAGAAAAAAATGTTATAAACCTGTTGAGATCGTGTTAGCTTTGTTAAACAAAGAGCGTCCTCTCTCTAATTGCAGTACCCTTACAGGGTCTTTAGTGGTCTAATTTTAAGTTACCACCTTGTAAACACTAAAGATGAAATAAAAATATTGAGTATTGATTGTCAACCTTATGACATTCGATGGGTCTATTTCTAGACATAAAAACCTTTAAATAACAAATAGCCTTTCTATCCATACTTATATTAGAATAAATCATATTATAAAGAGGAAAGATTTGTACCTATTTTTGTATATTTGTAATGAATAGGCTCAAAAAGTACTGGGCCGATTTAAAAAATTATTTCACCAATAGAATGCTACATTCTTTCAATTTGACATAGGCTACAAAATTAGGGATCCTTGGTAAAATTTGAAAAATTTCAACAGAAAAGCGGGAAAAATTCTCTGAGGCGAAACGAAGTTCCCGGGACCGCTAGTATAGTAGTAGTATTATAAAGATTTGTGTTGTTGGTCCGAATTGTAAAAATATTTTTGTATTAGGTAGTCCATTATATCGAAGAAGGACTATAATTATAACATCAAGCTGCGACTAAAAACAGCAAGGAATCAATGGAACATTTTGAAACAAATGGGCGTGCGAAGCCGGGGCGCGCTGCTAGTAAATAAATAAATAAATATTAGACAACATCACATACATTGCTCTGATCCTGTGGTAAGTAGCTTAAGCACTTGTTTTACAGAAATCAGTAACAACCAAGGTACCACAACACCTATAGAAAAGTTCGTTTCCTATATTTACCCGACCCAGTAATGGTAATGGTGATTGCTAGTAATGGGTGAAAGTAAATTTCGCTTTCTATTTTCTTAGACTAAACCAATCAATTTATTGAAATAATTTATCATATTGAGGAGCTTTTAAGTGGAGAGGTGAGTGGGACGAAGTTAAGCGCTGGGCCGTCTCTGAGTACCCGCGTTCGATTCACAGTTGGTTATTATTAAAAGCTATTTTTTCTACTTTGTCTCGTGTGTGATGAATTCGAAATCAGGTGAATGTGTGATTAGTGTTGTACTACCGTTATTGTTTATGATTCCTGGGACACAATTTGAACACTGGGCTTCGACTTAAAATACTTTTTATTCGATTTACCATACTATTTATTTTCTTACATAGAAGTGTTCGAATTTATAATACCTAGAAATAAAATAAACTTTGAAATGTTACCTTCACTGTTCATAATGGTATCAGATGCGTAAAATTCTGGATAATGTGGAATGTCACATCTGAATCTCGTACTTTTCAAGTCTATTGCACCACTCTCAGATACACGAGAGATTGTAGTTACAGAGTGTGCTAAAACACAAATCAATTAAAAAAAAAACTTTAACGCAATTAATATTTATTCATTATTTTAAAAAAAAAATCATAGTTCTTCACGCTGCAACATAAATTAAGATGCCAAGGTGTCTTCGATTCCGAAGTTTCGAAACATTTCTGTAACGAATGTACCACGGACTTACAAGTATTAATACAAGAGAAAAAAATATCACCAACGTTAACTTGCGGCTAACTAGATTGGAAGAACGGCACGCGCAAATAAACAAGGAATGCTAGTAATATCCAGAAGTTCGTGGGTTCAAATCTCACGCCGCCAGGGCAGATGAAATTTCTTTGTGAATCAATATTTGTTTAAAATCGTTTACTGGCACAACGAATAAAAGACTATTTTATTGTATTTTGTATATTTGTACATAAAATGTAGTTTTTATTTAGTTTTAATTATTTCTTTATGATCTAGTTCTCGGTAATAAAATACCGAATTACCGTGAAGGGCCAGAATCTAATAAGATATATCTTTTTATATTAACCTGGATTTACAAAAAATTGCATCTTAATTGATTCACCCTATTAAAACCTACAGTACAATAGGCAGATATAGTACAGTAAGACGTCGCCGATACTCACGGTATGTTGCATCCAGGATACTCGGGACTCTTATATCCTCTTGGCCCTTGCGATGAAACATAAAATAACACACTTCCATCTTAATGGTAGGTGCATCGAAGGTTATTAGCGTGACAAAATTACCAGTTTCTTTGTTATGGCTGCAAAGAAGAGCTCTTGTCAATCTAGGTACGATCAAAAGCACGTCAGACTTTTCATTTTGGACCTTGCACCTTATGTCATTGGCACAAGAACGAATATCCAACTGCAAATGTTTACATGTGTGTCAGTTCTAGAAAGTACGCGTGTACCTTACGTACTACCTCCGAAGGTGAGATGCGACTGCTAGACTTTGCCGTCGTGCCATCTCTGAAGATGAGGTTCGGTTTCCAGTCGAGTGAACATGGTAAACGACCTTTAGTTTTCTATTTTGTACCTATCGGGTCTGGGTGTTTATAATATTTTATTTAAAGGGTAATTAGTAGCCTTGGTAACATTGGATTTAAGTCAATTAATTTAGTTATTTTTTTCGTATCATCAACTTTTTATGCTCACATTCAGGTATTTTTTTTATTATAATGAATCAATTTACATTTTATTGAGCAAGTGCATTACTTTTAAATACTCCTACTATGCCACATATATTTTTTTGCAATTGTACGTTAGAACCTTCCTATTTGCTTTTTATGAATGTTTCTATGAAGCCCTAAAACTAGTCAAGTGCTAGTTAGACTCGCGCACGAAGGGTCCGTACCATTCCTCCGGTCACTAATGTAACCCTCTAGAATAGAACAATGAGAGGTGTTTTTAGAATAAACGAGGTAGTTGGTGGTACAATGCTTCTTCGGACAAACCCTACACCTTAAACTACTATAAGAAATAAAGTCTTGATCAATTCTATTCTCTGGATATCACTATTCTATTCTCGGATTTATTCAAACGCCTTAGAACCACCCTTTCATATGTACAGCAACTTTTGCCAAGCTCTCTTTTGAACAACATCTATTGAGGGATTTCGAAAAAACTTACTAGCAATCCTCGAAGACGCCATCTTTCAAACCATAAACAGTACCATTAAAGCAATCAAGAGTACAGTTCATAGCGGGCAGATAAATTGTGTGGAACTCCCTAAAAAGTGGTTCTTGGGCTGGAACACCACTGCTGTCGCTGTGATCCTTGATGTAGCTGATGCAGCATGCTGTCTTGTCATCGCTGTTTGCACAGGGACGGATTTTGTTACTTTCATTTTTGTTCTCGTAATAAGCTGTTCCTAAATCTAAAATTAACAACAAAATTAGTATGAACCTGTGTGCTGCTGAACAGCCAAACCTTTGCCGACAAAATAAAATAAACAAATCCGTTTATGAAATCCAAATAAAAATATTTAAAACTAGCGGACCCGACAGACTTCATCCTGTCAAAAAGATTTGGATTGTGGCTCGACTCTAAAGTTTAGTTAAGAAACGTTTGTCTTGGAAAAAAGAGCTGTCTTTAGAGTTTACCCGGCAATAAAAAACCATCCTTGGACTTCAACGAATATTTAAAAACGAGAATTGTCAAAATTGGTCAAAGCGTTGTCGAGTTAGGCGCTTACCAACACAATTTGCGATTTATTTTTATATTTTATAGAAGATAAGTGGGATTATAATTACAGCTCTATGAATATAAAATCTGCGTCCTTAATTTTTTATAAGGCCCTTTATTTATAATACCTTCAACCTCGCTGTATACCATAGAGAACAAAGAAATAAACAAAATTAAAATCAGCTGGGCCTCCATCTTTGGACACTGGATCTTGACAATATCGTTCAATACATTTCAACTGCTTATAAATGAAAGATGTACAGTCAGATGAAAAAATAACTTTATATTCAAATTTGTAACAATAGTTTATATTTGTAAAAATTGCACTTTTGATGATATCTATGCCATATTATTATTGCAACAGAGCAACTATGTGTTTCAAAATATTTTTAACCTGTTTTGTGTATAAGTCGAATAATAATATTTGAAGTTGTGAGTGGATTCCCTTTTTCTTTTTAATTCGTAAAATGTCAAAAAAATGGGCAAAGTACGCGTGTGATGCCCCGCCGGCAATGATAGATAAATTTCTTAATCTGGTCACAGATTATGGTAATACCTAGCCCTGAAGTCGGATGATGCTCTGAAATCATTAGGCGAAGCCACAATCATTATTGGAACTACTTTTGTAATAAAACGGGGTCAATTAGTGCATCTAAGTTAATGACTTACTGACTAAGTACCGTCAGTACATCAAGTGTGAAAGCTAAGAAAATTTATTAATAATTTAGTAAATAAATGACAAATTTACTATACTTGATTACTTTCACAATGGCAATAATTGAATAGCAGACAGCAGAATTAAACATGTTACGAAAATGATAGAAAAAATAAAAAGACAACAATAAAAAGTGTCATTTTTAGATCCAATAGCCACTAACTATCTTAACTAAATATACATAAATCTTAACAATTACATCCTTTTCATATTTAAAGCGTGAATGGGACGCACAAAAGAGATAGATATATTATGGTCCGTATTAAGAAAGTTTTTTAATGCTTGATTCATATTATAGTGCGTAAATAGTGCCGTGAGACACCATTATTACAAAACATTTTTTGTTTGCTACAAGTACATAAAATAACAATTTATTTAAAATTCCATCACCTTAAACTTAACCAACCTTGTAAATTAAACAACAACAAGGTGCCCCTTTAATTTATTTGTTGTTTTGAAACAAATAAACAAAAAAAAACAAGATAGCGCATAGGAACCGATAACATGATTATTTCTTTGACTTTAAAAAAAACAATTGGAGTATTATGCAGTAGTACAGTCTGTTTCAAAAATAACAAAGCATTGTAAGCGTAAGAGATGCAATTAGAATTCACTTTGCGACAGTTAAGCATTTGAATTAAAAAGATAATTTTTGATCTAACTGTACGTGTTGGATATAAAAGCAGTTCTAATTCATTGGATAATATTGTCAAGATCCAGTGGTAGGAAAAGATGAATTCCAATCTGTTTGTTGTCTTGTTCGTTTGTTTGTACTCCGGCGTGTGGAGCGAGGATACAGGTAATCAAATATTTTTATTACTTTCCTATTTTTCTTTGGCGGGATAAAATGTGTGGGGCTCTTCTGCCCTAAGAGGGGCAGGTCAGCTTTTTTAAACCTTCCTATCACTTTGGTGAACATGTTGTGGGAAACTCTAGAACTTTCACAACACCAATGGCAGTTTTTGTAATATCAATTAATGTTGTTTAAACGTACTGTGTAGCCTAAAATAAGCACGTAACTCTGACACCGAAGTCAGAGAGAGTCCCAAGATGCATCGAATAAGCCTGTTGGACTTGTCCATAGAATACATTGGTTTTTCGCTTTTCTAGATAAGAATTTGTGTCTCTAAAAGTATATTTGTAGATTGTAGTTTTATTGTTGTTGATTGTACCTACAGAACTTGACCTGTTTACAAATTATAGAATTAATATATAAAATTGACCTAACGTTTAAAATATATGCCTTCTAAAATTAAGCCTTATTATTGTACATATGTAAAATCTAGGTTCTAAATAGATATACATTCCTTATCTTTACATTTCTAACCTAATTAAAATATCCGCTTTTTATTACATATATATGAATATATATATACATACGGTACATACACTAAGAAAAATTTTTTCACAAATTTTGTCTGTCTGCTTATTCCGTCTAATCTTTGAAATGGCTGAACCGATTTTGACTTGACTTTCATTGGCAGGTAACTGATGTAGTAAGGAGTATCTTAGGTTACTTATAATTTACAAAAAAATATACTATTTTAGAACAAATCAATTCAAAATTCTGTAGTCCATGCGAACGAAGCTGCATGGGCAAGCAAGCGACTTTGTTAGTTAGTTAAGTTATAAAATTAACTGTTAATTTCAGACAACAAATTTCGACCATGTGCAAACAATGATGATAAGACAGCATGCTGTCTCAATTACATCAAAGACCACTCGGACTGCAATGATTCCCCTGCAGAGGAACCGCTGCATAGGGACTATGTTATTATACTCTTGTCTGCTATCAACTGTACTCTCACTTATCCGTCTAGTACAGTTACTGGCCTGAAAAGTGGAATCATCGAAGATTGCTAGTAAGTTATTTTCACGTAGAGCTGGATAACACCATCAAATACCTGAGCAAATATAGTGTCCTTGATTATAATACTCTTCGAGATTGACCTCATCCCACATGATGTTAACTGGTAATGAGGCTAGCTTAAGGGCGACAAGTAGGAGGGGGTGATGGGAATTAATGACTCTTTTTTGTCATTCTTCTTTTACTCTCTGCTGTTCTTTTTTTTTGTCACCGCGCCACTCGCTGCTGCGGCATTCGATCCAATGTCGTAGCAGCTCATACAAAAAACATAATGATTGCGCAGCTAATAAGACCTTATTATAATGTATTTTGTTTTATTTTAAATAATTTACAAAAATAAAAATTCAAATACAGCCAAATTGAAAGCTCCTTTCCTTTTCGTTCCTTTTCAACAAACGTTGACTGGCTGACAAAAAATTCCCACAATTGAAAAAATTAGTAGAAAGCCTGTGTTACCCTTTCACATTAACAATAGCAATATTACCACATAATTTTCCTTTATAATGTATGCGTTAAATTTAATAAAATAGATTTACTTAGAAAAATATAAATAAGCGCACAGTCCCTAATAATTTGGCAACCTATGGTGTTATATATGTCGCAGTCATCTGGTTGAAACAGCTATTTGATTGAATCACTAGCGTGTTTATTAAATGACGACGTTTAATTGAATGACTAGGCCGAACGTTGAATGAATAAGACTAACTGAACGTCCAACAAGTTAGCGGATTGTAACATAGCCCTTTGAACATAGCGGACGTAATCAGTCAGGTGATTGTAATTTAGTTCATTTTTTTTCCACTGCGGCGTTAGTGCTCATCAAAACAAAGATGGCGTCAAATAGTTGGTACAGATATAATCGAATAACACTGTGTTGATAATTTTTAGAGTGAAATTGAGATATAAAGTGACTTATTCGTAAAAAAATATTTCTTTAACCTAATTGTCTTAAGACTTAAAATTGTTAAAACATATTAAAAAATCTTATTAAGGTGTGTTATGTCATGTATGTCAACTATATCCCATTCAACGACTATGCTAAATGACGTTCAGTCAAGAAGTTGAACGTTACATTAAACAATTTGACGAGTTGTCCTTTAGTCATTCAATTAAACGTCGTCATTCAATGAACGCGCTAGTGATCCAATCAAATAGCTGATTAAACCAGATGACTGCGACATATATATTGTAATCAAAAATCACTATTGCAGCATAAACAAGAAAACAGGAGATTTTATTACATTGGGAAGATTTGACGCTACAACCATAAGAGTGGATGAATGCGAATTTTCATTCCATGTTAAGGGCGAAGATGATATCAGCATAACAGTTCCCTTGAATGCGACTTACCGTGAGTATTAAAAAAAGCTATAACTATTCCTATGAAATATGTTCATAACTGTCAAAAGTACTTTGAGCTTTGTTGAAATGCCATAACGCTACTACAGTATCAATAGAAATAATATTAAAAATCATCACACACGTTGCTCTGATTCTACGGTAAGTAGCTGAAGCACTTGTGTTACAGAATTCAGAAACAACGACGGTACCACTACATCTGGAACTGAGATAGAAACAGTAGTTTTCTAAATTGACTCAACCGACCGGGAATCGAGCCCTAGACCGCAGAGGTGGTGTAAGTCCGATCTGCTTGCTTCTCAGCTGCAAAAGTCTTCAACTAACAATTTTGTCATAATCAAACTTATTACTACGAGTAAACGTCACTTTACTTCGAATCAAATCATTTGGTTTGAGAAGTGAATGAAGTAGCATTGGCGTTAGAAGTAATGATGATGATCGAACCATAACTTATTTTGTTCCAGAATATTTGACCACATCAATCTCACCGACTTCGGAGAGTGGTAAAATTAACCTTCTAAAAACAAAAGTAAGATGCTACGTTCCGAATGATCAGCCAAGTTTTTACATTGGTGATGATGTTATGTATAGTTCAAGTAAGTAAACTCTACAGTTAATTATTGATTTTCTTGACGTTGCCGCACACGGTGACGACAGTTCGCCACTCCCGCGAAAAGAGCGTGAAACTACTGCGAAACTACCGCGCTATTACCGGGAATCTACCGCGCAACCGTTTTACAATCACGAAATATTGAAGATTACGAATTGGTTCTTAGCTGTTGATTGAAGGTCTTAAGACGATATATTTGCCGTTACGGGGTTTTCCTTTTGAAATTTACGTTAGAAATAAATTTAATAATTAAATTTAACCTAAAACTTAAGGGGGTGCTCCCATATGAAGAAAGGGGATTGTAATTTTCGCTTTCGTTATTTAGGAATGAAAAGCATATGTTAATCTAGAATGTCATGCCTCTTCCTACCAATTTCATCCAAATCTGATCAGGAGATTTTTTTGTGAAAGAGTAACAAACTCACATCCAGGTATACATATAGGTATATAGACATCCGAATATCCAAAAATCTAGACACTTAGACATCGAGACATTTATTCCTTATGCATTTTTAATACTAGTAAGAAGTATGATTTGGAACCAGGGAACAAAAAAAAGATGGAATAATTCTCGTTATACTAAGTTCAATCGAATATTGGAACCAAAATACAAATTTAAAGCACACAAGCAATAGATGCGCAATATAGTAATATAGTATCGACACTTGAAAAAAAGTAAATTTTAAGACTTTCGCGTTCCATTTTAAACATTTAAAATAATTTAACGGGTCAAAACTTGACCCGTTAAATTATTGTTGGTTGAAGCTATTGAAATCAAAAAGTATAAAAATTTCAATAGAGAAGACGGATTTAAGTTATCATCAGCATGGAATCCAGTGATTAATAAATGTTTACCGCGGTTAGAACGATCAAAAACAATTCCGGATACTGTCAGTGTAATGTGTCGAAGTGACTTCAATAATATTTTGTTATGTGACAATGTGCGGGTGGATGAAGATTTGCAAGCTCCCCCGAACAGACGAAGGCGAGCGAGACCAGTCAGCTCGTGACCACGGTTGGTGCAACCTAACCGAAACGTCGGGCAGTAAGTAGTTCGTATTAACTACTAAATAAAAATGGTGTCGCGTTTTGACCCGTTAAATTATTTTAAATACTTGAAAAAAAGCTTTAAGGCATTTAGTAATTTAAAGTATTTGACAAAAAGACGTTCGTTAAAGGGGTTAGTTACGTCATCTCAAAGAATGGGATGGAACACGCGCTGTGATTGGTCCACGCCTATGTCTCGTGGCATCCATGGAAACGGTATTCTTACCGGCGCTAGCTCACTTTTTCAAGCTACGCCCACCGTGCCTTCCTTTTCGAGGTGCCATAATCAAGCGTTAAAAATGCTTCTATGTTTTTTTCTTTCACAGTTTGGAACTCTTTGAGCAAGAAACCGGTTCGTACTTTTCTTAATTATCGAATCAATCTATTGTTTCAGTACCCCAAGTCCAATACGCCGTTGGTACTCTGATGAACAACTTGGGAGTTGGATTAGCAGAAACGTGCACTACAGAGTGCAGAAATTTCTTTTACGGATTCTTATTTCTTAATGGGATAAATTGCAATAGCCCCCAAACAGCATATGATAATAAACACATTAAATACAGTATTTAAAACTTTAAAAGGAAAATAAATTTATTTTTCTTTGTCGTTTATTGGTTTTAATTTCTATTCTTCCCTTATGAGGTTAACTAAAATAAAATAAAAAAATTCACCGTTTTCTGGTAAAAAATAATGTCATTAAATGTCTACTAAATTCAGATGTACGATTATTTTATAAACAAGATGGAAAATAAATATGATGATCACCATTTTTTTCTAGACACAAAAGCTATAAATTGGAAAGGCCAAGTGGCAGTCACCGAAGTTCAATATCGTATCGACAATGATTGACATTGCATTTACTTGCTATCAACCTTATAACGGTTACAACTATTGCATAACAAAATATTCCATTATTTTTTGTCCACTATAATTGTAATACTAGAAATGTCTTAGGGTTTCAACTTGTAAATTTATTAGAGCAATATTAAGAATATTTGACTAGTTATTGTTCTTATAATTTTATTTAAAATTTAATAAATTTTATACAATTATTGTTCGTTATTGAAAATTCAGGATTCTAACTATACCCACACCAAAATTATAGGAGTTCAAAAATGGTCTGAACTGGTTCAATAAAAAGATGGCACGACTGTTTTGCTTTTTCGCTTGACTTGGCGGGCGCACTGGCGTCCTCCTTGATTACCTGATTGGGTTCGTGGTGTATTTAGCAATTTCGCGCATATAACCACTGGCACGGTTGTATGTCAGGATAGTATAATTGCTGCGAAAACGAAATGAGGTGGAAATTATTTTTGTTTGCTCTTGTAGTAAATTTGTGTTGCGAAGTTCTTGGGCAGATAGAAAAAAGGGATGATAAAAATCAAGGTAAGTCTTGAGTATAGAACTTAAGAATTTTAGTTTCTTTTACAAACGTAAAAGGTGCTAAAGGTACTGGTCGATTCTGAGAGTTAGATCAATCTTCTTCAATTGCTGGTGCTATAGCTTGATAGACATTCTCAGTTAGTATGTGATCGTCGTTTGGTACTTATTGTACCTTTAAGGAAAAACCTTAGTTGGACACCATTTATGTCATTTTCGTTTGTTTTGGGCATTTATTTATTGTTAATTAACAAAGATTTGTCTAAAATATTATTACAGCTCATATAAATATTATTATTGAATTTCTTAAGTTAATAATGGTGTTACATGTGGTTCATAGAAACTAAAATATAAATCTTTGAGCACGAGATGTAAAATAGAGATTAAAAAAAATTTCGGTTTTTTAGTTGTAGCCCAAACAAAAATTATTAATTAGCGCAGCTAATTAAAAGTTAATTTGTAAATTATATATCTTGGTTAAATTTATTTTACAGAAACTGTATCAACAGAGGGAAATCAAGATGAAACAAAGTACATTCTAAAGCCTTGTGATGAACATAATATAGAATGCATCAGGCATTTCTTCGCGACCTACGGTCATTGCATGACCAAACATGGCCCTTTGAATGGACCAGGAGACCATAGGATCCAAGGACCAGAAGACCACAGGGCCCACAGTGAGCAAAAGGGATCGGACGATGTGTACAGAGGGAGGCAAATTTTATACCTTCCACGCTTTGGTATAACGATAACCCTGACAGATTCAAAGATACGCGGCTTGGATGGAAAGATAGATAAATTTTAGTAAGTTTTAATTTTCTTCCTTCTTTGCGGAAAATAGTACAAGTCGTGTTACAAAAAGTTGGACGAATCAAATTTATTTACAAGTTTAAAATAACGAATAAAGGTTATTATAAAATGAATCAAAGAATATTTTAAGCACCATTACAAGATATGTTGTTCAATTATTTTGTATAATTGATATCATTATCATATCCTGTATAGGAATACAGGATACAAGATTTAAAACAAAGATAAACATAATAAGGATATTATGTTTATCATTGTATATCTTATTTCCATAAACATTGATAGATAAACAAAGAAGTGATTCGCATTAACATACAAAAATCATGTAATATAAAGTTTATTAAGCAACCTTCAGAAGTAAAATTTTGTGAAGTTCGTTAACAATGGCCTCCTTTGAAAATCAACGCAATGCTTTAAGTAAATTGATATTTCATTGAGGTTGTTTTTCCAATTGCAGTGTTAACAAGAGAACAAACAATCTTATAATGTCAGTGCGCTTCAAAGAAATTGTTCTGGAATCCAAAAATGCATATTTCCAATATCACCGGTTGGGCCAGGAACCTATAGTCACTCATGATTACGTGAATGTTACATATAGTAAGTATACTATTGAACCTTTTAAATAGTATTAGATTTCAGTTAAATTAGACTTGACTGGAATTAGAGTAGATAGGTACTGCACTTCTTCTCTTCTTCTTGATGTTAAATTTTTATTTAATTTATTACCTGCCAGTTGTTGCCTGCGACTTGGCTCGCGTTATTTCGAGATCAAAAGTATCATATACTGACGTCACTCAAGTATTTCACTTATCTTTCTGCCTAATTTCATTTAATTAAAATTTAGTATCTAGATTTTTATCCATTATAAAATTTGATGCCCGGTTCCAATATTTGTTATATTTTATATAAAACGATCCGTTCTAGTTACGGATAGTAATCTGGGGGCACGGCAGTGCCCCCGCCAAGACGAGCCAAGCAAAGCGCAAGGGCACTACTTACCTTTTCTCGAAGTATTTCGCCGTTTTTTTGAACTCTCATAGAGTTGCTTTTCGATAAATTTTACGAGGAGTAAGCTAAAAACGTCGGACGACTGAAGACAGCTGACATGGAAAATAAATTATAGAACAGTATTAACGACTCGTGGTCGGTTGGAGAAAATAGATAGTAATTTTTGACACATTACGTATCGTAAAATATTGGAACCAAGGATATATTTTATTTTTACAGGCGTAATCCTAACAGCAGTGATACCAATTTACACGGAAATATCATTAAAAGAAGCTACGGTTGCATTCCACTCCCTCAGTTGTGATCGGGACTATATTGGCACCGCAATTAAATATGACAAGGGTAAGATTTCTTTTAGAATTCAGTTTTACTGATATGTACGTTTACAGAGCAGTGGCTTTCAAAGTGGTCTGGGCTACGATCTATCTAAAACAAGTTTACAAACTCGGAACCCACATATTTAATATTA